>JARZZO010000014.1:16676233-19076233 GCA_030544215.1 Zantedeschia hybrid cultivar | reverse complement strand
CCTCTAGGCCCAAGTACCAGTCCAGTTAATGGCCCAACAAGCCCAGTGACTCCTCACTGACTTTATTAATCAATTAATAACCCTTTATTAATTAATTAATCAATCGAATTGATGTCGCACATCGAATTTGATCGGGCCTCCGATCACGTTGGATGCCAAGCAACACCGCGTGAACCCGGAAGGTATTGGGGTTAAGTAACTCACCCTTGGAACCTTTCCGCCGACAGTTACCGTGTGGATATAATCCTTCATTCGTACAATGCTCTTGAGTCAACTCAGGATATGGCGAGCTGTCAAACCCTAACCGGTCGACTCACTTAGATTGGATGCCGCTGATGAATATTGGAAAACTCCTTTCCCGATATTATCGTCCGCCCTGGCCAGGGACTTCCGCGCATCCTTTCTAGAGCATTCTCTCTCTAAGTACCGATAGCGAATGATTCCTTATTGACACACAATTCTCTTCGACGGTATTCCACTGTACCCAATCCTTGGCGTATTAGAATCCCGTGGCTAGAGATTCGTAAACCAATGTCAAAGCACATAAGTCCACCGACAAGGTGTCCTTGGTGTCTCAGGTCCGAGGACCATCCACGCAATTGCGACAATAGAATCAAGCTGGTTGACAGTGAGGTACAATACCATCTAGCGATTCAGTCGGATCAGTTCAGTGAACTCATTCTCCAATGAGCACCTACAGATTCGCCTTAGTGTCTCCACACAAGTGACTTATGAGATCAGTCACCCTCATCATATGAGCAGGTTCCAACTAGCCAGAGCCAGCTGAAGGTTCCTGCAGTTGCATTGTAAGCGTAGTAGACATGAAAGTCAAATACAGAAACTAGAAAATGAGTCATACAAAAAAGTAAGGATCTACGGCAATGTAATTTGTTAAACGAAAAATAAGTCCTCTGTCTAACAGAGCCCTATGCTTAATTTTTCCAATTATGAAAACTTATGTCAAAGAAGCTATATTTATTCCTTGCAAATAAGGGTTTCGTTGGTGGTGTGTAAACTAACATCAAAAAGCAAAAGAGTAGTGCTTGCTACATCACTACATGTGAAAAAAATGAACCTAACTTGGATTAGACTTGGATTGAGCCCTTCAATCCCATTTCACCACACGGAGATATAAGATGAAAGTTGTCTCTCCTATTAAGTGCATCCCGTTGTTTTCCGGCGTTATGCACATGAGAGGTTTATATTCAAAAGAGAAATTAGAAAAAATCGCTTGCCAAATTACTTTTTAACAATATGGATTATGCTCTCGAGAGTATGATCACGATCACGCTCTCTAGAGCATGATGCTCTGGTATCACTGGAGATGCTTTTAAATGTTCTTCAGAGCATAATGCTCTTGAGAGCATGATTAGGCTCTTCAAAGCATCATGCTCTCGATGCTTTGGAGAGTCTGATCATGTCTCAATAGCACAGTCTATGCTTTCGATAAGCCGTATGGCCGGATCATGTCTCAAGAGTGCAGCCTATGCTCTCGAAAAATAGTCTGACAGGAAAGCATCATGTTCTCGATGCTCTGGAGAGTTTGATCATGTCCTAAGAGCACAATCTATGCTCTCGAAAAGTAGTCTAGCACGATTTTTTTCTTGAATCTTGCCTCCCACATATGCTGACTTGCGGATAACGTTGGGGCACATTTAATGCGGTAGACACCCCTCATGTGGACTCTCCATGTGCCAGAATGGAATTGTGGGGCTCAATCTGGCTCATATTTTTGGTGCAGCAAGCATTCCCTAATGAAAAGTTACTTTGAAGAATAAATAATATAGGAAAACAAATTTCAAACAATATTTTCCCTTGTTTGCTTTTGTGTGCGATAGTAACACCTTTGACTTTTTAGGGCATAACGATAAGCAAATGTAATATTAAAAAGATGATAAATATAACTAAAAGTGTATTTAATGTAATTTTAATATGAGAGTTCCTATTTAAATTCTGCAGTGATGCCCTAGTTTTTGCCATTTCTCCCAAAGAAAGGTGTCCAATGCCTTTCGGTGGATGTTGAATTCAAAATTGGAGATGAGTTAACCATAACCTTTCTCTGATACCAAACAAACTAGGGTGCTATGTGTTTTCTTGAAAACGACCCCTGCAGCATGGTTTACATGGCACCAAACGGATCCTAAAGAACTTCTTCTTCCCCTCCTTACCACCCCCTCCTCATCCTATAAACCCAAGAACATAAATATTGAGAGCCTGTTTTGATGCAGTTGTAAATGCATTTACCTTTATAGTAAACATGTTTTTCACTATACTCTTAATTTAAATGGTAAAAAGTAAGTTTGCCAAAAACTCAAAACTTCTCACAAATGTGTTTTTCAAGAAACTTTTGGTTTACACTATAGTCTCTCTCAAATTTATCATAGACACTTAAATCTACAAAAAACATTCAAATATGAATTTATGGATGTGTGAATATGGGGCGTCCCTACTTGACGAATGAGGAGGTGACTCGTGCAATTCCTAGCCAACTGAAGCACGTTGCACGGACACCTAGGAGGAACAAAGAGAGAACTATCATTAGGGGCCTCGATCCTCCTGGGGGGAAGGCCATCCAATGGTTAAGTAAGTGGGTCGGTGTGACATATTTGTATGGGTTTTGTTCGCCTCTCCTTCCTCTTACCTAGTTTAGTCCAAATACCTATAGGCTTTTGAGGGACAGTGAACCTCTTTGGAAAGCACACGTGTCGGACCCCGATGTTGCAATGCCCATGCGCGTTGGCATGGTGGTGTCTCATTAGCTTAGGGGAGAGCAAGTTCCCCAAGTTGATGTTGTGGGAAGGATTGCGCCGAATCCTTATGATGATGGATCACCATGATAATGTCTATTCCTCTTGAAAAGAGAATCTTTGGGTGTGGAGCCCTGTGATGGTGCGGCGTACATTTTTTTTGTCTCCAAAGATGTTTTGTTGCCTAAGTAGCTTGAGGGTTTTATCGACTTGGTCCTATGATGGGTTGCGGGATCTTCCCAAGCTTGCTTGACTTCTTGAGATGGTCGAGGTCTTAGGACCCTTGGGCACCTAGAGACCCCCTATGACTTGTGTGACCTTTCCTTTGTGGAAGATACTTTGTTAAATATGATGTCGACCCATTGGATTCTACTAACCAATCGTTAGTTGCTTTGCCTCTGTGATCGATCGCTCTTGGGCCTTTTGGCCTCATGGGTCTTATTGAAGCATTATTGGTCCTTCGAGGATTTTCGCTGGTCAAAATTTAATACATTTATGATAACAGATTTGTGATAAATGTTTTTAGGATACTCTCTGTGTTTTCTTAAGTTGCATCCAAACGGGATATTAGAGTTGCAAAAGCTCCCTCGGCCATCATTCATTGTTTTTCTCGAATACTACCAAAAGAAATGCATGCATACCATCTTCAGTTCTTAAATACAGAAGAGAGAGATAGACACAATGGCTCATCTCAAACACTTTCGGCAGGAGCGGGTCACGGGGAGCTTTTGGTGACAGAGAAACAAATTTTTGAGGTGCTTTTCTTTCATGCCCTTCCATTTTTTGCTAATGACTCTATTTTCTCATATTTGGTGATCTTGCGAGATAGGATATTATAGTAAACTATTTTGAGGAATCTAAAATGAGCAAAGAACTCTCTAGAGGAGGTTTTTCGCATCCGACATAATCATTTAATAGCCCCTGACACACGTCTTCAAAAGCAAATTTTCCCGATTTCACTTTTTTTTTTTGGCGATGATTCCAAACACTAACTTAACATAGCTCAATATGCCCTGAAATGTTTGTTTATTTGTAGAATAAGGAGGAATAGAATAACTTATTCCATCTTATTCTTTCTATTCCAAATTCAGATCAAATGACTTATTTTAGAACAAGAGAGAACATATTCTGTTTAGAATAAGTATCAATGACACTTCTTTCATCGTATTTTAAATTTTCATTAGTTTTGTTTTACTAAAACAACTTCTTTCAAGTAAAATTAGAAGAGAGTTATCGATAATAAAATAGAACCAACATTGTTTTCAGAATAAGCAATCGGAACTGCTTAACCCGGTTATGCACGACGATGCCGCTCCGACCGGCAACTAGATTGCTTATTCTATGCCCCTGGTCCGGCAAGGGCATTCTCGTCGTTTCCCACCGATGCGGTCGAGCCGAGGAGCCCAAGGGTCAGCACCACAACCGCCATACCGCAAAGTGGAGGAGGAGTATGGCACCGGGACCCGAGCCGCATACCCCGGGCCCACTTCTCACGTGACCGTACCACATCCGAAAGAGAGGCTGACATGACCCCAAAATTTTCCGAATTTTATTTCTCTTTTGAATTTCTTATAAGAATTTGAATTTCATAACCAAAAAAAGTAAAAAAAAAAGAAACACCGCCTCAGCACCTCCTTCGCAGAGCACCATCAAAAAAGAGCGGGAAAAAGGAAAGGAAAAGAAAAACAAAATAGAAACATTAAAAGAATGTCCCTAGGAAAATAGTGAAATTTCTGAAATGCCCTTCCCTGCCCCCACTTCCCGCACACTCCTAACTCCGCGCGCCCCTTTTCCCCACTCTCCGCTATATTTTTGCCCGCACTGCTGGCTTCCCCAATCCAACTCTGTTCGTCTTCTCTACCCTGCACCTCGAGCCCGGGGCGCCTGCGGCCATGGCGGAGTTCGGCCCTGACCTCGAGGACGGCGAGAGCTACCTCCCGTCTGGCATCCTCCTGGGGGAGGACTCCCGGGCCAGCGGATTTGGCGGCGGTGACCAGCGCCACCGCCAAGTCGTCCAGCGCCAGAGCTTCTTCTCCGACGGGGTCGGTGGTCTCCCCTGCTACCCTCCAGAGCTGGCCCTCATGGCGAGGGAGCTCCCGCCTTCTGCGGCGGCGACGAAGGGTACCCGGCGCGTCGGCGCCCAGAACCAGAGGCCCCGCAGCAACCTCTCTGCTTCGCGTCTACATTTCCAGGTTGGCTCCACTTTCCGAGAACTTTTCCTTTCGCGCTGGTGTGCTCTCTATCTATTTCCTCACTCGGTCGTTCTCCTTTCGTGCTGCTGCCGGCAGGAAGGGCTTGAGATGCGGTGCCTTTATGATGCGGTGGCGTCGGAAGCGGTTTCAGGGTTCGGAAATGTGGGGAACGGCGCCTCGCCTGCGGTGGGGCGGGTCGTGCTCTCGCCGGACGCTGGAGTATACGCTGTCGGTTCGGGGCTGGTGTACCCTTTCCTCCCGGTGAAGTACGGCTATGCTCAGGTGAGGAGGGTTTCGGTGTTTCCCTCTCCAAATCGACCCTGTACCCCTGGAAGCGTAGTGCTGCTCCTCTTCGTGGAGAACCGCAGAAGAAGAGCGGGATTTCTTGCTTTTTCGAGTGCGAAGTGGTGACTGCGGAAGAAGAGCGGGGTTTCTCGCTTTTTGACTGCGGAGTGTGTGCTTCTTCTTCAAGCCCTGGTTTTTATTTATCATTGTTGGGTTGGCTGTTCTCATCGCTTCCTGGTTTCGGAAAGTGATGGCCATTTTGGTTCTTGCGTT
Source organism: Zantedeschia hybrid cultivar (assembly GCA_030544215.1). Lineage (NCBI taxonomy): Eukaryota > Viridiplantae > Streptophyta > Magnoliopsida > Alismatales > Araceae > Zantedeschia > Zantedeschia hybrid cultivar. Next base: position 19,070,736 of record JARZZO010000014.1, on the reverse strand, counting down.
GGAAACGTTCTATATAGCTGTACTTTCACCGGTCTTACTTCTTTGTGGACCTGCTACGTGGTGATGGACTCCTGGTTGTGCTGCAGGTGGAGAACTGCGCGAGGATGGTGCAGCGGCAGGCCCAGGCGCGCTTCCTCGCCGGCAGAGCTGGCGGCAAGGGCTCGAAATGCGGAGGGACGGGCGTCTTCCTTCCTCTTCCCCGGCACCAGAGCGAGGCATGGAAGACGCCGAGTAAGCTTCCCCCCTCGTCGTAAGCGTCTTTCCGGGAAGCCCTGGAGTCCCAGTATGTGGCAAAGGGAAGCCTTGCATGCCATGTCTTCTAGCTGTTCACTTGAATGCTATTTTACCTGTACCTGTTTTCTTCCTGAGGAAGCAAGCTTGGATTGTGTTTGGCTTTGGCTGTCATGGGTTGCATTTATTGGTGTATTTTTTTGAACTGGTACTCTATTAAACCCTTGTTCCTCGTTAGTTTGTGCCTCTCCTCCCTTGCGTATATTAGATTTGGAAGTTTGGAACAAGCAAGGATAACTCGTAATATTGATCGAGGTAGCTAGTAATAATCTTTTTACTGTTATCCAAACTTTGAAAGGCTGCCTGACCTGTGGGGTGTTATTGGCTTTTCCACCCAGGCTTATTTGTCTAGCTGAGAAAGTGCTCTTTTCCGCTTGTTTTTTTATAAAAAAATATGTTGGTTTTTGAACGTTATGTTTTTTTAGCGAGTATATCCTTGTGCATTTATATATATATATATATATAACTGTATTTTTTTGGTGATTTTGTAGGGGGGAAGGGTGATGGAGTGCCGCAGAGGGGAGACAGCAAATCCGCGGCGGGGGTCAAGCAGGGAATGTCACTTCAGGCGCGAACAGAGACGGGGGGGCTGCCTCAGGACTGGACTTATTGATGAGCACCTCCCTCTCCATCCCCCGTCTCTCTCTCTCTCTACTCTGGATGTGTAATTGTGTAAGATATATAGGTCCTGGTAGGGGCGCGGTCACTGGGTCTTGGCCTCCGAATAAATGAAATAATAATGTGTCAAATTTAGTAATAATTTCTTGGGTGCAGGAAAGAAGAGAAGAGGGGGGGGGGGAGAGTGTGAGGGAGTAGTGAAATAATGTAAAAGTCTGGGTTTTGCTGCCGCCAAACAAAAGCATGCAGTTTAAAGTGGAAGAATAGAACAGTGGAATGTTATGTGGGAAGACATGTTTCTCGTTCTATTCTCTCTCCACCCGCTTCAACTTTCTCTCTCCCTTTTTCTTTTGGATATCTGTCGCTTCTGTTGCGCATAGGTGGTTGTGTTGTTTTGTTTCCTCTGGTGGAGTCTTGCGCGGAGGAGATTTATTAAAGCCGGGTTGGGGAGTTTTGGGCCTCCGAATGTTTGGATGCACATTTAACAGCGCTGGTGCCAGGGGAGCAGTGAGGGCAGGTTGCTGCTGCTTCTGTTTGTTCTGCACGGTGTTAAATGCCCTGGGAGGGAGCTGGAAGTGGTGGGCTGGGCACCCGGCCCTGCTCTTCTCCGCCTTCGACGACCCGAAGCGTCAGCCATCCCTGCCCTTTCCCTTTTCACTGTGCTTATATGAGAAGGGGCATTGAATGCCCTTTCTCGTGGAAGAACCCTGCCTGCTATATAAAGCACTGATGAGTGCAGTGATGCTGCCATTGGGCTATTCCTGTGCAACCTCTCTTGGGTGCACTGTACCACCGAACGGATCACCTGATCGGGTCGCTGACCGGGCAAACGGCTGGGTCGATTAAAAAGTCCATTCGTAGCTTTCGGCTTTCCTATGCATGGGATGGATGGTTGGGTCGTGGTGTAGTGTGCTGCCGTTCTGTTGTTGTTTTCTTTTTTCCCATCCATGGTGTGTGTAGGCATGTGAAGGATGGTCAGAGGATGCTGCCTTGCTCCTTCGTACTGCTTCCCTCCAAGTTCGAAGTAAAGGAGGCCCTGCTTGTGTCCTTGGAGATTTTGCAGAATCGAAAGCATTCGCTGGCTTGGATAAGCTAGGCTCTGCACCGGCCTGCTTCAACGTCTTTGGGGCTTTGTAGGACAGTGCAGGCCCCGGTGTTCCGGGGACGGCCCTTGAACGCCGGGGATGGGTCACCTTGCCCATTGCCAATGTTGCCCAGTGGGGATTCAAACATCTCGAATGGGCAATATATCTCAAAACCCCGAGTGTGGAATAAATGTTAATTTTTGCCTCATTTTGTTTGTGGAATAAGTCTTGAATAAGATGTTTTATTCTCTTAAAATTTTTTAACCCACTTTGGTGGAGGGGAGTGCTTAACCCAGAGTGCTATGGGTTATACCAGGGGTTAAGCGGAATAACATGGGTATTTTGAACTCTTTATTCCACTCTTTATTCTCTTCTTTATTCTACTTATTCTTACCAAATCACTTGGAATAGTGCAGTGTAATTCTACTTATTCTGGATGGAATATCAACTACTTACCAAATTAAAATATTTTTTATTCTGGTTTAAGAAATCTCTTACTCCTTATTTTGATTTAAGCTATTCTGAGACTTAATATATGGAAATTATTTTAAGGTATGAGACAGAATATGTTAGAAAATGTGATTTAGTAAAAAAAGAATGTGGTAATAATGTGATTTTTAAACTACAATGTCGTATAACATCATTATGATAAATGATATATATATATATATATATATATATATATATATATATATATATATATATATATATATATATATATATATATATATATATATATTGTTATGGTGGCTAAACACATTAACATTGGCTTCAGCATTATGAACGCTGCATTAAGCACATTAGCATGCCGAGTATGTGTCTGGCCTATGAGCACTAATGAATGCAAGAAGAGAAAATAGAGATAGATGTTTTTATTTTTATTTTTATGTCTATTTCTCAAGTTTGGGATTAAGGCCCGGCTTATGGCCCAACGCAAGTGCTTATTCAATGATATATCGCGGTTTAGTGTAATCTAACCACAAATGTGTTGCAAGTAAGAAGAAGCAAACTGTTAATTACGACATAGAGACATTCATTAACATGAGATCTTTGCCACGGCCTTAAAGCCTGTGGGTTGGCCCGTCCATGGACTTTTGCTACGATTGGAAGAGAGTGCTCATGTGATCCTAGCTCAGACTAGGGTGTACCAAGGGTTGTAAACAGGTTGGAGATCGAAATAGAAATATGTGTTTCCCGCCTTCATTCCTTTATGGTTTATGAAATATTTGAAATGGAAACGCATGTTTCCATTTTAACATTCATTTCTAGTTTGAATTAAAGTGGAAACGGAAACAAAAACCAAAGTATCCATTTCCGTTTCTCTTTGTCACGCGCACGGACATCTGGTAGTCCTATACAATAAATGTGGCCATCGCGTCGTATAATGCATGTAATATGGCATCTATTATGTTGATGCACGCGACAGAAAAGATAGCATTTCTTTTTTTTAATATCACAGCAGAAAAATAAGAGAATTAACTCCCTTTATAAAAATATCACGCCCTATATCCAGCCAAAGCATCGTGCAAGCCTTTAGTCTTACTACTTATCTCTCATGAAAAGAAATTATAATAATATACTATCAAAATATATATCAAAAGAGAGATGAGAAAATGTGATTTTCTACTTCTGCATCCACTAATTGGAAGGATGGAAGGACTAAATACGAAAGTACTTATGTAACAAAAAGAGGCTAATTATTTTTAATATAAAAAATACACAAAGAAAAAAAGATAGAATAATCTTTAGAGATTTCTGTAACAAATCCTCTTAAAATTTTAATTATAGATTTGTCTATCTTATTTTTACATTACTATAATAATCTCACTAAATATGCCCCTACAATTAGCCCCTTGAGGTCACAATGAATGTTCCTTATTTACATGTCAACTTTAATATTTAGATAAAAATATTACTATAACAGAGTTGTATGATTGGATACATTGTGCCGAAGAGAGAGAAAGAGAAGTAGAGAGACGGACAGAAAGAGAGAGAAAAAGAATAAAATAAGATTTTTTTAAAATTTTCTATAAACTTTAGTTAAAGGCTAATTGGAGTTAGATAAGAAATGTTTAATGAAATATTAATGGATGATAATAGCAGGGACAATTTTGTAAGTATAACGATGTAATGAGATTATTAATAATAAGATAATTAATTAAAACTTTATCAAGATTACTTCTACAAATATTCCTAACATTTTGCGACCCTAAGGTGTAGGACCCGATAGCATCTCTTTTTCTGCCCGGGATGTCAACGGATCGGATACAGTGTGGATAGTGGATTATTCATTACTGTACCTATTAAACAGAGAACGTATCTATTTACTATTCATTAACTGCTGGTTAGTATTATATTCAAAGTCAGCCTGCAATATGATTAAAAATAATTTTTTGAGCGATGGAAACAATCTTAACAACCAGCTAGAGTAATTTTTTATTTTTTAATAACTTTAAAAGAATTTTACATTGTTTGATCATGAAACTCAACCAAAGTTCAACTTCATGATCGGACTGTGTAAAAAATTTAAAAATTATTATAAATATAAAATTACATCAGTTACTCTTTAAGGTTATTCTCATCCGTTGAGGTTTTAAATTTGATCATTAATTGACCTTATGTATTGTTTAAATTGTTAAATATTCAATATATCTTCCTTAGGATTGTTTCCATCCCTTGCAACTTTATTTTCACTTTTCGAGCGAGTCCAATCATGAAACTGAATCTGAACCATCCATCGGATACTCTCGATTTTAAAAAGTTATAAAAAATAACAAAAAAAATAAAAATTAGTCAGATTATCTTTAAGATTGTTTCCAACCTTTAGAGTTTTAGTATTCATCACAAACTTGCTTGCACTCCATTGGACAGCTACAATTAATTTGAATTATGATCGGATGGTGAAATTTAAGTTTAGAGCGGTGAAAATTATCCTGTAGAGATAATTGAATATTTATAAATTTATGATAATTTTTATTTTTTTCAACATGAGAATAAGGCCAAAATTTACTGTGCGATTTCATCGCACATATGCGAAAATCAGCACTGTTGTACTAAAAGTTCTTGGGAGGGTCAGACCTGCCGGAGAAAAAAAGGATAAGAAAGAGAAAAAAAATTACAAATAAAACATTAAAAAAAGGACTGTTCTATCCACTGCTCAGACACCTGGGGGAGTGCGGGCACTCCACACATTGTGCGCCTCATGCGGGCTTTTTTAAAAAACAAATAGCCATCAGATCAAGATCTGATGTTCCTAGCTACAATCGGCTGCAAGCGAACTGAACTCTAGTAGCGGATTATATACATAGGAATTGGACCAAATGATCCCCGGGGCACATTTAACTTAGATAAGTTCTCTTCGAAATTTTCTTATGTTTATATTTTAAAAAAGTAAAACTCATCAATATTTTTTCGATATTCAATAGACTCCTTAGGATTGTTCCCATCTCTGGGACTTTAATTTTCACTATTTGATCTTAATGGTCAATCCTAAATGTCCGATCAAGTAGATATCAAAAATCAACGTTTAAAAATACTGATAAAATAATAAAAAAATAAAAAAATCATTAGATTAGTCCTTAGGACAAAACTCATCCGTTGAGATTTTTGTATTTGATCTTAAAATAATGACACATTTGATTAGATGGCTACGATTAAAATTTTGATCTAACGGTGGAAATTAGATCTCAAGAAGTTGAAATCAACGTAGATGAGAGTATTAGAATATGCTAATTTTTTTGATAATTTTTATTTATTTTTTAAGAATGAAAAAGTGAGAGTTTCGAGGCGGGGAGGCTCATTATAACTGACCCCATATACCAATGGGCCGTATTAAAAAAAAAGGTTTCCGGCCCATCCCGCCCAGTGCGGAATTGTTCTTGACTAGGCGGATCGGCGGTTGGCCATCGGATCCTTGAATTTGACATATTCCCCCCTTCCCCACATCCCAGACCCCCTCCTCGTGAATTTTGACACAGAACGCGCTGCAACATTTATTTTATTTTACTTTTCTAGATCTGATCAAATCCAATAGATAAGAAGGCTGTAAGCTCAAGCCTTACGAACTGCCTTGACTGTACAGTAGCATTGCTCTCTCTATATACATATGTGTGTGTGTTTATATTTATATACTTTTACATGTTAGGCACACATATGTTTATATTTATATACTCTTACATGTTCTAATATTTGGAGAGACTTCCATTTCCACTCACTGCTATCATATGTTTTTTTTTTTTTTTTTTACTCTTTCTATTCCCTCTTCTGAGATTTTCATGTGCTATATATATTAGCGCATGGCCCTTTCCAATATGATCAGTAGAGATCTTCTCCTTTACATTAGTATTTAGATATACCCAGGTAAGACTTGACTTCACCTTGTACAGCCCTCCAATCATGATGGGACTATGATGATCTCGTCTACATGGACATGAATTATACAAAGAATAAAATTTACAAATCATTAAGTTATAAGACAAAGTTGAAATAATCAAGTATTCGAATTATTATTCGAATTCGAATATTATCCGGCGGAGTCAAATTCGGATAAAAAAAATTTATTATCCGTTGGATAATATTCGGAGTCGGATATTCGGATAATGTTAAACGGAGCGGAGTCGGATACTGTGATATCCCCTTCGTATTCGCTCCGTTGACAGTCCTAATTTTCTTTGCTCACATTAGGCCAGATTTCACCAAATATGTAACATGAAAATGAGTCAAATGACACATCTAATGCTTCTTGCTGGTGAACAGGATATGTTGAATCAAAACGTGATCAATTGCGCAAAGCCGAGCCTAAGCAAGCAAGTACCATTTAGACTATATTAATGGCGCTGAAAGAAAAAAATTGCTCTCCTTTTAGGGATAATTATTTGAAGGTTGGAGTAATAAAGGCCTCTAGAGCAGAAGATATCCCGAGAGCCATTGTTTAAAAACATGAGACAGTTTCGGTTATTACACGTCTTTTGCGTCTGTGTTACGTTTTATTGACGAGTACGTCTTTTCCTGTAGGCTCTGGATGTACTCTTCTATGCATATTTGAATGAAATAGATCTTTTAATGTTCAAAAAAGAAAAGAAAAAAGAGACAGCTATCGTAACCGCACTTCAGAAGGCTGTGATACAAGAAGATGGCAAACCCCCTGGTGAGATGATTGGTTATCATCACCTGAAAAGACCTTTCCAAGAAAGCCAATTCCTCAGTGCAAGTACCAGGTAAAGTCCAGGAGGCTGATGAGATCCTCATAGAATCATTTGTGGTTATATATTCGAGTGGACTTGGATAGGTTAGGGTCGATAGCAGATTACATAGGAGACCCCACATCAACTTTGGTAGAAGAAACAAAGTGACTTGTCTCCGTCAAGCTCTAAATTCGGTCATAAAAGGGTACAAACAGAAACCTCAAATCAAATCTCACCCGCTTGTGCACGGCCTCGGAGATTTAACTCAGGAAATCAAAGACAAGAATCATGTACATAACCTACACATTCATTCAGTTTTTTTTTTTCTTTTTTTCCGGACTTTCATTCATGCAGTTGATAACTATGTTTTATGTCCCACGCGCATGGCCCAGTGGATGCCCTCCGCCGTTGGGAGCGGGGTGATCACAGCTCCCTTCCTAGTTGAGTGATGAGCACAGGTTTTGGCCGTGGAATTTTCGTGCCTTTGTAGATGCGCAGAAAATATATTTTCTACATACCTTTTAGGGATCCTTGCCCATGCGGATTCAACTTCTGTTCTTCAGAATATATTCAACTTCTGTTCAATAACTGTGTATTGTGTGTTACAATAATTCTGTGCTAGATAAAAATCAAATAAAATATATTTAAAAGAATAAAACCTTCTCCATCAAGGAAAGTATCGGCACTAATGTTAAGTGAGTTTGACGTCATCTTTGAACTTGGAACTGCCTACCCCGAGTTATGAGCAGGAATGCGGAACATGATTTATCTTTCAATGGGTGTTTCCAAACGAGGATGCGGGGAGGCTACTCAACGTGGTCAGGAGAAGTGGAAAAATTCAGCACCGAGGTTTCTCAGGGTCCGCAGCCTCCAAACCAAATGTGCCAGAGAGTGTCCTGTATGGCCGTTCGCTGTACGACTGGATTCTTCAAGAGATCTTAATCATCCAGTTTAGAAATATCAGATTCTAAAGAGTAACTTATTTTATAACAGATATTTTAATTTTACATTATATTTCAAAATTAGGTTTGCACATTAAAGTAATATTTTTATTTTTTTTTCATAAAATTGTATTGCGCTGTGTATTATCTATTATCTATTTCTTAGAAAAAGGTTATTGTCTTAGATTAAAAGTTGTTATGAGGAAAAGAATCTACAGTTAAGAATCATCAGAAAAATGTTAAATCTCATATGAGTTAGGGTTCGTTTGGTTAGGCGTAAAGCATAATCAGACGGAAAAGATTTTCTAATGAAATACATTTGCAAGGAAAATGAAAACAAACTTTATCATTTGGTGCTCATGAAAATATTTTCAACTCCTTTGGAAGAGGACATTTGAATTTTTCCCATGGATGTCAGAATCAGGAAAAGAAGGAGTCAACGAATTAAGTCTTTCGTTGACCAGAGTTTAACATATCATCAAATAAGTGATTGTGATATAATTTTTTGAGAAATTTTTTTCATGTGACCCATTTTACATGAAAATGTTGAATGTTAATCTAAATTGAAAACCGATTAATTTGGAGTTCGGTTAGTACCCAGGTTGAAGTTCTACTTGGAGTATACCACGTCACAACCGTGGATGTCTAGTTTATCTAGTAGTCATAGATTTATCTTTGAGTCTTATCATAAGTATTTGGATAGATGTTAAATAGAGTTAGTGGAAGTTAAATTGAAGATTTCGTCTTCTATTGTGATTATCCAAAGCCGTCCTTATCCTTATTCTATAAATGGGGTCTAATACCCAACGTATGTAACTGAGATTTTTTATTGATCATTACAGAATATTTTATCTCCACAATATACTCCTCTTCTTGTCATCTTCTTCTATCTCCACGCATGGAAACACATGCATGAATCCCAAAGCTGCTGCTACGTCCATGCTTCCACGTGAACAACTATTGTATGGTTGTTGTTCTAGCGCTGCTTGAAGCTGTCCCTAAACCGCTGATACCCATAGACGTGAAGATCCTAATTGCTGTGGCAAGGTACGTTTTCTAACAGAAAACAAATGGACCCTTAATGAAAGTCTCAACCGTTTGCTGAGAAGAAGCAAGAGATCTACCGAAAATGTAATAGAGAAGCTTGATTTTTTTCTCAGAAAGAAATGTTAGTTCCGAAGTTTAGAGATAGGAAAATTTTTAAGACACTTTTTCAAGCGAAGTTCAATAGATTTTCTGTAACCGTTTGCTTTTCTAAATCTCTTATCTTAAAAGACTAACTTTTTCTGCAAATAAACCTTTTTTCCCTATTGTTTGGAACTCCTACTGATACACCTTCGAGGGCCCAAGATTGGTAATGGTGGGTGTTCTCCGGGCTGATTTTGCCATTAGGCATACAACTTGCTGCACCAGTAAGCACGAACCCCAAAAGTGGCTCGTGATCTTCGGGCCGAAGGGAGCAGTGTAGACAATGGGAGCACTCCTCAGTCTGTTATTGTTAATGGGCCGTAACGCAAAACCTTGAGATGAAAATGCCACTAGGATAGTAGAACACGGAGGAATTAGGGTATTCACTATTCGGTTTAAACTGAAAAACTAAATTGAATCGGCAAATTCGGTTTGATTTTAACTTCTGGAAATTTCGGTTTTAGTTTAAACTAAACCGAATTAAGAAATTCAGTTTGATTTGATTTCTCTCGTTCATAAATCAAACCAACCAAATTATGTTAAAAGGGTACAATATATGTATTAAATTTTTAGATTAAGTGTAAGTTTATGTAAATTATAAAATATAAAATTATTTTCATATAATACATTTTAGGTCGTCATCTTGTATAAAAAATATTGAGTCCTTAATAAAATAAGATGTTTAACTATAATAGTTCATTTCAAGACTTAAACTTCTAAATAATTTTTAATAACTATTTTTAAAAAATAACACTGAAATGAAATATTTAATTATAAAAACTCATTATAAGGCCCAAACCACAAACCAAACCGTACCAAACATAATTATTTCGGCCTGCGGTTCAGTTTCAAACTATTACTGTTTGGACCGATCTGATTCGGGTCAATTTCAAACTATTACGACTTGATTTGGTTCGATTTGACTCTCTACTTCGGTTTGATTTGAATTTTAAAATTTTATCTTCAAACTAAACCAAATCAAACGGTGAACACCCGTAAATGGAATCATCGCTCCTTAATTGCGGCCAGTCATGGCGAAATGGGGAGGGTTGTTGTCAAGCACGATAATCGAACATTTTTCCCTTTCTTATCCAATGTTACGTAGTCAGGAACTCCGGGATAAGGACGTTAACTTGGATGCATAGTGAACATGCTTATGTTCTTTCACTTGCCGCCAGCATTTGTTTTGTAGCTTTGCGCCATAGACGGTGGTAAGAAAGTTCTGCCCGTATCTGCCGCGCATCCTTATTGGACCTCAAAATCTACAACTGAAGACTTGACCAATTTTTAGGAGAAGATTTGGTAGGTGAGAGAGAGGACACTCAAAAGGCAATTGGCAATGTACGGAAGTGTCTACTTCCTTACAAACACAATTTACCTTTACACAACCGATGGCAGGTATTTCTATACCCACAGCTATGGTCCAACGCTGGCCAGGAAGAGATCTTCAGGTTGAGACCATCCATCCAGAGCATTCTATAACGGCAAATCTCAAAAGCTGATGCACGAGAGGAGAAACCACCGCTACAAACTGTATGGTTAACCGAAAAGCTTGTAATAGTTATCTACAGGATGTAAAAGGATACATGACGGGTCGAATGCTAGATCTATCCTTATCCATTGAGCAATATGTATATCTTTATCCTTATCCTATAAAAAATCTATGTTATCTTTATCTTTTAATATTATAAAAAACGGACACATAAAGGCAAAATTATTGGAAAATACTATATGTCAACGCTAGCTTAATCTTCTAGGCTTCTAAAGGACACTATATTACTTTTAAAATATACGTAAGTATAAATTCTTTCTAAATAATTCGTATAAATATTTACAAATCTTGAGACATTTGTGAAAATATATCTTGCAAACTAATGAACGAAGGAAAGAAAGGGTTAAAACAATAATGTGAACAACAAGACATGTACTTATATAAGCACGTTAGAGATTTCATTAAAAAATAAAATATAATCAATAACTAAGAAAAGTTAAAGAAAACAGACAGACACTCAAATAATCAGACTCGAAAAAAAGATGTATCCTTTTCTTTATCTTAAATCATTTAGATACAAATAATATCTTTCTCCTTATCCTTTAAACTATATCCTTTTATGACTTTTAAAGTTTGAGAATGGACAGATAAATAGATTTTTGAGTACCATTTACTTCCCTAGTTATCTGCACCTAAGCCTACCGCCTGCACCTCGGCAACTCCAGATACCAACACCAGCTTATGAGTAAAGGAATCCTCATCTCCTCCGGCATAACATCTGGAATATAAGTGCAACCGAAGTTTTACATGCCAACAAGTATTCTACATCCTAAACAGAGTTCTTAAGCAAGTATGTATCAAAGGAACGAGATCCCCTACATCTTGGTACAACGTATCCAACCAATAAATAGCGTACATTTCAAAAAGGGGGAATGATCTTGTTGGCATGCAATTCTCTATAAGAGAGAAAAAAAGGGGGAATGAACTTGTTGGCATGCAATCCTCTATTTATGACTTCTACCTCGGTTCAGTAGCCGCACAATGATAAATCCGACAAGCACCCAATTAGGTATGTGCCCTATAGAATCGTGTTTGTAGAGTGCATCCCCAGGACTGACAAGAACCTGATGTTCCACCACTGTAAAAATTATATTTCATTCGATGATCCAAGTGATATAAGAAGGTTCACTATCCTCAAGTGAGGAAATTAAGGTAAGCAGCCAGACATGTTGATCAACTTGAAATAAATGCAAATATGATCAAGCATACCTTTCGTGCCGGACATAAGCTTCATTCAAGCAAGGTAACCTCGCAGCAACACAAAGAACATGGGGGAGACCTGTATGCTGAACATAGATTGTAAGGACGTAATTCCCAGTGAACAAGTAAACTAATTACAACCTGCAACACACAAAAACCTGTCATATATCTGCCTTCCCTGTATCAAGATCCATTCTTAGAAGGATTCTCAAGAGTACATTATTTGGCCATAATTCCCTCTCATCACAAGTTTCCGAAGTGATTCACATTTGAATTGAGTATTGGTACAATTTAGACCCTCACCTTTTTGTACATCTGGCATTGAGTTTCCAAAAGGTAAACAAAATTAAATGTAAGACAGCCAACCACAATCAGTCATCAACTTCTGTAGCAGCTGTATTTGAGTCAATGATAGCTTGCCGCACAAACTGCCCTTTGACTCTTGGACGCTGCTCTGCAAGCATTTTTCTACTATGGTACCTAACCTGCACACAGATTATTGTCTTAAATGAAGATCAGAGTTTCTTTGCTCCAATCAGAAGATAGTTGTCAAGGCTGTAAGGCAACCAAGGTGTAGTTGGGGTCTCCAAGCGCCCAAGCGCCCAAGCGCCTGCCTAGGCACCTAATTGATAATAATATAGCTAATATTATACTAATGTGACATTAACATAAAAAAATACAAGAAAATAACACTAATATGACATTAATATGAAAAATAATAGGTAGTTTATTGGATTGAAGTATCAAAATTAAATGTGACCAAAAAATAATTATGAAAATGATATTTCATAATGTAAAAATACTAATGAATGTTCTTCCAAATTCTGCAACTTAATGCTTACAACAACAATATATAGGACGCAATCATGTATAACACAAAATACAACATATTATCACCAACCAAAAATGAAGTTTTATATAACAAAAAAATGCTAATAGGATGAAATATATATGAAAGAGTGAGAGCCTCAAAATCGGTCAGCACATCCAATATGAGCGCCTAGGTAGGCGCCTTGGGTGCCTTTTGGGCCTGTTGAAAGACGGACCAGCACCGAGCTGCTGGAATTTCGCCTTGGCACCTGGACAGGTGCCTTGACAATAGTGAATCAGAAGATGAGAAAGAATGGGAGAAAACAATTTGTATGATGGCCGGTGGAAAGAAATAGTGAGGGGATCTTGAACGACATGGAATTAAAAAACAAGCATGGCACGTAACAAGATAAACAGAAGAATACGTGGATGAGGCAATAAATATTGTATACCTTCTTTTCAAAGCATCTGTCCTTCCGCTTCAAACGAAATTTGATCAAAGCAGCTTCTCGATGAGAGCAATGTGGGTCCACACCTTTCCCTCTGTAATTCTGTAACCCACTTTCATCCCCGTGTTCAAATGCAAGTCTCATATTCACAGCTGTATCTGCAGTTCCAATATTTCCATTACTTCCACCACCATTGATAATATCTCGATTGTAGCTACCACCTTGATCGGTGTGTTCCTCAGTGCCACATATATGTAGTCTAGGCCTTCTAGGATCACTTTGTTCTACATCCGCTGTACTACTCTTTCTTCTTAGTTCCAAGGGACAAGGATGATGATCTTCTTCACAGCTATGAAATGCTGTAGATTGAATATCAGCATTCACGTGATTTCCATGGTCAGCAGGTTGATTGGAAGAAGTTAAACATTTTGCCTGCTCAATGGCGGCTGGTGATACGGTAGGCTCATGATAGAACATTGGTTGCAAGATAGGACCATAGCCCGAACAGAAGCTCTGGAAAGGCATTGCACCCACAGGAATTGGCAGTGGCATCATTCCAAGCTGTGAGTGGGGAAAAGCCGCACTATTCCTAGGAACTGAATAACCTATACATATGTCCTCTGATGAAGGAACTAATGCCAGATGTTCTGCATTCTCATCATTGCTAGAAGGTATCACCTGGTATTCTACAGCTTCCTCTTTGTTTCTCTGAGGAGACTCCAACCTTCCATCAGAGACAAAAGGAGAAGGTTTTTCATTTGCAGTGTCATGGCTATTGAACTGAGACTGAAACTTATCAGCATGTTCTCTGGTTCTTACAGATATCGTAGCTGAAGAAGTTCCAGATTTCCGATCTGGTAAACAAATTCCTGTATAAGCATACCTGCAGATAAGGGAAGAAAAATTCTATCACCTTCAAAAGCAGAGGTGAAAACATGGCATAGAGGGGGAATAGTAGGCAACTGTGAATTGTAATTCTTGGATAAACGAACAAGGGCCACTGTACTTGGATAAATGAAAATGACCTCCACATAACTATATAAAACAAGTGATGAAAGAACCATATAACATGAAAAGACCCTTGATAGCAAGTACCAGGAAATTTTTTTTTCCAATGTATGGAAAAGAAGACTTTCTTCCAACAAATAAGGAATGATTATTTTGTAAACAAGGCTACAATCATTTCTCTCATTTTTTAGATGCAAAAACTGTTCTTCAGTGATTTACAAGGATGGCAATATCAGTATCAGTACCGATATGTATCTATGCTGGTATCAGGCGTTTCAGCCCAATACCGACCAATAACAGTTTTTTTTTTTTTTTAATGTAAAGATAGGTATAGGGGTAAACCCCCCAAACTCCCAGTGTATCGCTATCGGTACTAGTACGTATCAGTGTCGGTATCAGTCGATACTGCCAACCATGGTGACTTGACATCCCCCCCCCCCCTCTTTATTGCTATCGGTACTGGTACATATCAGTATCGGGTTGGAATATGTAAGGAAAAAGTTCCGAGATAGGACACTGAAATTGTCTAAGACACCAGGACATCCCATCCTAGTAGAAAAAAGGGACATGGACCGGGACGGCATTGATAACTATGGTTGTGGCACCTTCGGCGCCTAAAATTTACAGAGGCAAAGCTTGAAAAACAAAAAAAGATGGACCATCTGATCAACAGATCGGAAGGGCCCCCACGCGCGACGAACCATCCAATCAACAGATAAGACGGCCCCCCGCCCACACGCACAGGGGATGGGAGCGCCCTGCAAAATGCGGAGCGCTCTTCGTTTCGTAGGGCGAACCCATCCGTCCACAGCGTGTGCAGGCGGGTTTAATGGCCGGTTTTGTTTTCTTTTTCTTACTTTTTGTTTGCTATCTGATGTAAGTCCAATGGCCAGTGTTACAGTCTGCTGCCAGCGGACAAAGCCCGGGCAGCGCACTGTAACACTCCTCTCTCTCTCTCTCTCTATATATATATATATATATATATATATATATATATATATATAAGAAAATGACAGGCAATATAGGGTACAAGAAGGACGAGAACCATTCTTGGTGTGAATAAATAGAAGATAAACTGGTATTTATTACTAATGACCATCTGATGCCTCCAGATGAGCATTTATAGTGCATGCTGGAGATGTTCGTGGCATGACCAATGGGAAGGATTAGTAGTCGCAGAAGGATTGGTTATTGAATCACTTTCATAAAACAACAGCAAAACAAAAGTACACAGTATAAAGCTAAATCTTGGGCAAAAGGAAGGTCCATAAAAAGCAGACTAAGATTTGCTGAGATCAAGACAAATGTATTACTAGGAAAGCAACATCATCATAAGAAAGATCGAAGTTGAGAAATCTGGGCATATTAGAAGTGTCAAATGGAAAATGACTTGTTCTACTGAAGCAAGCTTTCTGTGTTTATCCACCTTGTTTTGAGAAAGTATCAGAAATGATCCTTTCATCAAACATAAGGAGCTAGAAACTATAGCAGAGCAAAAAGTCAGGTGTAGAGATAACTACCTTGAGAAAGCAGAAGCAGCAGAATGATTTAGTGTATTCTTTTCATGCAATCCATTTTTGACACATCCATTCAGCTGTGGCCTCGTTAAAGAAAGCTCCCATGATGGCAAGGAATCTGCATTACATGTGTTTATTGTATTAGAGGATCTTCTCACTTCACATAAGGCAGCCTTTCTTTCACTATCATTGTCCATGGCAGACAAACTGCATTGCCCATTGATGACTGATCCAATGAAGTCAATTGTCCCCTCTGGAGACTTATGTGGCACAACATTTTGCCAAAATGGTCTATAATCATTATCGGTACATTCTTTTCCTCTTGCATAACACAAGTCTTGCTGTGTACACAGTGATTTATCATAAAAGTGAAGCTGTTCCTGAACTTTGTCAGACATGGCAGTCTCTTGGACAGAAAGAGTAACTTCAATCCCCACTGATGTATCTACATCATAAAATGTACGCATGTTACATATCATGTCTGATGATATGTAGTTCACTGTTATTAAAATGTTCATTTACCTTTTGCTTTTTCATTGTCATGATTCTTTGGTGCATTAGCTAAGGTTGCCACATCATCACCGAGCTGCTGTGATTGTGACTTCATTACTCTGGCAGAATTCCTGTCATCGACAGGAAGTGCTGCAACTTGCTTTTTTAAGCTTTCATTTTGCATCAGAGGTTTGCTTCCAGAGCACTGCATTTGCATCAATCAAATGAAACACTGTTCAAGAAATGTATTTGGGGTGAATAAAAGAAAATTGTTTCTCCAATCCTTATGAAAACGCAAAGCTGGAAGAAAACAGACTTTGACCTATCAGACTTTTGATCAACTATATTCAAATTGTTATCTTTTAATGCATAAACTTTTATAATCAGATGAACCTAGAAAATAGAAATTACATGCAGATAATACAGGCCATATACCTAGATCACATATGGAGCAAAGTTCCTAGTAGAAACTATTTTTTCTGCCAAGAAAGTATCATAAGGATAACGAATGAAAATCAAACACATTTAGAAGGCCATCAGATATGCAGGGGTACCTGATCATCACCGCCATCACAGCTTTCACCACTTTTGGACCCCTTTCCAGCATTTGCACTTACATCATTGCTAGCAGCATTATTGTCAGACATGCTTTCTGATACTGTCTGATTGTTAGGCATGTTTTCAGGTCCATTTGTGAAGCTGGTTGACTGCATTAAGTTTATAGTAGATTATTAGTTGATAATCTTAATTGTATTGCTATAATATAAAAGATGAAGATATTGGAGTACAAAGCAGCATGGTGGTTCCAAAACCCTACACAGTGCCTTCTCCAGACATGCTGCCACAGATTTCTCAGTTCATTCTTTCTGACCGGCTTCACAAGAAAATCGACAGCACCCTTCTGCATGCATCTGAACACAACACTGACGGAATCATGTGAAGACGTCACTGTTGAACAGAGAAGTATGACATCAGAAATCACCGAGCCATCAAGAATAGTAAAGCAAACACCAGTGATCTTGTTCCATCCACTTACTGATTACAGGAATGTTTCTGGACAGCTCATTGGCCATTATCTTGCAAAGGAGACTGATTCCAGAGAGAGAAGGAACTTCTACTTCACATAAAACAAGGTCAAAAGTGTAGTTTTTCTCCTTCAAAACATCCCAAGCCTTGAGCCCATCAACAACTGCAGCAACTGCTCAAAGTACATATTTAACATATCAATGATGTGAGGCAGGGAAAAGTGACCTTAGGACAACACCAGCCTTTTGAAAAAGACACGGAACTGTAGAAGAATAAATAGTCACAGAATGATTATATAGTAGGAATAATAGTAAAAATTAAGTTGACAATCTAAATGGGATCATTGCATGGGCACTGTCCCATCTTCTTACTGATTGAAACAGAATAAACTGCTTATGCTGCTCTTTGCAGCTTTCCACTCAATGTTCCGTGCCTGAAATCAATGTCCAAAGACACTAACACTCAGAAAACAAAACTAGTTCACAATTTCTACTCAAACCCTCCTAGTCACTGAGAAACCACTGAACCATGAAAGTCATATGTAGTGAAGCACCATGAAGATACACTGAGATCAAACTTCAAAACTTGAAAGAGAAATCAACACTGCATTATACAGACAATGAATTTGACACAACAGGACAAGAAAGAGTCAGTAAACACCAGAGACCATACTTATGGTGTGAAATCACATACTAAATCTGGCTAGAGGGGGATCTCAATGTAACAGTAGGCCATAGTGTCTGAGCAAAGCCCTACAGTTTATGAAAAGGTCATAGCGTCCAACAAGTTTTCAAACTCTCTAATGAGAATATGCCACATGACTGCTTAAAAATAAGCATCATAAGGCTTTATCCCATCAATCTGGGGTTATCTTAGGTGTACATGGCAAGTTCGCAACATCCCAAAGTTTTTTAAGTAGGTTGCTTAGGAAGTTTCTCCAAGTTACTGAAAAGGGAAACTTTTTCCTGAAATCTGGCAGTGATTATTTTGAAAATAACCTGAGAAACCAGTTTAAATAGAATAATGACCTTGAACTACAAAGAATAAGGAGGAAAAAAAACACCTCTTGGTTGTCAGTGAACATTTCTCGATTATACCCTAGAGAATATGGGGAATCCTTCAGCCCTAGCCATGAGATAAGAGAGCCATTCCAACAGGCTGAATGCATGACTTCTAAAACCCCTTTCTCTTTGCATTGGGGTTTTCCATATCGGATAATAGTGAAAATGCATGTCCAAGTGTATGTGATAACAGAACATGTGGATTCCTGAACATATTTCATTCCGCACATAGAAATCATAGAGAAAGGGAAAAACTCAAATGAATCAAACTTACTGAAGAATCATGCTAAAAGGATAATCTATGGAATGAATTTCTTTCAAAATAAATAAACAAACTCTGATAAGCAAAGATGAAAACTCTCACTTGATATAGATATGAGGGTTTTGTTTACTTGAGATGAAACCCTAGGTGTACACAAAAATACATGATCATAAATATATTCAGCCAGAATGTTGAAATCTAAGCTTCTGACTCTACTAATTTGAAACATCAAGAAGATGCAACTAAGCACCAAAGTAGGAAACACATGCTATTTGTAAGGAAGACAGTACCCACAGGGATCAAATTGGAGCAGCCAATTTGATCAGTTTGCCAGTCTGATCTGATCTTAATACCCAATTCCTCAATTACTCGCAAGGATCGGGCGGATCAGGAGGGAATGGACCAGATCGGTCTACCAATTGGTCATTTTGGACTGATCCCAACTACCCAGTTACACTAGCCATTGGAGACCAAGGCTAGCAACAACTAACTGTTCTCCAATGGCTAGTTTTGGGTGGAGAATGGCCTAGGGGCTACAAATAGCCATGTTTGGTCATTCCCATCCATAGCTTAAAAGGTCTTGAGGCGGTTGTAAGGCGCTTTTCAAGAGCCTTACAAGGCGTAAGCCTTGAGGCGTCATGAGGCGTAAGCCTCACTATTTTAGGGAAGTGATGTAAAAACTATCAAACAAAATTAAATAATGTTGATTTGGCATTCATAATACTATCTCTACTTAATAATAGGGACCATAAAAATGAACTATATAGCAAAAGCCATAGACTATTGGTTTTACATTAAAGCACGAACTACCATAGTTACGATCCTCTCTTTTGGTGTTGGAAGTAGAAGAGTTGGATTTAGTTTTAATCCTTTTATTTTGTTTGTCTAATAGAATTGTCATTATTAAATCATATTTTAAGGACATAAGAGGATATAAGCATTAGGTCTACTTTAAAGCAAAAAATAATAAAGAGAATTCACGACCGCATTTACTTTAGTCATTTTGTAAATAACTCGAGGACAGAACGCAAAGAGCTATTTTATATTAGAATTTCAATTATCCAATCCGTTGGCTTGAATTGCGTAATCAACAAGTGATCAACACGAGTGCAATAAGAGCGTCAAATAAGCAAATCATGCGGATCATAACAAGTGAATCGGCGCAGAAACCCCCTACCGTGGTAGCTACATTTCCGGAGGAGAGCCGTGACGATGTGGCGGGTGGAGTCGTCCTGTTCCACCAGCAGCACCCTGAGCGATCGCCTCGGCAGGAACCTCTCCCACCGTATAATCCGCCGCTGCTGCTGCTGCTGCCGCTGCAAACTTGCCTCCGCGCCGGGACGCGCGCGGGGGCCACCCGCCGCCGCGGCGCCGGCCCCCTTCCGCCCCGCGCTACCCCTCGCCACGGCGAGCGACGACGGCCCCGCCCCCGCTCCGCCGCCGTCCGCCTCCCACTCCCCGGGCGCCTCCCTCTCCCCCTCCCCACCCTGCATAACAATCCCAAGAAGGAAGCAGAAGAACGAGCACGAAGACGAGAAGCGAGCGAATAACAAGAAGAAGAAGGAGAAGATTATTTCGTGGCGTGGGGCGGAACTGGGAAGGGGGAAGGTGGGGGTGGTGCTCAAATATGTGGCCACCGACTGGGAGCAAAATATCTCCCAGGAGCGCCACGTCATCCGGCTGGGAAGTGGGGCAGAATCCGGAATCAAAAGCCACGAAGTGGTGCGCGTTGCGGCCGCGAGAGACAGGACCGGCCACTGGACGCGGGGCCTACCACCGGGCGCGCTCGCCCACCACTCGCTCGGGCGCCCCACACCGCGCGCGCCCCTCGCCGCACCCTCGCCCTCGCGCGCAGGGCCGGCGGACGACAAGGAAGGAAGGTGCGGACAAGCGTCCGGCGGAGATATCTGCGACTGCGGGGAGGGGGGGAGATATTTTTCAGACAGCACGGGCGCCGGGAGATTTCTTCTGCTGGCCACTTGGCCTGCCATCGCCATCTTGCACCCCTGGCCTCCCGCTCCGACTTTTCCTTCCCCCACCCCCACTGCTACGGCTGCAGTAACTCCACCATCCACACTCCGGGAAGTGATCCTACTTTCAGATAAGAAAATCACTTCTGGTGGTTGCCCTAAAAAGGAGGAGATAGATGACTGAGCCACACAGCCATGCTCACTGTGGGAGACCAATTAGGGGGTTTTCAATATTTCTCCGGAAAGAAGGGAATCACGAGAATTGTTTGCCGGGAAGTAAAAAATTACGAAAAATATTTTTTTGGTAAAATAAAAAAAACGTGTTTACTGTCTCACACGACGAGAGAAAAGTTTGGGAGAAAGTGTAACGTGAGAATCTTATGTGGAGAGAGAGAGAGAGAGAGTAATTGTTATTTTTTAAAAAATATTTTTTGATAAAATTAGATAGTGAAATAGATTTTGAAAAAAATATTATAAAAAAGTAAAAAATATTTTCTTAGTTAACTTTTACTCGCGTTTACAAATCATGTGAATTAATTAGTGATATTGATGATAATATGTGAGATTTGAAAATCTAGATGAAAATATGGTGTTTTCAGAGAGAGAGAGATATATATATATATATATATATATATATATATATACACTTTCAGACAATTAGATAAGAATAATGTCGACATGATTTTGTCATGATAAAAGCAGTGGGAATTCTGCTGCATCATTGTTTCGAAAAATATGAACAGGCCATAGTAGAGCCAACTCTTGAACTGAGAAGAATGTTTTTGACTTCTGACATTGAGTCATTGACCAGTCCAATCCTTTGGATAAATGGGTTCAGACGGACAAGACTCTAGTAGTGGGAATCAATTGCCCATCAGATGACGATATATACGGGAATAAGGCCGGTCGGGATTCTCACTTTAGTAAACGTGGCATCGTATGTCGTCTTAAGGCCGTTGACATCCACTCGAGGCCAACGGAGATTTGCACATTAAATTGAAATCTATTAAAACTGATAATGTAGGAAGAAGGGGAATTAAAGGGAAAAGAGCAACACTTGCTGTACTGCGTGGTTACTGCATCGTATGAGATAAAGTTAAATTATTTTTTTGAATATTTTTTATAATAGATCTTATCAAATTCTACATCTCCATATAATTCGATCTCTAACATAAAAAATTGAACCCAATGAACAGTAAAAAATTATTATTCATTTGCTCGATTTTGTTATTTTCAGATTTTGTTTAGATCATCTGATCTGAGACCGACTCA
Organism: Zantedeschia hybrid cultivar; assembly: GCA_030544215.1. Classification (NCBI taxonomy): domain Eukaryota; kingdom Viridiplantae; phylum Streptophyta; class Magnoliopsida; order Alismatales; family Araceae; genus Zantedeschia; species Zantedeschia hybrid cultivar. The sequence continues at coordinate 19,048,811 of JARZZO010000014.1, read as the reverse complement.
TACAAGAAGTCTCGGAGGTGATAGAACCGACCTAAAAAAAGAGAAAAAAAAAATACTATTGCTGCAGCCGCCCGCGCACAGTGCATGCGCGCCTGCACCGCATGGTGCAGCAAGTGTTACCCAAAGAAAAAATGAAGCATTAACCTAACTACAGCATGGTGTTCGTTTAATAGGGGATGCATAATCACAAAGGCGTAAAATAAACCGTCGGAGCTGTAGCAATATCCTGAGCTTTACTCCGTTTCCGACCTTTTCCTTCAACTGTTGTATTCATTTTGGTCGTATGGCTATGGCAATCTTGCTTCAAGAAAAGAGTTTTGAAAAGAAAGGCTTTCCAACAAGAAAACACCTTTTACATATCATAAGAGAAGGTGAACAACTAAAATGGTAACGAGGTGAGGAAAATGTGGCCAGGGCAACCACTTTGATGCATCCCACTATTTATGTTCATTGAGATTAGGTTGTGATTTTTGAGATGTTGTGGCACCTGATGTGCCTAAAATTTTATGAGGGATGAGGCTTGGTTAAGCAACAAAAACCATCAGATCACCTCTCGAGTGTGATCCGATGGTTCCCTGTGCGCGCAGTAACCGTATCATAGTTCACTGTATTATTACCTCAAGTTTCTTATATTGTCATGTATGTATTCGTAATATATTGTATTTTGTCATTTGTAATTCAATTGCCACCCATCATTTGCTTATCTCAGCCTTGAGTGGATTAAAAGAGAAAAAAATTAGCATGCTGTTGCTTAAATCATTTCAAAAAGACAAAACGACTAGTGTATGTTAACCTTAGAATGGGAGAATATTAGGTTCTTTTGACCGCTACTTTATGTTTTTGACAGAATATTCAGTTGATTCTAGTGGCATTGGAGTAGAGAGATCATAGTTCTATTATTTAGGGATAGTTGTATATATATTGCCAAAATCTTTTGTATTCTACTATATACTCTACATTCTTTAATCATACATCTTTATGTATCCTTCTTATTGTTTTGATTATATCCCTTTTGATTATAACACTGATAAGACTAAAGAAATATTTCATTGAAAACCTAATTGAGATATAATGTATAAAGTTTTGGCAGATTACACAACAGAATATGGAAGACTTTACGGAACTTTTAAGAGTGTATATGTCATTATTTTGATTATGAGAGGAAGCTAAATAATGACATATTAGTCTTTTCTCTCTTTTTACTCACCTCAGCTTAAGTTAGATAGACGATTAATGGCAGGAGGGCCATAGATGATGGAATAAAGTTTAGGAGTTTTTTTACATATAATCTTATAGACTATTAAATTTATATGTATACCGTTGACTCATGTATAGCATCATACATGCCCTTGATATCTTAAGAAAGATTTTAGTCATGCCCTTCCATCAAAGTGCTGTGAACTCCAAGTCTTCAATTGAATATATTAGAAAAATTCTGTCAACTCCCATGAAGTCAAAGGTACATATGCAAAAATATTATAATCTTTTTAACTTATTTATTTAGAATTCACGATATTTTGATCAAAAGAGTGTGACTGTAATTTTTTTAAGTATGTCAGGGAAGTGGTACGGGAGACTTAAGAGCATATATACAGTGGCTTCATAGGAGTGTTTATATAGAAATCCGTAAAGTTTATTTATATAGAAATCCTTAAAGTTTATAATAAGGATATATAGCAATAGAAAAAATAAGAAGGGTTACAAGAAAGTACGATAGATTTCAGAAACATATATATATATATAATCATTTTTATTACTCAAAATGAAGATGCATATGACTATAAGAAAATGGGAATGTACTATAAAATAACATAGATTTTGAAAAGTATACACATAATTATCTCAGAATTTTAAGGTTTCTACTGCATCTTTCCTTTGAGAAACTGGCCAAGAAAAACCGACTTAATTGGTGTGTTTGAGAGTAGAGTTTGTGGGATGAATGGTGGACCCTTGAACTAAGAAAAACGTTGCAACTTAGTTTTTTTTTTTAACATACGGCACAGTGAGTAAAAAAAAGTCTCAAGAATACTAAAATAATCCGGATTCTAAACTCAGAAAGATTTCTCAATTTAGGAGAAATTTCAGTACAAGCAAAATTTTCACTTTTAAGAACGAGGGGTCCGTCCAAACAACCTGAACGACCAATCCTATTTCCAACGGGAAAAGGTCTATCGCACAGACGAACTATACTTGAAAGCCATTCAACCAGGGGGAGGGAGAGTAATAGAAGTGAAAAAGGGATTGCAGCTTCTTTTGGGGAGGGTTATGGCGACTTTATGGTCAAATATTTATAACACCTTTTAATAGAAAGAGATTTGAATCTGTCTCTTTACTAGAGATATTTTTACATTGAATATGATTATTCTGTTTAATTAAATATTAAGTCATTTACATGGGATCGAGCTTGATCAGCAGGAGATCCTATGTTCACTTATTTTGAAGGCATGAAAAAACACTAACGGGGACCGAGGTGCCACCTTCCTCCTAGTAAGGTGCGATGCCGTATCGACATATTATAAGAGTAATAAAAATGGTAATGAGTTAAGTCAGGTTTGGATGGATCGTCAATAAATGTTAACACAAGTTATTTGTTTGGGATTTTTACATATACTCTTAAAAAATATCATATTTTCACTTATATCCTCAACTTTCGTATATTGAAGACAATACTCTTAAAATCTTAGAAATATTGTGACTATGCTCCTCTGTCAAAATAACGTGAACTCTAATCGAATATGTCAAAAAATTTCGTAAATCTTGATAGCATCAGAGATACATATGTAAAATTCTAGTGAATTTAAGAGTATACATGCAAAATGTTAGTGAATTTAGAGGTACGTATGCAAAATCCTTATGCTTGGTTAATGGTATTTGATGGAAGGGTATAGTTGCAACATTTTTAAGATTTCAAGAGTATTGGAAACAAAATGGGAGAGTTGGAGGTATGGATTCAAATATGATATTTTTCAGAAGCATATATGCAAAAATCCCTGTTTGATTTAATCTCATTTGATTCATCTTTGAGTCAAATATAATTATCTATATGCTAATTTGAATGAAGGCTGGTTAAGATGGGCCGCACGTATTAGAATTAAAAAGTATGGGCCAAATCGAGATGAACTGAGTTCAAATCAGCTTTTGACCCTAAACCAACTCTGTATAAAACTCAAGTTAAAATAGCTTGACTTGAATTTATCCCGGTCATCAATTTTTTTGATTCGGACATGCCCTTTTAAATATCAGATGGAGGTTGCATCACCGATGGCTTGGGTTAGGTTAATTTGACAAAGTCTAGAGGACTATGCATCTGAAATTAATACTTCTATCATAACGAATAACAAATACAACTTATTCGAAGCTCAACTAATTAAATGAGTGCACAGTGCCAATTAATGGTTCTTAACAGCAAAAGCAAATCTTTCATCAAAGAGATTAACATCAAATTTGAAAAGTGAGACCACATTAGAGAATATCATCTTCTCACTACAATGTTAAACTGAAATCTCTTTCAGAATCAGGGAACAGGTTAGCATTGACCCCATTTAGATTCTCACCTTTGACCTTTAAACTCTTTGATCTGGACATTGAAGCGATAAGTTGTTATAAGATATTATATATAATTCACTGGCAAATGAGTCATTTCTTTTAGTTATAATTTCTGTTCCAGTCACCAGTTATATATATGGATGGCACATAATGTATCATTCATAAAGGACAACGACCACTAGTCTATTTACTAAATCTTCAAATCTAATCGCAACATGTGATGTCTGCAGTCAATAGGAGTACCTAAGTGTTAAGGCTTAGCTAGTTGTGTTTGAAATCAATAGACCATGAGCAAATGTATAATCCCACTGCAGCCCTACTTGTAGCCTGTTTACATCAGCCCTACTTGTAGCCTGTTTACATCGAAAACTAGTTGTAAACACTAACTTTCTGCCAGTCCAGCTTTTGTATTCAGGCCAAGATTGTGCAATCTAAGTCATGATTCTTCATTGCTCAGTCATGTTCGGCGAAATAGGTTTATTGCTATCGTGAGAAATACTTGCTATGACATTTGTAAATTAACATCATGATTGTGATCACCACCGTTTCTATTGTGAAATCAAATGACATATTCACTTTGCAAAATTTGTAGCAAAACTTAAAAGAAAATTAAATGCCGTCCATAATATCTCCGAGATATTACGACAGATATTTCTCTTCCATCATACCATAATATCTAATGCGGACGTCTGGTCAGATTGATAACCTTTTGGATCCTAACCCATTCTGATCCATGCAACAACGAGTGGGTCCTTATACATAAAGGCTGTCAAGGGCACACAGATGGATGGGTCTCCTAGAGGGAAGGCATTATTAATTGGTATCAAATAAAGAATGGACGATTCAATCGCATTTGCTCCTTTTTTTTACTCTTATCATCATGTCTTGAACTCATTGTCGTTCTTTTTCGTGTTTATTGAATTCCTTTATCTTATAATTTTTCGTTCTTGGCTCCTGTTTGACATATATGCAAAAAGATTGCTCGGCAACTGCGACGCATTTAAAATCAGTTAATAATTAATATCATGTGTCTGATGTCGTCCTCTGGATCAGCAACTAAAAAGAGATATAAAACAGGGAGTATGTTTATATCTGGCATATGATAATTTTTTCAGAGGACATATCCAATAGGTAAATTAACCACCGTAATCGCAATAGCCGACTAAATTTTACCGACCGTGGTACAGTGGTATCGTCTTGGTAACAATGTATGAGAATGAAAGAAAACATAATGCCAATATATAGTTCTACTTCTACGTGAAATAATATCAAAAAATAATTGTCCACATTGTAACATTACGTGTACATATATACGCTCAGCTGTTATGCAACGGCTGATAACAAGCCTTCATATTTTAGCTATTATTCATAAACTATAATAATTAATAAAAAAGAAATTTTATATTTCTCCAACTCCCACATATTATTTTGAATACTCTTAAAATCTCACAAATATTGTGATTATGTCCCTCTGTCAAAATAATATAAACTCCAACCGAATCCGTAAATCATGATAACATCAAGATACATATACAAGATTCTGGTGAATTTAGGGATACATATACAAAATATTAGTGAACTTAAGGGTATGCATGTAAAATGTTGATGTTCGATTTACTAGTATGCCAACCGAATCCGATTTTTGCAACACGGAAATAGGCTGGAATTTCGGATAATCGGTTACCCTTCCGGGCCCCTTCCTACTACATACAGTGAGAGCGTTCACCCCACGCCCACGACATGAAACCAAAGAAATGACTCATAAACTATAATAATTAATAAAAAAGATTTTTTGTATATATGTACTCCTAAAAAATATTATATTTGTATGTATACCTCTAAATCTCACATATTCTTAAAATCTAAAAAATATTGTGTTTATGTCCCTCTGTCAAAATAATATGAACTCCAACCGAATATGTCGAAAAGATTCCATAAATCATGATAACATCAATATACATATATAAGATTCTAGTGAATTTAGGGATACAAATAGAAAATATTGGTGAACTTAAGGGTATGTAAGTAAAATGTTTATGTTCGATTTACTAGTATGCTGTCGGAGAGGTGTAATTGTAACATTATGTGAGAGTTGCGGGTACAAATATAAATACGGTGTTTTTAGAGATATACATGCAGAAAATCTCTTAATAAAATAAAAAAAACAGAAACCCTGATAAGAAATTGATATTTTCAGGTTCTTATTTTTGACAACTGATCACGGCGTGCATTACCCTCTTGGAATAATTACAACCGAATCCGATTTTTGCAAGACGGAAATAGGCTGGAATTCGAATAATCGGTTACCCGTTAAGGGCCCCTTCCTATTACATAGAGTGAGAGTGTTCACCCCACGCCCACGACATGAAACCAAAGGAAAGATCCGACGCGTGCGAGGCCAGCAAACGAGGCCAGCGCATACTTTTCTTGTCGTATCGGCACCTCTCTTCCACGGCTCGCAGAACGGTGACATCTTTTTACACTACTTTCCCCGACCACAAAGTAAAAGCCCATTGGGCCACTGGCCCACCCGGCCTAATAGGGAACCAACAACACTCGAGGAAAAAAACCATGAATAAACAAATCATGACATCAGACAGAATGCTGCTGTACCTAACCCATGATCTTCATAACCTTTTAAACGGCCATTGCATTGTCATGCCTAATTAAGTCCGTCGTCCGCGGAAAGTTGTTCACGTGGAGACTCCTGGTTCTGGACTCTTGGACTCCTAATATGGCAAGAATGTTAGTACAAGCTGTACTATTAGTGGATGTCGTCATTCTTAATCTAAAATCGTAATATCATTATTTATGGATAAAAGAAGATGGAATAAAGAGGGAACAGGAATAAAGGGTTGTTCAGACTCCTGGTTCCCGTGGCACCGCTTTGAGGGGGAGAGGGTGGAGGAGGAGGAAGAAGATGGAGGGAGGAGGAAGAAATGAGGGGAAGGAGGAGAGAAAAGAGGGAACAGGAATAAAAGGACGCCTCTCGACGTCTCCGCCACGCGTGCGTAGAGTGGTGCCACGGGGCGGAGACAAGCCATGTAGAGATAGTTTAATCATGTCAAATAGAATTGACATCAATTGCAAGATACGTCCTACTATTAAGACGTGAATTAAAAGGCCTAATGGGGTTTAACCATCCGGTGCATATGCATACACTCTAAATCGTGTTGATCCAGAGAAACACCTATTACCAAATCACGTCAGGTCAAGATGACACTGACATAATCTGAACAACCTCCTCCAAAAGGCCCAGTAAGGCACAATCGAGACTTGATAATTAGATCTGAATCCCGAAATATTACACAGCATACCTAACATTTGGGGTTTTAATCCCCTTAATAAGTGCCTAAAACTAAATCCCCAAGAGATGAGAATAGGCCCAAGTGCTAATTGGACAATTTTTTTTTGACTACTTTTCATAAATTTTTAAAATTATTTTTTGTGAACACCCTATTGAATGACTAATGTAATATTCTAACTTCGGATCCAATTATTGGATTTTGGTTGTGCCTTTTGGGGGTAGCCGTTCTGGTCTAATTGGTGTCAGCTCAATCATAGTTAGTTAAATATGGTACGGAAATTGAACCGTAAAGATACGTTCGGGTACAATTCGTCTTAAATTTTTAGAATACGGTCAAATATTCGATTAAAAATTCGTACACTTTAAAAATTCGGTATAATATTTGGATGACATATTATACGTCTCTCCTTTGAAAATTCAATACTAAAAATACGGATAAAATGTAGCCATAATACAAAAGACATATAATCATAAAATAAATAAATTTAACCACTATCAAATTAATAAACTATGAAGCAATAGGTGATTGTGTCTAATTAACAACAATTTTGAAGCGCCTAAACATTAATCTTGAGTGAACGACTATTATCTTTTACTGCAGAAAAAATTCACATATCATTCTCTCCTAGGTAAATTATCCAAATTTTGTTTCAAAGAAAAATCACAGGTCCACTACCATCCTTCCATAATCTACCCATAAATATTCATTTTATAAAGAAAGGAAATATTAGAAGCGGTGGCACACAAAAGAGGAAAATAAAAAAGAAAGGGGATAATGCACAAAACAACATAAGCAACTACCTCACATGATCTCAAAGTTTATGGAGGATGGAGAAGCAAAATGATACGAGCAGCCTCTCCTAAGGGTGGTGGATCTTCTCAACAAATCTCCCTTCGTGGACAAGCCTAAAGCTACTTGACCTCTTCCGCTCGAGTTGAAATCCTCAGGGTGGCAGCCTTCTGTCAAGATAGTTCTCCTCATGAAAACTACCTCTCATAGTGGAAGATATCTCAAAGTCAGAGGAACCGATTAAAGGTAGAGAGCTGCAAGTAGGACTTTGGAGGACGTGATTCTCTATTTCCTCCCTGTTCAAGGTTGCTCTAGATCCTCTGTCCAACTAGTTGACGAAGTAATGAAGCAATGCTCTGGATTAAGGACTGGGAATCCTTCATGTCGCATTTAGGGTTAAAGAATAGAGAAAAAGGGGAGCGTCTTGTAAAAGTTATTTTGTTGGAAACCTAGGCATTAAGTTGAAAGAGTCGTATCATATCATTACATAGATGGCTGATTTTATAGAATATCCGATGTAAGACTATCCCTAACATGCCTCTGCATGTGCAAGCCGACATTAGGCACTGACACGTGGGCATTACACACCATGGCCTGACGTTAGATACCTGGGATGCAAAGCCCACTCTGATACCATGTAAATTTTTTCTTGTTAGACCCACTTAATGTTCAACTCAAAACCCATGCGTTGAGTTAAAGGAGCCATATCATTACATAGATGAGTGATTCCATAGAATATCCGATGTGGGATTATCCCCAACACAGCTACTACTATCAGACTCATAAGAAAAATGTTGGAGATTTGGGAAGGGGCAAGGTAGACAGTCCGCGATTTGGGTAGGGCTCGGTGCCATTGGACAGTGCCATAATTGCCGTATTAAACACTCGTATAAAACGTATACAGGTATTAAACACGTTTTAAACTTCTGAAGATAAAAAGCGCGTCCAAACAATATCTTTGGCAAAAGTGCGGCATACGTACGTCTTTTTGTTTCATACTTTCTAATGCGTATTATACATGTATTATACGTGAATAAATTAACTATGAGCTGAACCCGACGTGGATCAGTGTTTGGCATATGCTTGTACAGACGCTATTCTAAGTGCATGTATGAGCAGTGCATGACTAAATCCTACTAAGTCTTTTGATATGCATCGCCTGAGTTGGACGCGATTTAGCTGTCTCTACATGGAATCTTTTCTCCCGTGGCACTCTCCCACCCGCGTGACAACGTCCTGTGTGGCGGAGGCAGATGGAGGGGAGAGGAATAAAAATGAAAAGTCCGACACTTCATAGTTGCAGTGTTCAAACCTATTAAAGTTGATGCATAGTAGCTATGGTGAGAACCACCGGATCATAATTGTTTTGACTAGAAAATTTACAATCAAATATGAAATTTATTAATATGTTTTATACCGAACCGGCTAACGAGCCGAGCCGAGCCGAGCTGGATGAAGCTTGAGCTTGGTTCATTTGAAAAAATGAGCTTGAAGCTAAACTCAAACTTGGCTCATTTCGTAAGACGAGTCGAGCAAAGTCGAGCTTTTCTAAATCGAACTCGAACAATTCGCAAACGACTCAACTCATTGCCAACCCTAATCTCAATCATCAAAATTTTTTATTCGGACATGCATTTTAAGTATCAAATGGAGTTTTGGATCACCGAGAGCTTGCGTTACGTTTGACCAACTCTAGAGGACTATGCATCTGAAAGTTAAATCATAACAAATACAACTTATTCGAAGGTCAACTAAATAAGTGCCAATCACAGGTTATTAACAAGAAAAAAAAATCTTTCATCAATGAGATTAAGATCAAATTTGAACAGTGGGACCAACAAACTCTAATATAAACTTCGGTATATCTTAATCATTTTGTCAAAATTAAAAAGAGATATAAAAGATGAAGCATCTTTATGATAATTTTTTCAAAGGTCAAAGTATTCTATAATGTTTGAATATTTATTAACAGATTTTTTAGGGATCCTACCACAGTGTCGGGATATTTCATATTAATTCTGTAAGAATTGATGTTTCGGATCCGGTTATCTGGTCAGTTTCAGAGTCGAATTTTTTGATTTTGGTCTTTGTGGGACTGGGACTTGTATTATTTTTTCGCGTCGAACTTGCGAGACGCGGTTCAAACGGCGTTCGGTTAGTTAGACGCGTTTTACGTTTATGCCATGTGGTCGCCACGTGGGTTAGTGTTGAGCCGCGGGAGTACAGTCCCGGTCTTATCGTCTGAATGGCGTCTTGTATGGACGACGTCATTTAGGGTATGATCCTGGTATGTCAGTGTACGACCCGTCTTGTCGTCTGAATGACATCGGTCTTGGACGACGCGTTTTACTTAGTTTCTGTTTGACACCGCGAATCCTCCCTCATTTTCCTCATTCTCTCAACTTCTTTCTCTTTCTTCCTCTTTCTCTCCGAACCTCCGACGCCCTTTTCCCCTTCTCCTTTCTTTCTTCTCTTTCCACTCCATCAACCTCTTAACTTTCACTATTACCATCACCATTTTCTCAGCGGCACATTTTTCTCCGGACGGCGGCCGACATTCCGGTGGAATAACGGCATCCACGGCGGTACAGGAGGCGGCTCGTGGCGTGGCGGTTCGGCGACTTGGAGTTCAAAGGAGTTCGAATAACCGGTAGGATGACGATCCTCGCAATGCTTTATTTAAAACCATATTTTTCTCGTTTTCAAGTATATTTAAGGGATTTTCGGAATGAAAATACTAATATCACAAAATTAAGAATGGTGAATTTTTATTAGGTATTTGGGTTTTCCTCCTACTCCTCTATTTTTTTGACGTTTTTCTGCAATTTGGGAGAGAAAATCTCACCTTATGAATTGGGGGAAGACAGAGGGAGAACCTGTCTGTGAGGGTTAAATAGCGTCTGGGGACAGCGACGCCATTTAAAAAGCGACTTTCACCTACGACGCGATTTATCTCAGATAACAGACTCTGTCTTTAGATTGAATAGCATTCAGGGACAGCGACGTCATTCAAATGGCGACATTCTTACACGACGCGTTTTAGTTCAGATCACCCCGAGGCCTGATTTTGTTTCTGTCGTGATTAGGCTATTAGGGACAACGATGTCTTTTAAAAGGTGACTACCTTGCATGACGCGTTTTAAGTAATATTTCGAGGCCAATTTTCGCATGAACCAGTTTAGGAGTTTTGAATGACGTCGGTCTTGGACGACGCGTTTTGAGACAGAATCTCATTAAAGTATGTAATTAACATGTGTTTATATTATTAGATAGTTTGGATAAATACATGTTTGAAAACATATTTGAGGACGATGATTTCTACATGATCGGATCGCACCGTGTTGCGTTTTGTGCGATCGTAGACTTAAAATGACAGTTGTTAGTGCTTAAACATTGTGTTGGTGTGGGAGTGACACGGCGCCGGTGTGAGAGTGGTGGGGTAACGTCTAGAGAGAGTATCACCTGGTGTATCCCGGGATATAGCTAGTACCGGTGTAGGAGTGATACATTCGGAGTGTCATTCGTGTTGGAGGAAGTAGAACCACCTGGAACCTGTCAGATCGGAGTAGCCAGCGCGTTATCCGAGGAATTGTTGTTTGGTCTCAGTGGGTCGGTGTTTTCCGTGTTCAACAGCGTGGTTTGTGTGTTTAGTCGAGACGCTAGTTGTAGACTCCGTGGTGAAGTCGTTTTAGAATCGTGTATGTTACTGTTATGAATGCATGTATTGTATATTGAAATATGAGATTTGTGTTTACTACTTTATTTATTTAAATTGCTTATATTTGTGTTGTTGTATTTGTAGGTGCGTGAGTAGGTGGTGGAGATCGAATGATTCCTACTGAGTCTTTTTCGATAAGACTCACCTCCTGTAATTTTCAAGTGAAGATTTTAGGTAGACGTAACGAGGAGAGTGTTGTCTTGGATTGCGCACCAACAGTCACTGTTTCGAGATATGTTCCGATGTAGTTGTTATTTTCTTTTCTGACCTGTACACTTAATTATTTCTTTTCTGTTAGAATATGTAATTATTTGTTGAATCAAGTCGAATTGTAATAATTTTTAATTTCTACACTTCTTTTACAATTCAATGTGATGTGGATGTTTAGTTTAGTTTATCATTTATTTTTCAAATTTATCGAGATCCTGATTTAACTCTAAATTTAATAATTCGATACCCATTAAAAATCGGATTCTCGATTATAAAGTGACAGATCGTTATAAATTCGATCCTAAGGTGAACCACCCTGTCCCCCTAACATTTTTGCTTTTTGCTAACTGAATAGCTGCATGATGATCATCTTACAAATTGGTGACAAGTTGTGGATTTTTGCTTTCTTTTTTGACCCATGTAATCGCAAGTTTTCAATAGCCAACTTTACCGATCATGGTACATGGTATGGTGTTTCTAATTGATGTAGACTGGATCTATCACGACCGGATTCCGCAGCCGGAATCCGGAAAGAAGAGGATCCGGAGCTGGGTCGGATCGGTGTTCGAGAGGGGCCCGACGGGGATCCGGAAGGCGAAGGACGCAGAGGCGGAACCCGGGGGTCCGATGCCGGAGGCGACTCGGAGTGGGCCTGCTGTTGGAGAGCGAGCCCGGAGGCTCCTTCAGCGCGAGACCGAGTCTCCTGCCGCCCTCTTGGAACGGGCTTTCTCTTGTATAGTGAGCCCGAAGGCTCCTTCAGCGCGAGACTGAGTCTCCTGGTTTGGATAGTGAGCCCGAAGGCTCCTTCGGCGCGAGACCGGGTCTCCTGGGAAGGAACGGCGGGGATGAGCTTCCTCCCCTCTGCTCGCCGACATGTAGGTGCTGAAAATTTGCTCGTGTGATTTATGTGAAAAACTATGTTGTTTAGGGTAAATTAACCTATTAAAAAAAATGCAACTAAGGTGCTTGTGATCGCCAGAAACTTTTAACTAAAAAGCTTCAAAAGAGTTTGATCGCCTACCTGTTTAAACGCGGAAGAATGAATCCTTGGTTCCTCTCCTTCAGCCGGCTGAAGAAAGAGAGCCTCTTCTTGTTCTTTTGTTCTTGCTGTTGAATGTTGAGGATCGTCTAGAAGTTCTCCTGGCTTGTACTTGATTTCCCTCTTTTTAATTTCTTGTTATTCAGTTGTTGGATGCAGCAGACAGAAACACAGAAAAATAAAGAAGAAATAGTGATGAGAATCTAAATGGAAATAATAAAGTTAACTATGATTAGAAACATGTTTAAAACAGCAACTCACTTGTTTAGATGGCTTTGAAACCTCTTTAGAACAGATGGGTTTTGGAAAATTAATGATGTGGTGTGTGATGCATGCAGTGAGTATGAGAGAATGAAACTAATGAATGAAAATGAAATTCAAATATGAAAAACTTATGCCCAGTTGGAGAAGCCTTGAAGGATGAAGATCTGGAAGAAGGATGCCGTCTTCTGGAAATGGCAGCGCTCCGGCGTGGTTGCTCCGATCTTCAAATCGCTATAACGCTGAGGCTCTCTCTCTCCTCTTTTTTTTTTTTTTTTTTTTAACTCCTTGATAGGCAAGGTATTTATAGGCATTTTCTGCGTTCGCGATTAACATAGAAAAATCTAGGATTTATCCACCTTAATCGACAGATAATTACTGATTAATTCATCTTTATCTGTAATTATCTAAAACGCGTCCACCTTGGGTGACGCCTTTCAGATTAAATTAAGATAATGATAAATATCCGGGAAAACTTATCTTTATCTTTATTAGCTAAAACGCGTCCACCTTAGTAGACGTCTTTTACTCTAATTAAGATAAGGATAAATATCCGGAAGAGAAGTTAAGACAGCTTAGGAAACCTAAAACGCGTCGATCTTTACATACGCCTTTTAGTTAATAAATCAATTAATTAAAATTCAAATTTAAACGTTAAAATAGGAATAAAGTCTAAATCGCGTCCACATGGGTCGACGCCTTTTAGGATTCTTCATATTTTAACTGAAATTTGAGCTAAAATCAATTCGATTGATTAACTTAAACATGTCTGTTAAACCCGACACTCAAAAAGATCAATAAAAATTAATCAATGATTAAATATCAGACAATTATGAGGCATTATTATATGATATGAAATTTACTCAAAATGATGTCAAAATTAGCGTGTCTATAGCCGACAGGCGGCGGAGTCGAAGCCGAAGGTCCGAGGCCGGGGGCGACTCGGAGCGGGCTTGCTCTTGGATAGTGAGCCCGAAGGCTCCTTCAGCGCGAGACCGAGTCTCCTGTCTTGGGGCAGCCGGCGTTCGGCGTCGAGACCAGGGAGAGGAATCTGAGGTCGGCGGCCGAGACCGACCCGGGGAGGTCGGCGATGATTCGAACCGAGCCCCTGCAGGAAGGAAAGAAGAAGAAGAACCAGTCAGCAGGAGTCCCGGGCGTCAGCCCTGGGGAACCCCCTCCGACGGTCAAGTTAGCTCCTGAAGAAGATTCGATTTAGAAGGTAAGAAAGAGCAGCTTTAATGCTATTCGGACAGAAGTCTTTTAAGGGTTTCGGAAGCTTGGGGAGGCCTCCGTTTTTCCCACCACCCCTTTGGCCATAAATAGCGGGGTATTTATAGCAGAGGATATCGGATGGTTAACGGTGGCAGCCGATATAGGACTAAATGAAGGTTTACTGGTAAACCGCCATAGCGCCCGATCCGCCACCGGAGTGGGCCGGACTCGGCTACCGGGCCGAAGGGGGTTGGGCCGCTGACGGGCCGAAGCCTGTTGGGCCCTGGGCTGCCGCGCTGCTCCCGGGCCGTAGGCTGGTGGGCCGCTGACGGGCCGAAGGCTCCTGGAGGGCCTGGTACTGCTGCTGTTGGGCTGAAATTGGTTGGACTTGTCTTAATGGGCCGAATCGGATTCTGCCTCATCACTAATAAAATATAAAAATGAAAGAAGATATAATGCCAGTATATAGTTCTGCTTCTACCTGAAATAATATCAAAAACTAATTGTCCACATTGTAAACATTACGTGTACATATATAACACAACTGGAAATAGGCTGGAATGTCGGATAATCGGTTACCCGTTTATGGCCCCTTCCTACTACATACAGTGAGAGCGTTCACCCCAGGCCCACGCCATGAAACCAAAGGAAAGGATCCGACGCGTGCGAGGCCAGCCAAGCACCCCGGAAACGAGGCCAGCGCATACTTTTCTTGTCGTATCGGCACCTCTCTTCCACGGCTTGAAGAACGATGACATCTTTTTCCACTACTTTCTCCGACCGAAAGCAAAGGCCCATCGGGCCACTGGCCCACCATGATAAATAAACAAGACATCAGACAGAATGCTGCTGTACCTAACCCATAATCTTCATAACCTTTTAAACGGCCGTCGTCGGCAGAAAGTTGTTCGCATGGAGACTCTTGATTCTGGACTCCTGGACTCGTAAATATGGCAAGAATGCTGGTCTATCCCAGTTTAAAAAATAACTTAGGTAAATACATTTGTTAAATTTATATTCATAGTTATAACTGATTATTATTATGTATTTATATTTTTTTAATAAATTTATGTTCATTCATTGTTAACAGTGTTTGGTTTTAAGATATAACTGACTAACTTGCTCTTATATTTTGCAATTACTTTTTTGTATATATACTTTCATAATCTTTGAGATTTATACTTATATTCTTAATTATATAGGCCAAAAATGTACTAGACATCTCCGTGATGATGAAGACAAACATGCACACGGTTTTCTTTAAAATCCAGGATATATTGAAAGTATATATTGTTTCTAGACGTGGAAATACAAATCTGACATACTATAAGAGTATATTTGCAAATTTCAGTTTAGAAAGAAAAAGCATATTTAGTTTTTTTTTTAGTTTTTGGTCCCTGTAATCTACTTATTTTATGAAAAACCCTAACCCCTACATGTAGTAAATCTTATTTTATTTGGAAAATACCTAAAAAATAAAATATTTTGGAAAACTCTGAAAAATTATTAAAATATTTTGAAAACTCTATGAAAAGTTATCGTTTCTAAATAAAAGTGAGATTATAGAGAATTTTTGCTAAGTATAGGGGGTTATAAGGAGTTTTTACAAAAAAAGAAGTAGATTAGAGGACTGAAAACTAAAACACTGTTACTTTAACAAGTTGAAAATATCTCAAAAAGGTTTTTAGTCCCTCTAATCTATTTAATTTAGAAAAAACACACCATAATCTCCTTATTTAATAAAAACAACTTCCTAAAAAGGTCATTTCTAAATAAAGTGAGAGTATTATGAACGGAAGTTTTCCCAAGATTAGGTGTATTAGAAGGACTAAAAATTAAAAAATAATTGAGAAACTTTTACAATTATAATAAAATATTTTTTTACAAATTGTACATAAGCTACCTTTTTTTTGGATGATATGCTGGTAGCACTTGCCTAGTACTCTTCGGAGGATGGCCACTTCCGTATTTGCGTGGATGGTTCCCTCACGCGGTTTTGCCGACGCAGTGCGGCAGTACAAGTCTCCCCAAGACCAACCGTCTCCCAAGTCTTCCCCTCTTCTCTCTCTCTCTCTCTCTCTCTCTCTCTAACCCCTGCCCTGCGATCGCCTCCCTCCGCCCATGGATAACGAGCCGAAACCCGTGGTCACGGGCTACCCGGCGGCGGCGCAGCCGCCCCACGCCGCCGCTGCCCACGGCGTACCTGCCCACGGCACCGCCTACCCCTACCCCTACCCCGCCCATGCATACTACGCCGCCCAGCCGCCACCTCCCCCCGGCCCCTACTACGAACCCCCCGCCGCCTACGGCGGCGGCGGCAGCACCACCTTCCTCCGCCGCCTCATCATCATCACCATCGCCGTCTTCCTCCTGGTCGGATTCGCGACCTTTGTCGTCTGGCTGGTACTCCGCCCCCGCGTTCCCGAGTTCGCCGTCTCCTCCGCCTCGGTCTCCTCTTTCAACGTCTCTGGCGCCGCCCTGTCCGCCGTGTTCAACCTGAGCCTTTCGGTGCGCAACCCCAGCAACAGGGTGGGGATCTCCTACGACGAGATGGAGGCCGCGGTCCTATACGGGTCGGATTTGCTCGCGGAGACGTCGCTGCCCCCGTTCTACCAGGGGAAGGGGAGCTCCATGACGGTGCCGGCGAGGCTGGCCGCCGTCTCCACGTACGTGAGCTCTGGGGTCGCCGATGGCATCGCCAGGGAGAGATCGTCCAAAGGGGGAGCGTTGGTGTTCCATGTGAGGGTAGGGGCGTGGGTGAGGTTCAGGTCGGGAGCGTGGAGGACGAGGCGGCACTTGATGAGGGTCTTATGCGACAATGTCAAAATTGGGTTCGGCAACGCGACCTCGACGGTTGGGGCCTTGGCGGGGGCGGTGCAGTCGTGCGAAGTCCATATCTGAAATTCTGAATAGTGTGTGTAGCTGTTCCCTTCCCCTTTCGGCCTTTCCCCTTCTTGGCTGAAATAGTGGGGTGGCTGCGTATCTATATGGTGGTGTCGATGGTACCAGTTCTTCAAATTTCTGGTCTGGGAATGGTATGTTAGCTAACAATTGGAAGTAACAGTGTGTTTAAGTACCCTTTTTATTGTATAGCGATCTTGACTAGATATAAATGAAACGGATCATTACAGTACTATTTGCTTTGCTAGTCCACCTTTCTACATATAGTTTGTTGTGTGCAGCAACTCGTGGAGCATTTAGACACTTGATTTTTCAAGGGAAAAAAAACACGTTGTTTCTTTTATCATTCATAGGAAGCATGGCTTGTCCGGTGATCTAGTCATTTCAAACATCATATTTGCCATTTTTGTGTTCTTGTGATATCTTCGTAGTGCAACATTTGCTCTTATCCAGATTCCATAGTCCATAGTTGCATCTTTTCCTTGGCCGTTAGGACATTAATTATGCAACTTTCTAATATGTAGTTGAAATATGGTGGAAAATGCCAACAAGCTCTTGGAAATTGTTGTCATTCATCTCTAGGTCTTTGTTCTTATTATCTGTACTCCAAAGGGCTGTTTGGTTTGATGTAAGATACCACAAGGCACTATAAAATGCTGTTTGGTTTGATGTAAGATACCACAAGGCACTATAAAATGCTGTTTGGTTTGATGTAAGATACCACAAAGCTCTGTAAAACAATGTATTTACATGACACATTTTTGGGTTCTACAATGTTTCACATCAAGCCAAATCATCCCTTTAATGAAACACATATTGGGCGTAATGATTCGACTTTAAATGACCCTGGCAACAGATATCATATCCATATACGGGACCTGTTTGGTATTTGTCCTAATGCTAATTCTTAGCATTATGTTTATAGTGCAAGATGCTGTGATGCTGTATACATGTCACCTACCCAAAGAAGATGCTGTATACATGTCTCAACAATTTCTTCTCGTATATGGTTTCTGGGCAATTTCGGATTGATAAGGTGGAATTTCTATCTACTCTAATGGCAGATGCTTCGTTTTCTAAACCAAATATGGAACCTTTTCTACCTACAAATCTGCTGTTTCTCTAATAAGTTTGCGTGTTTGATCTTTTGCTGCAAACCTCCTTGCTTATGGGGAAAAAGTCCTTGCTTATTGCAGAAAGTGCAATAACCTTTGATCCTTATTCATGCCATTCATAGTGGTTGTAGTTTTCAGGATTACTGTGGAAGTCTAGTTTTGGGAAACCTTTTAGATTTTTTACTTCTCACATAAATTTTTGAATCAGATGCTGATGTGAAAAACATGAATCTGATTTTCTTTTACACTTAAAGCATTTATTTAGATTTTTGATGTGATTAATCCAAGATATCAATTGGAGTAGCCAACTGTCTCTTAGTGTGGGGTCTTTTAAGTTCGTCTTCCTCCAGTTAGTTACATAATCTCCATGGAAGAGCTATTTCTTATTTATCAATTAAATCACTTGTTAAACAGATAAGCCAAAACAGCTGCATTTTAGTGTGGTTTCTGGAATGGATGAAGATAACAATTAGAATTGTTTGATGTTAAACCTCCCACTTTGCTATCATCTACTTTGGCCCTACTTTGATAAAGCAATCAGGTGTGGAGGTTTGAGAATATGATATCTACAAATCTGAGAAACTGCTGCCCCAGTGGAAGGTTTGATCCTATGGTGGTGGGCTTGTGTAGTGTGTATATCTTTGTTGTCAAGTCCCTTAACATGTTTTCTCTTTTGCCTTTGCAAACTCTGGAGCAGAAGGTGTGTAAATTGTTTGGTAGTCGATCCTTGTGGTAGGGAAATGGAAAGAACGTAGGCTTTCATGCAGTCAAGGGGGTAATGGCTTGCAATGATAAAAAGACTGTGGGATGCAGGGCTGCGGCTGTAAGATTGACCAGATAATCCAATACTTTGATCAAACTCTGAATGGTACTGGATTTGTGTGGAAGACTATTTATTATAAGCTGTCAGATTTATAAAATGGATGCAATTGCATCCTTATCTGAGTTTCTTAATATTTCTGAAAAACTGATGAATAAAATATATATTTTGAATTATGCCAAGTACGATATGTATTTTTAGGTATATAAGCATACATATTTAATCCCTTCTACTGTTTCTGTTTATAGCTATAACTCTTGTTGTCTATGATGAGTTTATTTATTTCTTCTTTACCCCTCTCCCCTTTGCATCTGTTGTCAAAACAATGAAGTGGAGGCTTATTGCTGGTGGTGTTAATGGTAGTAGGTCTTCATGTTTCTGTTCTGGGAACAGATTACACAGAGTGTATAATGATGTTTATCGTATCGGATATAGATGGTTAAGATTCACTACATTATACCAACTGCTTGCTGTTTCGCATTTCAAGATCTAATTTTGCATGTGCCTCTCATGAATTATCAACCATATGATAGACTGAATTGTTCCACACGGGTTATCTCCATCACTATTTGTATAACACATGCTTTGTTATCTGAAATTTTGGCACATGGTTGTGAGTTGGCTGTACTCTCTAGCTCCAGTGAAATCAAGATGTTTCAGTCAACATATTTGCTAAGTTTATGTTCTTATGACATCTTCATAGCACAACATTCACTCCCAATAATCAAAAGTAGCAAATGCAACAGGTAAACTAATCGGTAAGGTGCTATTTGGATGGCAGTCCTGCTTATGCTTTCGGGGTCAAATGCATATATTCTAAGAAGAAAGTTGGATATCGGTTTTTTTTTGTGGGAATGTGCGATCAATTTTGATGTAGATTGGATCTATCACGACCGGATTCCGGAACTGGAATCCGAAGAAGAGGATCCGGAGCTGGGCCGGATCGGTGTTTGAAGGGGCCCGACGGGGGTCCGGAAGGCGAAGGATGCAGAGGCGAAGCCGAGGGTCCGAGGGCTGGCTTGCTCCGGGAAGTCGTGGCCGAAGCTCCTTCGGCGGACGAAGGGGCGGCGCGGATGAATCTCCTTCCGACTGATCTGTCGACAGGCGACGAAGCCGAAGCCGAAAGTCCGAGGCCGAAAGTGACTCGGAGTGGGCTTGCTCTTGGATAGTGAGCCCAAAACCCCTTCGGCGGACGGAGGGGCAGCGCGGGACCGAGTCTCCCGCCTTGGGGCAGCCGTCGTACGGCGTCGAGACCAGGGAAAGGAGTCCGAGGTCGGCGGCCGAGACCGACTCGGGAAGGTCGGCGATGATTCGAACCGAGCTCCTGCAGGAGGGAAAGAAGAAGAAAATCGGTCAGCAGGAGTCCCGGACTTCAGCCCTAGGGAACCCCCTCCGACGGTCAAGTTAGCTCCTGAAGAAGATTCGATTCAGAAGGCAAAGAGAGTAGCTTTAATGCTTTTCGGACCGTAGTCCTTTAAGGGTCTCGGAGGCTTGAGGAAGCATCCTTTGGGCAATAAATAGCGGTGTATTTATAGCAAATGATAGCGGATGGTTAACGGTGGCAGCCGATATAGGACTAAACGAGGGCTTACTGATAAACCGCCATAGTGCCTGATCCGCCACCGGATCCGCCACCGGAGTGGGCCGGATTCGGCTACCGGGCCGAAGGGGGTTGGGCCGCTGATGGGCCGAAGCCTGTTGGGCCTTGGGCTGCCGCGCTGTTCCCGGGCCGTAGGCTGGTGGGCCGCTGACGGGCTGAAGCCTGTTGGGCCGGGAGCGACGGTGCCGCTTATGGGCCGAAGGTTGCTGGGTCGCTGATGGGCCGGAGGCTCCCGGAGGGTCTGGTACTGCTGGTGTTGGGCTGAAAAGGGTTTGGGCTTGCTTTAATGGGCCGAATCGGATTCTGCCTCATCAAATTTGTTTTAAATTTAAGTTCGCTCTTACTGACATTGTCTATGGGCAGTGTTTGCACTATATTTTTGTCTTCATTTATTAGCACATTTGCAGGTGATCCAACACATGCATGGCTATCTGCCGATATTTTGCTTTTAGATATTGCTACATTTTACTAGAGCTCATGTGCTCCATTTTATCAACCATTTACACATTTTTAGTAGAAACAAGATGGCATATGCCAACAAACTTGTGGGAAGTTGTGTCAATTGGTTTACAAGTCTTGATCATATAAATTCCCATTCTTTACGAGACAAACCAGTGAAATGATTCAACTTTCCAAAATGAATGGATGACTATGGGAACAGATATCATATCCAAATATGGAACCTATTGGCTTGTGTGTCTTAATACTAATGCATTGCTTATGATTCTTTCTAGTACAACATGCTATGTGGGTGTATATGTTCCACAAATTTCATCTCCCATGTGGTTCTGATCCATTTCAAATGGATAAATTGGAATTTCCGCTGCATTTGTATGTCAGATGTTCGGAATATTTTACCAACTATATCCACCGTTTCTTCTCTAAGCAATGCATATGTCTGACTTTTGGTGCAAACTCCCATGCTTATAACAGAGAGAGAAAAAAAATGCTTTTGCAGAAAGCAAAAACGGATCCTTGATGCTGATTTGTGGCGTCAAGTGGCACCATTTCAAAGATTAGTAAAAATCATATGTTTGGAAAACCTTACATCTTGTCCTTCCTATATAAATTGTTGTGATTCAGATGCCAACATTAAGAACAAAATATCAGATTTCTTTGGGACCTGATACATAAGCACATTCTTGATGCGAATGGTCCCAGATGTCAGTTGAAGATATCGACTATTTTGTCTTTTCAGTGTCCGTGCTTTATCCCCATCTCCCTTCATTTAGCCAAAAAAACTCGGTTCTCAATTTAGTTGCTTCTTAAACTAGTTCTGCCCATAATCTCTCCTCTCTTTGTGAAGTAGGTAGATTTTATTTTCAATATCCTGTGGGATTTCATGTTTTATTTTGGTTTGGAAGTGTCAACTTTTACAATCGGTTTTGAAAATCACGTCTAGATGATTATAAAGTGGATTGATATGATATCTATCCTTGGGATATCATGTCTTTACTAACGTGGGTTGATAGTGGGGCACTCCCTGCGTTTTGATATGATGCCTATCCTTGGGATATCTATCCTTGAAATGCCGGTACGCCTGTCGCACAGTGGGGCACTCCACCCCCTGCGTTTGCGCACGGAGCGTTGCTAGTTTTTTTTTTTTTTTTTTTTAAAGGGGTCCAGAGGCCGATTATGTACAACTATTTACAAGCGACCGGGATTCTAATCAGGAACCCAGATATTCCTCTAAAGTTGGAGATAATTCCGACTCGGTCGATGGATCCGCCTAATTAGGCGACAATTCCAGATCCGTCTGATTTCTGGAGAAGAAATTCCACAGACCACGGGATAAATATCCCAACAACACCAGGGGGCTGCATAGTTAGAAGATTTATAGGCCCCAACCAGAATCGAACTTGAGACCTCCCTTTTGCAAGGGAGGTGGTGAACCAACTGCCCTAGGTAGTTGGTTAGAGCGTTGCTAGTTTGACTCGCACTTTTTCCCCTTTGGGTGGATATTCCACCCATTTTCGAGTGTGTAATATGGGAGGGGACTGGGGTTGGGGGGAGGGCTTGGGTTCCGATCTTGAGTCTTAATGATAGGTAGTCAAGTCCCCGTTTGAACAACGTTTCAAAAAAGGAAAAAAATAATAATCTATCCTTGAGATGTCATGAGTTAATTAACGTGGTCTATCCTTGGGATATCATGCATAAGGGACCCTGTGAACGTCTTTGTGCTTATTACCTGCCTTGATGATATCTATATCTTGAGTAAGACCTACTGCAAATCACCCCCCTATACTGCAATAGAGGCATTGTAGTAGGTAAACAATATATATATATATAGGCAGAATCCGATTCGGCCTATTAAAATAGGCCCAACACAGTACAGTCCAACAGCAGCAGTAAGAAGCTCCCTGGCAGCCTTCGGTCCGTTAGCGGCCCAGTGGCCCTCGGCCCAGTAAGCAGTCCAATGGTCCTCGGCCCGTCCGCGGCCCATGAACCTTCGGCCCATTAGCGGCCCGATAGCCTTCAGCCCGTTAGCGGCTCAGTAGCCCTTCGGCCCAGCAGGCTCCAGCCCACTAAGCGGCATCTGGCCCGTCAGCGGCCCTACCCCCTTCGGCCCAATAGCCGTATCCGGCCCACTCCGGTGGGAGGGTTAGGCACTATGGCGGTTTACCAATAAACCCAGAACATAGTCCTATATCGACTGCCACCTTTAAGCATCTTCTATCCTCCGCTATAAATACCCGGCTATTTATTACCAAATGTATGTCTTTGTGACCCCAAGGACTACAGTCCAAAAAGCATTAAAGCTGCTTCTTCCACCTCTTTGACTTCTGAATCGAATCATCTTCAGAAGCTAACTTAATCATCGGAGGGGGTTCCTAAGGGCCGAAGCCCGGGACTCCTACTGACTGGTTTTTCTTCTTCTTTCCCTCCTGCAGGGGCTCGGTTTGAATCTTCGCCGACCTCTCCGAGTCGGTCTCGGCCACCGACCTCGGACTTCTTCCTCCGGTCTCGACGCCCTTCGCCGACTGGTCTGCTTCGTCCGAAGGAGCTTCGGCCACGCCTTCTACAGGCTGGTCCGCCTCATCCGAAGGAGATTCGATCGCGTCTTGCAACGGTCGGTCCGCATCGCTCGATGGAGTCTCGGCTTCGCTCCCAGCAAGCCTTCATCCGGGCACCCCTCGGCTTCGAATCTTCGGCCTCGTCTCCGCCCTTGTCGTGTCCCGGATCCCCGTCGGGCCTCTTCTCAGGTCCGATCCAGCTTCGGATCCCAACTTCGGATTCCAGCCTCGGAATTCGGTCGTGATAGCTTCAGGCTACATTACGTGGCGCCGTCTGTGGGAAACAAGCAAATAGTCATGTCTCATCGTCCTGTGACCCGACGATCCGGACAAGAAGAGGCAGAGACGCAGACAACTTCAGCGCAGCCACTACGTTCCGAAGCCACCCCGTCCGCTCCACCACAAAGCGCGGCTCTGCCTGTCATATCAGAGTCCCTCGCTACTGGAGATAACCGGGTGAAAGTACTTCAGCAGCGAATGGCGGCACTAGAGACCACCGTTACCTCTTTGGCGCTTCTACCAGACGTGGTATCTGCCATCGCCCAGCATATAGGGGTACAGAGCCGCCTCCCCCGCCAAGCACCACCTCCTCTCTTCTACCTTATTCAAGACACAGGGTCTCGGCCAACGTCCTCGCAAGCCTTTCTCGACGAGACCATTACTGTGCACAGCGAGCGCTCGGCACCGCCTACCCCTCCAGCGGTTCATCTTCGGCCTGAAGATCAAGAACCCTCCCGAAAGCGGTATCGGAGGGAAGAGTGGGATCGAAACCAGCGACAGGATCCGCAACCGCGGTACCTACCGCTACCTGCTCCCCCTTCTCAAATACTTATGGAGGTGGAGGGTGTGCTCCGGCGGCCACAGCGCCTCAAAACTGATCCTCACCGAAGGGACCCTAGCAGATATTGTGAATACCATCGGGAAACCGGTCATTCGACCGACGAATGCCGGCACCTTCGGGAGGAGATAGATCGCCTCATCAGAGAGGGCCAACTGCCGCAATACCGGTGAGAGCAGCCTCTACAGAGGCAGAACCGGAGGCCTTTGAAGCGGCAAGGCAACGTCCACCCCTGGACAAGGAAATCACGTTTCAACCGAAGCCATGCCTCTGAGACAACCGAGGGGTTTATAAGGGGGGGTAATTCGGCGAGGGGCTTATCGCTTGGAAACCCTTGCGGGCCAACCTCTCCCTCGTATCTGGAATGTGGAGCGCCTTCGGCGTTATTTCATGTAAATCACTTCCCTCGGAATTTAGCTGGAAGATATGAATTGGATCTTTCTTTCGTATCATCAGTCATGGTTTTCTCTAAAGTCCGCGGTAACCCGTACCGAGAGTGGCTCCGGCTATGAGTACCGGATCGGGAACGGCAAAGTATTCTCTAAGTCCGCGGTAACCTGAACCGAGAGTGGCTCCGGCCATGTGTACCGGATCGGGAGCGGCATGGTATTTTCTTTAAGCCCGCAGGTAACCTGAACCGAGAGTGGCTCCGGCCATGTGTACCGGATCGGGAGCGGCATGGTATTTTCTTTAAGCCCGCAGGTAACCTGAACCGAGAGTGGCTCCGGCCATGTGTACCGGATCGGGAGCGGCATGGTATTTTCTTTAAGTCCGCAGGTAACCTGAACCGAGAGTGGCTCCGGCCATGTGTACCGGATCGGGAGCGGCATGGTATTTTCTTTAAGCCCGCAGGTAACTTGAATCGAGAGTGGCTCTGGCCATGTGTACCGGATCGGGAGCGGCATGGTATTTTCTTTAAGCCCGCAGGTAACCTGAACCGAGAGTGGCTCCGGCCACGTGTACCGGATCGGGAGCGGCATGGTATTTTCTTTAAGCCCGCAGGTAACCTGAACCGAGAGTGGCTCCGGCCATGTGTACCGGATCGGGAGCGGCATGGTATTTTCTTTAAGCCCGCAGGTAACCGTACCGGGAGTGGCTTCGGCCATGCAAACCGTATCAGGAGCGGCATGGTATTCTTAAGTCCGTATAAACCGTACCGGGAGTGGCTTCGGCCATGCAAACCGTATCGGGAGCGGCATGGTATTCTTAAGTCCGTATAAACCGTACCGGGAGTGGCTTCGGCCATGCAAACCGTATCGGGAGCAGCATGGTATTCTAAGTCCGTGTAAACCGTACCGGGAGTGGCTTCGGCCATGCAAACCGTATCGGGAGTGGCATGGTATAAGTCCGTGTAAACCATACCGGGAGTGGCTTCGGCCATGCAAACCATATCAGGAGCGGCATGGTATTCTTAAGTCCGTATAAACTGTACCGGGAGTGGCTTCGGCTATACAAACCGTATCGGGAGCGGCATGGTATTCTAAATCCGTGTAAACCGTACCGGGAGTGGCTTCGGCCATGCAAACCGTATCGGGAGCGGCATGGTATAAGTCCGTGTAAACTATACCGGGAGTGGCTTCGGCCATGCAAACCGTATCGGGAGCGGCATGGTATTCTCTTAGTCTGTGTAAACCGTACCGGGGGTGGCTTCGGCCATGCAAACGGTATCGGAAGCAGCATTATTTTCCAGGTCCATATTCGAATCTGGATTGGCTTCGGCCGAGAAAGCCGCATCTAAACGGCAATATGGTCTCGGCCACAAGAAGAGCTAGACTCAGTCATTCATTCTAAACACAAAGTAGAAGCAAAGTACTTTTCATATATATATGAAGAACAGAGTACAAAATCGGCCGTACATCTGGCCGCAGCCTTTTGGAAAAGGTCAAAACAAAAACTGGGACAAGCCCCCGTATTAGCCTTCGGTATTTTCACCATCTACATCAATTGGGCTCTGACCAGGAGATGGGGAAGGAGAATCGTCGACCTGAACAGCATCGGCAGGGGCGGCCTCATCAGGAACGGCCGCGTCGCCTTCCGCCGAGGCCGAAGCTCTTTTAGCCTTAAGCTCCTTCCACCAGGCTAGAAGCACTTCGCCTTCCTCATCTGTCGGAAGGGCGATGCCGGTTAGGTCTACGGCCGGGCACGCCTTTTGGGCGGCGGCCAGCCCTATGCTGAACACGGACGAAGCCGCCTCGAGCTAAGCCTGTATTATCTCCTCGGCATAATCTGGGCCAGCCTTATATCTAGCTACGGCTGTACGAACAGCCTCTTCGGCCTTAGCCTCCAGACCTACCTTTAGAGCCGAAACCTCCTCGGCATGGCGGCGGCGATCCGTGACCCGCTGGTCGGCCTTGTCCTGGATCTCGACCTTAAGGACTTCGTTTACGGCCCGGACCGCCTCCAGCTCCTTCTCGGCTTTCTCCTTCTCCCGCTCGGCCTTCGTCTTGGCCTCGGAGGAAGCGCGAGTCACCTCCTTTTGCTCCTCTAGCTCGGCCCGCATCCGGACATTTGCTTTCAAGAGCAAGTCGACGCTAGCCTTAAGACTACGTCGCACCGGGGCGGCCCCGCTAGAAGCCGGCTGGTCCGAGGCTTGGTCGACGTCCCAGAGCCTTTGCAGAATGGCCACCTGACGGCGAATCAGGCCCCCGCACATGACCGCGGTCTGCAGCCAAAAGCAAACAGAAATCAATAACCCCAAGACAAGCCAAGGGAAGTATCAGACCGAGGCCAGTAAAGAAGCTTTTTTACCTGAACCGACAGTCGGGCGCACTGCGTCGCCAAGGCATCCGAGGACATTGCTTGCATCTCGTCCTCGGCTGTCGGGAGGGTCAAGTCTCGGAGCAGGCATAGGCACGTCCGAGTCTCCTCCAGACTCTCGTCCCTATAGATCCCCAGATTCGGGACCCATAGCTCGTTCTCGTGTTCGCGGGACGCCTGCATCCCGGAACCTCCGAGGTCCTCCGTGCTTGCCGTCGCAGCCGAAGGGGAGTCGCCCCTCGACGTTTCGGGAGGCGACGAGAGCGGGGCCCCTCGGGCAGCGATTTGCCTCTTGGCCGCTGGGGCGGGCTCAGTTTCACCAGGCTCGTCTGCCCGGCTCCGCTTCGATAGTCGGCCGCCCCTCCGTACGACCGACTTGCCCTTTTTCTCTCTTTAGAGAGCGGCAGCAGCGGCGCGGTCCTCCGCCGAAGCCGCTGTCTCTATTGTGGCCCGGGTAGTCGGGGGCACGCCTCGTCCAGCCTCTCCTCCCGCCACCTGCGGCTGGGACGGTTGAGATCGGCCAGATTGCTGGGCGATCCGACCAAGAGGTCCCCGGATCCCAGTCATCTCTACGGACAGAAGAAAAGGAGTTAGTGACTTACAGCGCGCGACTCCACAACTCAAGACCGACTTACCCTCGGCCGAAGCCTCAGCACCCTCTTCAGTCGGAGGAGCTTCGGCCGGAGACTCAACCTCGGCGGCTCTTTCGGTCTCCTCCGGGGCATCCTCAGGAGAGAGATAAGGGAAGACCCGAGGAGGATCCTTCGTCGGATCCGGCCAGGCCCCAGTCTGCACGAGCCGCTCCTTTTCGTTGAAAAGCTCCGCTATATCGTACGGAGCCTCGGCTTCTATAAGGCTCACGATATGAAGCTGATCGGGGTTAAGGGGAGGCGGATCGGAGAGGCCTTCGGCCAGTGGTGCCCACATAGTAGGGAAGGGCCACACACTCTTCTCCTTCTCCAAGAGAGAGACCAAGATAAAGCTCCTCTTCCAACCGTGAATGGACGAAGGCTTCCCGGAAAAGATACCCCGGCCGAGGCGAGGGACAAAGCAGTAACACTCGGATTTTCCTTACTGCTGTATCTTGAAAAGATAGCGGAAGATGTTTATCGAAGGGGTAACATCGATATAGGCAAGCACAACCAAGAAGGCATAGACTGTCCGCCAAGAATTAGGGAAAAATTGAGACGGGGCCAACCCGTAGAAGCACAGAAGATTAATTACGAAGGTGGAAAGGGGAAGGTGAAAACCCGCCCGGAAGGTTTCTTCATAAATGGAAAAGCTACCCGGTCGGGCAGAGTTGGCCCTATTGTTTATTCCGGGCCGATAGGGGATCATCCAAGATGGGAGCTGATAGTAAGAAGCAAGGTACTTGACCCCATCGTCAGTAAGAATGCAGGCCGCCTCCGAAACGGTCTCGGCCTGACGTCGGCAGGAAGAGGAAGCCTGGCCCGTGGCGAGAACCTCTTTGGCCTCTTCGGCACCAGATGATTCGGCCTCATCCGCCATGAGAGAAGCGAGGGAGTTTGAAGAAAGGGGAGATGACAAGGAAGATTCAGAAGGCTGCGACGAAGAACAAGAATAACCTTCAGCCGAAGAACTACTATCAGCCGAGGGGGAGCTACGGAACATGGATCACGGAGCAGAGAAAGAAAATTGAGGCTTACCCTCAAATAAGATCTCCTCGACTGCCCACCGCCTCTCAAGCAACGGAAGCTTCCCCGACAACAACTCCAGGTAACAGAGAGCCCCCGGTGACAGATAACTCACTCAAAAGCACCTTCAATGGCCCGTTCTTCGCCGGAGAAGCAAGAAGGCTCGGATGATTGCAGGGAAACGCAGGCGCGGGAAGGAGAGAGCGGAACAGTGTCCTGGGGAGGGCTCCTATTTATAGATAAAGTTGAAAACATCCCCCGCCAAAATCAACGGCCAGGATCCTCCCCCTCATCGGCATCGCCTCTCTCAGATGCGCGCCACGTGCACCGTCCTTCGGCAATGATAACAGTCTGACTCCGGGATCGAGGGAAGATAATCAATGGCCGAAAGCGGTTCGACCCTTCGGCTGATCACTCGGATGCTCGCCACGTGTTCCGATCCGCGTGCTAGGGAAGGGAGAGGCGGCAATCCAAGTGAAGTCTCGGGCAGAGAGCCGAAGTGACTCACGATCCGCGTGATCACCAGGCACGGCCGGGATCCTTTTGTGCTTTTAACGGGGCGACCGAATGCGCGACGTGTGTCCTGTGTTTCCTCATGACGCGACCGTTCTGACGGAGAACTCGATGTCTATCCCGTCCATTTATCAGGCCTGACATAGCCAGAAAGCTCGTCCCTTCGCAATCAAGGACGAAGGCATTCGTCACTACATCCCGAACAGAGACGAGGCAAATGGCTACTAGCCCTCGGTCGACCGAAGGCAGTTCTTCTTCATAACAAAGCAGAAAGCTTCGGACAGCGCCTGTCACGTTACTCCCTCAAGGAGGCTTCGGACTATACTCTCGCCATCTCATAAATCTGAGGAAGACAAGAGTGGGGGGTTATGTGATGAGGCAGAATCCGATTCGGCCCATTAAAACATGCCCAACACAGTACAGTCCAACAGCAGCAGTAAGAAGCCCCCTGGCAGCCTTCGACCCGTTAGCGGCCCAGTGGCCCTCAGCCCAGTAAGCAGTCCAGTGGTCCTCGGCCCGTCTGCGGCCCAGCAACCTTCGGCCCATTAGCGGCCCGATAGCCTTCGGCCCGTTAGCGGCTCAGCAGTCCCTCGGCCCAGCAGGCTCCAGCCCACTAAGCGGCATCTGGCCCGTCAGTGGCCCTACCCCCTTCGACCCAATAGCCGTATCCGGCCCACTCCGGTGGGAGGATTAGGCACTATGGCGGTTTACCAATAAACCCAGAACATAGTCCTATATCGGCTGCCACCGTTAAGCATCTTCTATCCTCCGCTATAAATACCCGGCTATTTATTACCAAAGGTATGTCTTCGTGACCCCAAGGATTACAGTCCAAAAAGCATTAAAGTTGCTTCTTCCACCTCTTTGACTTCTGAATCGAATCATCTTCAGAAGCTAACTTAACCATCGGAGGGGGTTCCTAAGGGCTGAAGCCCGGGACTCCTACTGACTGGTTTTTCTTCTTCTTTCCCTCCTGCAGGGGCTCGGTTTGAATCTTCGCCGACCTCTCCGAGTCGGTCTCGGCCACCGACCTCGGGCTTCTTCCTCCGGTCTCGACGCCCTTCGCCGGCTGGTCTGCTTCGTCCGAAGGAGCTTCGGCCACGCCTTCTACAGGCTGGTCCGCCTCGTCCGAAGGAGATTCGGCCGCGTCTTGCAACGGTCGGTCCGCATCGCTCGAGGGAGTCTCGGCTTCGCTCCCAGCAAGCCTTCATCCGGGCACCCCTCGGCTTCGAATCTTCGGCCTCGTCTCCGCCCTCGTCGTGTCCCGGATCCCCGTCGGGCCTCTTCTCAGGTCCGATCCAGCTTCGGATCCAAACTTCGGATTCCAGCCTCGGAATCCGGTCGTGATAGCTTCAGGCTACATCAATATATATATATATATATATATATATATATATATATATATATATATATATATATATATATTTTTAAGTTGGACTTCACATGTCTTACATGTCAGTACAACCCAATCTCCGATCCACCAATGCAAAAAGTGTAAAAAGATAAACAATTAAATCCCAATCAATAGTAAAACAAGTCCTTGGTAGGTCGAGCTCAATAATAGTTTTAGATATTTTTAAATTTCTTAAATCGTTGGATCGAAGATCGGGTTGTATGGATATGTAGAGTATGTGGGACTGGACCTAAAAGAAGTTCAAAAAAGTGCTTTTCTTTTTTGGGTTTATTCACTGCAATGCCTTTGTTGCAGCATGGGCATAGTGGACATTGCAGCAAGTATTACTCTATCTATCCTTGGTGTATCATATCTCAATTATATGCATATAATTCATGTAATTTGGACATCATTATATTCTGGTTTAGATGTCATATTTATCCTTGGGATATTTGTGGATGTGTGAAAATTTGCGCGTCTCTCCAAGGTATTGTCCCCAGAGCAGAGGTGGGATTTTGTCATTTTCCTTAGAAAATAGTTCTTGTTGGAAAAAGAGGTTGTGCTTTGCTTATAAGCACACGCCTATTTTTACAACATCTGATGTTGGACTAAAACGGTTTGTCATTTTTATATCTCTACACAACCTCCTAGTAAAAGTAGACATGTGTAGACCTTTTTGAGCCACTGGACGGGTTAGGCCGGCTAGGAGCGCTCGGATAAGTTGGTGGCTTTTTGTTCAGTTCCCACAGACGGCGCCATTGTGGACGTGTGAAAATTTGTGTGCCTTCTTCGAGGTATTATCCCCAGAGCAGAGGTAGGGTTTTGTCATTTTTTTAGGAAAAGGACACTCGTTGGGAAGAGAAGTTGCGCTCTACTTATAAGTACACATTTATTTTTACAACTTCCGATATAAGACTAAAACGATTTGCCATTCTTATGCCTCTACAATATGCATACAATTCAGTTAACTTGGATGTCAATATCTTTGTTGTATTTTATGACGCTACATGCCACAGCTTGGGCCTTCTGTCATTCATGGTGGCATTTCAGGGATGTAGGCCATTGGATCAGCATTGAACAATCCAATTATGGCCGTGTTTGGCATAGCTTTTAATTGGAAATATTTTTATATTTCGATTTAGTTATTTTTTGTGGGAGCAATTAGATCTTCTAAGCCATTTATAGAATATTTTATTTGTATTTTGGCTTCCAACTAAAAGTTACAAGGGTGAAGATTCTAAGATTAGAAAAAAAAAAAAAAAAAAAGATTGTTGAAAGAATCGACTTTTGTAACAAACAAAGATTAATTATATAACTTCTCTCTCTCAACTCATTCTACGAGAAGTGAAAGTCAAAAGTGGCTTTCATATAGAAGTTTTACTAAACACATCTTATGTTCTGTTCGCTGCGATTCTTTTAAATAGAACCGTGCACTATATTCTACCTATGAGTTTAGGTCTTTGGCTCCTTGATGTTTAGCGTGAGAAACCTCCTTCACATCTGTGTATACCTGTCTCACGATTCTTTTTCCCAATCCTAATAATATTAAATATTTTTTTCTAAATAAAGTTTTTTCACATGAAACTACAGCTTCGCTTCCACACTCCTGAGAATTAAACCCAAGATCTGCCTAAGAAGGGAAAGCTCAAGTTATCGTGACCTCATTAGTATACCTTCCTCATAATTAATTAGGCATCAAGGGATGTTCGAATAAATTTTGCTCTTTTGAGTGTAAAATGCAATGTCCAAAGCTATTTTTACTTAAAGCCAGATCATTCAAATCTAGCTATTTTGTTATTTTACAGGTTAATTAGTTCGCATCCTTTGCTAATCTTTTATTAGTTATAGGTCCTCCCACTGAGAAGACAAAGTTACGGACTGGATATTGGAGCATGTTATTTTACATTTTGATCCTTTGAAAAATCTCTTGAAGGCTTTGAACAATAGTGTTATAACTATTTACTGTAGTACTTTTCTAATTCACAGCTAAACAAACGACTCACTTTTCAAAGATGAATAATTTTTCGCAACATTAAATATTAAATGAATTGTTTTGTCTTGAAAGGATAACGATTTTGCTACTTAGGGGAGCTTATTTAAGATGATCATGGTAGGATGACCTAGGCATGCACCAGGAAAAAAACGCAATTACCACGAAACGAAACAACACTCTTTGTATTCAATTCTACGGTGGAAGACTATTAGTTTCTTAGTGACTTTTAAAACATCTTTAACATTTTAAAGGGTCGAAAAATGACCATATGTCAGGATTTTCCTTACAAATTGCATTACAGAGCTACTGGCAAGGAGTGTCCACCCAAGTTATTCTAGGCAAATATGACGAATGCTGCCATTTAACTTGTGACTTTTGGTTTCTTGGTGACTTTTTAAAAGACCTCTAACATTTTAAAGGATTGAAAAATGACTATATCTCATGATTTTCCTTACAAATTGCATTAGAGAGCTACTGGCAAGGAGTATATATCCACCTAAGTTATTCTAGACAAATATGATCAATGCTGCCATTTGACTTGAAAAAGAATGGAGGTTAAGAGCATAGTTTGAATGGGTTTATATCAACATTTTTGTAGTATTTTTCAGTTGCAAATATGCCTATTTCCTAAGATGTTATCTATGAAGTGCATTACAAATTTACAAAAGAGGGTGTGCGAGTCAAGTACTTGAATAAATAACAAACTTATTTATTTTCTCTTTAACATTTTATATAAATAATAAGTAAATGAGATGCATTTTATTACAAATTCGCATTGCTTTCTTTCCCAACCTATCTTTGGAATTTCATAGTACATCTAAATACTCAACATTATATGTGTCATTAAATGCGGGTACACTTTAACTAGTTTTTTTTACAACGAGTTTAACTTGCTGCACGGCCTGGTGCAACTACACCGCTTGACAATAGAAAAATGATTTTTTTAGGTCATACTTTCAAGGTGAACATCAAGTTGGCATTGAGACAATCAACTCCTACTTGTGTGGAAGGGGATGCAGATCTTATCTGCCACCAACAGTGTAAAGGTCTAATTCGCTTGCAGATCAGCTAATCAAGCAGCCCACGAGCTAGCAAAATTGGTGAAACGCATGACTTGTAATCCTCATTGGGACCCAGGAGAGGAGGTTCTCCCTTGTACTTCCAAAGTCGTTTTGTCCGAATCAATGAAGTAGTGGGCTCTGCTCCTTTCTAAAAAAAATAATGTTAAAGATTAGCTTGATGTCAAAACTAGAGAGCCCTGCTTCTCTTCCTGGAGGAACTCCCTAATAACCAAGTCCCTGGGATCTTGTGCCTGCCTCTTAAACAGAGGGTATACCATGATTGTGGTTTACGGGTGTTGCGTGAAGGTTGGCCGTTCAACGATGCCTAATTCCTTCCTGGTAGGGCTGTCAACGGGTCGGAGACGGAAACGGAAATGATACATTCCGTTTTCGTTTTCTATAAGGTTTATCGAAGACGGAAACAGAGTCAGAAGTGAGTGTTTCTGCTTCTGCATTTATTTTCGCTTTTAAATCGGAAATCGAAAACGGAAACGAAAGTAAACGGAAGTTTCCACTATCATCATCGTTATATTTAGAAGATATTTAAAATTACTATTACTATTCATTGTTTGATAAATTTTCTTCTAGTAATTAAAAATTTTAAATCTACAAAATTTTAATATAAGTAAAAATTAATAATATATGAATTTTGAATTTTAAAATCTACTTTATCTATCAATCTAAATTTACATATAAATAAATCTAAACATGTGTCATAAAGTTATATTAAAATGTTAAAAAGTTTTCAACTTTTTACTATGGTTTTTCTTATTATGTGTGTATGTAGATGAATGTATAAGGTACATGATCATTCGGAAATAGAAACGGGTTAACGGATGCGAAAATGAGTGTTTCCGTTTCCGACTCCTATAACTATCGGAGATTCATTTCCGTTTTTTACAATTTAACGGATGGTCTTTAACGGAGTTCCGTGTCCACTAATAAAAACAGAAATGAAGCGGAGAATCGAAACTCGGGTATCCATTGACAGCCCTACTTCAGACCTCACCTCAAGCTTATCGTTGTAATCCGCTGAGCCCTTGTTTGGGTTCCTTACGCGCGCGTCTGATTCCGAGCGTAAGGTCGTACAGGTGGCACTGATGTTGTGGTCGAATGGGTAAGAGCAGCAGACTCGACCTTGGATCGATGCGCCGCGTTCAGTTCCCCAACAGGCCAACAACATATGAGGCAGATGAGTTAGGAAGCAGATGTAGATGTGCATGAGAGCGCTATAGTCTTTCAGCTGATGGTACCGCATAGTTACCTAATCATCCCCATGATAGGCAACCCAAAGATGGAGGGAGATGTGTCCGTTGTTGTGTGAGCAGAAGAAGGTTTCTTGTATTGTACCCATACAGCTGGTACTTACACTTTACAGTATTCAAAAGGCCATGATTAAAGCAAGACATATATCAGAAGAGTCGAACCAGCTGTCTAGGACAGTTGGTTCACCCATCTCCCTTGCAAAAGGGAGGCCTCAGGTTCGAATCTAGTTGGGCCTAAAAACCCCCAGCCATGCAGCCCTATAGGTGTTGTTTGGGATATTTATCCCCCTTCGACTGAGCCGAAATTATCTCCAACTTTGGAGGATTATCTCGGGTTCTCGATTAGAATTCCGGTCGCTTGTAAATAGCTGTATATAATCGGTCTCTGGGCCCCTTCAAAATAAATAAATAAATAAAAAATCAGAAGAGTCAATGCCCCCACTGTTCTACACAGTGGGTAAATAAGTTTTATTTTTGATTTTTTTTTAGGTTGCCTCTGAAGTGTTCAAAATATCTATACAAACCGATCACCGATCATACATCTCAAAAAAAATCTAAAACTTAAAAAACCAAGTTCTAATGAACAATAAACTTTAGTGCGCCGAGCCCATTAACAATTTAAGAAACACTTATTGCACTAACCCCAGCACTGAGGGTCAGTGGGTAAAAAAGAACATTATATTTTGATTTTTTTTGTCAGGTGGGCCCCGTGGTGTTTTACACATAAGTACAAACCGATCTCCAATCGGACGACTCCAAAAAATCTGAAAAATAAAAAGTCGAGTCCCAATGAACAAAAAAAAATGCTTTTAATAGGCCAAACCCAATAATGATTTTTAATTTTTCAAATTTTTTTAAGTCGTCCGATTAGAGATCGCCCTGTACAGATGTGTAGGACACCTCGGTCCCCCCTCTCTCTCTCTATTTATATATATATAGCTGCCAAGTAATGTCCACTTTTTAACTTTCAGAAAAAGAAAATCTGAACTAAGGGACTAGCTCAGCTCAGCCTCCTTACTGTGCATTCAAAAAAAATTAAACAAAAGGGAGGATTATGCTGCTATGCAGTTAGAGGTGTCATTGGGCGGGCCAGCTAGTGGCACATACCAACCCACATTATAATACATTAGATTGACCCAGGTTATCTAAATTGGGTTGGGTTGGACCGAAAACGAGTTAATCCGATTTGATCCATTGACAGTTACATTACTTAATACAAAATGTAAACTATTTATAATAAACTAGTTATAAATAGGGCCAGTCCAACCCAACCCAACTTAACCCCCTCATTGTTACATTTTGGACTAAATTTGGGCTGAGCTGAAATAAGATTGGACTATTTTAAATTTAAGTTAAACTTAAATTACTGCATAACGTAACCCAACCTGCTCAAGTTACATCCCTATATGCAATCCCTGCTCTACTGTACTACTGCACCGTGCTTGGTGCAGCAAGTATACTTGCTGTTGTTACTGGTATCAATAAAAAAAACACCCTTGTAGCAATTAGTGGGTCGGGTTGGGCTAGAATCACCGTTGATTGGAGGCTTAGTTATTCATGCCTATGCAACATCAGTAGGTTCCTCACAAATCATAGAGGATGCCATAGAAGAACATTTTTTTTCCCACCAGAATTCTATTAATTTGTGTGACTACAAAAGTTTAGATCGTGCGTACCATTCAGTAAATGCTGATGTAGCAACCTTTCTTTTGTCGTCTGTCTCATATTTTGTTCCGTTTATTTCTTTAGTTTAACAGTTTGATGAGGCCTCCTTCCTATCCCTGTTTGATAATTAAACAATTTCTAATTACAAGCCTTCTTCTACTTCCAAGCTTTCCTACGTTATAATCTTCATATCCAAATTTGAATCTTAGAGGTGGCGGAGGCTGAAAATAGATCTTATCTTACGTTCTTTGTCACTGCATATCCTCGTCTCATATGGCATTGATCTTAGAAATAGAAATGTGTACACTTGGGTGGTGGTTTATTAGAGCATTGAATCAATTCCGAGCACTTACCTACATATGAAATTTGAATCAAAAGGTTGGTGTGTATCAGAGTGCTGAATTGGTTCCTAAGTTATTTTAGGAACTTCTGAATAATCACAAAGCAGAGGATTCATTTTTTGAAAGGATGACTCAGTTGGTTGGGTGCGTACATGTATAGAGACCAAAGTTCAACTCCTAATGAAATCAGAAATTTTTTTTTTCCCTCAAAAGAAGATAATTCATTGTAGCTCCGATAAATCCACCTAATTAAGCGATAATTCTGCACTCAAATTGATCTTTGAAAAAGCAATCCTACCGACAAGAAAAAACAATCCCGTGGGAACGACATGAAAAACCTTTAGACTTATGACTGACTTGAGATCTAAACCTCCTAAAAACAAATCAAGAGATGAAGCCAACCATCCCACTTGATTGATTCTTAATAGGGAAGGTCCTTGTCTTCAATGATGAGCCACATTTGGCGTGGTTAGGTCATGCTGTAGTCCTAGCGGTGACATCTTCCGTATCGGTCTTTTTTTGTGAGTGCGTGGGAACCTTCGTCAAGTCATGGAACGGGCCGGAGAAAGCCTGTTTATTGACAAAATACCTGGCAAGTATTAAAAATTAACCATCCATTTTTATTTGATTATATTTAGGTGTTCATTTGACAAAGTTGACAAATACTCTACCCCTTGAAA
This sequence comes from Zantedeschia hybrid cultivar, assembly GCA_030544215.1. NCBI lineage: Eukaryota > Viridiplantae > Streptophyta > Magnoliopsida > Alismatales > Araceae > Zantedeschia > Zantedeschia hybrid cultivar. Next base: position 19,011,117 of record JARZZO010000014.1, on the reverse strand, counting down.
TCAGCCACGGGAACGGCCAGGAGATCTTGTTGATCAGTGATGATTGAAGGCCCATGACCTGGCCCAGCTAGTTATTATTCATATATTATGGAAGAAAAGAGAGGAAGATATTTACCGGAAAAGAAGGAGGAAGAGATCCATTACTTGTGCTTGCCCATTTAGTGTAGCCATGAAGAGTATTGCAAGATTCGGAGCTTCTTCCATGAAGCCAGCATGAGGGGCTGCTAATTTATAAAAGGGAAGTTGGAGGTGGTTGGGACGACTCTAAACACATTGGAGGTGATAAGGACCTGTGTCCAGTGGGTTGTGGAGGGCAGAGGTCCATGTCGAACACGTCCAACTGGGCCTGCTCTACCCATCTCTATATCAGTACGGATACAAGAGGTAATAAAGGATGGCCATATTTGGTGCCTAACGATACGAATGGGCTACCTTCACATGAAGATCACAGGGAAGGTTGTGTCTGGCAGGGTACGGTATTTATGTGTGTAGGATAAGGTTCTGAGGGGAGGCAGGGACCTGTCCGCGTCAACTAAAGAGCTGAGTTAAACGTATGTTACGTATCCATGGCCGAGTGAGCAGTAACCACAGCCACAACTTTGGAAGGCCGCTCGTCGCCTCATTCCAAGTACTGATGGCTCTGCGTTGGGGAATATAAATGGTATATCGCAATAGCTCTTTTGTAATTTTTTTGACACTACCTACCTTTGTATTATTTTGTTAATTATCACTGACTAAGTTGAAACTAACAAAAGATGTCGACGATATTTATTTGTTAGAGGCTGATAAGGTGGAGTATATATATATAATCAGAAGATCACCGGGCAAGTGCGCACTGTGCAACCTGAGTCTAAGGAATCGACATTAAAGAGCCACAGTTCCTGATAGATGAAATTCTAAACAAGGTTATGAAACATCATGGTCGACATCGGATCTTTGAATATTGGCAACACTTAATTACATAAGTTAATTAATGGCATGAATAATCCTTGAAATCTGCCCGTCTTAGAATTCATTTTTGAGGACGACTGGCAGATGGACCTTGTAGTTTTGATCTTAATTTGTAGTCTAAACCCTTCCTGCGTTAGCATTTACGGTTCGCTGGAAACTGAAAAGGGCGCCATCAATAGTCCTGCTTTCCCTTAAAATAACTTCATCCAGAAACGGGACCGAATAAAAGAAATTGCTAGTTTGATCAGAAAGGTTTTCCAGTTTCTTATTCAACTGACGTGGATGCAGTTGTTATGTTCTCTTTTCAAACACAACATTAATTGTTTCTTGTAAAATTGTGGAAAACACTTTCGTTCCTTCCTTTCCCTTTAACTGGATAAGAAAATTAGAAAACGTTTTCTTCACATAATGACCGGCAAAACGAAGGGATACATACACAAGAGTCTTAGAAGGAAAGGGGCTGTTGGTAAGAAAACAAGGTGACATACGTTTAGAGTAAGAAACAGCAAGATACTTACCACGTCGTCAAACTTCATTGACGATGCTACTAATTCCACACCCTGCAAATTTGATGTTTTCTCTGAGCAATATTTGCTTCCTTGTAAATGGGAAGTCGTTCGATTGAATTTAATTAGACGGTTGCAATTGTACATAATATTTTTTTATTTTTTGAAAAATCCAAGCAGATGAGATAACTCTAAAAGAGCTATCCACACCGTCTAGTCATGAAAATTACATTTTTTAAATTCCTTCGAATAGTTTGATCGTAAATAGGACAGTAAGGACAACTCTCTTAAGATATTCCTCATCCCTAGACTTAAAAAATAAAAAATTAGGAGAAAGTAGGATTTTTGTTAACCTGTCATTAGCTAGGGAAAGAAATGCGACACGCCACATGAAAGTTAATAATTAAGGAAAACTGGACTTTTCATGGCGCCCTTTTGCTGCATACCATCATCGGATTTTTTTTTTTTAACCTGTCATTAAGGAAAGAAATGCTGCAGACCACCACGAAAGCTAATAATCTCAAATACAATTAAAGGAAGAAATCCATATGTTTGTTTCAATATAAAATTCTGTAAATCACTAGTTTCATAAAACAAGTGAAAATTTATAGTTTAAAATCAGTGAGCTTTTATTTGATTGCTTATAAAAGAAAATATGAGAACACTTCAATTTTCTTATTTTAATCTACGGTGAATCTTTCTTCTAAATTAAAATAAGAAAATTGGGTTACTAAGTAGACAGACAAGATTTAGATAAGATTTTATTTTATCCTGTTTTACATTATTCTAAACGTCCAAAATATTATAAAAAGTATTTTAAATTCTGTTATTTTAGGTTGAAACGAACAACACCTTACTCTGCTGCCTGTCGGGGGAAGGTAGAGAAACTGCTAAAACGCTGTTACTGAAGCCGTTGGAAATTCCCCGTTGGCCCTCCTGCCCTGGTACCCTGACCGAAAGCTTGAAACTAATTGTTCAACAGCAGGGTCTTGGTCTAACTCTTTCGTTTCACCGGTCTCTTTTCTCCACTTTGTTCCAGCTTCTCTCTCTCTCAGCATCTCCTGTACTGTAGATGTTGCCCCTCTCCACTAAGCATGAGTACCGAAGAGAAGATCCCCACGCTTATCAGTGGAAACTAAGTTTCAATGGGGACCTTGTTCGGACTTTATGTAGGCAAAATCTTAAGAGTAGTATTTGTTGTAATATCTCTGTTTACTAACATTGCAGTCGATAAATGATTTTTTTTTTTTTTTTAAAGTAGATCTCGAGGTGTCCTAATTATTTGTACAATTAGATTTTTTATTTTTCAGATTTTTTTGAGTCGTTTGATCGATCATTATTTCTTTTTTTCATTTATTCACTGCAATGCTTTTACGTGCAACAACACAAATGCATCGCAACAAGTATTACTCAAATCTTAAAGCCTTATTACGTGACAGCCTTAGAAAAAGTCTCCTTTTCTGGGTCCCTGCCGCGAAATGAAGTGCTGCATCCACCCGAGGGCTAGGGATATCCTTACCTTGCGTGGCTTGCAATTCCCCACGAAACTTTTCTGGACTTGCCATCTTCCAGTCAAGTAGAAAGAAAGGCAAACTATTTAGTTTGTGCACTGACTCGCCTGAGCTACTTGGGATATCCTTACCTTGCAAGCCTCTCCATTCTTCACTGAAACTTTCATGGGTAGCATCTTATTATCAAGTAAGAAAGGGGAAGATGTTTATGGGATAATTTTTTCCCCTCTCGTTCTCATTCTTTGGAATCGAATTTGGATGGATTTTCCTTTTTCCTTTTTTTTTTTAACACTTTTTACTCGATGGACGCGTAAGTGCTTCTGGCCTCGGTCAAGAAACTAGATCACCTGAAAAACCGAACTAGATCGGAGGCCTCACAGTTCCTTTTTGTAGTGCACGTCGCTGGTAACTTAAACAAGCCAGTAAACAGGACAAAGTGTTGACGCTTAGTCTTCTGGTGCCTAGCCAACTTTGCTTCAGGTAATGATTAAAAAGAAGGTGGAGGTGTTGTTAGCGAGCTAAAAGGCCCACTTGGAAGAGATATGGGCCCCTGCGTTGCAAAGTTAGGTCGGCAATGAACACATGAACATTATTAAATGATCTTGTATTCCACACGTCTATAGGAGGAATGGGAGTATGGATTTCCTTTTCAATCCCACCCATCTTTTTCTCTGTTTAGTAGTATTTGCCACTCGTTGCTCTCTTTTCTTGGAATGCCCTCCTGTTGCGAAGCCAAGTAAGGTGCATGTCTCCTCAACCCAATCCTCAGGTTTGTATTCTTCTCTATTTCACAGTCAAGTTTTTAATAAAAAATATATCTAGAAGCTTAAAGTGGGTCGGATATAAGGCCCTCCTCTCGAACCAGCTGTTTAGTGCAGTTAGTTCAACTCTTACCTCTCAATTAGGAGATCTCAGATTTTATTCTTAGTTGGAGTTTAAAAATTGTCCTGAAATACTCATCTCCGGTTCGTAAGATTATTTTTTTAGATGATCAAGTAGACTTCAATTTTCTTACTAAAACTAAGTGAAATTATTGATCAATTCAAAATTATCTCCCATTATAGAAGATCTCTTAAGATTTGTCCCTTAAAAATTTGTACGGATTCCAAAAAGAAAAAGTCCTCTCATCACTACTCTGTCAGCATCTAACCTTAAGCCATCAGAGTCGCGATCACAGTGGTGTGGTGGCTTCATTTGTAGAATTGACGGCCTCGGTTGGTTATTCATGTCTTATGAGTGGGTGAATGCTTCCTATTCTTATCTCCACTTTATTTGCAGAATAAGTTATTACGTGAGACCTACTGACGGAATAGTGTATACTAGAATAATGGGTGTTTCGATTTGATAATTTTGTGGGGCCTGCTGACGAAATAAGAAGAATAAATAATTTTTGAGTTTAGGATGAGATGACTTATTCTCTTATTCTCCGAATACAATATTCTGCACGGTATAAGTCATTTCGCTTGCCAAAGTAAAATTAAATTTATTCTCTCCTTATTCACCCTTATTCTTCTCCTATTCTCTAATCAAATTGATGCTTAAGAAATCCACGCGACTCAATCAAGCCTTTCTATTACAGTAGCTTTCGTATCAAGATGTGCAACCCTGAGGATGATAAAGATGTGTACGTATGAAGTGATGCCGTGCAAAGAACGATATGGTTCTTTGATTATTTCACGACTCTTTTACGGCCCGTTTTGGGCGACCGTGATCCGGTTTTGGGTGTCGTGTACCGCGTTGAGGCAAGATCCCCCTACCCCGTGGGCCTTCTCGGGCCCAACGTTTCTTGGCACTTGGTACCCTCGCATCGAATCCCTGGCTTCAGGGCACATTGGATTTATGTTACTCTCTAGATACCGCAATGTTAGACGATCAGCTCAGTTACTAATGCTTATAATTAGTTAGGAAAAATGATGCCCATCTACGAAATAATGTTAGTTGATGCCGTACGTACGATGTTTGCTGTAATAAATTCCAGTTCATTCTGATTAATCATATAATATTATAACTAAATTCGTTATCTAATTAAATTGTTGATCGCACTTGATCTCTCTTTTGTTGTTGATGCTTTGTTATTAGAGTGGAGTCCTTGGTGGACGTGTAATAATGGATGGACGGACCTTTTAGGCCCAACAAGTCGACGACCGAACTCCTTGCGGGTTGGAGCTTTCCGCTGTTTCTTTCGGGCGGACGGATGCGATGTTGCGATCGATGGAACATATGAAAGCTTTGCAACTCATCACTCACTAGGCCCTTCTCAGTTCTCATTCACTCTTTTGTTAACAGTTGATCAATGTTTATCACTTTAGTCTTACATCTGCATTGCTCAAAGATTAAGTTTAGCAATGTTGCTCTGAGTTATATGAATCTAAGGTACAATAAAAATATATTTTTCATATATAAATTATTTTTGTAACTCGCGTACATACTTGCTTTAATTAAATAGGTGTATCGCCTCCTAAAGAATGATCAGTGTCGGGTAGAACAGTGCGTTGTCAAATCTTTACATTCTTCGTCGACCAAGGGCATATACAAGGTTAATGTGCTGTGAAAACAATATGTATAGCAAACATGGAACGAGAGGAGGACGACCAAGTTTCGTGACGTGTAGCCATGACTTCATGAGTCCGCGCCCTATCAGCGTGTCAATGGTTGGACGGTCCAGATCTCTCGCATCCGGAGCCAATGCTTACTCGCGAGCAGGCGTACCACGCTCCTTGGTACGTTATATACTAACTTTCCTTCCACAATGCTGGTCCATAACCCACTTCATCTCCATTTCCCATTTTGACGTCGCCCACCGTTAGAAACATCTCGGCTCATCAAACCCAGCTCTCCGGCGATCACTACTCACAGGCAACAGTTGCTCCTCCCACACCCACACAGACACGCCGCCGTGAGCATTCCGGCGGAGGCACGCATCATGTCAGCCAAGGACTGCGGGAACCATGGCCACCACAAGTTCTGGAAGCGCTGCCGGCGGCCGCTGGCCATTCTCGGGGGCTTCATCTTGCTGGTGCTGTTCGTGATCCTGGTGGTCTACCTGGTTCTCCGCCCCACGAGGCCCAAGTTCTACCTGCAGGACGCCAGCGTCTACGCCTTCAACCGCACCGACGGCTTCGCCAGCCTGCTCACCACCACCATCCAGATCACCGTCTCCACCCGCAACCCCAACGACCGAATCGGCATCTACTACGACAAGCTCGACGTGTACGCCGCCTACAAGTACCAGCCGATCACCCTCCCCACGGTCATTCCCCCGACCTACCAGGGCCACAACGACGTCGTCATCTGGTCGCCCTTCCTCTACGGCGTCGGCGTACCCATCGCCCCCTACCTGTCCATGGCGCTGGGCCAGGACCAGTCCGCCGGCATCCTCCTCCTCTACATCAAGATCGACGGCAGGCTCCGGTGGAAGGTTGGCAGCTGGACCTCCGGCCAGTACCATATCTTCGTCAACTGCCCCGCCCTCCTCAGCTTCAACAGCAAGGGGGTCGGCTCCGGCGGGGCGTACTCCCCGGTTATCCACTTCCAGCAGATCGCCACCTGCAGCGTCGACGTCTGATGCCGTCGTCGTCCTGGTCGTTGCTGGTGGCCACGGGATGTGGAAGGAGGCGATACGGCGACGGCGACTGGCAGGCGAGACGTTGACCTGAGGGCGGTGACGTCACCACCCATGGTACTGGCCTGGTCTTTTTCTTGTCTTCTTCTCTCCCTTTTTTTTTTTTTCTGATTTCTGTTACGGGAGTGGGAAGTAATTAAAATAGGAAATTAAGGAGCAAGGCTGTATGCTTGTGGATTAATGAAATGAGGTAGGGGAAGGGAGAAATGGCTTCATTAAGATTGTGGATCACTCTTTTTCTTTTTTCTTTCCTAAGGTTTGTGAATCACTTGGTGCATATAATTGTGTTGATTAAGGAAACCAATGCAATTGAGGATTGGATTAATTGTATCCATCAAGACTACTAATCCGAGGAGCGGGTTAATTAAGATGCAATTTAAGATGGATGGATGGAGAAGACCTGGGCTAACCAACGGTTTCCATTTGTTAATTATTTGTCCCTGCTGGGTTATCCACATTCAAGATCCTACATCATGTGCATAAAGGATCTGTTTGGCTTTGATGGGCTTTAAATAATCGGTTGGTGATCCACATTAAGATGCATGTACCCGAGGTTTCTTAATCTATTCCCTGTTGATGTGAAATTATCAACGGATATGGAATGGAACCTTCCTGATTCCGGGAATGGCCAGCGTTGCATTTTGGTGTCTAACCCATGTTTGACCTCACGGGCACACCGCTCTCCTTTGGTTTCCTTCTCTTGGTTGGAGCAATGCCGATTTAAAATTCTAAAATATGTAGAAAAGTTCCTTTTCGTTGTAGGTCATCATCGGGACCTATAATTGAAGTCTGAAGATTAGATGATCTAAGGTTCCTCGATCATTTCCGTATCAACTCTCGTTGGGGTCCCTGAATTCTGCGTATGTATGTACATAAAAAGATAAAAAGATTAATTAACCTGATCATTAATAACAAGTCATCTAATCCATCCGATTCTAGAATCAAGACATCACCAATACAATAATTCTGACATCTTACTTTCTATCCTGAAATTTTAATTATTTTGATCGTCATACAAAAACTCACTTGTTAGTTGTTAGTATTCTCGTTGGGACGAGGCTTACTTTAAAAGAAAAGGTAAGATTTGCCAGAGTAGAAGATGTCCTTAATTTGTAGCATATCCAACACTCCCAACTTCTCGCCTTCAAATCATTGAGGGATGGGTGTCTACGTGGGAGTTCAACGACCACACGCCACTCTCCGTCACCCATCAACCGTGTCTATGAATCATATCATAAAAATGGAGAAGGATAAAAATTGTCAACCGTTCGATGGAACTTCACACCCCAAGTCCCTGCCACCCTGTCTGAGTAGTAAATTAGTAATAAAGTTCTTATTAGCTAGTAAGCAGAGGAAAAAGAATCCAGAAGCCACCGTCTGATCCTTTCCCCTGCCACGCGTGATTTAACTGAAAGGCTAGGGTCCATGAATCATGATAGGAAGGATCACAAGAGGAGGGCAATTGGATGCCAAAATGCACTCCATCGTGAGATCCAGGGAGCACATCATCACAATAATATCACATATAGGGATGGCAATCGGACCGGAAGGTACATTTATCAAATAATCTGTAGGACAATCTTGTTGGATTTTATTTATCCCGCAACCCATGCAAAAGCAGTGTTGTAAAATAAAGAGAAGTTTATACAATCGGTTGTTGCTGTGATTTGACATATGTCATCGAGAGAACAAGATAAGTATTTTGGATGTCATGTTTAATTTTCTCTTTGATTTTAGACTCTTTTATATTTTACAACACATTAAATGACCCCTTGATGAAAAGATTAATCATTTGTTTGTAGGCTACAAGAATGCAACCTTATTGACATAAATAAAAGAAAAGAAAAAGAAAATGTGCCCTCATCGGCTGTCGTCCAATTTACATCGATCATGTGGTAGTTGTAGCAAGTATTTCTTGTTAGATTAATATATTTAATTTTGAGGGATTAATATGTAAAAATTAGTAATTTGGCTACTGTAATAATTTATAATAAGTTGGGCTACGATGGGCCAACCCAGGCCCAGCCCAACCCAAACTAATAATTTCATTTTGGGTTGGGTTGGACTATAATAATCTGTACTTATTTTGGACTGGGGTGAATTTGGGTTGGCCTATTTTCAAATTGAGCTGGCCCAATTTGAGCCCAGACCTAGTCCAACCTGTCCAGTTTATATCTCTAATCAGATATATGGATGCATATGGTAACCGATAACCCAATTATTCGACTAATATCACATATGATATAGGCATGCAAATGGTAACTGATAACCCGATTATTCGACCAACCGTTAATTTATAGGTTAGTTAATGGATAATCGTTTTAAACAGACATGTATGGAGGATACATAAGGTATTGAATACAACTTTGTTATGACCGAATACATATGGTGTATTGATGATCCGATTGTCCGACCCATTACTATCTTATAGGATAGTTAACAGACGACCTTTCTAAACTAATAACATAATAGATACGATCACGAATCTACCTTAGATCTACACCGAATCTGACTCATTTACATCCCTAATCAACTTCATCAGCAAACAACCCACTGCTATCCTGTTTCTGTTCTGGTTTGAATATTGCAGGATACTTGGATGGATGGAGGGTACTTGGCCTGAAGCGGCATAACGATTGCTCCGTACAGCTTAGAAACTAGGGTTTCCTAGGTGACACTGCAAAAATTATACGTGGAATTGGATCCTTTTCGTGGTACCGTGTAGAGTACAATACAGGCTATTGTAATCGGGTTCAGTCACAAGATGCCCCAACGAGACAAGTGCTTTTGGGGCCCGATGGCTGCTTGGGTCCAAAATCCAACAGCCTGATAAGCACGAGGCCTTGCACTTGTTGTCATTTCCCGGGAGACCCATCCAAGCCCAATTCAGAGGAAGGCGAGTCCTCGTCTGCACGTTCAGAAGAGCAAAACCCACAAAGAGAAATAATTGTTGTACCACTTGAGATGCAGTACGGGTGACATAGAATGCGTCCCTTAACTTGGAGACATCGCGTGCGTGCCTCCTATGTGTCCTTGCAAATGCTAGCGTGTCTCAGCACATACGGACGTCCTTAAGAATACAAAAATTTGCTTACGCTTGGAGAACATATACATGCTCGAGAAAAGACGTACGCACTCTCCGAAGTATGTACATGGTTTTAGGAGTATGTACTCCTGAGAATATGAACATGTTCCTCAGAATTTGTATATGCTCCGAGAGCATGTTTTTACTCTCAGAAGCACATGTTCTTAAAACTTTGTATATACTCCCGAGAGCACGTACATGCTCTCAAAACTCCGGAGCAAAAGTACTTTTTTATTTCTTTAGGATGTCCATGTACACTGACGTCAGCACATCATGTGCCATTATTCCACTGCAGGAACAAATAAGAGCGCATACGTGACACCTCCAGATTGGAGGGCACATTCCACATTACTCTTGCTACACCACAGATCGTGCAACAAGTATTTCTCAACCCAAAAATTGAGCAAGAGCAAATAGAAGCCCAACGCCCTCCCTACAATTAGTGGTGGAGTTTGAAAGTCTTAGAAGCAGGACAAGGTAGAATTAATATCACCATAAAATTATCACTTCAATAGAAGCGAAGAATTAATATCACCATAAAATTATCACTTCACTAGAAGCGAACATTTCTTCATATTACAATTGATCATGTGCAAAAACAAGCAATAAAATTCTTCTGAATGATTGTAGTACCATGGAAGTTGATAATCATTTTGATTTTCAAAAGAGAAGAACTATAAGAGCTTTAATACATTTGAAGGCTGATAGGTGGTAGTTCGGCACGACCTAAATACCAACAGATCGGCTCACTTAGCAAAGCCTCCAGACTCACATTTGCTTTCCCCAAGGGAAAAACCAAAAGCTATCGGCTGGCGCACCTTTGTACCGGCTTGACTAGGATCCGTCTCTCCTGCAGTCCTATGTCGACCATGTACATGGGAAGAATCCCTCTCGTATCAAAACTTCTCTCAAGATGATCATTCTTTCTTGATAAGGACGAACTTACTAGTTCTCCTAGATCTACTCCTCCCAGTCAAACTAGGAATTGTGCTTCAGAAGGACTCCTTACCTAACTATTATGTAAGGTCCTACACCCCTGTAGATACAAGTATGTTCTCTAGCACCTAAGCTTATGCAGTCTTCTCTCTAGTATTTCTAACTTTCTGACTTAAGCATCAGATGGAACTCTTCCGGACCACCGCCGCGAACTCTCTAACGATGTTCTATTTTACAGAAACTACTCAGAGACGTCCCTCTGATTGAAAACCGAAGACTCTGATCATAGTGGACCGGATTTTGAACCATCAAAGGCCATATTATATGTTGTGTTGAATGCTATTGTGCTTGTGCTATCATACCGTCTCTGCACGTCAATGATGTCATTTTTGCTAAGTTGTGAAGAAAGGATAAGTTCAAAAGAAAATGGAAATAGAGGTTGATCGGATGTAAGAACTATATGAATGAGCTATGAAATATTACTATATGCTATTAGTTTTTCACATTGAATTATTTATCAGACTTTGATGCAGTAGTCAGCTATTTAAATATTCTTCCCAGAGCTACGAGCTTAAATGAGTTTTCCTAACATCGACGACATTAGACTTGAGAACGTCTCCAAGAAGAAATCATGCGAACTGCGAAGCTGTGATGACAGAAAGTACGTTTTTACTTATCCTAAGATCTTTGAATCTATATTAGAGAAGGCATGAGGTACAAATGAGGCTATCTTATTCTATTTTAGTCTTCTGTCAAATATTTAGACTAAAGACTATACCCGATATGTTTATCAAAAAATGCATGCACTAATCTTACAACATAGATGAAGATCCTCATAATTTTTATTAGCTAATTGAAAAATATTTTTGCTAAAAAGGTTTTTGCTAAACAACTAACCTTAAAAAGTGTTAAAGAGGTTAATACCAGACAGGATTTGACCTATTTTTTGATTTTAAAAATAGCTTATGATTGAAAAATTCATCCGGTAATTATCCAAATCAAAACTAAAACATTATGATAAGTTATGAGAATTAAACAAACTGTTACTTTGTATCCCTGTTATTTTTTTTGATTCTGCTGAATAATTAAAATTTATGAATAATACATCTAATATAAATTTTATTAAGTATTCTATCAAATAACTTGAGTTAGATACATATAATGAAGAGTTTGAGGATTGACAATACTTTGAATTATGTTTGATAATTTTTAAATGTATTTTTATTTTAGATATTTGACATTTGGGGAAAGCCTCCCAATCAACCCTCAGAAACTTTTGATATTACAAATAACTCTCCCTAATCCGACCATTTACAAAAGAGCTCCTACAATCTCAACAATTTTACAAAAAAAAACTTTTTTGGGCATCTTTAACAATGATTTTAACTACAGTTTTTATGACACTTATGGGGACTTATTCATATGGGGATTATGGGGACTTATTCATAAATAGTTGTATGACGGACTTTTTTGTAAATATGTTATATTTCCATAGGCTTAAGTTTAATTATATCAATTTGTTTATCCGTGAACTAAGTTAGGTCCTAACTTAATCTCCCAACGTATGTCCACCCCTCCCTGGAGACTCGATAAATTTCATTAATCTCTCTCGGATGATAGATGTCAAGCTTTGGTTTGCAACTTCTGAACTTTCAAACCTGGTGCAGACTTGGCAGGTTAGACTGTGTTTGTTTATAATTTCCTCATTGGTTTCATGGTCCAAAATTTAAGAAGTTAGAAAAGGGAAAAATACAAGCAAATTTGAGTACCTTTCCGCAAGATTCTCGTCAAACCCCAAATTTCATACTGTCAGCTGTAACTTCCTGAGAGACAGAGAGAGTTTTGCCCCCTTCTTTTGATTATGAGAACTTCTGGATGCTCCTAGAATTGTCCTGATCACTTGGCCGAAGAATAATGGGACAGGTAGACCGTATAAACGCAGCCTTACACAAACCTTTTGTTTCTTGGGAAAAAATCAACTTCAGATTTTCGAGCTAGTCCGACTTGTGAGTTGTTTTAGATACAACTTAAATTCGCCCCTCAGACTATGGTTTCAAGACCATTAAAATTAGATTATCGGTGACGCTTGAGATTGGAAAATGCACCCTTCATCATTGTTCTTGGAGAAAATTTAAAATTCAATGTTAACGTCCTGCTTGATTAGAATATTAAATTTGATATAATATCAATTTTGATATTGATATTTTTGTGATATTGAATATCAATATCAAAGTTAATATGATACAATGTTTTAGGTGTTTGGTTGAGGTTATGGTAATATCAAAAGTGATACAAGAGACTGTTTGGATGACACTTACCAACGCACCACCCTCGACCCCTGTCGTCGTCACTGCCTCCTTTCGGTAGGGTCATCTTCATCACCTATGGCACGCTGGCCACCTGCCCCCGCCCCCCCCGGTCTCGACGGTGCACCTGACGTGTGATGCACCTGACGCGTCGCAACGTTGCTGGAGGTGGATATGGCTATATGCCTGAGGGGATGACATGTCGGAGCCCTTCCTACTGCACTTCACCATGCTGTTCACAGAGACCGAGGAAAGGAATGTGTTGGTGGCGATGAACACCTAGTAGTATCCTGCCACTGCCACTATGGGAATCACGAGCTGGGGCCTCCCCTTCTATGGTCATGCTTGTGGTGAGCTGTCAAGTCGAGGTTGATTTGGGATCGTAGGGAGACTGAAAGGGAAGAAGAAGGAGAGCATGTGTGCCCCTCCAGTGTGCCGCAGCTTCCTAATAGTCGGACATCAGCAGTCTTGGGAAAGCAGGGTAGGGAACCTTCATTATAAGAAACTCCACTGGATCAACGAACTGGATTGTCATGTACAAGGCCCAGTGCGAATGTCACCTCTGGTGTGAAGAGAATGCAATCACATTTAACAATGCCATGAGAATGTTGTCTTCTCTTAGAGTCATAACATCGAACAGTTGCCGTGCAAAATTTCTCTTTCAATTTAACGGGTTGGCCCGGCGCCGCCTGCTGGGGGATACTGATCTCCACACACCACTCTTCACCACGCCCTATATATCAATGATGCTTCATTACTTACCTGCAACCAATCGAACCCATCGCTGAAGACCTGCTTCGAGTTGAGACCCATGATCATATGCACCTACTTCCGGACCGAAAACTAATTGCACGGGGGTGGGAGGAAAAGCAAGTGCAAGCAAGCCACCCTGTGGTGGGCCGGCCAAGCTGGCTAGCTAGCTAGCCCTTGGAGGACAGCGAGAAGACACAACACAAGAAGAGGAGATCACTGTGAATGGTCTGGCGCCCTGTGGGGAGAAGGAGGAACGGAAGTGTAATTCTTCCAGCGGGGGCAGCTGCAGGCTGGGCTTGAACTGGTGGTGGCAGGAGGAGGAGATGGGAACCCAGCGAGGTGAACCGCGCATGTCGATGGTGGGAGCGGTCCAGGGGGGCGTCGGTGCAAGCTTGCGACCAGATGCTGCGCGGGTCGCGAGCTTGGCGGCGAGCTTGCAGAGGAGGTGGCAATGGCGGGGGAAGAGATGGGAATGGCGATGGCGGTACGGAGGCGATGGCGAGCTTGGGAGAGGAAAGGACACGGTGAGAGGTGGCCCGATGCCTTTCTCAATTTCCGTATCAGAATTAATACAGGGTAAGAACTGTATTAAATCCTGTACAGTAGAGGGCTTTAGTATTAAGGACTTTTGAAAGTGACAGTGGATAACCAAACATTCAAAAATACTTCTATCACTATTGATATTAAAAATGATATTAATACAGCCCTCTAATACAGCAACCAAACAGGGCGTAACGTACGTTTGTGCTGGAAGAAATTTTATATTCTTTTATGAGTTCATGGCTCACTTAGATTTAGTCCATACGGTGCATCTGGGTGGATAACGCTGGGCTCTGGGCCTCTGGCCTCTGGCCTTAATTGTTTTGAGAAAAATAGTGGGCTTTACATGGTTCAGTTGACTAATTATCGGGCTTGAATGGATTCGAGCCTTGAAAGGTGAAAGCTGAGAGAATGAGGCCATTGGACTGATCGATACCGCTTAGAATAATCTCAACTAATCTGCATTCAGATCTGTATAAGAGTAGATCACGTGTAGATTTTTTTACCTGTAATTTAATCCTCATTACCTCTGCGTCGACGAACAAATGTTATGCCCAATCCCACCTAATCTAATGTTATCTGATTTACGTCTTTTGATCCACTTCTTATGGTATATGTTAGTGAATTTTTAATCCAAAGTCACTTTTCATTTCTACTTTCAGTAAAAAAAGTATTGAGTAAAGGTAATACTGATTAATTTTGAGTAATTAGATAAGTCAATTTTTCCTCATCCACTTCACTGTTTTCAGCTATGGGTCTCTTAATTTGATGCTTTTGATTGGAAGCCAAAAAATAATTAATTTATTAATGACTTCCATGGGTTAATATATCCTCCACTCAAAATAACGGAAAGGCTTCCGAGTAAAGTTATGACATCCTCATATAATCTTCGAGATTTGTGCTTAACACCCTTATAAATAGTCCTATTTTCTTAACACCCTTCACTACAAGGAGGAGGGGATTTGCCAGCGAATATATATCGATGGCTAAAAACAATCGTCGATAAAAGAAATATTAGTCAACGGTTAAAATAGGACCGTCTACAATAATATTATATGTCAACGGCTATGTCTACCGTTTACATATATTTAAGATATATCAACGGCTAAAAATACAGTCGTTGACATATGCCATATATGTCAACGGCTATCGCTTTAGCCGTTGACATATAATATAGATAAAAAATAAAAATAAATATACTTAAGATATATCAACGGCTACGCTTATAACCGTTGATATATCTTGTATATGTCAACGGCTGGTGCCATAACCGTTGACACGCACACATAAAAATAATAACACTATATATGTCAACGACTGTAAATTAGTAGTTGACATATCCCTTTATGTGTCAACGGCTACGAATTAGCCGTTGACATATCCTCCTTATGTCAACGGCTAACTTTGTAGTCGTGGACAAAAATCATGCAAGAGCTGATTCCCGTACGTCCTTTTCTTTCCCTCTCCATTTCTCCCTCTTTTCTTCCTCCCGTACCCTAATCGCTGCCTCCTCCCTCTAGCTCGGCCGGCCGCCGTCGTCTGCCCCTCCGGTCGCCACCGCCGACCGTCGTCCTCCCCCGCTCCGGTTGCCGACCCCCGACCGCCGTCTTTCCCGCTCCCTTCCCTTTCCCTCTCTCCCTCTAGTTCGTCGCCAAGCGCAACAAGTCCTCCTCCCATCACAGCCACCATTACCCACAATAATAGCAACGATGGCAACAACACCACCTACCTGAGGCCGCCCACAAGCCCACCATCCCACCGTCACCAAGGATATCCAGGAAATCTACAGGCCGGTAGACGCCGGAAGCGGGGAGTATAGGCCGGTAGACGCCGTCCCCATTGCTGTCCCCGAGGTGTCTCACTTGAGATGAGGGCACTGGTACATCCTCAGGGAGCTCAAGGCTACCACCGATCGGTTCGCAGAAGAGAACGTGATTGGGGAAGGAGGCTATGTCATCGTCTACCATGGCGTCCTCAAGGATAATACCCAAGTCGCTGTGAAGAACTTGTTTAACAACAGGTGCCCCTTTTGCCCAGCTTCCTTGTCGTCTCTCGCATTTCACAACCAAAGCTTTGGCCTGTCAATTTTCTTGCTTGATTTAGAGAATAGAATTTATGATTTATCTAAGAGGGTGATGGATTGTGAATTTTTTCAGAGAATATGTAGTTTTAGTATCTCATTTGGAGATAAAATGTTGTTTAATTTGAAGTTACTTTTAAATGCTTCTTGTTGTCATCCTCTTTCCTCTAAGGGACAAGCTGAGAGGGAGTTTAAGGTTGAAGTGGAAGTAATTGGGAGAGTTAGGCATAAGAATTTAGACAGACTACTCGGATATTGTGCGGAAGGGACTCATAGGTATAGATAATACAGTGTTTTATGGTTTTAGTTTACTTGAATTTTACCAATGTGCTATGTTGTTGTTGAAGGACAATTTTTCATGCTTGAATTAATGTAGGTTTTTTCTTATTTTTTTCTATGCTATTGTCATGCTAGGATGCTTGTGTATGAATATGTGGATAATGGAAACTTAGAACAATGGCTTCATGGTGATGTTGGTCCCATGAGTCGTCTTACATGGGAAATCCGAATGAATATTGTTCTTGGAACTGCAAAAAGGTATATGTTTTATTGATGCTTGCATCCCAACCAATCTAGCTTTACGTTTTCTCATTCTGTTATGCTCATCGCGTGTAAAAACTTACCTAGATGTAGGCTAATGTATTTACATGAGGGGCTTAAGCCTAGGGTTGTTCATCATGACATAAAGTCTAGCAACATATTGCTTGACAGGCAGTGGAATCCCAGGGCATCTTATTTTGGACTCGCAAAGCTCTTGGGTTTTAGAGAGAAGTTATGTCACAACATGTGTGATGGAAACTGTTGGGTTAGTTCAGATTTAACTACTCATGATTTGGCTGCCTCTTTGTCTGTATTTATGGGAGAAAGTTGCATTCTTTCTCGTGGCTATTGATTGACTTAATGCTGTTAGCTTTACATTTATTCTTCGGGAGCTATGTGGCACCTGAATATGCTGGCACTGGTATGTTGAATGAGCGGAGTGATGTGTACAGCTTTGGAATCTTAATAATGGAGATAATGTCAGCAAGAAAGCAGTTGACTACAGTAGGGCTCCTAGAGAGGTCTATATAAGGTTCATTACTAGAACATATGCTGAACAACTTTCAGTTAGAATTAATAATATGTTTAAAATCTTTCAGGTTAATCTTGTTGAGTGGCTCAAAGTTATGGTTAGTAATCTCAATTTTGAGGGTGTAGTGGATCCCAAGATGCCTAAGAAGCCTTCTCCAAGGACATTGAAGAAAGTCTTTTTAGTGGCACTGAGATGTGTGCATCCTGATTCAACAAAGAGGCCAAAGATGGGACACATAATTCACATGCTTGAAGTAGATGATTTCCCGTATCGAGATGTAAGTATAAATTCTACGTTTAATGCACATTTATAGATTTATAGTCTTGAATGTTTACTTTGAATAATGTTTCTCCATATTTCTAATTTTAAATTCCCTTTTGAATATTTAATTTATGTGTATGTATTGTGCAAGAACAACGAATGTCTACTATGAATGTGAACATATTTTTCCAAATTTTAGTGGCAAAAGCACTTGCTGGCCCTGATTGTGCACATGAACTACATGTATGATAGCTATAACAAAGTTGTGTCCACACAAACGATCGTAGATGATGGCTCCTGCCCTTCTTTATGACATTGTTAGATAGTGATATTATTGTTTGTGTTTCTTTCTGGAAATGGTGGCTTATGCTAGGACCGCCGTACTGGACATGAATCAAAACAAACACATCGTGATACTCCACTTGTGAAAACGAAGTGGATGGAAAGGCGGGCAGCTGAAGCAAGTGATAGTAGTAAGTATGACAGCAGCACCCACACAAGTAGAGATGGTACATGGAGAAAACTAACTGAATAAATAAATACACAAGATACAACACTTCTATTTGAAAGGTTTGTTCAGCCTACCTACAACTTTACTTTAGGGGAGTTGCAATATGTTCAGCATAACCTGTGTTAACATGAAAATCTGTTTTTTGGTGGGATACAGAGATATGCCACATCAAATGTCTTTGTATATTTGTTAGAACTTGAATTATCCTATATATGATTATGTAGAGTTCTTGCTCTTCATATATGTCAACCAGTTTTTTTCACTTCATTTAGATCAATCTATTTCATAAAGAGGGGTCCTGATATTGGTTCTTTTGAACATAAACGATAACCCTGGTTGATGTTGGGGAACATTGGGGAGGCAGCAGCACCTGCAAGACTGTTGCATATACTATCATTTAAGCCCTGTTAACATATGTCAACGACTATGAAAATCGTGGACATATATTGTTTGTCAACGGCTATAACCGTTAACATATGATGAACATATGTCAGCGGCTCTGGCCGTTGACAAATGTTGAGTATTTGTCAGCGGTTACAGCTGTTGACATATGATCTATATGTCCATGGCTGGCAGCCGTTGACATAAAATTTCATATGTCCACGGGTTTAGCCGTCGACATATCTCTTCTTTGTCTACGGTTTTTAGTCGTAGACATATGATCCGTATGTCAACGGTTGTTCATTAGTCGTTGACAAATATTTGCCAACGAAATTTTTGTCCATGACTTGGTCAGCGGCCGTCTAGCCGTTGACTTATATTTTAGTCAGCGGCTCTTAGTCGCTGACAAATTCTATTTTCCTTATAGTGCTTATAGATAGTCCTATTGTCTCTAATATCCCTACTTCAACAAAAACGTTACATTTATGTCAATGTTGGCAACACAGTTTAGTTTATAGGGATCAAAATGGCTAAATTGCCATTGAAATTTGCCATTGTAGGAGGCTATAGGTGTAAATCTCGAAGATTTCATATATATATATATATATATATATATATAGAGAGAGAGAGAGAGAGAGAGAGAGAGAGAGAGAGAGAGAGAGAGAGAGAGAGAGAGAGAGAGAGAGAGAGACGTATTCTAATTTGCTAAATTTATAAAGATCGATATAGAAAGAACCTTCTCAAAAGCTCCGTTTAAGTCATCTCTCCGAGTTGCACGGGCGCATGTGGGCCATTGACCATTTATACATATAAATCAATATAACATTTTAGTTTAAAAATAATTGAGATCCTCTACGTCTCTCGACGGACCATAGAGGGTCAGTATCGCCGAGGGACATACAGGATCTCAACTCGTTTAAAAATGGTCTAAGAAGGTTGCATAAAAGTGTAATGGTGTGTCTTAGATTTTTCTTTTTCACTCGGTGTAGAACGGGCATGTTTTCCGCAACAACACGTAAAGGACTAGGAACCTTCCATTATTTTGACATTCGATATGAAGCTGAGACCAATCTGGGGACTCTAGGGTCTAGACCAACGCCACCGTGTAATACGAGAGAAATTGCTCGCATTTCCGTGGAACTTAAGAATTGGACGGTGGCATTTTGAAACTAATTCCTTGTGTCTCTATTTCTCTATCTTGTGTAGACGTCTTCCATGCTCCACGGAAGGTGTTCTCTGAAGCTTCCCCCTTTGAAATGCTCCACGTTCAATCTTGGCGATGGCGACTCTCCCCTTCGCTTTCCCCCTCTTCAAACTCCAAAGCGCGTAGACACCCTCTATATAAACCACCACACTAGCTCTATCTCTCCCTCATAAGCAAAACCCGCCTTGTCCTCCCATACTGTTCTCTCCAAACACAGCACCATCTCCTCTTCGTACCTCCTCCACGTCCGCCGCGTACAAACTAGTAAGACACACGTATTAGCTATCTGTCGCCATCTCCTGCAGCCGTCTCCAACCATGTACCAAGGGCAGCCGCAGCAGCCCCTGCCGGGGGCCTACTACGGGCCCGCGGTTCCTCCCCCTCAGCGCAGCAAGTCCGGGCGGGACTGCTTCTGCTGCCTGTTCAGCACGGCCATCAAGGTCTTCATCGGCGTCATGGTCCTGCTCGGCATCCTGGCCCTCGTCCTCTGGCTCGTCCTGCGCCCCAGCAACATCAAGGCCTACGTGACGACGGCCTCCCTGACGGAGTTCAACCTCACCGCCCTAGGCAGCGGCAGCCAGAACCTGCGGTACAACCTCAGCACGGTGGTGACAATCCGCAACCCGAATAGGCGGGTTGGCCTCTACTACGACTATTTGGAGGCCAACGCCTACTACGAGGACGAGAGGTTTGGCTGGAAGACCCTCCCCAGCTTCTACCAGGGCCACAAGAGCACCACCACGCTGAACCCTGCTTTCTCGGCGTCGTCCCTCGTCTCCCTTAGCAACTCCGACGTGAGGGACTTCGAGCTGCAGCGCCAGGCGGGCGTCTTCGAAGTGACCCTGAGGCTTCGGGGCCGGATCAGGTTCAAGATCGGCTCCTTCAAGTCCTCCCGCACCACCCTCAAGATCAAGTGCGAGATGGAGATCCCCTACAACGCCAACGGCGCCGCCGCTGGCCGGACCTTCTCGGGGACCAGGTGCGACGTCGATTGGTGATCTCGTCTGAGTGCAGGTAGGGGTTTGTACCCCCCATCTTGCCACATCTTTTCAGTTCCTCGTCCTTAATGATGAGATTAATTAGCCTCTTCTCGTTCGTTACTTATAGCATCACTTCCTATTTCATTGGTTTGTTCTTTTTGTTGGGGGTTTGCTGTGCTGCTCCCGACCATTTTGTACTAATAATAACATGTATGGACCTTATAGCTTGTAGTAATAAGACGTGTTATATAATTGTACTACTCTGTATGTTGCCAACTCGATCGCCATGGGGTTTGTTTCATGGAAGTCTGTAGGGCAGCAGTGGCGTCAATACGTGCAACCTGTGAAACGAGAGGTGTTGAAAGATCAAATTTGAAGTACCTTCCGTTGCTTTTATTGTCGTTGGAGATGGTCACCCTAAACATTAGCTGCCAATTTAGAGTAGTAAATCTGGGTGCTTCTAGAAGGCAAGAATTGGTCTGAATCCTTATCCCTGCTTCCTTCGTTGAGAGGGAAAAGAATAGCTCACCGGGAACACAGATGGCATTGTTAGAATCGTTAGATAGCAGCTTAATTTGGTCTTAAATACTAAATTTGAGTGGCTAGCTACGTTCTGTAGGGTTGTCAAGCATATCTGGAACTGTTAGTAAACCCATTTGAACACATTAAATTTTTTTACTCAAATAAAAATTATGTTGTTAATTTAGATGTCGCATAGATTTAGAATCACGTTCCTAGGGCTCGGGACCTGCAATCAAGCCCATACCATGTGAAATGTCTTGCATGGGTAATTCTTTCGGGAAAAAGTCTAACGGACCTAATTGATTAGTTGACTGCCTCAAACCGGGATTTTTACAAAGAACAAACAAATAAAAACATCTTTAAATAAATTTCCTTCGTGCATGCCAAATGAAACGTGGTGTATGGTATATCTCTGGAAGACATTCTCCTCTTGATCACTCTATGGGCATTACCAGCCTGATCCTAATCCAAAGGAGGTAGCCTCAAGGATACTTCCACGGCGTGGCCTTGCATTAAGAGTTTCCCCTCTTGATGTGGACATTGATGCCCCTTCCCCTCCTATAAACCCGGACGTAGACCAACGTGGGAATTTTTTTTTTCTGATATTTTTTTAGGTCAGCCCCTAAATGTTCTAACCTCGTAAAGTGCAATGCCCAATTAGATGAAATACAAAAATCAAAAAAATTAAAAATCGAACCTCAATGGCTAGTAAAAATATCTTTAATGGGCTGAACCCAATAACGACTTGAAAAATATCATTTTTTTATGACCCAGTGTGTATATATCCTTTAAAGATTATATTCTTCATGATAAATTATTTACGTGCCGAATTTGTTAATGTTACCTATTGATGAATATCTCATCGACGGTATTAGTCTCAAATTTCGTGTCCTTTCATATAAATTATATTTACTTTTATCATTTTCTTAGTATGAATCCTTTATATTCTGTTTTAAAGAAAGACTTGTTGCACTGGCAGCTACTGTAACAAGTATGACTCTTTTAAATTTTATTTTAGAGAAAGACTTGATGCGTTGGCAGCGGGTGTGACACCAGCAGGGTGTTTTTTACTTTAAAAAATTGATTTTTTTATGTGCCCCAGTCTAACTTACATCTTTGTACAATCCAATCTCCGATCAGATGATTCTTAAAAATATTTTCAAATTTTTTAAGGTCGTCCAATCGAAGACCAAATTGTAGGGGCATCTAGGGCATACTAGGCCCACCAATAAAATTTCAATAACTTTTTTTACTAAAATCACTGGTAGGTGTAACAGGTCTTTCTCTTTATTTTATGTCGAGCATGCCAGTAGACCATACATTTTACGATCAGCTTTATCATATCAATTGAGAACGATTTTATATTTGATCAAGTAGCTCTAGTTAAAGTTATTTTTGATATAACTTTTGTGCAACTGTGATGTTTAGTGAGCGCTATTTGATCAAATGGCTCTTAAGAAGTGCGGCAAAAGAGATGGTAAAGAGTGCGTAGCATGTCCTATTTCCTGTTTATCCCTAGGCATACAACCCGTCAAATAAAGATCATAGGATAATCTTAAGGTAAAATATGAATAAAGGACTAAAAATTTGATTATGAGTTTTTGTACTCAATTGAGATTAAAAGAACGGTAATGTCTTCATTTATTGTCTTTTCTTATAATGTCTTCATCTTCACATATATTGTCTTTTTTATAATGTCTTTTTCATAATATTAAGGTAAAATGTGAATAAAGATATAACATTTAATTTTTTTTTTAATATCTTCATACTCACATATATGTGATGGCATGCGTAGAGGCCATCTCTTGCTCCTATTCTAAATTCTCCCACAATCCGACTTAGTTTAGATGGTAAAAGGAAAATCCGGAGATTTTTCTGACATTAGTATTTAAATTTTATGTCCCTAATTTTGTTCTATTTAGAAAATATAAGATATTGGAAGAATATGAAGTGAATAGTGTCATGTAAGTACAAATGTAGGTACAAATTTATTGATTAAGTTTCTGAATTTTTCATTCTCATTTTGTATTGAAATTATCCCGTAAGTTTTTTTAATTTGTGTTTCCAACTATAATCTTATATTTTGGGAAAATCTAGCTAGAGAAAAAAATAGACAACAAAAACATAATTAATAATTAGAAAATATTTGTCAAGATTATTACTCAACTAGATCTTCTTTTGAGATTGCTAATTTAATGAAAACATGATATTTCTAAATAATAGTCATATTAACTTACTTCCTAATATAAACTTTTTTGAGGAAGAATACAGTTAAGAGAGGAGTTATACTTGCGGCAGTGGAGTTGCCTCGTCCAGCAGTGCAACAACTATATATGTATACTTTAATCTTTTTAGGTCGGGTCCCATATGACTCGTGTCAGTGTAGGTTGATGTTCGATGAAAAATTTAAAATATTTTAAAAAGATTAAACATTACTATGATTCAAATTATAGAATGTGGGGCCGACTTAAAAAATTAAATTTTTAAATACTTACTGCACTGTTGGATAGTGCAGCTACCCTTGGCAATGCAACTGAGTAAGGGTGGCAACGAGCAGGCCCTTGGTGAGCTTGAGCTTGGCTCGAACAAAAAACATTTGAGCTCGAGCCGAATTTGAGCTTCAATTTAAGCCTAAACTCGAGCTTGAGCTCGAGTTTGACAAAAGAGAACTGAGTTCAAGCCCAGTTGATTTGGTTAAGTCCGACACCTTAAGATCCAAAATGGTGAAGAAGGAAGGTTGGAACTTATTCAACAGATGGAAGGGAGGATAGGAAAAACAAAAAGCCCAATAACTTATACTTGCAACGTTCAGATCTATTAAAGTTTGATGCATAGTGGTTTTAGTCAGAATCATCGGATCATGATTGTTTTGATTAGAGAATTTATAATTAAATATAAAATTTATTAATAATTTTACATCGACTAGGCTCGTTAAATTGCTGGGTTAACCTTGAGTTCGATCGTTTAAAGAAATGAGCTTAAAGTCAAATTCGGACTTGACTCATTTCATTAGACAAATTGAGTCAAGTCAAACTTTTTTCAAATAGAACTCGAGTTGAACCAAGTTAAACGTTATATCTTTTTTTAATATCGGCATTAATGTTGTATTGTAGACGTCAAAAGCATGAACAGTACTACAAGGACCGAAATTAATGCTCTAATCAAACAAGACATATGGTATCAAATTTTGAACTGATAAATGATCCAAGTTGGCAAACAAGTGGGGATGGCGTGTTGCTTTTGCAGCTTTCTTCTCCGATGAGGTGCTGAGTACTGCTGAGTCTATGACTAACATACCTTATCAAATCAATTGTCTTTTATGTGGAAACAAAAACTAAAGGCATGGTAATGCAGGATTTTATGTTTTCGATGGGTCACATTTAGCATAACATCTGCTAGAGTCATTAATATTTATAAAAAAATTTCACAGAAAATCTCTCATATAGGATGTTCATTTAAAAAAATAAAAAATGAACTTTTTCTGTGTGAAGGTTATCATTCTAGTGTACGAGGATCATGATCGAGTTTGATTTACCTAAGATTATAAAGGATTTATTTTCAAAACAGATCAGCTACGTACACTGATGTGTAAATACATGAGAACGATTTTCCGGACAAGTGGGACGTCATAGGAGAAGTAATGGTGTATAACGTGTATTTTTCACATAATTAATATATGTTAGGAATTTTCGGAATACCTGGAGCGGAAGCCATCCCTAACGCAGAGGAAGACGATGCCGGAGTCGATCCCCACGCGCAGCGGACCTCAAACAAGAACGCACGAACCCCGGACAGGAAAACGGTGTAAACCCACGCACTGTCTCCACTGGTTTCCTCTCTCTATTCGTCTTAATGCGCATGACCTAATGGGGAGTCACATGCTTCTTTTATAGAGAGGAGGTACCAGTCCCGTTCTTACTTCTAACAGGATCCTACCCATTACAGGATTCTTATTGGGCGCCTAATGGGTTAAGCCCAATCATATTCCATTAATTGGATACCTAATAGTGTGCAAGTGTGCAGTCCTATAAACACAAGTGGACCACCAATTGGATTAAAACCCAACATTCTCCCACTTGGTCCAACTTGTCTTAAGTACGTCAAATCTTCCTTTGAAAACATACTTATAGTATAAATATATATAGTTTCAAAAGGACTCTTGAAGATTTGACATCATGGGCATACACCTGAAGAGAAAACCACGATATGTGCGCGCACGATAAAACACAACTACACACCATTCCAATTAACGGAATCTTAAAGGTTCAAGAACAGTAAATCAAATGACATGAGTCATGGCGGTAAATACATTCAATTACACACCACCTTCCATGTACCACAATGCCACTAACTTACTGTAATTGAACATCAAATATAGAACTGTAGATAAACTCAAACATAATGTTTATCTATTGGTCACCACTTAAACATACAATCTGCCATCCATAATCCATAACCAACATGTATACAAAATAAATGGAAAAGGCAGAAAGTAATGGAAGAATCACAACATATCGAGTGAACTGACAAGACCCATCCGAATCACATGACTACAAAAAGTGCTAGCAGGTAGTCCTTTCGTGAGTGGGTCAGCAACCATAAGATCCGTTCCGATATGTTCTATAGACACTTCTTGATTCTTCACTCTGTCTCTAAGAGCAAAATACTTAGTGTCTAAGGCTCTACCACCTTTGGACGCCTTATTGTTCTTAGAGAAGAAGACTGCAGCGGAATTGTCACAATATATCCTGATAGATCTGGAGACGAAGTCAATGAATGATAGACCTGTGAGCAGATTCCGCAACTGGATGGCCTGTGCACTAGCCTCAAAACAAGCAATGAACTCAGCTACCATCGTGGAAGCCACTGTTATACTCTGCTTCTCACTGCACCAAGTGATAGCTCCTCCTGCCAGGAGGAAGATGTATCATGTAGTGGACTTCCTCGAATCAAGGCAGCCGTCAAAATCAGCATCAGAATAGGCAACGACCTCTAGCTGATCTCACCTTCTGTAAGTGAGCATGAAATCTAATGTGCCCTTAAGATACCGCATGACTTTCTTGGCAGCTTTCCAATGATTTATGCCTGGGTTGCTCTGGTACCATTTGTTAGGGATTTTTGGAATACCTGGAGCGGAAGCCATCCCTAACGTAGAGGAAGACGATGCCGGAGTCGATCTCCAGGCGTAGCGGACCTCGAACAAGAACGCACGAACTCCGGGCAGGAAAACGGTGTAAACCCACGCACTGTCTCCACTGGTTTCCTCTCTCTATTCGTCTTAATGCGCATGACCTAATGGGGAGTCACAGACTTCTTTTATAGAGAGGAGGGACCAGTCCCGTTCTTACTTCTAACAGGATCCTACCCATTACAAGATCCTTATTGGGCGCCTAATGGGTTAAGCCCAATCATATTCCATTAATTGGATGCCTAATAGTGTGCAAGTGTACAGCCCAGTAAACACAAGTGGACCACCAATTGGATTAAAACCCAACAATATCTGCTTTATCACCGAACTTAAATTTATTGGTGGCATCTTTCTCATCTTCTTGATATGGATGTCTCTAGGGATCGATCATGCCATTTTTTGGTCGATAAGTTGATAATTAAATATTTATATATTCTCCTCAACAGAGATATATAACTGAAATCAGAACTTGCAGAATTACCTCTCTATATAAGCCGTATTATCCCTAGCTCTTCTTCCCCATCATCTAAAGCAATCTCAAACTACCCTCTCTTAGTGCTCTCTCCAACCACACAGCGCCATCTGTTCACACGCACATCTTACCAATACCCTTTACGTAGCCCAGGCAGGATCATAGAAATCTCCAACCATGCACCAAGCAGCCAAAGCAGGCCGCGCCGGGGGCCTACTACGCCCCCGCCGTCCCTCCCCCGCAGCACACCAAGTCCCGGGACTGCTTCTGCTGCCTCTTCAGCACGACCGTCAGGCTCCTCATCGATCGGCGTCGTGGTCTTCCTCGGCGTCCTCGCCCTCATCCTCTGGTTCGTGCTGCGCCCCTCCAATATCAAGGTCTATGTGACGACGGCCTCCCTGGCGCAGTTCAACCTTACCGTTGCCAGCAGAGGCAGTGACAACCTGGACTTCGACCTCACCACGGTGGTGGCCATCACCCGAACAGGAGGGTCGGCCTGTACTACGACTGGCTGGAGATCGGGGTCTACTACGAGAACGAGAGGTTCTCCTGGGCGCCCGTCTCCAGCTTCTACCAGGGCCACAAGAACACCACCGCTCTGAACAATTCCTACGACGGGCGGGTGGTCATCAGCCATGAACGGCTCTCAAGTGCGGGACTTCGAGCAGCAGTGCCGGGCGGGCACGTTCGACGTGATCCGCAGGTTCCGGGGACGGATCAGGTTCAAGGTGGGGGCCATCAGGACGCCCCACAAAAGCCTCAAGATCGAGTGCCCTATGGCGATCCCCTACAGTGGCAGCGGCGTCGCCGGCTGGACCTTCTCGAGGACCCAGTGCGACGTCCACTGGTGATCTCCTGTGATTCCGCTCGAGTTTTTTTTGATAAGGTAAAAGATATTTTTTACTGTAAAATTCGACTTCAGTATGAGATCAAGCTCATTGAATTATTCTTCCTTTTTAATTTATTTGTCTTAGTAACATTCAATCGGTTGGTTTGTTTTTTGATTAACTTGTGGTTTGTGGTCTAGGTCTGCAAAGTTTCCAAATTACAACTGTGTATGTAACAGTAGTGACACGTGCGAGCCTTATAACTTCTTTAATAAATAAACTTGAGATTTTCTTCCACATAAGAGTTGGTGTTACCAAAAAGCTACATGCAGCAAGGATCCTGATGAGACGTGCGACGAATTGGGAGGGAGGCGCTCATCCCACAGCCGAAAATTTGTATTTTTTGTTCCTTTGTTCTCATCGTGCACGGTTAACTTACACACTAGCTGCCAATTTAGGATACATGCAATTTCAACGCTTCCGTAAAGGAAATTCGACCTGATCCAGATCTTGCTTCCTTCGTATTCCTTCGTTGGGAAGGAAAAGTAATATTAAAGGGAACTGAGGGGAATGATTTGAGTAAGAAAGGTACGGGGCTAAAGAGCCTATGGTTTAGTACGACATTTGATTTTTTTTTTTTTTCTAAATAAAGGTCTCAAATTTAAATTTCATCTTCAATGCATGCTTATGTAGAAAAAGAAAATTTGACTTGAGTTCACGGAGACACATACCTGACCACTCTATGTAGATTGCAGAATCTGTAGGGAGAATATTGTTCTCCGTGTTGAGATCTCTAAACTCAAAATGATTGCTTAAAGATAGTAGAACTATGGCACTAAGACAAAAGAGAATCTCCTACTAAAGAGGATACAATGATTTAAATGATGAATTGTATATTCTCTCCATCAGGCTGGCTTTATAAATACTTTTGACAAAAGGAAAAGAGAGCTAGGTATGAGACTGGGACGGTTCAGACTCTAAATGACACAAATCTAGATAGATCCATACTGGAAGTAAGTATGCTCGGATCTAATAGATTGATGTATACTCATTCTAATAGAAATAATGGATAATGGGTTGAGCCTTAAGCTTCAATTCTTAGACCATAAATGGGCTCAATTTGTAAATGGGTTGAGCCTTAGGTGTACTCTTTAATTCTTAAACCATAAATGGGGCCAATTTCAAATCCATATTTACAAAAAAGAGTAAAACTTGCTGCACCACTAGGCATTATTACGCCGCCTACTGGTCCAACAAAAAAAAAACATTTTTTATATTTTTTGAAAACTCCTGAGATGCCTTACAATCCCATATAATCATATAATCCGATTTTCAATCTAATATCATAATATAGGATTGTACAACACCTTGGGAGGCTTTAAAAAAAATAATTATGATTTTTTTTTTAAAAAAATTTTGACTGCACCACCAGATGACATATAACAAGTTTTACTCTTACAAAAATGTGGCTGCAAATAAACCCATTTTGACAGCCTCAGACGATTGTGATTGAGAAGTTGCAGCAAGGAGATAACCTGCGATGGTCTTTGCATCACACGGACTGGCATCGTGCATTGAAGATTACGGAACTATGATCCAACGTGTAATGCCATCTTCTCCAATCCTTCGTAGTAGGAGTCTCACAGCATCCTGAGGTGTGCTTCAACTACCTCACTATTTGGGATGTGCCACGAAGCAGGATTAAAATTGTTGATCCACCGGGGCTGTGACCTTTCCGGGCGTCATTAACAACTTTTCCTATTGTTATCCACTTAAGAATATCTATATGTACTTTTACCTCTATATCGGTGATGCCACAGCATATGCCATTTGTTAACATTTTTCCAATTTTGTAAGAAAAAATCTGAAACGTTTTCATGTTTCTTTACGGGCTAGCATTAAGCCCAACTAGTAGTAATAACCATGCTTGCTGCAAGTTCAACAAGTATAGCCGGTGCATAATTTTCCTATTTAAAAAATTGTTGACTTAGGAGATTATCTCAATTTGGCTAGGTACGTACTATTGGATTTTTTTTTTGGATGGTTGAGAAAAACATAGAGAAAGTCTACAATGTCTGTCGGATAGCGTGGTAGTGCGATCTACAAGGCAAATGTTGTAGCACGCAAGCTTTTCTCTAACCATTATTTGGCTAAAGGCTGACCCCTTCCTAAACTACCTAACCATCGGTGTTTTTTTAATGGGATAATTTCATATTAACCACCTCTATCTTAAATATCAAAAAATCATACTTACTTATATATTGTCCTACGTATCTTCATACTATGTATAATGTTTCAAATAGTTCATGAAGATGAAATATTTGATATGTTCCATTGAAATATCACATTTTTAATAATTTTTTGTATATATACACCTATAATTAACTACAGTATTATTATATGTACACTCCTCGTATCGTTATAAATATCCTTAACATCTTTGGAGAGGTTGCTGTTATATCTCTTCCATCAAAGAACTGTGAACTTTTAATCAAGCACGTTGAAATGTGTTAGATGTTTTTATGTATACACCCCTACATTTACTTAAATTTTGCATATACATTCTTCATCAGAATTACAAATTTTTTCTGACATAATATTGTGTGTAAGATCACGTCTTTTTGTTGAAATGGTATAATGTTGGTTTACAAAAAAAAAAAGGTATAATGTGATTTTTCTGAAGATGTTAGGGGTATTTGTATTGATACGTGAGAGTTAGGAATGTACATACAAATATGGTAATTTGTAGATGTTTAAATAAAAAATAATCCTATTTTGGAATACGATATTTTGTAGGGCAACGAAAGATAATAGACAAACAAGTATGCTATTTTTAAAATTTTATGGAACAGTGGTTAATGCAAATTTATCCACTTCTGTATAGATAGAACTGGTACCCTATGGAAAGATTGTGTACTACAAGAACGTGCAAGATTGAGAACGGCGTTAGCCGTCCTTAAAAAAACGCCGTCCCAATATTCTAGCGGAGCTCAGGCTGACGTACAACGGCACTATATTGTTGACGGCAATGGCGCCCGAGCTGTGTAGCCTGCAATTGCGTCAATACCCCTTCAAAATTTGCGGTCATTAAATATAGTCTAGTTATTCCTTTCAAAAACAAAAATCTATAGTCCAGTTATAATTCTGTGTGGCAATAACTAACCATGAGGGTTTAACTTGTTATGCCACCCGCCAGGCATGCCCGAATCGTACGTTCTTCTGGTGGTAAGATAACTTCACATCGAGTAAAGAAAAATTTATGTGATTATAAAAGTAAATTTTGTTCACTTAAAATCTTAGGATTTTGAGTGGATCATTCAATAAAAAATTTTACAGAATATTATATTACTAAAGATTATACCACTGAATTTCTATCTCAAGTCATTATTGCATCAAGATATCAAGTTGGCGAATGCAAGTGCCAACGTCACCTTTGGTGATTAAGAGAGTGCGGGTGAGTAGGTCTAGTATGTGTAAAATGTTAGGATAGTCTCACCTCCAGTGTAAATGAAATAAAATAAAATGAAATTCTTTCCACTCAATATCTTAATTGAAGTTTTTGAAGGACATAAACATACACAAATGAGTTTGATATGAGATGCTTGCCAACACCACCTTAAAGCTTTAGCCCGCAAGCTCGTTTTTGCATGACAGAATATAGAATACGAGTAGGGCTGACCGGAACTCAATTATCCGATTTTTTAATTTATTATCTAAAAAGTATCTGTTTTCAATAAAAAAATATCCATCCGATAATTATCGGAATCGAAAACGGATATTTCTAATAAGTTATTGGAATAGAAAATGGAAACACCTGTCTTCGTATCCGTTTTTTATTTTTTAATTTTGATTATTATTAAATTTATTATTAATAACAAATATTAACTTTTAGATCATTTTTAATTTAACGGTTGAGGAGAAGGACTTTTGTAAGAAGAGAGGATCCTAATAAATTTTAAATAAATAAATTAAGAAATTAATAATTTTTTATAATTATAAAAAATGATACCCAGTTTCGATATTAGAATCGGAAAAAAATTGAAAACGAAAAATATACTTTCCGATCTTATCGGAAATAAAAAATGTATTTTTCGATTTTTTTAAAATCGGAAACAAAAATAAGTTGTTGTTATCAAAATCGAATAATGGAAACAACTATTTCCGTTACCATACTTTATAGCCCCTAAATACGAGACTGTTAAAGAAAAACATCGATGATTTGCAGCACAAATAAACGCGATGATTATAGAATAAATCCGATTGTTCTATTGGACCGAGTCCAACCAGTACAGAGAGGAGGAGATGGCATGTGGCATCCTCGCAGTACAAAGAAGGTCACCACTGGGGATGTCATGTGGCATCCCACCTGACGGCACCCTACCATATGGACCGATTTGCATGTCTTGCTTCAATTCGCTGGCCGCGTTTTATTACGGCTGCTAGTGGACATTAAGCAGCTTGGGCCGATGGAAGCGCTTAACAGTCAAACAACGTAACGTCACACAGATTCATAGTAGAATACCATTACAAACTTCGGACAAGGTTGCGTATATACACACTTGATCTGCTCCACTTTCCATCTGCCTAGAGAAATTTCTCACTTCACCAGGTGGGGTGTTCGGTCCATACCCCGAACCCACATACCGCAAGTCGCAAACTGCGAACCTAAGCAACAAAGACAGATTACAAAAGCAACCGTGTCCAAGCCACTTGGAAACCTTGCTTGCTCTGTTCAAACAGGCCGGGGTCCCCAAATACGCCACAACCCGCAGCAGAACCTTACAAAATCTATTGGAAGATGTTGAAATATAACTGACCATGGAAATTTGGCATCCCACACGCTGCCCCAGGATTAAATCGGCCATTGGGAGGCACCCTTTTCATGGAAGAAGCCGAGTCGGATCTCAGGAGCATCCCTTGTATCTGCGTCTTTCCTTCTTCTCTAGCGAGTCGCCTCCCCAGCGCGTTAGGTGCACAACCACGCGTTTTAGCTGCTTTCCCACTTATAAGAAAACCGCGGACCCCGCAACACCGAGGAAGCTTCCTCAGCTCATTACTTGGCCCCACACTCCCACCTTATATAATGACCCCATCGTTTCCCTCCTCCCTCATCATCACCAGCCAAGGCTACTCCTCTCCTCTCCAAGTTTAATTGTTAGCTCCTCACCTCTCAAGGCCTTGGCTTTCTCGCCTCCCCCTAGCTCCCCCGCAATGGCTGAATCGAAGCAAGTCAACCTCAACGGTTCATACTACGGGCCGCCGGTGCCTCCGCGCCACTCCTCCCGCAGCGTGGGCAGGTCCAGTGGCTGCTGCTGCGGGCCCTGCTGCCTTCTCTGCACCCTCTTCAAGTTCCTCCTCTCCATCATTATCACCCTCGGCATCATCGTCCTCGTCCTGTGGCTCGTCTTCCGGCCCAATGTGGTCAAGGTGTACGTGGAGGAGGCCTCCCTCACCCAGTTCAACCTCACCACCAACGGCACCCTCAGCTACAACCTCAACATGACTGTCAGCGTGCGCAACCCCAACAGGCGCATCAGCATCTTCTACGACTCCGTCGAGGCCCGCGCCATCTACGACGGCTCCCGATTCGGCTTCGCGCCGCTGTCGCCCTTCTTCCAGGGCCACAAGAACACCTCCATGCTGTACCCGTCCTTCCGGGGGGACCAGGCCGCCCTGGGCACCGTCGCCACCACCTTCGACCGGGAGAGGAGCGAGGGCTTCTTCTACATCGACGTGAAGATCCACACCAGGGTCAGGTTCAAGGTGTGGTTCATCAAGACCAACAAGTACACACCTGACGCCGACTGCCGTCTCAGGTTCCCTGTGCCTAGCAGCGGCGGCAGCCCCTCCGTGATCTCGAGGACCAGGTGTGATGTGGACCTCTTCTGATGGCACTCCGGACCGATCCGATCTCTGTGTTCGCTCCCATACGCGGTGCCGCCGCATTCTTTGATTTCTCTGTCTTCCTCTTTGGAAGATACAGGGTCTTCCCCATATAGGTTTTTCTTTTCCCTCTTTCTTTTTGTTTATTGCTTGACACATTCGTCTCTTTCGTATGTGTACCCATTCATATCGGTGTACTTACATGTTTTATGAGTTATATTTGCGTATAGTGCCAGTGTACTTCTGTGGAATAAAATCTGAGCAGATAGTTTGTTATTTTGTCCATCTTGCAAGCAATCCACTCCGTTGACTTGAATCGATGTGTTGAACTTGGTGGCTTATCGCTTTGCTAACACTCGGCACTTCATCTGTCGTTTACCAAGCACGTGTGACTCACTACTGTCACGCCCAGAAACATTTCCAATGTGGAAGAATTAATTAACCGGAACCATAGGCGTGATTTATTAAAATGTGTCTCGTAGCAAAATTAAAGGCACAAATCTTATGGGGTAAACAGCCTTTTAGTGGGTATCCGATGTTTATCTTGTTTGTCTTACAAAAGTCATTTCTTTGAGCTGAGTTTGATGTAAAATTTCAAACCTGTTTTAGTTAATCGAAGAGATTTGATCTAAATAAGAAATGACCGTTAGAGAAACTCAAATGACCAAGTTCCAGGAACCCAGACTCTCTCGTTTGTGCTTTTTCGGTTTTAATTCTGACCTGTTCTGAGAGCCTAGGCCCGGGCCACTGTATCTGTCTCGGTTGTTTACGGCTTTTTCTCTCTCATGCTCTCTCCCTCTTTCTTCTTACCTCTGTTGAAAGTTGAAAAAATCACCTAACATTTAAAAAGAAAAGTGTATTTAATGCATTACTTTTTTCTTATCTTCCTATTGTTCTTCATTTATCATTAGAATCCAGCTTTAAATACTGTTGCCAAACGAAAGGGCACTTGACGTTCCGTGTCCATCACTTTGATAGGAAAATAAGTTACTTTGTGAGATCTACTAATGAAATAACGTATATTAGAATAAAATGTGTTTCGATTTGATAGTTTTATAAGGTCCACTGATAGAATAAGAAGAATAAATAATTCTTGAGTCTAGAATGAAATGACTTATTCTGCTTATTCCCTCGATAAGTTATTTTGCACGGTATAAACCATTTCGCATATCAAAGCAAAATTAAACTTTTTCTCTCTTGGGGGGTTGTTAAATTTGGACGTCAGCAGAACCTACTCCATTAGAATAGACACTCTTATACTTCCAAAGAGCTGAATCGGATGGGTTTTTGGTTTACTTGCTCTTAGAAGCCTTCATTCTTTAATAAGCCAAGATTGATAGAATTAGTGACAAATAAGTTTTTAAAATTTTCAATACGAGTTCAAAATAACTTAAAAGTATCCTTTCTTATTTTTCATATCCGTAAAGATCAAAAGACTGGCTTGCAATTGTTTTTTTGTTTTTTTAAATTGTGCCCCTAGTGCAGTTGATTGATCGAACTGATCGGACAGTACGATTGCAGTAATATTACTTATTTGACAATATTTAGGAATGTACAATTATAAACTGTCACTCTAATTACCTGCATGTTGATCATTAATATAACCTCATATATTGCACAAGCAAAGATGTAGAAATGTCCCTATGGTTACTTAATTGCCAATTAAGAACAAGTTATGAGACATGATGAAAGAGGTTTGTTTGCATTTATTTTCATCCAGTGAGTACACTTTTGGACTTTTGGACTAGTCAGTTTGGACGTTGTGTGTTTTATAACTCCACTTAGAGCTTAATTTGACTTGGTTACATTTATCTTACACTAGGTTACCAACGCATACAAGAAGCAAAATGTTTGGACTTATGTTTGGGGTTATGTTAATAATGTGAGTGGAAGAGTTGCAATTTTATAATTTTGCATGTAAGTGGCGGGAGTGATATATTTGCAAATAACTCTTAACTAAATTATCGGATAACAATACATATGAACATAAGGTTCTTGCCGTGTGCTGCTTTTAATGGGAAAAAGAACAAAATAGACTATATCAAATGCAAGGATGTATAAGTTCTTTGTAATTAAATATTGCTACGTCCCTGATCTGATTTAGTCAT
Source organism: Zantedeschia hybrid cultivar (assembly GCA_030544215.1). Lineage (NCBI taxonomy): Eukaryota > Viridiplantae > Streptophyta > Magnoliopsida > Alismatales > Araceae > Zantedeschia > Zantedeschia hybrid cultivar. The sequence continues at coordinate 18,975,418 of JARZZO010000014.1, read as the reverse complement.
TTGGATTCATTTCGAATTCAACTTACGTAATTACGGAACCAAATAACATACAGATCATATATGAATAACGAGAGACAAATGATCAAAGTAATAAATATGCCGTTTATTATCAAAATAATCTAATAAAACTTTCATTGTCAATTCTATAATTTTACAAATGTATTACATCAATTCCGGAATCTCAAATATACTAAATATCCATATGAAATAAAATTACTCAACTCACTAAAGAAATATATATATATATATATATATATCTACGTCTCTACTACATCAATCTTCTAAGTAAATAAGTAGATGTACTTAAACAACAATAGAAGTCTTCTAATTTAAAGATTTTCACCAAATCAAGAATCTAACATCTTCTCTTCAAGAAACTTTGAAAATGTTAATAGAATTTATGAGTACAACCACTCAGTAAAAAATCAAATCTACCAAATACTAAATAATATAATAATTAAAATCGAATGATAACTACCTATCATGATTCACAATTATACGCATATTTCAAATAAGAACATGATACAGAATGTGGTCAGATATAAATTTATCAAATCAAATATATTTTATAATAGCATGAACATGTCATCTAACATATATCATATATGACATAATCGAACTCACATCAGTCATATTAATTTCTACTAACAATGATTAAAATTTATTATATATCGAACAAAACATATCAAAATGTCAAATTGTTAGAGTGTTACATGTCGCCGTCTACTAAGCATATCTCATAGTAAATGACAAATCATGGCGTAGTAATTTATTAAATCAGACTCATATCATGGATCATAAGATTAAGATAGATTCATATAATTTTAAAGAAATAGTCAATCAAGATAATCAAATGATTCATATGGCTAAGTTAAATTCAAATGAACATATCCAAGTAAAGATTTTAGATTTGTGTGTCAATCAAATATATCAAATCACATTATAACGGATATACATTCAAATCACAATATAAGAAACCAAATAAAATAAATATCAAAGTATTTAGGTAAATGATGTAAAGGTCCTAATTACTACGTAGAACCGAAGAATTTAAGTCTCATCCTACTCCAAACTGTCAGAACGTTATATATCGTCATCTTCAAGTTGAGCCCGTCTAAAATCAACATTCCACCCATTTGCCCTCAGGTTTCAAATCAAAATACTCTATCTAACATATATGCTTATAATAAAATCGGACTAAATATGTTCTTAAAATGACAATATCTAAAAAAAGTCAAATAATTATGATATAATCAAACTAACAGAAAACAAATGCCATAAAGAATGAATATATATTTGAAATTTGACTTAATAAAGTACTAAATATAATTATAATTTAAAATATATATTTTTATATATAAAATAATCACTTAAAAAACCAACATGATCGTCGAGATCCACCTTTTCCGCCACCTTCAACCGGGAGAAGTGCGAGGGCTTATTCTACGTGACGTCAAGATCCACACCAGGAACAAGTACCCACCCGACGCCGGCTGCAGTCTCAAGTTCCCGGCAGCCAACACCAGCAATAGCGGCGGAATCCCCACTGTGATCTCGAGACAAGATGTGATGTGGATCTCTTTTGACGGCATTCGGGGTTGATCCGATCTCTCTGTTCTCGCCTCGCGCTCGCTGCTGCTGCATTCTTTGATTTTTCTATCTTCTTCCTCGGATTTGTATTGGTTTTCCTTTCATGTGTGCTGCGCTGTTCTCGTTCCTCCTATTTTTCTTCTTTGTTTATGCCTTTTTTATGACCCGTTCATATTTCTGCATTTTAGGAGTTATATAATATCTTTACTTTCGGTTTACACTACAAAAAAGAGAAAAAGTGCACATTAGTGACAACAGTCTCATAAGTCGACGTCAATAATCACTTGTAGTGATGATCAAAGACTTCACTGCTAAAAATAATACTAGCATTATGATCAACACTGTAAATAGCTATTAGCGACAGCGGACAAGGAGCCGTCACTATAACAATCTTGAGCATTTTTGGATTAACTTAAGCTTAGAACACAATCTGATTAATACTTTGTGTATAGCGCGACCCAGAGCCCTGGTATCATCCTCCCTTCTGGGCCTAGGCCCGACCTAGGTAAGGCCCGGCACCCTGGTCACTATCTCTGTTTCTGGTCGCAAGGTCTGTCAGGTTCCTCCGCACCGACCTCTGCGATTGATACACGTCACAAGAGGGAGGGATAAGGAGAAAGAAAAGGTGGTGCTCTTATAGATGAGAGCATTATAAAATATGAAAGCAAGAGATATATGATAACTTCTCTTCATATGAGATGGGAGAATAGAGTACACGGAGGGGAAGAAGGAGAGGAGTACAATGGAGACGGAGGAGGGAGAAAAAAGGAGCCCATCGTCGGAGGGAGCAAAAAAGAGTCAGGGAAGATGAAGTTTTCGGGTTGCCGGTTTCCATTTTTTGAGGCTTTTACTGGGCGTACGGGCCGAGTTCATCGAAGCCCAATACCGGCTCGGGAATGGGCCGGGGCCAGGTCACTTATGGGTTTATTTTCTTGCCCAAACCCTGTATGAGACGGGCTGGGCCTATCAGGCTTCCAGGCCGGCCCGGCATGGTTGACACCCCTAGAAACTATTTTCATGCAGTAAGAGTGTACAAGCAAATGCGTTTATAAGGCCTACCGTTTTCAAGTTTCTTATATAACGTAGACAGTAGACTCATATCAAAAATATCTTGGTTAAGATTCTTGACATGGGTAAAGTGTTTATAAGGCCAACCGTCCTCAAGTCTGAAGTAAATGTATTTTTCTACTCCATACCTCTCAAGCAAATGTTGAAGATAGCTATTACATGCACCGTCTTTTCCACACAAAAAAAAAAAAAAAAAAAAAAACAAACTATATGCGGATGTGGAAGTCCGAATAGGAAAATAATCAGTCAGTGCTTTTTTTGGCTGATTAACTAAATGAATATTCATTGTAAAATTTATGCATGTCACTGCTGTACAAAGTCCACCCTTTTGAAGGCAAGGAGCTGTCAAGGTTTTCTCCATCGTTAAAATGGAGTTTTAAATCTTCATAGGGATTTAGACTAGCTTCGATGCATCGGCCACGCACGGTCTTTCTCTATCTATGCAAGGTTTTCCTCCTCTTATTGTCCCGGTGTTTCGGCTGCATTCGTCACCATTCCTCTTTAAATAATGCGACTTGATGAGACAGAATCCGATTCGGCCCATTAAAACAAACCCAAACCCAGTTCAGCCTAGCAGCAGCAGTAGAAGGCCTTCAGGAAGCCTTCGGCCCACCAGCAGCCCAACAGCCTACGGCCGGTAAGCGGCGCCGTCGCTCCCGGCCCAACAGGCTTCAGCCCGTCAGCGGCCCACCAGCCTACGGCCCGTGAGCGGCGCAGCAGCCCTAGGTCCAGTAGGCTTCGGCCCATGAGCGGCCCAACCTCCTTCGGCCCGACAGCCGTGTCCGGCCCACTCCGATGGAAGACTAGGCACTATGACGGTTTACTAGTAAGCCCGGACATAGTCCTATATCGGCTATCACCGTTAACCATCTTCTATCATCTGCTATAAATACACCGCTATTTATTGCCAAAGGTATGTCTCCGAGACCCTCAAGGACTATAGTCCAAATAACATTAAAGCTACTCTTTGCCTTCTGAATCGACTCTTCTTCAGAAGCTAATTTGACCGTCGGAGGGGGTTCCTTAGGGCCGGAGCCCGGGACTCCTGCTGACCGGCTTCTTCTTCTTTCCTTCCTGTAGGGGCTCGGTTCGAATCATCGCCGACCTTCCCGAGTCGGTCTCGGCCGCCAACCTCAGACTCCTTCCCCCGGTCTCGACGCCGTGCGCCGGTTGCCCCTCGACCGAAGGAGCCTCGGCCGCCGACCTCGGACTCCTTCCCCCGGTCTCGACGCCGTGCGCCGGCTGCCCCTCGACCGAAGGAGCCTCGGCCCCGCCTTCCGGAGACAAGTCAGCTTCCGACCGAGCGGCTCTCGGCCTCGGACCTTCGGCCTCGCCTCTGCCTCCGTCGCCTTCCGGATCCCCTGTCGGGCTTTTTTGCACCGATCCGACCCAGCTCCGAATCCATAACTTCGGATTCCAGTTTCGGAATCCGGTCGTGATAGCTTCGGCTACATCACGACTGAATACCGTTAGCCAATAGAACAATGGTATGACGTTCAGCACAAGATATATGTTCATTCTATTCTCATAGATAGAGATGCAAAAGGGTCAGATTCAGTGTGAATCTAATTAAGATAAATCCATGATTATATTCATTATGTTATTAGCTGAAAAGACTATGTTAATAAACTGTCCCATAAATTAATGATTGGTCACATAATCTGATCCATAGTGTACCATATCAAAAAATTATATCCGCTACTTTATTTGCTATATGTATCAGTTTAAATAGCCAATCTGTTAACTAACGAATAACCTAGCTAACAATTCATTGAATAATCGGGCTATGGGTTAGCACACATTTGCATCACTACTTATGGATGGTTTTTTAATATTACTTTGTACCCATATTATATTTAGAAGAGAACCTTTAATTTTACTTTGTACCCATGTTATGGAGGTCTTTTAATATTACTTTGTACAGAAAAGATCTAATATTCCCGCTAATAGTAATCTATAGGAAAATAATCGACTCGAAAAGACTCTGGTTCAGCCCTAAATTACATCCACGATAGGGATATCCGTTTGGTGGGAGATTTGATCAATAAGTCTGGAGGGTCCCCAAGGAGGCGGTGCTGATATTTCATAAAAATTAAAGCAGGTCCCGCACATGAGCTACATTAGCATTGGATGTATATGGATATAGTTAAATTCGTCGAAAGATACGAAGAACAACTTGAGGAAAATAATACATTTAGTAATGTTTAACTATTTAAAGAACGTACATTGACATGGATTTTAATTGGTAAACTAAAACGTGGTGTTGATGGAGGGAACCTTCCTTCTAACAGATCGCTCGAGGCGGCGCACGCATTAAAGACGGACTCGACACGGGAGCAATGAAACGCGCACGGGGTCTCAAAATAATTGTGCTGCGTCCAGGTCCGCACATGGTCATCGGTCAAACCTGACAAGCCCTCCTTCGTACTATTTATAAACCTCCCCAGCTCCTCCACCTCCTCACCGGCAGCACACGCAGGCACAAAAGAAGAGACGGCCCTTCCTGCCACCCACCTGCTCCCTCTACTCCATTCCGACGCTGTTTGCCGACGTAGCTTCCTCACCATGGCAGCTGCAGCACCCGAAGTAGTTGCAGCGCCTGAAGCAGCTGCAGCACCCGAAACAGAAGCAGCTGCAGCCCCCTTGAATTGGAAGCAACGCCTCTGGTTGTACGTCCTGTACGTCGTCGGGGCCATGACTGTCGCCGCCGGCATCTTTGCTCTCGTGTACATGGTGGTACACCCCTCCAGCTACAAGAGCGTGTCGATCGACGTCGGCGTCGAGGCGGCCTCCCTCGCCCGCTTCGCCCTCAATCGCAACAACAGCCTCGACTACGCCCTCGCACTCAACCTCACCTTGTCGAACAAAAGCCGGATCCGCGTGTACCACGACAACGTGCGGGCCAGAGCTTTGTACGGCGAAGAGGCGTTGGGCAACACGGAGCTGCCGTCGTTCTCGCAGCCCAAGAGCAACGTCACCACGGTGGCCGCGAGGTTCCAAGGGCAGACGCAGATGTCGGGTGGGCGGGGACTGGCAGAGAAGTTCGACGGGGAGAGGCGGGAGGGTTACCACTACGTCGATGTGAAGGTTAATATGGACGTACGGGTGAGGAGGTACGACAGGAGGACCTTCAGAACGCGGAACAGGGTATACCGTGCGAGGGTAGACTGCTCGCTGAAGATTCCTATGGCATCCGTTAATGGAAGCATGCCCGGGGGATTCCAGAGGACAGAATGTTCCGTGAGGGTGTGATCTGATCCATTTTTTTCTCTCTCTCTCTCTGCGTACTGTACCGAGAGACCAATCTTCCTTTTTTTTTTTTTCTTGAACTTCCATGTTTGGTTCTTAATTTCATGCGAATTTCCTGTTGGATTCATGTATTTTTCTCTATCCTATATTCTTCTAATATATACATCTTCTGGATTGGAATTTGGAAGCCATGTTGCTGATTACAACATTCTTCGGATTAGATAGCCAGCCATTAACCTGTTGTGCACATAAGACCGTCCTTCCAATTGCAGGCGTTTGGTTTTCCGTTATTGTGCTTAATTTGTGCCAGAATGTTGGAGTTTTGAAAATATTCCTGCGCGCCATCCCGTGGATTTGAGTGTCTGTACTTCCAAGGAAGAACAAAAAAAAGGTCCTCTTGGTCAACCGGGCAGACGACTTGCGGACGTGCCTCTATATGCGTCGCAACAGTTAGTAGAAAAACTGATGCTATTCTAGTCATAATAACTCTCAATTGGATCATGCTCCTTAAATATCATAGTGAAAACAAATTTAGGGGTTTCTGCAAACTTACCCCTCAAAGGCACCATATTTGCATATACCCTCAACTCTCTATATATTATTTTTAATATCCTTAAAATCTCGGATATGTTGCAGTTATACCTCTCCATCAAAATAACGTGAATTCTAATTAAATATGTCAAAAGGATTATGTAAATCTTGATAACATCAAGAATACATATGTAAAATTCTAGTGAATTTAAGAGTATATATGTAAAGTCTCAATGAATTTACGGGTATACGTACAGAAGCTTTAAGTTTGATGTAACTGTATTTTGACGGAAGGGTATAAACATAACATGTCGGAGATTTCAGGGGTATTAAAAATAATATGTGAAAGTTAAGTGTATATATGCAAGCACGGTATATTTGCGGGGTACTTATGCAAGAAACCCAACAATTTACCATAATGTGATTGGGCTGTTGAAAACTAAAGTAATTAGGAAGGGAGTAGCTTAAGAAAGTACAAATAACTTAGGATACTTCTCAAAGGCTCCTTGATCACCACAATAAAAAATTATAGTAACAAAGTTAATTGAGTGCTCTTAATTGATCATCATAATAAGAAAATTATTGTAACAAATAAAGTTGAGGAGTTTCGGGGCGGTTAAAATCTTAAGCGAGCAAGTGAAGGGAGTACAAGTAGCATTGCCAAATTGAGAATGCCGTTTCTTCTTTATGTCCACTTTCTGCCTTTAATATTCTTGCTTTTTTTTTCCCCTCTCTTGAGAGAAACACGAGTGCACACACGTGTCACACCCCCTCTCCTTCTAATTTCCCCTCTTTGGCACACACTTTCTTATGAGCATGGCCAACATTAATCCAGGAAGCCTCTTTTGCAAATGTGTTGATGAGTAATGCCACTTCCATAATTCTATGCTGCTACATGTATAGCAAGAAATGTGTTGAGTTGTATTTAACACAATAGTGGATTATATTAATTTACTAATATTTATTTGAAGATGTTTATAAAAAGATTGTTTATATATATATCTCTCAAGTACACTATATTTGCACGTATACCTCCAACTTTCACATATCAACATCAATATTCTTGAAATTTTTAGAGAGTTACACTTATAACTTTCAATCAAATGATTTTGCATAAACACTCTTAAATTTATTAATATTTTACATATATATATATATATATATATATATATATATATATATCTCAATTCACTAAATTCTTGCATTATGTATCCCGACACTTCAGTTGATATCATAATTTATGTAATGCTTTTGACATATTTCATTAAAATTCACATAAGTTTGACAAGAAGAGTGTAAATGTAACATTTTGAAGATCTCAAGAATATTGATGTTAATATGTGAGAGTTGAAGGTCCGCAACTTATATGTTCTAAATTGTTGGATCCCTTAAAGAAAATGTACTCAAACATCGTACATAAATGAAAAACTCCTATGTATAAGAATTTTTCTATCAAATTATAAGAAATTTGATATTCATTGATTTTAAAAATAAGTAATTACACGTGCATTTTAACTGATCATTAAGCTAAATCTAAATGGCCTTCGGAGGCGGAACCTTGCTTTTAGGAAGTCGTCCGTGTGAGGCCGCTCGCCCATTTACGGAGGAGTTGACAGCCGACAGGTGAGAGAGCAAGAATGGGCACCGAAAATGTGCTCAAGTCTTGCAAACAATTGCGTCCAAGGCCGACAGCCTCCTCCATATTTATAACAGTTTTTTTAAACAACCTCTAAATGTTATATTTTATATTTATAGCAATTCTCTATATATATTATATATTTGTATATAACTGTCTTAACTTAAAAAATTTAAGAAATAACTCTCTGATTCTATGTTTATACATAACTTCTTATATGACACGTAGTAGTATATGACTACTTAACTTTAATATGTATGACATTATTCAAGCAACTCACGAGAAAAATCACATAGATATTTACATGTAAGTTTATAATAATTGAATTTTATAAATATATTTAACATTGAAGACATTTTTATTGACAAATGTCATGTTATTCAATATATTCATCTTTTAACTGAAGATATTATTGATATTCTCATTTAATTGTATTTACATATTTTGCATAAGATAAATAACTCAAGTGAAATCTAAAATAAGCATCTTAGCTAAGAGAATTATATGCAAATATGCATCATAAAGGGTGATGATGACCCAATAGAGGTATTTGACGACGAAGGAGATCAGGAAGAGTGCGGCCCCGTGTCCATCCTGGACTCAAAGAAGGAAAGTTAGACCCGGACGTTTTGTCCCGGTTCAACCTTTCGACGGTCAAGTTAATCCAAGGTCCAATCCGAACTTGTATCTAAGATATAGACTTCTTAGTTATCACTTAAGCATAGTCCTGATTACTTACCTCTTACAGAGGACTAAGGGACCTTATATAGGATTTGGCCCTTGGATATGGCCCTTGATGGAGTATCCATGATAGCTAGCTTCCACATTGGTGATGGTTGAGCAGTGGTGCTATTGGCTCAAATGGCGGGCTGCCACATGGTCTGAATAGATGACTGGTTTGAGCTTCTCGAGTCAATCCAGTCCTACTCTAGCTTTTACCACTGGCCCATCAGCTAATGGGAAAATCACGGCCCTTTGTAGTAGGTGTCATTAAAGAGATTTATTACAAATACAAAAAACTTTTAGGGGTTATTTGGAAAAATCTTGTTTATAAACTCCCTACCTCTCTCCTCACTCGCCTGACATGCATGCATCAAGAGAGAGAGAAAGAGAGGAGGGAAGGCCCTTCCCTACCACCTCCTACTCCTTCAACCCTACATTCTAGACATTGTTTGCTTTTATAGCTTCTTCACCATAGCAGCTACAGTCCCCTTACTCGAAGTGGCCCCCTCGAACAAAACGGCCTCCTCGCCCACTCCACCCATGACAACAACATCTCTTCCTAGGTTGCCCGCCGCTAATCCCGAGCTAATTTTCACTTTCGCTGTTATACAGGCTTGATGCAAGGGTTAATATTTAAGTGACGAGTGCTAATGTGGGGAGGAATACCTGGTAGGTCTTTGGCTAACCAAATGAAGATGCTTACACTCTCCTTTAAGAAGTTGATGAGGTCTTCTCGTTCCCCCTTGCTAAGGGAAGAACCCAAGTGTACTGCTTGATCGGGTGTCGGTCCCATATAGACAGTCAACAACTCTTTTACGGGAGATACTTGGTTGTTCAGATGGCGGTTGTTGAGTAGGACTTCGATGCTCTACTTGCTAGAGAAGGTGTGGTAGCACCATGCTGGTCTCTTCAGAATTCTCCCACTCCAATCAGGGTAGAGAATTTATGTTTTTGGTGGTAGGAGGAAGGGATGGCTTCCACTTTGTTGAGAATGTTCGTCCCAAGAATCGCATCGTACACATTTATCTCCCTTATTGTCACGAATTCCACCAGGAAGGTGGTCCTCCTGAGATGGCTCCAAAGGTTGACATCTAGAAAGATTTTTCTTACCAGGTAAATGGATGATCTCGAGAACCCGAACAGAAGGGCATGACTCGGTATCAACTCTTTAGAGCTCAGCCCCATTCGTGCATAGTAGTCATGAGATAGGACGCTTAAGGCGCTCCCATTATCCACCAAAATCCTCTTGACTAGGCATCGCTAGATGGTGGTTATGGTGAAGGCATCATCATGTGGGAATACCACTTCCACGAGGTCTTCCTCGGAAAAGGTGATGGGATCCGAGCATTTTCAAGTGGGAGGTGTCATCCCATCAATGTGAAAGATACTCTGGACGTAGTCATTTCACTTCTTTTCGCTATCTCCCTTCACGACGAGGCCTCTTGATATCACATGGATTTTCCTACCATATGGAAGATCAGGCAAAGGAAAGGTTTTGCTGGCACTAGGCTCCTCATTCCTGGCGCCCTCTTTTATAAATTGGCAGAGGTACTTGTAGTTTATCAAACATTGTATTTCATCTAGGAGCTGCTAGCACTCTTCAGTGGTGTGCCCATTATCTCGATGATATATATAGTATTTCTTTTTATCCTTCTTTTGAGAGTTGGATTTCATTTCATCTGGTTGACGAAAGTATTATTAGCCTTTCATCTCCTTCAGGACCTAGTTGATCAGGACAACTAACGAGGTGTAGCCTTTAAAGGAAAGTCTTCGGCCTTTCTCCTTCTTCTGTTCTTTGCGCCTTCCTTCAAGTGGAGGGGCCAAAGAGTCTTTTCTTATCACAACTTTCCTCTTGGAAGCGGTCGGCCATTGCCACTTTGCTATCAGAGCTGGTATGTTGATGGGGGTCTAGACTAGCAGAGTAGATAAAGAACTCATCCTAGGACCCTAGTGCCAATGCATCAACAACAATTTCCATCTCCAACTGAGGAACCTTGAGGTTTTCCACATGGAACCTTCCCAAGTAGTCCATAAGGGATTCGTTCAACTTTTATTCAATGGTACGGAGAGTAACTGAGATGCGGAGTTGGCGATGGCTACTAAAGAGTGATAGTTGAACATCCTAGTGAGTTGCGCAAAGGATGATAAAGACACTGGATGTAAGGTTCAAAACCACATGTGAGCTATTCCCATAAAGGTGGTGGGGAAAGCCCAACACTTGATGGCGTCCGAGAATCTATGTAGGTCTATTACACTTTGGAAGTTATGCAAGTGGCCGTCACCATTGTTCAACATATCACAATTATCGAAATTGGACAAGTTGAGCTTTTTGGCGACAGGGTCCTCAGTATCTTTCGAGTAAAGGGTGAGGGCACACCTCAGTCCCTTAGGTGACTCCTTTCTCCATGAGGCTCTCGTCTAGGGGGGCTCCACTTTTGTTGCTTGAGTCATCAGTGCACCTCTCCATCCACTTGCCTTTCAAATTCGTAGGCAAAGATGGAATCTCGAGATGCCCGAGATCCTTAGCTGCCTCAGGATGGCGTCCAGCGGCGATGATACCCAAGTGAAGAAGCAGAGGATGGCATGGGTGAACCCAAATTCTCCTCATGTTTGGAGAAGCAAAGGGATACCGAGAGTCCCTTTAGTCAGGGACCTGAAGATCTGCCAGCTCATAGTTCTTCTATGATAGTGGCAAGGTTTCAAACTTGCTCTTTGAGGGTAGAGAATAATTGTGAGAGGTCGTCCTCCTCTTTGGGTGGGGAGTTCTTTGTTGCTAGAGGTCATATGGAGTTGTGACATGACCTTTGCATTTAGATTCCCACAGACGGTGTCAATTTTGTAAAGGAAAAAATCCAATCAGATTGCTTCAAGACAAGAGAGGGAGGGAGATTAGATGCTTGGATTGGGCCTGGCCCACTTTTCCCTTAAGACTTCCACTAGCGCACACAGAGAACTGTGAAGAGAGGGGCTCCTGGTAAGACCGAGGGACGACTCCTCCGATGGTCAAGTTAAGGAACTTCTCTAATTATAAGTATAGAGTGAAAATCTGCCCTTAGCTTTCCCCTCCCTGCTCATGGCATTTATAGCCCGCAACCATCGATGGAGCAGGGTGACATGGCTTAGAGTGTGACCACGTGACGAATTGAGGGAGGACGTGTGTCGAATTCGGCTTGCCTTCAAGTTGTGCTAATGGATTCGCACAGACTCCTAGGCCCTTAATGGGTTTTTGGCTTTACATATCATTACAATTATAATGATCCCAATATTTTAAAGTGATGGTTTGGAGCAGGAAGTTCCCCATTACGATTGTCTATTCCACTGTCATCACCTGTTGATATATATTCAACTTCATTCTTCTTAAGGTAGGAGATAGGAGGAGAAGGGAAACTGAATTATCTGTTATGTTTGAAGATGGAAAGTGGTTTAGTTGGGCCAAGGCCTGCTCTTTTACCTACTGGGCTCTGCTACTTTGTGTTGGAGATGACCAGATAGTTAACTTCCGAATAAAATTCTTTTCCTTCCAAACATGAGACTACATATATAATAAAGAGGTCACATTTCCGGATGTAGTAGTTGACAGCATGCAGCAGTAGCTGCATAGGCAAGCATGTAGCATAGCTGTACAGATGCCTTCGACACCGCACGACACGATGCAGTTGTCAGGCGTTGTGCGCGTCCCTTGATGTATCTTTCCCTCCGTGCGTTGTGCAGATGGGTGAGGTGTAGTCATGTTTAGTCCAATATCCAGGAAACCAAGAAAGAGGAAACCTCAAAAGCTCTATAAAATAATTCCTAGCCCGCATATTTTCCCCTCGTGCCTGTCCAAGTGTGCCCAGGCTTCAGCGTTGGGTGCCGCTCGTGGTGACTGGTGGTCTAATCGGTTTAAACCAAATCAAATCGAATTTGTTCGATTTGATTTGATTTGGTTTCTATCAGTGACTCAGATTGGTTTGGGTTGATTTTTTTTTTTTTTAAAATCAAACCAAATTGACCTGTGAACATCCCTACCTCTGCATTTCTAACAATAAAACTAACGCCCGTTTTTTTATCAAGAAGATCAATCGTACCATTACAATTAATTCCCAGCCATGTAGGTGGGGGTTGGGAGTAGCATCCACCCTGGCTCGAGTAGGACGTTACCTTGGGTTGTAGGCCTCAGTTGGAAGCCTGGATCCTGTCTGCCTCCGTCCCTAGCAGAGTAGGTATTGATGCTAATAAAAGTTTTGGCTTTGGGTTTCGCTATCTCACAAATTTGTATCGCCTTGACCTTTTTTTTTCCCCCCCTTGGAGATGATCTCCTCATTTCTACCTTTCCAGCACTCCCAGAGGCCATAGGCTGCCGAGCTACTTACATACATATTCCTTGCTGTACGCCCTCGCCTCAGCCCACAGGGATGTTAAACTACTGGGTACGCCAGTCCACCCATCGACTAAACAGCTCTCAGAATTCCGGTGCACCACAACATTTGGAAAACAACTGTTCCACACAGAGCATCTATTTGTCTACACGCAATTGCTTGCTAATTTCCATAAGAACATTTGGATGGTAGATTCAACTGGTCATTTCCATAGTGTCTCCCATTTTCTGTCTTCCTCCCCATCCTCCGAACACTTGTAAACTACCTGGTAAGCTGCTGCTTGGGGATGTAAATTGGACGGACTAGGCTGAGTTATGTGATAATTTAAGACTAATTCAAACTCAAAATACTTCAGTCTATTTAGTTCAACCCAAATTCAACTCAAGGTTAACTCAAATTCAGCCAAAATTCAATAATGAGTAGGTTGGATTAGGTTGAGTTGGACTGGTCATGTTTATAAATGATTTGATAGAATTACTTTGTTTTCTGTATGAATTATTGTAAAAGTCAATAAATTAAATTAGGCCAGTCTATTTTCAGTCCAACTCAGCTTAGATTTAACTAATGTCAATTCAAATTTAGCCAACCCAGTTTATATAACTTGGACCAGTCCAATTTCCCTTAATATGTATTAAATTAGACTGAGTCACGAGTTCCACTTGGCACCCTTACTGATACTACTGAAACTTCGCTCGACGGGCAATGTTTCCATACAATTTTATCACATCTTGTCGTCCAATGTCAATTAACTTGACTTGTTGCCACAGATCATCAATCATTTCTGAACCGAGAACTTTACTAGCTAGGAGCCTGCATGTTCCAATTCCTACTGTCATCCAACCATTTACGCAAGGTTAACTTCTTGTTTTCTGATCTCCTCCTGGTTAATATAAGTTGGTCTCTCACTCAATGTACTGTCTCTCCACCACAAATCTATTACTACTTAGTTGTCTTTCCATCATCCACTATTCATTTAAAATCATTCCTAGTGGATTTTTTAAGGAGTTTTGACAGTCTCCAGACCTGTCTCTTCCTTTTAGCCATGATCAGCTGGTCTTCTTCTGAAGCCTCAACTGGCCTACCAACTTCATCAAATTAAGTTGCATCATTGAGTCCCCTTAAGTCCTTTAAACGTACGTAGCCCTCCTCTTTTCTTTCTCGAACAAATCACTGACCATCTTCTTAAATGCATTTCCCCTCTCCCATCTTTCTCTTTCCATAAAAACTTCTTACATAAGCTGTCCGTCTTCTATTTTTTCCTGATTGGTGTTACAATACATGCTGCCCAATGTAGGGGAACTGTGCAGAGACGGTGTTTCGTGAGACTCACCCTCCCCGCAAAATCAAGTGAATTCCTTTTCCACCCCACCAGTTTCCCACTCATTCTCTGCATGATCGTATTCTTTGAGTCAGAGCTCCGAGCATTTCTTATAAGTGGTACACCTAGATAATTAGATAGAAGATTCTTCTCTCTGAGGTTCACCATCTTCCTAATATTCCTTCTGAGCCTAGATGGAACTCTTGCATCAAACGCCACTGCAGATTTTTGAAATGTTTGCTCTCTAACCTGGAAGTTTTAAGGAATGTGCCTACTTTAATAGCTTCGATAATCCTTACGGCAAAAACTTCTGAAAAAGAATCATTTCAGAGAGAATGAGAATGTCTCTGAAGTTTCATTCTCATATTCAGAAGGCCTTTCATAAAAAAAGTATCGACTCCTTTAGAGCCAATATTGTCCTAAAAAGATATTCTTATATAAGTTAAAAATGATAGCAAAATAGTATTCTCATTCTAAAATAGGGAATAGAGAATGTGTCCTTTTTACTTCCTACAAAAAGGAAATGAGAAGGAATTTCCAAAAATTAATGCCAAAGATAGCCCTAAGCACTAGATAAGGCAAAAGACGGAGCACATTAAAACATTATAGTTTTTAACATTGTCATTTAGTTTTTAGGACAATTGACGGAATGAATGAATGTGGATGAAGAATATTTAACCATACATATATTTAACCGTGTATATATATATATATATATATATATATATACATATATATGTTTTTCTGAATATTTGACCACGTATTTGTTTTTCCGTATATGTATTTGAAATAAAAGGCAGATTGTACTCAAAGTGACTTGTTTGCACCGGCTACCATTTTAATGTGACCTTCAGCCCTTGTTTGGCAACCGAATGAACATGAACAATATTTGGCTCTATAAAAGTTATTCGATCTACTGTCAAATTTTCTTTTAGCAATAAAATATATAGTCCAATTGAACCAGAGGCATGTTTACATTAGACCCTTAGTTCTATTTGAGGGCAAATCTTAAAGGCACTGTTACCGTTTGATTATATATATATAATATCGCTTTTAATTATTCAGATTGTCAAATGATTCTTTCTGTACCCAAGATTGGATAAATTGCTATTCTACCAACTTAATCACCTAAAAGGTTAAAACCAAATCGCTCGGCCTTTGTGATGCTTTCAATGCACGAAGTGGTGTGCGGTTCTTCAGGTCTGCAACAAACAGAAGTGTTGGAATGGCTATATAATAGTTTTACATTGATTAATTTTGGTTGTGGTCAGTGTTTATGATCTTGGGCCCCTTCAAACTCAACACTCGAGTTTTGTGGTTTGTAAGATGATATCAGGATCTGATCCAACTTTATCTTCTAATTTGCGCCACCTCCTGTTATCTAATTTCTACATTTTAATTGTGGTCAGTGCTTATGATCTTGGGTCCCCGGATTTTGTGGCTTGGAAGAAGAAGAGGGTTTTCTTAAAAGTTTGTGATTAAAATAATTATTGGATAGTGCAACAAACAGATGAAGGTTTTTCTAAAAAGTTACTAATTAAAGTAATTATTCAATAAACAAAGACTTAATCATAGCCAGAGGAGGATGATAACTTCACAATCATTTCAATGGTTAAGATAGGCCAGGTTCTACCCAATATCACTGAGGGATTTTAACTAATTCATCATGCAGTCTATTAAATTTCAGCTTATATATTCTCCTCCACAAAAAAAAGTTGATGTCTCACCAGCTCGGTTCGCCCATATACAGACATGCTGGGTTTGGTACTTGGGGACAAGTACTCCGAGCTGTACATGCTTGTGTGTTGGAACATTCTTCATGCGTCTCCCTGCATGTGGTGGTACACCCGCCGTCTGATTTGTGGATCGGATGGTGTGTAAAGGTTCAAGTGATCTTTAAGTTAATTTGCTGAACCGTTCCGGATTTGTGGAGCAGACGGTGCGTGATTCTTCCCCTTCCCCAGGAGGAGGTGCAAGCGATCTTAAATTTGGTGCACCGTCCCATTTAAGATCGGATGAGGCTTTCAAACAATGGTGTACTGTACCACAACGATCGAGTGATGCGACATGCGGGAAATATTTCTCAAGGGAGGTAAGGTGGCGTAACTCTGCAGGGCATCAATTAAGGCGAAGTTATAAAACATCCTTGACATTAGGGGTGTCAGTCGGACGGATAGTCCAGTTTAATTCATTTCATATTAAAGAAAATTGAGTTGACCTAAATTATATAACTTAAGTTAGATTAAATTTCAGTTGACATTAATTAAACTTAGATTGAGTTGGATTGAAAATGAGCTGACCCACTTTAATCTATTGATTTTTACAATAATTCATACAAAAAGTAAATACTTCTAACAAATCATTTATAAACATGATCAACTCAACTCAACCTAATCCACTTACTATTGAATTGGAGTTGAATTTAGATTGAATTTGGACTGAATTTGAGTTAGACCATTTTGAGTTTGACTTAGATCCAAATTATCACATAATTCAGACTAGCCCACCCAATTTACATCTCTTATTTGGCACCATTGAAGTAATGAAATCCGCATAAGGAATCACAGAGTTTTCAACAGAAATCTCCGTCGCCATGCAGAGATATTTCTTGGAAAGTCCTAAAGATACTGATTTCATTATAATAGGAACATCGACCAACTCAGACGGACAAAAAAGATAGGTTGACCCTTAACAATTCAACCCGCGTTGTAGGGAGGGGTAGGCAGTTGCTTGTGAAATGTTCAATTTGGAATGCGCACGCCATCTACTTATTGGTAAGTTGCTGCGAAGTGCAGCCCTTCCTAACCCTAGCTCAATCTATAAATACCACTCTGCTCCCCCATCGCCACCAAATCTCTCTCTCTCTCTCTCTCTCTCTCTCTCTCTCTCTCTCTCTCTCTCTCTCCGTTCCATATGGGTTGCCTGTGCACAACCATCAAATGGGTGATTGGGCTCGCCATTCTCGCTGGCATCGTGTGGTTTTTTGTATGGCTATTCAGTGGCTCTTCCTGGCACATCAAAGTTAACGTCGAGTCCGCCACCCTCACCGGCTTTGATCTTGACAGCAACAACACTCTCCATTACAACCTCACCCTCAGCGTGAGTGTGAGGAATGCTAACTATGCCACCATCTACTACGACAAGATTACCTCAGCGGCTCTCTATGACGGGAAGTTGTTCGGCACCATAGATGTCCCCACGTTCACCCAGGGCGAGAAGACCACGACGATGATCTACCCGGCATTCCAAGGGCAAGCGTCGGTGCCCGGCGACTCCATCCTAGCTAGGTTTAACAAGGATAAGGGAGAAGGAATACATAGCATTGATCTCAAGCTTTTTACGAACATTAATATCGAGTGGACCTCGTCGAGTGAGTATGGTACTTCCACGCACAAGAAGAGATATGCTCCAGAGGTAACCTGTGCGTTGAGGGTACCTCGGACAGATGGTTCGGTGAATGGGGCTGCATTCAACACAACTACATGTGATGTCAAGTTCTGAGTACATGGTGGAAAGCATGTAAATTGTGGTCTCCTTGAACCCGTCACCGAATTGTGTATGTACAAGCTGTTAAAGAGGTGAATAAGAATTTTTTTTTTGAAAATTAAGGCACTATTTTAAAATTGACTAATACCTTCTGCAATGTCTCCGTGCTTCAATTAAGGGCATTGCAACAAGTTAAAAAATATATTTTTCTGACAATTTTTTAGGTCGGGTCTGATCGTGCCAACCTGTACAGCTCGATCTTTGATTGGATGATTAAAAAAAATCTGAAAAATTAAAAATGATTGTTAGGTCGGCCCGTTAGGAATGTTTTTATAACTGTTCACTGGGACTCGATTTTTTATTTTTCATATTTATTTTTTGAATCATCTGGTCAGATATTAGACCATACAAACGGGTAGAACATGTCGGGTCCAACCTAATTTTTTTTTAAAAAAATAACTTTACTTGTTGTAATTCTCCCATGTTGCAATTGGGTGGGAGAGGAGTGGGAGGAGCATTGCGGCAAGTATTACTCTTTAAAATACGATAATCCAACTAAGCAATCCCCGCATCATTTAGATTGCCAAGATTTGTAGTCCGATTATCCGATCTTATTCGGATAACTTATTTTGTCGGAGAACATGATACTTGATGTTAATTTTTTTAAAACATTATGGATACTTGGTAGGATAAAGCCCCCTACTGGGATCCAAACTCAATCTTGGGCCCTGAACTCGGCCCACTAGTAGCTGGGCATCGGGGCTAGTTGAAGGCATCCAGGCCCGTCCAAACTCGCAAGGCCTAATGGACCTGATCAATACCTGACTCAGGTATACAGAGGAGTTTTCATTGCACTTAATGTACCCCACCCCTAAAAGAGCCTTGGGATATAAACAAAAATAAATATCTCATATTACACTCGATTAATTGAATTTTGCCACGTGTCCAACATTTGTGCTGATTTAACATCAAAAGAGTTACCTCTAGACTTTCCCAGAGGGCCCAGTAATGATAGGTGCGGTCATATACTATTGACAATTTGAAAATGTAGATTATTTAGACATTTCATGTTAGAATGAATAGTCTCACATTAGAAAAAAGACAAAAGAAACAACCGTTAAATAGATGGTACATATTTAACTCGATGTCTTAAGGTTTTGAATTGGATGACCCAATAACTTCGATATAGTATCAAAGCCTATAATTGCGAGTAGAGCCACGTACCCCATATTTGTAGTTCACGGGAAAGAACTTAAAATCGATCTACACGAGGATGCAGCATATTAAAGTAGTTTTTCACATAAAAAAAAAACAAAACAAACAATTATCTACTGACGATAATTTATTCCTTCTCCCTGTTCCTTTTAGATTGTAATTGCAATGGTCAGGTATTATTTTGTGAGGGAACATGTTGAAATAGCAAGTTGCTTACTTGGTAAACCTCATGGGGAGTTAACGGATGCTAGTAATTTACCAACAAAAGTTAAAAAGTTTATTCATGATGTCGATAATAATTTTTCAGAACTATTCATGCAAATATTCTATTTACATGTATGCATGTATATTGTGTGGGTGTATATCTGCTTTAAAGCAGAGTTATTTTACATGACATAAGAACAATTAGACAATGTACAAAGTTCATCTCTAACGCAACTTATTTAAGACGTGGAATAGAGAATCTTGAGAGGGATTGAAAGATGCCTCATACATTTTGAAAGCTTTACCAAAGACAAATTAATTTCTTATCCTCTGCAAATAAAATACCATTGCATGGAATCATTCTTGCGCATGTCATCGACCGGATCAGACATGTGCAACAATCAACCACAAACAAATGAGAGAGAGAGAGAGAGAGAGAGAGAGAGAGAGAGAGAACACAAAGATTTACAATATAGTTCATGAATATGTTTAGGAGCCCGACTTTTTCATCATAACCTTATTCCATTCTTCTCCGACAACACAACTATGAGAACACAACTCCTAGAAGAATCTCCAACAGTTCTTTTTTATTTTCAACCTCTAGTTTTTTGAATTTACAATATAAATAACTCTCCAAAACAAAGTCTAAAAATTCCCATGTTAGTCCACATTAGGTGGTATTGTCTTACAAACCACAAAATTCGGGTGTTGAGTTTGAAGGACCCTAGATCATAAGTACTGGTCACAATTAAAATTAACCGATGTAAGACTTATATAGCCGTTCCAACACTCCCCCTCACGGTCAAGATAGACCGTAGAAATTAAATAACAAGAGGTGGCACAAATTAGAAGATAAAGTTGGGTCAGGATCCTGCTCTGATATCATCTTACAAACCACAAAATTCGGATGTTGAGTTTGAATGGTCCAAGATCATAAGTACAGGCCACAACTGAAATTAACCGATGTAAAACTATTATATAGCCGCTTCAACATATTGGCACCCTCAAGAATAGTGTCAATGTTACCCAGTGTTTAGCCGGCACAAATGCACCCAGGGTGTCGACATCCTCAAATGTTACTTATGTTGTTGTTGTTGTTGTTTGTGTCAACAAACCCCTTCTCATGGGACCATCGCGAGCTCAAGGACACGGTATCGCTGGGGTGCAAGTCCCCTATCCTCTTAGTTGAGAAAGGCTAAGAAGAGAGGTTTTACCATGTCGCAGCTTCGCATCATAGCAAAACCTCCTTTAATTGTTCTAAATCTTGATGCACTCTTCGAATGTGAGACATATCTCAAAAAGGACATAAATGCCAAGACAAAGGGTCAGGAATACCTTAGAACCTAATTAGATTACATGCCAACAAAATAAATTGGGACTTTTGTTTCAACTTCATAAATTTTTTTAAAAAGACATTATACTGACTGCAATGCCCTGCGGTGCAACTACAGAGGACATTACAGGAAGTATAACTTAATTCAATATAGTAGTGTGCCTCGAAGCCAAAGAACGTTGTACCTGAGGTGCAAACAACAACCATAAGCCATTACATTACCGCCGGCCATTACAATTTTCTTCATAGAGCCTTAAAGATGCTGTTATTGGACAGTCTCTGGTTAAACGTAAATGCTCGAATAACGTGACAATTTAGTTAACAAACAGATGTGCAATCCTCTTTCTAATGTTCTAAATGTCACCCATATTAATACAAAACGATCGATCGAACAAAGTTCGAGATCGACTAGGAAAAGAATGGGCTGCAGAAAAATGTTTCAAATCTAGCAACTTCAATGTTCATTAAAGAATTTTGAAAGAAACATTAATATTTCCAATATATGGAAGTTAATTTAATAATGTAATATAAATATTGAAATATATAGCATAAATTCAGTTAATTTTTTCCAAAAGATGCCACGTTATTTTGGAAAAAGTACTTGAACAAATCTGCAGGTCTTATATTTATGCAGATTTTGCGGATTCTCGTTAATGTGATCAGATCAAACCTTTTCCTCTCTTTCAATAAATATTGATCTAATTAAGATCTAGCCAAATTTTAATTATTCTGTAACATATCCTGATCCCATCGTAGCCCTTCGAATACTATATATATAAAGATGTACCAGTCGTGTGAACTCAAATGCTTGGATTAAACAAAGAAGCAGTAAAAGAGCAGTCGCCTCTCATGGGGAGTACTACGTGCATCCTCATGATCAGCATTGTGCTTGTCATCATCTTGCTCGTCACCATCATCCTCGTCGTGAAATTTGCCATTTCGCCTCGCCGACATCACAGACGCATCGACGTCAGCGTTGCCTCTGCTTCTCTCACCCGTTTCGACCTCGACCGCAACAACGGTACCCTCATGTACGCCCTTGCACTCGGCATCAGGGTTAGGAACCCCAACAAGGGCTCCATGGTTTACTACAAGAAGCTCGATGCAAGGGCTCTTTACGATGGGGTGGACCTGGGTACTGCTGAGTTCCCGGCTTTTGACCAACACCCAAGAACGGAAACAATGCTGTCTCCTTCCTTTCAAGGGCAGGTGCAGGTCCCGGGAGACTCAGTTATTGGGGAGTTCCTCCAAGAGAAGGAGAAGGGCTCCTTCAGTGTTGACGTGAAGCTCCATGGTGACGTCGTGGTCGACTGGGTTGGCAAATCAGATGGACATGCCTATAATGGCACAACTGAATATTTTCCCGACGTCGATTGCATGCTCATGCTTCCTTTTGCTTCTGGTGGTGGTGGTGCTTCTTCTGTTGGGTTCTCTACAACAGTTTGTAACGTGAAATTGTAAACCATTTGGACACAACTCCTGCAAACTTGCTGTTCTATGTATACTTCTTCCCCTTCTCTTTTGAGACGCTGCATTGTTGGACTCCTGTCCAACTGTGTACTGAGAAGATCTCTTCTCTTCTCTTTTGGACTAGTTTGGAGGTCATATTGTCACACCATATATAAGGATAGGTTAAATAAATTAACCCAGTAGATTATCAAGAACACCGATTAGTCATTTTTTAAAATTCGAATTAAAAAGAACTTCGAAATTAAACGTACTCTATTGAAAGAAATCATAGAATAAGTGACCTTCCTAAGAAGTTGACTAATTAGTATCAATTAACTGATTGAGTTGTTACAAATGGTATCAAAGTCTGACAACAGTCGAAAATGTAGGAGCTAAATGCCACATAAGAAAAAGTGCTACATGATAAGAACTACCTCTTGAACTTGTATGGGACAAAGTGCTATTTCATGAGAGTCATCTCTTAAATTTGTGGGAGCCACCTCTAGAATTCTACCTATTTGATGATACGGAATAGTTGTGATATAGTGACGAAGACGTTGCCTATCTAAGGAGAATAGATTGTCACATCTTATATAAAAATATGTTAAACATACTAAATTAGTAGACTACCAATAACATCAACTAATTATTTTTCGAAACTCAAGTTAAAAAAAATTCCGAAGTTAAGCGTGTTCGATTAGAGAAATCTCAGGATGGATGATCTTCTTAGAAAGTCTACTAATTAGCACAGTTATTAGGTCAGTTAACTGATTAGATCGTTACACATATATATATTTAAGAGAAAAAATTTGCCATTTCAACAATCTGAAGTATCAATTAGCCTAATTAATTAAGTTGGTTAGCTTGAACTAGAGTCAGATAATTAATTAGGTGGTACTCACAAAAGGTGATGGCAGGGGAGGAGAATGAAAAATGATGTTAAACGAGAAACAAGGGTTAGGCATAAGGTGATGGCAGGGGAGAGGTCCAATTAAATTTCTTTAATATTTATTTATGAAGATAAAAGTTAGAATTGGGACATAATATGTAAGCATGTATAATTATAATAAATTTATAAACGCGATCTATTTTAGCGGTGATCATGGGCAAGGCAAAAAAAAATGACCCCTTGTATCACAAAATCAGCACGACCTATCTTCCATGACATAAGAACAATTAGACAAGGTACATATTTCATGATACAACTTACTTAGGACATCAAATAGAGAATTTTGAGAGAGATTTAAAGATGCCTCATAAATTTCGAAAGCTTTACCAAAGACAAATTAACTGCTTAACCTCTACAAATAAAGAACGCATATGCCTAGACAAAGGATCAGAAATTAAAACGTCTGAATCTAATTAGAATATTACATGCCAACAGAATAAATTGGAACTTCTGTTTCAACTTCATAAATCTTGTAAGTAATTTTTCTTTGATTGTCCAATGAAAATTTTAATATAGTCTATAGCTATATCAAGTCAATTAAGGTTTGGGATCCGTTAGTTAAAGTGCATTTGAAACTGTCTCAGACTTCATTTAATTAGGTTGAATCGTATATATATGATAATCTTCAATGTAAAATTTTAAAAACATTCTTAAAAGATCTACAATTTTATATGGATATTTTTATCAAAATTAATTCATATTTTTGCCATATTATTACTTATTACATAGAATCCTCGGCTAAAGCGGGCTTAGGCTAACCTCATGGCATAAATGACAAGGTTGCCAATAGTTTCATATATTACAAACCCACTGGGTGACTAAATAGATACAAATAGATGCAGATTCTGACATCACCACAGCCCCACTTCGTTCTCTCGCTCTTGAAATATCTTGGCCAAATAATTGCGCGTTCTAAGACAATTGAGTTCTATAAGAAATTTTATGTATGACATTCTTTCATACGTCGACGATCAAATTACGTAGCCCATTAAACCATTGCACCCACAGTTTGGCCCGTGGGCTTCACTTGCCCTGTCCAAGTCCCAGCTAAGTCCGCGATACTCACAACTCACAAGTTTCGATCTTGGTGGGCCCCAAATTCAAAAATAACATTCGGTAATACCTACTGCACTGATCCAGTGGGTTAAAACTAATTATTTTTTGAATTTTTTTAGGTAGATTCCGAAGTGTCCTACATGTCTATACAAGTTGATCTTCGATCTGACGACTTAAAGAAATCTAAAAAATCAAAAATTAAATCTCAATGAACAATAAAAATGCATTTAATAGGCTGAGCCCAATAACAATTTTTTGATTTTTTCAATCTTTTTTAAATCGTCCGATCGAAAATCAGCTTGTATAGACATGTAGAATATTTTGAAATCTACCAAAAATAATTTTTTCGATCTATTGCACTGACCCTCGATGTAACAAGTCAGACCCACATTACATTTCCTGTAGACCATCCAATTTCCTGCAGGCTACATAGTGGATTGCATAGCAAAACATGAAGGCAAAGACTCGCTTGAAGTCGACAGAGGCCGACAAGCCTATCAATTAGCCAAAAAAGGTTAAAGGATGATGGTATTGGCGTGTCTGGTAACTCTGGTTAAACAGGGAACGAGATCTTCTTGATCTCAAATCTTAAAGAATGATGTTATTAACATGTGTCAAGTTGACCTTTTATATGACTTCAGACATATCAAAATAAGGGTAAATATAAAGTCAAATATAAATATTTTGGTCAGTGGTTCAACATCTATATGGACCTCCGGTTTTGACACCTGTTCAATATGTATATAGAGTTCCTGTTTAATTTTGCCGCGGTGACCCGCTCGATGTTTGCACTCCGGGCAAGCTTTCCAATGGCGTTTCAAAGAAATCCTACTACGGTTCAATTTTATCAGATCAGAAAATTCTCCCTTTTCGGCACTACATATGTAAACAGGTATACCAATATTAATAATTAGTTTTTATATTGCATCCCAATTTTCATTCAGACTTATTTCCAAGAAATTTAGAATATTCTAGATAAAACTTTTATTTTCCCATCAAAAAAATATACTTTTATATATACCCTTTTTGTGTTTGTACAAAATTAATTAATTAATGTTTCATCATTTATGTTATGTAAAATGTAATGTTTAAATTTAAATTTTTACTCTAAATATTGGACTATTAACATTGTACAAAATACATTGGCAAATATATACATCTTTTATTATAAAAATAAGTTTGTTTTTTTGTTTTTTCGACTTACATTTTGTGCTCTAATTTCTTGATCTAACTAGGTAATAATGTGTTAGCAAAAAACCTGATATATTTTAAGAATGTCTCTGACAAAAATATATATATATATATATAACCATAGATATTAAAGTAATACGTTCTATTTTATTGTTGCAAAAAAATATAAGCATAGAAATCTAATTTTTATCGTGTATAGCCGTACTTTTTATCAAACAAAGGGATATTTGCATATGTTTACATCTTGGGATTCGTGTGCATACTGTTACAACTTGCAACCATCCTTGACATCCTCAGAAAGATTGCAATTATACAATTATACTCTTTCCATCGGAATGTTGGAAACCGTAATTGGATATGCCAAGTTTATTCTGATATTTTTACATAAGTATCCCCAAATTTAGTGGAAGTTTTACATATATATCGTTACTTTACAAAGTATGGAACATTTGGTTCGAGTTCGTGACATTTGACAGAAGGATCGATAAAACTGTAACCTTTTTAAAGATGTCAAAGGTACCAAGAACAATATGTAGAACTCAGAGGTGTATATAAATATAACAATTTACGGAGGCATATATATATAAATTTTTTTACATATTCTGTTTTATTCTAATTAAATATAAAAATTATTTAAGAGCAAATTCAATGACAATTGTTTATTTTGTACGAAATTTAGTCTTAAGAGTAAATTCAAAGAGGACTATTTATTTGTTAAGGAAGTTGGTATAAAAATACAATAATATGTGTGTAGTCCAAGTAAAAATAAATAAATTACTTATACTTAAAAATTATTACAAAAGTATATATTCCATCTGGCCTGCTCAATTGGACTTTCCGCGCTCACCGTTGCCATCTCGTTTTATGCATTACATATGCACATTAGTTATA
Source organism: Zantedeschia hybrid cultivar (assembly GCA_030544215.1). Lineage (NCBI taxonomy): Eukaryota > Viridiplantae > Streptophyta > Magnoliopsida > Alismatales > Araceae > Zantedeschia > Zantedeschia hybrid cultivar. Next base: position 18,949,171 of record JARZZO010000014.1, on the reverse strand, counting down.
GAATATTGATATAATTTGAGTTTTTAACGAATAATCTATTAAAAAATATCGTATACATAGAAAATGCTTTATAAGATACATATATTGTAAAAGATTTCTTATATAATGTTATATAGCAGAGAACCCTCTGTCATCACGTTTATCACCACACATGTCATTTACAAATTAAAGGCTTATCTTAGAATTTAAAAAAAAAAAAAAAGTTTAGATGGTTCCCCCCCCATGAGGTCTAAGAAGTCTACACTCATTAAGATCACTTGTAAATTAAGAATTATTTTAAAATAAGAAGAAAATTTGAGATATTTTTATATTAGATACATGCATAGGCTTTTTGCATATATTAGATATTTAGGGAGTTATTTGTTAAATTTTTATATAACTTTTATCACATGTATCTTCTTTGTTTTTTGTGAAAATATCTTTTTAATTTATCTTATTTTTAAATAGTGTAAACATCAAAAGTTATTTGAATATTTCTAAGATATTAACCCTTATATGTATTCTTTGGTAAACTTTACACCAGCACTTTTTGTTAAATTTACTTATTAATTTTTCACTTAAGAATAGAAAGCTCTCTAGAAAAGATGACAAGTCAAATCCCTAAAATCATATTTTTATTATTAATTATAACTTTAAACATCCATTTACTTCTTCCAAAATCTACCAAAAGTAAGATTCTAAGTAAAATAACCTTTAAATATATGTATTCATTGTTTTTGTTGAGAAAAAAATCGTAAAAAATGTATTGCATTATCTGAAATTAATCATATCATCATATACATGTAATAAACAAAAATATTTAAATAAGATACATGTTTGAAGTGTGTTTTATTAACTAGTGATGAAAAAATATAAGTACACCTCCTTCTCATGTGTCTGAAAGCACGCGAAGGCCTAGAAGAAGTGATCCAGGAGATCTCGTTCCGTTTCGAGGAGATCTCGTTCCGTTTAAGAAATGCTTAAACACGATGACAAGTTAGTGAGTGCATGTGCAATCCACCCTCTGACATATTAGAGTTTAGAGAGCCTGATCAATTTAACATCAGCTATATATGACTGATTTAATTGAAATCTAGGAAGATTGTTAATTATTCTTCATAAAAAACATGATTTCATCGTAACCCTTTGAATACTATAAGATCTACTAGTCATATGAATTTGAATGTTAGAACTTTTCAGGAAGAGGAAAAGAACAAACAAGAAGCTGCAAAAAGAACAGTACAAATATATAAGTTCGCTCTAACTGGCTACTGGTGTTATTTATGCTCTTCGTTTGCTTTCATATTCTTCTTCTTCCCCTGTTCAAGATCATCAAAACATACCACCTCTTGCGAAGCGGGTGTGCCTCGTTTTGAGCATCATCTTCTTCTTTTGCATCTTCTTCGGCATCTTTGCCTTCTTGCGTTATTGGCAACCACGGCATATCGACATCAATGTTGTGTCTGTTTCTCTCACCTGTTTCAACCTTGACCGCAACAGTGGTACCCTTATGTATGCCCTTGCATTGTGCATCAGCTTTAAGAACCCCAACAAGGGCATCACAAGTTACTACAATAAGCTTGAGGCAAGGACTCTCTATGATGGGGTGGACTTCGGCACTGTTGAGTTCTCCGCTTTTAACCAACACCCAAAAGCGCAAACAATGTTGTCTCCTTCATTTCAAGGGCAAGTGCAAGTTCCAGGAGACTTGGTTATTGAAGAGTTCCTCCAAGAGACAGAGGAGGGTTCTTTCCATGTTGATGTGAAGCTCCATGGTGATGTCGTGGCTGGTTGCGTAGACAAATTGGATGAGCATGCCTATAATAGTACAACTAAATATTCTCTAGAGGTCGATTGTGTGTTGAAGCTTCCGCTTGCTATTGATGGGAGTTTATTGGTTCATAGGCATACATTTCTCTACAACAGTCATAATGTGAAATTATAAACTAGTTGGACACCTAATTCTATCTTTCCCATTCACTTTTGGACTAGCTTGAAGTTGAAGGTCATATGTTTGAAGGGGCTCACTTGTCATTTCAACTTAACCATCATGCTGAGGGCGTTGTCACCAAAAATTAGGTGGCAAAAATTATTTTAAAAATTCGAATTTCTAGCTTCCCGCACAGGAGTCGAAGAGGCGACACGTGACGTGATCGAAGCGAGGCATCTGAACCCGTGGCAACCCCCATCTGTAGATCTTCTATGGGGCCCCCAAGAGGTCGCCCTATAAATAGCGGCTAGCCCCTATAGGTCCCCTCAATTGCGTGAGTTCTTTTGGGGGCTTAGATTGAGGAGCGGAAGGGAGGTGGCCCGAACACGTTCTTTCGAGTGGCAACGGCCGAATAAGTCAAAGGGTAAACCTTCAATTCCGTCTTGCTACGCTTCAGTTCATATCCGTTTCTTCTTCCTTCCTCTCGAGCAACTCGTCCTGCTCTTCCCCTAGACAAGTTTCAGCTTAACCTTCTCCTCTTTCGTCTTTCTTCAAATTAAACTCATTTGCTTCTGTAATCATAGACGAGTGACCTTGCACGCCGAAACCTTCGAGCACGCCGACTCCTAGTAGGTTGAGCCCGCCGAACAAGGTTGGCGGCTGAGCGAGTTGGTCTCGGAGCTCTCATCCATCCCCAGTAAGGATGCTGTCAGAGAGATGTGAGAACGTCATAACATTCCGGACTGGGTTCACTTGATTATGCCTCAGTCTGATTCTCTCAATCTAATTCTAGAACTAACTCCCCTCAGCCTGTGTGCTTTTTCATTTACGAACAAAATTTTCGAGTCGACTTTCGACTTCTTCTTCATTTCTTTATCATCAATCTTCTGTATTTCTATGGTTTCACCCCGTCCCAATCTTATCCAAACTCCTGGCGAACCGTCTACGATTTCATCATCCTTTGCCCTCTACTGAGCTAGACCCCTATCATCTCCAACTTCTGATATATTTGCAAAATAAAATGACAGGAGAAATCATCTTGGTTCTATTTCACCATCCGTACGGGTTCTGCCTTTTTCTCCAGCAAGCCCTCATCTATTTACCATTAGAAAGAGGGTTTTTTTTTGTCTCTCTATCGGAGGGCAATAAGGGAGTTTGACCCTTCCTAGCCGAGTGAGGACAATTGACTGAAGGCGCCTCAGATGCCCCCAAGCTCAATGATCAGAAATTAGCTTCAGCCCGAAAAATTCTAGACGAGACACTGGTGGACGTCAACGCTCTCCTGCAGAACACCCGCAGGGTGATTGCGACCCGAGCCTAACTCCTTTGTTCTCCTACTAATGTTGTTTTTGCTTATTGTCTTCTTTTGACTGCAAACATTGCTCTCGACATCGGGTCAATCTTGAATAAGATTCGGGGTGCTAGCTCAACCTCAACCGATCCCATTCAAACGGCCTCGTCGCTGGAAGGTCGTGTTGCTGTTGCTGCCACAACCAAGAGGGATAAAGTCGCCTCCAAGGGCAAGTCCACCGCATATTTCGATCACGACTCAGCAAATTGACAAAAGTTGAAAGCCAAGCAGGACGCAGCCAAGCCTGCAAAGAATAAGAAGGCCGCAATGTGGGAGGCACCGTTGGAGGCTCCCCTCTGCGCCAAAAGGCATCCGGAGAGTCTGTGTCGGCCGGGGAGACTTCGCTTTCCTTTCCCTTTGGCGTAGGCCAGACGCATATATCTCGAGAGTATGAGGTTGAGCTATGGCGCCCAGAGGTATATGCGAACGAGTCTCTAAAAGACTCCAGCACCTACCCTGACTGGCCAAGGGGCTCGCCCTCCCTATAGTCCAAGATGAACTCAACACCGCACCTATTGAGGGCCTCACAATGTAGTGTGTGCACCACGCCATTCAAGTAAACACCTCTGAGGTCGGACTAGTTATGTTGGGGTAAAGTTTTTGGCTAATCATATTACCTTTCATTTTGTTAGGCCACGACTTACAGCGGCGCCCTCGCCTGTTGGTTCGCCTACATCTAAGAAAAGTTGAAGGACGTGGATAAGGCAACCGACAACCTGGCCTCGGCAAAGGTCAACATCGTCCGCCGAGATCCGAGAGAAGGCCAAAAACGAAGCGGCCGACCTCCGCGTAGCTTTGGCGGAGAAGACTGAGGCCCTCGCCCGAGGGAGAGAAGAAGAAGCTTGCTAAAGTGCTGCATGCGGTGACTGCCCACGCCGAGAAGGCCAAAGAGGACGCGTGTAACGCCATCGAACTCTTCAAGACCGGCTATGAGCATACTGAAGCCCTAGTGGAGGCTAAGGCCAACGGGGCACAAAAGGCCTACCCAGACGTAGACTTAACCGGCGTTTGGCTTCCCAATGATGCCACATGATAGAGCTTCTTGACTGGTGGTGCCTTGTCTGAAGGCCAAAAGGGCCCCAGCCGTCCTTACGATATTACACTTTCTATCTCACTTTTTGAGGCTGCTATCATAGTTTTGCAGGAAAAGGGTTCCTCAATGCACGTTATTACGAGGGAATAAAACTATGGTGAGGCTCCACGCAGCATTGCTGGGCGTACGCTTGGTAGTGCCCACAAGGTAGAAGTAATTGAGCCCGACGTGGAAAGAGTGGCATAAAGGGATAAGATCCCTATTTAGTTCTTAATTTTCATAAATTCTTTATTTTTTTAGACGCTTTAATGATAAAAATTCAAATTATATAAATTATAAAAAAAATTATCATACTCGGGCCTCCGACTCCGAACAACCGGTGCAGGCTCGTCAATAAATTCTACACAGACATGAGACAACCCGTGCGTGCATCTCCGCTGCGCCCCGTGAGGGGTGGTGGCCCGCGGCTCCCCCAACACCTGTAGTCATGGTCCTCCTGGACCAGGTTGGCTTGGCCGCTTGGCCCATCACAACCCACTTGGGCTGGATGGCCCCCTGCGGTCCCCGAGTGGTGGAACGGCTGCCGCACGTGATGACTCGCGTGAGTTCATAAATGGGCGGTGTCGCCCGTACGAAATTTCAAGATAAGCCATGCTGGGTCCATGTTATCGGGCCCCTAATTCCGGATCACGGATGCCACCGGCCCTACCAAGATCAAGTTCACCGCGGACGAAAGGAGTCTATAAATCAGACGGTAAAAGAAGGTCGAAAAAAAAATTGTGAAATTTTGCAACCCTCGCTCAATAACTTCGTTCACCGGCCGCGGACCGTGCGCGTTCGCAGTGCTGCTGCTGCAGCCCCACTTACGCGATTTAAAGACGGGTCTGCAGGAAATTAAAAGGCAGACGCGATCTGCGAGATACAGTGGAATAGGGTGTAATTTATAGAGGACGCGTGGCGCTTTTCCATTTGTTCGGCATAGTGAATCACGGCGCTAAAACGGTTTCCTATTATATAAGCGGGGGTGTCCAAAAACAACTCACAGCTGCTTCTCCTGCGCCTAGTTTCCGTTGAAAGCTAGACATGTACAAAGGGGAAAAAAATGTAAAATTAGGGTAGGAAAAGTCAGCTACTTTCCTGCGTTGGCCGTACAAATAGCAGGAACACTGGACCCTTGCCCTCCCCGCTTTCCGCCATCCCCGTCCAGAAGGCTCGACTCAGCAGGCAGCTTCTCCGCCGCCGGCGAGAACCCCTCGTCGTCTGACGCATCTGGGTACAGCGGGATCTCCATGGCCGCGCCGGCGTCCAACAACCGAGTGGGGGACGGCGTGGGGGTGTAGAACGGCGGGGAGGAGCAGGGTGTCGAGAACGGCGTGAGATGGGACGTGGGGCCGTCCACTACGCCCTTCTCCTCCTCTTCCACCTCCGCCACCTGAAGGTCCGAAGCCACTGCCTGCTCCACCTGCTCGTCCACGCCTTTCTCTCCAGCTACGCGGAGACGTCCAACCGCAAACCTGGCGCTGCCGCCGTCCGAGTCGGTGCCCTCCTTCTCCTCCTCCGTGATGGTGAAGAGGACCCTGGACGCGTACAACCCCCGCCACTTAGCCATTTCCGCGTCGACGGCAGCCGAGGATGCCGGTGGAGGCGGCGGCGGCGGCGACGGCGCCGGCTTGGCGCTAGGGGAAGCTGACCCCGGCGGGTGGGAGAAGCCCGGCATGACGGCGGCAGATGTGGGCTCGATGCGGGACTGGTTCTTCCAGCAGAAGAGATAGAGAAGAAGCTCCTTGGAGTTTGGGCTGGCCCGCGGCTCGCCCGCGACGAGGATGGCATCCGCTAGCTCCGTATCAAGAGCGCCGGGGGGCGCCCGTGGGAACCTCCTGCGGTACCATAGGACGTAAAGGAGCTCGACGGCGAGTGCCAGGAGGAAGAGGACGAACACGAGGATTAGAGCTAACCCGAGCTTGGTGAGGCCGCCCATGGCGTTCTCCCGGCGGCAGAGGAGGGTGAGAGGAATGGCAAGAAAGTTTTCAGACAAAAAGAAGAAAGGGAGAAAGGGTTTTTAAAAGTGGAAGAAAAGGATGGGGGAGGTTACCTGCTCGGCAGGTCGAGCCGGTGAACAATAGAACATTATAATTTTGGAAGTTCTTACAGGTTACCTGCTGTGGCCAGTCAAGCAGCCGTTGGAGTCTCGGAGTGGAACGTTTTGTGTGGTGGGGGCTACGTGTCACCGTCTGTGATGCGTGCTGCAGCCGATGTTGGAGCCCAACTTTGATACACGACGGTTTAAGGGGAAAAACCGATTGGATATAGAGACACGATTAATCATGTACAGCAAAAATTCGGGTTGTAACCATATTATCCGATTTTTCGATCCGTTATCAAAAAAAGGTATCCGTTTCTGATAAAAAATATATGTCTGATAGTTATCGGAATCGGAATCGAATATTTTCGATAAACTATCGAAATCGGAAATAGTTTTCATATTCGTTTTCCAATTTTCGATTTCGGTTGTTATTAAATTTATTATTAAGAATAATATTAATCTTAAGGTTGTTTTAATCTTATCAATCATTATCTAATATAATTAATCATTATCTAATATACTAAGACGTATTGGTTTTATGTAAGTTTCATTTTATATATTTTACACAAATAAATCAAGAAATCAATAATTTTTGATAATTATCGGAAATAATAACCGATTTTGATATCGGAATCGAAAACAAATCGAAAACGAAAAATAGATTTTCTGATTTTATCAGAAACGGAAACGGATAATGCACTTTCCAATCTTGTCAGAATCGAAAACAAAAACAGACTATTTTTATCGGAATCGGAAAACGGAAACACATGTTTCTGCATCCATATCCTACCCGTTTACGGTCCTAACAAAAACTAGAAAACATCATATACCAACATCTGTTTGCGAAGGACGATTCGTCAAAGGGTGGAGATTTGTTGATTCTCACGGGTGGCCTCCACTCTAATCTATTCAATGGCTTCATTAAATATCAGCCAGAGCCAAAGTGTATCAGAAAGCTGTGTGCGTGTGGTAGTAAGTTTCGGAATAAACAACTTGGCACGAGTAAGAACTCAAAAAATCATACCTATTTCCGTGGGCAAATGAAGCACACAGCAGGGCTGAGTCAGTTGACGGTGCCGCAAAACTAACCGAAAATAAAATAAAAAATTAACTAATCGTCTATCCTACTACCGGAATCATATTCTTCAATCCTTCTAATTATTATGATACAACATTCATTATTTATTCCTTTTGTATGAAGTGTCAGTAAGGACATCAGTAGACTTGTGTAATCCGCGGAGCAACTCCGTTGTTCAGGTGTGATATAACAAGATACTGGACTGTACTGCGTATAAAATTTCAAATTCCGCAGACAATAGCAGATGTGTGGTAGAGAGGTTATAGAGAGGCACCGCGGTCGAACGCCATGTCGAGCAGTGAGCACCGTCCATCTCATGAGGCCTTGAAAACACGAGTAGGTGCGTCGCCGGAGTACAGGGTCTTGTCCAATACGAATGAAGCAATTTAGCGTCGAGTGGGTAGTTTATTTGTTTCTCCTTATCTTAAAACTAACATTTGGGTTTTCCCAGGTCAATGCATGTTTTGCGGCAATTGCTTTGTCTATTGGCTAGTTGTCGTCTCTCCTCTGAACTTGTCTCGAGGAAATTAACTAAGATAAGTGCAACTAGGCGTCAAGTTCTTCCCTTTTTCATGGGCTGACTATAAGTAATTTAATATCAATCATTAGAACAATTTTAAATGAGAAGAGAATTTGTCAAAATGCTTTGGAGTTTGCCATGCCATAGTTAATTCTCTACACTTCTCCACTTGTAGCCTATTCATCTCAATCTAAGGCCAGATAGCGTAAATGTTGTACATCCATCTTTACGTATCAGCCTCGGTTTTCGTCGTCAAATCCTCGTCCTTCCCGGGCAACTTATGCAAAAACAAAGAGAAGATAACCAGACCAGATGTTCGACCATATGTCTTTTACCCACTCGCAAGAAGAGCCTAAAAAGGCTATCTATTTTGAGGACCCTTCCTGGTTACTTTCCTTAGTGAAGAAGAAAGACATGCACCAGAGAAAACAGGGAGATGGAGAGAGATGTGCGTCTGCTGATGGGTCGCTCTCTCAGTCTCAATTCTCGAGAGGAACTTGGCTGTTCTCGCCTGTCCCTTTGCCCAAGCCTCCACATGGTAGACCCAAACTATAATGACTAATTTGAAGGTTACCATTTGCATTGGAACTACTTTACCATGTCAATTATATATATACCGGGAACAGAATTGGGGACTGAACGATATGTCGTTGTGGTGAGTGGTGATTGGCTGTGGCCGAACTCAGTTCCATCGTGTACTGAAAGGAACCCGACTTCACGTCAAACGTGAGGTCCTCTCGAGAACCGCTGTCTTCATCAACAATAACAGATTCGCCTGCATCCTTTGGCATTCATTACACTCCACTTGAAGAGAGAACAGCGAATGGAAGCTTAAAAGAGAAGCCTCCAGTTCCAAGCCCAGCTGCTGCTGGTAGGGATGCAAATGATATCTCCAAGAGGATTTATTATTGAAAACTGTAGCAATTACAATGGGATCTATAGTTATAAATAGACAAGAAAATAAACGACACACGTAATTGACCTATGATTATTTTTTCTTCGGATCAAATCTGAATCTGGACGTGGTTAAGTAAATGGGATTTGGTTTAGATTTCAAATTTTGAGGATCCATTGACACTCCTAGGCACACATAATATTGTGTCCACTGTGTAGTCAATGCATGTGATGCGCGTATCCTACAAAGATCAAGTTCCCTTTTTTAATGTTATAATGGAATATGTAGGAGAAAAGTAAGTTTCCAATCATTTTGAAAAGTATCATCCTTCGCTCATCCAAAGTATAAATGCTCGAGTCAGGTGACTTAGAGTTAAAGCATTCAAGTCCTTACCCTTGTTGGTTAACTCCCATGCAGAGAAAAAAGGTATGTAGTGTTCATTGTGCATCATAACATATAATTGGAATGTACATGAGAAAGGAGATACAAAAATAGGTGCTTCCACTCCGACATCTAATTTGTGGGAAATTTCATTTTTGAAGCACTTAGGAGAAGTTCATTTTTTTGGTCGGTCTTGCTGTAGTATTCTCATAATCGTATATATACCCTTAACTCACATATTATGATAAATACATTGATATCTCATAGAGGTTGCAAATATACTGTTTTGTCAAAATGTTTTGAACCTCAATGGAATATGTCAAAAAGATTTTATAAATTCTAATCAAGAATATATATGTAAGTATGATGAATTTAAAAATCAATATGCAAAATATCAAAATCATTTTTATATACACCATCAGAGTTCACAGCATTTGGATGAAAAGAGTCTAATCGCATCTTTTTGTCTAGATGTCAGGTTATTTATAACTATATGTTGGAGTCAAGAATATACATATAGATACAATAATATATAAAATTAATGGGCGAAAAAGTTAGAGGCATAGAAGTACCAGTATTGCATAGTTTTTGAACCTGCTTCCTCCCACCCGAGGACTTGTTGGAACCAACCCAGCGCTTCAAGATAAAGTAGGACAATCTAAGGGATCTAGAGACAAACGTAAAAGAATGTTAGTGATGGACAGGCAGCATAAGGTGTGTCTGGTATAATGCACAGTCTATTAATTGTACAGATCTTTGAATAAAGTTTATCATATGATCTGTTTGGTGATTCGATGTCTTAAGGCTTTAGCCAACTAAAACAGCACACTCATTAACAGTTCAAATCTCAATTTCCGCATCAATCAACTTTTTAAAAAAATCTACGTATATAACACATTTATGTTATACTAAGGTGTCGTTTGGTGCGTTGTGTAAAATGTTGAAGACAATTGTCGGACATCATTTTTCTTGTGTTTGGACTGTTGTAGATCATTTTACTATACTTTTTATTATATTTGGTGCATCATAAATAGTCATATTTCAAAATTAGTTGACCCATAAGATCTTCATTTTAACTAATTTTTGATTTACAATCTAAAAACACTGTAAACCAAAACTAATGATTTCAAAATTTGTGATTTTAAAATCTGAGATTTTGTTTTTACTAATTTTAAAATCGATGAATTCAAAATTGAAAATTTACAATATTTTTATGGCGCACCAAACGACACCTAAATGGATAAAAAATTTGACTGAGAAAATCTTTCTTGTCAGGAGACTAGGGCTGTAAATAGATAAGATAGGGATATGGAAACGCATGTTTCTATTTCTGATAATTATTATCGAAAACAGAATCAAATACACAATCAAAATCTGATACGGAAATCGGAAAGTCATCTTGGGCTTGACACAAGCTAAACATGGGCTTCTTAAGTTATTGGGCCCATAAGAGCTGCAACACCAGCTGCTGCGGAGAACGTGAGTTACTGATATAGAACGTGGTCCTCGGTGCTTTCATAAAACCCCCGATGTCCGATTTTTCTGTACAGACAGAAATGAATGCAGCTCACTAGGAGGGTTCGGCATCCATCTTGCCGGTGATCTTGTCAAGCCATCCTCCCCTCTCAAGCCGGCATGTCATAGAGGAGATGGCACAGGGCCACCTACAGGTGTGAAGTGCAAAAATAAAATTGCACTTATATCAGGATTTTGTATATCAAGTAAAATAAATTTATATTCATTACCGGAAATACAAAAATCAGATTCAGAGTTAGTAATTTTTTTTCCCGTTTTCCATTTTTATCGGAAATATCCGATTCCGAAATTTGATTCAGAAATAAAAGATGGTTCTGTTTCTATTTATTAAGAGTCGGAAACGGATCAAAAAAATCGGAAATTGGATTTGCGTTGACACCCCTACAGAAGACATATTCTTACATACTTATGTGCACAAATTAAAGTTGTTAGTGGGTTTCTTTTTGACATCTCTTCTTCCTTATATACCTTATGAAATTTCAAGTAAGAATGATAATTTTGGATTATTATTTTCCTTTCCCATCCATAATACCGAAATGCAAATGGGCTTGGCTTGAGTTCAACTTTGGGGATCTCAATTTCGACATGGTTAAAATTGACCGGCGCAACCAACCTAAATACTCTAGAACTTTCAGATGAGTTCTAGAACAGATTTGACCCGGATTCCGTCCAGACTAATAAGGTTTTATCTTTTCCTTTGCCTAGGTCTTCCGTAATGAACGTTTGCAGTATGTTAGTCACTGGAAATTTTAACCTTTTGTTGAACCCGTGTTTAAATAGAAAGTACCTTGGACTTCCGGCTCCGCAGTTCATAGCCCAAGTTTGGCAAGCCTCTGACTGAAAATATTTTCATAAATTTATAATTTAATAATTTTGGGAGGAATACCCTAAATCTTGAAAGTTATTCATGCATTTTTTTTATTTTTTTAACCAAAAGTTTCAGCTTGTAACATTTTAAATTTCAATTATATCTACTTATGAAAGTGCAATTTGAAATTTTTGATTGAAAGGGAAAAAAAATACAAAAGGAGCTAGAGACATTCCTCTAGAATAAATTTAGTTGGAACTTGTAAAAGGTCAAAACTACTTCCAATTAGAACTAATCAAGAAATGATGGAATGCTAGTCGCGCCTTCTAAGCCTGAATCGACCGTTCTCATGTTAGGTTGGGCTTTGGCAGATGTTACTTGGATATTTTGGAGTGGGCTGCATTTGGGTTAGCTGAATGAGTTTAGGGTGGTCTAGTTTGCCCATAAGAAACCTTTACCTGCCTCATTGGGAATCTATGATCCTTGAGAAACGCAGCATTGAGTGCTGAACTGACCGCGGCAGTACGGTCCGAACCCTTCGATCAGGCGATTGCACTATGAAAATAATTTTTCCATTTTTTTTTAAGTGGGAGCAATTCTAAGAGAGCCCTCCCCACCGTCCAACCAAAAATAAGACAGTTAAAAACAATAATAATAATGAGATTACAGCTCTATGCGATTGCATGGTTTGGATGGTTGTGGGACGTGATCCAACGATTCAATGGCACAGTGCAGCAGTGCAATAGGTATTACTCATCATCCTCATCTGTGTCACTGCTTCTATAGTCAATTGGACCTTGTTCTCTGGACCGTCTGGTCGGCCTCGAGCTTAAAATATGGGTCTTAGTCCGATTCTAAACACTTTGTTTAACTATTAGGTTATTCTTCTTAGAGAAATACTTGCTGCACTATTTTGGGTGTAGTAAGGATAACATAAAATGTGCCCCCTAATCTAGAGACGTCACGTATGAGCCCTTCACGTGTTCCTGCAACATAATGATGGTGCCGACATGCATCAGCGTGCGTCAACAAACATAGACACTCCTAAAAAGAAAATTTTGTTTACAGATGGAGGAAATGTATATGCTCTCGGAAGCATGTACTTGCTCTCGGGAGCCTATAAAAGGTTTTGAGAGCGCGTGAATAATTTTTTTCTTTTAAAGGTGCCCTTGTGCGTTGACGCACACCGACATCGACACCGAAAGAACACATGGGCGTGTATATGTGGCGTCTCCAAGTTAAAAGACATGTTCCATGTCATCCTTACTACACCTAAAGTAGTCCAGCAAGTATCTCTCATCTTCTTACGTTACTTCATGAACCCTTTTCCTCACCAATTTATAACCCATAACAAAATCGGATTCCCAGCCCATAAAAAAAAGAGCCCATTACTCGCTCAGCTGCAAACGCGGTGCAGTAAGTATTTCTCATTTCCGGTAAAAATCTTTGATTTCTCTTTCAACTTATGTTTTTTTTGGTATAGTGGTCCATCTTTAGGTAGATGTCGTTCCTTGCTATGGTAACACGTCATAGGAAAATACTGGCCTGTATGGGTGAGATCATCATTTTTATTTTTGTTACAGCCGTTGGATCATTAATCAAAAGGACTTTATATTATTAAGCTCGAGTTTTCAGAAAGTTGGCAAAAGAAAATTAAATAAAGACAGCCGTAGTAGAGGAGATTAGACCGCTATATAACTGGTGAACCTTGGACATCCGTAGTGCCAACTTGCCGCACTACCGAAGGTGCAGCAAGTTGGACCCTAGATCATAACTTTGGATGCACACAAACCAAATGGGCGTAATTTGAGTTCATTAACCCCTTCTGTATATCCTCACGCAAATGCAAAATCTAAATAATATATATCATGGATATAAATGGTAACTGAATATTATGTGCCATTTTCCAAGGCTTAAAAAGGCATCGATACATGTCGTAACTAGTTCTTCAGTAATGCGTATTGTAACGAGGGGCATTGAAGTAAGATTTTTTTCTTCTTAAAAACTATTTTAGGTCAGAGTCGACATACCCTATCTGTCTGTACAACTCAATCTCCGATCAAACGATCCAAAAAAATCTGAAAAATAAAAAAGTTAACCCCCCCAATGAACAGTAAGAAATACCCTTAATAGGCCAGCCCAAAATCACGATGCAGCCTGGGATAACGTTCTGTGATGAGGGCCTTGGACATGCTGCAGTTGGACTTGGCCTTGCCCTGCCCATTGACACCCGTATTCTCAACATGGTGGTCTGTTAACGGAAGCACTTCAAAGATTCAAAAAGAGACTACAAGTGATTTTCTACTCCCAAGGCACTGCAAATTAGGATTCAAGAGAGCTAATTTTTGCTTATACATCTTTCCAGAGTGAAATCCCTTAAATAATAGTAATCGATCAAGTAATTTCTTTGCATCAACAGTTCTCATATGGCATTTATTTCAATACATAAAATACTTAAATATAAATAGATGAATAATTAGGTTACAAGATAGTGAAAGAACCCTTACCTTGTCCTTATCATAAATAAAAAGGAATATGGAATATTCCTTATCCTTAAACTTATATTGTCATAGTTTCATATAAACTATGGATAAATTTCAAGTTATCTTCCATTCCTACCTACGCCACTAGAGAATTATCTGCATCTCCCATTTTGGTTCTCCTCACTTTAACAACCTCCAATTATTTGGCCCCTAATTTAGTAGTTATAGACCATGGACACACCACAAAGTTATGGAAATTCCCCATCTTTAGCTGTTCTCCGCTGTCAAAAGAGGAGAAATATATGTTGCTTTCCCTCGTTGGTACAATATTAGATAAGTGATAACATAAAATATTTGAATAAGAACAACTTATAACATTGATGAAATCATATTGCTTTTCGTCGGACCATAATGGATATGAAAATAAGGAAAGAAGAGACATGCATCCGTTTCTGCCACTAGTCCAAGTTTAACTAGGAGTAACAAGAGGGAGCTAGCCGTGGCTATTGATGATAACCTTTTATTAGAATTTCCTTTATCCAACAAGGACTATGATAAGGATCAAGGGCTGGGTTAGCAGTGGACCTGGTAGCAGCTTTCATTTGTCTGGTCAAGTGTAGTGGTAAGTATGGTGGTGGATCTCAACCATGCACGAAACCTAAGGATGGCCCTTCCAATATTGAAGCGAATCCTTTATCCCTTGGTCCCTTTCTCCTTCTCTTTCAAGCCCCTGAACTCAAACGCCCCCCGCCTCCCCACACAAACAGGACCACGGCCCACCAGTCCCCAAGATACCACCACCTCCATCTGCACCATCCTTTCCCTTCTCCATGCATGTGCTTCTCCTCCCTTCTTTTTGACTGGTCTTCACTCTTCTCAGAGAGCTCGCAGAGAACCCCAAGAATGGGGAGAGATGAGTGAAGCAAAAGAGAGGAGGGAAAGAGAAGTAAAGGCCACATGGGCTGGTGCTCCCCTTCAGCTGCCTACAACCGGAAACTAAAGCAGAAAGATGTAGGTACCAGTCTCCTTGGATCCCCCAATCATCACTTCCAAATGATGAATGCTATCGATCAGATGGATTGGCAGATATGCTTAGATATTAGAAAGAAAGGGAGAAATAAGAAAACCCTAGCAATCGTTGGGCCAAAGATAGAGATAGCTTTCAGATCCGAGGACTCACTTACTTCCATGCAGACGAATAATTTCGGAATTGGATGGTGACCCATGGCAAAAGAAATCGAGTGCAAGTTTCCCCTATAAAGTCTGCAAAAGCTCAAGGTGTGGAAACTTTGTCTCCATGCCAATGATCTTTTGCAGATGCCAAGGGGGTGGAGGGCGCTCTCTTTTCTGTGGGAGCGGTGAAAAGCCGGAGTAGCAGTTTGTCTTGTTTCAGAATTTAGATTGCAGCATCCATCTGGTGCTGCGCTAGCTACTGCAATTTATATAACGCCATCTTTTACCTCAGCAGTGTTAAAGATGTGGAAACGTCGGGTGGCTAACGTGCATATTTGAAAATCTAAAGAGTCGTCTTTACCTGGATTTGGAGTGGCCTTAGCTTCGGGGTGCTGCCCATGTAACGCTCTTCTCATTCCTCTGCACAGCACTACTGCTAATAACAAAATAGCAGGTGCCCAGCCAAGGCCACGAATTCGCATATCAAACTGAAGGAATAATTAACTAATACCCTACTAGTGGGAGCCCTTTACACTGCAGGAAGACGTGCTGGTTTCTTTGTTCGTGGTCCTGCCGTTTCCTAGAATGGAAGTTCCAATGTTTCATCTCGATCTCATGTTACAAGACTCCATTTCCGAGACAGTGGCTGGCCTTTCTTTACAGTTGTTTGATATTGATCAATATCGGGCCAATTCCGGCTCCACGTTTCACTTTATTCTCTGTCACTAGAGGTTCCGGACGGTGTGGATGTGTGCAACTTATACTCGCAGGCACCCATAGTGAGCTTCTTGCCCACAACACGCTAGAAACTTTAACTAATTAGTCTCTATTTTTCATTAATTTGTAGGTTCACGTTGAGCACTCACTTCTAGATACAAATCCATTGATTGCCAACTGGTCATATCTAAGATCAGATCGAGCGGATGTGGATTGAGTACTGCAAACCACGAGAGAGAAGACTAGCGGTCAATTCTTCTAGTTGGTATGCATGGCTCTTTTTTGGTGGATCTCCGAAGGCTTGTAGCACTTTGTAGAGGAGGAAAGGCAAGTTATACCAACGAGCACCATTATCGCTTGAAAAAGATGGATAAATGTTATTACGAAGAGAAGGAATCCTCTCGGTACACGTTGAATTGAAGTCCAATAATATTGAGAGAGAAAGGAGGTCAAACATTACAAAAAGGTCTCTCTTATGATTTCAAAATTTGGCAAATACTTAGACCCTCCTACTCTTAGCATTGTTGGAATCCAGATCAATCAAACGTGTACTGAGAGGATCTCCTCTCTATTATGAAAGATATGTGATTGGACCCTCGAAAACTTTTTAGGTCTCTCTCTCATATTCAAGCACACACTGGCAGACACAGAAACCAGAATTTTCCCTAAAGTAAATTCCAAAGGAAGCTCATTGGTTGACATAAAGTTGTGCGCCGTAGATCTCATGAGTATGCCTCTATTCCGGCATGCAAGTGGCATTTTTCCAAGAATAGTATTATTTTATCAAATATTTACCAAAATATATTTAAGCGAAACCTTTTCTTATCTCTTCCTACGGAAGTTTTATTGTTATTAATTTTTGTTTTTCAGAAAAAAGCGTGCATTTTGATTCGAAAATGTCTAGTCTAGTTAAACTGTAAATTCTGATTCAAATATACGTATTGTGATATAAAGATACACATTCTAGTGTGTGAACAGGCTGCTTTTAGAAGTGTGTAGTGCTTTTGTTTAAAAGGCCATAAGATCTGAAAATGTGTATTCTGGAATTGGTAAGTGTGCGTCAAAAAGTGTGTATGTTTTTATCGAAAACATGTATTTTGATTCAAAACTCTAGGAAAAGATATATACTTGAAAATATTTTTAACCTAAATATACTTAGAAAATATTTAATAAAATGATATGATTCTCAGAAGAAATCTCTTTCTTGATTTTTGGTTCTATTTTTCCTCTCTATAATCATTGGGTATTTTTTACCCTCATCTTTATTTTTAAATTTTTTTTTCTTCAAATGGCCTATATGGCAAGAGAAACTACCAGGTTAGCCCCCCTTAGGGCTTATCTATTGAAAGCGATTATCAGCGATTGCCTCTTACCACTAATAGATGGTTAATTATTATTATTAGTAGTAGTGGAAAACAACTGCTAGCCACGTAGGAAGGAGCTTAATTAGACCCATACTACATAGATAGGGGTTCAAATACAAAAATTCATAATTTTTTTAAATTTCAGTAAGTATTGTTTTTATTTCAAAAAACATCTCAGTTTCTTCGGAAAGAAATCACTTGTGTCATAATAAGATTTTCCTAGCTAGATGATAGAAACATAGCTGATGTCTCAATGATCATTTCATTCACATATATAGTGGCGTTGCACTGCAAATGGTTTCTTTGACATGTATTTTGGTGAGCAGTTGTGAGCAGGGCTGGAATTGCGGCAATAGACCCAAACCGAAACAATGTGATCAAATCATAACCATTTTAACCTTTAATTTTATGGAGCAAGCTTTTCTTGCTATGGAGCAACACCCACGATCTTCAAAGTTAGGACTTCTCGATCACAAATGAAAGTGGTTACTACTCTTACAGGTATTGAATGTAGCAGAAACTAAGACGTTGCCTTCTCATAAACCATTATTCAAATGGTCAAACTATATAAAGTGATTCATCTTACAAGTTTCGCGTAATTTTCTTTTTATCCCGAATCATTTCAATATCGTTTTGAACCTGAAAATAGAGTAGACAATAATAAATGAGAAGAGATCCTCTCAATACATGTTTAAATTGGAGTCCAGCAATATTGAGAGGGGAAGGAGGGTTAAACAGGACTAAATTTTGAGATCACCGGGGGGGGGGGGGGGGGGGTTTTAATTAACTCCCTCCCCCTCTCAGTATTACTGGACTCCAATACGAACACGTACTGAGAGGATCTTTTCTCATAATCAATCGTCTAACTTTTGAAAGAGAAACCAATATGGCACAATAAGGTTAATTAACCCCCTCCCCCTCTCAGTATTACTGGACTCCGATACGAACACGTACTGAGAGGATCTCTTCTCATAATCAATCGTCTAACTTTTGAAAGAGAAACCAATATGGCACAATAAGGTTAATCTAGATTAGAGGGAAAAAAAGCTACTTCTCAAGGACTATCCACATGGTGATATCGTGTTGCAAATGGTTGCTTTGATTGATTGTGATGCGCAATTATGAGGAAGTTAAAGGACAGACGAAAAGAAACCCTTCAAAGGGCTCCAAGGGCTCGTAAGGGCAGACCAGATAGCCCTTTAGCAACTCAAAGCTGTTTGCTCATCTTAGAACATCTACATACGTACGACGTACTGTGAAGCCTAGAATGAACCCTAATTTGAACGCATCAGTGACAATGTCAAACTCATATATTCCCAGCGGCCGAGGTTGTGACTTTATGAAGATTGTAGCGTGCAAGAAAACCTAAAATCTTATAGATGTTATTGTTGATTAATATATGCATGGTTATAGGTTTACTTTCGGCTCACCAACATCATTAAAAAGTTCCCGTTTGGTCATTAGTGCGGTTTTAATAAATAAGGCCTTGTGGTTGGTGACTCATCCATCTGGTTATTATCTAGAACATTAGTGAAAGATTAATCTTCCGGTTGTTCTTCTCTCGTGAGAGTCTTGATTCACATTTACGTCGTTTATATATACACATGCCAACCGCCACTGCAAAGGATGCATTGAGGCGAAAATGAAGTCCCATGACAGTCTTACAATATCAGTTGTTGTAAATGTGTCCGGTGCTTGAAGGCCAGGTCATGCCTTTCTCTAAAGAATTCGATCCCCCTCGGTGTAATGACTGACCGAGTTCAGTCAATACAGTGAAAGGAAGGGAGGCAAATTTTTAAAAAAAATGTTTTTCGTCGATGTACTGACTGAATTCGGTCAACCAGTACATTGAGGGGATCCGGATTCTTCTCCAAATATCACCTTTGCTCTGAAAAAAGAATAAAATTGTATGGTCACCACCGTGTCCAAAGTGAACAATGCTTCCCAGGGAGAGACACATTGACTGTTATAGTAAGGAGATTGTTCAAATGGATGTCTTTAGGAACATTACATGTAGCCATGTTAATGAATTGAATTTCTTTTGAAAGTGGTTCCAGGATGTAATGTTTTCGAAAAATTTGTTCAATGTGATGTTTTCAAGAATTAAAATTGTTCCAAGGCATTGCTCTTAGTGATGTTTTAAGAAGACCATAATAATTCGGTATAACTTCGCCATCCTGTCACTACAAGAAAAAGGCAGCACCGGGGCGTTCGCGTTGGCTCCAAAACGCCATCGCTAATAAGACTATTCGCGACCGTTAATTGTTAGCCTATTGCTAATAAAAAATAAATGCGACAACTAAGAACCACCCGTCGCGAATAGTATTATTAATCGCAATGGCAGATAAACTCGTCGCTATTAAAAGTAATTGTGACATCTAAAATTAAATCCATCGCTAATACTCAGTTAATAAGGACGATCGAATAAGCCGTCGCCATTAAAGTACCAGTGACGCTTAAAATCGTCGCTAAAGCAAACATAGGCCGTCACTTATATCTGATGTATATTGGTCAATTTTATTATTTGCGATGGCTATGAATTGTTGCTAATATTATAGTAGCGACGGATAAAATCGTTGCTGCAAATTTTATTATTCTTAAATAAATATTTTTTGTTGCGAGGTACTAACCGTCGTTAATGAAAACAATTTTAATTTTAATAAATTTCTTTTTGCATGGAAAAACCATCTAGAATAGTCTGTTAATAGGGACAACTAAGCTAACTGTCGCAAATAATTTATCAGCGACGTTGAAAACCGTCGCTACAATTGAACTGAAATCGTCGCTATATCTTATTGGGTCCATTATCTGCAACCTCACTTATAGTTTATTAGCAACGGTCCAACTGTCGCTAACATCTATAGTATTATGTAATATTTTTTTATTGCACGAATTTACCTGTCGCTGCTTAATGGCAACCGATGAAGTCGTCGCAAATAGTTTTTGGCGACGGCTTCAACTGTCACTGGTTCTCAAAAAAATCTATAAATTTAAAAGTAATTTGAAGGTTTTTAGTTATGATTTATTTTATAATTAATGATTTAGTTATATAAGGTCTGAAAATAATCAGAGTGAAAAAGTAAATACATATTTTTAGATGATATTATTTTTTTTAGTATATAAATATTTTTATCTTCCTAAACAAGAGTTTCTGCATATGTCTATCGTGCCTTGTTACTCATACTTCGATGTATATATTATGAGTTAACTCGCTGCAGCATCTAGAAATTTTTTATTTTTCATCTTTTTTAGAATAATTTAATCAAACATCGAATTGTACTATCTGCATGTAGGGGACCTTGGGTCCTTTAATGTTAATCATAGGCAGTCGGCGTAGAACTCCCTCACAGTTGGTGCAACAACTCTTATATTATATGTAACTCTTATAATGGTGAAGTATATAAGCATATAAGAGTTACATATATATAACTCTTATAATGGTCAAAGTATATAAGAGTTAAGTATATGCTTATATATACTTAATTCTTATAGGTATATAGGTATAAGTTATATATATAAGTATACAAGTATATATATATATGTAAGCATATACTTATATTAAGGACGGGCGCATGTGCGGCAGCTAAGCGACAACCCATAAATTAGACCCTCACCTGACTAATGGTCTAAGTCGACCACAGTTCTATATATATATATATATATATATATATATATATATATTGCCATGGAGTTGCCCTAGTACCTTTATGAACAAAAGGGCGAGACTAAAATACTGATTTTGTAGCATAAGGTGAGAATGTTGGTGTAGGTGGTGTTGCCGGGACTCTTTTAGACTTTCATCATAGTGAGTTACTAGAGGCGTTGGTACATTAGAAACTACTCTTGGAGGAGAGGTTATTGTTGGATAGCAAGAGGATTCCTCAATTATGGAGTTGATTTGGTCAAGAGTCACCATTTTGGGCTCATCCCCATTCCCTGGATTGAAAATAATTAGTTTGGCTTCCATCAATCCCTGTATTTCTTTTTTCTCTGAATGACAACAATGTTGAATCGAATGACCGACCGTCCCACGTTTAACTCACATGTTTTGTTAAGATCAAAACCTGAACCTTCCCACGTTTAACGGCTGGATATTAGCCGTTACTAATTTATTAAGGACGGGCGTATGTGCGACGGCTAAGCAACAACCCATAAATCGACGCAATTATATATTAGCGACGATTGTCACATTGTAGTGACGGCTCGCAGTCGTCGTTTGTATTCGATCCCGTAGACTTCAAACTGACATAGTGAATTTCTAACACTCTGATGGTGGGTGATTAGTGTGATGCTGCCATTTATATTTTCTTTGGAGGGTTTGAATGGAAACATTAAAGTTTGTTACGGTCGAAAATTAGTCGTATTACGGTGATCATCCGATCGAAGATCTCGATTACTCTATAGAATTTGTTTGAGATGGAAATGTTTAAGATAGAACCTACAAGAGAGTGGACAGAGGCGTCAAGGGAGACACTCCAGTCTGATGGAAAGCAAAATTCTCTGATATCTAAATTAGATGCTAAAAGATGAGATCTTACTAGGAATTTTTGTGATCAGAATGACGTACCTTGCATCGGAAAAGATTCGGTAATTATATAGTCTCCTCCCCTTTGAGGCATCCCGGAACAGTTTCTTTTAGAGGGTGATTTGCCTACGATTGCATCTCCGTGATTTAGGAAGATCGTGAGATACTAGGCAAGCCAAGATTCACTTGCAGTTGTACGAGACGGATCGTGTGGACCT
The DNA here is from genome assembly GCA_030544215.1 of Zantedeschia hybrid cultivar. NCBI lineage: Eukaryota > Viridiplantae > Streptophyta > Magnoliopsida > Alismatales > Araceae > Zantedeschia > Zantedeschia hybrid cultivar. Next base: position 18,927,097 of record JARZZO010000014.1, on the reverse strand, counting down.
ACCATAAGTGAACGATTAGTAGGGCTGTCAACGGATCCGGATATTATCCGACTCCGATTCGTATCCGCATCCGATTAGTCGGATATTTATCCGATTAAGACATCCGGCGGACATATCCGAATATCCATTTAATTATCTGATTAACATTAGAAGCGGAAACGGAAAATAGATATCCGCTCCGATTATTATCCGACCGATTATGTATTTTAATAAATTATTTTAATTTTAGTGATATTTTTATATTTAAATAAGTGGTAATTCAATATTTGAAGTATGCTTAAGACATGTTGAGTGATAATAATGAAGTTTCTTGTATTTTTTTATTTTTAGTGGTTTTACTAATTTAGATAAATTATTTAAGTATTTGTTATTATCTAAGGTATATTTAATGAAGCATTCAAATTATTTAAATTTTTCTAGATATTTATAACTTGAATATGTATTAATTTAAATCTATGATATTCATGGACTATGCAAAAAATAAAACCTACAAGTCATTAAATTAAATTACAAGACAAAGTTGAAATATTTAAGGATTTGAATTATTATCTGAATTCGGATACTATCCGGCGGAGTCGAATTCGGATAGAAAAATTTATCATCCGTCGGATAGTATCCGGAGTCAGATATTCGGATAATATTAAACGGAGCGGAGTCAGATACTTGGTATCCGCTCCGTATTCGCTCCGTTGATAACCCTAACGATTAGGTCTGTAGGATCCGCTTGATGGTGCTGAGGCATGATGAGTCGCCTTTGGGGAGATTTCGCCGAGATCCTAGAGGTCTCAAAAGTAGTGGTTGAGCGCCAAACCAGAAGATCTAACGATCTAGGCTTGGTGAACTCAGAATCTTGCCTCTATCATGCAGACCGGAATTCTGAGTGCCATGTATCCCCTAACGTCGTTTCCGGTGGGGCGTGGCCCTTTGGGCCTGCGAACTGAATGAGCCTGATTGGGCTGGACCCAATCTCCCCTCGTCAAAGTTGTTCTTTGTTTCATTGCTAATATCTTCAGAAGATCTTAAATCTCTAGAGAAGAGTACTTTATCCATACTATGCATTAGATTGGAGAAAGCATTCCCAATCCACTTTTTTGCCCTAGGAAAAGAGAAAAGGAAAAGTGACCATGTCTAAATTATGTGAATATAAACGAAGTGAATATATGTAAACCTGTGTGCACATCCATTTATATTTTTAATGGACATGTTTCATTTTTAACACCTTCCGACATATTGGGTGAATATAAACATAAGTGTCTGTCCAAAATTGTGTGCTCGTCCATTTATATTTTCGGAGATGCGCATTCTTTTGCGCCTCATATCTTAACTCTTAAAACTACATAGATGGGCTTCTGCCGCTATCATTGTTTATTGTTTTCATGTGAAACCAATCATTGGGAAACCTATCGTTTTTTATTATCACATGAATAATAAACAATGATCTAGACTTGTGCACAAATAATCTAATTAATTAAGAGCAGGAAGATAGGAAAGCTCGTGCTGAGGCCCTAATCTTCTCTCATATGTATGCTTATAACAATGTTCTTTAGACTTCAATCGTAGTATTTTAGCCTTCATGCATGATGGATATATCAACGACACCAGCATATCATGGAAACTCCCTCCAGAATAGAGACTTCTTAATATTAGTTATCTTTTAAATTGCAGGCCAGTGTCGAATTAACTAAAAACCGAACTGGGATACTGAACTTAGTCTAACCATTGATGTTACTTCACCATTGGCAGCAGATTGTGTTAAGTCTGATTGAACATTAATGTGCATTTGAACTTTTTCTTTCTACATATTCTTCTCCTTCTCTTGTCTCTTGTGGAGTTCAGTTTATGAGTCACTGTGCTCTCCACAGTGTGAGGATAAAAGATGATGATAAAGGTTGGCCAGTGGAACTACCAACAAGGATGAAAAGGGATCCTTGGTATCCGCAGAACTCGAACAACAAGGAACAAAAGTATGAATACAGACGGCAAGCAAGGTATCATAGATCAGTCAAAAAAGGTTGATAAGAAAGAAGAGGATGGTGTTTTTTGTAAAGCAGCGTTCTCCTCGCACTTTTTACGACTTCTTTTCCTTGTCTTTCAAATAACACAGCACCAAAGCATCACCGAGTCACATCCCCTTCCTCCCATCTCCTGTGCAGAGATAGAGAGAGATAGACATATAGCGATAGGGATAGAAAGAGAGATAGAGGGAGCATGTTGCTATATTAATCCCTTCATCCCATTAACAAGCCATGTCTTTTGCTTCCGTCTATCCATTCCGGAGATTGTGCAAAAAACTAACGACAACGTACCCCACAGACCCACAGAATTAAATTTAAAGCCTCGATCCATTATCTATTAGGTAGGGATATTTGGAGGCTACGCGCTTATTGGACAAACTTGCTGTAGCTAGGTTCGAGCGACGCCTAGCTTATTCGATTCGAGAAGCGTTGATGGCAGGGAATCGAGAGGGTTTGCCACAGCATTGGCTAGCTACGAGGACACGAAGACAAACTGCCCATCTTCCAAAACCGAACAGGTGTTTCCATTCAACAGTGCGCCATCCTGATCTGGAGATCTCAAACCGCATGGCTCATGGAGTTTATGCACCGTGGAAGTCTGTGTGAGGGACTCACATGTACCACGCCACAAATGGCAGATACGTCAAGTTGCATGCACATGCAAAGGCTCAAGACAGGAATATGCACGACGTGCAAAACCACGGAGATGTCTCATGGGATTGTTTATTGCAATTGCCCAGCCAACGAGGGGAATTTGATGAACTCGGTGTCCAAAGTTGCAGCCCTGTGAATCGCGAGGGGGGTCTTGTCTTCCTCTCGGACGCAGCCCCCTCTCCCATTCTGGTGTTTTAATATGCTTTCTCTTCCCTCGAGGGCATATAAGGATACTTCAGGATCTCTCTCTCTCTCTCTCTCTCTCTCATTACTTGATAAAACGTGTGAAAGGATCGAGAAGGAAATAGCAAGGAGAAAGGAATGTACTTTAAGGTCGAGAACATACGTCTGGTTTGTTTATATTTGGAGAAACTACTGCGGAATCCCTTATGCTGCAACCGTCGGTCAGGAGGTTAAGAAATCTGGCCAAAAGAGAACAAGAAAAGGCTACATATTTACGAGCTTTTCTCCTATTTGTATCGATTTCTAATTATTAAGTATGCTGAATCATTCTAGAATTGTTCTCCCTCTCATGTCGGGTTAATTATGAGCTTCCGAATTATTCACAAGATGGCCAACTCCCCATGCAATGGCAAACTGTTTACTTCCACGTGATGAGAGAGCAGGCTTCTCTGTTTGGGAAAAGGAATCAGAGAGGGGAACAGAGAAAAGAAGAAAAGTGGCCGGACTCCAGAGCGAGGCTTCTTCCTTTTGCGATTAAGGAAAAGTGAGAAAGGAAGCAATCCAAAAGTGAGGAGGAATATATTAGTGTCGGGATTTCTGAAGGAAAGCATAGGCATCGAGGGGTAACTCCACTCTTTGTGCTCCAAATTCCCCCCATAAATTTCAAAAGAAATCATTTTTCCGAAGCCGCACACGACAAATTCCCTACTTACACTAAGATTTCACTGGCTTTTTCTCTTTTAAGTGTCGACAGCAGCGAAGATTATCTTTCCTGGATTCTAAAGCAGCCACTTTATGGTCTAAAGACAAGATGCTTATCTTTATTTTGTATTAATCTTTTCGGTCCTCCACTACTTTCCAAGGATGAGAATGTTGGCTTATGAAATCTAAAGGAAGAAAGGGGGATTCTTTTTTAAAACACATCAGCAGGCATGAAAAGTAGTGCCCTTTTAATATTTCTTAAGGAAGAATGTGCTTTCCTCTTCTAAAGTGGCCTCTTCTTTGCGCTACCCTTAAGTTATGAATCATACCTTAAGCCTGCTTTGTATGTCCCCTACGTTGCGTTCAGATTTGAAAACGTACCATACAACTCATCCCATCATTTTGTTTGCTTCTTCCCGTCTTGTGGTATGTGAGGCTCCCTGAAACATAATTGCCATAGGTCCCTATGCCTGCTAGCCACTTTCATACGCCAATCAAAGGAACCTGGTTTTCATGTCCAGGCACATGGACTTTTCCATGGGGAAAATTCTTCACAGCTCGAGCATGTAACTACTTGTCTAATGTGTGCCGTAGTGGGGAACAAGAAACCACATGCTTCTGTTCATTTCTTGGGTGATACATCACTATAAATTCTCGAAGAGGTGGCAGAGGACTATATAGTTGGGGGAAGTGCACTCCAAGCTTTTTTCTACTTTTCTTTCTATTTGATGGACAATGCTTTCTCTCGTTTGGCCAATCAACTAGGCATGAAGACATGGCAGACTCTAATGCCGCCAATGGCAGCACTTCTGGACAAGGAGAAAATCACGACAAACTAGTACATGCCCACCTAGATTTTGCGATCCATCTTAACATAGTCCATAGATATAGATGAGACAAATTAAGACTGGGGTGTATACAAGCATTATACGATCGTCAAAGAAGACTAACAAGTATATGTCATGATTGAAGTATATGCGTGCAGCAGCCATTTGGTTTCTTTAAAGGATCTTCCTCTTAATTTCTGTATAGAACGTTTTCCGCTCCCATCATGAGATGATGTCTTCTATCTTAATTTGATGTAATAGGCTCACGCACTCAAAGGAAATTACTCTCTCTCTCTCTAACCTCTTGATCCGACCTCTTCTATGTTTTCTCTTCTTAGAATTCAAATGTGCTGTTTTTTATTCTGTTAGCATGACTACCGTATTGTAGCGAAATTTTCGTTAAAAAGTTCCTCAGTGGCTGTTGTATTCTTGGGTGAAATCCTCAACGTCCGTATAATAGGATTCTTGTGAATCCTCCTTTCACATCATCTCCCTAGTCATCACTCTCATCATAACTCGACCCAAAATGGATTCAGGGAGACTTTATAATTCATTCATAATCTCTAAGGTTTGTCACAGAATGACCATGACAACTAATAGCATTTTGAATAGTAGGTATTATGAAAATGGGTTTTTATGATATCGATTCCTATCACTTGCTTCCGTCAATTTTTCTCAACTCTATCATAACTATACATGAGTTTATATTTAACTTACTCTAGAAAGTCACTCGTACCCCTATTTAAAATTTGAATTTTACTTGTTGCATTGGCGGTCGGTGCTGGCTACTGGTATAAGCAAAACAAAAGAAAATTAAGTTTTTTTAAGTCACGTAACATGCTCCATGTGTCCGCACAATTCGATCTTTGATTAAATAATAAAAAAAATTAAAATTTATTATTGGGTTCAACCTATTAAAGTCATTTTTTTACTGTTACTGAGGCTCTATTTTTAAATTTTTGGAGTCATTTCAACTATTTCCATCTGTTTTAACATTAATCTGAAGAATATTTTATGAATATTTTCTCATTTTAAGTAATTCTTAATTGAAAAGATTTGTTATTAAATTATATTAAGTTTATGGGGACTAACATCAACATACGTAAAATACAGGGATTCCCCTATTTTTATTAGAAAGCCCTATGAAAATTTATAGCTTCATCGGGGGGACAAGAATGCATAATGGAAGACTGATGCTCTGAGATCCCTCATCCCAGATTTCCAACGTTGAGAAGCGGTGGCATGCGTGGAGTTGAAATTCCTTAAATAACGGATCGAAATAACTCTATGACTATGTGTAGCTTATGAATACGTAAGAATATAACAGCAGCGCGTCGAATTGATTCACGTGCTAGCATTAAGCAAAATTATTAATGTTCCGAGAAAAAACATACTCAATGGCAACAAACAATAGGATGTTGTCATGCTAGCGAGCAAAAATAAGAACGCGCGCGTGAGCACATGTCGTTTCGTCTGGAGAGGAGATCCACTCAGTACATGTTTAAACCGGAGAAAATACTTGGACCTTCTTTCTCTTAATATTACTAGACTCCGATCCAAACGTACACTGAGAAGATCTCTTCTCTTTGGCCTGTGGGTGAGAAAATACTTGGACCCTCTTCCTCTCAATATTACTGGACTTCGATCCAAACGTACACTGAGAAGATCTCTTCTCTTTGGCCTGTGGGTGAGAAAGCCATTTGCATGTGGGGAGCAGCTCGCTCATAAGGTCTGAAAACATGTTGGAACGAGAGAGATCAAGGAGAGATTGACATATATAGACAATACCGAAAAACGCAGCTAAAACGATCATCGAACGTTACAAGTTGCTTGTATATAAATCCTAATGCAAGTGCTAAGGAAAAAGGATAAAAATGGCAAGCATATTTGGTATACACACAAATAAACACAAAATAGAACCTAAGGAAAGAAGGCAGCCCGTGAAACCCTTACAAGAAAATGACTACTGATCATTTACACATGTTTCTTTTACCACCCCCCAGCTCAAAGTTTACAAAAAGAAATAATGGAAAATACCGATGTTAGAGATTTAATTAATTGGAAAAACAAGAACCACTGCTTCTCATGTAGGGGACCAGCGAACATCTCGACTACAAGTCATCCTTCAGCTTGAAGAAGAATCTCCCGTCCACCAATTCGAGTAAGTCCACGTCATCGAAGTACCAATCTTCTGCATCATCGTCTCCAGCAGACAGGTTCAAATCCAAAGCTACGCAGTGACCATTAATCTCTTCCTCGTATTCTACCCCATTCTCTTCCTGATCATTTTCACACTTTTGTCTGATGGGAGGAGAGCACGCTCTCGACCTCGAATCAAAGCTTTCGCAGCTGAGGATGATGATTGCATCACCCAAACCGACCTCTTCACCATCAGAAGCACGTATTCTTCCACTCTCGATCGCATTCCTGATGCCCATCTGGGAATAGTAGTCCGTCTGCTCTACATCTTCCATTAAGATGACGGAGTGTGGGTTGCTGCGTAATGCTTCTGCAAATCTCTCGATATAACTGTGACTAGCTTCTGATCTTGACCGTTTATTTCGGAGATCATCACTTGAACCTGACCTCGTTGAAGAGAAGCTGCTCAATCCAATCGTAGTGAACTTTGCTTGGGACCCAAAGACGAGGCCGGCCAAGCCTTTCGCAATCTTCTCCTTGCCTTCGTTGTCGCCGCCTTGGAAGAACAACCAAGTATCTTCCTTGACCCTAGAGTTTGATATATCTTTCCTTCGTATCATTCCTGACCTACAACGAAGCACCGTGCCGGCAATCTCAGGAATTATGTCTTTCTGCCACATAACCTTCTTCTCAAGTGCAAGGCATAGGGTCTTCAGGTTCTCGGAATTGAGCTCCTTGAATCTGTGGTGGTAATCCACTTCCATGGTCTCGCTTGAGGACGTCGAGATAGGGTTAGGGTTAGGGTTAGGACGGTCGAGAATGGTGGAATTCAACAGCATACCGTCCTGCATGTGGTTTCCTGAAGTAGGTGTATAGCCTTCATCTACAGCTTGTGATATCCAGATATGGTGATCCCTCCATGTATTCTTGGAACTGATGGCGACCGGCCAAGCTTGACGGTTTTGGAGCAAGTTACACTGTTGGTCATACGAAGAGATGGAAGAAGAAGTTGGAGAGGCTGAAGAGAAGTTGAGAACCTTCTCGGGTAGATGGTGGTGATGTTTGTGGGATGAGCTGCATATGGAGTTCCACTTTTTGCAGAGCTCTCTAATTTGTAGCAGATCCTATATACATAGCAACACAACCAAGAAAAGAAGAAAAGAATTAGGCAGTGGCCACGACAACATTAACTTTGAGCAGCAAGATCTTGCGATTCTAAATCAAATGAGCGTAGATAAGATGATCACCTGGGTACTGGCTCTTCTGCTCTCTTCCTTGTACTGTTGGAGCCAAGGAGGCAAGCTAGAGGTGACCGAGCCATGATCGCTGCTAGAACTATTTGTTAGGCCACGAGCCTCAACCTCAAACTTGGCGGAGCAATCCTGACAACAATTGAGCTTGTTTTCCGCTCCGTTTTCAATAAGCGACCACGATGATACGTCTCCACAGATTCCACTGAGGCAAGAAATGGGAAAAAATGAGCAAACTTTGCAGAACCACATCGTGATAGCTTTGTGCTTCTTTTGCTGTTTCCGGTTATATCACTGTGTTCACTTTTAGATGGTATACTGAGAACCAGTCCCAATACAAATTAATCAGCGAGGGGAGGTATTCCTTTAGGAAGAAAGCCTGGGTTGTGAATGCTTTTATAATTTCTGGTGATACTACCAAAAGAAGGTGAGAGGGGAAAAGGGGAAACGCCGAGCAAGTGCTCAGCCTCAACCTTTTGGAAAAGCCACAAACAACAATGTAAAAATGCTGCAGCTTGAGTAATTCGACACTTTAGTTCATCTTTATCGGAATCGATGATCTAAACATTAGAAAGAAACATCCAGTGAAGGGATAAGGAGCAACCAAAAGAACCTCATGTTCCAACTTTTTATGGTAAAAGCAATAGATTCTAGCATTTCTTTCGAGATTCACAAGAAAACTCATCCCTCAAGGGACTAGAATGAAGCCACATATACAGTGGAATCATTGTATATTGATTTGTGTAAGGAAAAAGGAAACAAGAAAAGAAACGAAAAACGAATCTGCAGCTCGTCAAACTAGCGTATGTGCTGGAGAAATTAATAAACTAATTATTCATGATCAAACAGAGCAACTCTCAGAAGCTGAAACAAAGGATCACGATTGATGAATTTACCTGTCGCAACTGAGGCTTAGGTCTAAGCTTCCAGCGGGAATGGTGAGAGGATGAATTACCTGTCGCAACTGAGGCTTAGGTCTAAGCTTCCAGCGGGAATGGTGAGAGGATGAAGGCCCCAGATAGCTTCCAGGGAAGGACGCCCTGACCTACACCTCATGTAGGTCTGATACGTTGCGACTCCCACAAGCCAAAACCTCCCACACCTGGTCTCCTCCCCGAACACACTTGAGACGAGCCTTCCGAGCTCCATAATCACATGTTCAACAGGGCAATAGCAACCCCTCCCTTTTCCTGCGCCGGCGGCTGCCCTGTAGTCAGCAGCCCATTTCAGATCCCCGAGGTACAGAACAGCCCCCCTCTCCACACAACAGCTCTTCACAAGGCACCTGAGCTCCCCAACCTTCTGCTCCACGTCGTCCCTGGAAAGGCACCGGAATGTGATAAGCGGGAGGCTAATAAACTGGACATTCCTCAAGATTTCAGGCACTTGATCTGCCTTGCCAACATTGTCCATCACCGCCTTAACGACCCCTTCGGTGGTGGCCAAGCACTCCCCAACAACTACGACACTCCTCTTCCTCCTGCTGACCAGGAAGTCTACAACAGTCTTCACATCCTCTTGTCGTATTTGATCCGCCGGCTTGGGTTTGCTCGCGGGGCCAGGTGGAGTTGGGAGGCTGTTAGGGCTCTCCTTGGACTTGGTGGTGTTGGCAGGAGAGGAAGAAGAGCTACATATCTCCAAAGAGACGGCCTGCTCTACATTGCTCTTCACTTGGGTACTGGAGAACCCGGCTTCCCTCATGACCCTGCTCACACTGGGGTCGTCCAAGATGGAGATAATGAGCTGCTCGACCTCGATCTTTACGGCGAGAAGGGGCTGCTGCTGGCTCTCGATGGAACCCCGGCGCTGCTGTGCTTGCGCGCGCTTGAAGGCGGCGACAAGAGCGTTGGATAGGGAGGGCGGGTGGTGGTGATGGCTGTGGGGTTGGTGGGGGCCGAGCATGGGGACGGAGGAGGTGGACGCCGGGAGTCGGTTAAGCGCGACGTTGAAGCAAAGCTCGAGGGCCTTGCACTGGAGGGGGTGGGAGTGAGACTGCAGGCAGGCGGCCCGGAGGAGCCCCGTGGAGGAGGACAGCATGATGTTGGCGACGTGCAGTGGGGTGACCTGCGCGTGGCCCCGGCGCCGCGCGAGGCTCACCGCCTGCTTCACTATGCTGGCCGCCTCCGCGGTTAGGGCTTGTTGCACCGTGGAGCCTCCGGCCCTCATCTTCTGCTTCTTCTTCCTTCTCCCTGCGGCCTCCCAGATGGTGCTATTGGACGGTAAACTCCAAAGCAAGCTATAGACTTGGAGAATTGAGGGCTTTCATTGGAAGCTGAAGAGGAGCTAGCTAGTAATTAAGAGGGGAAGAAGAAGGAGAATGGGGTGGCCGGTTGTTGGAGGGTTGAGGGGCTCCTGGCTGCGAACTATATGGATGCGTAGAGCGTCTGTGTGTGTCTCGCTTGTTATGTATGTACGCCGATGTAGTTCTTGCTTCTTGCTCTACGCCCTCCTTTTTCATCCTTTTCGGTAATTTGCTGGCTTTTTGCGAATGTGACTGATGGGCGGCTCCGTATGTGTAGGCGTATGATGTTTTTGAGGCCGGCCGGCCGGTGTGTCGTTGTGCTTTCCTTAGGTGGGAGGGTAAATTGCGGGTTCAAAGTCGATTTTGCAGTGGAAAGTGGATGGCATGTGCTGACAGGGCGCATCAAGGCGGCCTCCCTCCTTTGCGCGCTCTCTCCCCCCCTCTACTTCCTCCCTAAACGTTTGTGGCGGGCCAAATATATAACTCAAGCTACGTTCGGTTACGTAACCCACAGAGATGCGTTTTCAACCATTTTATTTTATCTTGGTGAGATTAGTAAGCATAATTGTGACAATTCCCGCAAAATCGACATAGAAAAGGTTTCTGGAGACGACACAAATTCCTCAGAGAGCCCTAAACCAAAGTGGTTTGTGGATATAATTAAAGAGAGTGATATCTCGTAGAGCTAAGGGTTATCACGGCCCATAATCAACTAGTAGTCGGTTGTAAATCCAATTAACATATTTACTAAGAAGAAGAAAAAAATTACTGAAATTAAGCACCTGCTGTGGCCATACACGCGTACGTGTGCGCCAGATACAATGGATGCATCTTTGCTATAAGGTGTGGTGACGGTGCATCGTCTGAACTGTGCAATCAAAGTGCAGTTGTACTGCAAAAAACTGTGCAACAAGTATTTCTACAAAAATACGGCTACGCACCATCAAATTCGTTAACGGCAGCCGGTGGTTACAACCGGACAACGTAAGTTTTGAGAGAGCTATTTGATCCTGAAACTAAATGCCCTAGTGCACCAAATTAAAATATGCATTCTGATCAAGAAGCCACCTCATAATGTGTCTGGAAATTCCACTGATTGGATAATCTTAGTTGGCCAACAAATGGAACGCTTTCCCATATATGGGCCTAGGAAAAGCTTAATCAGCTGGGCCCACACGTTCACCCCAGTCGATGATTACGCGGCAAATGATCCGACTGGAACCTTGATTTCTGTAGTGAAAGATCTTTCTTTACAAAAACATAATCACTAGGCGGACGGATGGGTGGTAGCAACCGGGCCACTGTTGCTCATCTTTTTCTTGGGCCCATTAAAAAGCCTCGAAATATAACATGTCTCTCTGAAAAGAAGGTATTGCTGTGTCTCTTGAAAAGAATCGGGAACTGTGTACGGTGCGCTTTCTTCTGGGGCTCCAAGGCGATGGAATAAAGCGCACTACTGTGACACTAGGATTAGGCCCAACACTGAACGACCCTTACATGGAACAATTGCATGCATAGAAATTAACATAAATCCTCTCTCTCTCTCTCTCTCTCTTTCCCAACAATTTCATAAAGGTAGAAGCTTTTGAACATCCTCAGCCTCCAAAAGGATGGTGCATGTGAATAGAAAAAACTAACTTCCAAGGGGACAGGAAGTGCACGCACCTATATGGAAAAATAAAAATAACAGCGATACTAACAGCTTGCTCGGTCGTGGTATCCCAACTGCGTTGTGAAGAGCATGAGTCCTTGGAAATTCTCATGTACGGACTCGTGTGGAATCTCCTGTGTGTGGCCATACATGATTCATCTGATGCAAATTGTGAGCATATCTAGTAAGAAATCACAAACACTTAGCAGACCAAGTTTCTTGCAAGGGCAACGTCCGTCGACTATTCTAACCAAGATGACTGATTAACTAGCGGACCAGTTTGGGACCCGTAAATCGACCCATTAGTAAGGGACAGAATGCGCATCCTGAGCAAATGTGTCTTATTACGGGGTGGGGCAGGTTTTCCGGGGGTTTCCCTGTACTTGGCATATGATACAGCACACTTTATATTGCTCATCACGGCTCAGGGAGTCTTTTCCTGAGGATATCTCCAGATATGTAAAGTGCAGGCACTTGGTGCACTTGCTTGTTATATGCTGCACATAAATATATATTTTAAGGGGGGAATATGATCCTGCCGCTGCTGGCGCAGGGTCCATGAAGTAAGTAAGACCAGTCCTCTTCCTCCGGCGTGCCCTTGCACTGCATGGAAAGAAGAGCTCCACCATCCCCCATGAAATGAGAGAAGTTACCGCACACACCCCTCGAGAGATCTCTCTTCATTCCTCAATCATCTTCGACTGGTTGTTCAACAGAGAGCTAGACCCGATACCATTGGTACCTCCCCACAAATCCAGATGCACTTGATGAAGAGGAGGAGTTAACCAAAAAAGAGTTTAAAAAAAGGGAGGCGAATGTGAGAGTGTGTGTGGAAGAAAAGAGAGAGATGAAAAGAAAGATGAGTGATGCACCACCAAAAGGACATGATGATGCAGGTACATGGAAATGCTTCCTAGCCACCTCAGTCTCAGGGAGCCTTGAGTTTTACAAAATTCCAGTCGTCCACCCCATGGAAAAGCAAGGAAAACTTGCACGGATCGATGGAATAAGCTGTGGCAGTATGACATAGGGTTTGCCATGAGTACTTCCCAAACAACTATCTCAGTACCACTAGAGCCCAATCATGGAAGAGGTTCTCTCGTTTGGTTTGTGTTTGATTGAACGCAACATCTTTTCAAGATGCAATTAGATCAACCAAGTGCAACTTGGACGAGAAGCTGAATCTATTCTCCAAGAACTGACATCACCTCCATCATGTTACAGGCTTAAATCCTTCCTAGTACACATACCAATGCAAATTATTTCGCCTTGTTAAGGGACAATGGAGCTGTAATATTCATGCTGTCTGATGCTCGCGCCTGTAGTGCACATATGCTTGTGCTCATCTCCCTGTGAGTCCAAGAACATGGACACAACTTTCTTCCTTTCCCCGTCGAGAGGTTAGTGTTCTAGGACACCACCTGCTTTCTAATGAGAACACATCAAAGTTTAGATGATTGTTTCAACAGCTTTCTCTTTCTCTCCCATTCACTCGAGAGGAGGCCGGGGAACGACGAGGCTTCTGAACTACGTGTTCTTTCTTTTCAAATGAGTTAGTGACCTCAGTCAAAAGCTTTGGGTCTCCGATGGTCTAAAAAGAACACAAAGGAACATGGCAAATAATTAGAAGGGAAAGTGGGGAGCAGCGCCACAAAAGGAGTGCTCGAAGTGAGTGAGATCATCGGTTGAAAACTTGAGAGCGTCCTAAACATGGAAAAGGTGAGAAAGTAAAACCCATGTAACCCTCTTTCCCCTTTTCTAATGAGAAGAGATCTTCTCAGTATTGTGTTAGACAGAGTTCGGTAGTACTGAGAAGTAAAGGGAAGACAAATATTGCAAAAAAAAATCTCATGTGATCTGAAAAATTTACAAATATTATGAGTTCCCCTCTCAGTACTGCTCTGGACTCATGTCCAACACAGTACTAAGAAGATCTCCTCTCTTCTCTAACGGTTAACCTATTTGGAAGCTCAGCACACAATAAAAATCCGAGATAAAGTGATAAAAAGAAACAAAAGAAGAGGAGGGAAAAAGAAATAAAAGAAAGAGTTCTCTCGCGAAAACCCTTTCGTTCCAAGAGTTCCTTTGCATCGATCCAAATATATGGAAATTTTGATACTTCTCTAAAAGATGCAGCATTCAGAATAAAAAGGAATGGTTAGTCCTAAAAGCAATATATGGCATTATCTTGTCGGAAAGCCCCCATCATTTAATGCTAGCTTGGATACGCATCTACGGGGCTTTAGATGGTGGCCATGTGGGCAAAAGCAACATCTTTCGACTACTACATGCAATACGTACGTATGTGCACACATCAGAAGAGAAAATAGTTTCTGGTAGCATCATGGCAAGGTGTATGACCAAACCTTGAAGATGGAAGGAACAACCAAAAAAACCCTGACATCGAGATTAACACTTTCTTTAAACTAAAGGACGAGGGATTACGTGTGAGACACTCCTGCAAAAGCTGTTCTCGCTCTTAACGTGGGTGTTATTAGTTTCTATTTCTATGACAATTTTCAAAGCGATGCATCGAGATATCTCGCGTACGTACCACCTCCCTTGCTTTCCAGTTGCTCTTCTATTAACACACTAAGCTTAGCATTCACATTACTCCCTTTGCTCTCCTATATATGTATCTTCAGCTTGGGACATTATACACTGACCACCAACATAAACATACCAGAATTTTATGAGATTTCACGTAATTAGATCCACCGTGGAACAACATAAACATACCATAATTCATGTAATTTTTTTTTAAAGTGGAGACTTTAGTTAAGATTCTCCCTAATCAAGAATAGTACCATATTAATGAGACGCAAAAAAATAAAACATGAATATCACTCCACTTAACATCTTGAGCTATGTGAAATAGACAGCTCATTAATTATATATATACATCGGACTTTGTGGTTATATTTCTGATTCATTCATCTCATAATTTCTGTCCAGATAACGAAATGTAATCCACTTGTACATGAGAATCTGCGTTAAAGTACTCTTTATTGATTAGAGAAAAACATTTACTTAAGTAAATATAGGCCCATTCTACTCCTAGGGAATTGGCATTAAGAAGAGTCTAATACTTCAATTGTATTATGACAACATACAATCATTCTCCCGAATGAAATATCTTCTATTGTCTGTTACTTTACATATCAAAGTTTAAGTTAGCCTGTATGAGTAGATGTGTTTGAGAACAAACTCACAGTGGTCCAAAAAAAGAAATAAATATGAATATAATATTAAATCCACTTCACTTATTGTCTAGAGATTTTAAGCACCACTTTTAAGTTACGATGGGATCAATTATTCTGGATTATTTATTCTAGAATAAAGAGTATTTCATTTTGATAGGAAAATCGAATCTGAGACAGAATATCAAATTCTTAAGTGTAAGGTGAAATTACTTATTCACCTAATTTTGCGAATAAACAATTCTAATGTAAAATAATCAATTCCTCCAATCAAATCACTATCAAGCCTTATTAAGAAAATACAAGACCATATTTTTCCCTAATTCTACAAACAAAGTAGAACTAAGATTATTAAAAATCTCAACACCTTTATCACTCCCAAATAAGGAGACCCTAGATTGTGGGGACCTCCTGTCCATCTTAGAGATGAAAATAAAAACAACTAAAAAATGTGGTTGATGCTTGAACACATCAGATTCGTTTGGATATTTGAACTTGTAGACAGTAATACACGGAACTGGCATCTATCATGTAGATGGTTGCAACGTAACATGGTAAAAGGTACTTAATGTCGTTTTGAGTCCTTAATTTCTTGCCCACATCACATCTCGTCGCCCTTTTGCGACCCAGCTTCTATAATCTGAGTCATTTTAAGACTTCTATATATAGATTTCAGTCCAATTATCCTGAGGAGAGGTCACCAAGTCTTAAGGGGTAATACTATCCAGACTAGAAAGTTTTCCCAATTTTTCTATCCACTTGACGTGGTCGTACTTGATTGGCTTGGACTGAAAAAGTGGGAGTAACTGCAGCAAGTAAATTTGTGAATAAACCCTCAACTTGAGCTTCTCCCTTTAGCAAGGTAAAAAAAACTGGGGAATTTCCCGTCATGCTAGCATCACTCAGTCTGAAGGTATTTATCTAGTTCTTTTTCCTACTTTTTGACTGCCAACTAAACATTTCCAACTGAAGCTTGTTATATTAACATAAAAACAAGATTGTTTAGGAATTAGACAAGTGTAAGTCTCGCTCAATATTTTCCAAAGGAAGTAAAAGTCAAGGATGACTTCCAACTAAAAACTTTGTTCGGACACATTTAATGTTTAGTTTCTCCTTGAGCTTAGTCTTATCTAGATAGGTTGCTCTTTTCCTTATTTGTTATACCTGCTGAAAACTATATCCACAGAATTGAACTCGTTCTGCCACGTGCACAAAAAATAAACAAAAATAAAAGAGAAAGAGAAAGGAAGAAGAACCTTAGTTTGAATGATAAAGAACAGATACCATAAATTTGCTCAGGCTTATCAGAGACTCTAAAATCCTCCGTAAGTGTACTTCTCCAAACCTACTTAGAGTTGGTTACGCTAAGAGACTTTTTCTCATATTTTTAGTAAACTCAATGTCAAATGTTTATGCAAAGCAATCGACATTGAGTTCGCAAAAAATATGTTTTTGATACACAGATTTATGGTAAATGTGTTTACAATAGCTCCATCTGCATTTTCTTAAGTCGTATAAACCTAGCTACAAGAATGTCATTGTTATGATTGCTGGTTTTTAATAGACTGGTTAAGTCTAACTTATGTGCCAGCTGGTAAAATATGCGTAGGTTTTATGCTACGTTTTTGCAAATATTTCTGTAATCTATCATATTTGTGTTTATGCTTTATAATCAACTTGTTATTTTCAATGCCACTATGTTCCACAAAATGTTGGACATCATATCCATCCATCAAATTACCGTGAACTTGAAGAAGAATATACAGAAAAAGGGATTCTATAAAAATATTTATATTCACAAAACAAAAAAAATTACATTTGCAAGCTGAGGCTAGGACAATCGTACACTTCTTTTTGGAATGCATGTGATAGGGAAATCCGTATGAGCCCAATCAATAAACAGCCCAATAAGAATTGGGCCAAGAGGTGTCCGGCTCAGAGGAAGCCCAACAGTTACTAGGCCGAAGGCAACATAGGCCCATTCATCTTCAGCCCAATCCGGCTACGGTTATGAAGGGGCCCCAGATGTTTCTTTCAGAACTTTATTTTTTCTTATGACTAGTCCTACATCACTTGCCATAAGAAAGGTACCCTCCTCCTCCACTATAAGAGGAATATTATTCGCGGCAAAGGTACGCAATTAAGCCTCTCTCTTAGTGCATTAAAATTATCAATAAGTCTATCACTGACTTAACCTTCGGAGAGGGTTCCCCTCGATCGAAACCCGGGACCCTGCCTGACAGTTTCTTCTCCCAATAGGAACATCTACCCTTGTTCTCTGACTCCCTCTCGGCTTCGGATCATCTGTTGATTCTCAGATTCCGCGTCCGGATCGTTCAACCGCGATTGTCTCGACTGCATCAGCATGCATGGTTAAAACTTAAAACAACGGTTGATTAATTTGGGAGTTTAAGTGTAAATATGTAGGGCAGACCAAAGGAGCATATTTACACAATCTCTATGATGGCCTGGCAAGATAAGCCGTACGTCCGTACCCCTCTATTGCACAATCAACGAGGAACACTCTTTTATGTTAAATTTTAACTTATATATTCTGCATTCTTACCATCCTAATATATATAATGGTTCAAAATTGCCAGGATGGCATACCTGACATGTATAAACCTTTGATATGTGCTATTAAAATAGCATATTTGATAGATACATTATTTTGTAAGAATACAAGGGAATATAAGTATGACATCTTTGAAATTTAAGAATACCAGAGTGGTTAAATATGAAATTAGTCCAAAAAAATAAGCTGAAGGATAACTGACAAAAAAACATAACTAAAAGATAACTACATCATTACTCTATTAGGGATTTTTGCATATATACTCCTAAAAACCATTGTATATGCATCTATGCCTCCATCTCCCGCATATTACTTTCAATACTGATATTTTGTATATATATATATACATATATATATATATATATATATATATATACATTAAATTCATTAAAACTTTGCATACGTACCCTTGATGTTGTCAAGATTTGCGGAATCTTTTTAACATATTTAATTAGAGTTCACATTGTTTTCCGGAGGGGCATAACCTTGACATATCTCAGACTTTATGAGTACTGAAAACCTATGTAAGAGTTGAGAGTGCAGATGCAAATATGATACTTTCAATAATATATATGTAAAAATACCTTCTTATCATACGACATTCAGATGCGGATAATATCCATATCTTGATTAAAAATATAGAGAATAGGTGGTTAAATGGACCGGTTTCCAGTGATGCAGTACCATTGGATGCTTTGGAACCGGAACCTAGGCATTCAGAAGGTAACAAAAAGATTGGACCACGAACATAAGATTGGAATCTTCCTTCCTTACCTCCCTCCAATTCAGGTCAAAGTAAGGGAACAATTGAACTGATGTTATTAACTAACAACGAGCAAAGACGTTCACTTCTATATGAATTTATAACTCATTCATACACAAATGAAGACTAAATATAATCGAGTTCAAAATAAATTTGGGAAACCAATTGGTCTGCACACGGAATGGCAAGAGAAATGCTTACTGCAACACACGTACAGTGCACCTGTAAACTTCAATCCAACAGTTCAGATCATACGATTGCACCATCTCTTTTTTATTTGAATTTTTTTTATTCTTTGATCTTTTAATAGGACAGTGCAAAAGTCAAACTACGGTGAACCTCCACTTAACAAATTTTTTTTAAATAAAAAAATTTATATGACTACATTGCCATCTAATCAAAATAATCGGACGTCAACACTCCAAGCATTGCAATCAACAGAGATTTTGGGCATCGGAGCAAGCATTTCACTACCGGCAAATAAACCTGAGCTGCTGAGGGAGGTGGATTCGGCGTCCAGTGTAACCTTCTACATGGGCTTTGCCGGAGGCTTTCCGGGCTAACGGCCCATGAAACAATGCGCAACGCTAGCATGAGTTTGAGATTTGTTCTGAGAAGGAACCTCTCGAGGCCATATTGCGAAGTTATGTGGCCAAAATTGCCACTAGAAGAATTGAAAATGGGACACGGGAGGAGAATGTGGAAAGTGAAATACACATTGAGAAATGGGTATTTCCAAGTACGTTCAATTTTTTTATAAAAAGAAAACAACGCTTTTCCAAGTACGTTCAAAGTTTGGGATGGGGACTTGATGGGCTACTCAGGGCTATCCCCTTCTTACGGGAGACTCCATTACAAATTTCAGACCTTTAAACAACTCTTCCCAGAACTTCCAACAGAACCCTAGAAGCCTTAAATGTTCCTTGGGATCGCTGGTACACTTTAGAAGCTTAGGAAATTCGATGGTAGTAATGTCTTTCATCAACTGATCTTCATTATTTAGGGTTAAGAAAAGTCTTGTTGCATATTATAGTATGTAAATTTTGATGAGATGGATTGCACATCTCAACGGTTTTTAGAGTTAGAAAAAGTCTTATTGTACACTATGGTATATAAATTTTGATGAGGTGGATTGCACAACTCAATGGATAGAACCATTGAGATGTACAATCCACCTCATCCAATTTACATATCATAATGTACACTAAGTATCACTCTTAGAGTTATGACATTACGGAATAGTTATAACTGGGTGGACTCTTTTTCACTTCTATATTTCCACTCTTATCCCTAGAATCTAAAGAATATGGTATTAACAAATGCAAATAAGACAAACACTTGCATACTTATATCCTTTATATTACAATAAATTCTAATAAAGTATATTCCATTATATATATATGATCCGTGTACATGGTTATTATATATGTATATGTCTCTTCTATTTTTAATTTATTATTATGTCTGACATACTTATTCATGTCGATGTTCGAAACTAATATTTGTGTATAGACAGATCATAAAAAAAGTTAAAAAAAATGAGAACTACTAATGACCATCCATTGGCAATAGTATAGCAGCGGCTATATAACCGTTGATAATACTTCTAAAAAGGGGCTACTCAACCACTAATAATTCGCTTTGATCCCACATAGCCCAACCTACTACACCCGCAAATATTACGTGTCATTTTGATTAGAGAATAGGAGAAGAATAAAAGGGAATAAGAGGAGAGTAAATTTAATTTTACTTTGATAAACGGAATGACTTATTATACCGTGCAGAATAATATATTCGGAGAATAAGAAGAATAAGTCATCCCACCTTAGACCTAAGAATTATTTATTCTTCTTATTTCGTCAACGGATCTCACAAAACTATCAAATCGAAACACTATTTATTCTAGTATACGTTGTTCCGTCAGTAGTAAGTCTCACGTAATAACATATTCAGCAAACAAGTGGAGCGTACAAGTACAACCTGACTTCAACACCACACAAACGATTCATCTATCTTTAGGTGGGAGCATCTGACCTAACCAAAACTCTCTGGAATAGGAACGCCAAAACATGGTGGACAAGCTGTGTACAGTAATTTTTTTATTTGTTTTTTTATAGGTCCATCCCAAGGTGTCATAACCATTTGTACAATGCAATGTCCGATCGGATGACTAAAAAAAATTTAAAAAATCAAAAATTGAGCTCCAATGAACAGTTTACTGTTTATTGGAGTTTAATTTTTTATTTTTTAAAATCTTTTAGATCGTCGATCGGACATTGCACTATACGGATGGTTAAGAGAACAACTCGAGACAGACCTAGAAAAAAATTTAAAAAGATATATATATATTTATATTTACCCACTGTAATGACCCTACGTGCAGCCAGCACGCAAGGTTATTCTTGTGTAAATGTCATCAAGGCATCAACCAAGGATGTGAACAGGTGACCCCATGTCTAGCTACTGAGCTGCCTTCTGGACATGTTTTTCAATCATGATGTCCTTCTATTTACAAGGATACCTGGAGTCAATAATTTTATATTTTACCAATTCTTTTCAGACAAATGAATATTGATTTATCTTTGATCTTTGTAAGCAAAAGTGCACCATGATCTAGAGAACGAAGCCATAGTTATCTCACCTGCACAGGCAGGGACTACTTCGTACAAAGGGAAGAGCAGCATGCACAATTTTACGACATGAGAACCTTTCATTTTAGATATGACTATATGTCTTCACTTACATAATTTAGAAGTAAATTTAAAATTTTATTTATATTTTTCACTAAACAATTGATATATCCATAATACTTGAGTGAAGACACCCTGAAACTTGAGAATGAAGTACATAAGATTTTATTTTCAAAATAAAATTCCCTTCTACTCACTAAGCGTCACTTTGATTGGAGAATAGAAGAAGAATAAAGACGAATAAGGAAAAAATAAATTTAATTTTGTTTTGACAAGTGAAATGACTTAAATCGTGCATAATAACATACGTATCTAAAAAATAAGGATAATAAACCATCTTATCTTAGACTCAAGAATTATTTATTTTTCTTATTATGAATCCCACAAAACTATCAAACCAAAACAATCTTTATTTTAATATACGTTATTCTATCAGTGGACTCCACATAATAATAACTTATTCTGCAAATAAAGTCGGACTTAAGCTAGAAGCAGTGGGAACAAAGAAAAGGGAGCCGACACCCTTGGCCCATCCGCATCAAAAAGGAGGTAGTCCTTCGTGAAAAGGACCAAGGGTTGGGTGGAATTGATGCTTCATACTGGCGAAAGCAGTGAAGTTGTTGCGACGAGCGGAGGTCTAACGTAAATATAGTGGTGATAGTACAACCACAGATGTGTGGATTAGATTTGTATTTTGCTTTGTCCGAGTGATGAGGATGCTTGCTGGAACGCCAGGGACAGCTCTTTCCCAGTGAACCAGCTGTGGGGCAGTAGGTTGCACGCCTGCTTCTATCATGAAAGGTCTCATGTTCGAATCTGGTTGGAGTCTAATAACTTCCCGATCATGTAAATTGTTAAATGCTGTTGGATATTTATTCATGGTCCATGAGATTACTTCTTCAGAAATCAGTTCGACTTGAAATTATCATATAATTAGGCAGACCCTTCGACCTGCTCGGATTTGTCTCCAAACGTTGGAGGATTTCTCGAGTTCCACTCAGTTTGAAATCTCGGTCGCTTGTATATACTTGTAAATACTTGACCTCTATGCTCCTTGCAAAAAAAAAATAAGGACAGTTGGATAGGCTTTATTTCTATAAAATAACTTAGTTTACTTCTTCTTTTTTTTTAAACTGGTACAAATATTTACAGGTGACCAAGAGCAAAGCCTAAGGGATCCTTTAGAATAAGAGATAATTTCAAACTATCCTATAATTCTATTTAATTAGACAAGAAATTCAAGTCCACCTGATCATTAAAAGAAGTAATCCTATGGACCGGGGATAAGTATCTCAAGAGTGTTTTTAGATTCTAACTAGAAATGGAACTTAAGACCTCCCAATTGAGACGCAAGAGGTGAACCAATTGCATTAGGCAATTAGTTCTATTTTTTTCCTCAAAATGATGGTGTCAAAATTAGGCTTGCAAAATAGTAGAATTTTGATTCATTTGTGACCACCAGATTAGCAACAATTGGAGCATTTTGTTTTTTAAAGCTTTAATCTTTAATGATTTAATGCTTTGTAACACAAAAAATCTAAAAGATAATATTAAATGATTATTCAGTCATCAACTCAAAACCTTATTGAGTGGAGAAGATATCATTCATTTAAATACACTTTACGATTAAGTTAGACTATTTTGAGCCATATGCAATAACACAATAACACAATGGCTTGCCCCTTTGAAAAAAAAAATACTGGACTATTTAACATATTTCTTCACATAGAATAATAACAAACACAGGATATATAAATGGTCAGAATCATGACCATAAATTCTGATATGAAATTGAAGTAATGGACCATTTAACTCTGTTAAGGCATTACGAAAAACAAGAAATACTCAAGGGCTTTGCAATTGAAATTGTCATCGGATTGGATGACAAGTAGTATTTAAGGTCTGCTATACCTCCTATGTGACGGTGCAGAGGCTGCACGCCATCCAACTTGATAGCTGCAACTCCAATGTCTTGAGGCATGACCAAGTTCTTTTTTTCATTTAAATATAGTCTATGTAGAACTATTATAATACTTAGAAACCATCAAATCTTTTAATGATTTTCCAGGAGTGTAGTCTAATCGTTGTCGTCGAAATGAGATGAAAAAGTCTAAGTAAAAAAAGGGTATTTTGTTTTTGGTCACTCTAATCTACTTTGTTCTTAGATAATTTCGTATAATCTCTCTACTTAGTAAAAAGTCTTGTCATATTTTCTTTTCAAACAAAAACTGAGAGAGAGAGAGAGGATAAAAAATTGCAACCAAACGCCTTTATAATCTGACTTTTATTTAGGAAACACCCTTTTTAGAGAGTTTATTCAAACTATTTGACATTCTGTTAAATTTTTTTAAGATATTTTTCAAATAGAAGTAAAATTATGGAGAGTTTTTTTTTCTAAAATTAAGTGGATCAGAGGAATTTAAATTAGACTAAAAATCTAAAGAGAATAAAAGAGGAATGTTAATTTATCACTGTAATATGTTGTATATTCGTATTCTTCAAGACTCAATTGATCTTTCAGTTAATAAATTTTTTTAATTGGATTTTTCAGTAGATTCGGTTCAGAAACTACTCGCAAATGTGTTTTAATAACAATTATTCCTTGAGGAGATCAGGCCCGCAAAGCCCAAATTAGCTCCAACCTTTGCTCTAGCATTTTTGGTACCCCATTTCTCGCAGCCGGATTCCTTCTTTCCGCCCACAAGTTGATTTTGGGGAACTTTTGGATTAACTCGCATATCTTAAAGTTTATTATTAATATTTTATAATTTTATATTTATTTAGAAATTCTCCTTTTTCACAAAAAACAATCACAAATATAAAAAATAACTTCTTGGCATTTTCAGTACTAACTTGAGGTTGTGATGAGTTATAATTAAATGCCAAGGTTAGGTCCAGGAATTAAGCCCTAGATACCTAAGATCATACAGTGAAATCTAAAAATTTCCTTTTTGGGCCATCCCGTAGTGATCATAAAGCTTTGACCCCTGAGTGAACTCTGTTGGAGGGAAACCATTAAAATGGCCCTTTTTAAACCGCTAAATTGTTTAACTATGTATTTGAAATTTGTATTGAATGCTAAAAGTATATAAAATATCATTTTTATTTATGAAGCTTTTAAGTTAATTAATTTGATTAACAGTTTTTTAAGTAAAATTTGGACCTGTGTTAGTCAACAGTGGTAACGTAAAGAAATGTTGACTCCGCCACTTAAACAAAGAAATAAATACGGTCCCTGCAGCATTCATGGAAAGGAATGACGACAAACAAAAGCTGAAGCTTTGTGAAAAAATGGGAAATGTCATCAAGTCAAGATTTAGGAAAAAATACCCAAAAAATGTGAAGTCGGCAAAAAATTTGAAACTTTACTAATTGAGAAAGAAACTTTAAATTTTTAATGTATAAAAAGTTCAGAAATATGTGATTGAATTATGATTTTTTGAATTTATTAATATTCTAAAAGATTCTCGCAAAAAATCTTATTTTATTCATAAAATACGTCAAGATGAAAAAAATGATGAGATCATATTTTTAATAAATATATAAATTTATTCTTCATTTCTCCGCAGTAAGAAAGAATGCTCTTTGTATCGTGGACAAGAGTGGGTTACGCTCGGAGAGAATAGAACGGAAAGTCCATTTTCTGAAAACGAAAATGTTCTTATGATGTCAGAGATTTAAGACAACAAATGGATATAACTTTTTATTTCTTGACTTAGAAGATTATCTCAAAACAAAACATATACTTGAACTTAGAAAAATATTTTTTATAAAAAGAAAACAATGCTTTGCTCCATTTCGTTAAGTATCTGTTTGTCTTAACAACGTCCGAGATTTGATATTAGTTTATTCAAATTTTATTTTTTTCTTCACAACTGTTAATTATATAATATTCATTTTTAAGGAAGAAAAGGTTCTCTCAATACATATTTTTCCAGAATATTTGATGAGGTTGCACTCATGAGTGGTGTTTTAGAAAATATACACAATTATCTTTTGGTTCCCTTTTTTATCTACTGGTGCTGAACGGCAATGGCGCAGCTAGAAGTTTTTCTTTGCAGGGGCCAAATGGTGTCATGATTCAAATCAACAATATTTTAAAATTATCAATTTAAAATTAGAATTCAAGAAATGAATAAATTATAAAAAGTGATTGATATTTATACAAAGTCCATCACAAATTATAACAAGGCAAAACAAGTTTTTATTATAAATAAATGATACTTTTTATTCCTCATATTTTAAATTTTGAGATTACGTTGTTATGCTAAAAGACATAGACAACAATGTAATACAAAAAAGTGAAATGTATGTGCCTTTTAGGGTTGTAAACAGGTAGGATACGGAAACATAAACAACTGTTTCTGTTTTACAATTCCAATAACAATAATTTGTTTTCATTTTTTATTCTGGTAAAATCGAAAAATGCATTTTTCGTTTCCATTTCTGATAAGAATGGAAAGTGCATTTTTCGTTTTCGATTTGTTTCTAATTTCGATATTGGAACCGGATATTATTAATTATAAAAAATTATTAATTTCTGAATTTATTTATTTAAAACTTATTAGGATTCTCCCTTCTTACAAAGTCCCTCTCCTCAACCGTTAGATTAAAAATGATCCAAAGGTTAATATTTATTATTCATAATAAACTTAACTAATAATCAAAATTGAAAATACGAAAACAGGGGTTTCCGTTTCCGATAACTTATCGGAAATATCCGTTTCCAATTTCGATAATTATCGGACGGATTTTTTTATCGAAAACGAATTTTATTTTATTTTTTTGTAACGGGTCAAAAAATCGGATAATCAGGTTTCGGTTGACAGCCCTAATGCCTTACCTTCTCTATTTCCTTAACTGGGATATTATCAAGTATCAAGTTTTAATTAGGAAAGAAGAAGAAAAATTGACTCAAATCACTATTCGAGAATTTGATAATAATTTTTAAATAAAAATAGAAAGGTGAAAAATGCCTAAATGTCAAGGGACTACTTTTATATAAGCTTAATAAAGTATTTGGCATTTTTTCTTTTAAAGCTATCTTGCATTCAAAAACTATTTGATTAATAAATTCCTCGATTTTGAAACTACTATATTCAACTCTTTCTTCGTTTGTTTTGAAAGAGGGAAAGAAGGGGGCAGAAGGGAGGACAGAAGAAGGAAACGTGGGAGACTATAACACATCAGACCTTAAAAAAATTATTGCTAAGTTGTTGTTATCCTGAGGACATTTTATGAAGATTCTATCTATTTCATCAGAAATAGGAGAAGGCAATCCAAATAAACTATGCAAATATTTTACTTTCTCAAATAAAATTTAGGGGAGAAATAACTAAATAAATGTGACCAAGTATCATGTAATGTTGAAGGTCAAAAGACAATACTCTCTGATCCTAGACAAATAGTGGTTTACCATGAAAGAGAACAAAGTTAAAGACATAATAATATGAAAAAACTTTTCAAAACTGTAAAGAGATTATCTTACACATATTTTTGGTGTTGAAAATCAGAAAAGAAGTACCGAACAACCCATGTAGTTCAGAAGCCAACAAATTTTATTAGAACAATTATCAAAGAAATTGAGGATATATACATGACATACCCCCAATGGCATAGACTTTAAGGATGTCTTTGGCATCTATTCTTAGAATTTCTTTCTCATTCTTCATTCTAACAAGTACACGACATTCTCTAATTCTCTTTCTTAGGTCTTATTGGGCAACATCTATGAGAAAATTAGAAATTTAATGTTGGTTTTAAGGTTTCACGAGTCTCACTACAAAATTCAAAAGCTACAAAAAATTTAAATATGTGAGCTTTTTCTCTCTCTATCTTCTCTTCCACTTTCTTCCTATCTCTCTCTAAATTTAAAGTCTCAAAATTTTCTTTGGAGTTGATAAAATGAGCAATTATTGCCTTTGTCCCCTCGTGTCCCCCACTATCTCATGAAAACTAACTTCAAACAGTGTTGTCAAACAGGGCCTAGAATGAAATGTCCTTTGGTTATATTTTTTAACTTATACAAGAATGTCTTTTTAAGACAACATTAGTTCTAAAGGAAGTAATGTATTTTTTCTTTTTGAAAGAAGGCCTTCTTAATATATAAAAACCTTCAAAGTCATTCTCATTTTCTCTGGAATGAATTTTTTTTAGAAAGTTTTTTCTCTAAATTACTAAAGACATTTAAGTGAGCCCCATTCCTCACTTTAAGTGAGACTGAGTTTAGAGGAATGGATGTTAAAGATTACCTAAGACATTAGGTTAGAAAGCTTAAAAGCATTCGGTCATCATATGGACATATACTATTCCTTAAGCGCCACTTTGTTTGCCGAATAGGGTGGAATAAGTGTGATTTATTCTTAGAATAAGCTTAAATCAGCTTTGATCGGCGGAATTGCTTATGCTCCCCTATTCCCGCGAATAAGACGAATTGGGCGAATATGCAATTCCAGCCTAACCCCCTGAATTGCTTATTCCGGCATTTTTTCACAGGGGCATGAACAAGACAAACGACATCGTCGTTCGAGCCCCTGCGAAAGGCATCCTCCCCTCTGCCCTTGCGCGAGGCATCCTCCCCTCCGCTCCCTCGCCTTTACTCCTCCCCCAGCGAAAGGCGCCTGGCTGCCGCCCCGAGCTCGCCACCCCTCTCGACCTGCGTATGACAGGCTTCGTGTACTTGCTTCGCCGACCGCACGGACGGCCGTAGAGGACACTGTCCATCGGCGGACTGAGCTTTGATCTACTGGTTTGTAGTGTGATTCTTCTTGGTAGGTCGGATGTACCTTGGGATTTCCCTTTTGTTTTCCAGAATGAGTTCGCCCTTCTCTGGCCTTCCGCGCGATGCCTTCTTCAAGGAGACGCCTTCGAGCACCTAACCTAGGGTTTCTACCTAGACATGTCAAACGCGTAGCAGCAGCTTTGGACATGCTACAGCTTCGAAGGTTTGCTTTTTGCAGTGACGTTTCCCATCGAACACTAGGGTTTCCCCTCCTTTTCCTCTTCCCAAGGGTCACGGAGGCTTTTGTCCTGCAAGCTATCCAATATTTCGCAGTGTTCCTTCCCATCCATCATTTAAGCCTGCTGTATGGTCTTTCTCTGATAAATGGATGAACGAGGCTAGTAAAGAAGGCAGGGATGCTTCGGTTGGAGGCAAGGCGCTGCAGTGTGGAAGCTGGGGGGGAGGATTTGGTTGCGTCCGCGATTTCCTCTTCTTCTTCAAACGAGAAGCCTTCACCGGCGACCATCACCTCTTGGATTCACGGGTTTTTCTACAACTTTGCTTTTGAATACCTCCTTCTCGTCCTTCTATATGTTGCGATTCCCATGATATTTCTATCTGCCTATGTGCCTTGTGCATTTCGCATAGAACCTAACATATTTGTGCTTGCTAACCGTAGCTTGTAAGTTCCTATGAAAGATGGGAGTTTTTTTTCATTGTGGCTGATTCATTTGTGCTCTTTATATATTAGTAAAATCTAAAGAATATGACTACGTTTCTCATTTGGATCAAGCATGTCTTTTTTATATATCTGTCCCCAGCTAGAGTCAGCTAGGATATTTGACAGTTTCTTCTTCCAACATCCCCCACATGACACTAGATATTTTTGAACACTGTGGCATGGCAAGTGAGATCTTGGCATCATGTTGCCAAACAGAAAAGAACTGTTTAAACCTGTCAAATACTAAAGCCAATCCACATAACAAGTGCATTATCATGGTGATAAACCATGGCATGGTCCAAATTGAAGACAGCTGCTTTTGTACTATGTGCATTTCCTGCCTCAACTTCACAACCCATCTATCTCACTCCCTCCCTCCCTCTCCTTTCTCTCTCCAGGCTCTGTCTTTCTCAAACTCCTCTTTCTAAAGAAGCCTGAACCCATTTCTCCTTAGCATTTATGCTGAAGATGCCTGAAAGTTTCCTAGGCTGATGCTTGGTAGGTTTCATGTCACAAACCCAACCATGCCTTCTTCCATTGAAGATGGTTCAGTAATACATGTTCTAGCTATGTTTGGTATTTCCTAGACTTGGTTGCTTAGGATGATGACATGTCGGGTGAATTTCAGAGATGGCTCAATCATGATTTTTGTGTGGTCTTATCTTCAGATAATGGCAAGTCCTTTTTTTTCTTACCTTCTTTTCTTCTTTGACTATCTCCTCTTGTTTGTGATATTTACATATATTTTCACATTGTTGGGTTGTTTTCTTCTCTATGGTATGGTGCTTGCCCTGTGTCTGCCATGCTCTCATCATGATCCATTTTCCATTGAAGATGGTTCAGTAATACATGTGTAATGACTTTCCATTGAAGATGGTTCAGTAATACATGTTCTAGCTAGGTTTGGTATTTCCTAGTCTTTGTTGCTTAGAATGATGACATGTTGGGTGAATTTCAGTGATGGCTCAATCATGGTTTTTGTGTGGTCTTATCTTCAGATAATGGCAAGCCCTTTTTTTTTCTTACCTTCTTTTCTTCTTTGACTATCCCCTCTTGTTTGTGATATTTACATATATTTTCACATTGTTGGGTTGTGTTCTTCTCTATGGTATGGTGCTTGCCCTGTGTCTCCCCAGAATATCCACCTTTCTGGTGACCCGAGGCATTTTCCAATCTTCACATCTGCAGTTTGAGGGAATTCCACAGTTTCAGCATACAGACATGGCAAAACAAACCCACCTTTTTCTGGACTCCTTGTTTTTTCTCTGATGAGAGTATACAACTTTTCATAATTTTTCTCTGATGGGAGATTAATTATTTTGCTCCCTAAGAAAGTGCTCTTAATTATTTTGTTTACATGCTGCTGCCACCCAAGAAGAAACCAGATCTCCTACCATCTGGATCCCCAACTGGGGAGCAATTAGTCACATGTGCTGTTATTCTGTAAATTTTGTATTTATTTTCAATTATTAACTTCCATTTTTTCCTTACATGTATTTTAGTTCAGATATATGTTCCATGCTAGAGTCAGCTTGGATATTTGACAGTTTCTTCTTCCAACATCCCCCACATGATAGTAGATATTTTTGAACACTGTGGCATGGCAAGTGAGATCTTGGCATCATGTTGCCAAACAAAAAAGAACTGTTTAAACCTGTCAAATACTAAAGTCAATCCACATAACAAGTGTATTATCATGGTGATAAACCATGGCAGGGTCCAAATTGAAGACAGCTGCTTTTGTACTATGTGCATTTCCTGCCTCAACTTCACAACCCAAATTGAAGACAGCTGCTTTTTGTGTGGTCTTATCTTTAGATAATGGCAAGCCCTTTTTTTTCTTACCTTCTTTTCTTCTTTGACTATCCCCTCTTGTTTGTGATATTTACATATATTTTCACATTGTTGGGTTGTTTTCTTCTTTATGGTATGGTGCTTCCCCTGTGTCTCCCCAGAATATCCACCTTTCTGGTGAACCGAGGCATTTTCCAATCTTCACATCTGCAGTTTGAGGGAATTCCACAGTTTCAGCTCTCATGATCCATACCTCAGTGAATGCTCTCATGCTCTCATGATCCATTTTCCAACTAGCAATACATTGATCTGATTCCTCTCATGATCCATACCTCAGTGAATGCTCTATTTCGTTACATCCAATTATCTCATTGTAAATGTATACTTCACAATAATATGACTTAGTGCTCCATTCCTGTGACTTATGTTATCTTTTTTCTTGTGATTAGGCATTATAAAAAGTGCAAACGAACCATGTCCACCTCTGATAAGTGTACGCTAAGTTGGCCAAATTTTGTGTTTTCTTACAATCTTCACCTTTGTATGACTGATGGTCTGCATGTTTTTTAGATTGTAAAGTAAAATTTGTTGGTCATTTTTTTCTTGACAACATATTATTCTTTTTTGTTCATCTATTTTGATCGAATGTATATGTTTATTAGAAGGACGAAAGGGTAAACGCGCTGCTAGAACTGAGGGCACTAGTAGGGTCCGTGCCCCAAATTGGACTACTCAGCATGACAAAGTCCTAATCGGACTTTTGATGGAGCAATATGACAAAGGAAATCATATTGAGGGTACATTCAAAACCCTAGTTTGGCACCTTATCGTGCCGATGTTCAATGCTGCAACCTATCTACATTACAACAAGGACCACCTGCAAAATCGGTGGAAGGTCCTGAGAGGCCAATATATCAAACTTACACAGCTATTTAAGAGGACAGGGTGGGGTTGGGATGACCACGCAAAAATGCCTGTGCCTGGAATTCAAGATTCATGGGACCAAGCCATTGAAGTAAGAACCAGTAAATAGAACAATATGCTTTTTTCTTTATTTATTTAAAAACTTATGAAGTTAAGACTTATGACATTTCCATACACCTTTCAGGCAAATACTGACTTTCGAACTTTAAAAGGTAAAGCCTTTCCGTTCTTAAAAGAGATGGAATATATGACTGGCAGTAGCACGGCCAATGGGGGAGATGCAGAAGGGTCTTTGCATCCATCACAGTATGTGAACAGACGCCGACGCCGGTTTGGGAATCGTAACAATCTCCCACAAGAAATGCAGGCCCCACCACCCCCTATGCAAGTCAATGAAGACTATGTCCAAGGTCATATACTTATTAGTGATTATCTTAATGCACTTGGCTCTGCATCAATAGGACCAAATCATGACTTTCACTTCGGTTATGCCAATGCTGGTTCCATAACAGGTGACCATTATATATCCATATCTGGACAACTGAATAGCTCAAACAATGAATATGAGCAAAACTACAGTGGCGGTTCGTACCTAGCCCACTCCTATTACTCAGCTCGGACTCCTTCCCCTCCACCACCGGCTTCATCAGGACACAGGGAAAATGAACAAGAGGTCATTTCTCCTCAAAAGAAAGAGCCATCCTCTTCAAGGCGTCGGGGTAAAAGAACCATTGGGGACGAAGCAGTGCTTTCCTTCTCTAGTGCAATTCGCGAGCGCACTGAAGTTCTAAAGGACTGGAGAGCGGATCGATCTTCATCTAGGTGTTCCAGCGGCAGTACCTATTTGTCAGACACGCCGCCATATGTGGATCATAAGATCCCGACAGTGAAAGACTGTATGGACGATCTACGTCGTGTTCCGAACCTCCCGCGTAACCTGTATTTCCGGGCTGTGAACCTATTTGGCACCCCGAGCATCCGATCGGTGTACATGGCTCTGCCGGAGGAGGAGAAGCTGGATTGGGTTATTACTTGGACCAGTTGACTTGAGTTCTTACGTATGTTATGTTCTAGTTTGGCCATTGTAGCCTCCTATGTTTGCCTTCTCATCGTACTTTCGAGTATCAATGTTGTTATCATCTTTGCCTTCTGATTGTACTCGTTCTGTTCATCTTTCTGTAATGAACTACTATCTTTACGACTGGAATTTTCTGATTCATGTTTGAAACAAAGGTGGCATTTATAATCTATTGTGTTAGTATGAATTGCAATTTCTACTTGGACGTCTTGTGCAGGCATATGCTTCTAACTTAAAATGGGACGATTTAAGTGTTATGTTGTATGGGTCGGCCGTGAGCCCGGTCTGTACCTGACTTGGGGAGAATGTTACGCCCAAGTCAATGATTTTCCAGGAGCTCAATACAAAGGGTTCCACTCATTTGAGGAGGGGGAAGCAGCACTCTATGGTGTTGTGGAGCAGCCTATACCGAGACCAACAAATACCCGCGAACAATATGCAATGGGCACTCCAAGTACTGTACGAGGCATGACTGGTCCACCTACGTCGCACACATCAATGGCTTTTTCGTGGCAATATTGTCTCATCATATTCCTTTTGTTTCTAGTTGTCTGCTTACTTTTTTTAATCTTACTTGGTATTTTTCTTATGCCCTTGAGGGGCCATTGATGTACATTACTGCTTTTTAATCAAAAGTCCATTGTTCCTTCTGTTGGCATCACTTCTTTTTTGGACTATGTAATATGTGAGTATTTTCATAGAATTTAAGGTGCTTATTTTATAATATATATAGTATTCACTTGGAATGACGATTAAGGGTGCTTAATGTAGAGATCGATGATTTGATAATGGAGTTTATTCGGGAGGAGGAGGAGATGGTTCAAGAAATAAAAGACGCCATAATTGAAGAAATAACGGATCAGTTTGCCCCTAGTGTGCCTAGATGAAAAATGTTTACTTCGACACATACTGGTCATGTGTGGACACAGGAAGTGCTACAAGGTCATGAAAGGAGGGCCTATGTGGCGTTTAGGCTAAGCCCCAGCATGTTCATTGCACTGAGGGACTTGTTAGTAGAGAGGGGCTTAGTACTTGACTCTAGGCATGTAACTATCTATGAGCAATTGGCAATGTTCCTACATGCTACAGGACATGGTGTTGGTACTGGGGCATTATGTGAGTATTTTCAGCACTCTTCACAGACAATTAGCTATTATGTGAACGAGGTTGCTACGGCATTGGCATCCCTCAAGACATAGTTTATTCAGCTGCCTTCTTCGATTAGTGAATGCCACCCTCATATTCGTGGGAAGGAATGTTTCTATCCTTATTTCAAGGTACTATAATATCCTTCTAGTTTTATTTCAATTCCCAATACGAGTCCTTATGCATCATCCGATATATTAATTTCAATGTGTATGATGCAATTGGGGCGATTGATGGGACGCACATCATCGCTCATATCCCACGAAAAGATCATGGACGGTTTCGTAATCGCAAAGGTTATATAAGTCAAAATGTAATGGGAGTAGTCTCATTCGACCTTACTTTTCTATACGTTGCTGTCGGTTGGGAAGGTTCTGCAGCTGACATGAGAGTGTTGAAATGGGCGTTAGATGAAGGCGGGTTTCGGGTCCCTCGCGGCAAGTATTATCTCGTTGACTCTGGCTATGCAAACACACGTAGTTTCTTAGCTCCTTATCGTGGCCAACGGTATCACATAGGCCAATTTACGGGTCGTGGTCGGCACTATGCAAATAAGAAGGAAAAATTCAACCACAGACATGCAAAACTGAGGAATTGTGTGGAGCGGGTGTTCGGTGTGCTGAAAAATCGTTTTCAAATATTAGGAGAGGGTTGTAAGTATCTCATAAAGTGTTAAATTGATCATTTAAGGTCAACCATATGCATCATACTCATGTTTTTATCTGTAAAATAGCATGAAATGATAGATAATTGTGTAACAAGTCCAACGGTACCAATTTTATCAAATTCTAACTTAAAAACATCGTCATTTCATGTGATCAAAGGAGTGTAGCGCATTTGCGGTTTTTCGACAAAATCGAGACGAAATGAATAAATATGATGATATTTTTATGATAATGCGCTAAATTATATTTATTTGATGTGAACAGGACACGTCGATAATGCAGTGCAGCTGGAGGAGTTTTCGGAAATTTGGGGGAGATCTAGTGTGCGGATTTCAACTAAAATAGGGGTAAAAATACAATTTGATTCCTTCTTTCGCTGGAGTTTCCCAAAACCCACACTTTCCTTCCGTCTCTCCAATTTCCTAAACACATCCCTTCCTCTATTTTAAAAATCATCTCTCTCTCTCTCTCGTTTTAGAAATTCGAATCCTAATTCTTCTCCAGTTTCCTTTTCCTCTCCTTCCTTCCCCAATTCAGACTCTCTCTTCCTCTTTCTGTTTTGTTTTCCAACTTCTCCCTTTCCAAAAACTCCCCCACACGCTCTCTCTCTCTCTCTTCTTCTCTCCCATATATTCCGAGCTCCTCCTTCTCCTCCGTAATTTT
Organism: Zantedeschia hybrid cultivar; assembly: GCA_030544215.1. Taxonomy (NCBI): domain Eukaryota; kingdom Viridiplantae; phylum Streptophyta; class Magnoliopsida; order Alismatales; family Araceae; genus Zantedeschia; species Zantedeschia hybrid cultivar. The sequence goes on along the minus strand of JARZZO010000014.1, from coordinate 18,892,494 downwards.
TTTCTCTCCCACAACTTCTCTCTCCCAGCAGCCTTCCTCTCTCAGTTTTCCTTCCCGCAGTCCTCCGTCCCTCTCTCGGTTTCCCACACACCTCTCTTCTTTGCTCTCTTTCCAGCAGACTCCCTCTCTTAGTTTTCTCTCTTCCTCCCTCCTCTGTTCTCTCCTTCCCCGTCTCTCTATCTCTTCTCTCCCACACGATCTCTGTCTCCCCCACGCTCTCTCTCGGATCTCCAGCAGCCTTCCTGTCCCAACTTCCTCCTTCCTCCGGTGCACCAGCAGAAGCAACCGCCCACACCAGCGCAGCCAGCCGCTGGCAACTACATCCTCCCGCATACCCTGGAAGCCTCCTCCACGGCGGAGCACCTCCTCCACGCAGCAGAGTTACCAGACCGCATCCAGCACGCCTCGACGCGCATGCATGCCGTCTGCCGTTCGTGCACATGTCCTGAAGCTCCTCGACGCGCCAGCAACACCTCCACCATCCAGCAGCTCTACGCGCTAACATGCATGCAGCCAAGTCCCGAGTTTCCAGCAGCCGCGAAGCCAGCCTCTTACTCGCCCAAGTGCATGCTTGCTGAAGCTTTCCTCCTGCAGCCAGCAGCAACACCTCAAGCACCTCCTCCGCAGCAACGTGCAGCAGCTCCTCCAGCAACCCCACTGTCTGCGTACCAGTCGTCCAAGCTACAGCCGTCCAAGCTAGCAACATCCTCCTCTTCCAGCGGCTCCATGCGGCAGTGCTGCCGGTGCATGCATGCAGGCACGTAGCCAGCGCATGCCAACCTCCTCTTACTCTCCACCAGCAGCAGCTCCAATAGCCTTGCCCTTACTTGGCCAGCATCGAACCTGCAAGCACCCAGCTGTGGTGAACCCACCTCCACGTGCCAGCTCCAGTGCATGCAGTCGGCAGCTTCCTCCTGCACCAGCAAGCAACATCAGCCTATCCTCTTGTGCATGCAAGCTTCACCGGCCAGCAAAGACACGCACCAGCCACCTGCTTGAAGCTTCCAGCAGCCAGGAACCTTCCTCCACGTACCCACGCATGCAACAGCAGCTGCTTCCCGGCTCCAAGCTGCTAGCTTCATCCACGCAGCAGCAAACGCAGCCAGCAGCCCACAGATTTCTATCCCTTCCTCCATTAGTTTAGAATTAATTTAATTGTTTAGGGAAAGTTAATTGTCATTTAATATTTTGATTATTTAGTTTAAGTTCATTAAACAATTAAAACCTTGTAGTTTGTTTCATAATTTTTAATTAATTCATGTTTTGCACGTAGTTAAATTGCAATGTTTTCGTCACAAATTTTAGTTGTGTTTATTATTTTTCTCAATTGTGTTTGCATTTAATTTCTGAAAAAGAAAAGAGAGAAAAAGATTTGTTTAATTTAGATAATTATAATGTTAGGTAACATTAGTTAACTTAATTCTAGTTTAAATAAGTAATTAGTTTACTTAAAGTCCCACTTATTTTTAGATTAATTAAATTCCAAAGTTTTCAAAGTTAAAATCTTAACTCCCTGTTGATCGACTCGGACTCACCGCTATTAAATTTCCAAATTTTGATTTGAGTGAGCCGGATAAATTTAGATTGAACGTTTTCATGTGTTTAACGACGCACAATTCGAAACGATCAATTTTTGGCGCCGTTGCCGGAGAGTTAGATTTTTAATTTTGATTATCTTGGATTTAGTGTAATTAGTCTCTAACTAACCTTATTTTTCTTATTTTTGCAGGTAAATTGAAAAAAAAAAAAACAAAAAAAAAAGAAAAGGAAAGCGAAATCATGGTCAGTGTGTTCCAACTTTCTATGTTTCAATTTCCTTACTTTAGTTAGTTTCCTTTTTTGTAGTTTCTAGTTTAGATAGGTTTCCATTAACTAAAAAAAAGAAACAAAAAGAGGAACATCCAAAGTTAAAAACCTTCATTGCCAAGATTAGAAACTTTTCATGCTAGGCATTCATCATCCTAGGAAAGCATGAGTTAGTTTCCTTTCACAGTTATTTCCATAAATTGTTGAAGATTGCGGGGGAAAGGTACGTGTTTCAATTTTTAGCAAGTCATTCATGATTGCATCAACACACCTTGCATTGATTTGTTGCCTTGTATTGCATTCAAAACGACTCTAAGGGCAGCAACTTTAACCACATAAGGTAGGGATTTGATCACCCTTCCTTAGCCCACAAATCACCTTCCTTGCATTGACATTTCCTAATCCAATTAAAAGCAAGTCGAAAGAGAATCTAGGGTTTACACCGTGAGTGGTTTAAATCTCGAGTTGCCTCCATTTTTGGAAACGGTGTCTAAGTTAGAAGTAAAAAGGCAAACGTCTAAGCGGGAAAGTGGTTCTCTAATTAGGTCCCTACGAAAGTAGGGGGAGCCTCCCACGACCCCACCTCTTATCTGGCCGTTGACTGATTGTGGTTGTGACTCGAGGTGGACTCCATTCACCTTGTAAGAAAATTCACATAGAGAGTCTAGGTTAACATTAGATCATTAGGATAATTTGTTTGTCAACATTGATTGCATTTAAAAAAACAAAAACAAAAAATAGAAAACAAAATCCTCTCTCCATCAGTCCTAATGCATGCAAGGTAGGAGATCTCAAAATCCTAACCTTCTAGGACCATTTGCCGAAATAGAAAGAATCATACATCAAAGAAATCCACCACAAGATCCAATGGCTGATAATCAGGACCCACCAAAGCAAATGAAGGACTATTTCATTCCAAATCGATATCAACCATCATCATGTATTCATCTTCCTCAAAATCCAGCCAATCAATATGAAATCAAATCTAGTACCATTCAGATGCTCCCATCCTTTTATGGGAATACTAATGAAGATCCTTATAAGCATCTGGATGAATTTCTTGAAATTTGTTCCACGGTGAAAATCCAGAATTTCACCGATGATGGCCTTAAATTGACCTTATTTCCCTTTTCATTAAAGGACAAGGCTAAATATTGGTTGGGAACCATAGGAAGGCCCATTAGGACATGGGAAAAAATGCAGAAAGAATTTCTCAAGAAGTTCTATCCCATCGGGCAGACCAATACCATGAGACGGGCCATCACGAGTTTTACCCAAACTCCCGGGGAATTGATCCATGAATCTTGGGAAAGACTGAAAGAATTGCTTAGAAAATGCCCTCATCATGGGCTTTCAAAATGGCAAATTGTTCAAGCATTCTATGAAGGATTGTCTGAACAGTTCAGACAGATGGTGGATGCCTCATGTGGAGGGGCATTTATGATGAAAAATGAAGATGAGGCCTATGATCTGTTTGAGATGTTAAGTGAAAATTCCATCAATCATGTCTCATTATCATCTTATGAAAGGTCTGTTGGGCCATCTAAACGGACTGGAATGTATGAACTTAAGGCCCGCGGAGAGCCCGAATCTAGAATGGACATAAATCTGATTAATCAGAAATTGGATAAGGTAGACATCTTAGCCCAGAAACTAGACCAATTCTTGGCCTTAAACAAGCAAGAGCCTACTTACCCAACACACTCTAGTCCATATGAAGGCCCATCTTCTGCCAATCATGATATTTGTGCCTTATGCGCAAGTCCAACCCATCAAGTGAATGAATGCCAAACTGCGGCCCAACTTCCACCATTCATTCAAGAACAAGTTCAGGCTGCCCAGGGATTCTCCAGGCCCAATAATGATCCATTCTCAAATACTTACAATCCTGGCTGGAGAAATCACCCTAATTTCTCTTGGAAGAATCAGCAGGCCCCATTACCAATGTCCCATCCTCCTATGCATCAAGCCCAAAAGCCACAGAACTCATTCCAACAACAATCTAATTTCTATGGAAATGTTCAGGCTAGGGGATCTCAAGCCCAGTTTTCTCAACCGGCCCACTATCCATCAGGCCAACCGGCCCACTATCATTCATTCCAATCTGGACAGCCAACCCAATACCATCCTCCACCCACTTACCAACAACCTCCTCAGCCCAACTTTGATGATAAATTCACTCAACTCCAACAACTGATTTTGACCCAGCAACAATCCATTGCTAAATTGGAAAGTCAAATGGGTCAACTAGCTGAGGCCGCGATGAGAAGAGAATTAGGCCAACTTCCTAGTCAACCCGTTGTCAATCCAAGAAATCAACCTCCAGGTTTTCCACAGCAATCGGGCCTTTTACCTCAGCCTGGCCCGGTACCACAACCTAAAGGGCCACAATTTGAGAATGCTAAAGCCATTTCAGCCCTTAGGAGTGGGAGAAGTTTAGAAAAACCACATGCAGATGGAGAGTTAGCTAAAGGTTCCACTGATGGGCCTCAGAAAATTGAAAGTGAGAGTGAAGATGAACCCATCATAGAGAAGTTGGAGGAGGATCTGAAAGGAAAAGGGAAGATTGATGAAGGCCCGAGTTCTTATAAACCTAGGGTGCCATTTCCTAATGCCTTGTTAGCTAAGCCCAATACCAGGAAGAAACTGGCCTAGAATGAGGAGTTGTTGGATTTGTTCAAACAAGTCCAAATTAATATTTCACTCCTCGATGCCATCAAGCATGTGCCAGCTTATGCTAAGTTTCTCAAGGACTTATGTACTCCACGAAGAGAATCTAGAATGGCACCCGAAAAGGTTCGGCTTTCTGAGGATGTTAGTGCAATTGTGATGAATCATTTACCCAAGAAGTTAAAGGTGTTGGGTTTTCTCTGTTTCTCCGGATCGCTCACGCAGCGGAAAACAAAAATTTTACAGCGATCCGTTTCCCGTTTCGAAGAACTAAAATACGATAATCATATTATCGAAGTTCTCACCGTGTGCGGATTCGAATCCGCAGCCGTTCGGTTCCGTCGGTGTGACACCGCAAGCCGCGCAAGCGCCCGGCCTCTAGCGAAGTCCACGCGATCCTCCCCGCGACGGATATCCTCGAGTTCGTCGTTCTTCGCAGCCCGCGAAGCATCCGCTAGTCGCCGCAATGATCGCCGCAGTGTGCGGACGATTTCCCGTCGAACGGGATTCAGAAAAGCGGCGGGACAGATCTGGATCTGCCTGGACGCCAGAGGGAGACAGAAACTGAGGAGGGGCGGCCAGGGTTAGCAGCAGCTTGGCCTGCTCAGCCCGTTCGCTATGTTTTATACTAACCGCGCGGTTTTTCACAAAAACCCCCGGTTTGTATAAAACCCACTTATTTATCCATCGCCTTGAGAATCATGTGCGTGTGACCCTCTAGACCCAAGTACCAGTCCAGTTAATGGCCCAACAAGCCCAGTGACTCCTCACTGGCTTTATTAATTAATTAATAACCCTTTATTAATCAATTAATCAATCGAATTGATGTCACACATCGAATTCGACCGGGCCTCCGATCACGTTGGGTGCCAAGCAACACCGCGTGAACCCGGAAGGTATTTGGGGTTAAGTAACCCACTCTTGGAACCTTTCCGCCGACAGTTACCGCGTGGATATAATCCTTCATTCGTACAATGCTCTCGAGTCAACTCAGGGTATGGCGAGCTGTCAAACCCTAACCGATCGACTCACTTGGATTGGATGCCGCTGATGAATATCGGAAAACTCCTTTTCCGATATTATCGTCCGCCCTGGCCAGGGACTTTTGCGCATCCTTCCTAGAGCATTCTCTCTCTAAGTACCGAGAGCGAATGATTCCTTATTGACACACAATTCCCTTCGACGGTATTCCGCTGCACCCAATCCTTGGCGTATTAGAATCCCGTGGCTAGAGATTCGTAGACCAAGGTCAAAGTACAGAAGTCCACCGCCAAGGTGTCCTTGGTGTCTCAGGTCCGAGGACCATCCACGCAACTGCGACAATAGAATCAAACTGGTTGACAGTGAGGTACAATACCATCCAGCGATTCAATCGGATCAGTTCAGTGAACTCATTCTCCAATGAGCACCTACAGATTCGCCTTAGTGTCTCCACACAAGTGACTTATGAGACCAGTCACCCTCATCATATGAGCAGGAGTAATATGTACTAGTCTAACCGGATATCCGATGTCCTTCTCGGATATCCTCCGACTATGAACGATTAAGAATATGTGTGTTTAAGTGATCAGTCTCATTAGTATGATCTCATCATAATCTGATCACCATAGCACATATTCACGGACTTCATTATGAAACGATAATTAACGCGATTTACACATAATGAATATTTTGCCATTTTATTAATAATGAACGAGATTTACATTGTTAGATTGGCTTGTAGGCCACCTTAAACTAACAATCTCCCACTTGGACTAAAGCCAATCACCTTTATTCAATAAGTCTACAGACTCTAGGTGACGCTCAAGCACAATTTGAGCCAATGGCTTTGTCAGTGGATCTGCTACCTGGTCGACGGGTGGAACTCTTTCCACTACTACATCTCCTCTGGATAATATAAAAGCACCTCAGAACATTTTTCGATTTCTGATGAGACCACGGCTCTTTCACTTGTGCAATAGTCCCATTGTTGTCGCACAACAACGGAACATGATCAAGGATATCGGGAACTATGTCAAGGTCGGTGATGAACATCTTCAACCACACTTTTTCCTTGAAAGCTTCAGCTGCAGCGATATGCTCAGCCTTAGTCGTCGAATCTGCAGTAGTTACTTGCTTGGAACTCTTCCAGCACACTGCCCCTTCATTAAATGTAAACACGAATCCAGATGTTGACTTGCTATCATCTGGATCTGACTGAAAACTCGAGTCAGTAAAGCCTCGCAGTTTCAAGTCACCTCCTCCATAGACAAGAAACATATCCTTAGTTCTTCTCAAGTACTTAAGGATGCATTTCACTGCCTTCCAGTGCTCTTTGCCTGGATCAGCCTGAAATCTGCTCGTAACATTTAGAGCAAATGCAACGTCAGGTCGTGTACATAGCATGGCATACATGATAGATCCTATGGCAGAGGCATAGGGTATTCTATCCATGAATGCCCTCTCATCAGGAGTCTTAGGAGACTGTTCTTTTGAGAGATTAATTCCATGTCTCATCGGTATGAAACCTCTCTTGGAATTTTCCATGCCAAACCTTTTGACTATGGTATCTATGTACAAGGATTGGGTCATTCCAAGCATCCTCTTTGATCTATCTCTATAGATCCGTATTCCCAATACGTAGGATGCTTCTCCCAAATCCTTCATGGAGAAGTTTTTCGACAGCCAGACCTTTACTGATGACATCATAGCTACATCATTCCCAATGAGTAGTATGTCATCTACGTAAAGAACTAGAAAAGTGACTGCACTCCCACTGGTCTTCTTGTACACACAAGGCTCATCTTCATTCTTAATGAAGTCATAAGATTTGACAGCCTCATCAAATCTTATGTTCCAGCTCCGGGAAGCTTGCTTCAGTCCATAAATAGACTTCTGAAGCTTGCACACTTTATCTGGAGATTCTTTGGATGTGAAACCTTCTGGTTGTATCATATACACCTCCTCCTCAAGATTACCATTGAGGAAGGCAGTCTTCACATCCATCTGCCAGATTTCATAATCAAAATGTGCAGCAATGGCGAGCAGAACTCTGATCGACTTTATCATGGCAACTGGTGAGAAAGTCTCGTCATAGTCAATTCCTTGCCTTTGACGATATCCCTTTGCCACCAACCTTGCCTTATAAGTGTCGATCCGTCCATCAGCACCGATCTTTCTTTTAAAGATCCACTTGCAACCGATGGGTACAATACCCTCGGGCAAGTCCTCCATGTTCCAAACTTGGTTGGTGTACATGGACTGGATTTCTGAGTTCATGGCTTCTCGCCATTTCCTGGCTTCTGGGCCTTCTATGGCCTCCTGGTAGGTTTTAGGATCGTCATCCTCATTATATTGTACCTTAGACTCACCTTCAGCGATATGTCCCACATATCGTTCGGGTAGTCTAGGTACTCTACCAGATCTACGAGGCTCATCTGTGTGTACCTGAACAGATTCAGGAACTGATATCTCATCTGATGATAATGCAGCTGTTTGGGGATCTGGAACCTCTTCCAATACTATTTTACTCCCACTGTCCTCCTGGAGAAGGTATTCCTCTTCCAGGAAGACAGCTTTCCTGGCGACAAACACCTTTTGTTCATCAGGATGGTAAAAATAGTATCCAAAGGTTTCCTTTGGATATCCCACAAACCTACATTTATCAGTTCGTGATTCCAGCTTGTCTGGATCATGCCTCTTTACATGAGCAGGACAACCCCAGACTTTAACATGTTTAAATTCTGGTTTCCTGCCTTTCCATATCTCATATGGAGTAGAGGCCACAGACTTGCTGGGTACTCTGTTCAGTAGGTATGCTGCTGACTCTAGAGCATACCCCCAGAGGGACACTGGTAATCTTGAAAAGCTCATCATGGATCGCACCATGTCCAACAAGGTGCGATTCCTCCTTTCTGATACACCATTCATCTGTGGTGTATATGGAGGGGTTAGCTGAGAAAGGATACCATTATCCTTTAAGAATTGTGTGAAATTAGTACTCAAGTATTCTCCTTCTCGATCTGATCGAAGAGCTTTAATACTCTTTCCTAACTGCTTCTCTACTTCATTCTTGAACTCCTTGAACTTCTCAAACGCTTCCGACTTGTACTTCATTAAGTACACATAGCCGAATCTTGAGAAGTCATCGGTGAACGTGATGAAGTAAGAAAAGCCACCTTTGGCTTGGGTAGACATGGGACCACATACATCCGAATGTATCAGTTCCAGAATGTCCTTGGCACGTTCTCCATGTCCACTAAATGGAGATTTTGCCATCTTTCCCATAAGGCAGGATTCACATGTTGCAAACGATTCATAATCGAATGCTGTTAAGTAACCATGCTTGTGCAACTTTTGCAACCTGCTTTCGCCAATGTGTCCAAGTCTACAATGCCATATGTAGGCCTGGTTCACACAATTCTTGCTCTTCTTAAGAGCATTATTAATCTGAAGATTGTAATGAGAAACATCTAATAGATATAGACCGTTGACTAAAGATGCCGAAGCTATTGATTTATTACCATAATAAATCGAACAACTTCTATTCTCAATTGTCAACCTATATCCTATCTTGTCCAAACAAGATATTGATATGATGTTCTTTATTATGCTAGGAACATAATAACAATCTTCCAATAGTAAGGTGTCTCCCGATGGAAGCCTGAGGTTTGTTGTCCCAACAGCAATCGCCGCAACTTTTGCGCCGTTTCCTAGCCTCAATTCCACCTCACCTTGTCTCAGCTTGCGCTTACTTGTCAGCAACTGCACATCATGGCAGATATGAGAAGCACATCCGGTATCCAATACCCAAGATGTGGAATCTCTAACTGACAGGTTGATATCTATCATATAGATATCTGAAGCTTCACACAGCTTCATTCTTCCATGAGCTTTATCATCAAGGAACTCCTTGCAGTTCCTCTTCCAGTGACCATACTGCTTATAGTAGAAGCAGTCACCCTTCACTACTCTTTTACCTTTGTCCTTCGATCCTTTATCGTTAGCTGTCATCTCTGCTTCAGGGGCATCTAATGCCGATTCAGCAAGAGGATCAGCTCTAGGGACAAAGTTATTGCGTTCAGATCTGAAGACATTCTTCAGGCTTCTGAACCAATCCGAGTAGATCAAGTAAGTCAAAATGACATCAAGTATGCCACGGAGTGGGTTATTCGACGACATAGTTCCTACAGGAGATAAGTAAAATCTATTTAGCAGATGTTCAATTATTAAAGTTTAAAACAAGACAAGGTCTTTTGTTCAAGTTTAACTCCCACTAATTTTCGACGGACTGTATAACCCTCAGTTATACAGAACGGGAGACGCCGACAGTCTCCTAGTGAGGATCAGAATCTCAATGACTTGCACTACAGCCTTGTGGATAGCACAACAAACTGTAATACAATCAGAGAGCACCCAACTCATGGGACTTGCAACTCCTTGCAATATCTGATCATGGCTTCGGTCCCCAGAGATTTAATGGCCTTGTGGATAGCACAACAAACCACTAATTCTGGTCTAAGCTAACCATCATTACGTGACGAGCATAGATTTGCATGCAGCCCTTGTGGATAGCACAACAAAGCTACATGGTTCCTCTACCCCGATCTTTAGGCATCTAATGCCATAGCCACAGTCTCTCCTCCCAATTAAGCAGGCCTTGTGGATAGCACAACAAACCTGCCTAAAGTGATTCGAATCCTATGACTATAACGATGGTGGACCACGCGGTAAGTTCTCAACTACTCGCGTTGCGGCTTAGAGTTTATCTGAGGATATTTAGATAACTTTTATCTTGGTCTCTCCTAGGTGATAGTATAAATATATCGTATATATTTACTAAATACTATAACCTGCTTTGATTCATAATCAAAAGAACAACAATGCATCTCATACATGTCTTTAGTGTGGTCATGGATAGCACAGTGGGTTTGACTGGAGCCAACAGTCAAACGCACACACAATCTAATCATAACATTTACATTAGATAACCTGCAAACACATAGGCAAGAGATCTCCATCTTATCGCCTTCCTGGTTGCAGCTGTGGATCGTCCTCGCTCCTTCCTCGGTTGCCTCAATCACATTACATTAATTCTAGAATTAACAAGTAAATTGAAGAAGGCCTTATGGCGAGTACAAGAGAGAGAGGGAGGTAGAAATACATCGGAGTATGAGAGAGAGAGGTGCGCAGACCTCTATTTATTAACAATTAATAAACATCATACATCCACGATCCACACAAACCATTCATCTCATGAATAATAAATTAAGTGCATATCCATGACCATGGTGTGTTTTAGACATCCACACAAGATTCAGCGCATCACATGGCTAAAACAAATGAGTTTTTCAAAATAAATAAGTTTTGGCTTTCAAAAAACTGGGATCCAATCAAAATTGGCATTTGATTTTCGAAAACTCATTTTATCATCTTAACATGCAATTAAATCAAATTTAAAAGCAATAAACACACATCACATGTGCACACACTCCGAATTAATAATTCCAGATTATTCCATGCAAATTAGAACATTTCTAATAATCTAACACTTAGATTAAACCCCATTAATAATCTAACAATTAGACTATTAACAACTAATCTAACTCTTAGACTAGTCCAACAAAATTAATCATTAACTTATCACATAAATTAATGATTAACTCTAATTTGTTATTAATTATCAATCTAACAATTAGACTAAAAGATTAATGCAAATCATCAATTTAACTCTTAAATTAATAACTAACATTTAATCATTAAAGACTATTAATTTAACACTTAAATTAGTCATCTAAGTTAATTATTAATTTAACTCTTAAATTAACAATTAACATAGATTTTAATTAACAATTAGTTGAAATAATAATTAATAATCTAACTGTTATATTAATAATTATTAATAACTAATTTAACCCTTAAATTAGTTTAATTAATATTAATTATTAGTTTAACAATTAAACTATTAATTAACATTAATAAACTAACAACTAAAAGTTAATCCTTAATGATTCAATAATCATTATGCCCTGATTAAATAAAATTGGAAAAATAATTTTAGTTTCAAAACATCTTTTGAAGTTCAAAATTAAATTTCAATTAATAATCAATTGGGCAATTTGGGGTTTAAATAGGGTTTTAAATTCAAAACAGGGCTCAGCCCAATAGGGCCTGCTGGCTCGAGCCAGTGGCTCGGCCTGGTTCGAACCAGGTTCGAACCCTGGCTCGAGGCTAAGCCCAGCCAGGGCTAGCCTGGCCAGACCGACAGACCGGACCGGCCCAGCCGGTCAGACCGGCTCGGGACCGGCCGGTTCGGCCTCTTCCTCCCCAGCAGAAACCCTAGAAGCTGCTGCATCCGGCGGCTGGGTTCGTTGCAGGCCGCCGCCGGCCGGCCCCCGGCGTCGCCCGGCCCCGGCCGGCGATGACCCCGGCGCCGGCGACGTGCCCGGCGCCGGCAGGGGTTCCGGAGAGGCCCCGAAGGAGCCGGCTAAGCACCCAAAAATCCCCCAAAAACCTGGTTTTCGCAGGGTTTAAATCCGATTTGGGGCTCGATTTTGTAGCTCTTCGAGGCCACCACGGTGCCGGCAAATATGTCGAATGCGTAGTGGTGACTATCACCAAGAGATCCGTGGTCTTGGCCGGCCATCCCAACACTTGGGAAGCAGATTGAAGCCGCCGTAAACACGCTGTTCTTCGTCTCACGAAGAACACGAAAAACCCCCAAAATGATCTCGAAAAAATGAAAGAAAATAATCAGATTAACTGTGTTCATCGCATGAACACGGATCCAACAATTATTCGGAGTTACAGCATGGAATAACTCATGAAAAAATTAATTTAGAGATCCGAAACGGGACGAGAAACAGTGGAACCTGGCTCTGATACCACTGTTGGGTTTGCTCGGTTTCCCCGGATCGCTCACGCAGCGGAAAAACAAAATTATTTACAGCGATCCGTTCCCGTTTCGGAGACTAAAATACGATAATCTAATTATCGAAATTCTCACCGTGTGCGGATTCGAATCCGCAGCCGTTCGGTTCCGTCGGTGTGACACCGCAAGCCGCGCAAGCGCCCGGCCTCTAGCGAAGTCCACGCGATCCTCCCCGCGACGGATATCCTCGAGTTCGTCGTTCTTCGCAGCCCGCGAAGCATCCGCTAGTCGCCGCAATGATCGCCGCAGTGTGCGGACGATTTCCCGTCGAACGGGATTCAGAAAAGCGGCGGGACAGATCTGGATCTGCCTGGACGCCAGAGGGAGACAGAAACTGAGGAGGGGCGGCCAGGGTTAGCAGCAGCTTGGTCTGCTCAGCCCGTTCGCTATGTTTTATACTAACCGCGCGGTTTTTCACAAAAACCCCCGGTTTGTATAAAACCCACTTATTTATCCATCGCCTTGAGAATCATGTGCGTGTGACCCTCTAGGCCCAAGTACCAGTCCAGTTAATGGCCCAACAAGCCCAGTGACTCCTCACTGGCTTTATTAATTAATTAATAACCCTTTATTAATCAATTAATCAATCGAATTGATGTCACACATCGAATTCGACCGGGCCTCCGATCACGTTGGGTGCCAAGCAACACCGCGTGAACCCGGAAGGTATTTGGGGTTAAGTAACCCACTCTTGGAACCTTTCCGCCGACAGTTACCGCGTGGATATAATCCTTCATTCGTACAATGCTCTCGAGTCAACTCAGGGTATGGCGAGCTGTCAAACCCTAACCGATCGACTCACTTGGATTGGATGCCGCTGATGAATATCGGAAAACTCCTTTTCCGATATTATCGTCCGCCCTGGCCAGGGACTTTTGCGCATCCTTCCTAGAGCATTCTCTCTCTAAGTACCGAGAGCGAATGATTCCTTATTGACACACAATTCCCTTCGACGGTATTCCGCTGCACCCAATCCTTGGCGTATTAGAATCCCGTGGCTAGAGATTCGTAGACCAAGGTCAAAGTACAGAAGTCCACCGCCAAGGTGTCCTTGGTGTCTCAGGTCCGAGGACCATCCACGCAACTGCGACAATAGAATCAAACTGGTTGACAGTGAGGTACAATACCATCCAGCGATTCAATCGGATCAGTTCAGTGAACTCATTCTCCAATGAGCACCTACAGATTCGCCTTAGTGTCTCCACACAAGTGACTTATGAGACCAGTCACCCTCATCATATGAGCAGGAGTAATCTGTACTAGTCTAACCGGATATCCGATGTCCTTCTCGGATATCCTCCGACTAGGAACGATTAAGAATATGTGTGTTTAAGTGATCAGTCTCATTAGTATGATCTCATCATAATCTGATCACCATAGCACATATTCACGGACTTCATTATGAAACGATAATTAACGCGATTTACACATAATGAATATTTTGCCATTTTATTAATAATGAACGAGATTTACATTGTTAGATTGGCTTGTAGGCCACCTTAAACTAACAAAAGGATCCTAGAGCACCTCTAATTTCATGTGACTTAGCTGGAGTTACATTTGATAGAGCTTTATTGGATCTAGGTGCGAGTGTAAATCTATTGCCAACAGCTATTTATGAAAAATTTGATATTGGAGAATTAAAACCCACATCCATCATCTTGCAGTTAGCTGATAGGTCTGTGAAAACTCCACGGGGATTAATTGAGGATGTCATTGTAAAGGTTCATGATTGTTATTTTCCCGTGGATTTTCTTATTCTGGATATGGCATTACCTGAGGAACTCATTCACACCCCGATCATCTTAGGTCGTCCATTCTTAGCCACTGCCAAAGCTAATATAAATTATGAAACTGGCATAATGGACATTTCATTTGGGGGTCAAAAGGTCCAGATTAATGTCTTCAAAGCGTCTCAATACCCATATCATGAAAAAGAATGCCATACTATTGATGTCTTGGATAATTTGGTTGAAAAAAATGAGATGTCCACATATGCCCTTTTGGAAGAAGCCAATACTCTAAAAGATTCGCCCGGCCCATTAACATCTTGGCCCAAGGTTGAACCTTTACCAGCCTTACAGTCTGAGCCCGCTTTGCCATCTTTAGAGGACCCTCCTGAGCTTGAACTCAAACCATTACCTGAGTCTCTCAAGTATATCTTTTTGGGCCCGGACCAAACTCTCCCGGTCATCATTGCGGCAAATCTCACATCGCCGCAGGAGGCCCAATTAACCGAGGTCCTCAAAGACCATAAAGGTGCTATTGGATGGTCGGTGGCCGATTTGAAAGGAATAAGTCCGTCCATTTGCATGCATCACATCTATATGGAAGAGAATTCTAAGCCCAGTCGGGAGATGCAAAGGCGGCTTAACCCCAATATGAAAGAAGTAGTGAAGAAGGAAGTTGTGAAATGGCTGGATGCGGGTATTATTTACCCAATATCAGACAGTAAATGGGTCAGCCCAACTCAAGTGGTACCCAAGAAATCTGGATTAACAGTTATTAAGAATGATCATGGAGAAGAGGTACCCACTAGGCTCACCACGGGATGGAGAGTGTGTATTGATTACCGAAAGCTAAATCTAATGACTAAGAAGGATCACTTCCCACTCCCATTCATGGATCAGATTCTGGAAAAATTATCGGGTCAGAAGTACTTTTGCTTCTTAGATGGGTACTCCGGGTACAATCAAGTGGCTATTTACCCGGAAGATTAAGAAAAGACCACCTTCACGTGCCCTTATGGCACGTTTGCTTTTAGGAGAATGCCATTTGGATTATGCAACGCACCAGTCACATTTCAACGGTGCATGATGGCCATCTTCTCCGATATGGTGGGCGAATTCCTCGAAGTTTTCATGGATGATTTCTCAATCTTCGGGGACTCTTTTGAAAATTGCCTGGAAAATCTTAAACAGGTGCTAGCACGATGCATAGACACCAATCTGATACTTAGCTGGGAAAAGAGCCATTTTATGGTTCGAGAGGGCATTGTTCTAGGCATGGCATGGCATATTGTATGGGCAATGATGGAAAAATAAGTATTATATGTATTGGTTGGATGACTTTTAAGCAATCCCAATACGTGATGAAATTCTTGTTTTTGAGCCCACCCTTGGGATATTAGGAGGGTATTTGCAGCCTTATATGAGTGTGATATTGTATGGGCAATGATGAAAAATAAGTATTATATGTATTGGTTAGATGGCTTTTAAGCAACCCCAATACGTGATGAAATTCTTGTTTTTGAGCCCACCCCTTGGGATATTAGGAGGGTATTTGCAGCCTTATATGCATTTCACATTGTATGGGCAATGATGAAAAATAAGTATTATATGTATTGGTTGGATGGCTTTTAAGCAACCCCAATACGTGATGAAATTCTTGTTTTTGAGCCCACCCCTTGAGATATTAGGAGGGTATTTGCAGCCTTATATGAGTTTCACATTGTATGGGCAATGATGAAAAATAAGTATTATATGTATTGGTTGGATGGCTTTTAAGCAACCCCAATACGTGATGAATTTCTTATTTTTGAGACACCCTTCGGATATTAAGAGTACATTTGCAGCCTTATATGCGTGTTATATTGTATGGGCAATGATGGGCAAATAAGTTATTTGATGAAGATAGTTTATTACGGAAGAACATTACTCAGATGACTGCTGTGACCATTGATCGAATGATGGCATACCGTCTTATATCCAACTTGGCAATTGTTACTTGGGTCTTCTCTCCAGCAACTGTTGGTCAGTTCCATCTGTCAGATTGTCCATGGAAGGTGAGTTCTTTTATTAAAATTTGTTTGTTAGCTTCATTCTTTAGCTATAATCTACTCTTTGAAAGGCATTATTTACGTGCTGCAATTATACTCCCATGCTTTGGGTTATACACCCACGAGGCCATTCATCATATCCTGATTGCAGCATTTATCGATGATGCAGTGTAATGACTTTCCTTTCACTTATCAGTATCCCAAGTTCTACCAATGAGAAATGGAACAGAAATCTTAAAAAGGAAAGGTAAGGATGAAGATGCTTTGAGGGTACCTATCTTCAAAAACCTGCAAGCATGTATTTGAAATAACAAACTATTTTAACCAATCTAATTTTTGGCTTATGTTCCTTGGCTCTTGGTTCCTTATTTTGTGGACATAGGGTTGCCTTATGGTGTACATTTCTGATTCTTTTATCTTTTTGTTTGCCAAGAAATCTGTTTGCCAAGAAATCTGAGGTTGCTGAATCTAAAACAACCTTAAACTATTTTAAACAATCTAATTTTGCTTGATGTTCCTTACCTCATAGTTCCTTAGTTTTGTGGAGTTTGAGTTACCCTATGGTGTGCATTTCCCTTTTTTTTTTCCCTTTTTGTACCCAGTAAAACCCAATCACACTGCAAGGTTGGCACACACGTACACACACAGTATGTATATGTTTGTATATATATGTATGTATTGGTTTTGTGTAATATGTTAGTGAAATATGTTACAGTTCCACGAACCCCAATTGATTCCTAGTTTGATCATTTGTACCTTTTTCCTCCCTGGCCTGATTCACTTGAGTTATGGTCATTGTCCAGCATTTTAGAAAATGCATCCCTTAGTATCATGTTTCTGTAACTTTAGAAACTTTCTGATATGAGTAAATTCTCTGAAGTTTAATCAGCAAGATTCGTCAATGTTGAAAAATTATCTGACAATGTTCTCTCCTCCACATAGCATATTTCCTTCGGATAGGTGGAATGGAAGATTTTTCTTTCAATTTTTATTGCCTCATCGTCTGGTCATAAAAGTTGCCGATAGACATGCTATGTCATTTCCGTTCTCATAAAATGGTCATGGATGTACTTTGACAGATGCACAACCTTCCACTATGGTCTGGATCTGTCTCCGTTAGAACAGGAAAGGGCCTAGGACCCAGATCCAAACCTGTTTTCTTCTCTATGGTTGTTTTCTTCTCTATGGTTGGATCGCTTTTAAGCAACCCCAATACGTGATGAAGTTCTTGTTTTTTAGCCCACCCCTTGGGATATTAGGAGGGTATTTGCAGCCTTATATGAGTTTCACATTGTATGGGCAATGATGAAAAATAAGTATTATATGTATTGGTTGGATGGCTTTTAAGCAACCCCAATACGTGATGAAATTCTTATTTTTGAGCCCACCCTTCAGATATTAGGAGCACATTTGCAGCCTTATATGCGTGTTATATTGTATGGGCAATGATGGGCAAATAAGTTAATTGATGAAGTTAGTTTATTACGGAAGAACATTACTCAGATGACTGCTGTGACCATTGATCGAATGATGGCATACCGTCTTATATCTAACTTGGCAATTGTTACTTGGGTCTTCTCTCCAGCAACTGTTGGTCAGTTCCATTTGTCATATTGTCCATGGGAGGTGAGTTCTTTTATTAAAATTTGTTTGTTAACTTCATTCTTTAGCTATAATCTACTCTTTGAAAGCCATTATTTACGTGCTGCAAATTTAGTTATAATTCAATCCTATGCTGTCTTATATCCAACTTGGCAATTGTTACTTGGGTCTTCTCTCCAGCAAATGTTGGTCAGTTCCATCTGTCAGATTGTCCATGGGAGGTGAGTTCTTTTATTAAAATTTGTTTGTTAACTTCATTCTTTAGCTATAATCTACTCTTTGAAAGCCATTATTTACGTGCTGCAAATTTAGTTATAATTCAATCCTATGTTGTCTTATATCCAACTTGGCAATTGTTACTTGGGTCTTCTCTCCAGCAAATGTTGGTCAGTTCCATCTGTCAGATTGTCCATGCGAGGTGAGTTCTTTTATTAAAATTTGTTTGTTAGCTTCATTCTTTAGCTATAATCTACTCTTTGAAAGGCATTATTTACGTGCTGCAATTATACTCCCATGCTTTGGGTTATACACCCATGAGGCCATTCATCATATCCTAATCGCAGCATTTATCGATGATGCAGTGTAATGACTTTCCTTTCACTTATCAGTATCCCAGGTTCTACCAATGAGAAATGGAACATAAATCTTAAAAAGGAAAGGTAAGGATGAAGATGCTTTGAGGGTACCTATCTTCAGAAACCTGCAAGCATGTATTTGAAATAACAAACTATTTTAACCAATCTAATTTTTGGCTTATGTTCCTTGGCTCTTGGTTCCTTATTTTGTGGACATAGGGTTGCCTTATGGTGTACATTTCTGATTCTTTTATCTTTTTGTTTGCCAAGAAATCTGTTTGCCAAGAAATCTGAGGTTGCTGAATCTAAAACAACCTTAAACTATTTTAAACAATCTAATTTTGGTTGATGTTCCTTACCTCATAGTTCCTTAGTTTTGTGGAGTTTGGGTTACCCTATGGTGTGCATTTCCCTTTTTTTTCCCCTTTCTGTACCCAGCAAAGCCCAATCACACTACAAGGTGGGCACACACGTACACACACAGTATGTCTATGTTTGTATATATATGTATGTATTGGTTTTGTGTAATGTGTTAGTGAAATATGTTACAGTTCCACGAACCCCAATTGATTCCTAGTTTGATCATTTGTACCTTTTTTCTCCCTGGCCTGATTCACTTGAGTTATGGTCGTTGTCCAGCATTTTAGAAAATGCATCCCTTAGTATCATGTTTCTGTAACTTTAGAAACTTTCTGATATGAGTAAATTCTCTGAAGTTTAATCAGCAAGATTCTTCAATGTTGAAAAATTATCTGACAATGTTCTCTCCTCCACAGAGCATATTTCCTTCGGATAGGTGGAATGGAAGATTTTTCTTTCAATTTTTATTGTCTCATCGGCTGGTCATAAAAGTTGCCGATAGACATGCTATGTCATTTCCGTTCTCATAAAATGGTCATAGATGTACTTTGACAGATGCACAGCCTTCCACTATGGTCTGGTGGCTGCCAAAAGAATCCCAACGGCTGAAGGAACAGAGATGGGAGTCTACAGAAGCGGCAAGGTACTGAATTTTGAAGATGAACCACTTCCAAGACTTTCTCCAATCTCGGATCTGCCTAACGGTATTCATAAGTCAAGAAGTGTGGTCAATGGGTTCTCACTGGAAAATGCAGATTCAGCCTGCCACAAGTATTTGGTAATGGGAGAGTACATGATAGGAATGGTGATGTAGACGAGATAGTTGTTGATTCTGGAGGACCATCAAATATGCAAGTTGACCAGGAGAGAAGAGAAGTATTGTACAAAATAAAAATTTGCTTTCTTATTAGTTTTTTCATTTTCTTTGTTGAAACATTGTCAAGTTTAATATATAGAACATGTATCTTAAATATTATTTTGGGAGAGAGATATTGTCTCAACTCAACAAAGTGTGCAATTTATGTGTCATTTTTTCATTGTGCAATCAATGTCGAGCATCATTTTTTCATTGTGCGACATATACATAGATATATGTATGTATGTATGCATATATATATATATATATATATATATATATATATATATATATATATATATATATATATATATGTATGTATATATATATATGTATAATATATATATATATATTATACATAGATATACACGTACATTCATATACGTATGTGTGTATGCATATCTACATATATTCTTATGTATTTATGTACATATATGTAAATATGTATACGTATATGTATATGCATATATATCATACATACATATATATAAATATATATACATACATATATGTATGTATGTATGATATATATATATATCTTCCCCATGTATGTATTTATACGTATGTATGATATATAGATATACATAACTGTGCATACATAAGTACGTGTATATTTGTATATATGTGGGTACGTATATATTTATGTATGATATATATACATATATGGATGTACCTATATATACATACGTACATACATAAATATACATATACATAATTTAATAACATATTTTTCATTTATTTATTTTTATTAAACTATTAACTTGATAATATAATTTATTAAAAAAATATTTATAATCATATATACATTACATGGTATTAAAAATTTTCACATTTTATATCTTAGTCAAAGGTAGTCAACAACTATATGTAAAATAAGAAGGATAATAAGAAGGGTAATTTGGAGATAAAAGTTTCTTATACTCATTTTTATTCTTTAGAATGCAATCAAAGCAATTAGAATAACTTCTTATTCTACTTCGAATAAATATGCGTTATCAAAGCTACGCACTTCTTATTCTAGAATAAGCAATCCGGTATATCATATCCGTTATAAATAATTCGGCAAACAAAGTGGAGAGAATAACGGTGTTTTTATTTTTTTTAAAAAGTTGACATTTTTCTAGGTCGGGCCTAACTCCTCTTACGTGATCGTACAGTCCGATCTCAGATCACACAACCCAAGATAAGATGAGAAATTAAAAAGTGACACCAAACGAACAGTAAAAAGAATACTATTTTTTTACTTTCATTTAAGGTCGATGTTCTATTTTTCATCTTTTTCTAGATCGTCTGATCCGAGGTTGAATTGTACGGCTAGCAGGACACCAAGAGGCCGACACAAAAACCTTTTTAAAAAATTAATAAGACCACCAATAGCCCGTCTAGAATTGGCTGTTGGTGCCAATGTAGCAAGTTATTCTCATTCTTTAAATCTGACAGGATGATTCCATCTCGTTACACTTACACTTTGGATCTAATCTATACTAAAATATGAAAACGTCAGAGCTTCTACTTCCACCAAAATTAAAACTAGGACACCT
Source organism: Zantedeschia hybrid cultivar (assembly GCA_030544215.1). Classification (NCBI taxonomy): domain Eukaryota; kingdom Viridiplantae; phylum Streptophyta; class Magnoliopsida; order Alismatales; family Araceae; genus Zantedeschia; species Zantedeschia hybrid cultivar. The sequence continues at coordinate 18,871,397 of JARZZO010000014.1, read as the reverse complement.
TGGCAATAAATTTTCTCTCTTTTTCTTTCTCTCTCTTTATGAAGAATAAGGATGCGGTGCAATTAGGACCTTTTTTATATTTTGCAAATATTTATATTTTAAATAAATCTCTCTCTCTCTCTCCTTATCTCTCTTTATAACGCATTAGGGCGTTGTAACTTATGCTAATTAAAAAAAACTATTTATTCAAATACTATATTTTTCCGTGCATTGAAAGGGTATAGAACTAGTGACGTTCTCATTATTAGTTACGAGTAATGGCCAAGGATCTTCCCGGAAGCACAGTATACCAAATTTTTGGAAAAGCACCCCCGGCCCCTCTCCGCCTCCGTTGAACGGAAGAATCCCGGGTTTCCTTCCTCCGTTGCAGCCTGTCTAATAAATTTCCCAAGATGCGTTTTTCAATTGCTTGCGATCTCCCCTCATTTGGGATGACATTAAACATCTGCATGATACGGCCCTCCCGAACGCACACCATGCAGAATATAATGTAGGAATGTCAATAATCTTCTTGGCATATTTTATTGGAGAGATATACACGTAAAACCCCTATAATATATGAGTGCACCTTTCCTCGGTACTCTGGTGATTGTATTCAATCAGTGTAGAGAAAGGGGGAGAAGTTTCTCAAGAAACAAATCACTGGCAATGGAAAAAGTTTCATGTGAGGGGATTTCTTGAAAATCTTCCCTCTCAAGATAACCAGTAATTTTACGGAGAGGTTCTCAATTCACAATATAGGCATGGAGGATGATTCATTTAAGTTTGGAAACGCATGCCTTGATGCTCCTAACTGTACTAGCAGCCGGTTATCCACAGGGTTTTGAATGAGCTTTCACATTGGAAGTTTGACCATGCAAGATGGGAAACATAGCTACGCCCATTGATGCGGATTAATGTCATCTAGAGGCTGCTTACGCATATATATAAGTAAAGGTGGATAGATAAGCTGAAAGCAGTCAACCCAAGCCATCGACTCGAATCAAGAGGTGCAAAAATGGCAGGCTTGAACCCCTCAAACGCTCTCCTCCTGAATGGGTTTCTGTTCTTGCTGCTTCTCCCGTGTAATGCCGGTACTATCTCTGCTAGCAGCCGCCTGTTCGACATCAGAGACTTTGGCGCTGTCGCAGGTGGAAAAACAGATGCTGCAGGGGTGGGAACATCTCACCAGCATGAGCCTCCGAACGCTTTTCATTTCCTTCTCCATTACTTTTTATGCTTAATTTCCTCGTGCTGACTCCCCCCTTTTAAACTTTTGTCCTCTCCGGTTTCTTCTGCTACGTTTAACAGGCACTGTTGGCTGCATGGGCGGAAGCGTGTGCATGGAAGGGGGAGCCCACCGTTCTGATTCCCGACGGCACCTTCCTCGTCGGTCCGTTGACACTGAGGGGACCATGCACGAGTCCAATGGGGCTCCAGGTCAAAGGGGTCGTCAGAGCTCCGGCGGACCTCAATGCCTTCCCCGACGGCCACTGGGTTGACTTTGAGGATATCCAGGGGCTGACGGTCAGCGGAAGTGGCACGTTCGATGGCCAAGGAAACTGCGCATGGCAACGCAGTTGCCCGGAATCCGGTTGCGCGCCAGCTCCAATAGTGGGTATTCATAACCTAGTCATCGTCCCTTTCATCTTCCAAGTGCAACACAGTGTACTGCCAGGATTATATATTTAATTAGAGAGTAATACTTGCGGCAATACCTCTGCATTTGACAGCAGCTATCCGATTCAGTCTGATCGGATAGCTATTGTGCAGCTTAACTTTTTTTAAATTTTTAAAGTTTTTCTAGAACTTTCGATAAAAAATCGGACCGTACGACTTATTCAAGTCGGCTTCGATCCAATTGTATATTTTTTTTAAAAAACTTCTTTTATTTTATACACGTAAATTGAGATATTTTTTTAAAAGTTTTTTACTTAGGAAAGCACAAAAGTCAGCATACATGAGCATGCAACGGCACGCAAAGACAAGATAGGACGTGCTCTTAAGGGTTGTTTGTTTTAACCTAAAATAACGTAATTTGAAATAATTATTTTATTTTATAATATTTTCAGTTGTTTAGAATAATGTAAAATAATATAAAGTAAAATTCTCTTTAGGTCTTATCTGTCCACTTGACAGTCCAATTCCCTTGTAAATCAAAACAAGACGATTGAAACATCTCACTTGTTTTATTTTACAAACAACAAAATAAACATTTAAAATTTCATTTGTTTTGAAACCAGTGATTTTGAAATCGGTGATTTACAAAGTTTTACGCTAAAACAAACAGTTCCTTAGTGTGATATTGGATTGAACTTCAATTATAACTATCTTTAGGATGACACATAAAATAAACTTGTCAATCCAGACGTGGTCGCAGACCACTACTTTTCCTTCGTTCCTGATTTTTTCAATTTCTAATACAACTTAAATCACGTAAATACAACCAACAGTCGAATACTATAACTATATTTTAAAATGCACCCTATTGAGCATTTAAACACAATTATGTTTATTTATATGATTTGAATAGTATTTACATGCATTGGGATGCATACTTGTGTAATAGGTTAGATTGTATTCAGATACATTAATAGGGTGTATTTTAAATGATGATTGTAATACTATACTCTTGATTGTACGTAAATATGCTCTACCCTATATAGAAAACTGAGAAAATCGAGAACAAAAATAAAGTTGCAAGTTGCATCGTACGTTACACATCTGGATTGACCAACCTATTCTACATGTGCCATCCCTACATTGATTAGGGTTAGAGTTCACTGTTTAGTCCAATCGGACTCGTAGTGAAGACCTCTCCCCGCCATGGCTCACCAAAACGATATCTAAGATATAAGTTAGCAAGCCATAGAAGATAACGATATCTAAGATACTATAATAAAAGGCTTTTACGATAAATACTGCTGGGAGTATCCCTCCACCAAAAGAGAAGATATCTCCTCAGTACACGGGTGGACAGGACTCCAGCAGTATAGATTGGGAGAGGATTTAGATATTTGAAAACTTTCAAAATCATGTGAGGGACATTTTTGTAATATCTAATCCTCTCCCCCAGTCTGTACTGCTGGAGCCCTGTCCGCGGATATATTGAGGAGATGTCTTCTCCCTCCAAAACTGTCTCCCTATCCACTCTATCACTCAAACAAGAAAGTATAACTAAAATACCATTTTTATATCATGAGGTTAGAGGTTAGATATTATATAAGGACTATACAGTATATAATAGAATTTGTTGTACTTGCAATGTATATATATCCTTCACATTTCAAACTTACACACAAATATGTTCCTAACAGGGATATGCACATAAAAAGATGAATTTCCTTCCTCAAGTAACCAAGGGGGATGAACACAAGCTTCCCTAAACGGAAGCTACAGCTCCATTCCCTTTGGCCTTGTACTATGTATGTTGCAGAGTGCAGTAATCCACCATTTGGTTTCGTCGCTGACAATTCTTCTGTTACTTGTGGTACCCTTCATGGGGCAAAAACAACAGTCCCTAAGATTCAACTCCATCACAAGCGCTACAATCCAAGGGATAACGTCTGTGAACAGCAAGTGGTTCCACATTAAGACGTCCGATTCCAGAGACGTCCACTTCCGGTTCGTCACCATCGCCGCCCCCGGCGACAGCCCCAACACCGACGGCATCCACGTCTCCAACTCCAGCGGCGTCACCATCGCCGACTCCGTCATAGGCACCGGCGACGACTGCATCTCCGTCAGCGCCGGCACCACCAACCTGGCCGTAACCAACGTGACCTGCGGCCCCGGGCATGGCATCAGCATCGGGAGCCTGGGCCAGTTCCCCAACGAGAGGGACGTCTCCCACCTGCTGGTGAGCAACTGCACGCTGAATAGGACCACGAACGGGGTGCGGATCAAGTCGTGGCCGTCCTCATACCCCATGTCCGCGTACAATATCACTTTCCAGGACATAGTCTTCTACAGTGTGAGCAACCCCATCATCATAGACCAGGAATACTGCCCCCACAACACTTGCAACTTGAAGGTATGTATAATATATCTCGGCCATTTGTTAAAAGGATTCATTTGATTTGACTTAAAACATTAATTTTAAAATTAATAATTTTAAAATCAAAATTTTCTAAATCAACTTGCGCGCGTTTTGAAATAACAACAATTTATGAGACTTCAAATATACCTAAATGCTAACCTATAACAATTCAAACGTAAGAAAATATTGCGGTTTTCCAGCATGTCTGAATTCTTTGCCTTTACACTGTGTTTCAGTTTCCATCTCGGGTCAGCATACGCGATGTTAACTTCTGGAATATTAGAGGCACGTCGGCTTCGGAAGCCGCGGTCACTCTCTTATGCAGCAAAGCTGTGCCCTGTCACAAAGTGGATCTCAGGGACATCCAGTTGGTGCCCGCTCAAGCAGGACAGCGGACGACATCCAAATGTGACAATGTCGTCGGTACTTCTGAGGGAATTATGCAACCCCCATCCTGTCTCTGACCACAAATGTTTGCGGCCTGTTGTAGCTGCTATTTGTCGGATATATATATATGTGTTTGTCAGCAACCCACCTCACCTTGTCAAGCCTCTCTTGCTGAATTGCAGTACACATATCTGTGCTCTACATTGTTCTGTCTGAGAAGCTCTACAGACAGTAGTTCTTCAATTTGGAACTCAAAGAATATATGTATCCTTCCCTTACCTTCTTTTCTTTTGGATTCAGCACTGTTAAGCCAATTGATGTAACATGCTAATTAGTAAATTCAAGGCAGGATTTTACATTTCAGTCACAGAAATCCACATTGCATTCATAGCTTGTTGCATACGAAAATGGATATGTCGAACATTTTAAAAGTTTTACTACCAAGGATCGGATGGCCGTATCAGGGTGATCGCCTGGGCATAGTAAATTCTTCCCCCCCCCCCCCCCAAAAAAAAAAAAAAAAAAAAAAAAAGACTCATCTCAACTATCCGATTTTAAAGATCAAACAGCCGTGATCGGCTTAAAAGCCAGTTACATACAGCTGCTCCATTTGTTGGGCAACCCTCCACTGATCAGATGTTTTGCTTCCAATGGCCATAAGAGGATTTGGACTTATTTAGTTTTGAAAGGAAAAAAAAATAACCTTTCCCGATAAGTGAGGAAGGACAGCTTTGTGAACAATTTGGCCAAAAACTGGGGCCTGGGGTGTTCCTTGATCATAAATAGGAATCGAGTATTTGTGCATCAATGGCATAAAAGCATGGGGGCCGGGGTGCTCCTTGATCATAAATGGGAGTAGAGCATTACCAGCTGGATATATATGCATTTACGCTCAGTACTAAGTATCATTTGGTGCATCTAAAATGTCATAAAATTATCGTAAATAGCAGTAAAGTAAAATGGTGTTTTATTTATATTTGGAATGTTGAAAATTATTTTACAATACTTTTTTTGGTGCATCTTAAACGGTCTTACTTCAAATTAGTTGACTCCTAAAATTTTCCTTTTAGTTTATTTCGGCTTATAGTCCAAAATCACCGTAAACCAAAACTAATGATTTCAAAATCAATAAATTTAAATTAAAGAATTTATTTTCACTAAATTTAAAATCAATAATTTCAAATTACAATGTACCAAACAAATCCCTAAATTGATTTCGGAGTGAAGCCACCAAGGCCCTCTACAACCAACTTTGTCTTAACAAGACAACCAACTTAATTTGTAAAATTAAGACGAATCCCCTAACATTAATAAAAATGGTAATCCATGTTATGGGCTAAAGTTATACTTCTAGTCTCACAAAATCGATCTAATTTTCAATATCGACACTAGGTTTGGCAAATGGGTCTAGACCTATTCGGATTCATTTATTTCTGATCTAATATATATTTTAACCCAATAATCAAGCTATTGTCATATATTACACAAATCTATTTCTAGAATTCTATGAATTTCCATTAACTCAACTTTTATCCGGTATGGCCAAATCTAGACCCCGAATATTTACTGCCCTATTACATGAACTTCTTCTTCTTCTTCGCTCTCTCTCTCTCTCTCTCTCTCTCGCTGATAATACGAATTGCCACTTCTACGAGGAAAACAGAAATAATGCACGAACGGAATCGATGCATTTGGAATGTCTTCATTTTAAAGGACTACACATGGTTTCATTTTGGAATTTTTCTTTACATGATTTTCTGATTGAAACCCACTAATAGCAGTTTCCTCGTCAAGAGACAAAATTAAAGTATAATGTACCCAATAGATTTACGATTAGAATGTCTGTTGGGAGTGCAGGTGAACCCTTTCTAGAGTTCGGATCTCCTCAGTAGGAGTTTGGATGTAACTCCAACAGTATCTAATGAGAAAACGTCATGTGTAAAGTTGATCCGCCGTTCGAGACGCATCTCACCCACTTTGACAATTTTTTCCCTATTACCGGTTCAACAGGTTTCAAATACTACGAAGAACACTAAAATACTACGCAGAGCATTAAAATACTACTCAGAACATTTAAATGCTACGCAGATCACTAAAATACTACGCAGAGCATTAAAATACTACGCAGAGCATTTAAATGCTACGCAGAGCACTTAAATACTACGCAGAGCATTTAAATACTACCAAGAACACTTAGATACAACACATGACACTTAAATATTATCAAGAGCACAAGACTACAACCATAATTTAAAATACACTTCAACATATGGTGGTAATTATGTGCTCTTGGTAGTATTTAAGTGCTCTTGGTAGTATTTAAGTGCTCTGCGTAGCATTTAAACGCTCTGCGTAGTATTTTAATGTTCTGCGTAGTATTTTAGTGTTCTGCGTAGTATTTGAAACCTGCTGAACCGGTAATAAGGAAAAAATTGTCAAAGTGGGTGGGATGCGTCTCGAACGGCAGATCAACTTTACACATGGCATTTTTTCACTGGCTACTGCTGGAGTGGGGTCCAAACTCTTACTGAGGAGATTCGAACTCTTCTAGAAAACATGAGACTAATTTATTGACACAAAAAAAGGGATTACAACAACTAGTCTCTCACTCACTCTACCTGCACTACTAGGTAGCACATGCACACTCTAATACGTGCACTATATCGTGGAGACTCTCACTTCTAAACCTACTACTCTACACACACGCACGCCACTCGTACCTATGCTAGGAAGGGATGGCTGCCTTCAACACACACGCACATGCATGGGCTAGCAAGGTCCTTATTTAAAGGAACTCGGATCACCTACGCCGCCACGTATGGCGTCTTTTGCCCTCCCCCCCTCCCTCTCTTTATTGATCGTCTACGGTCCGTCGAAGACCGTAGACGATCCGGACTCTATCTAAAGAGTAACCGACTTGTGCTTCCCTCCTGCTGGGTATTTTGGCCGTGGGAAAATTCTGGAGATTGGTGATTAAGGGCCAGAATAATCTAGAGGGTTGGTGGACATGGGTCCTTCTAGAATAGTTGGTGTTGCACCAATATTTCTTCCCCTCAACACTGACTTTCTTTAGTTGTAGATCTTTTCATGATACGTAGACCTTCTCGATGTTTGGCGAACGCTGGAGACATAATCCTTTAGTAAAGATGTCAGCAGCTTGTTCATCTATCTTGGTCGGTTGCAGCATGATATCTCCTTTTATTCACGGATAAAGTGGCGATGTACTTCTTGTGTTTGGTCCTTGCATGAAGTATCGGATTTTCTGTCAACCTGATTACTTGAAGGTTATCACAATGAAGAACTACTGACTAGTCTATTGGCTGCTTCAAATCTTCTAGTAGTTGTGGTAGCCATGCACTTTCTTGTGTCGTCATTGCTGCAGCTCTGTATTCGGCTTCCGTAGTTGACAAAGATACAGTTGGTTGTCTTTTGCTGCACCAGGAGATCGCGCCAAAACCAAGATAAAAGTTGTGGCCAGTAGTTGATCTTCGTGTGCTTATATCATCTGCATAATTGGCATCACAATGACCTACTAGCTTGCACTCCCCCTTCTTTTTCAAAATGCCATAATCAATTTCACCCTTGATATATTGCAAGATTCTTCGAACTGCTTTTAAATGAGACTTCGTAGGTTCTTGCATAAATCGACTGACAACTCCAATCGCATATATATGAGATGTTAGGTCAAGTCATCGTCAGATATATCAAGCTTCCAACAATTTGCCTATACATAGCAAAGTCTTTTAAAGGATCTCCTTAAGTGTCACTTAGTTTTAGATTTACTTCTATTGGCGTAGAGATAGGCTTGCAGTCTATCATGCCGGACTTCTTCAGAAGGTCTCTTGCATACTTCTGTTGGCATAAGAATAATCCTTCTTTGACTCAATCAACTTCGAGTCCTAGAAAATGTTTGAACTCTCCTAACTCTTTCATTCGAAAGCAAATAGATAAAATTTTCCTTATCTGCTCTATTCGTCACTATCATCACCATTAGGATAAATGATACGTACCTCTCTTCTCGATGAATGGACTGGAATCTGAGAGTGAGACCACATATCCATTTTGTGGTAGAAACTCTGTAATCTTCCCGTACCATGCCCTTGGTGCCTGCTTTAATCCATATATATAAATCCTTTCCTAACTTGCATACAAACTCTGGATTATCCAACTTTCAAATCCTTTGGCTGCTCTATATAGATATCACGATCAAGTTCTCCATGGAGAAATGCGTTCTTGACATCCATTTGCTATAGCTTCCATATTTTACTTGCTGCCGAGGCTAATCATACACGTACTGTTGTAATCTTTGTTACTGGACTAAAAGTCTCATCATAACCAATGCCATACTGTTGAGAGAAGTCACGTGCTATTAACCTTGCCTTGTAGCATTCAATTGACCCATCTGCACGTGTTTTCACTTTATTTATCCATCTATAAAAGATGGATTTCACTTCTGTTGGTTTAGGAAATAAATCCCATGTTTGATTTTCTTTCAAAGCTCTAATTTCATCCTTCATGACTTCTTGCCATTCTTTGCTTTGACAATGTTGGAGCAGCGGCTATATAATAGTCTTACATCGGATAATTTCAGTTGTGGTCAGTGCTTATAATCTTGGGCCCCTTCAAACTCAACACCCGGGTTTTGTGGTTTGTAAGATGGTATCAGAGCAGGGCCTGACCCAACTTTATCTTCTAATTTGCACCACCTCCTGTTATCTAATTTCCACGGCCCATCTTGGCCGTGAGGGGGAGTGTTGGAGCAGCGGCTATATAATAGTCTTACATCGGATAATTTCAGTTGTGGTCAGTGCTTATAATCTTGGGCCCCTTCAAACTCAACACCCGGGTTTTGTGGTTTGTAAGAGACAAGCTTCTTCATAGGATGATGGTTCATTCATTCCTCCTAATTTTGCCAAAGTAACATCTGCGTATTTGAGGTTAGGCTTTCTAACCTTAGTTGATCGTCGCAATATCTGCCACTCATCATCAATCACATGTTGATTAGGTTGAGCTTCTTTAGGTATCCTTGGTTGATGTATATTGCTTTTCCAAGGACTAAATAGTATTCCTCAACGGAATTGGAGGTTGCAAGTTCTCCGAGTGTTCTCCCTCCAGGCTATCTTCTCTTGAATCTGCCACTGAAGTATCTTTTATTTCCTTAGTCTTTAGCCTTTCTTTAAGATCATTCTCTAATTCTTGGGAACTAGGGACGGTCGACGACTCCGTTGACCACCACGAGGATGTTTCATCAAATACCACATCTCGTGATATGTAGCATTTATATGTGGTTAGATCACAACAGCTCCAACCCTTCCATTCGGAATCATATCCGACAAATATGCTTCTTATTGCTTTCTTTCCTAATTTGCTACGCAAATGTTTAGGAACCAAAATGTAACGAACACAACCAAATACTTTAAAATGACTTACCATAGGTATCGTCTTCTAAAGCTTTTGATAGGGTGAGACAGAACTCAATTTTGCTTGAGATAGACGATTAATTATATATGCGACTGTCATCAAGCACTCAGCCAGAATTTGTTAGGCACATTTTCAACGTGCATCATGTTTCTTGCTGCTATTCCATTTTTTTGTGGAGTCCGGACAAGTCAGTTGTCGCTTGATGTCAATCTTCTTCAAATACTTTAAGAATTCCAATGATGTGTATATTCCTTGTCATTATCCATGCGAAGACAAGAAATCTTTATGCCAATTTCACCTTCATCCTTTCTTCTAAGTTCCTTGAATTTATCAAATACTTCTCATTTTTCTTTCAAAAAGAATATCAGACATACCTAGAGTAGTCATCAATAAAGGTGAACATATATCTGAATCTACCTTCTGAGTAAGGATTTACTGGGCCAAATACATCAGAATGTATGATCTCTAGAGGCTTCTTTGCTTGATATTTTACTTCAGTGTATGATAATCTATGAGCCTTACCATACTGGCATCCTACGTATATGATATCCTTGTGGACTTCCTATTTGTGGAAGTGCTTTCACCCCATGCTTGTCCATCAATATTTGCTTGATGGACAAATATTTTTGGCCCAGTCAAGCATGCCATAAAATACTTTGTCTCACTATGGTGAGTTTTCTCTATATAAGTTGATTCAGCTGATATAACATGACTTATTCGACCTTATGGCTTGTCATTAGTGATTGATCATATATCTTCAAGCTTCGATATATGTTAACATCATTTGGCCCAAATAAAACATAACTATAAGAAGATGTTACTTGAGAGATTGAGAGTAGATTTTTCTTCATACCTAGTACGTGATATACATGTTAGAGTTGGGCCTCATCTGGAGTAAATCATGGCATGTAGATGGTTTTTACCAATGTGAGCAATCGACAAGCGAGCATTATTTGCTGTGACCACCACTCTGTCATCCTTATATTCTGTCAAATCTAAGAACTTTGATTTATCTCCTGTCATATGATTAGAGCATCTTGAATCGATGATCCAATCTTGACCATAATTGATGGCTTCAGAGATGGTGGTCAGAGCCAATTCTCCATTGAAGCCAGAGAAGCTTGTCCTTCCCAATCTTCTTCACATTCTTCTTCGTCGATTGTTGTTGTTGTTGAATTCCCTTCCTTGGTCTTCTTTTTAGACCAACAATCGTGAGCATAGTGACCTTTTTTGCCACAATTGTAGCACTCCACATTTTGTCGAGAACCGCTATGTTGTCGACGATGTCTAGTGTTATTTCGTGAAGCTCCTCCTTTTAGGGAACTCTCCTTCTACCTACCCATCTTGGTAGACGTTTGTTGTGCTTGCCTTCTCTTCCGAGTGAAGAGAACTTCTTCATCATGCTCCTTAAGTGACAAGCCCGCCATTTGCTTGACCAAAGTTCCTTGATTGACTAGTAAGCTTTCAAATTCTGCAAGATATATTTTATTGAGTTGGCTATCCTCTAATTAATATGATAAAACCAGTGTATTCAAGCTTCAATCTTCTAATGATAATCCTCATTTTCTTGCATCACTAATTTGTGACTCAGGATCAAGTTGAGAAATTTCTTAACAAATAGTCTTTATTTTTATAAAGTTTTGACTAATTGTCATATTTCCTTGCTTAATTGAGCTGAGTTCATTTTCTAAGAATTAAAGCTAATTTTGGTAACTAATGTTGCCAATGTATTCCATGCAGTATTCAGGATTTTGGCATCCCGAATGTGTTCTAACAGTTCCTTTTGAACTGTTGTCTTTAAGATGAATAAACCCTTACCTACCTTAATCTTCCATTTTTCATAGCTACTATGCGCTCTCTTCTAGTGGTGTAGTGTCATTTCCATCGATAATCTCCCAGAGATCTTAGCCTTGTAGATAAGATTCCATGCATGATCGTCAATATGTGAAATTATATTCATTAAATTTCTTCAATGCTATCGCAGAATCTGTAAGATCTGCCGTCGCAATTGGTGTAGACTCTCACCAAGAAGCTTGGTCCTTGACCGATCGACTTCATAGTATCACTGCTCATGATGGACAACCTTACGTAGCTCTAAAACCTTTTGCCAATGTTACTTTTCACGTGACCCTTAGGCAAAGTCCCGAAAAAATCACTTCATATCTCCTGAGTGATACTCCAGTAGAGTTTCGTTATCACTTAGTTTTCACCAAATAATACTCCGAAAGAATTCCGACATCGACTAGCGTTCTTAGTAATAACCAACTAAGGTTGCAGTGCTAGACCGAGTGAAGCTTCGGAAGATTAGGTGCATCCAGATAATTAATCCTCTAAACACCGAACTATTTGTGAACCAAAAAAATGACGGTCTCACAAATCCTGCTCTGATATCACTTGTCGAGAGTGAAAGCAAACCCTTTTTATAAAAGATGAGACTAATTTATTGATACAAAAACAAACGATTACAACATGCATCAAGTCTCTCACTCTCTCTACCTACGCTACTACGCAACTACTAGACAACACAGGCACACTCACTTCTAAACCTCCTCCTCTACACACACCACTCGTACCTATGCTAAGAAGGGATGGCTGCTCTCAACACACGCGTCCATGGGTTAGCAGGGTCCTTATTTATAGAGTGTCTTAACCGACTTGCCAAGGTCGGTGCTCCCCTGCTGCTGGGTAGCTTGGCGGTGGGAAAATTCTGGAGATTGGTGATCAAGGACCAGAAGAATCTAGAAGGTTGGTGGGCATGGGCCCTTCTAGAATAGTCGGTGTTGCACCGAAAATGTCCAAAGATGTAAAGGCTGAGATTAGTGTCATGTTGATCTAATTTGAGAACAGCTACTACGCATCCTACATCAGAAGATGCTGTCGACCGAACAAACCTTTCCGTGCTTAAGAATCTTTGTAAATTACATCCTTTGTTTGCTCATGGGAAATAGTCGGATACCACTTGTACCCGGGCCGGGTTTGCTCATGGGAAATAGTCGGATACCACTTCTACCCGGGCCGGAAATAATACAGCAGCACTAGCATCCGCCGTCTCCAGCTGTCCGTCTGTTGGAAAAGTATGGATTGTAGCAGCAGCATGGAATAGAATCACACAGTCATAACATGGAAGATGGAGCAGGCGACTGTTCTGACCCTATGTGACGTGATTCCCAGCAAATGGTATTATAAAAGATTATATTTATATATTTTACAAAAATATGATATTCCACGGTATTTTAAATTAAAAATTCACCTTAATTTCATTAATTTACTGCAACCGACAAGTCAGTTGACAAGAAAAGTGAAAAAGGGAAGTCGGATGGGAAAAAAATGGATTAGCGTTTCTAACTGGCCGTAATCCGCTATACAGGGTAGAGTATCGTTCTCCATATTTCTTGTTATATTGATTTTACAGTCATTAGATTGTTTAATTAGATGTTAAATTTTAAAAAACCATAATTATTTATATATCATCATAACAATTGTTTAATCCCTCTGACCAACCCATTGAGAGTTTTCCATACTTAACACTGTTCGACATGGACCATGGAGAGAGGTGATACCATCCCTCACTTTTTGGGACTTTTGCTGCATTGCAAGAATCCACGCTGGATCCGCTGACTGCTGCAACAAATGTTTTTTACACATATCATTAATTTCTTAAAAATATCAAACATTTTACTCTCGTATTATTGTAGGATCAAAGATCTAATTATTAAAAACATTTTTATCTTCATGAATTTTAACTTTACTAATTTTTAGCATCATAAAATTGTAACTCTTTTAAAAAAAGGACATTGGAGAAGCCCCAACATTTATTCCGCGCTTTTGCCATTCAAGGACAACCTCATTATTAATACACTTTTATAAGAACATCTCAATCACCAGCTCATAAAAGAACTTCTAACTAAAAAAATCTCAATCCCCATAAAAGAGCTTCTAAGTAAAAAGTGCTTTCCTCGGAAACTTGGAAGATGTCGACAGCGTCAACAAACGTTAGGACTGCCGCGACCGGCTGCCGGCGGCGCTGCCTGCGTCATCGCTGCTTCTCCAGGCAGGATTGCTGCCGGAAACCCAGCCGCTCCAGTTCCACATCGTACACCACGTAATAGTTCTGCTGCTGGAAGCTCCCCAGTATTACCGCCGGGCCCCCACCGCCGCCGGTCCCGGAGTCGGTCACGATCGTTAGGCACGCGGCTTCGGAGTCGCCGACGACGGCGAAGTAGTTAGCCACCGGCAGCCTCATCTCCGCGCCGCCCTTGAATTGGAAGGCCAGCTCCGGAAGCCTCAGCTCCCCCTCCGCCGCCGCCGCCAGCGAGAAGCACGGCCTTAGACCCGACATCTCCTCGGCGGCCGTGGACCGGTTGTAGCGCCCCGCCACCCGCTCCTCTATGGCGCGCGCCACCGGCTCGAACACCCTGGGCTCCATGTAGGTGAACGTCGTGCCGGAGTCTATGATGGTGCCGCCGTCGCCGCTGGGGGCCGGCATCAGCGCCACGTGCGGTATCTTCACCTTCTCGCCGTGCACGGTGATCTTGCGCAGCCCCAGGTAGTAGTAAACGGAGAAGGGCGAGGCGACAGAGGGGTTCTTGACGAATGGAGTGAAGGAGAGGCCGTTGTGAGACGACTCCGGCGCGCCGCCTAGCACCGCGGAGCCGCTCTCGTCGGCTTTGTCGTCGTAGCGGCGGGAGATGAAGCAGTAGGAGAAGCGGGCGAGGCCCAGCTGCAACGGCAGCGAGGACGGGCCCCTGCCGAAGCCCGCTATGCCGGCGGAGGGCTGCTTGCTGGAGAAGAGGGAGCAGCCGACGGCGAAGTTGGGGATGGCAGCCCCCTCGGGGGAAATTTGCAGCGTCTCCGAGAGCAGCAGCCCGCCGGTGGAGCCGGAGCCGTAGAGGAGCGTGTAGGGCGGGCACAGCGGGGAGCAGTCAGCCACGCTCGCATTGAGGGGGCAGTTCCGGCAGCGGGAGAGGAACTCGGGCGAGTGGATCCAGGTGCATTTGGGATTCCGGCAGCCGACCAGCCTGGCGGAGGAAGAGGACCTGGGGATGAAGACGGGCGCCGGCGCAGTGGCGTTGGAGTCGGGGCCGGAGGGGGAGCAGTTGCTGCAGACGTAGGACTTGGTGCAGGGGACCCAGACGAGCTCGCTGGCGGTGTCGAGGACGAGGGGGATCTGCTGCGGCGGGGTGCCGAAGCCGAGGGAGAGGGAGTAGCCGCCGTACGAGTGGGGGAAGAGAGGTACCCGGGAGAACGGGATGGGAATCACCGAGGAAGGGGAGCCAGCTCCCCTCTTGTGGTCCTTGAGGCGGCGGGCGCGGAGGAGGGAAGCGGTGGCCAGCCGCGCGAGCCTCTCGAAGGCGTCGGAGCCGGCGATGTTGGCGGCGGTGTCGGATGCCGCAGTCGAAGCAATTATCTGGCGAAGTGGGAGGTGAACGTGGGCCAGCGGAGAGGAAGCGGCGCCGAGGGCAAAAAGGTGTAGCAAGAAGAGGAGAAGGCCGAATGGGCCTGGATGTGAGGTAAGCGCCATGGATATGGACCTCTCTCTCTCTCTCTAGCTCAGTAGCTTTCTAGCTCTCTGTCTCTCTGAAGAGTGAGTGACGAGGAGGGAAACCAGTAAAAAAGAAAGTGGGAGGCCACAACGTGCTGCCGTTGGACTGTCGGTTTACAATCAGATATGAGAGCAGGAGGGATGCATTGGTTCGTGTGGACGTCGAGGGAGCGGGCGGAGAGGGGCGCTGGTAAGGAGCCGCTGTGGGCTGTTGCCGTTGTAATCCTATCCTGTTGGTCGTCTGATCTAATATAAGGGCCCTTCGTTCTGGTGGATTTCTCCCTTCCGCCTAACCACAAGCGTGGCCCCATGAAAGATGCCTTTGTCGCATCGCCCAATCTCATCCGACCTGACGACCTGAACGCCAAGACGAAAACGTAAATACGACAAGGACCATTTGGTCCGGTTGGGTCGATCGAGTCCAATTGCGGGATCCCAACGCCTGCTACAGGGGCGCGGCTCGTCACCTGATTGACGCGGTCGTGACCCAGTACGAGCCAGTTTCTCTCTTGCCTGCCTCGTGGCAGCGGAGTCGGTGGCGACTCGTGACCTGGTTGATACCGAAGCAGAAGTAGGACACGCATAGCAACTGTAAGCACCCCGGCAAGGCAGGCTCATTGGTGCGGAGCGGCGAGCTGCCGTGGCATGTTGAACCCATTGGACGAGTGGGTAGCTGGGGCGATGTGATGGCGACGCCGCCCCACTTATGATGGGAGCAGCAGCAGTCCCTCTACCGCTCCCGACCCCGGACGCAAGAAAGAGCACGTGATGGGACCCGGAGCGGGCGGGGAAAATCCCTTGCGGCAGACGTTGATCTAACACTGGGTTCGCTCGCGCTACAGAAGCGTGCCACGGCGGAAACAGCGACAAAGGGAGCTGCATCCTAATCAAAGCGTGCCCAAGGTGGTCCCCGACTCCACGGTGAGCGCAGTCGCGAGCAGGAGAGACGGAAGACCCAGCAGCAGCGGTGCACAACGGCACCTTAATGGTGTGGTAGTGCACCGTGTACCACCAAAGATCGCACAACTCACCAGCCGCGAGCCGCAAAACCGATTTGGATTAGCTGTATCCTTTGAACTCAAAGGACAAACAGCATTAACTCATTTTATTTTTATTTTTATTAATGAATGCAGAACTCGGTTAAAAATCACCCGTAAAATTATAAGAAACGAAAATAGATTTCTAATAATTATGAGAGTTAAAAATTCCGTTTTCGAATGATCATATACTTTATATCTATTCACATACACAACAGTAAGAATATTGATGTAGTCGAAGTTATCACGACCGGATTCCGAGACTGTAATCTAAAGTTGGGATCTGAAACTGGATCGGATCGGTGAAGAGGACCGACGGATCCGGAACGCGGAGAAGACGGAGACGGGGCCGAAGATCCGATCCGATCCAGCATCGGATCCCAACTTCGGATTCCAGTCTAGGAATCCGGTCGTGATAACTTCGGCCACATCATGTGGCGCCGTCTGTGGGAAACCAGCAAGAAGTCATGTCTCATCGTCCAGTAACCCGACGATCTGGACAAGACGAGGCAGAGACGCGAGCAACTTCAGCACAGTCGCTTCACTCTGAAGGCGTCCCGTCTGTTCCATCACCAGACTCAGCTCTTCCTGTCATACCAGAGTCTCTCGCTCCCGGAGACAACCGGATGGAGGAACTTCAGCAACAAGTGGCAACGCTGGCTGCCGCCGTTACTTCTCTAGTGCCCCTGCCACACTTGGTATCCGCCATCGTCCAACGCATGGGGGTACTGGGCCAGCTCTCCCACCAAGTACCACCTCCTCTCTTCGGCCCTGTTCAAGACGCGAGGTTTCGGCCAACGTCCTCGCAAGTCTTTCCCGACGAGACCGCTACGGCGCACAGCGAGCCCTCAGCACCGCCTGCCCCTCCAGCGGTTCGTCATCGGCCCATCAGTGGCCCAACAATCCTCGGCCCATCAGCAGTCCAACAACCTTCGACCCATCAGCAGCCCAACAACCTTCGGCCCATCAGCGGCCCGATCGCCTTCGGCCCATTAGCAGCTCAGCAGCCCTCGGACCAATAGGCTCCGGCCCACTGAACGGCGTCTGGCCCATCAGCGGCCCAACCCCCTTCGGCCCAGTAGCTGTATCCAGCCTACTCCGGTGGAAGAGTTAGGCACTATAGCGATTTACCAGTAAACCCAGAACATAGTCCTATATCGGTTGCCACCGTTAAGCAACCTCTATCCTCCATTATAAATACACGGTTATTTGCTACCAAAGGTATGTCTTCGAAACCCCAAAGACTACAGTCCAAAAAGCATTAAAGTTACTTCTTTCACTTCTTTACCTTCTGAATCGAATCATCTTCAGAAGCTAACTTGACCGTCGAAAGGGGTTCCCTAGAGTCGAACCCCGGGACTCCTACTGACGGGTTCTTCTTCTTTTCCTCCTTCTGCAGGAGCTTCGGTTTGAATCTTCGCCGACCTCTCCGAGTCGGTCTCGGCCGCCGACCTTGGGTCTTCTCCCTCCGGTCTCAACGCCATTCGCCGGCTGGTCCACCTCGCTCGAAGGCGCCTCGGCGCGTTCCTCGTCCGGAGGAGCCTCAGCCACGCCTTCCGTGGGCTGGCCCTCATCCGTCCGAGGGAGTCTCGGCTTCGCTCCCGGCGGGCCCCCGTCCGGGTACCCTTCGGCATCGGATCTTCGGCCCCGTCTCCGTCCTCGCCGCGTTCCGGATCCGTCGGTCTTCTTCACCGATCCGATCCAGCTTCGGATCCCAACTTCGGATTCCAGTCTCGAAATCCGGTCGTGATAGCTTCGACTATATCAAATATCTTTTGATAGTTTGATAAAAATAAGGCACATATTTTTATGACACATGTTTAGATATATTCATATGTAAATTTAGATTGATAGATAAAGTAAATTTAATAGGAAGGGGATGCGAGGCGATGCTAGACCAGCTTTGGCATCATCTGCTGATGCTCTAATAGGAAAGGGAGATCCATGCGCTCGACACTCTTCCATTTATCCTATTTTGACAGACTCAACACTAGCAATATCCAGTCCCTTGGATTCAGACCCTCGAGCACCAAAGGCAACACTCTTGTTGCGATTAAGGTAGAAAGCCGCACAAGTCGCCTCACTTTATGACCTTTAAAAAGAACATATTCAAGAGTCTAGATTAACACTGCAGGAGCTAGAAAGGAATTTACAAGGAGATTTATATACATGAATTACAATGGCACCTAGTCTAGATTAGAAACACAGATGAACACCAATCGTCTAATCAAAATGCAACGATAAAATTAGGACGAAACATATCACCACTTATTAAGAACAATCCATTTTATGTAATAAAACATGTTGAAGTACAATATCACTCGTCATTGACCCTTTAAAATATAATGTATTTATATATAAAAAAATCCTCTAATCCAACTATATATTTATAAGTCCCCACAATCCACCTTGAATTCATGCAAGACCCTAGAATGTTACAAAACAGTCCCTGACAATGTTACAAAAAAGCCCTTCAAAAGATTTTCTTTTAAAAATCGTCGGAACTTATTTGTAAATAATCAAATTAAGAAAAGTTATTTGTCACATTAAAAGTTTCAGAGAGTTGACGATCAAAAACTCCACCCCCCCCCCCTCCAACTTAACTCAACTCAGTTCAACGAAACTTTAATCTCAAATAATTTGAGTCAATTATATGAATTCTATGTTTCCACTCTAAACAATTTTAGACTACTCTTCTAAATCATATTGTATTATCATCTTCCAAGTTAATCTAGATCTACTCCATATTTTCTTCTCCTCCTCTATCCCAATATGTTCCACTTTTCTAACTGAAACCTCCCTAGGCCTACGCCTAACATGCCCAAACCATCTAAGTCTCTCTTCTCTCGATTTGTCCTCAATTGGTACCACTCTTACTTTTTCTCTAATATATTCATTATGAATTTTATCTAGCCTAGTATGCCCGCACATCCACCTTAACATTCTCATCTCGACAACACTCATTTTGGAGACATGTTGTCTTTTCATCACCCAACATTCGCTACCATATAACATTGCAGGTCTTATCGTCGTACGGTAGAATTTTTCTTTCAGTTTCGTTGGGATCTTACGGTCACACAAGATTCTCGTGGCAAATTTCCATTTCAACTATCCTAGTTTAATCCTATGGCTAACATCCTCATCGTACCATCCGTCTTCTTTGAATTTTTCTTTCAACTTCGTTGGGATATTGCTATCACATCCAAGTTAACTCCCTCATTTTTACCTATCTGACTTTCACTAAAGTTACAATACATGTATTTTATCTTAATTCTACTTAGCCTAAAATCCTTACGCTCTAAAGTGCTCCTCCAAAATTCTAATTTTTTATTAACTCCCTCTTACGTCTCATCTATCAACATAATATCATCCACAAACATTATACACCACAGAATGTCATCTTGTATATATTTTGTTAAATTATCCATAACTAATGCGAAAATATACAGATTTACTGCTAATCCTTGATGCACTCCAACAAAAATAAGAAAATTTCTTATTTTCCCTCCGACCGTGCGGATACTAGTAATTACTCTTTCATATATATCTTTTAATACTTGTATATGTACCTAATAGATATCATCTTGCGCTCTAATACCCACCACAAGATATCTCTTAGAACTCTATCATAGACCTTCTCCAAATCGATGAACACCATATGTAGATCTTTCTTCAAATTTTTATATTTCTCTATCAAGCTCTTAATGAGAAAGATAACTTCCATAGTTGATCGACCCAGCATAAAGCCGAATTGATTGGCCGAGATAATTGTGTCAGAATATAAACGATGATCCACAACTCTCTCCCACAGTTTCATAGTATGACTCATAAATTTAATCTCTCTATAATTTGAGTAGTCCTAGATGTCTCTTTTGTTTTTAAAAATAAGTATAAGAGTATTCTTCTTCCATTCATCTGACATTTTCTTAAAGACTAAGATCTTGTTAAACAGTCGGGTCAACCATTCAACTTCTACATCTTCTAAACATTTTCACACTTCAATAAAAATTCCATCAGAGTCACAAGTTTTACCTACTTTCATCATCTTTAATACTTCCTTGACTTCCGAAAATTGAATCTTCTTAGTATAGTTCATATTATGTTATGTTGTACATTCTATGCCCACTATATTTTCACTATGATTATCATTAACAAGATTGTCCAAATACCTTTTTCACATTTCTCTGATGTCCTCATCTTTCACTAAAACATTTCATTCACTATCCTTGATGCACTTAACTTGATTAAGATCTCGACATCTTCTCTCTTTTATCCTTACCAATCTATAAATATATTTTTCCCTTCCTTGGTTCCAAATTTCACATACATCTTTTCAAAGACATAAGCACTTACATGACTAACAGCCTTTTTTGCTTTCTTTTTTACTATCTTGTATTGTTCATAAGCCTTATTATTATCACATTTTAGCAATTTTTTATACTATTATCTTTTACTTTTCATCGCCTTTTGTACCTCTTTATTCCACCACCACCTCTCCTTTGCAGATGGGCCATGTCCTTTAGATACTTCGAGTACTTTTCTACCTACTTCTCTAATCTTTGAGGCCATATCTATCCACATAATATTGACCTCCAAATCCAACTTCCAATCACTCATATTGAGAAGTTCATTATTAAACATCACTTGCTTCATCTCTTTTAATTCCCACCACTTTGTTCTAACAGTAATCTTCCTTCTAAACGTACCCGACCACCTCTTGATCTTAATATCTAAGACTATTAACCTGTGTTGACTTATTAAGATCTCTCCGGAGATAACTTTACAATCTTTGCATAAAGCATGATTTATTTTCTTTGTGAGAAGGAAGTCAATTTGACTTCTATTTTGTCCACTTTTAAAGGTCACTAGATAATATTCTCTTTTTATAAAGTGAGTATTTACTAGTATAAAGTCGTAGGCCATAGCAAAATCGATGATACTTTTTCCCTCCTCATTTATAGTCCCAAAGTCAAAACCTCTATGAACCTTCTCATAATCATAACGTTCACTTCTTATATACCCATTGAAGTCCCCACCAATAAAGATATTCTCTTCATTTGACATGCTTTACATAAGGTCATCCATATCTTCCCAAAACCTCCGTTTACTCTCACTATCTAATACAACTTGTGGAACATAGACACTAACTACATTAATCGTATCTCCCTCTATAATTAATTGCACTAAGATAATTATATCTCCTACTCTCCTCACCGCCACCACTGCATCCTCCAAAACCTTATCAATAATAATACTTACTACATTCTCATTTCTCTCATTTCCTATATACCACAATTTGTAGCATGTATTTCCTACTTCCTTACTTTTTCTCTCCTACCTATTTAGTCTCTTGAATACAAATAATATTGACTTTTCTTCTCTCCATAGTATCAACAAGTTCCATCAACTTTCTTATAAGAAATCTTATATTCCAAGAACCTATTCTGGTCATCTTCTCAATCTACATTTTCTTAGAATTCTTTCTGTAGTGACATCTATTATTCTCTAAGTTTGTCATTTGTCCTATTCTCTATTCGGTTCCATAGACTAACTTCTTTACTCACACCCGTCCATAATGTGAGAATTCTTACTCATTTAACACCACATCCGAACGCCGACGTGACACATCGCTTGCGAGAAACGCTTTCAACTCTTTCCTATTTCTTACTACACCTGGACTCTAGTACAGCGCGTCGTAAATAGAGGACGTCCCAACATTAATTTTGATTGAATCCATATCATGAGATGTGACAAAATTTTTACAATGACTATCACTTACCGCAACCCTCCTCCTTTATCCGGACTTGTGAATAGACCCCCCCCCCCTCAAAAAAAAAAAAATGTAATACAACGAAATATGAGTGCTAATGAAGAACTATGTTCAACTCAGATTCTTCACACAGTTGTAACCTAAAAGGAAATTCCTTTTTAACCCCGTTAACAATTATCAGTATAAGGTTCTATCTCACCCCCATTCCCATGATCCCATCTCTCCAAAGTTTAACCACAACGTGCCACACAAGAGACAACAACCAGCAACTTGCAAAACTAAGCATCATCTACAATCAGTGCCCGAAAAGACAAATTAATATCATATTCAATCTCCTGGCCAGCCACTAATTGGGCAATAAAGAGATAAGAACTAGAGCCTATCATCATGGTTATAGAAAAGCCTAAAGAAAGAAATCTCCAGGATATTAAAAATTGACAACCACAAGAAAAGACAATCTTATGCACCCCGGATAGAGGATTTTAGTGCCACATATTAATCAATTAACCATTTTCAGTTGCATCTTAACTGCCCCAAGTAACACATTTTCTTCGGTAAGAGGTGCTTTTACAGTGGATAAGTAGCACCAGCAAGGCTTGTAGATAAGAGAAAGCTCCCATGATGTGCTATTTGTCAACTCCCCTCCCAACAGTTAGTCTAACAGAAAGATGATGATTTTCTAAAACAGGCTATCAATCTCAAGAATTGCAAAAGGTTTAATGAAACAGAGTTTGAAAAAGGAAATGCTGTGCTGGTGCATTTCAATTAGCCTTGCAATTGCAATATTTGTGTAATTTGAAATAAAAGAATGGCAGACCAGATATACTTAATTCTAGAAGCTTGAGTTCAAAAATGGGAAGCTGAAAAGGTGGAGTACAAATCTTCAGGCCTAGTTTCTTGGCACACTCATTATTTCAATTTTCAACAAGACTAAGAATCAAAATTGACAGTCTAGATCTACTAATGTTAATACTTTGTGAATTGAAATTACAAAATAACATCAGCTGGAAGAATGCTTCAAATGTGAATCTTTCTCAATATATCCATCATGCCTTTCTCGTTTCAAAAATAGAAAGCACAACTACAACACTCAGAATGGAACCTCTTGGCCATGAA
Source organism: Zantedeschia hybrid cultivar (assembly GCA_030544215.1). NCBI lineage: Eukaryota > Viridiplantae > Streptophyta > Magnoliopsida > Alismatales > Araceae > Zantedeschia > Zantedeschia hybrid cultivar. The sequence goes on along the minus strand of JARZZO010000014.1, from coordinate 18,848,106 downwards.
TGGCGAAGAGACATTGCCATATCAGTGACACAAGGGCTTGCAAAATGAGCTTCACAGCTTCAAAATCCTAGCTATCACGGAAATGGAAGGGTTGAAGTAACTCTAAATACTTACACCAAGATGTATTCGTACATGGGAAAAGGTATACGCTAACAGGAAGGATTAATAATTATGGAAAGTTGGGCACAAAAAACCATATGGAGGATATGAATTTGAGATCTGAAACCAGTATTAATCTCAAAAAGCATGTGTCAATAAGATTTAGCAGATGGCCAAAATATCACACAAACATTACAAGGAACCTTCCAGAAAATAAACTAGCAGATGTAATGAAGTCGGTATCCAGTTGGATAGATTAAGCATCAAGTTGGACAGATCAGTGAGCAGGGATAGAAAACTCTTTATAAGTGATGTTCAAGCATCACATGATATAAGGGGTTCCCATTCATCCATCAACTGAAATTTAGAAGGTAATGGTCTGCACATGGATGGATGCACGAATATATAATGTAAAATTAAAGAAAAAATTGATTCTGATGTGAGCATGTGCAAATTCATCCTCCAACAGATAACAGCACCAGTTGTCTCCAAATCTGACATTAGTGACGAACAGTCATAAAATTTACATTGTCTTGGTGGACACCGCTCTGTGTAACAGAGCTGTGTCAGACAGTCAAACACAAGATGACACAGACATGTGCATTGACATTCTTTTCAAAGTTTCAAAATGAACAATTCGATAACTCTTCAGATTATTTATTTGAATGTTAAGCTTCAATAAGCTGATTAATATTATTCGAATCTTTTTTATACCTCATCCAAATTTCAATTGCTTATACTTACATATTTACTCGTGCAAGTATGTATATGTCCACATAGGCATACTCACCATATTCTCATGTCCTGTATCTAAAAATTTTTGTGTCCAACATACACATCCATGTTGACACTTAACATTATAACTGTGATCCACATTCACAAGTCTTAGGAAATTTATTTTCAAGAAAGAGGATTTAAATCAAGTTCCTACATGAAACCAAAGCTTGTTGAAGAGAAAAGCCCCAGAAAAAAAATGGAAAACAGAACATTATGTTAACAAAGTGGCTGGAAACTGTTTTAATAAAAGAACCAGGCAAAATATTCAGACTACCGGTTCTACTAAACAAGAGTTCTCTGTATCAGGCAAAGTCAAGAGTTACCACATTTCCATAGAATAAGCAGAGATGCAGATCAGACAAAAGGCATGATCTGAGATTATAAGTAATCGCAGATGAAGATAAGTGGCTACTTTTGGAACAGCAATTTTCTTTGTATCTGCAGGGTACCAACCAGTGCGCCAGTTTACCCAGTTTCTTTTTCTTTTTTCCCTAAATGGACTGGCCTGTTCCAACTCTGGAACCAACCAAACTGGATTGGGGATGGACAGTTCCAGCCCAGTTCTGCCTAGTCTGGTTCAAACCAGCAGCGTTGGCTGGTTCTGCATCCCAAGGTGTCAGACACTCAGAGACAGCATGACAGACATATGTATTAACATTCATTTATAGAGTTTCAAAATGACCAATTCGAGTTCTTCAGATATTTTTTTGAATGTTAAGGTTCAATAAGTTGCTTAGTATTGTTTATATCATTTTTATATTCCAGACAAATTTCAATTGATTATACCTCATTACCTACTGTATTCTGCTGTCTTGTATTGCACGTAAAACTTTGTTGTGTCCAAGCATGTTGATGTATCATCCATATCCATGTCTCATAAACCAAGTCCTCCATGAATCCAATGCTTGTTGAGGAGAAAAGTCCAAGAAAAAGGAACTAAAAGGCCGAAAAATATGTTAAGAAAGTGTGGGGTTGGTTGTCAGGAGATAAACTCTGAGTTGCGGGAAACTATTTTAATAAAAGAACCATCAATAACGTTCACACCACCAGCTCTAAAAGAAGAGCTCTCTGTATCAGATGACGTCAGGAATTAACCAATGCATCTACCACATTTCCAAGGAATAAGTAAGGAATAAGTAGTCACGTAAATCAGACAAAAGGCATGATCTGAGATTACAAGTAAATCACAGATGAAGATAAGTGGCTCATTTCAGAATAGTAGTAGTCTTCGAAGGGTCTGCTATGACTCATAGGCAACATGATTCTGTGAGCAGAGACCTGTTTCAAGTGTTTGGTTCAGCAATAGGCCTTTATCCTTTTGAAAAACAATCAATAAAAGTCTTACAAGGACAACTGGGAAAGAAATACATCAAAATTCAAAACCAAAAGGCAACAAAAGATACAGCAATACTTCTGATCCCAGGCACCAGATAAATGTTCAATTAGCAGCAACAGACAATTAAATGCTTCGATCATATACTCCCAGAAGGATCAAAGAGGTGGAAGTAAGAATTGCATAAATAACTCCGCCAATGGAAATGGCCTGACAACCCCAAGCTAGATGGGAACAGCTGAATTTCCTGATTCAAACGAGGAGGCTTTTTTTTTTAAAATCCCTTTTCAACTGTGAGGGGAATCAGCCACCTGCTGCCAGATCAGATCAGCATATGCCAATTTAATAGGGCTATTCTGACTGTTAAGATCAAAATTAGCTGATTCTGTAATGTATAAATGGGTGATGGTTTGTGCATTATTCATCTCTAAACAACATTTATTAGATTTAGGTACATACACTAAACTAATTGCATCCTGTGTATGGTAACAAAGAGGACAGTAGGGCAGGTGGTCAGCCTAGTGGTCCTCCTACACTTACATATCGATCATTGCTGCTCAGTATCTATTCGATTTATGTGTGTGGCAGCCTAACACTCCCAACAAACCAGAGATCCATGAAAATCAAGTGAAATCTATCAAGGTCTCATGAATTCTAAAAAATGGCATGTATAATCTGAAGCAAGGGAAGTTATGTGAAAAGAAAAGAGCTGAATAATCAATAACAAGGTTTGCCGTATCACTGATCCGTATTGGATCGTATCTTCGTAGATACGATACAATACCGATCCGACTCGGGCCAACTTGGACCGACTCAGTCCGACTTGCGTGAGTCAGGCCGATCCATGCTTACTTTTATATTTTTTTCAGCTTCCTCATAAAAAAAAGTCTACTTAATAAGATACAAGTCATTAAGCAAACTTCGCCGTACCGCTGATCCGTATCGGATCGTACGTTCGTAGATACGATAAGATACCAATCCGACTTGGACCGACTCGGTCTAACTCGCATGAGTCAGGTAGATCCATGCTTATTTTGAAATTATTTTCAAATTATTTAATTTTGTGAATAATTATGACATAAATAAACTTTTAACTCATGTGGTTTATTAATAACAATGACGTTATGTCAAATTTAAGAGAAATCTACCCTATTAATCAATATAGAAGTGTAAATCACCTATTGAATTAGAGAAAAAAGTCTTATTTACCAATTGGAGAAAAAAATATAATTACTTATCAAATTAAAGAAAAATCTACTTAATAAGATACAATAAGTCACATTGAGTAGACTTGAGCTAGTTCACAGTGACCCATGCCGAATCGGAGCGTATCGCACGAGTCGTCACGAGTCACATACGAGTCACATCAAGTTGGCACGAGTCACATTGAGTCGACACGAGTCAAATACGAGTCGGACCGAGCCACATCGAGTCGAATGCGACTCGACAACTCGAACTGTCCCAAGGACTCAAACTCGTCCAAATACGAGTCGACTCATACGAGTCAGCGCGATCTGATACGATACGGCAAACCATGTGTATCGGATCAACTCGTGCCGACTTGGGCGACTCGTACCCTATCATGGCGAACCCAAGTCGGTGCGGCTCGACCAAGTCTGCGATTTGGGAGTTCTTTTCTATGCAACTCGGCCGAGTCTGTACGAGTCGACCCAACTCGTATCGAATCATGAGAGATCCGAGTCGGTCTAACTCTTTGAGTCGACGAACCCTACCATGATATTAAGTCACATTAAGTATGCTTGAGCCAGATCACAACGACCTATGCCGGATCATAGCGCACCGCACGAGTCGTCACGAGTCACATACGAGTCACATCGAGTCGGCACGAATCATGTACGAGTCTGCACAAGTCGGACCAAGTCACATCAAGTCGGTTTGAGACATATGCAACTCGGCAACTCAAACCGTCCTAGCGACTCAAACTCGTCCAGATACAAGTAGACTCGTACAAATCAGCCCGATCCAATACAATACGGCAGACCATGAATCATACATCCTCTTTCCCCTCCCAAAATTCACATAGACATTCTTCTTACAATCACTTCACCCACTCAGCAAGTTTCTTCTTGTAGGCAGATGAAACATACTTTTCTTTTCAGCATAGAGGTGGTCATCTTTAGTTCTTTCTTTAAGTAGTTTCTTTCATAGATGATTTCATGTTCCCTTTCTCATTATTTTGCTTTTTCAATCAGTTTCTGTATGTACTTTGGGTGCATAGTTAAACATCAAGACGATGAGGATTAGCACATTTGTGAATTTTGAACCATGTCAAAGAACTTCAAAATGAAAAGTAGACAAGAATTGAGAGGGTAGTGGTTAAGGACAAAAACAAACATCATAAAAAATATTAATCATTCTCCTAGAAGGAGGTCATATGACTCAATATTTGCATATTGATCTCAATGCCTCAAACTACACAACAGTTTGCAAAATATCAAAATGCCATAACATACATATGGTGGTCAAATTTATTCAGTATATTCAACCAAAGAGATAGTACGCCTAATAAACCTTTTGATCCCACCCTAAAATTACCAACATCAAGAGAAAGACTGAATTCTTTCCCCATGAAATATTGAATGCACTGTATGTTGTTAGAAATCCTTAACGCACACACCAATACATCAGTTTATTATTTTACATTACTAATGTAACAAGCTGGAGACAAAATATATCCTAAATGTAATACCATGTGTAATGGTATATTCCATGGTCTAAGAATCACAAGAATTTGATTACATGTGTAAAAAGTCTTCAATTGAATAAATTACTCATTTCTAGAAAAGCATCCTTAAAGTTTTATAATGTCAACATAATGTAAGCATCTTTTTTTTTTTTGGTTGATAACCAAGAGAGCAAACCCACAACCCAGGATCGAGCCCCACATCACCGGTATCCTGAGCCATGTCCATGTGGTTGGAGCTCACCTCATGTGAACTCCAGGTTGATATCTGCACCACATTTGTGTCCACAGGCAGGGAGTCAATACCGTGACCTCATAGTCGCCCGTGAAGTGCTTTATCCAACTCTCCCACCTCCAAGAGACATAATGTAAGCAATAGAAATAGCAAGGTAATGCTGCACAGACATAAATATAAGAACAGAAACAGAACCACCAGGAGAACTCAAGAAACATCCTATTCTAAGTGGATTGGCAGTGCATGTCTGAAACAAACAAAAAAGTAGAGTGTTTTATTTTATTGCTGCTTTACTCGTATCTCTCTTTCCACGGGATAGCCAATCACTAAGCAACTAAGCAGGCTCTCATTCCCGCACTTACTTAATTTTTATCTTCACCCTTTTCTAATATGCTAAAATAGTCAATCCCCCTTGGCATTGGACATATGACTAGTATAAACTAAGGTAATGTCAGGAAAACATTTTGAGAGGCAATGGAATCCCTGACATGACATAATCCTTCTCTTTCCAAATGAAAAAGTAAAATGGCTTTGCACTCGAAGAATGGATTCTGTCCAACCTCCATAATCCTTCTTGAAATGGATTTTGGAAAAGTAAGACAGCTTTCAGCAGGTAACAAGTTGCTAAATGTTTGAAAAGACAAAAGAGGAACTCTAATTTTTCTTTTCTTAAGTAAAGCAAGGGCATTTGAGAAAACTAACTTATCAATAATCCACAATCTACCCAAACACTCATGAAACACCCAAATAAGATTTTAAACATAGACTCATCATTGAAAATCTGTACCATCTCAAAATGTCTCAAATAATCAGATTATGAGGAGAATCCATGATTTGATTGTGTTTCCAAATGTTACCTGAATGGAAGCTTTGTTGGCACCATGAAACTTGATATGTACTAATTGATGTCTCTTCATCACTTGTTATCGATTTAAATCTTTGTAGTCTACCGGAAGCAAGTAGTGTCCTATAAAATATGTTATAGAGCTGATGCCTAATAACAATGGCAAACTCTTACCAAAATTTGTATATTAACAAATGCATTGAGTGATTGTAGGCAATTCTTATCATACTATCCATATGATTTCATGGCACACACCGCACATTTTATGGATTTACTGGTATCCTTCTTTGTGAACATAACATATGAACACTGAATTACATTCTTCAATATACCTTTAAAAGATTACCATGAATGGATGGATAAAAGTTATTGTAATTTTCTCCTTAGATCATACTAAATTTTTAAAATCACATAATCCATGATAACTCATCACAGACAGGGATTGTCTATAATTCAATAAAGTGCTATCCACCTATGGGAAAAAAAAAAAAAAGGAAAATTTAATTTTGGAAAAAGTAGCTCCTTTACATTGCCATATGTCTGGTCTATAGATGAGAATTATGCATTGTTGAAGTTTTCTTTCTGAAAGAAATTAAATTTCATAATATTATGTCCCTAATGGGTTCAAAAGAGTGGCGTAAAGGTTGATGAGAAAAAATGAGAACTTTATACAGATGGCATTCACAAGAGGAAACCTCCTTTAGTAATCATCAAGAGGGAAGTGAACAGAACCAAGAACACTTCCTAGTGTTTAGCATTTTACTACTAATACTTGTTATCTCAAAATACCAAACATACTATACACGATAAGAAGGAACATCCATACAAACTCAAGCAGAAAGACCTGCTAAACTAGCATGAGGAACATTCAAGTTCTAAAACATCTTGCCACAGATGGATGGATAATAAGCAAAACAGTGTGTGCATGTATTGACAACTGCATTTACTAAAACCAGGGAGAGAAAGAAAGAGTACCTTCCATTCCACCCGATCCTCCATAAGAGGCCGGACAGTCTCCTCTTTGAATTTATCACATGGCCCATCATAGTCAAAGATAGAAAAGTCATGTTCATGTGCCTTCTTGTGCATGCCTTCTACCTTTAGAAACAATAAAGAAGATGTGACAACACATTACGATGGTGCTCATTTACAGAGAGAAGAGATAAATGAAGATACATATGAGTGAGTCATCTGACAACCAGCAATGCTCTTGTTCGGAAATTGAAGAGATAAACCAAATTGCCCGGAGATGGGAATACCATTTTCCCCAAGAAACATGGAAGAACTTCATGCATGTCTCCACTAGAGATGTTTTCCCATTAGAGTCGCTTCTCAGCAGGGGCAAAGTCTGAGAGATCCTCCAGAATTGAAGATAACTCTGAACTGATCGTTAATTCCGCCTAATTAGGCGTGCTTCCCAGAATTAATGTAACCTACTGAAGATAAGAGGTAATATCAAAACCCAATGTAAATTGAAAACAGACAATTTAGACAGAAGTCATCGAAACTGTTAATTTTCAACTTATTTTATTCTCTTAATGCTCCTACAGTTAATTATCGTTCCAAAACCGTCCTCAACACATTTTCTAAAGATCTTTTATTTTTAGTGTTCATATTAAACCACTCAATCCACGAATACTACTTGATGAGGCAGAATCCGATTCGGCCCATTAAAGCAAGCCCAAACCCCGTTCAGCCCAAAAGGCAGCAGTACCAGGCCCTCAGGGAGCCTTCGGCCCGTAAGCGGCACCGTCGTTCCCGGCCCAACAGGCTTCAGCCCGTCAGCGGCCCACCAGCCTACGGCCCGGGAACAGCGCGGCAGCCCAGGGCCCAACAGGCTTCGGCCCATCAGCGGCCCAACCCCCTTCGGTCCGATAGCCGAGTCCGACCCACTCCGGTGGCGGATCAGGCACTATGGCGGTTTATCAATAAGCCCGCATTTAGTCCTATATCGGCTGCCACCGTTAACCATCATCTATCATTTGCTATAAATACACCGTTATTTATTGCCAAATGGATGCTTCCCCAAGCCTCCGAGACCCTTAAGGACTACAGTCCGAAAAGCATTAAAGCTACTCTCTTTGCCTTCTGAATCGAATCTTCTTCAGGAGCTAACTTGACCGTCGGAGGGGGTTCCCCAGGACAGAAACCCGGGACTCCTGCTGACTGGTTTTCTTCTTCTTTCCCTCCTGCAGGAGCTCGGTTCGAATCATCGCCGACCTTCCCGAGTCGGTCTCGACCGCCGACCTCGGATTCCTCTCCCTGATCTCGACGCCGTGCGCCGGCCGCCCCCGCGACTGAGGAGACTCGGCCTCGCGCCGCCCCTTCGTCCGCCGAAGGAGCCTCGGTCCCGACTTCCCGGAGCAAGCCGGCCACCGACCGAGCACCCCTCGGCCTTCGGACCCTCGGCTTCGCCTCTGCATCCTTCGCCTTCTGGATCTCCGTCGGACCTCTGAACACCGATCCGACCCAGCTCCGGATCTATCTCTTCGAATTCCGACTTCGGAATCCGGTCGTGATAGCTTCGGCTACATCACTATTCAAAGCTTAATATAATAAAAAAACAAGGAAGATACAACCACAGATAGAGAAAACGTGAGGACCACGTGTAGGAGATCTTACTTCCTTCTTGGCCCTGTTCATGGTGGTCGCTGGCCAGGGGCAGTCTCTCTCTCCACGTTGTCCTCATCGTCGGCAGCGGCACCGAAGCCGGAGACCGGCGGCGGGAGAGTGGGCCTCGCCACCGCCGGCTTCTTCCGAATCTGGAGACCGTAGCCGCTCACGTTCCCACCCCTCTGTTCCACACAGTACACCGAAGCAAAGAAGAGGAAGAAACCCTAGATCCCTAACCCGCTGCCTCGGACAGAGATCAGCCAAATCCTCGAAGGTTGATGGACCAAATCGCCGCCGAGGTCCCACGCCAATCGCCGCTGCGGAGTTCGGGCGGACAACCTCCCGACCATGCCCGCTCCTCCACCTCTCGCCCGTCGGTGTTGTCTCCTTCTTGCTTCCATATCGAGCCGGTAGCATCTTTCTGAACCGGAACGGACCGGAATGGATAAATGGATTCTTATATTCGTTCTGGACCGGTTTCAAACCCAAACGACCTTGGTTAGATTCAAGGCATAAATGAGTTTGAGTTTGCTCAAGAGTTATTTTTAATAATATTTTTAAACTATTTAAAGATAAAATTGTCACAGACTTACTTCGATATAATATCGTATTCTCAAAATCTCTTCATAAGCAAGTTTTTTTCTCTAAAACTCTGAGTTGGTTTTACGCTCGAGATTTGCTTTCACACACTTGGGAAAGGCACACTCAAAATCATGATGGTGCTTAGTTAAATAAGAGTTTAACAGTCAATGGTTTCTTTAATAAAAATTAAGTAATGATAAATGATGAGGCAGAATCCGATTCGGCCCATTAAAACAAGCTCAGCGCATACCAGCCCAGCGGCCCTCGGCCCAGCAGGCTTCGGCCCGTCAACAGCCCAGTAGCCTTCGGCCCGTTAGCGGCACAGCAACCCTCGGCCCAGTAGGCTCCAGCCCGTCAGCGGCCCAAGAGCCTTCGGCCCGTTAGTGGCACTGCAGCCCTCGGCCCAGCAGGTTTCGGCCCGTCAGCGGCCCAACCCCCTTCGGCCCAGCAGCCGTGTCCAGCCCACTCCGGTGGAGGATTAGGCATTATGGCGGTTTACCAGTAAGCCCGGAACATAGTCCTATATCGGCTACCACCGTTAAGCATCCTCTATCCTCCGCTATAAATATACCGCTATTTATTGCCAAAGGTATGTCTCCGTGACCCTCAAAGACCATAGTCCAAATAGCATTAAAACTACTCTTCGTCTTCTGAATCGAATCATCTTCAGAAGCTAACTCAACCGTCAGAGGGGGTTCTTAAGGGCCGAAGTCCGGGACTCCTATTGACCGGTTTCTTCTTCTTTCCCTCCTGCAGGGATTCGGTTCGAATCATCACCGACCTCCCCGAGTCGGTCTCGGCCGCCGACTTCGGACTCCTCCCTCCGGTCTCGACGCCATTCGCCGGCTGCTCCTCGCCCGAAGGTGACTCAGTTCCGCACCGCCTGCCCATCAGTCGGAGGGACTTCAGCTACGCCTTCCGGAGGCTAGCCGACATCAGATCGAACGACCCTCGGCCTCGGATCTTCGATCGCATCTCTGACTCCATCGCCTTCCGGATCCCCGTCGGGCTTCTCCACCGATCCGACCCAGCTCCGGATCCCAAACTTCGGATTCCAGCTTCGAAATCCGGTCGTGATAACTTCAACTACATCAATAAATAATCACTTAATATCATAACCATGTTGACATTCCATTTCATGTGATGATGGTGCGAAATACATTTAGACTTCTCTAGTTAATCAATAGTATTAATCCGATTAGTTATTAGATCTAACGATCAGAGAGTTCTTGATAAATGTGATAAAGTGTAGTGAAGAATGTAATATACTAACATTTCTGATCTTGTTATTCCCTTCAAACTACAATTTGTGGGTTTGTAACTTGCGATTCCCTTCAAGCTACACTTGGGTGTTTCTAACTTCACTTCTCATCATCGTATTTCTTGCTAAACCCTTAAAACCATGGATCCCACCTGTCCATTCATCGTCTCTAGATGCATGCCAAAATTGTCACAACCCCCTCCGTTGATTTTACATTTTAGCCCTTTAACAGGACAATATTGTGCCAAGATTCTCATGTTTGTATGTATTCTTTGACGGTGATTAAACAGACGTATCATACTCAGCTTCAAAGGCACTCCAAAGAAGCATGTCAATTAGAGACTTCGATCCTGGTTAGGAAAAAAGGTTAAAACGGGAAGATTTTCTTTCCAAAAACAAAGCAGGCCATAAAACTATGAGGTTTGATTGAGTGAGCTCAACCTCACCGTGAGGTCTGAGTCCGCAGAGATATGTTTCACTTTACTTCTTCTGTCTTTTACGGAGAGAGTAAAGTAAAAAATATCCCTGACTATAAAACTCGACCTCACGGTGAAGTCGAGCTCACTGAATCATTTCTCTAAAACTACAGAGAAATGAGATGCTAAGCTTGCAGTCAGCTTCTCCTCTCCATGTACAATTCCAGAAAAACATCTACTATCACCAACGTCTTGCCAGCCTGCAAGTTCTCATGGCACAAGGAGGTGCCCAGAAAATACTGAAACATAACAAAGCTAAGCAAACGTACAAAAAAAAGAGTCCCTGTTAGCATACACAGGAGAGAGTGCGAGACAAGTGAAGACTGAAGACATGTAGCAACGTTTTCTTAGCTTGACGACGTCCACTGGAAAGCTGAAGCATACGCAGCTGGGAAAACACCATTGCCGTGTACATTCTTCGCCATGCCCATGCTGTGAGACCTTGCGACAACTGAGGCATCCCCTACGCCGGTGGCCTTTTTGCACCCAAAGCTTCTGTCGAGGACCTTGTCAAACGATGCAAGGCGTGCACCTGTTGCTGCACCAAGACTGGCCGGAGCACCACTGCGATTTGGAGTTGGTGGATTCTGGGCAGCAGTAAAAGTCTCAAAGACGGGTCCCCACAAGCTTCCCAGCCGCAGATCACCCCCACATGCAGCAGCAGTGGGAATAGAAGTTTTAGCTTCCCTTTGTGACTGTATGGCAGCATGCTCATCTCTATCCCTGCTACTCTCAAAATTACATCTTGATGGAAGATTTTGGCCACCCATAACACAGCTCTCAGAGTTGGTCTCCTTCCCAACTTCCTTCTGCGAGTCATGTACTCCAGGTGCTGCTTTCCCTGGGTGGACGACAGCACTGACAGCAGTTGGATCACACTCTGCAGTAAGACAGAAGATAGAAGTTAAATCATAGCTGGGAAAATTGAGATGTAAGGAAACCATGAAGAACATAACGTGATGACACATGATCAACTACCTCCACAATCTTTTCCCTTGGGGGGTATAGATTTCTGAAGCAGGATTGTTTGTGGGAGGACCACCAGACCCAAGTTCCTGATCTCATCCCTGTCGGCTTGCTCAAGAGGTTTGAAAGAAAAAGAAGTCATCCAAGTCTCCAACAATGCCGATGTTGCAGGAATTATCAACTTCTTCACATGCAACGAAGATAGCAACTGCCAAAATGAATAGATATCATTAAACTCATGGTAAGTGTTCCAAATACATGAATAATTTTGTAAAAGGAAGGACAAGCATAAAGCCTTCATCATTAAGATCACATTACAGCCTAGTTGATATTTTTACTTGTTATTAAAACAATAGGGAGCATGCATATAACATTCATCCAAAATGGCCAGCATAGCGCAACCAATCCATTATAGAACATGATCCAATGCAATACTAAGCAAAACAACAAAAACTAATAGATATATAAATATATGTAACATGATAGAAAATGAATTATTAAAAACTATAACAGACTGGTGGAGGTGCCCCATATATAGAGAAGATATCGCCCCCACTAAAAGGTGCCACGGGAACAGGCGTTCTTCTCCAGGATACAACCACCATAACGGGATTGAAAGTGCACACAAACAATCCCGTAAACAAAAGTTATCATCAAAAACCTAAGTCTCTTCGTATAGTTAGTAAATAAATGATGAGAATAACGGAGAAGAAATCATGCACCAAACGATTGAAGTGCTGTATCATCCCAAGAGAGCCATTGACGTTCAAAGAAAGCGATGGGAGCAGCAGAGACAGCACCCCCTTCTTCACGTCACAACAGGTCGACGGTGATGAGCATCCACAGCAGTTTCTAGTCGATGCAGAGCGGTAGCAGTGTACAGAGAGGAAGGGAGGGCAGGGGATGAGCAATTCCCTCATGGTACACCGCGATAGAAAAAGACTGGCTGAGATAGAGGTCCAATGGTTACAGAAGACTTCGGTCTATCTCTATCCCCCCCCCCCCCACCCCACTATCGTGCACGCACGTGTCCCTTTGGGAACGGTTTTCCTTGGTCTCAAAAGGTTTCTTCCTCTCCAAAAAAAGGTAAAAAGGGAAAACAAATAAAAAAGGAGGACAAGAGGTCCTGGTCCAACTCACACATGCATGCCCAGCCCCGCCCAGCACGGCGTGGCAGGCGGGCAGATGTATGTGTGTGGTCTAGCATGTTCCATGGAACATGATACCAAGGAACACAATGAGTTATAAGGTCCTCTTCATTCTTGTGATTTCCCCCATACACACATAAGAAACAACTCCCTCTCAAAAACCTTGAGTTTACCGATTCTTAAATAGATGCTGGCACCTATCTTCTATCCTACATTACTTACTAGAGGGAGAAGCTTAAATGGAGAACTTATTCTGGGTATTAGAAAACAGAGGTATTTTTCTCATATAACCCGAATGACTTTTCACCTGCGAACCCCATGATCAATCTCTTGAGAGGACCTCAGTTGATCTTCTTAATACACTAACACGTTAGTGTAAAGTGGAAAAATTAAAAAAAACTTCCACAGAATCAGATAGCAAGTTAGGTTGGAATTTGCACTATGCAGTAGCAAAGCTGAAAGGAAAAAGAAAAAACTTCAGATAAAATAAATTTTGCAAGGCTAATGTGGGTCATAAGGAGCCCACTTCTTAATTTGAGTGCAGAGATGGGTGGGGCCAATAAACATTCAACTTCAATCTGGTGTTAGTTGCCAACAAAGCTTGACGTACATCTTCAATGGCCTTGAGAAGGTGACGGCACATGCCTTGCCTTCGGTACATAGGTCGTGTCGCAATGAATGGAATCTCTGCTAAATGTCTCCCATGAAACCTACATGACAGAGAGGATAAGATTAAACAGAAGAAATTCAGCCAGGTGTTAATACATTACTTAAATCTAATAACTGACACCATTGAAGAATCTCATGTCAAGTTGATTTTACATGTGAAAGGCTGAAAGCAATGTCTCTGAGAAATATACAAATGGTACTAACTTAGAAGGTAAAGTGATGTTTTGGCAAAATCCCTAAAGCACCGGACATTGCTCTCAACTCCTGTGTAAAGCTTTTATATAATCTGAATATGTAAAGCCAGTAAACCAAAGTAATCATGAACTAATTACAAGATCTTCTGACTTAGAATTCCAAAAAAAAAAAACAATTTTGGGACAATGGTTTAGACTTTACAGTAAGGAACACCTTTTCTTAGGAGAAACTTCTAGAGATAAGATTACAAATCCATTCTTGTAACACCAGAGATGATGAGTGAGAAAACGTTCGTGTGCAATTATTAGCAAGTTCCATAAAACAACAGTTTTTATCCTATCAAATCAAGTGCAGTCAAATATAATCAATAAATACTATCCCACATGTTGATAACAGTATCGATAACTAAAACCACTATAATCTAAGTTATATCCTGTTTCCTGGATCAGAGAATGTCACTACTAATTCCATGTTAAACAGTCTAAATCCTTTCAAATAGTCCACAGTCCTGCTTGTCGACGACATCAAGAAAACTAGTGTTGCTATGTTTGCTAGCCTAAAGTTCACCATGGTCCAATATCCAAATTTATTTATTGTTGCCTCTTCCAAATATTCTTCAAAGAAACTACAATTCAGCATATCGATGTATCAAAAGTTTCAAAGTCCACATTGAAGAATTGGATGTCTGACACTCAAGAAATCACAAATATGGCCTAGGTTATTTAGAGTTACCACCACACCCACTACACACTGTTCCCCAACTCATGATATTTCCAGTAGGAGGAAAAAGAAAAGAAGTTCCTAGGAATCCTTCAGATAGCCATCCCATTGAGCTAAAAGTGCAAATAGCAGCAGATGCAGTGCTTCACATAAAACCTGTAGATGACAATTTTTGTCCACCACAAAAGGAACTTCAGAAACAAAGTGGAGTGCTTGGTCTGTCTGTAAAGTTGGGCCAACAGGCTTAAACACCAAAGATCACAAGAAAGAAGACACAGTACATATTCAACAACCAATAGATTCATGCATGGTCTCTTACACTATGCAATGCACAACTTTTCCATACTTTGTGTCTGGAGTCCTATGCAATCTTTGGCTTTGGTGGCATTTATCATGCACTTCTTGGACCTGAGACTCTTGAAGAATCCTTTGCATTCTTTGGTTATGCATGGAAAGATAGAAATGAAAAGAACACAATTTTAGGTATAGGTGTTTCTAGCATTCAAAGTTGTTAATGCATGCATTATAATACTTGCAATGACAACTGTTTACAAAGAGGCTAGAATCTGATACATATTTACAATTTCATTTAGAACAATGGCTGGTCAGGGAAAGGCAATCAACAAATATATATAGAAACTTATGCCCCATTTATCATCTGTAAATAGATCTATAGAATACATAGAATCTAAACACAAAATGTACAAATGCACTAGATGATACAATCACAAGATGCTAGACACAGAAACTACGTAAAAATAAGAAAGCAAAATTTACAATGCATAAATGCAAACCTTAATGAAGCCACTGAAATGATTGCCTCATCCTTTTCCAAGATTGCATTGTAAAAACCAGCATAATTTAGGCGCTTGAAATTTGATCTGTGTACAAAGTAGAGTGTTTTATTGCAGATGGTTTAGACCCATGACCTAGACCTTCGACAGAAAATATTCCTTAATAAAGGATGAATGATGTAATAAAGAACCTGTAGAGCACATAGTATACTTCGATATATGAAGATAAATAACCAGAAAAAAGGCTTCTGATATTTAGAGTTAGAAAGGCAGCCAGTTTATTTCATGACTCATTTACATTCAAGTACAAGCCAATATGGACATAAAAGTCGTACAGAATGCTATAAGACTAAACAGATCTGATAGCTAGGGTAAGGCATACCCGCAATTATATATTGCATGGGAAATCACATTCACTTCAGTTTTGGGGTCCACTACAGGCATAAAACACTCATTCAGCACAGAAAGGGCCATTGACAGCTTTCTATTACATTCCATCATAAAAAGTAATTTTTGGTCAGAATTCAGTTCCTCATGTTCATCAAGACGCTTGAGCAAAGTCCATGAGAAGCCCCCTTCAATTTTATTAACAAGACCAAGCAGTCTGAATAGTCCAGCATCTACCTGCAGTCACATGCGAAAGAAGGACAGATCCAGTATGAAGTTATGAACATGAAAAACCTGAATTCCGTGACAAAAAACCAAAATTTACATCGTGGAAGTGGATATATCTTAGTGCTAGTACAGAATATATTCAAACAGAGGTGGAATAAAGTAAAAAATTGCCACCTTCTCGTTAAGTAATGAAGGAAATACCATAGTTGTATGTTTGGGGTCCACAAAGTTCTTACCATGGACTGCATGAGAATAAAATTTAGGCAGTTCTTTGTAAGAAAACACATACAAATTTGT
The DNA here is from genome assembly GCA_030544215.1 of Zantedeschia hybrid cultivar. Taxonomy (NCBI): domain Eukaryota; kingdom Viridiplantae; phylum Streptophyta; class Magnoliopsida; order Alismatales; family Araceae; genus Zantedeschia; species Zantedeschia hybrid cultivar. The sequence goes on along the minus strand of JARZZO010000014.1, from coordinate 18,831,778 downwards.
CAACAACCTTACTCTCTGTGAAAAGTACAACAACATTTTAAGTGACAGACCCAGAATGAGCTGCTTTATGTTTTCTTGGTTGATTGGCGATTTGAAGAAGATATACAAGTAGGTTCTTTTCTTGGGAATATGACTATCAACAATAAAAGGATGTTTAAACTTTTCTTTTGTGTGTGTGTGTTGGGGGGTTTTGGGGGGGGGGGGGGGTTTGACACAATCAAGACCAGGTACCCAGATCAGGATGCCTGATCCTGAACACAGTTGGATCAGATCAGATCAGCCAGCCAGTTGGAAGCGATCCAACTTAGTTTTAAAAAATAAAAGGTACTTTTACAACTTCAGTGTGTGTGTATATTTAAAAAAAATATGAAAACATAAAAAGTATAAGGGTGTTTCTATAAAATTTCACCATCTTTTACTCTAAACCTTATCAGCCAAGATTGGTCAAGTTACAGGCGAATAGGCCAATCCGCCTCCAATTCAGCCTATTTAGATCTGATTCGAACCAACTCAACCCATGTTGGACCAATCCCAATTCATTTTTCCTTGCTTAATTTTTCATATTGACTTGCCTTTTTCTTTTGAATTTTTCCAGTCAGGATAAGCTTTGGGGACCAAAATCAGATTGTCCAATGCTGATCCCGATCGGGGTCAGTCAACCCCAAGCCAGATTGGCCAATCCTACATCTCATGGGCTATGGCTCACTCTTGTCCTTCCCCCAATCTGCTACTGCATTTTAAAGGCAAATGGATCTATTGTGCCTCATATTAGACTTAAAAAACATGTATTCTCTTTAAATATAATTTAATGTCAGAAAATATGTGTCTAAAAGGGTATTATTTTGAAATCACGCTTGCTGATTAAATCTTGGCTCCATTGAACTAACAAGCAACCTGTAAAGAAACCGTTGCAGAATTTGAGGAAGAAAGATACCTTCATCCATGGTAACAGAGAACTCCACTAATGGGTTCCCCTGCATACATCAAAAGTACAAAGAAATTGTATAACTACAGATATGCAGGTAGCTAACACATTCAGGATATGGGGCATGTAGGGTCTCGTGCAGGGAGAAAACATTTAATTGAAAATTCAATATGACATCAATGTCATTAAAGTACGTCTCACAAATAAAATAATTAATTACCACCACAATAGTGAAAAAAATATCATTTTACTATGAAGAGACCAATTAAGAAGTTAGTACTAGATTTTTAATTTTTTTACTGCATATGCTAATAATACCATCATCAGCATAAAAGGCTACCAGAGTGTTGACGTGCATAGATTCCCTTCAAGATAGAAATCATGTATATGTCATGAAATCTGTCATTAGAGGGTGCCAAAACATAAAAATAAGAAAACACAGGATACCTCCTTGCAATTTTTCCCACAGAACAATACAGATTCTGCAAGATCTTCATGCTGGCCACTTTCTCTGGTGCATTCCCAGTGATCTACAGAGAATGACATAAACAGTTGTATACTATAATAGGTTTTAGGAAATGTGCAATTTTTTAGAGGAAACAGCTGGGACTTGAACAAAGAAACAGACAACTCAATATACTAACATTTCCGGTAGCACTGCTGACATGTGAACAAAGATGAAGCCTGATTTACTCTGTCAGATCCACCCTCAGCCGCCAAACAAAATCTGCATATACAGTATGGACAATGCCACCTTCCCTCAGGAAAGTCCTGCAACATTACACAAAATTCAAAACTTCGACAACACCCTATTCAGAGAATGATTCATCAAATGGGGCTTAATGAAAAAGAGTGTCGGACTTTCAATGTGGGAACTTGTTTCACACAATACCAGGACAATATTGTTCAATTCAATGATAAGAAATTTTGGCAGCTTTTCTATGAAATAGACCAGCCATAACGAGATTTTATGTTTCTCTTTTAGTAAAAATGCAGAACTATCGAGAACGTATAAAATGAAAGAATACTTTACAAAAGCTGGCAATGGGGAAAGAAACAGCACCTTTAGCATTATGCAATCTTGATGGAAGGTTGAAGGGCAGCTATCACAGCAAATCAAGTTCCCACCATCAGCACAAATTCCACATGTATCATCACTAGGATCCAAGTCATCAGCTCCAACAGTAAGAAAACCTACTCTTCTCAGCTTCTTTTCCTTCTCCCATGCCTCCATCTGACACTGCATTAATGACTTACCAGACTCAAGGCAAATATTATACCAAGGTTGGCAAGGATCACTGCCAGCATGAGATTCAAACTCGAACAATGACATAACCTTCTTGCAGCAGAGACAACAAATACCATCCCTCGTAGCCAAACCCCTCAAATTGTCAGCTCTGTCATTCTTCACTTTATGCACCAACATTTCATTTTCGGACATGATGCCAGCATCGATTAACCAAGATAATGCAGTAACTTCATTTCGGGGAAATATCTCCTTCTGATGATCATCATCTACATTTCCCCTTGCTGTAAGACCACACCTGCCTCCCCTTTTCTTCCTTCTTCCATTTGAATAGCCACCATATGCTGACTTCCGTTTACTTGCAGATATTCGCCTCAAGGGAACTGGAACCTTCAAGTTATCCCCATGTTGTAAACATCTTTTTGAGTCTTTTTTTCTGGCCCTGCCAGTTGCAGTTTTCTTTAGCATGCTACTCTTTGATTCAGTTTGAGCTCTCAACATGTCGTAGACAACTTCTTCTGTAAGAGTATCCTTTGCAAACACATTATCTGGTATGTGTGCTCCACCTTCCATGTTCTCAACATCAAAAGTTGAAGCATTGTGCATCTCATTGTTCCCGGATGCCAATGAATTGACTGCAGGTATGAGCAAACTAGAGAAACATGCATTAATTCCTCTTTCTATACCAGTTCCATCATCCACTGGAACATCTGTCCGATTTAGATCCATGCATCTCCTATCTTCAGTACTGTTATTTTGGATATTAACTACCGGTACCATATTATTGTTACAAAATTGCTCAGCATCCCTCATCAAATGATCAACTTTATTGCAAGATTTTGTTTTTTCATGAGCTACCTCTAGAAATTGTGGTGCCAAGCTCACCAGCTCCCCTTCCCTGCTCTTCACCACATTATTATCTGAAATTTCAGATGAGTCCACAAAATTGCTCTGACACTCACTATCCAAATTTATCTCCATGTTCACAGAAAAATATTCCTTGTTCCCATGAATGGATCTTCTTACCTCAACCAGTCTATTGTCTTGATGCATTGAATTGCTACGGCTCTGAGTTTTCTGAATGAGAATCTCACTACTGCAGTCCAACTCTTCGGACCCTGGGATTTCAAGTTCCGTGCACGCTTCAGATTTCTCATCACACACTTTGTTTGCATCATCAGAAATCGATGATGCGGGCCTCTCCTCATCTGTTTCAGGTGAATACAGAGAATAATCATCAGTATCATCTTCATAATCAGAATCACTTCCATAAAATGTATGCTTCCCACTTAGGCGTGCTGATCTCCGAAGGCCAGGTAATTGAACATGCAGATTCTTCTTCTTGTTAGAAACTTGACGAGTCACTCGTGGGGTAGTGGTCATCTGGGTCCCTTCCCTGGATGGGGACACTGTTTCTTCTGGCAACAGAGAGGACTGTTCACCACCTTTCTCACTGGTCTCCTGTATAGCTGGTGCCAATTGCTGGTTTTCACTAGGCCCTTGGGGCATCACAGGTGCTGCAATGCCAATTGTGGCAGCATTTCTCTTCTTTCTACCCCTTCTCCTTTTCAAATTTCCCTTGTCAACATCTTGGGTGCTCGGACCAGTTTGGTGATCCAAATCAGGCGCCTTAATTCCTTCACCGTTATCCACAGTCTGGCATGAGCTGCTCTTCCTCTCTTCACCTTTGGAAGAATCGCGTAGAAATGTCTCATAAGCCTTTGCCAGGGAGTGGTAAACAAGACCGCCAGGAGAGGTATAAAGCGCCCTATGGCCATCACGGAACGTCACAGTCCAGCCGTAGTATTGCAGAAGGTTGACAAGATACATTGGTGGTGGTTCCATTGATGAGACCATCCTGATCTCACCAGCTTCCTCAAAACTCTGAGGAAGGCCGTCCTGCTGCAGTAGGATTGGCCCTGGCTGCGGGATTGTTTCAGAAGAGGGCGAAGCATCGGCGGTGTCCCCTCCAACTGGCGCCTTCTCGGGTCGGTTCTTCGCGTCCTGCCGACGCTGTGTAGACCTCGTAGTAATCTTCCTGCGCACAGATAAGTCCTTCGTCCAGCTTGCAGTCTCGCCCCGCATCCAGTCGGGATCGTCCTCTTTCATTTTTCTCTTCCTATACGCGCGCTTCTTCGGCAGCGCAGGCATTTCCTTCGGCAGCGCAGGCTTTTCCTTAACGGAATCACCATCACCAGCAGCAACAGCGGCAATCTCCTCGGCCACGACTTCCGGGTCCGACCCGCCTGCAGAAGGTCTCTCCTCGAGAGCGGAAACGCTCCGGATTGCCGTGGGGGGGAAGGTCTGGAAGAAGCAAGAGCTCCCCAGCCCGACGGTGTTGGTGCCCACATCAAGCACCAGGAAGTTGCCGCCCGGGGGCGCCATCTCCAAATCCCACTGTATTTCCCGAGAGGAACGCATACCTCACCACCCGAATCCTTGCGGGAAAATCTACAGAAATGGGTTGTGTCGTCGAGCTTCGTCCACCGCCTACGACCATCAATAGAAAGACACAGAAGGATAAAACAGAACCCCCGGCGCAAAAGCCTCAAACAGCTAGCATAAGAGATACATAACATGGGGGAGAAGGGAGAAGGAGAAGAACCGGGCTTTTGGCCTTGAAAGCAGCAGGATCAAACGCTCATACATAAATCCTGCATGCATGTGAGCAATTCTGCTACCAATTCAAACCCGGATCATAGAAAGATAGAAAAGCAAAGGGGGAGAAAAAGGAGAGTGGAGTAGAAACGGAGCAATAAGGATGCACATGGAGTAGCAGTGCTCCTCAAGAAGCCATCTTACCCGAAAGGACTTGGTCTGGTTCACCAGTGTCTTCTTCCCTGTGGAGCTCTCCAGCGACTTCAAAGACCAGAGCTGCTCCTGCTACCTCGCAGCACTCCGCCGATCAGAGAGCACATGCGGGATCGGCAACTCCACGCATCAAATTTCCATTCTCTCTCCTATGCCACCCGCCTCCTGCTTGCCCAACGCAGGGTAACTCGTGGGTGGTGCTCGCAGTTGTAGTACCATATGGTACCATAGAAAGACGTGGCTTTTTTGGCGGTGAATGGAGCAGTGATGGGTGGCGGGGGCCGCAAGTGGACTCCGCGTCCCAAAATGGCAAGCTGGTAATTTCCGGCAACCTCGTATGTCCTCATGGGCCGTGCCATGCATGCACACGCTGGCCCCAGCCGGGCACGTGTGACGGGAGAATGAGAACTGTGGGCGGAGATTTCCACGGAATCGCTGCCATATAAGTGAAGTCCTTAAAAGCGATTCGGGCCATCTGGGTCCTTCGACGCTACAGCTAGCGGCTCCAGCTTGCCGAAATCCGAAGCAGATCATCTCTCTCTCCTCCAGCCCAGCCCCCCCAAACCAAATTCGTACAAATTTGAGCATAACCCATGGCTGGCTACGTGCGGTGCGTGTGGTTTTGCAGTAGGAAAATATTACTCTCGTGGAAGACCAGTTGGGATGGTCGGGGGTTGCAATAAAGGCACTCAGTGAAGGGAATTATAAAAGTTTCCGTTGGGTGAATGCGACCCTGCAGCAAGGGAATTATAGAAGTTTTCCTTCAATGGCTATCAGTAAAAAAATTTAAAAAAAGAGAGATATTTACTGCGACATCCTCCTGAATATATTTTATTGCATTTTAACATTTGCTGTTGCGGATGCAACCGTCAAATTCGTACAGTTCTAATAAGGTGGATCGATAACTTATAAAAAGATTATCTGTTAATTAACTTATAAATTAACGATCGGTCAAATATCGACCTATTAGGTACCATTTGCATCTCTAGTAAATTGCACTCTTTTTTTTGGTGCAACTGTGAACCATCTGATTAATCCATGGATGGTACGTAGTGTTACAATATGAAGTCTCAAGAATATTACAGCAAGTGTTTCCCTTTTTAAAAGGAGAAGAGATCTTTTTAAGTGTAAGTTTGAATTATATTCAAACAATGTAGAGAGGAGATTTTTAAAACAATTCCTATCTTTTTAAGTGTAAGTTTGAATTATATTCAAACAATGTAGAGAGGAGATTTTTAAAACAATTCCTTTGTATCAAACTTTTCTCATTTCCGATGAAAGAGTTTTTGGAAAAACTCTTTTGCTCATGATCTTTTAAGTGCATATTTAGATTGTACTCAAGGGAGGAGATTTTTTAAGCAACTCTTTGTAAGAAATTTTGCCCACTCCAGACGAAGGAGTTTTTATAAAAACTCCTTGGCTCCCGTTGCACTTACCCAGTCCCCTCCACGTCCCCAGTACTTACTGCAATCGAACTTTCTTAAAAAGGTTAACTATGAGCAGAACGTTACTTTTCTTCTTTCCGTGCTTGGTTGCGAGCTGTATGATCACTCGCAGTAACCCCACAGCATAATAACCTCCCAAAGAGTAAAAAGATCCAGTTGTTAAATATAAAATAAGAGTTAACGCGGATATATATATATATCCCTCATGCTCGTCTGATAAGGTTAGTTTCATTGAAAAAGAAATATTTAACTGTGGGGAGAACTGCAGAGTAACAGATATAAGACAGGGATGAGCCAGCGTGGTGCGGTGAAAGCTTCAGATCGTTCTCGCGGAAGACTCGAGTCATTACAGGGATGTCACGTTAATGAAGGATCAAATTTTGTAGGGGTGTAGTTACTATTTTGTACACGGTACACCTGTATCAATACCAATTTTGTTATTGCTGTTCACAGTAAATGTTCGATTAGCTTTTATTATGTTGAGATTTATATGTTAGAAAAGTAACAGTATACTAATATAGTTCTACGTTTGTTTATAAGTTATAAACTCAGATTTAGAGTCTTTTAAGACTTTCTTTTCTTAGTTACGATTGTAGTTTACATTTAATTTATAACACAATAATAAAGGTCTTAGCAAATAGCTCTCGTATATATAAAAAGCCCTTACTTTGTATGTAGAACATTTTTCAAAAAATTTTCATATTTTAAAATAAACCTTAATTTGAAAGTTATGTGACTAGTAGTGACAGACTTGACGGCAAAGGATTCACTACGTATAGAATGATTGTATAAGAATTTTTTTGCAGATAGTCTAATTTATAGGAAATGTCCTGCACATATATATATATATATATAAGATTTTTTAGAAGATTATTCGTTAGAAATATTAAATAAAAATAAAATTAAAATTAACTTTACTATTATCTTGGTGAGTTCAGGTGGAAACATTATAGAATAATGCTTGCTATATTGGCCCCGCGTTGCATCTAATCTAAGGAAATAGATGGTAATAGGACAATGCAATTTGTTATTATTAAAAAAATACAAAACTGCGAGTCCACCTCATTTTGACATCCATACCATCTAATCTTTGATCAGACAATTGAAAAAAATAAAAATAAAAATCGTGTATTTGTGCGATCTGAATAATTGAAGCACGATCCGATGTTGCACCACGCAGACAATGCAATACGTTGTGACATCGCAGCAAGTATTATTTAATATTATCAACATTATGATTACAGTTTTTATTATACTATTACATATTAAGAGCCTGCGTTTGGACTTTGTACCCTACTTCTTTAGTGGATCTAGATTTGGCATGGATCCAAAAGGAAGTGAAATGTCTAGATCTAATTTCACAGGTCCTCTTGAATTTTCTCCCTAACTTTTGATTAATGTAGAGTGGGATTGTAAATGAGTTGGAAGACAATAAAAGCTGGCCTCATCCACATGCAAATCATTGTGTATAGGAGGTCGCAATTTTGATGTAAGCTTAGGTAATGTTTGTTGCACCGCTGTCAATGCAAATGGGTTATCGCGGATTAAACCCACAATGTCCTTCTATCATCTAAAATGTCTACATGAGAGTTGTCTTGCCATTAAATATTTGTCAATGTCATTTGCACGTCAATGTACATGAAAATATCAAATTTAAAAAAGTTATTTGTCAAAGTTCCACATAAAGACTCCCCCCGCTCAAAAAATGCCGTTGTCAAAGACGAACGTCTAAGCTATCGATATATGACGATGCTTCCACCGCAATGGCAAGGATTCCACGTTCGGTGGGGCTCCCACTTATCGCCTGTCCAACAGTAAAAAATTGTTCCTCTGAAGTTTGTTGTCGGAGACAGAAAAATAAGTCTTCCACTCTTACATGTCCTCTTTAATTTTTCCGTTGCAATATACCTGCCCATTATGAAGAAATATTTTCTGAACCAACAGACAGTTGGTTCATCCATCTCCCTTGCAAAAAAGGGGTCTCAGGTTCGAAGCTGGTTGGGCCTATAAAACCCCAGCCATGCAGCCCCCTAGGTGTTGTTGGAATATTTATCCCCTGGTATGTGGGATTACTTTCCCAGAAATTAGACGGACCTAGAAATGTCGTCTAATTAGGCAGATCTTTCGACCGAGCCGAAATTATCTCCAACTTTGGAGGATTATCTTGGATTCCCGATTAGAACTCTGGTCGCTTGTAAATAGTTGTACATAATCGGCATCTGGACCCCATCAAAAAAAAAAAAAAATTGAAGAAATATTTTCTCGTTTCTGGATTAAGCACTTCTACGTGGACCAATCAAGTTAAGGCCTTGTTTGGTGCACCTTGTGAAGAAGTGGCTTTTCAAATGAAGCTCTTCCGTTTGAAAGCTCTTCCAGCGGTAGCTTTTAGAAAGCACTTTCACATCGGAAGTTGTTCGGTAAACTATAATTTGACGTGGGATTGGAAGTACTCTCAAATGTATGTATGTACGTACGGCTCATCATACATTTATCCAATCTACCCTTATATTATATTTATTAGTAGTTTATTTATAATAAGTAGGATATATTAATATATTAAAATTATTGAAAATAAAAATATTATTTTAATTATATTATATAATATTAAAAATCTGAAGATGTTGAAAATATTATTTTAATCATAATTATATTATACGATACTAAAAAAATCCTAAGATATTAAAATGTTATTTTAATTATAACTATATCATATGATATTAAAAAAATCTTACGATTGAAATAAGCATACAAGATAGAAAATAATATAAGTTACCAATACCTTGTAACTTCTTAAGATTTTGAAAATGTATATTATTTTCTATCTTGTATTATTATATTATCTTATAATATAATTAAAATAATAATCATTGAAATAATGTTACACCATATCAATAATTTTGACAACAATGATTAATATAAAATTATTTTATATTATTAATATATCTAATTAGTATAACAAAAAACATTGAGTGAATTAAAATTATTTCAAATGTGCTCCAGCATCATTCAATATTTGGGCAAAATATGTAAACCTTACGAGTATGAAGAAAATGTCAACTTCAGTTGTCTCTAAAATTCTTCTAGACATGAAAACTAATCGACAAGTAATTAAAATTAAAATTCAACTAAAGATTATATATGCACACATAACAAGAGTAAGAGAACTATATTACATACATCAATTGTTAAGATGCAAAATAATTCAACAAATTTTAAAAAAAAAAGCTACAACTTCAACATTAATATCTAACATCGAAGTCCTCTTGTCCGTGCAATGGCATGAACTATTTCATCACGGAATATACTCTTTCTCTTAAGCTGCTCTGAATCAACTAAACAATTTGGATCTTCAATTGGATCATCTTCATCTTGTTCAGATGGGACAATAAGATCTAATGATAAATACTTGACAAATATCTCATCTTTCATATCATTTTGTCTAATAAAACTACGAATGGTCACGGCAGCAATAACTATCAAAACCTATGACTCATAAGGATACTTGGACATTATAGATAAAATGGGAAAGCAAGCCTTCAAAATACCAAAACACCTTTCTATTATATTTCTTAAAGATAAATGTGCATGGTTAAAGGCCGAAAACAAATCGACAAGTAATTAAAATTAAAATTCAACTAAAGATTATATATGCACACATAACAAGAGTAAGAGAACTATATTACATACATCCATTGTTAAGATGCAAAATAATTCAACAAATTTAAAAAAAAAAAGCTACAACTTCAACATTAATATCTAGCATCGAAGTCCTCTTGTCCGTGCAATGGCATGAACTATTTCATCACGGAATATACTCTTGCTCTTAAGCTGCTCTGAATCAACTAAACAATTTGGATCTTCAATTGGATCATCTTCATCTTGTTCAGATGGGACAATAAGATCTAATGATAAATACTTGACAAATATCTCATCTTTCATATCCTTTTGTCTAATAAAACTACGAATGGTCACGGCAGCAATAACTATCAAAACCTATGACTCATACGGATACTTGGACATTATAGATAAAATGGGAAAGCGAGCCTTCAAAATACCAAAACACCTTTCTATTATATTTCTTAAAGATAAATGTGCATGGTTAAAGGCCGAAAACAAATCGACAAGTAATTAAAATTAAAATTCAACTAAAGATTATATATGCACACATAACAAGAGTAAGAGAACTATATTACATACATCCATTGTTAAGATGCAAAATAATTCAACAAATTTTAAAAAAAAAAGCTACAACTTCAACATTAATATCTAGCATCGAAGTCCTCTTACCCGTGCAATGGCATGAACTATTTCATCACGGAATATACTCATGCTCTTAAGCTGCTCTGAATCAACTAAACAATTTGGATCTTCAATTGGATCATCTTCATCTTGTTCAGATGGGACAATAAGATCTAATGATAAATACTTGACAAATGTCTCATCTTCCATATCCTTTTGTCTAATAAAACTACGAATGGTCACGGCAGCAATAACTATCAAAACCTATGACTCATACGGATACTTGGACATTATAGATAAAATGGGAAAGCGAGCCTTCAAAATACCAAAACACCTTTCTATTATATTTCTTAAAGATAAATGTGCATGGTTAAAGGCCGAAAACTAATCGACAAGTAATTAAAATTAAAATTCAACTAAAGATTATATATACACACATAACAAGAGTAAGAGAACTATATTACATACATCCATTGTTAAGATGCAAAATAATTCAACAAATTTAAAAAAAAAAAGCTACAACTTCAACATTAATATCTAGCATCGAAGTCCTCTTGCCCGTGCAATGGCATGAACTATTTCATCACGGAATATACTCATGCTCTTAAGCTGCTCTGAATCAGCTAAACAATTTGGATCTTCAATTGAATCATCTTCATCTTGTTCAGATGGGACAATAAGATCTAATGATAAATATTTGACAAATATCTCATCTTCCATATCCTTTTGTCTAATAAAACTACGAATGGTCACGGCAACAATAACTATCAAAACCTATGACTCATACGGATACTTGGACATTATAGATAAAATGGGAAAGCGAGCCTTCAAAATATCAAAACACCTTTCTATTATATTTCTTAAAGATAAATGTGCATGGTTAAAGGCCGAAAATAAATCGACAAGTAATTAAAATTAAAATTCAACTAAAGATTATATATGCACACATAACAAGAGTAAGAGAACTATATTACATACATCCATTGTTAAGATGCAAAATAATTCAACAAATTTAAAAAAAAAAAGCTACAACTTCAACATTAATATCTAGCACCAAAGTCCTCTTGTCCGTACAATGGCATGAACTATTTCATCACGGAATATACTCATGCTCTTAAGCTGCTCTGATTCAAATAAACAATTTGGATCTTCAATTGGATCATCTTCATCTTGTTCAGATGGGACAATAAGATCTAATGATAAATACTTGACAAATATCTCATCTTCCATATCCTTTTGTCTAATAAAACTACGAATGGTCACGGCAGCAATAACTATCAAAACTTATGACTCATACGGATACTTGGACATTATAGATAAAATGGGAAAGCGAGCCTTCAAAATACCAAAACACCTTTCTATTATATTTCTTAAAGATAAATGTGCATGGTTAAAGGTCGAAAACTAATCGACAAGTAATTAAAATTAAAATTCAACTAAAGATTATATATGCACACATAACAAGAGTAAGAGAACTATATTACATACATCCATTGTTAAGATGCAAAATAATTCAACAAATTTTAAAAAAAAAAGCTACAACTTCAACATTAATATCTAGCATCGAAGTCCTCTTGCCCGTGCAATGGCATGAACTATTTCATCACGGAATATACTCATGCTCTTAAGCTGCTCTGAATCAACTAAACAATTTGGATCTTCAATTGGATCATCTTCATCTTGTTCAGATGGGACAATAAGATCTAATGATAAATACTTGACAAATATCTCATCTTCCATATCCTTTTGTCTAATAAAACTACGAATGGTCACGGCAGCAATAACTATCAAAACTTATGACTCATACGGATACTTGGACATTATAGATAAAATGGGAAAGCGAGCCTTCAAAATACCAAAACACCTTTCTATTATATTTCTTAAAGATAAATGTGCATGGTTAAAAGTCGAAAACTAATCGACAAGTAATTAAAATTAAAATTCAACTAAAGATTATATATGCACACATAACAAGAGTAAGAAAACTATATTACATATATCTTTTGTTTTCTCTTTTGTTTTCTCTTTTTTTATTTTACGACAATCCTACAAATGGTACCTAACATCTCGAAAAGGAGCCAAAAGACTATGCATGTTTGGATATCTTGCATCAACAACATAATATTTACCTGTAATTATATAAAGCTAATTAGTATTATAGTTAACTATTAAAAGATAAAAAATAAATATACTACTAATTAACTAGGAGGACAAGGAAAGTTATGATGTGGAGTACATAATGCATCTAATAGAATACGTGAATCATTTGCACTCCCTTCCCATCCAGCTGCCACAAATGTGAAACACATTGAAATTGCAAATAACTAGTACATTTTGTGTGCAACCATATTTTCGCCCACGAAAAGGGATTTGTTTATCAGATGATATTCATGCGCTAATATGAGTGTCATACAATGTGCCTATACAATCCTTAAATATATCAAAATATCAATTACATATAACAATCAAATAATATAAAACCACATTGATAAAAAAATACTTACCTTGAACCATGAAAATTATTTTGCATTTTGTTTGATGTAATTGAGAACCTCATGAAACAACGGAGGTACAATGACTTCTAAAGAAAACTTTGTCATTGCATGCAAAACTTTGTTAAAATAACAATTAATAGTTTCTCCTGAATGCTGAAAAGTTTCTTTTATATATTTATACCTCTAGTTGCGAACTAATGCATTCAAGAAGAGTGCCATTTGTTCTTCAACACTTACCTCCTGACTATTAGCTAATAATCCACTCATCCTAAATCTAGAACAAAGTTCCATAAATACACGTGGTTTCATAGCCAACATATTTGAACTTCTTTGCCAATAGCCTCTCATCCATTCCCTAACTCTGTGGGAACCCCTATATGAAGAGTCATAACATGGTTTTTTGACCATATATAATTGATGATATTCAGTAGCTAGTGCACTAATTATGACAACCAAGATATCATCCATGTCATCTTTAGAACTCATCCTCACTTTTAGCACCTATTTAACAATCATGACAATATTAAAGGCATTAATAATAACAAAATGTTTGTTCATAGTTTAAACTAACAATCATAAAAGATATTGACAAAATACCTATTCATAGATCATAAAACTAAACAAAATGTTAACAAAGATTAAAAAGATAGCTACAAAAAAATACATATGCTCTCTACAAAACTAACACTAAGAAAAGAAAAAAAAATCATAAACTAATATGCTATACTAATGTCTACGTTCATAAGGATTTTTTCATACTCCATAATCAACCATGCAAGTCTCACATTGTCATCATCTAAGGAAATAAAAGGAATCGATTTTTATCTTCTAAAAGAAAATTTTATGACAAATAAATAGAGTGGACTTGTAGGAGACAAGCCCGGGATATCTTTCAAAATCTTCAATGTTGTTGGAATGGAGAATTCTTGGACTTGCTCAACAAAAAAAATTTCTTTCTTTTCTTCCATAATCTCACAAAGGCGGCTGATGCGATTGCATAGACATGTAAAATTTGAAGTTCGAAGTCGCTTTTTAACTCGACATGACATCGATTTTGTTCTCTTTTGTTGACTTCTCTCGAATGTTTTTTCCATTTCTTCACTAGTATCATTGTTAATACATGTTATAAGAGAATTTGTTGTTGTTGTATCAGTGTCCTCAGCCCATGGAATAGGATCTACATCATTTGACTGAGTCTCTGAAGGGTGATTGGCAACACTTAGGTTGTTCAATGATCCAGGTGTAACCATAAAATTTCTTGTAACAGTAGTACTACTAAATAAAATTTCTAAAGCACTCTCATGCTCTAGACCTCTCTCCTTGAATTGCTTCCCCTCTATATGCATCTTCAATTGATAAAAGATATCTTAGTAAATTTCACAAAAATAACAATGATTGACATAGCAAGTAAAATCATAATCATACCTTAATGAAGTTCTCCCAAAATGTATCACTTGTCACCACTGTATTCTTTTCACTATCCCAACCTAAACCAGTGCTCATGTATTTCAAACGATTCCATGCCTTCCAACTATCTTTTGTTGTGTCCCAATGATTTTTCAATTACTTTCTATCATACTTCAATCTCGTTTTCTTCTCAAACACAACATTCTCCCATCCTTTCTTGTTTAGGTGTGTCCCAGGTCTATTATAGGTCTATTATCTGTCAAAACTTATTCAAGACACAAGCCAATAAAAATCTTATGATTTGTTGACCTCCAAACAGCGTTTACTTTATCTGAATTCTTATCCTTCCTTGATGCACTTAAAGATCCAGTATTATGTTGTTGATTCTCCATATGTAAATTCATTGTAGGAATATATATATCCAAAAAATCAAGAGTCTACCTTTTACATATATTATGTTCATAAAACTTAAAAAGACATCATGCCAAAGAATTGCCAAGATCAGTCTTGGATCAGAATAATGCACTATAAGTATATCTTACCAACCGACTATGATGTTACATGTGTAAGCCCTCAATCTTTTTGCCTCCTCCCTAAATTTTTTTACTAACGTAAGTTACTACATAATGATAAGAGTATCAACAAGGTACCAAAATACTTTCTGACATCCTAGTTGTCCATGACAAAAAAATGGACAAACATATAAAAGTACAGTACAAGGCATTTGTCATAAGAAACATGGGTTCTAAAAGTATCGTTTCTATAACAAAAAAGTTAGATTTTAAAATTTTAAAAAAAAAATCAATACTTTTATACTAAAATTGAAGTCAAATAAAAGAGAACTCTCAAGTAGGAATGTCAACAGGTCCCGATAATATAGGAATCTAGTTAATCATATATTTTCCAATGAGAATATCAAATGGATATACCAAAATTTGAACGTAGTCTAATAGAGTCGAATTTGGATAAGAATAATTATTCTTTGTTGGATAGTACTTAGAACCAGATATTCAAATAATACAAAATAAAGTGGACTTGGATACTGGGAATCCATTCCGACAGCCCTACCCATAAGCTAGCATAATTATAAATAGCACTTTCCTTATGTACAGAGTGATGTAAATTAATTTATGATATTTTTTGCAAGTTTAGAGTTTGATAAATTATTATATTTCAAAATTAACATGTGATATCTTTTAGATGATTTTTGTTTTAAGCTCATAAATACCGCACACTAAAATCAAGGTTTAGAACTGATGATTTAAAAATTAGATATTTTACATTGTTAATTTTAAAATCGATCTATGTGTTGTACGCCAAACCAAATGACCTCAAAGAAAATACTATCTTACTACGTTTTTATGATATTTTATGAACGACAAACGAATCATTAATCATATGCAATAATCTGAAATTTTTTTCATAAAACATCAGCATTGTACATTTACTTTAATCATATAGCAATGTCAATAATGATCACAAAATAAAATTTATCTTATTTTTCAATTCTATCAGACTTTACACGACCCATCACAAATCTGTCATGGATATGCCTCCAAACACTAGCAAACTCCTCATGTATAGATCATATCAATCATACCCTTAAATATAATATACCTTAAACCAAACATGGTTATTATTACTTAAATCTGATAAGAATTAAGGCGATAGATGGTGGCCGACAGCGGTAGACAACAGTAGACGGCAGTGGACGACAGTTGACGGCAGTATAGGGCAGTAGACGACGGCCGACAGTAGTACAGGGTGGTAGACGGCGACGGACAACAGTAGGCTCTAATGGACAACAATAGACAACAATAAATGGCGATGGATTGGCGGCAAACAATGGTGGATGGCATGGTTTCTCATAAAACATAGATTAGCACAAAAGAAGAGAAAGGGGAAAGGGGATGAACACGGCAGCTAGGGTTTATGTGAGATAGTTTTGTCCCACATAGTTGAAATGACATTTTTGTAATATTCATCAAACAAAGTACACGGAAGCACAAAATTACTTCCATCTCAAAGTTGGCTCTGGTAGCTTTTGGGAATTGCCTCCAAAATAGTTTTCAATTGAAAGCACTTCTCATTGGACGCTAAGTAAATTAGGTTGTATTTGATACAATTTTCATTTAGACATATTTTTATATTCTCATGTAGTTATTTTTTATGGAAGTTATTAAATTTTGAAAACTTTTTATGTGATATTTTACTTGTGTTTAAACTTCCAACTAAAAATTACAAGAAATGAGCTTTCAAGATTAAAAAAAAAATGAGATTATTATGAAAGAGTTGATAATCTTTTTTTCTCAACTTATTCTATGTAAGAAGGAAAAGTCAAAAATAACTTTTAAGTAAAAATTTTGTCACATACATCCTTATTGTCTGACAAAAGAAATTCCAACGGCTGAGAAGCAGCTTTCGAGATCTCAAAAACTGCGCCAAACACGCCCTAAATAAGCTAAAAACAGCCGTGCCAGCTGTCACGTGCCCGTCCTAATGGCGTACTGGATATCGGAAAGGTCCAGACTCCAAGGACAGGCGTGGTCCTCCTCCTCGCTTTTCCACCCTCATTCAGCACCACATCCTTCCTGCAGCGCCGAGACCGCCGGAGCAGCCCACGGCTGTCGCCCAGCGTCTCCAACGCCGGCCCCGGAGCGCCACCACCGGCGGCAGGCCTCTGCGCCGTTGGCCGTTGGAACCCTCCAGCGAGTAGAACTGTAGAAGTTTCTAGAACTCTCCAAGGTGAGAAAAACACCAAAATCCAGCATCCTTCCTTATTTATTATTAGTATTTGGAAGAAACTAGGCCGCGGTTAAAAGTTGGGTTCTTGTTGGATTGTGTAAAACGGCATGCGGCTTTCCTCTTTCACAACGCCTCCCTGTTCATGGGTCGGCAAAAAGGTGAGACCTTTTTTTCTTTTCGTTGTGCCATTCTTGTTTTCATCGAATTTGGCTCGATGGATCATTGGAAGAGAAACACTCTTCTCTTCTGCAACTCGCACAAGATTAACTGAGGCCCATCCATCGCATTGCAGTAATTTATGGTAATACGAATCCAACCATCCTGATTGGATTTGTTGGAACGACTATATAATAGTTTTATGTGGGTTAATTTCCGTTGTGGCCGGTGCTTATGATCTTGGGCCCTTCAAACTCAACACTTGGGTTTTGTGGTTTGTAAGATGGTGTCAGAGTAGGGGCTGGCTCAACTTTATTTTTTCAAATTTATCTTCTAATTTGCACCGCCTCCTCTTATCTAATTTTCACAGTCCATCTTGGCCGTGAAAGGGAGTGTTGGAACAATTATATAATAATCTTACATCGGTTAATTTTAGTTGTGACCAGTGCTTATGATCTTGGGCCCTTCAAACTCAACACCCGGGTTCTGTAGTTTGTAAGATGGTATTAGAGCACTTTATCTTCTCAAATTTATCTTCTAATTTGTGCCGCCTCCTCTTATCTAATTTTCACGGCCAATCTTGGCCGTGAGGGGGAGTGTTGGAACGACTATATAATAGTCTTACATCGGTTAATTTCAGTTGTGGCCAGTACTTTTGATCTTGCGCCCTTCAAACTCAACACCCGGATTTTGTTGGAACGACTATATAATAGTCTTACATCGGTTAATTTCAGTTGTGGCCAGTACTTTTGATCTTGCGCCCTTCAAACTCAACACCCGGATTTTGTAATTTATAAGAGGATTTCTTGCATCACTGTAATTAACTTATCCTATTTTGGTGAAAACTGGTGGACATGGGGAAGGGGAAGCATTTCGTGAAGAGTCTCCTGTCTAGCGTCTACCCTCGAGTTGACGAATCCTAATTGTGTCCACTCCCTCACACCGGGCACAGTTGGGGTTTAACTATTTGTATAAAAGAATGGTCTTGAGGGTTGCAAGAGGAAAATTGTGGCTAGATAGAAAAGCTCAGACAGACTGAAGAAAATTGTGTGGATGCCCATGTCTCTTTTCTATTTCTTTCTCTTGCCCCCACCTTCTCTATTGTCTTGCGCAATGCAGACTGACTTCCTGAAATTTATCCATCTTCCCTCGCATTCACTTTGTGTCCAACCTTAAGGCCTTAATGGATTTGACATTCGTCCCGCCAGGTCTGTCTATAAAGAGGACTGCATGCTGCACCTGTTGGTTCCTCCATGGTCTAGGCCTGCCAGGGGTTTGGGCCTATAAAATGGGCCTGTTCTTTCAGACGGGTCTGGGAATGCAAAATCTAATGGGCCTATTTCCCCTGCAAGCTTGGCACTGGCTCCACAAAATGTAATGGGCCGACGGCTTCTGCAAGCTGGGCTCAGCTTGGCTTGAGTCCTAGTTTTTCCTGTTGAGCCCAAGATCGACTTAGCTTTAGGCTTGTTTTATGGCTCGAGCTGGCTCGAGCTTCAATTTTTACTGTCGAGCTGAGCTCGAATTTAGCATAGCTAGGCTCGGCTGGGCTCGGCTCATTGCCAGCCCTGCTTAAAAAACCATGTGGTAGTGGATATGCTCAGGACCCCTTATACTGGCAGGGCAATGTGCACACTTAGGAGTTGACTATGTTTCAGTGCCCAGACATTCAGTACCGGTTCTGATACCATGTTGAAATTGGGCTTCCAATTCAACAACTCCATATGGGGAGATCCAATGTCCTCTGAAGATAGGTTTCAACACAATTTTAACCATTGCGGGGCTAACCTGATTTGTGCACCATGCTGCTACATTGAAGTTATGTTTTGATGCAGCTGGATTATGCTGCGTCATGTAGCTTGGAAAGTAAAATGCGTTAGCCCAAAGGCCATGTATCTGGTGCAACTTTGAAAGCATGATAAGAAACATCCTTCAGGGATGTATTTTGTCATTTTGTTGAATATACAAACCATTAGGTTACTATGAGAATTTGGAACATAAACAATGCCTTTTAAGCTGAAAGAGATTTGGAATTTGGAAGCATAAACAATGCGTTTTAAGCTAAAAGAGATTTGTCAATTCATCCAGTGAATTTTTTGAACTAAATACTTTATGTACCATGATTTTATCCCATAATCTGTTTTCCATGATGCACACAAAATTTTCCAGTTACTCTGTAATTCTTGCATCTCACTGATGTTCGTCTAATAAGACATGTATGAGTGATAAATCAACATATACTCTTTCTTTTCATTAATACAATTTAGTGGTACTATCAACTTTCAAAAGAATGAGTGATAAAGTATAGGTTTTCTGTTTAATGTTCTATATCCACCATCTCAAAAGAACTTCTGGCATTCACCTTCAATTGTTTCTGTGGCAGCCTTCTCTGTTGCCTTATAAACTAATCTGTTATCTTTATTTGGAGTAATTCAAGCATCTCTCAGTCAATCCTCTTCCCCTCACCTCAAAAGGGAACAAGTAAAAGAATCCAGACAAGTTGTAGTATGGATAGGAAAGTGCTTATTCTTTTACTGGCCTCAGTTTCTGTTCCCCGATCCTCAACATTCTTTTGAATATTTTTTGTGAGCCTTACTGTCATCACCAATGTACAACTGATTTTTTTTCTTTTACACAATTTAGTGGTGCATAGAACCTTTAATGGTTCATGTTTTTATGTGCAATTGCTGCATGGAAAAATAAGGCTATAATAGGTAACTGATCTTCAGAATAATACTTTTGTCAGTTCATGCAATTCACATGAGAGCACTTTATCAAAGTTCTCAGCCTTTTGTTATGATATTAGTTAAAGGCATTTAAAGAATCTTCAGACAATCAGTCTATTGTCATAGGCTAGCAGTTATGTGTTGATATTAGGGACTGAAACCCTTGAAGAATTCTCTTGGCGTAGGTCTTGAGTCAACCTTTGGTGACAATGACTAAGAATCCTGAGAGCGTGTAGATCCTTGCATTTCCTATACTGTGAAACTGTTTCTCTATGCCAATTTATGTGGTGTTTCCTCCACCCAAGAGAAGTGATAATCTGTATTGGGTTGGATATTAATATTGCATAGTGTTGTTCATTTTGGGTGTTAATTGATTTCTTGGAGTATTTGATTGGTACAAGTAAAGATTTTTTTGAGTCATGCATCATATCCTTTCGTGAATCATATCCTTACATCACACGTCAGGTGAATGATACTGATGGACCATTGAAATGGACAAATGGTTGGACCTTGGAAATCCTTATTGATTTTTTTTTTCAGAATCTGTGATTGTGAAAATCATTGGGCATCCTCAAAATAAATTGTTCTTTGAAATGAACATTTTGACTTTTGAATAGATCTCTGTAATTAGTTTGAAGATATTTTGTGGGAAAAGAAATTGTGGACTTGTCTAGTTGTTTGTATTGTTATATTGCATCTCTACTGTACATCATTGTTTAGATGGACCATTAGGGAATGGAACTTCACTCTGAGCTCTCTGTGCTGTTTCACTCAGCTACGAGCTGATATTTATTAAAGAATTTAAGGGTTTTTGCAAATAACCCCTTAGCGATATTTATAGATAACTCCCTGCATGATTCATATTTGTATGTAACCCCCTAAACTTTGGGGGTGTTTACATATAACTCCCTTAAGTGATTTGTTTTGAATTTTACCTGAATTAAAATATTTTTACTCCGCATAAAAGTAGAACTATTTTTTTTTGTTATATAAATATAAGAAGCTTATGAGTAGATGTTTATGTGATTTTTTTTTTTGTGAGATGTATGTATTTTAATTGAAGATATTATTAATATTTTTATTTAATAGCTTTTACATATTGTAGGTAATAATATTTTAATTTAAGTGAAATTCAAAATAAGCCCACATAGTTGAGTGGGTTATATCAAACAACACCATAGTTAAGGGGGTTATATGCAAATACAAAATATACAGGAGGTTATCCACAAATATGGCATTCTTTAGGGGGCTATTTGCAAAAACCCCAAGAATTTATCAAAGGACCCACACTTGCGCTCGCTTTCTCTCTCTCTCTCTCTGTGTGTGCTGGACTTGTGTTTCATCGGCCACAGATCGATACATTTTTAATCAAAGAATTTATCAGAAGATCATCAGTTGGCTTGTTCTCTCTGTCACTAGCCTTGTATTTCAGCTACAGGTGGTACAAGGTTTTATTAAAAGAAATTGTCGGACGATCATCACTTACCCTTTTTGGGGCTTCTATTCGACGCAAGCAGGGTGTAGGAAAACTAAGCTTCAGAATGGGAAACAAACCTGCAACACAAGAGAAAGAAGAGATTCGAGTGGAGGACATGCCTCCACTAAGCTTCGGAATGGGAAACAAACCTGCAACAGAAGAGAAAGAAGAGATTCTAGTGAAGGTCATGCCTCCACTAGACAGAGCATTTGTGAAATGGCTTGCCCGAGATCTTGAAAGGATTCACGGTTTCACTGTCGAAGATCAGCCTGCAATTAGGCCCCCCGACCATTACATCGAGTACATGCAACTGTATGGGTGGTTGGATGTGGACTTGGATGATCCTGATCTTGCCCGCCTGTTAAGATGAGATATTTTAGTGGCTGTTTTCAAGAGGATGAGATGCCTGCATCTTGTGATAAGCCATAGGCATCCACTTGCGACAACAAGCCGATAGGCTCTGTGGTGTGTATCCATCCTCTTAGTATTATTTGACCTTTATCCAAAATAACATGTATCTACATTGGACTATGCTTCACGTAGATTTTTGAGTTGTTAATAAATAGTTCCATTGCATCCACAATTTATCGAAATCTTGAAATTCTCAGCAGTTCTATGCATGGTATATCGGATCCATATTAGTTCTTTCTTTTACTTTTAGAATGTGGGTACCGTTTACTTTTGACAACGTATACAGGGTAAAACGTGATAGGTTTCTCTCTGTTTTTTGTCTAAAGCAGAGGGTAGGCGTTGTCCGGATATCAACAATAAGGGGGAGCCCAAATCAGCTCCTTGTGTAAATTGACTGCTGTCTATTTGCCGAGTCTTCATTCTGGACTCTTCATATGTTTTATTTTCTGCAATCTTTTCAACTTACCGCAACTGCTGCTGAGAATTTCTTTCCTGAAATAATTTATTTTGGTGGACAATTGAAGATTATGAATTGCATCGGTAAGCCGTGAACTCGGCATGATGTGTAATGTAGAAATGAGCATGTCAAAATAATAGTGATCTGTGCAATTAGGAATGCTGGTGCAGATTCAATATGGATGCGCGACCTTATCCATCATGTTATCAGCATAGTAAGACTGTCTCTTAACTATCCTATAGGCTAATGGTCGACCAGATAACTGGATCCTTAATATATACCATATGCATTTGGTTTAGAACAGATGTGTAGTCATTAACCTATCTGCTATGCATGACGGTTTAGAAAATATCTGTTAACTGAGTTATAAACTAACAGTTGGTAGAATAAACGAGTTATCAATTACCATTTGCATCCCTACTTGCAACTGTCTACCGGGTGAACCTTTTCAGAGTTATTCTCGTCTACATCTCAAACAAAAGTTGAAAAATAATTTTTAAAAATAGGCATGCATTAATAAAATCATTTTCAATGCATGCCTTACTACGTACTACCCTTGGCATCTATTCGTGAAAACTCCTTACCATTCTTCATTATAGGAAGTAAAAGGGCACTCACCATCCTTCGTTGTTAAAATGAGAATTTTACTTGGCTATCCATTTTTAACTTAATTAAGAATATTCTTTTAAAGATAATGTTAACTCTGAAGGAAGTGATAGTTTTTTGAAAGAAGACATTCTGAATATGAGAAGAAGGCTTCTCTTCTTTCCCAGAAGGTTTTCTTAGAAAAGTTACCAAATACATTTTAAGTGAACTCGTTCCTCAGTTTAAGTGAGAATGAGTTTCTAAAAACGGATGCAAAGACTACTTCAGATTTGGTAAATTTAATGCAACGAAGGAAATCAAGAATATGATATATCATCTGGATATAAAAGGCAGCGGATCTATCAATATTCTCTCCTTCGTAGGCAAGGCAGCTCCAGCAAATGGGAGCAGGCTTGCAAATGATTAGAATGAATAAAAGACATTATTGCAGCACCACACCTCCCTAAAACAGAAGAAATCCCTAATCGTGCCGATTTCTTAGGGTAAAAACTGAATTTGGCAAAGCTTGCATATCATCGCAAGTTTGGTTACTCGCACGATGCCACAAACCAAACTGCCGATAGAGTGAAGAGACGGATGCCTCACCAACATGAATCCTCCTCAATCCACAGCTCATGAAGAGGAACGGTGACCAGTTTTTTTAAGTTTCTTCCCCCTGTTGGACTTTAAAATGGCAAAATCATCTCAACGGATACCATGATGAGAAAAGCAGGGCAAATAAGAAAAACTCCATACAATCTCTATGCTACAGAAGTTGAATACAGCTCGACGTGCAAACAGGTGATGGCAAAACATTTTATTCATCTCAACTTATCAAAACCATAGATGTTTCTATTACACTCAAGATCCCGCTTGTTAAAACCATAGATGTTTCTATTACACTCAAGATCCCACTATAACAAGCAATGAAATTCATACAAGCAGCCCGTTTGGTGCCAATCATTAGACAGCTGCGAAGTACTCTTTGCTGAGCTTTGGGTCTGGCTTCATAGACTTGTCTCCTGGCTTCCATCCTGCTGGGCAAACTTCATCAGGGTTCTCCTGGACATACTGCAATGCCTGATAGGCAAGGAACGAAAGTGGAATCAAAACAATATCCTATGGAAAATGTGTTGTAATGCCAAGTCCTGACTGTGATTCTATTATACACAACAGAAATAATGCATGCTCTCACTTGATAAATTCCTGGCCAAACATGTCTCCACATCAGGCAAAATTTTCAATTGTTCAGTATAGTCATTCCCTCTTCCCCTTGAGGGCAGTAGCATGTATGGGAGAGAGAAGAAAAAAAAATTGCAAAGGAATGGCACCTTTTGGTTGTCCAATGAATCCAATCCTCCATTTTTCTTAGTGTACAGGAAAAGGAACTTAAAAGTCAACAAAAGTATTAAAAAAAAAAAACATGGGCAACAATGATCAGTTCAGACCAATTCTGCACTAAGTTTTGGTGCTTATGCATCAGGAAAGCACAAACAATATAAAAGGTCATGATAACTGAAGCTCATCACATAATTATTGTCCTATTATACTAATAAATCATAACCATGATAATTCTAACAATAATAACAAGAAAATGGATGGGAACTCTGATGAATCATCAGAATATCACTGCACGAAAGGCCCATAGACATCCATGTTCTCTGCATGCAAATTTCACCTAAGGAAACTCGTAAAAGTATTGATTGCAGTAAATTCCTCACTTACCTGAAGTGTTCGCAATGTTTCATCAACACTTCGTCCAATGGCAAGATTGTTAATAGTGGAATGCTGAATAACTCCTTCCTTGTCAATGATAAAGAGCCCACGTAATGCAATCCCCTGCAATATCCATAATATAAGTAAACACAAGTAAAGATTTCCCGAGCTCTTCAATTTTAGCATTTAGACGACAAGAATTGATTTGTGGATGTCAAAACATACATTCTTTATTAAATCATGTTTTCATAAGCACTTTTCAAATTTAAAACATCATCTTGAAAAGACGATTGTGAATCTCTATATTGAGTACAAAAAGCAAGGAGAATTAGAGAAAGAGAATGGCTAACCAGGAATCAACACAAAGTCTTTGATAAATCAACAATATCTTTATTGATTCCTCTGTTCAGCCATCAATTGCATGGGAAAGCTATAGAAAATACCTGATTGGGAATCAATACTCCATATGACTGGGCAACTGACTTGGTCACATCAGAGACCAATGGATACTTGAGGTCCCCAAGGCCTCCAGATTTCCTATCTGTTTGAATCCATGCAAGATGAGAGAACTGAACACAATGTGTAGACAACAGTTAGAATTGTAATTAATTCGATGAACTCATGACAGAAGAAAAAAATATGAAAAGACACATTTTTTAATTTCAAATGCTAGACAACTTTATCAATGAGAGAACTCCATAATCTAGCAGAACAGAAAAAATGACAAAGAATCGTATAGTTTCTCCCTCATCTTTCATGTTGGCATGTGCCCAAAGTAACTGTCTTTCTGCAACACAACAAAAGAGAAGTGCATTTTCTGGGTCATGAAATCTTTCCAAATGCTGCGTAGCTAGGGTCCTCTCTGTTCATGAATATAAACAATGTCAAGGATCAAACCTTTACATGTTTAATTCTAAAAACGTGTCATTCATGAACACTGCCATTTTACTTATGTAACATCAGACCACCACAGTGGCTTAATTACTGGTATCGTGAACTTAAGAATATAACGGTTACAAAATGAAATGTCCTGACTACTGAAATAACACATGGAACATATCCTCTGAATTATCATTTTTCTTTATTGCTAGCACATCTAGACTTTGGCATATGCTATATAGGACCAAAGAAGACTTTGGTTTTGACTAATCTGGGGATAGATTCTCGATGATTCATCATGTAATCTTGATTTTATCAATCAGATGCTACGGATTCTTTACTTGTGGGAAAAGTTAGTGTATATGAAGGTGCAAAGGAAGAAAAATCAGTACCCCTTCTAGAATGCTCAGCAGCAAACTAATTCTTGAAAATATAAAAGATAATAAAATTGATTATTAGCATATTCTTGGATTATTTCATCATAAACTCGTATTTCTCAGTTGGTTTACTTTCACCTGGCAACCAGCAAAAACCATACGACAGCAAGAAGACAGCATACTTTATAGAAGAAAGGCAAGGAAATAATTTCATGTTAATCAAAGATAATCATTTTACCACACTGTCAATCGAAACACCCAATACTTCTGTGTTAAGCTTCTCAAACTCTTCATATCGGTCACTGAAAGCAGTTATCTCTGCAGTGCAGTGATGGAAAAAGTGAATCAATATCCAGCATATAGAATTGCAATTCCGATGAAAATTTACTAAATTTGAGTAGTAGAGCAAACCTTACCAGTCGGACAAACAAAAGTGAAATCCAGTGGGTAGAAAAATAGAATCACATATTTCTTGCCAATATAGTCAGAGAGCTTGACCTGTGAAAGCGAACAACTGTTTAGGATCGATATGAAATCAGATGCTCACTTTCCATTGTCTGATGGGATTTAGAATGTAACTAGGCATTCACGGACTCGGGCATTCACATTGTTATGTATAATTAGAATTGTTTTGGCATTGGCAGTACTTTTCCTCTATGATAACCCAAAAGTACCTGGTGAAGATTTCTAAAAATGTTCCATTTCCAACAATGAACCACTATACAGAAGGAGTTGGGATGGTTAGCAGATCTGAGAGGGCCAGTCAAGAAACACGATTGGCTGATTGTACTGTTGGCAGCTGCATTTGCAGCTGGAGTACAGATAACATGCAAACGACTGCTAAGCCTTATATAGATACCTTCCATCTTAGCCAAAATTCTTCATTTGGGTCATCAGAAGGCATGCATATTCATAACTTATATACAGCAGATAGTATCATCACTTTTTTGTTCAGCTTCTTACATATCCGTGTCTCTGGTAAGAAACACCTCCTCATGTGAGCAGTTGAGCATAGCCTTGTTACTGCTTCACAAGTGATGCAACACAGTGAAATCTAATTGTTGAAGCTGCAGGTACAACAACAAATTGGCAAATGCATGCTTTCATTGATGCATTCCATTTAACAGCTCAATCAGTTCTGAGAAACCTCCAACCGAAGGCATTAGGCAAATACTTTCAAAAAAGGGAAAATAGATAATACCATAGTTTATTAAATAGGGAAAAAGGAGAATGTACAAGTTTTTTTACTGTAAGCTCTCAAAAGATCTCCCTATGACAAATGAGTCCACAAGAGGGAGGTGTGCTACACTCGACTCCCCCCAAAAGACAAGAGAAGGCTTACGTTCATCCAATTTACAAAGAAATTCATCTAAGTTAAAAAAAAGTTGTGCCCAATCCTGAACCCTGTCAGATGTAAAGTTAACATCTTTGGTTTCCCCTCTAAAAATCCTTACACTCTTCTCACTCCAAGTACGATGTAGTGTAACATGGAGAATCAACCACCACACAGTGTGGTCCCCCTCGAGGGCCTAGTTCCAGTTCCATCCCAAAAGCAAGCCCTCCACCTAATATGTGAGGCCATGTGAACATTGTCAACAATCTGCTGCCATATTTCATGGGTGGTAGAGCATCAAACAAACATGTGATCCATAGGTTCCTCCTCCTCTCCACAAAGGCAGCACTCTGCCCTAAGACTATCCAAGAAATGAGACGACTGGTCACAGACTCACAGATAGGCAGATCCTGAGGTCAACAAGAGACAAGATAGCCATCCACAGGTTGGCAGTCTTGCATGCGAGATCCTCCTAATGCACAATTGCTTAGCCAATGGCTATGAAGTCCCACCATCCACAATAAAGCTGCAGGTTGTTTTGACAGGGAACCATGGCTCTATTCGGAGTGGAACCGAGTGAACTGGATCAGAACTGGCCTGATCGAGTCCAGTTTCATCAATTCCAATGTTGAACCAACCAGTTCAATTATTAAACAATAAAAATGTAAAATATCACTTTAAATAACTTTTAAATTGCCAGAACAGGACCTTCTTTGGCCTGAACTGGGCCTAAACTGCCCCTTTAACCAAAAAACTCTACATCAGCCTAAAACTGGATCAAAATAAAATAAAAAAAGTTCCTTAATTTTTAAATTATGAACGGTTACTATATATAGTTGATGCTTAAACCAGAACTGGAACCAGAATCAGGATCGGATATGACCCTACCCACTTCCAGCTTGCAATCCGTCTTTTAAAACCTTGCTGGGAACATCCCATCACTCTCCCACCTCAAACAGTAATCTGTTTTTCTCAGACATGTGCATCAAACTAAACACTTTTTTGGAGTTTTAATCAATGATTTTGTTATGCCGACACGAGTATATGTAAACATATTTATGCACAGCTTGTATCCTCATGCCTCACTTTAAAACATTGGTCCTGTCTGACATGCATGTCCATGATGACATTTGACATCCATACCTACATACCAAACATCATAGCAAGTACTTTAACCTTATTTTTAAGTGCCAAAATGCAGGAATGTTGAGTGAAACATCTTTTGAGAAATCTGTACTTCTGATGAATGAAGACCTTCTATTGTAAACTATACATAATTGCTCCAACCAACTGACAAAGTCAAAATGCAAAATAAGTGAAGGCGACACGTCACTAATCTGCACCAACAAAGGCCATTTTCAAGGGCAGCCTAACGCCACAAGGCTCCTATGATTACGGGGTCTGGTAAGGGTCAATTCTGTGCAGCCTCAGCCCTCCTTTTTACATAGAGGCTGTTTCCAAGTTTGAACTCGTGACCACCAGCTTACAATGGAGCAACCTTATCAATGAAGGCCACTTTCGTAATGCATATTCTAACTTCCCAACATGTATTTAATTATCCACTTATTTGACCATTGAAGGGCACTGCGACAGCCAAAGCCACTCTTCCCTCTCCCTTTCGGAGTATGTAATTTTACATTCAATTGTAGTAGAAGGCCACTTTCATAATGCATATTATAACTTCCCAAACATATTTAATTATATACTTATTTGACCATTGAAGGCACTGTGACAGTCAAAGTCACTCTTCCCTCTCCCTTTCAGAATATGTACATTTTACATTCAATTGTAGCAATAATGGAGCTCCAAAATTTCAAAAAATGATCAAATGAATATTCTTCAACCACTTCAAGAAACAAAAGGTCACAAGAGGGCATATTGGCAATTCGCAGAATTGAAAGGGCTGCATACTTTTTCAACCACGATTAGGGACATCTAATCAGACCATAACTACATTGTTCTTCTACTGCCTTCCCTTTTTTTCCTCCTCCATGGGATGTCAATGGAATTCAACTTCCGGTGTGAGGGATCTTATTGGCAGGCAGCATAGATTTGCATGTGACACTTGGTCCATTTGGAGCAAGAGAAACCTTTGTATCTTCGATAGCAGGAGTCATACCTCAAACCAAGTTGCTGCCTCAATTTTTGACAGAGTTAAAGAGTGGGCCATTCGACTGAACATCAGACCTGTTTTGCTGTCTTCTTGTTTGGGTCTCTTTGAACAATTGTAACCCTGTTTTTGGTTACGAGGGCTCTTTTGGCTTTCTTGGGAACTGTGTATTTTGGTTGTGAGGGCCTCTTGTATTGGGATTTTTATTGTTAGGCCCTTTTTGAGCAGTGGTCCCTTCTTTTGTTTCCTTTTTCTTCTTACACTTGTACATCTTTTTCCTTTATTTCTTTAATGAAATCAATGGCACCAACAACTTTAAAAAAAATGCCTTCCCTTCTTTTCCCCATTAGCCCTTTTATAATCTATTGTTTCAGACGTTAAATGGATCCACACTTTGCAGATTGTTTATCTGTTATCAGCACAGTTACCAGCTTCGACTTTATTCTGCACAATAGTATAGGTTACCACTTACCAGGCTTTTCTGCTTCCTCTTTGATCTCTTATTTTTGACATAGAATAAATTCATGAATTGAAGGATTACTGCACTTAATGCTGCATCCTAATTTAAGAAAGCAAGTTGAACAGTTGGAATGAAGGGGAAATAAAATGAAAGAGAAAAGAAAGAAGCAGTTCTAACCATACAGGAGATGATAATGGTTATAAGTAAGGGAATTTGCATAGATAGATATGCCAACAAAGGCTAGATTTTAAAGGTCAGCACAATTCCACAAGGTTCTAGCCATTTGCGAGGTTTGAGGGGATTCAAATTTTATGCACCCTTGCCCTTGCTTTTTGCAAAGAGGCTGTTTCCGGTTTTGAGCCCGTGACCATCATGTCACAGTGAGGCAACCTTATCATTGCACCAAGGCTTCCCCCTCAGGTTGATGAGCTACATGGG
Source organism: Zantedeschia hybrid cultivar (assembly GCA_030544215.1). NCBI lineage: Eukaryota > Viridiplantae > Streptophyta > Magnoliopsida > Alismatales > Araceae > Zantedeschia > Zantedeschia hybrid cultivar. The sequence goes on along the minus strand of JARZZO010000014.1, from coordinate 18,801,343 downwards.
TATTCTAAGAATTCAACAGGAAGAACTAGCAAGGAAGAAACCATCAAGAATGTAGTTTATAGAGTATCATTATAGGAAAAGTCGAACGTTAACATAGAGAAACTCAATTTTGTAGTAAGACAATTTTTTCCTGAAAAGACTAAAAAAGGAGAAAATTTATAAACTCTTTGCTCGATAAACTAATTAGCAAAATAGAGCCGAAACCTGATCACCTATACCTTGATGAACTCCTGGTCGAAAACTGCTTCCGCTTCGAAATCGGGGGCAGGGTTTCCGACAAGAGGGAGCTGGCTCTGCATCACATGACGAAAACAAAGAATTACAAAAAGGAATCGTTTGATAGAAAAGAAGTCCAGGTTTAGCTTACGATGTATGCACAATTCCCATGATCGGGAACACACGAACCAATCATTTAAAAAAAAGACGAAATCGTGTGAAGTCATCACAAACCCAAAAAAAAGAAAAAATTATATACCTCTATAAAATACTGTTCCCAAGTAAATAAAACCCCATGATAAACCCTACATTTCCCGCAAAAACATATAAATAAACAACAAGAGAACAGAGTAAGGGTGGGGGGGTACCCACCGCATTGACAGAGAAGTTCCTCCGGGGGGAGGGGTAGGCCGGGCGTGCAGATCGGAGAGGGCGGACGAAGCTCCTCCGGAGGCCCTGGAAGCCGCCGGGGAGGGCGAAGGTGCGGGAGGGAGCCCTGGCGCGAGGCGAGGAGAGGGACGCCATGGGTGCCGCCGCAGCCTTGCCGGTCATAGCGCCGGCGTTGGAGGAGAGCACGGAGAGGGCCGCGCACGCCATGCCTCCCGTCGCTACTGTCCTCTCCTTCTCTGGCAGGACAACACTGCCCTCTGCGGAAACGGAGGCGTGGGGTGGATAAGTAAATGGCGACGGGGGTGCTCAGTTCTGGTCTTGTGACGGGTTTAAATAGCGGAGCAAGACTGGATCGGGTATCTGTCTTGCGAGTTCGAATCTGATGCCAACCGAATACCCTTGAACAGATATGGTATATTTTAATTTGAAAATAACTTGCTGCGCTGGCAGATGTTATTATGTCATATCGAAATATAATTAAAATAATTTTCTTAATATTTTTGAAGGCTCTAGAGATGTCCTATATGTCCCTATATAGGTATGCAGAGTATTTTGGGGGCCTTAAAAAAATTCAAAATAAAAAATTCTTATTTTGATTGCATCGTTAGGCGGCGTAATAAGTCTAGCAGTGCAACAAGCTATTCTCTTTCAATTTTCACATTTGAGTGAGAATAAGCTATTTTCTAGAATATATGATTTGGCAACAAAATTTATTCGGCTAGGCATTCTATCTGTTATCAAATCTCCACCAACCACCACTTAATTGCACTTAAATTAATTATTTTTGTTGGAATAGAAGGTATTTTTTATCCAATTTATTTTTTTTATATAGAATAAAACTACAGTTACCAAATCAAAAGGTCATTTATTCCTCATTTGATAATCAAAATGTTTCTTGCTTATCATGGTCTTTATATCTTAAATTATAAGATATTATTTTTATCTTTTCTTAAGGTAACCATAAAAATTTGTTATTTTGTATCTTATAATTTGATTAGTTGTGTTTATATACTTAAAAAATGTTATACTATTATAATATGACAAATATCTTACAAAAAGCCTTGTAGAATTTGGACAAATATGAAGTATATTGTGGATAGCTAATTAGGACTTACATTGTTCCTATAAGTTTTATGTATAGCTCTACATTGTAGGGCTTTTAGGTATAACAAAGTTTGAGATATCAAAGAGTGCTTTCTTTAATTAGGAGTTATATTATTTCAGTCAGTATTATTCATAACTATTTTTATGAGATTTTTTATTTTTCATTAAACATTAATTTACTCATTCATGGATATGATTCTTAATATGGCGTATGTTTCATTCATATGACGCGTATCGGGAGATGTTCATGCATATAACAAAAAGAAAAGAATTATAGTTCTACTTGTTTGCGTAACTTTCCTGTGACTTTAAGAGCAGCACACAAATTTGGTAAATTTGTAATATTTTGATAGTTTTAACTCTTAAGTTTAACCTTTATATATCTATTTATGATATTTTTTAAAATATATATATATAAGGATGTAAATATATAAGTACAATATTAACGATAGAATTTTTACTTTGAGAATAAGAATAAGGATAACGTTAGTATCTGCACCATTAACCTTTTGCATCCGTCATTAGGGCAAGTCTGTCCATGACTTGGCTCAGCCCACTCTGAATTAAGGCACGCTTAGATCAAAGTTTTATGCATTGAGCTAATTTTAATATCTCGTAAACTTGAGTTAAGTTAGACCCAACCCAATGCCTGAACCCAACTTATAGCGAGTTTGAAGCCCATTATAAACGATGAGTAATGCTTGCTACAGAGCCCCTGTTGCCATGAGGGGCAGTGCATGTTTTTCCTTTTTTTAAGCAATATTTGCTACACTGAGAATTAGTGTAATAAACTGAGTCATCTTGCAATGCGAAATGTCATTGGTCCGCATGGATAGGTGTCACATAGATTGAGCAATTTCTTTTCATTGGTGGGTCAGATAAATATTTAATATTGGTGCATGGTTCTGTGCATGACTATTTGTCATGCCAGAAAAATATTTGTCATCTTTAAGAATTTGTAGACAGATTTTTTTAGTATGAAAAATATTTTGTAGGCGTGATTTGTCATGCCCACAAAATATTTGTCATATCTGAAAATATTTATCATCCTTACATATGTGTGTACAAATTATAAGCATAAAAAATATTTTTCAGACGTGACAAATAATTCGTTAGTATAATAAATAATATTTGTCACGTCTATGAAGTATTTGTTATGTCCATATGTATTTGTCTCGCTCGTAACCATGCATCCGCATTTAATACTTGCGGGTCCACATGTAAAAAAGAACTACTCAACTCATGTGACACCTATCTATATGGAGCAATGACATCTTGCATTACAAAATAACTCAGTTTACTTGCTGCACTCACCCTCGTTGCAGCAAACATTACTCAAGTTACATATAGTCTACTTATTATACTCTGACTTCTAGCAGTTTTTTGAAAATTTAAAAATGTTGAAGTGCACATGCATACCTAAAAGAAGTCAGGAATAGATGAATTGACTTCGCAAAAAAGAGTAAAAGAATTGATGTTTAGGAGGATTAAATGAATCAAGATGTGTGATTACCTTCTTAGAGTTGTTTCACGCTATTGTGGTGTAGTGGGAATTAGTTAGCTCCTCTCAAAGTATGGCTTGACGTGGATAATAGAAAAGTGTACTCTATGTGAGTTTGGGAACAAAAACCATGTAGATTAGCACATGTTCCTGCAAATAAAGAAAGGAAAAGTACAGAAGAAAACACTGAAGAGAGCACTTAATAGAGAGAATATGAGAAACGGCTAGAAAGAATTTTTGTACATGTAATTTTGTAGAACAGGTCACTGCATGTACATAAGCTCTAGCTACCGGCATGCACAAATGGTCAAAATTTCTGTTCCTCTCCATCTGAGTACAACAGCTCCTCACATGTATATATACGTGCATACATGAGGAGAAGTCGAAAAGGTATCTTTCACAACCTTTATATCTTTATAGAAATATCCAAGTAACTTTTTTTTTTTCCCTTGCCTTCTAATGTAAGGCTAAAAGTCTAATTGGAAACTTGATGTTCAAAACTTGGCATTAAGAGCATCTATTGATTCTGCCACTAAGGTTTCAATTGAAAATGTAACTTTAAAGGCTTTATAAAATAATCCAAGTTTTAGACATGGATAAAATACTTCAAAATCAGCATAATTATTTTTGCACCAAAGTAAGGCTTTGATTCTAATCGTGTATTCGTTAAGTTCTTTTAATGTTCTGGTCTTCACATGCATAGATGGTGTGGTAAATTTAGAGGTCATTTTTTTGTCTCTACTTTAATTTTTTTTAGAAAGCAAAGAATTAACAAATTCTCTTACAATTAATTTTTCATTATATTCCCAAATGAATCCTAAGATTCTCCGATCAAAGTTGGTATCCAGATTCTTTTTTTTTTCCTATATCCACATTTTTATCTCTAAACTACTCCATGGATTTCTATAAGTTGTATTTTCTAACACAAGTACCTAAAGGAGAGACAAAGCAGATACAACTAAAGTGTAAAAGAATACCTCCTAGGAACAATTCATGGCAATATAAACTTCCAAAGTTCAAAGAACTTTTATTTCTAACAGTACTGATGCAACCAAGCATGCTTACATACCGGTCTCGGACGAAGCGCTCGGGACCGAAGGGAGGAAGGAGACAACCGGACGAGAGGACCCCAGTTCACCTGCACACAGAGCACATGAGATCAGTTGGGACGTCAGATGTGGTTCCAGGGTTATCCCCTCTGACGCTCAAGTCAGTGCTGACACGTGGCAGTGGGTGTTGGCTAAGTAAATGGGGGGTTAAGAGGACATAATAAGGTGTTCCTTTCAGTGATGTGAACAATCTCCTTCATAAGGACAAAGTGGGTTGTCTTTTTCTATAGCAGCTTACGTTGGACTATTTCCTTGAATATCCTTTTCCCTCTTTTACTTGACTTTTGTTGTAAATGAGTTAATAGGCAAAGAATACACTTGATGCAATGCCCCCTTCAATCAAAATGGGGGCATTGTAGTGGGTAAAATAAGAAAAAAAGTTAAATTTTTTTTAGGTCGGCTATGAGGTCTCCTATCCAGCCGTACAGTGCAATGCCTGATCGGGTGATCAAAAAAATCTAAAAAATAAAAAACTGATAGAATGAACATCGAAAAATGTCTTTTTAATGGGCCGAGTCCAATAACAATTTTTTATTTTTCAGATTTTTTTGGATCATCCGATCGGGCATTACATTGTACGATCGGATAGCAGACCTCGGGTCTGACCTAACAAAAATTCAAAAAGAAAAAAAATCTTTTACTTTGTTGTAATTGAAGAAAAAAAGTATTACAGCAAGTATCATGCACAGGCAAAAGGTCCACCTGCCTTAGGCTGAGCAGGCCGCATATCGGACGGCCTCGCCCGAGCCATTGTTAGTCGTTGAGCCGGCTCAGGGGACTCGGCTCCCAGCCCCTCATCAAATACAATTCAGCAATTTTATTATGATATTTGTTACTTTGTATGCCCCAGCGAGAGAGAACACCAAGCGTTGGGCAGGCTTGAGAGGAGATAAAGAACAACACGGAAATTGTTATTTCGGTAGAGATACAAAGAGCATGATAATTCTATATTAGTTTTCTTGCAGCAAGTCATTGACCAAGTGGAATATACCTAGAACCAAACCATATAGACCTTTCAACATCATTGGACAAGTGGGTACGCTAGTCAATGTTTGTGCATCATGGATTGCAATTGGACTTCAAAGACCCTAAAAATAAATTCCTTATCTCAGACTCTAATGAGTAATATTTGCTCCACCGAGTACATGTAAAGTAATATTTTTAGAGTTTTTTTAGGTAAGCTGTACCATGCATGTTCTAATATGTTTGTACAATTTAATCTTTTATTGGATGACTCAAAAAAATTTAAGAAATTAAAATTAAGTCTTAATTTATTAAATTCAGCTCATGTTTAGTCGGACATTTTTAACTGTTCATTGAGGTTTGATTTTTTTTTTTACTTTTAAATTTCTTTACACTGTCCAGTCGGATGTGTTGAGCGATAATAATGAATTATTGTGATTTTTTATTTTTAGTGATTTTACTTATTTAGATAAATTGTTTAAGTCATTTGTTACTATCTAAGGTATATTTAATAAAGCATTTAAGTTATTTAAAATTTATCTTGATATTTTTAACTTGAATATTTATTAATTTACATCTATAGTATTCATGAGCTATACAAATAATAAAATTTACAAGTTATTAAGTTACAAGATAAAGTTGAAATAATCAATATTTAAATTATTATCCGAATTCGAATACTATCCGAGGGAGTCGAATTCGGATAGGAAATTTATTATATATCAGATAATATCCAAAATTTGATATTCGAATAATGCTAAATGAAGCGGAGTCGGGTACTGTGATATTAGCTCCGTTGATGACCCTTGCTCAAGTATAATACAATTCAAAATGGACCTGATTTTAGGTCCAAAATTGCATAAATTTACCTCAGACGTCAAGTAATGAAGGAGGAGTTTGCTATTGACTAATGGCTATTACTATTAGAACTCAATATTATGAGGTCTATAGGTAGCGATCAAGAAATCAAATATATTACAATATTTCTAAGACTTACAATGACGACAATGTGATGGTTAGTAACGTGAGGACTAGTTGAACTCCTTAAATTTACTAATTGACAACTTAATATTTTACATTAGTTGTGATGCCAAGCTTAGGGACATAATCACGTCACCTGGCGCATATACTAATTAAGGCTCCTCCTAGTGTAAATTGTCATTGTGATCAACATTTCTAAAATAAATGGACACTAGCACGGTAACATACGATTTCAAGCGTTCATATTATATTATTAGGGTAGCCAGAGGCATAACATAAAACACAAACATGCACATAAACATCTACACTTCATACTAAATAGATCACAATACAACTTCTTATTAAATAGATGGCGATCAGTATTGGTCAAATATAAAAAAAAGAATATTCCCACCACCAAATAAGATAATGCGGAAAGTCCTTTCCTCTCTCTCTCATTAGACATATCACGTTGCCACTTAAACAGAGTCCGGTGCATTTAGATATCCTTCTCCATTTTTTTCTCTAATGAGCCCCGCTTTCTTCTCTTTCTTCTACCTAATCCACCTACAAAATTTAAAACTACCCATCTTCCTCATCCCGTCTCCGTTGGGACTACATCTTCGTCCCTTCCTCCCTCCCCCATGGAAGGGAGGTGCCTATGCTGCAGCTCCCCTGTCAATGGAGAAGAGGAGAAGGCCGCAGCGGAGGGGACGAAGTCTTCTTCCAGCCGGCCTTGGGCACCGAGGACGCCCCTCGAGCTCCAACTTACTTGCAAGAACGGAGGCGACGGTCACCATGGCCGCGTCGCCAACGGCGCCGCCCAGCAGCACCTGGAGAACCACGGCCATGAGAGCAATCACGGGCAGCAAGACTGCCTCTTGGAGCGCTGCAGGTACACGAGCCTCCGGGATCTGCTCCCGCTGACCTCCTTCCCCTTGCCCACGCGACAGCAGGGGACCGAAATCTCCATCAGGAACAGGCTGGTGAAGCTGGCGGCCTGCGCGTACCTCCAGCCGACGGGAACGCGGTCTCGGTCGCCGCGGCCGTCTCGCGGCCGCAGCTGCCTCTGGCGGCTCCGCTGGGAGGCCGAGGGCTGCTTCGGGTTGGGGCGCATGCTCTCGGCCGTCCGCCGGGCGTTCGGGCGCCTGTTTGCAGGGCACCGCAGGAGGACCGTCCGCGACCGTTGACGGAGGTGGAAGAGGACGGCGAGCGCGCGCATGGCGGCCGCGACCTCTTACGTGCGGACTGTCAAAATGCTGCTTTCTTTTATTTATTTATTTTTCTACCGTGAAACGTGCACAAAGGCATTTTAGGTTCACTTCCTCTCTGTGCTCCATGTTGCTGTTTATACCTGCGTTAGATTGTTAGTATTTAAACGGTGGACGGGAGAGGCAGAAATTTTATTCGGTGGGGTCTTTGAAACATTAAATTACAAATAAGATTGGATCAATGAAATTTTGGATTAAATTATATGTGGTCTTGAATTAGGTCAGTGGGGTCACAAAAATTTTGTCCAATAGAATTTTTGGAACATTAAATCGTAAATAAGATTGGATTAATAAAATTTTGGACTAAATTATATGGATCTTAAATTAGGCCAGTGGGGTCTTAGGCTGAACCAGTAAGATCTTAGACAGACTACTTTACATTGAGACAATAGACTTAATAAAATTCAGTGGATCCCAGGACCCCACTGATTCACTGAATATGGTTGGATCCGCCACTGGATGGGAGGGGAGAGGGGGGGAGAAGAGAGGACCACTCTGCATGATTGATGAAAGAAAAAGGGGGGATAAAAGGTTGAAATGCTGGGTTAAGATGCTTGCATGTCAAAACATTTCATCTACCTTGCTTTGAAATTTTGCTAGTGATTAGATTGACCAAGGAATTGCATTATATTAATATCTGACACAGTTTGTTTATCATGTTAAAATTTTGAGTTGCATGCATGAATAATAATTCAACAAAGTACGAGGAACTATATGTACAGGTACAGCGATGTTCGTGAGCAGTGCATCTTGGATTTACCTTCTTATTTGAGAAAACTTTTGAGTACTTGACAGGTCCTTCTAGACGTGGCATGCATGTCCTTTCTAGATTAGAAAGTGTCATTGACCCATCTGTTCTTTGGAGGTCGGTAGCACTTAAATTAGGTTTACTCTCTTTCGTGATCTCATCTTCAAATCAGGCAAATATGGACGCAAAGACAACCTTACAGTATGTAATATTTTAACATTCCTTGAGATGAGCAGTCAAAATAATTCTACTCAAATAATCCACACAACGTTTATGTACTGTCAGAATTATATATATTATTTATATATATGATCCTGGATTCCTAGCAGTATAGGCAGAGAATCACCAAAGTGATTCCGAGTTGTGCACGATGTGAAAAGGTGAAGCTGTCGGTCTTAAGTCCCAACCTTATAGTTCTAGAGATTTGTATAACTTGGATGATGACAAAAAAAAAAAAAAAAGTGTGCTTCCACCAACAGAGATCGTGGCAATAATATATAAAAGGACAAAGAATCCTGCCACGTCTTTCGCCTGCACACCCTAAACATTCCTCTCATAAGGAGCATTGCAAGTTTCAGATCTCTGTTTTGACCTGACCAAGTGGAGAAAGTAATGTAAGTTTTATGAATATTTCAATCAAGAGAAATCTCCACTTGTGACATTGGTTAACATGATTAATTGATTAAGTTAATGAACTTCTTGCGCATTGACTTCAGCAGTGCCGTCTTTCCCTCCCACCTCTTGTTAATTAACCTCTCTTTTCTGTCTTGCTGCTTTACTTTCCCAGGATGAGTTGTGTTTAATTGTATTTGTAATGTGGCCTTTGCTTGAAGAAAGATCTTTTCGGTACATGATTGAACCGAAGTCCAATAGTACTGAGAAGGAGAGGAGGGTCAAATATTGTAAAAAAACTTTCATATATTCTCAAAATTTGACAAATACTTAGATCATCTTCCTCTCAATACTACTGGACTCCGGTCCAAATATGTACTGATAGTATCTCTTATCTTACTAAAAACAGCACCATGTACTCTATAAAACAGACCATGCATAAAACTTTAATCTAATTATCGTCGCCCGCTGGGTATAAGCAAGACGAATCATAACCTAAAGCATCCAACTAAGATGAGATGGTTGAAGCAAGAAGAAATGTTTGGACTAGATTAACATCAAGGTTCAAATACCATAACTTCCATAAGGCACAGTCCAGTGGTCAAAAAAAACTTCCACCCCAAAGAAGGCCACGTGGACAGAGGGACTTGAAATGCTTACCTTTCTTGATCTCAAATGCCGGATTACACATGTAAGATAGAAAAGAGAACTGGAGGGGTATCAAGGTGTCAAGCTCCCCCGGTATCCAAGCTGCTACAAAATGGAACCCACATATGACAGAGATGTCAAAAAAAATTAAAGCGTCGGATGTTAATTTTTGTACATCACATGAAAGGTATAGGTGAAATAATGCTGAAACACATACCAACGGGTGGATGGAGATCGACACCTTAATTAATCTATAAACTCTCTCTCTCTCTCTCTCTCTCTCTCTCTCTCTCTCTCAAAGTAGCTCAATATAATTAATATTTATATTGTCTCCCAAAGTAGCTCATTCTGACTATTGAATGATTATTCCAAGTCAAATCTACCACGAGAGGATCTACAATGAGAGGAGAAACTTTACGAGCCATGATGCAAGTATACCCCAATAAGATTCGAACACACAGTCTTTTCAAGTGGAGAAGTCATGGGATACCTGTATATGCTTCCTAAATGATAGAGTACAAGTCTATCTACAGATAGTAGAGACCAGTCGAATAATAAAAAATGTGATAGTTTTCCACCCATATACTTGTGACACATTTATCATGTTGTCTTTGACCAGACCCTAAAAGTGTGAATGCTTTGTGCATTAGCATGAGTTAAATGCGGACTTTGAACAGTGGATCACATGTGCAATTGGATGAGAACGCAACTAAAAATTTAAAAGACAAAATAGAATTATCTGCTACAACGTGGATCTTATCAATATTAGCGTTCTGCAGATCATATTCCCAATATATATAGGGGAGTCACGTCCCCAAACTTCCGACAAATTTCAGGTTTTGACCAAGGGAAATGATAAGATATCACTTTTAAATCAAGAAAAGCAGAAGTCAGTTTCCGGTGTTCCCCTCCACACCCCGTTATCATTGTTAACTAGGTAATATTTGGTGGCTGTGGGTCATTGTTGAACTGACGCCACAGCGTCATCATGTCCATAGGATGGCTGCATCAGAAGTGTAATTTTATTTTCTTTTTAGTAAAAATTTTAAAGAGGAGGGCAAATGTAAAAGAATATTGTTTAATCTTTGATTAAACAATTAAACAATAATAAAATAATAAAATGACACCTTATACGACAGATGGTACTATGAGACATATCGCAGTGCAGTAAGAATTATTTTAATATCTCCACCCTTAGCACCTGTCGCTAAGATGGTACACAAGCTCACCATACAAGGTCCATATTTCTATAGTTTTATCTGACTAGCTGCACTTTCTTTGAGCCTCTCCTATATATATATATATATATAATTCTTGAAAAGAGAAATATTCCATATCAGGGGACGGCTCCTAAAAGATGATCACGACGGATCTTTGTTGAACTTTGTCGGCGATCGCATGCATGGTACACTTGTTGGACCACCCACGTATTTTGTTGTCCATTTCTTCAAATAAAGACATAGAAAAATAAAAGAATTATACATGTATATTTTTCTTAAAAGGTAGTTCTCCTCTATCTCAAAGTGTATTACCAACGTACTCAATAATTTCTATTGTTTTCAAGTAATCAGACATAACCTCTCACCTGCCTATACATCTAACCGCTTAAGTACATTATCATTTATCAATATAGTTAACAATTTCCATGTTTTATGTAGATAGTTTACCCCTATCTTTTAACCCCTTAACTAAGAATATTATTAATATTCGTCAATGTTGATGCTTAATAAAAATAGTCATTTATGTAAAAATAAATATCTATCCATACAATAACAAAATAAAATACAATAGTGTGGAGATATTAAAATAGTCATGAACCGTAAAGATTAAAAGGTCTAAATAATCCATATTCGACCGGGGCATTGCCATTGGTCTTTTCACTGTTCTCTTATAATCAAGCATTCAAACGGGTTGTCCAACGTTACGGTTGAAATAATTTGCAGCGATCTGACAAAATAGAAAAAATAAGAGAAAAGAAGGACGAACGAATCAAATACATACAAAAATATTGGAGCTTTTTATGTAGTTCGGCAAATGTTTGCCTACATTCATATATAGTACACTGAGTTCTTTCTTTTATAGAGTTATATATACAATAGATGGTATGCCTTCTTTAAATATAAGAAGTCTTGGACAATCTGTTTTAGGTAATATTACAATAATATCTTTACTAAAGGCCAGGAAGAAACATATCAAGATGGAAATCAAGTTCTACGCTCTCTCTACGGTACAAATCACGCTTTGGCGTATTGGGATGGTGCATGTTCAATGAGTTTGGCTCGTTTGTCCATTTTTAATCTAAATAAAGAGAACTGCTTGATCCTGGATATCTTGATTTGTAGTTCTGATTATAGTTTGTTGTCGATGGATGAATCCGAAGTAGCAGTCGTTTAACTAAATCTTAAACAAACTTGGTTATGCGAGCTCACTTTTCTTGCCGAATTTCATTATGCGAAGAAGAGTGTTGATTGAAAGGATTGATTTATTAGTCCGCATCCTGTAAACCATGTTTGGAAAGTTGAGGACGAGGGCCAACTTAGAAAAAAACAGCTTCATGAATAAAGAGGTGCATGCATCATTATTGAGTTGTGATTCAAATTCAGAAGACATCTTCGATACCAATAACGATTATGGCAAGCTCTGCTGTGGCGCACAGAGACGTCACATGGCAGAACCTACAATACTCTTCTGCGGTATAGTACGTCTTTGAGTCTGAGACGAGTTTAACCTGATGTGGTCCGATACAAGAATATTTTTGGAGTTTTTGTTTTCGGAGGGATATATATATTATAATTTTGGAAAAATTGCCATAGGATTAGAAATAACAAAAGGCGACCGGCAGTTTCTTCTAAGACTATGTTCTTGTACTTGTTCTTGGAGAAGAGTACAAAGTGGTGATGAAAGAGACGGGCTCCGAAGAGGTAGGTATCTTGCCGAATCACGTAAATCGTTGTGTTGTCTCTCTTTCAATGTGGTTTGTTCCTTTTTATTTGGTGCGTATGTCCAATTCGATTGGTGAGGCGAGTGAGATCGATTATGCGCAACAATCATGCTCCTTGGACTTATAAATATATTATTTTCTTCAATTCCATGTCTCCCAAGACTTGTTCAAGGTTACCATTACAATGAAAAATCATGTTTTCACAAATATTAATCATAATATAAATGTCAAAATCTAGAGCCAAAGATAATTAATAGATCTGTTTTTCGGTTCACTGAAGTTTTTGAATCACTGAACAATTCATTCATCATTTTTTTTTCTAAAAGACCTATGCATATAACAGATTCTATCTCATAACAAAGATAGCCTTAGTTCAAATCAGGTGGAGCTTCCTTTAGTTGGAAAGAAAACTTGTAGTATGTGCGTTGGAACGTATTATTTTTTAAGGAATAACTCCTTCCATTCTAATATTTTTCTATAACTATTTACAATCCCATGTAAGGCTTTCAGATCTTAAAAAAATGCTCTCATAATCTGGTTTGTCAGATAAACACGTAATTATAAAGACATAATATCAAGATGACAAGGGTTGATGTCTAAACTAGTTAATAAAGTGCGCTTCGAGTGAGTATATTTTTGAAATACATATGTTTTATTTATTATATACATACAACTCATTTGATCCCTCTAATGCAACATATCCTTTCTAAATTTTCTAAAAAAATATTTATTCATATTTAAATAATAAACATATAATGTATCTATATATAGATATGAAAAATACTCTTTCGTCACCATCTTAAACGAAAAATAAGAACACATACAAATGGTAATATATATGTTAAGGGAAAATATATCAAAGTAACAGTTTTATTTTTAATCGATTTGAAAAAAATGTGTGTAGATAATATAAATTTATAAGTAATAATAAAAGTATCGACTTTAAAATTGAATAAATTTATATTTTAACACATAAATATGTGTGTGTAGGTTTTTTTGTTGTCAATTGTAGGTTTTTTTGTTGCCAATTCATTTGGTCGTCCGGTCCACCATCTGTTGTATTGGACGTCTGGTCTAATCTCTGGGAAGCCCTCTTGCTCGTACACGCCCCGCCTCTCTCTCTCTCTCTCCTGCCCTGCTGCAATTTCGTCTTTATCCGGTTCAAACTTCCTAGCTCGATGGAGCCATGCGATATTTCTTCACCGCCTCAATTGTTTCTGGGTAATTATTCACAACTCGATGCGTTCCATATTCTTTTATTTTTTTTATTTTTTATTTTTTAACTTTTGTTATAATGGGTCCATCATGATTGAGGTGCTCATGTAATTTGATTTTTGATTAGACAATCTAAAAGATTTAAAGAATAAAAAACCAAGTTAATAGACAATGATATTTTTTGTTTTATTTTTTAAAAATAGAACTTCCAATCAGAGATCAGATTATACGAATGTGTCAGGCACATTGAAGTCAACCTTTATTTTTTTATTTTATTTTTAAAAAATAGAACTTTCGTGAGTAATGCTTGCCAATTTGACGGATCGGACAGCAGCACAGTAAGCTCATTCGATTTTATTATTATTTTATCAGATTTGTTAAATATTTTTAGAGTGTACGATAAAAAAAATTTGACAATACGTTTGAAAAGTTCGGATAAGTCCCAAGCCAACTATGTATTTAAAAAAAAAAAACATTTAGTATGCACTTCAACTTATGTGTAATATATATATAAGATGTTATTCCTTAAAAAGTCCTTTTTATGAAATGAACTCTTTTAATTTGTCATATACTTAAAAATTAATCTTCATAATTGTAATGTTTGCTTTTAACCTCTTAAGATTGCCTATTTATTTGACAAATTTTCCTTTAGTGAGATTTTCAAAAAACCTTTAATGAGTTATTCAAAAGGTTCATTAAAGAGTCATTGGGTGCACTATAAAATAGTAAAACATTATAAACATCAGTAATATAGTATTTTTCTTATGTTTAATTTGTTGTAGATTATTTTTTTGTAAGATTAAAGTGTCTTAAATTACCATATTTCAAACTTGGCTCATCCCTAAAATCCTTCTTTTAGTTGATTTCAATTTTTAGTCTGAAATTATTCTGAACCACAACTAGTGATCTCAAAATTGATGGTTTTCAAAAGGGATTTTTTTTTCATTAATCATTTTTATGAGTAAAATCTCTTTCATTTATAGTTACGTGTAAATATAAAATGAGAATTTGTAAGAACAGATGCTCTAGACTTAGTTTGGGACGGGGAATTTCGAGATATTATGATCGATGTATATTAGTTATACCATATGAATAGACTGTCTAGACCTACTTTCATTCAATTTAACTCGTGAAATCTCGGTTTTAAAGTCACTATTTTTAAAATTAACATTTTGATTTTAAAATTATCAATTTTAAGAATCACTGGGTTTAGTTTATAGCAACTCTGCCATAGTCGATCCCAAGGCCAGTTGAGAAATCAAGAGGGTGTGCGTTGAGTTGACAATCAACACTTAATAAAATTTGTCACAACCCAAGCACGAATCCTAAACTAATATTTTTCGCTAGTGTTAGGGTGTTCAATGGACACGACGCATTACACTGATCACCGGGTGTAATGAGAAATGAGTAAGGGGCTATTAAGGCGTTCTATATAAGCGACACGTTACATCGGCCTTCAGGTATAATGAAAAGTGAGCAAGGGACTGTTTAGACGTTCCCCATTAACGACGTGCCGCAATGACACCCGATTATGGTGGCAAATAAGTAAAGATTCTCATGCATTAGATGAACATGAGTAAAGAAGTTAATCCATAAGAATATGAAGAAAATTCATTTAACTATGTGGAACATAAGAATCTAACTGATAAAAGCTTAGAATTAATTAAACTAATGAGAGATAGAAGGGTCAATATAGCTTGTTTACAGTAAATTGAATGGAACGGTTCTAAAGCTAAAGATATTAAAGATTTCAAACTTTTGTATGTAGGTAAGAGTAATAATAGAAATGGTATAGTTATTATCATAGATAAAGAGTTTAAAAATAATGTGGTAGAAATTAGAAGGGAGATGGATAGATTTATATTAATTAAACTTGTAGTAGGTGAAGAAGTTTTAAATATAATTAGTCCTTCTGCACCTCATGTAGGATTAAAACAGCGTATTAAAAAAAATTATGAGAAAATTTTGATAAGATAATTCAAGATATTCTTAATAGTGAAATGACCTTTGTCGATGAGATTTAAATGACCATGTAGGAAAGGATAATAGTAGGTATGATAGGGTGCATTAAGGCTTTGGCTTTGGTGATAGAAATGACATAAGTGGAATTATTCTTGACTTTACTATTGCATACGATTTAATAATTACAAATACTTACTTTAAAAAGAGAGACAAATATTTAATAACTTATAAAAGTAAGCATACAGTCAAATAAATTATTTTCTTATTAGAAAAGTTGATCAATCATTATGGAAAGATTGTAAAGTCATTCTTGAAGAAAGTCTAGCCCCTCAATATAAGATTTTAGTAATAGATATTTACATCTAAAAGTTGATGAAAAAAAGTGTACTGAATTGCTGCCCAAAAATTAAATGATAGAATTTAAAAGGAGAGAATTTAAATATCTTTAAAAAGTATTTATTAAATAAAAATAAATGAGATTATGAGGAAAAAATTAACATAATATAGAATAGAATGACCACTTGTATAAATAAAGTAGCAAAAAAAAATTTAGGGGTATATAAAGGTTAAAAAGTTCTTAGAAAAGAGACATCATAGTGAGATGATGAAATTCAAAAATTTATTAACCATAAAAGAGAATGCTTTAAACGTGGCAAATGAGTAAAAATAATCAAACCTTCTAAGATTACAAAATTGCAAAAACAAATAGTAAGAAAATAGTTAGTAAAGTAAAGTTAAAAACTTTTGAAGAATTGTATCATAAGCTGAGAACCCGAGAAGATGAAAAAGATATATGTAAACTTACTAAACTAAGAAATAAAAAGAGTAAACATCTTAATCATATTAGATATATTAAAAAGGAAAAATATAGGATTCTAGTGAAAGATTGCAAGATTAAGGAGATATAGAATATTTTTAAAAAAAAATTGTTAAATGGAAATCAATTCAGAAGTTATTATCATGAAGATAGTAATGAGTTTAGTGGACAAATTAATTATCACTATATTTGACATATTTGAGTTTCAAAAGTCGAAGATGTTCTAAAAAGAATAATGGTAGGATTCTAGTGATGGATTGCAAGATTAAGGAGAGATAGAATACTTATTTTGAAAATTTGTTAAATGGAGATCAATTCAGAAGTTATTATCATGAAGATATCAATGAGTTTAGTGGACAAATTAATTATCAGTATATTTGACATATTTGAGTTTCAGAAGTCAAAGATGCTCTAAAAAGAATGAGAAATGGCTTACTGAATTTTTCAATAAGAGTTTAAAAGAGAGGAGAATGTTGAATGACTAGAAAAGAAATATTGTGATTGTATTTTTTTAAAATAAAAGAGTTATTCAAAATTATAATAATTATTATAAAATTATACTTATGAGTCATAATATGAAACTTTAGGATAAAGTAATATAGAAACATCTTAGGCGTGTTACTATATTTCAGAAAATTAATTTGGGTTCATGACTAGTAAGTTTATTATAGAAGCTATTTTTCTACTGAGACAATTGATGGAGAAATATAAAAAGATGAAGAAATATTTATATATGATTTTTATTGATTTAAAGAAAACCTACGATTGTATACCTAAGGAACTAATTTGATGGACTTTAAAGAAGAATGGAGTATCTAAATGATATATTCATGTAATTAGATAATGAGAGGATTTTATGAACGTGAAGACTCTTGCTGGAGAGATATCAAAGTTCTCTATTACTATAGGATTACATCAAGAGTCAGCATTAAATCCTTATCTTTTACTTTAGTTATAGATGAGGCCATTAAATATTTGTATGGTGATATCCCTTAATGTATATTATTTACAGATGATATTATTCTAATAGATGAAGATATTAAGAGTTTGAGTGATAAACCAGAACAATGCGGATCCACTTTGGAATCTAAAGACTTTAGGATTGGTTGAACTAAGATAGAATATATGAAATGTAGTTTCAATAATAGAGAGGTTGACCAGGCAGATTTAGTTACTATCGAAGGTCAAATTATTTCTAAAAATAAAAATTTTCGTTATTTAGGAATTATTATTCAAGATAATCGAGAGATTCATGAAGATGTCATTCACAAAGTCAAAGCAGATTGGCTGAAGATGAGAAGTGCATCTGGAGTCCTTTGTGATCCTCGGATCTTCTTAAAACTCAATGGTAAATTTTATAAGATAGCTATTAAACATGTTATGTTATATAATTTTGAGTGTTGGACTGTGAAAAAAGATCACGTGTAAAAATTATGTATTATTGAGATGATGATGTTGAAATGAATAAGTAGTAGAACTATAAAAGATAAAATTTAGAATGAATATATATGTAAGGATTTAGGAATAGGTCTCATTGACATTAAGTTTAGGGAGAATATATTGCGATGGTTTGATCATACACATCGTCGACTAAGTTCAATAGTAGTTAAGAGATTTGATAGAATTAGAGTGGAGGAGGATAGAAGACATCGAGAAAGATCTAAGATGAAGTGGTTAGATATAGATAAAAAAAGACTTGGCATTGTTATGTATTACTTCTAATTTGATATTGAATAGATTAAGATGGTGATATAGAATTCATGTAATCGAGCCCAATTAGTTGAGATAAGATTTTGATGATGATAATTGATTTTAGTTTACAACAATTTTATAGATTGCGAATCAAAATCAACTAAAAAGTGGGTTTTAAGAGTCAACTAATTTTGAAAAATAATAACTTATGCCGCTTCAAATGTATGGAAAAAAAGTAACATAATATAATTTACGACAATCTAGATACCAAAAAGAGTTTATTTTACAACTATCTACGATGTTTTGTTTTAGGATATTTTATGACACAACAAATGACTCATTAATTTAGATTATGTTGAAGTTGAAAATAAATGGTCCGTTGAGGTTCTAGGTTAGATGGACTAAATCTAAGTTAACCCAAATTGATTTGCATTAAACAAAATTTAATCTAGATTCAACTTATTATCCCTTACCTGTATTTAATTATCCTCGACACTAAGTCGTAAAGCCTATTCTTAAATCCACTAATCACGTAAACCTTAAGGCCTTTGACTAAGAATAAAAATCAAGAATAAAGATCGTTAAACATAACAAAAACTATATGCCAGAAGGCTTAAGAAACTCTAAAAAATGTAAACTCAAATCCAGACGTTGAAAGACAATGTTATTACTTATATGACTAAAACTTACTACATTGTCAGACGATTCTAATGACATTTGGAGTTTAGTTTTTATTTTCGTCTTTTTTGGGTCATTCGATCGGAGATCGGATTGTTCGAACATATAAGTCAAATTGAGGCCCATGTAAAAAAATGAAATTAAAAAAATAAAAACACCGACAGTCAGTATAGCAAGTGTTTCTCTTAATACTTTATTAGCCTTTTCAATCTTAAATATTTATGAATATTTTTGTACGAGTCACTCTTGCGTGTTAAATTTCAAAAATATTACAATTACCTTCATATGATAATATTTCAAAATTGCGATTGGCATATTTGATATGCATATTTCATACATGTCACTAAAATAACATGCTTGTATGATACCTCCTTTTAGAGATGTCACCTCAAATCTAATTGTTGTGAACCTAAACATCTACAAAACATGAATACTAAATCATCCACAATTCTAATACACAATCATGTCAAAATTATTTATATAAACATAAAATAATTATATTATTTTAAATTATATAACTCTTGTATGAAAAGTTTACGAACCAAGTTAAATTTTTACAAAAACTGAACCTTCTTTTCTATGTAGTGGAACTTCAAAACTTTTAAGATCAATTCTTTAGATTCCTTCCTCCCCAAAGTCACAAATCACCCAAATCTCCTAAAAGGGTTAATATATGGGTGTATGAGTGTAAAATCTAGTATGCATCAAAATCAATAACGTGTCTACACATATAATAAATTAATAAAACATATCATAACTCTAAATTTTTCATAGATTATGATCTGCATTATCTATATATTATAAGTTAAATGAATAGTTAAAGAAGAAATACATACACATTTCATAATTTTTGATCTCATTGATTTATCAAAAATTCAATTTTACAAATAACTTACGCAAACCAAATCATATTGATATGAACTTATAGAACAGATCAAATTCACACATAGTTGAATTTAAATATGCACATCAGTTCTAAATAGTTGTTTATTCTTAACTAAAAGAGTTTTTTAATTTCTTATTTCGGATAGGTATCAAAAATCACAACATAAGAGGTCCTACAACGCTCTGACACTTAGACAAATGGTGCCGTGGTCTTGATATAACCGTGTGAAATTAGAGGTCATTACCTTACCGTCCATCATACCGAAGTTTTGTTTCAGGATTTCACATAGATATGTAGTCCTTAGATCGTCATAATTGACTACTGTCATATCATATACTTATTATAGGTTCATCCATACAAATCTCCTTAAGATGGCAATGTCCGTACATATTTAATATAATTGAAGTGCACACTAATAATTTATTACTTAATTTATATGTTAAACTAATTAAAAGTTATATATAAGCTCCAAAAGATATTATTCTCATAATAGATTTCTCATTTAAACCACTTAAAATCAACAAATGCTTAATTAATGGTAAATCATATCATTATTAAATCCTTAAACATTACATTTAATGCTAAACATACTTAAAATCTCTTCTAAACAATTATTTAGTTATGCATAGTTCAACTTAAAACTCCTATAAATATTTTTTTATTTAAATAATTTAAAATTTAAATAAATAATCGACAATAAAATTATATCATAAATAAAATCATAATCATGATGATTTCAATATTAATATATAGTTGAAACATCTTATAAACAAGTGTGTAGTTCTTATACATCTAAAAACTTAAAGTTCTAATATCAAAATTGAATTAAAATAATTTAAATAACAAATAATATAAAATTGGCTCATCGTACACCTACCTAGATTGAAGAGTTTTAGCTAACTTTATCAATTTCTGATTGGAATTATTTCAACACCATATGTATCCTTCTTCTTTTATTTATCTTTTCATTTCTTATTTTTCTAAACTTCCTATAGAAAGAATAAAATAATTTTCTACTAACTCAAGTAAGACCTACTACATAACTATACATGCTCTTAACACCATCATAGACCATCCACTATAAGTCCAAGTATCCATCATGAGACATCCTTAAAGTAGCAAAAACAAATAATTTAATTTTGACAAAAAAATTTACGTAATCGATAACTTAACTACTACAGTAACTTCACATATATTCACATAATTGATAATTTAATTTCAATTATATATGTTCACGTAATTAATAGCTTAACTGTAACAGTAACTTTAATTATATGTATTCACATAATTGATAACTTAACTTCAATTACATGTGTTCACATAATTGATAACTTAACTGTTACAGTAACTTCAACTACATGTGTTTACGTAATTGATAACTTAACTTCAATTATATGACATCTAATAATTAATATTTCAATTAAATTATTTTAGATAATTGATTAATTAATCTTTCTATTAATTAATTGAATTAATTATCCTTCAACTTACTTAATCGATTACTCGTCACTTATTTTTTTATTTACTATTATTGTTTATTTTCTTCCTCTTTTCTTTTCTTTCTTTTCTTTCTTTTCTTCTTCTTCTTCTTCTTCTTCTTGTGGGGATCTATTACATCTCAACTAACATAACTATATTATATTTAATTATAAATATATATGAACTTAATTATTAAAGTTTAAGATGACTTAAGGTTTGGGATGTTACAACTTAGTAAATATCTATTTTGTCTATGATATATAGGATAATATATAGTTAAGCATGACACTTTAGAATTTTAGCATACAAGAATGTGTAATATAATATTATCTCTAATACTTATTCATAACTCCTTACAATTTCAATAACTTATTTGATAGAAAATAAGAATATTCTCTATAATTTGTAGAAAAATCCCCCACAAAAGAAAACTTATAGAATAGATAACCTTGCAATGAGGGATGTAAAAAAATACGTATAGGATAAAATAATTGTTTTATTCTTAGCTTTTCAATTATGTATCCTTCTCCTTTAAAATTATCAAAAAGTATTAGAACTAGATTAAATTATTGGACAACGTATGTGTGCATACTGAACATAAACTTGTTCTTATGTTGCTTTTAGAGAGAGCAAGGGAATGCTACTTGCAAATAAAAAAAAACATATAAATTATTTATAAGTAGTTTTTATAAATTTATTTGTAAAGCATGCGACATGAATCTCATAAGTTTGTGAATGAAGAAAGATGGTTAAAAGAATGGCTTAAATAATACGACATTTAATTAGATGTGCATGTGATTGGGGATTTTATTTATACAATTAGTGAAAATTTTGAATAATAAACAAGATATGATTGATATCTAAGGTGAGTGAAAGAAAAACTAATGAATAAGTATCAATCAAAATAAAAAATAGGCATATCTTTAAACCTTATTTAAGAGACAAATAGTTTTCGTATTGTTATCCTTTAAGGATATCCTTTTATGACCTTTATGTTTTTTAAACATATGGATAAATCAATTTTTAGATGCCATTTAATATTTCTTGCAATTGAAAATTTAAAATAGATTTTTTTTACTTTTTAATCTCTATAAACTTTCAATATTACAAAAGAATCCTCTTAATTGAATTATTTTCTCAAAAGTTTCCATAGTCTTTGAATATTTATAGCAACATCCTTATAATTAACAAATATTTAAAATAAAGAATATGAGAAGGAATATTCCATTCTTCTAATGCTCACTTGTTCATCGTTCAAGGTGACTTGCCTACTTCGTGACAACTTATATAGTAAATGATTGTCTCAACCACATGTGGAATAATAAAGTAGTAGAGCAATGTAAAGGTTGGCCGCCACCTCATAACTAAAGAGCAAGCGAGTCACCTAAAAGAGCGATAATTGGCAATTGAATAATTGGACATTAGAATATTTCTTTGCATATTCTTTATTTCGTGTGTCCATTAATCACAAGGAATGTTTTTTAAAAACATTTAAAGATTATGAGAACTTTTGAGAAAATAGTTCGATTAAGAGAACTTTGTTGTAAGATAAAAAATTTATAGGGTTGTCAAGTAAAAATTCTTAAAATTAAAATAAATATTAAATGGAAAAGAACTAATCCATAAATATAACATGTTATAGGTCTTCGATAAAAATCCCTTCCCCTGTTCTCCACACCTCAACGTGAAAGGAGAGGGGCGATGCTGCGGGGGCACCATCTTCGCCGTTGCTCGCGCCCGCCACTTCCCTCTCTCGCGTGCTCCTCCTCCTCCTGCTACTCGCCGCCTGCTGGCCCGGCTCTCCTGCGATTCGAACGGAGGTAATGTGGGAACGGGCATTTCTTTCTCGTCCCGTAATTCTTATGCTGTTTCAAATGTAGGCAAGCAATTCTCCACCTGTTCTGGGGGGTCGTGGCAGTAGTTTCAATTTTTCATACTTAGGGTTTTGTTGATTATAGTTGGTACGTTTCTCTTAATTTTGGTGGGAGCCTTCGAGGATCTATCGACGTGCATATTATGCAATTTATTACGTATCCAACCTTATTCCCATCTCGAATTTCTAGTATGTGAAATTATATATTCCATCCCCTCTTTTCCGGCCTATGATTAGAGGCTTCAAGCTGGCGGATTCATCCTTTTCTATGATGATTAGCCAATTAATAACCATGTTCTAGTTAGATCTGTTTTTTTTTTCTTTTTTTTTTTTTTTTTTTTTGGGGGGGGGGGGGGGGGGGGGGGAGTTATGACAAGTGTATATATGCAAGAACAATTCCAATAAGGGAGGGTATTCTGGCAACTGTGTTTTAGAAAGGTTTAGTGTATATACGCAAGAACAATTCCAATCAGGGAGGGTATTCGGGCAATAGTGTTTTAGGAAGGTTTATATATGCAGTTTTTCATGCGAAAGTTATACATATGCAAGCAAAATATCGGGATAGATTTGACCGTTTTTGTTGTGGTTGACATGCAACTGCACCTGATCCACATTTGAGTTACAGGAAGTTACTACATTTTTGTAGATTTTTTTCCATGTTTTCATATGATTTAAAACATGGTCTTTTGTTTTGACATAGCCAGTCCTCTCAATGAACTTCTGCAGTAGCTCTGGCCACATAGTTGAGGACCATGCATTCCCAATTTTAAAGCCATTAATTTAGCCTCTTCTAAAAGTTCAAGCATTGACCAATTCTCCTCGGAAGTCCATTTTTCATTGCCATTTTCACGCACCATAATGAACTATACCAAGAGAAAGATTAGATATACATCCATGAACATGAGTTATTCTAATGTGACTACCTAATAAATAGTGAGAAAACTGATAGCTTTTGTATGATACAATAATTAAAATTAAAAAAAAATGAATATCTACTTTTTACATAGAGTGAGCACATAATATATTTACAAAATTCTCGTTAATGTGATGAAAATAGGAAGAGAACTAGAGCATTACAGTGAACACAACCTCCATTCTAATTAGAACATATTCAAAACTCAGGTCCTAAATCATGATGGCCATTTAGAATTTTCTCATAATTTATTTGACTATGATATGAGATGAGAATCCATGCGAATAAAAATCAAGTATGCATTATTATCCAAGCATATTAAAAAGATAAAAAATTCAAAAAAATGGCATGGACATGAAAACATGAAGCACAAGCTATTGATCCACTAAAACATACAATGCATTTTTTTTCAAAAGGAAAAAATAGGTCAAGTTGAAGGATACCAAGCTTGGATATCCATATCATTTAATTTTTGGTTGGACAACGTGAACCAATAGAATGTATGGTAGCGTGATCCCATGACTATGCATGCGCGTTGTAGCACATTGTTGCACTGCAACACCCATATGTGTGACAAGTATTTATTGTAAATATTTAATTAATTAGATAATATTTTTCATTGTTAAAACATCAAATGGCTATACATAGCTATGTTTCACTGTCTAGAAGTGTCAAGTGATTGTTATTGAAATCAAATAAGATAAGTTGCCGGTTATCTTTTTTTTTTTTTTGGAAGTGGCTAGTACCACAATTGTATCAAAATGTAAAAGATAGGTACAAAAGAAGGGGGGGGGGGGGAATTTACAAGTATATCAATATCCACCACCCACAAAAAAACAAAAGGGCACTGAGAAGGTGCAAACACCACTCAACTCTCCAGCAAACAAAAAGAAGGAGTGTTAACAAATTACCCTTTACAAAAAGCTGAAGCCCACTCCCGCACTCTAGAACAAATAAACCGCCCAACTGACTCCGAAGTTGAGGTCTCATTCTTGAAGATGTGTTGGTTCCTTTCGCTCCAAATAGCCCATAACGTGGCATGTAGGATAAGCCACCAAATGAGACTCTTGTCCTTTGGTACTGCCTGCTCTCTCCAGAAGGTAAACAAGGTATTGTTTGAATCCCAATATGGCAAATTCAGATTCGGCTTGGCATTCAAGAACTGCCAGACCTCATCGGTGACAGAACAGTCCGAAAATAGATGGTCCACAGTCTCATCAACATACCACACAGAGGGCATGTAGAGGGTATCCCATCAATATAACGAGCTAGTCTCTGTCGGGTAGGAAGCCTCTTGTGACATACACACCACAGTAGGATCTTGACCTTCAAAGGAGATTTAGGTTTCCAAATCACATGAGCAAGAGGAAACCTGAGGCCACTATCAACCAGTATCCGATAGGCTGAGCGAACAGTAAAAATCCCATTAGGCTCCCATCTCCACCTCCAATGGTCCTCCAAGGAAGCTTCTACGGAAATCCCCTCAATGAGAGGAAGAAACTGAGCAAGCTCCACAATTGCTTCATCCTTCAGGTGCCTTCGAAATATATATTGCCATAGTCCAACCAACTGTATGGAATGAATCACATTGGCCACCAAAGCTGCAAGCTGTGATGCCACTTGGAATAAGTTAGGAAATCTGTCACATAGAGGTACCCCGTCACACCAATTGCCAGTTATCTTGTTGTTAGCCATAGAAATAAATTTCAACAGGAAAAAATGGGCTAGTGATTGACTGGTAAATAAATTATAATAGGGGAAAAAATGGGCCATTAGAAAGTACCAGTTAGCTGATGTGCATAAGAAACTCCCTTCTCAATCTGTGAAAAGGATTCCCGTTGATGGCAAGCTCTTTCAATTTTCTACCTGTGAGACACGTCCAGAGACCCACCGCATCACCTCTATATCATTTCTTCTTGTGAGACACGTCCAGAGACCCACCACATCACCTCTATATCCAATTATGTGTGTTTAAAAGACTCTAGCTATTTAGGAGATGCATCCCCCCTTAATCTGTTCTTTGCATGTAAAGACTCCTGGTTATTTAGGAGTCATATACCCTTCAAGTATATCTCATCGGATGCTAGCAGAAAAGAGTAAAAAGATGAGAAAACATACTTACTACGCTTAGCAGAGGACGATTAATAATCATATATTCTATGATAGGGATATGTGCTCAAAATACTCATGGTTGTTTGAGTCATATATATTCTCAAGGTTATCTCAAGATGCTAGCTGAAAACATACGGAGGAGTCATATTATTAGGTTTATCTCAACATACTCCAACTGGAGATCATGAAGAGTATCTGGAGGAGACAGATTCCAACGGAAGAGCAGCCGTGCGTGACTTTTTACTTTAAAAAATAAATTTCTCGAGGTTGATAGGTGGGAAAATTTTCTCCCTATTTTTCCGACCCTCGGAACTGTAGACACGTTAATTTTGACGTCATTTCGAGTAAATTTCATATCATATAATAATACCTCAGAATGGTCTGATTATTTAATCATTGATTAATTTTTATTAATCTTTTGAGTGTCGGGCTTAACAGACATGTTTAAGTTAATCAATTAAATTGATTTTATCTCAAATTTCAGTTAAAATATGAAGAAGTCTAAAAGACGTCAACCTGTGTGGATGCCATTTAGAAGTCTAAAAGACGTTGACCTGTGTGGACGCGATTTAGAATTTATTCTTATTTTGACGTTTAAATTTGAATTTTAATCAATTGATTAATTAACTAAAAGGCGTCTGCCAAGCACGACGCGTTTTAGGTTTCCTAGGCTATTTCTACTTCTCTTCCGGATGTTTATCCTTATCTTAATTAGTGTAAAAGACGTCTACACATGTAGACGTGTTTTAGCTAATTACAGATAAAGATAAGTTTCCCGGATGTTTATCCTTATCTTTAATTAATCTGAAAGGCGTCTGTTATGGCTGACGCGTTTTAGATAATTACAGATAAAGATGAATTAATCTGTATTTATTTGTTGGTTAAGATGGATAAATCCGAAGTTTTTCTATGTTAATCACGGACGCAGAAGAGGTCTATAAATACCTTACATCTTCAATGAGTTAAAAAAAAGAGGTTGAGCGTCATTGGTGATCGAAGGTACAACGTCGGAACGCCGAAGCGCTACCATTTCCAGGAGTCGGCGACCATTTAAGTCTTCATCCATTCAAAGATTCAACCATTGGGCATAAGTCTTTTATTTCTGCATTTTCATTTCATTAATTCTACATTCATCATCACCACTCCATGCAACACACAACACATTCATTCTTTTCAAAACCTATTTGATTAAGGGGTTTCAAAAGCCACTCACCAAGTAAGTTTACTGTTTAGTTGCATGCTTAAAAGCTTGATTAGAACAGATACTATTCTTGCTTAAAGTTCTCATCATTGTTTCTTCATTTCTTTTCTTTCTATTTTTGCTGCACTCAACAAGAGAATCAAAAGGAGAATCAAGGAAGCAAGTCACAAGGATTTCTGGACGATCCTCAACTTCAACCTCAACAGCAAGAACAAAGAACAAGAAATGGCTCTCTTTCTTCAGCCGGCTGAAGAGGGAGAATCAAGGACTCAACATCTTCCGCGTTCAAACAGGTAGGCGATCAAAACATTCTTTTGGAACTTTTAAGTCAAAAGTTTATGGCGATCACTGCACTTAGTTTTCTGTTTTTAATAGGGTTATTTTACACCTAAACAACATAGAATTTTCATGATAATCATACTATCATTTTAAGCACTCACATGAACAAAAACATGTCCGTAACTATCTTATTTTCCCAAACTGCTAAGTGCTAACCTTGAGAAAGTGAGTTTTCCTAGAAAGTATACTTTTCCCCCCTATTTTCCGAAACCCCTAACCCACCCTAAGAACTGCATCAAGAACTTTCTAATGACCATTTCATCAGAAGAAGCAACCAAATTCTTGCATTGAGTGCGATGGTCTATCTAGTCTATATGTTGTTTTAAGACTGAGAATTTCAACTCTTTATAGTCTATACTTAGCACAAGCGTTCTGAAGAGCAATGCTCCAGTACCACATTTTTGCCTGCAGATTTTGCCACACTTGTTGGCAACAATCTGTCGTTTTGGTCAAATACTTCATGTTAAATGTCAGTTGCAAAAAATGATGTGCCAAAGATGCACCAAAAAGGATCTTAAGAGGAACTATTTGATCAAATGATTGGATGATTATGGATGAGTGTAGCAAAGAGTACGGTAAAAAATGTGGTGCCATAACATTACTTAGAATTGAATTAACCTGTCTTGATTGCTGTGAAATGTAGGGAAAGATGATTTTAATTTGTGAATCAATTTATGAGTACGTAAACCACATAAATTGGCTCTGTAGCCATGGAAACTAAATATCACATGAAAAAATATGCGATGTGTGTCAGTACTTAGTAAATTCAAGCTATGTCTTAAAGGTAAAGTGGTTGTAGATTCATGTCAGCTTGCCTCTTTATTGTTTGTCACTTTGTCAGACGGTTCCTATTATCTATCACGATGCTAGCTTTTTGTCTGAATACAGTGTTCTTTTTTTTTTGGTTGCCTTTTTTCTGGTTCATTGGAGGGTGGGGGAGTCAAAGATCACAATCTTCTTGGAAGGCTAAGTTAAAGTGATGCAGATGGCCCTCTAGTCCCCTATCTTTGCCTCTGGTTGAATATTGTTAGAGTTAAGGATATTAGTTTTAGCTTATAGTGTTCCTAGGACACAATGTTCTATGTGTCCAGGTATATAATATCTTGTTCTTCCATCCATTAGGTTAATTCAATTGGATCTTTCCTCTAATCAACATGGTATCAGAGCCATAGGCTCTGGGCCGCTGCCGCCGCCGCCGTCCAGCACGCCCTCTGCCGCCGCCGCCCTCTGCCGCCCACACCTCGCCGCCGCCCTCTGCCGCCCACACCTCGCCGCTGCTGCCCTGCACACCCACGCCCTGCTCGTCCCCAAGCCCTGCCACGCCGCCACACCTCTGCCACGCCGTCGCTGCCCCAAGCCCTCACGACCAGCCTAGCCGCTGCCTCACGCACCAACCAGCCCCACCTCACATCCCACCGCCCACCCCATGCCCAACCGCACCACCCGCCCAGCCCCGTCCAGCAACCCGCACCGCCTAGCCCAACGCCCCACGCCCCACCGCACCGCCCGTCCAGCAACCCATCCGTTCATGTGCAGACTCATTCCTTGACTCTTGCTGTTCCAATTCCTATTTTACCTGATGTGCTTCCTTCTGACTCTGCCATTGTCACTGATAATGGGGTTGTTGCGCCCCTAGATAATGACCAACGGTATGGACAGGTTTATTAGCGGCGAGAGAAAGGTCCACCACAGAGTGTACCACTATCTTCTTCCCCGTCGGAGGCTCTTTCACATGATGAGTCTTTTTCCTTACTTGTGTCAGATCTGCATCTCCCTATTGCTCTTCGGAAAGGAGTACACTTAGTTAAAAGTATTTACCAATATCCTATTGGTAACTTTGTTTCTTATCACTCATTGCATCCTTCTTTCCGTCAGTTTGCTTTGTCTATTTTTGTTGTGCCTATTCCCAGGTCTGTATCTGAGGCTATTTCTTAACCGAAATGGAAAGCTGCTATGGATGATGAAATACATGCCTTGATTTTACGAGGAACTTGGACCCTTGTACGCCGACCGACTGATGTTACTCCCGTTTCTTGCCGTTGGGTATTCACTATCAAGTACTCTCCAGATGGCACTATGGACAAGTACAAGGCACAACTTGTGGTGAAATGGTTCACTCAAACATATGGAGTTGACTACTTTGAAACCTTTTCACCTGTAGTCCGGTAGAATTCTGTTCGGGTTCTTTTCTCTCTTGCTGTGAATCAGGGATGGCGGATGATCCAAATGGATGTCAAAAATGCTTTCTTATATGGTGATCTTCAGGAAGAGGTCTATATGGAGCAACCTCCAGGGTATGATGCTCAGGGAGAGTTGGTGTACAAATTGAAGAAGGCCATTTATGGTCTTAAACAGAGTCCGCGGGCTTGTTTTGACAAGTTTAGTCACATTGCTTCCGGTGTTGGGTTGAAACGAAGCCAAGCTGATCACTCTGTTTTCATTCGACATTCCTCTATTGGTGTTGTCATTTTAGTTGTATATGTTGATGATATGCTCCTCACAAGTAGTGATACACATGGGGTTGAAGAAATTTGGACGTATTTAGAGAAGCATTTCGTAACAAAGAATCTAGGGAGGCCTCGCTACTTCCTAGGTATTGAGATAGCATTTGGAAAAGATGGTGTGTCTCTTTCACAGAGAAAGTATGTTCTTGATCTCCTTAAAGAGATGAGGTTACTTGACTGTAAACCTGTTGATTCTCCTACAGTTACTCAGCAGGATTTGGATGTAGAAGATAGTCCAGACCTTGATGATGTTTGATGCGGGACAGGAGGGGGGGTAGATCGGAAGTAGCTAGAAGAGAGGGGGTTGGAGGAGAAGAAGACTAGGGTTCCCGTCCCGTCTCGGGAGAAAACACGCAGCGGCGGCTCATCATTTCAAAATTCTTCTTCAAATCTTTCCCACGAGGGGATACAGGACAATATATAGACTCCTCAAAGAAACCCTAATAGGAAAATTACTAAACTACCCCTAAGACTCCGAAAATAACTAAAAAACATGTGAAAATTACAGATAAATTAAAAGACTCCCAATGGGCCCCTAATGGGCCAAATAAACTGCACATTGGGCCTTTGACTCCATTCCAGCTGTTCCTGGATCCCCATCATTCTCCCCTGGTTCGAAAAAATTCTTCCTCGAATTTTAAAATGAGTCAATATCCATGGGGGAATGATGGTAGCATGCTCGGAAAACAACACCGATGACCCATGAATCATTGCGCGCATAAATGCTCCAACCTGAGGAGAAAATTGTGCCTCGACGTCGCTCCATATGTGGTCAAAATCATGCAAACTGATGACATCTTTAACGACCTTCAGCTGATCGACTACATCTCCCAGTAGTGGTTCTGTCCTCGGCTCGTTCCCTTTAGTGGGGAAGAGGTCATTATCTGCTATAGGCGTCACTGATTCGACCTCCCCCAAATATTCATCTTCTAGGGCTGGATCGGCCACATAGTGCACCTCCTTCATTTGATTTTCATACTCCTCGATCATCGTTGGGTCGGCCTCATAGATAACATCTTTTGGCTTGGTCAGCTTGGCAAGCATGACAGAAATCTTCTGAAGTTCACTCCTCATCTGGGACCTCTCTCGATCCTGATAAGTGGCATTGAGAATAAGGAAGGGTGCCTCGTATTCCTCAGGTTGTATTAGACAATCTTGTCCAGTATGATCAATCACAACTTGCCGCTCGTCTATCCATTCTCTACCCAAAACGATATACGAGCCATTGGGTATAATCTTGCACCATGCATCATCATAATACCTGACGGCTCGGGAAGTACTGTTGCTCCTTAAGAGATGGAAAAATGGCACATAGACTCGGTTTCCAGAGACCCTTACGTAGTCCGTGTGGGAGATAGAATCCACAATAGATTGTGAAATAACATTGCCGAACGACGTTGCCTCAAGATACACCCGAGTTTTCACGGAATTGGGTAGCTCTACCTCAAAACTAAAATCCATGATGAAAAAACGTACCACTAGCCAAAGAAATGGTGGACGAGGTCCGCCTCACTGCAAGGATGCCAACGGTACGATCGGCACAAGAATCGGAGCTCAAATCATCATCCTCGATATGCGTGCAAAAAGTGGCACGCAAAACGAGGTAAGCGGGTACTAGCTGCTGCGAATCTGTGCGCTGGGATGCTGGCACGTAAATTGAGGCAACTTGGGTTGGCC
This sequence comes from Zantedeschia hybrid cultivar, assembly GCA_030544215.1. Classification (NCBI taxonomy): domain Eukaryota; kingdom Viridiplantae; phylum Streptophyta; class Magnoliopsida; order Alismatales; family Araceae; genus Zantedeschia; species Zantedeschia hybrid cultivar. The sequence goes on along the minus strand of JARZZO010000014.1, from coordinate 18,769,532 downwards.
TCGGGATGCACGATCGGGGTCCTCGGTATGCGTGCAGAAGTGGCACGCAAAATGAGGCAAATTTGGGAACATCACACTGGATCCGAGTTGGCCTCGTCGAGACGGATCCTACGGCGCGAACGGTGCACAAATCGGAGTCTGGAGAGACCTCGAACGGCGCGCCCGAGTGTCCTCGTAAAGCGTGCAAGTGCGGCACGCAAAACGAGACGCTGCTGTCAGGTCGAGGTCGGCCTCGCCAATATGATCCCAACGGCACAAGCGGCGCGCAAATCGGAGCACGGACGAGCCCCGGGCGCTGGCGGTGCGATAAGAACTTCTAATGCACCCCCTGTGCACTGTAGCAAACCAGGTTGAAGAGGCAGGGTGGCTCGAGCCGTTGGGGGCTTGGGTTCGGACCCTGGCTCGGTGGAAACTGACCTGGTTCAACCAGGTTGTGAATGGCCTTGGGCCAGACCGGGTCGAACCGGTTTGACCGGTTATGGCTTGAAAGGCCCGACCGGTTCGTTGTCTTCTTCAGTTCGCCCTTCCCCAAACCCTAACAGGGAGCAGGGTGAGAGAGAGCACGAGAAAGGGGAAGGCAGCGGCGGCCGAGCGCGGCGATGGCGCCGGCGGCCAGCGAGCGCGGCGGCGACGTTGGCGCGGCGGGGCGGCGACTGCTACAGCGCCGGTTGCGACGGCACTGGCGGTGGGAGACGGCGATGCCTCCGGCAGCGTGGCGGCGGCGGGAGCAGGCAGGTGCTCCGGCGATTCTCCCCTCCTCTTCTTCGTCTCCTTTTTCTTTCCTCTTCTTCGTCGGGCCTGGGTTGCAGGGGGAGGCACGCGGGAGGGTTCTCCGGAGCCGGCGGTGGCGGGAAGGGAAGCTGCTGGCGATGGGGGCTCGGGCAGGTCCCGTCGGACTCGCAGGAGAGAGACAGGGGACGGGGGGGGGGGGGGAAACCGGACAACCCCTGCGGTGGTGGCCTCCGGGGCCTGCGTGCTGCTGGGAAGCTCTCCGGGAGTGCGGGGGTGACCGTCTCTGGACCTGCGCACCGCCGGAGGGGACTCGCGGGGATCCTGCTTCGGCCACGCGTGCGGCGGCTCCGCGAACTGCAGGGTGGTGAGGCTCGCGGGAGTCGTCGCCTGCGCGCTGTGGTTCGAGCGGGGTGGCGTGGGTTCTCGGGCAGGCCTCGTCGGGCTCGCAGGGGAGCGACAGGGGACGGGAGGAAGACCGGACAGCCCCTGCGGTGGTGGCCTCCGGAGCCTGCGTGCTGCGGGTTCGTGGGGGGTTAGGCCTGCAGTTCCTTGCTGCGTGACACAGACGCTGTGCAGGGGAGAGAGTGAATCACGCACAGAGAGAGAGGAAGGCAGAGAAGAAGAGAAGGCAGTGGAGGCACGATGGGGATCGGAGTTGGGCTCTGATACCAATTTGATGCGGGACAGGAGGGGGGGTAGATCGGAAGTAGCTAGAAGAGAGGGGGTTGGAGGAGAAGAAGACTAGGGTTCCCGTCCCGTCTCGGGAGAAAACACGCAGCGGCGGCTCATCATTTCAAAATTCTTCTTCAAATCTTTCCCACGAGGGGATACAGGACAATATATAGACTCCTCAAAGAAACCCTAATAGGAAAATTACTAAACTACCCCTAAGACTCCGAAAATAACTAAAAAACATGTGAAAATTGCAGATAAATTAAAAGACTCCCAATGGGCCCCTAATGGGCCAAATAAACTGCACATTGGGCCTTTGACTCCATTTCAGCTGTTCCTGGATCCCCATCAATGTTTCAAGGTATTGACGGTTGTGTAGAAAGCTCATTTATTTGACAATCATAAGACCTAATATTGCATTTGTTGTTGGAGTAGTGAGTCAATTTATGCAGAAACCCAAGAAGTGTCATTGGGAAGCTGCTGTGAAGATTTTGCATTATATAAAGGCTGCCCCTGGAAGATGATTGTTGTACAAAAAGAATGGACACTTGAAGATTGAAGCTTTCTCAGATGCTGACTATGCAGGATCCAAATTAGATAGACGATCTACTTGTGGATTTTGTACATATGTTGGTGGTAACCTAGTTACATGGAGGAGTAAGAAACAAAGTGTTGTGGCTAGATCAAGTGCTGAAGCCGAATATAGAGCAATGGCTCAGACTGCTTGTGAGATAATGTGGTTTCAAAGGTTAATGTCTGACTTTGGAGTTACATCTACTGAACCAATGGAGATGCACTGTGATAATCAAGCTGCCATTCACATTGCTAAGAATCCTATGTTTCATGAACGTACAAAGCACATAGAGGTGGACTGTCATTTTGTGAGAGATGCAGTTATGTCTCAGAAGATTAGTACTCCGTATACCCCTACCGATGATCAACTAGCTGATTTGTTTACTAAGTCTTTTGGGGTGTCTCGGTTCAATACTCTTTGTAACAAGCTGGGCATGATTGATATATATGCTCCAGCTTGAGGGGGAGTGTTAGAGTTAAGGATATTAGTTTTAGCTTATAGTGTTCCTAGGACACAATGTTCTGTGTGTCCAGGTATATAATATATTGTTCTTCCATCTATTAGGTTAATTCAATTGGATCTTTCCTCTAATCAACAAATATGACGTCAAGAGTGTGCATTCTGTGGTTGCCAATTGACTTAATATTTCTGCCTTATTTTACTTGACATGGATTTTTCCTGACTCGGTGGTTTTTAGAGGTGCGTCCTGTCCAAGGTGTATAAATAATTTGATGGCTAAGGAAGTTTTAATCTCCTCTCAGCAAAAGTTCGCCACTAGTCGATTGTGTAATGTTTCCAGGTGTGTTTAGTTGTCTTCTTCTCTTATATTGTATGGTATTTATGACGAGTTAATTTCTTAGCTATTGGCTTTGACAAGCTTTTTATCATTTATTTATAGTTTCTCAACAGAACTAATGGAACTGCACTCTGATGAACCTTTGCTGCACATTCTTATTATCCCTGGGAACCCAGGTAATGATGCAGAATATAGCAGATTTGCCGCCAGTAAAATCTTCTTATTCATTGTAGTCACAAAATTCTTCTTATGGTGTTGAAATGATAGTAATGAATGTTTATTCCAGGAGTCATTTCATTCTACAAAGAATTTATTGAAGCAATCTATGAACTTCTCGAAGGAAATGTGTCTATCACAGGCAAGGAATCAGATGTTTTCAATACTTAGAATGGCTGCTGATATTTATGACTAATGGTTGTTTACTTCTTCATGTTGATCTTCAGCAATCGGCCATATCTCACATACAAGAAAGGTAACTTATACTATTGAACAGTAACTCAGCTAATTGTAAACAACCATTAATCCTTTTTTGTATGTTCATGTTCACAGGTAGATTTGTATTCTCTTCGTTTCACAGGTTAGGAAGAGAATACTATCGAACATACAAATCTAGCTAGATTTGTTCAATACTATTTTCTTCATGTTCAATAGTAACTCAAAGGTAACTCAGCTAGATTTGTATTCTCTTCGTTTCCTGTGATAACGTTGACCCTAGCCAACTCTAACAACTTTCTTTTGAGGCCTTTTTTTTTGGGGGGGGGACTCCTTGCACCTGGTTAGGAGATACATGGGTTATCCCTTCTGAGGAGGTAATATCAATGGGACCGTGTGAGGGTGAGGTTGTAAAAAAGCCACCAGAGTGGGGACAGGACAAAGTCTATGGGCATTTGGGAAATTCCCATCCATGTGAACCTTCTGCAGGCTGCGGTATTGGGTGCTCTAGGTAATTTTGAACACGAGACTTCTGGGTGTGAACCGGAACCATGCCAACCAAGCTGCCTGCCCTATCTACCAAAACCACTCACTTATGCATGATACTCTTATATTGATTTGCCTCTTGACCTAAGATTGGGTATGGGCTAAAGAATTTTGCACTATAAGTCATGTGAGGTCAGGTTCTAGTCAGACACTCTTCCGTATATTCTACATTGATCCAGCCTGAAGTCACACTAAAAATGGCTAGATTTGACTTGTCCTAGCTAGTTCTGATCAGGTTTGACCAGTACATCCACACTGTCTAACTTCTGGTTCCATGACTCAGAGTAAGTTGCAAACTAACACTCACTGAACATATTGGCAAGTAGCCTGTGAGAATCAAAATATGGTACGGAAGATATTTCTTATGGCCAAAATGACGGTTGACTTGATATGGCATTGTGCACTTATGAGAAATTCTGTTGCTGGCAATCTGCATGATGCTTGATTACTTGCTTCCTCAATGCTGAGTGAGAAACCACATGCCACTCCTTGTAACAGTTAGAAATGAGAGTCATCGACAAATACATTAAAACTTGCCATGGTGATGATTGCTGGGATCACTAACCAACTTGGATCAGGAAGTGACAAAGGAGTGGAGAAGTAAGATGAAGCATGTCAACATGCTGAAAGGTACCAAAGAAAACGAAGAATTGGATGGCATGAGCAATGTCAGTGCAAGAAGTTGTATGGTTGGCAAACATCCGAACAAATAACAGTGTGAATGGGCTGCCCAACCCTTTGGCCCACCAAACCTTGCCCACTTGATTGAAGTTTGGGCTAGCAAACATTTTAGACCTGTGGTCTGGACCAATACAAAAATTTTAGCCCCATCTGGTCCTGGAAACTAAATATATAGTATATACAGCAAAATACAGTATAGATAAGAAGTGGCCGAATGGTGGAGTGGAAGGTAGTTTAGTTCTAGAAGGTGGAGGTTTCTGAGTCTCATAGGTGGCACTTGAACTGTATTCTTTGTGAACTAGTTTTTTTGAAGGGGACTAAAAATATGGTCACAATTCACTGAAAAGAAAAGGTAAGTACAAAAGAAGCAATAAGAAAAAAAAAACTCCAAAAGTACAATAAAGGAGAAGGAAAATGAAACTATCAAGATGATATAAACCAACACCAAAACACCCAGGAAAAAGGACCCCAAAAAACCCAATTACATCAAAAAGTTTTCCAGTTACAAAGCTTGCCAATGATGGTGGAATTTTGCAGCTTGATCCTAGATGAACAGAAAACCCACTCTTGCATAAAGAAAATACAATGTTGGATTATAATAGATGGCTCATGAAAAGTGTCTCTGAAAATTCTGTCATTCCTTTCCCTCCATATTGCCAAAATCTGGTAAACACAGATTCCATGTGTCCTTTTCAGAAGGAAATGAGTTAAACTGCTCCCAAGACATGTATGGATGTGACATATCTGAACAACTGAAAGAAGAAGTTTTCAAAATCTTGAAGAACAACCTCCATATGGTGTCAATAAACCAGAGTTGAGAAATAAATTATCAAATGTTTCTTCAAAGAGATACAAAACATGCAAGTTCCCCTGATCTCTTTTTTAAATTTCTTTAATCTGTTCTTCCCAGTAGCCATCCTATTCCCAAGCCACTTTCCAAAGGAAGATTCTGATCTTAATAGGAAGCAGTTTGTTCCACACCTGATAGACCAATGGGACTCTTTTACCTCCACCCACTAAGATTTCGACTAAAGATTTAACAGAAAACCTACCATCAGACCTCCACTTCCATGTTCTGTAAGCCCTTTTAGACAAGTCTAAGCTGACTTGGTTGAGAATATCTGTAAGATTCACAGAATCGTTAAGTTCACTGTCAGTAAGATTTCTCTGGAAAAGCAAGTTTCAATGATATTTCTGCCAAGATTGCAGGTACAACTTGCAAACCTTCTGGTCAACTGAGGGGGAGATGCTATATAGATTAGGAAAATTTTCAGCAAGAGGTCTATTCTCCGAGCAAGGATCCGCCCAGAAATTAGTTAAATGCCCATCCCCAATACAAATAGAACATGAACATCTAAAACAATCCAGGTGTAAGAATTTGCCTTTCCACATGGGCAAAATATTGCTCCTATGCACAGGCTAGTCATTAGAAGGAATTACCTTGAAAATATTTGTGCTTGACGAACCTTGCCCACAAAGTGGCCTTCTCTTTCCAGCCTCCATAACCATTTAAGCAACGAAGCTTTATTCATAATGTCAGAAGGGTTAAACCTGCTCCCCCCTTCTTACTCCTGCAAACTGACCTCCAATTTATTGTGTGAGAAATTCTCTCTCTTTCCAAGCTGACAATCTGTCTTCAAACTTCTTTATAATAGGATTCCAATCAGCACATTTTACTCTAGAATCCGACAAAGGGAGACCAAGGTATCTGATTACTGATAGGGGATGATTACCAATTTGATTCCATGATCTGCTCAATACTATTTGAATCTCACGTAAATTCCACCCAACTAATCACTTTTCATAAAACAAATCGCGAGCCTAGGTGTTGCCTCAAGGAATTTCAAAGGCACCTTCAGATTTAGAACTTCCTAATCTTGAGAGAGGAGAAAAAAATCGTGTCATCAAGCCTCGAGCCTTCACAGCCACCCCAGAATACTGAATTGAATCTTCCTCTGAGACAGACAACTCACCATGAAAAGCAACAACTGATGAAAAAGGCACCCCAAATGAAGAAAATGGTGGCTGGCAAGTTCCCAGACCAGAGCAAAATGAGTTTGAAACCCGACACCCGCCCTCCTCCCTGAAGTGCCAATTCGGTTGGCCTGGACTGAGAACTTCTATGCGATCTGGTAGAGAACAATTTGAAGATCTGCACTTGTTGTCTCCAGCCTTCATCTTCCCCGGAGCCAGCACCTTTATTTTGGACTTCTCCCTTTCATGACACAGCTTCTGGTAGGAAGACAGCATCTCTGCCCAAGTCCATTCAGGAAGTCTGGGCAGACCTTCCATCATCCATGGAAGTTTAATTATCAAAGGAGAGTGTAAGGGGAAACCCAAAATTCCATACCCTCTGAACTGATTCTCACCCCTTTCACAATATGAAGATGATTATCCACCTCATCCTGGACCATAACATACAAAAGAAAGTCACCATCAAGTGTCTTCTTATCAACCCTCTTGACTCTCTAGTTTACCAAACAGAGATGGAGTGGAAAGTCTCCAGGTTACAGAGATGAAGAGGAGTTCCTGATAGCTTACACCAAATGAAGTGGCCCTTCAACATTGGATCTACAATAGTCTCCCTCACCCAGGTCTTCCATATGAAGTTGCACTGCTTTCTCTGGAATGTCTTCTTCGATAGGCAGTAATTCGTCCATCATGAATCAGGAAACCATACTCGTAAGCTCTGATCTCCAAGTTCCCTAATCCACCAGCTCTGTGCTGAACAATGCTCAGTCAAGAACTCTTGCACCACCTTTATCTTACTCTTAATGTCCCCCTGCACAACAACACCACAAGCGTTGAGTCTTCGTCTCCCCTCTAAAGCTAGGGGGGAACAAGGAATATTTACCGAAGGCTGTCTCACCTTCTCAGGATCTCCTTCTAACTTCTTAGCCTCAACCTTCTCTAATGAGGTCAAATAAGCCATATTCTCAGCCCCACCTGAAACCTGCTGCTTGCAAGACCATCTCTTGTGCCCAGTGCGCCTACAGAGAAGACACTTAACTGCATTTCTGCGCTCTTTCACCCAGTGGCCTACTCCCAAACAGCAGATGCAGGTATTAGTCTCTATAGGCAAGGGACTCTTACTCCTGCTACAATTTTTTCTCACTGGAAGCACTTTGCTCTTCCTCACTAACCTCCATCCATCCTCCTAACCTCAGGTTAGACTTTTTATGCGTTAGTTAAATTGGTGTTACAATCTTTGTGAACAAGTCGGAATTTAGAAATGGCTGAACCGCAGTAGAACTTTATTTAGAGGACGTGGCTTGGTCTTGGGCCACAAAAGTAAGGCCCATCATGTACTTGGGCTTTGCCCATGCTTAGGTTGGCTGGCCCAAGCCTAGACCATTGACACAGACACCAACAAACTCATGGTACTGATTCTACTGAATCAGATTAGGAAGAGCCTCGTCACCTGTAGATTGAAGCTTTCGATGAAGCTCTATTGGTATCGGGGTAGCGCATGGTCCAAGAGGTCATGTTTGACGAGATCTTTTGCATGTTTATGCCAAGTTGTGTAGTAGTCATGAGAGAAGAATGCAGTCAAAATTCTTCATGTTGAGCTGCTGCTTCAGATGCAATTTTTTGAGTAGATAATCAAGTGAATATAACAATTGTCATTTTGATTCTCAATAAAATCAGCATCAAGAATAGCATGTCGGAAGCACTCAATGATGCATGAACAGTCGGCTTAATCTGAAAAAATGCTGGCAAATACTGGAAAGACAGAATACATGATCAAGTGGGATAGGCAATCCAGGAGGTGGTGACATAAAGCCTCTCATAGTGCATTTCATTAATAAAGTTCGTGATCACATCCTCCTTATGAAGAGACCAACTATGTGCTGAAGATGCCAGTTAAGTACACAAAGACACAATATAAACTATTGGATTTAGATCCTCCTCACATTCAATTCCATTGTTCTGGGGTAAGGACATGAGTACAAGCTGATCCTTATATTGTTCAATGGATCAACCTTATATTTTTTCCACTTGATCTTTCATATTCCTGTAGACTCATTAGGCTCCTCGTCCCTAGAAAGAGTGGTATGATCCTGAATATGTATGCCAGTGAAGGACTTAAGATTCATTTGTCGCAGCTTCTGGCAACTAGATAGATTGAATAGCCTTACTTTAGAATTGGGCCTCCTAAAGTTGAATGCTGGGCTGTAAGAGAGGATGACTTAGGAAATAAACTGCCCACCATAGGGGGGGAAAAAAATCTCATCCACACGTTGATGCTTGTGAAGAGGTTATGATGGGAAACAGTTGGATTTACATCTGTGGTTGACTGGATGATGAACAAGTAGAAATTGGGTGTCACAGATCATCTGTGGAGTGGCCAGGACATGGAAACTCCTAACAAAGACAGTGTGGAACTGAGTAATGGGTGTATGAAATGGGTTTTTTAAAATATAGAGGGAGTCCAAGAAAGGTGCACCAGAATATCCAAAGAACGCCTAAAATCAGCCTGGATAGGAAAAAAATCAACTACTGAGTTTGGGACATTGGAGCCTTTCAGAAAGCATACATGTGCATGTGCGCACATGACAAATCAGGTGTCACAGAGCATCTGTGGATTGACCAGGACATTGAAACTCCTAACAAAGTCAGTGTGGAACTGAGTAACGGGTGTATTGAATGGGTTAATTTTTTAAATATAGAGGGAATCCAAGAAAGGTGCATCAGAATATGCAAAGAATGCCTTATGTCGGACTGGATGGGAAAAAAATCAACTGCTGAGTTTGGGACATTGGAAGCAGAACCTTTCAGAAAGCATACATGGACATGTGCGCACACGACAAGCAGCACTGGCATTAGAACCACATGGCAGAAACCGATCTTAAATCAGACGTGAAGTCACTGAACTTGAAATGACATAAGCACCACTTGACGAAGAGTGCTGCTAAGCTAGTTAAAACTGTGTGGTTGAAGTGTTCCACTTAGATGTGTTGAATGTTTGCACTGTATTCCTACCGAAGGGTAAAATGGTCCAGAGGTTTTGTCACATACCACAAAGCACCAACATAAGGCAAGTCCAATATATTGGGATGCATGGACTCACCGATATGCATCCGACTAAAGCGGACTCGATGCCACTTGGACCGACTAGTGCTGACTCGATGTGGCTCATGCCATCTTGAGCGATACATTGCAATCTGACACAGATCACTGTGATCTGGCTTGAGCCTACTCAATGCAAGTTGGTGTGACTTGTATCTTATTAAGTATATTTTTTTCCTAATTTGATAAGTAATTGGACTTTTTTTTACTCCAATTGATAAATGATTGGACTTTTTTCTCCAATTTAATAGGTAATTTACACTTTTATATTTATTAGGGTAGATTTCTCCTAAATTTGGCTTAATGTCATTATCTTTAATAAACTACTAGAGTTAAAAGTTTATTCATGTCATAATTATTCATAAATGAAAGAATATGGAAAAAAAAATTAGAAACAGGGCTGAATTGGCCTGAATCATGTGACTCGCACGAGTCGGACTGAGTCGTCTTGAGTTGGTACGGTACCGTATCGTATCTGAGAAGATACGATCTGTACGGATCAGTGATATGGCAAACCATGGCTGACACTGAGCTGTGGTGGTGATGGCAGGCTTTGTCACCATAAGAGCAGTTGCTTCAGCTGCTTCTGCAGGAAATATAGCTGCAGGGGAAAAAAAAACACAAACACAAAAGAAGGAAAAGGGTGTATGTAGAAAAGTAAGGTGTCAGCAGCCAGCTGAAATATTAATGGGCTTTCTGGCATGGTGTTGGCAGTTAAATGGATTTGATGACAGCTCTGTCAAGCCCCAACAAAATGATTCCTTGTTCTAGAAGGACCTTCTGGATATTGAGGCTGTGGGATTTTCCCAACAGCAAGATGTATTCACCTAGTTTGGGATCTTCCATCGTCAAAAGAGAAAAGGAAGCTCTATGATGAATCATGAAATGCATGTCTATGAACCTATGATGCCATGCGACAAGGCCAAGTGCTCTAAGGTTGGGATAAGAAGAGCAAGATAATTGGGATTGGTTGGGAATATTCCATTAAGGTAGGTATTGTTCAAATATATATAATTGTCATTGAACAAATTTGTTGTCATCCAGTCCAATTAGGATACTTGGCTTTCACCTAGGCGACCTGGGTTCAAATCCCGGCAACAGAAGTTTTGTTAGCACCAATGGTCTAGTGGTAGAATAGTACCCTGCCACGGTACAAACCGGGTTCGATTCCTGGCTGGTGCAACGATCATCTTTTGGCTTTGGTGATAGAAATGTCATGAATGGGACCATTATTGACTTTGCTACTGTGTATGCTTACTTTAAAAAGAGAAACGAACATTTAATAACTTATAAAAGTGGAATGCATAAAAGTCAAATAGATTATTTTTTTATTACAAAAATTGATTGATCATTATGTAAAGATTGTAAAGTCATTCATGGAGAGAGTCTAGCCCCTCAACATAGGATTTTAGTAATGGATGTTTACATCCAAAAATTGAAGAAAAATGGTGTATTGAATAGTTTCCCAAAAAATAAATGGTGGAATTTATAAGGAGATAATTTAGATACCTTTAAAAAGTGTCTATTAAAGAAAAATAAATAGGATTTCGAGGGAGAAACTAACATAATATGGAATAGAATGGCCACTTGTATAAATAGAGTAGCGAAAGAAATCTTAGGTGAATTTAAAGGTAAAAGAGTTCTTAGAAAAGAGACAGTGGTGGGATGATAAAATTAAAAAATCTATTAACTATAAAAGAGAATGCTTTAAACGTGGCAAAGGAGTAAAAATGATTAAATCTTCCAAGATTATAAAATTGCAAAAAACAACAGTAAGAAAATAGTTAGTGAAGCTAAGTTAAAGGATTTTGAGGGATTGTATCATAAGTTGGGAACCCGAGAGGGCATGGAATGCAGAATCGGACGATCCTGATCCGGATCGGCCGATTCATCAGTGGATCCCGATCTGTCCGCAATCGGTCGATTTTGGCCGATTCTGGCCGATCCGAGGTCGATTCAGATCGAGATCGGCGGGTCCCGATTCGGCCTCCCGATCCGTGCCGGAATTCCATGCGAGAGGGTGAAATATATATATATATAAACTTGCTAAATTAAAAGACAAGAGTAAGGATTTTAATCATATTAGATGTATTAAGAATAAGGATGGTACAGTTCTAGTGAAGGATTGTGAGATTAAGGAGAGATGAAATACTTATTTTGAAAAATTGTTAAATATATATCAATTCAGAGGTTACCCTCGTGAAGGGAACCGATGACTTTAGTGGACAAATTAATTATCATTATATTCGACAAATTAGAGTTTCAGAAGTTGAAATTCCTCTAAAAAGGATAAAAGTGGGTAAGGCCCTTGGACCAGATGGGATACCTATTGAAGTTTAGAGAAGTGTAGGTAGCATAGGTATTAAGTGGCTTACTAAACTTTTCAATGAGATTTTAAAAGAGAGGAGAATGCCGAATGACTGGAGAAGAAGTATTATGATTCCATTTTTTTAAAATAAGGGAGATATTCAAAATTACAGTGTGGAATTAAACTTATGAGTCATATTATGAAACTTTGGGAGAGAGTACTAGAGAAGCGTCTTAGACGTGTTATTAATGTTTCAGAAAATCAATTTAGGTTGATGCCTAGTAGGTCCACTGCGAAAGCTATTTTCCTATTGAGACAAATGATGGAGAAATACAAAGAGATGATGAAAAATTTATACATGATTTTTATTGATTTAGAGAAAGCCTACTATCTTGTACCTAGGGAACTAATTTGGTGGACTTTAGAGAAGAAGGGAATATCTAAATGATATATTCATGTGATTTGAGATATGTATGAGAGGACTTCTACAAGTGTGAGGACTATAACTGGAGAGACATTAGAGTTCCATGTTACTATGAGATTACATCAAGAGTTAGTATTAAGTCCTTATCTTTTTACTTTAGTTATGGATGAGGCCACTAAATACTTACATGGTGACATCCCTTGGTGTATGTTATTTGCAGATAATATTGTTCTAGTTGATGAGGATGTTAAGAGTTTGAATGATAAACTAGAACAATGGAGATCTGCTTTGGAATTTAAAGGTTTAGGATTAGTCGAACAAAGACAGAATATATAAAATATAATTTCAGTGACATAACGGTTGACCAAATAGATTTAGTTACTATGGAAGATCAAGTTATTCCTAAAAGTAACAACTTTCGATATTTATGATCTATTATTTAAGATAATGGAGCGATCTAGGAAGATGTCACTCACAGAGTCAAGGCATGTTGGCTGAAGTAGAGAAGTGCATCTGGAGTTTTTTGTGATCGAAGGGTCCCTTTAAAACTCAAAGGTAAGTTTTATAGGACAATTGTAAGACCTACGATGTTATATGGTTCCGAGTGTTGGGTTATGAGAAAGGATCATGTGCAAATATTGTGTGTTGTACATGATTAATCACAGGATGTTGAGGTGGATGAGTGGTAAAACTAGAAAAGATAAAATTAGTAATAAATATATGCATAAGGATTTAGGGGTAGCTCTCATTGACATTAAGCTTATGGAGAATAGGCTGCGATGGTTTGATCATATACATCATCACCCAAGTTCAGCACCAATTAAGAGGTGTAATAGAATTAGACTCAAGGAGGGTAGAATACACCGATGAGGACCTAAGATGAGGTGGTTGGATGTAGCTAGAAAAGACTTGACATTTCTACGTGTTACTTCTAATTTGGCATTGGATAGATTAAGTTGGCGGGACAAGATTCATGTAGCCAGCCCCAATTAGTTGGGATAAGACTTTGATGATGATGATGATGACAGCATCAACATAGAATAAGCCCCTATGCATTTAGAGGATTGTGTTTCTGCAATACAGCATGTATGTACATCTCTGAGCAACATGTCTTTTGTACATGAATACAAACATCTTTCTGCTCCAGTAGGTTTTCAATTTATTCTGTTTGTTTTTTCTGTTTTTTAGTGAGGGGGACGTTGTGTGAACAACCCTCTAGCAGGAGATAATATCTTATCTTGTGTTCTTTTGTTGTGTCAATGCCACTAGAGCCAGAGATAATGTCCTGTCTAATATTCTTTGCCAGAATTGGGAGAATGGAAGAATCTTCTCACTGCAAGATCAAATAAACCACAAGGTGCTGTTTTCCTGTGTGAGAATTTTTTTGTTTACTTTCAAGAACATTTCCTCAAGAGTTTAAAGAATACTAGATCAGCAGATAGAAGACCTCCAGAAGGTGCTGGTTTTCTTCATGAGACCTTTTATTATTTTATTCTGAAAGATCATTTTCATAGAGTATACAGATTGATAGATGCACAAATCAAATGCCTGTTTATTGCTAATCAGTACCTGTTTCTACTTTTCAGGAATAATGAAAGGATCTAAGTGTTTTCCCATCCTTTTTTTAATACTCCATTTGTTCATTTTTTGTGCTATGGCCCCTTGTGCTCTCTTTCTAGATGCATTCACCCTTTACCTAATCCATTGATGTTCTGATGTTTCTCTGATCAATAAAATTGTCTTTATCTTTAGATGATGGTACTTAGATTTAAGCAGAGGAACATCATGGTGATGCTGTTTGACAATGTCTTAATCCCCTTTCCCCCTCTTTCTCTGATCATAGTAAGGTAGAAGTTGGATGTCAACTGTTCTTCCTTATTCTTTAGTCGTTGCTCTAGTGATTCCTCAGTATTAAAAAAAGAGAAAAAAAAGGGAAAGAAATGGACATATGATGCAGTATGATCAGCATTTGAATTAAATGTGCAAATTATTAGTGCGAGTTGAATGGTCATGAATTTTAATTGAGAAGAGCCATGATAAGGCACTATTTAACTTTGTACGTGGCCATGGAGAAAAGTAAAAATGATCAATCATTTGTTCCATTGTGGCTTTTTTCTGGTTCTAGGTCTTTGGAGTTGACTTTGCAAATTTTAGATTTGTGACGGTAGCTGAACACTTAAGGCACTAGAATGCACAATTTAGTCTTAGTGTGCACCCTCGAGGCACAGTGCTCTTTCTCATCTTTGCCGAGTGAAGACTATGTTGACCTGCTTTGTATTGAAGAAGCCTCCTGAACGTGTTAATGATGGCAAAACTATCACAATGTTGCGTTTAGGTATTATGTTGCTTGGAGCTCAATGTCAGACAATGAAGAAGTCATTCTAATGTTACTGAACCAAACAAGTTTGCTATTACTAGGATACGAACTTAGCTTAATCTCTGATCAGCGTCTAGCATCTAGCCTTTGTTAGTTAGCTGCCTCTACACTAATTGTTGGTATATTAGCTATCGTTAACAGTTGCTAAAGTAGATATGCTATTAGCTATTGCTAAATTGACTATGGTTAGTCATAGTTTTCACTAAGTTAACCACTGCTAGTTAGCCATGATTAAAGCATCCCTCCCTAAGTTAGCTTTCAGCTAGTTAGCTGGTGCTATTCATGTCACTTGAACTTAACTAAGTTACCGAATATCTATATTCAGAGTTAAACTATTTTTTTGGAGTTTTTTTTTATATAATTGAAAAATTGAACACTACTATTTCTATAAAATCCCGTCTAATTGATGTTCTCTTTATTTAGCTTCAAATTGTTCTAGAGATTGTGCTTTTGTAGATCTTTCCAGTTGTAAGAATAAGAAGCTTACATGTCTGATAATGGAAATTGCAGAATCTCCATCAACAAAAAAAGATCATAAAATGGAAAGACCAAATGGAGGACAATGAGACTTGCATTGTAAAAGTGAAGGATGTCTGATTTGTAAATAGGAAGGAGCCCAACCCAACAGGTTACAGCTTCAACAAGCCATATATAAGGGAATCAAGAAATTGAAGTAAACAATTCAGGACACTTGCAATCTTGTGTACTTCATTTGGAGAATCATCTTCAACTGTTGTGGCTTCCTAACAGTGGTGATCTGAGCTTCATCGAGAGACTATTTGTTCTTCTTGGGGATCTCTTTTAAGCAGATATTGTTTTATATTTGCCCAAAATGCAGGGCCTAATTATTGGTATATCCTTCATTATTCTTGATTATTTCATTTGTATCTTCTTTGTAGGAAGAAGAAGAGGAATTGGCAGTAACTCCCTAGGTTCTCGTGTTATGAGGATAACAGAGTAGTTTGCTAGAGACTTGATGATCTAGTTGTGTAGACCCTTTGCGGGGAGAGGTAGAAGTGCTTGGGGACACTTGGTTGTGTAGTGAGCTGGCATCAAATCAATCAATAGGGTGTACTAGTTTTGAGAACTGGTGGAAATCTCAAGTGTTACCTGAGGACTGGATGTAGGCCAAAGAGTGGCCAAAGTAGGATAGAAACCTTGTGCGTTGGCTGTTGACTCTCTGTCTTTTGATAATTCCTGTAATCCTTGTTATTTCTTGTCTTCATATTTAGGTTTTCTATTAATCACTGTTGTTGATCTATTTGTATTAGTCTTTTTATTGCCCTGTTCCATTGTTCAATCCTTCAGATAGTTTGGACAAGGTCAACTGTCACTTACATAAAATCTCAATTCTCATCATATTTTCAAGAAACATAGCTGTCAAGGCTTATGCCTAGGCACTACACAGGCAACGAGGCTTATTTTCAAGGCCTAGGCAGTTAAATGCCTTATTGGGCCTTGAAAAAGCATGCCTAGGCAACGCTTGGGCACACTTAGGAGTGCCTAGCATGCCTAGGCTAGTTCATGGGCCTATCAAATCAGGTCCATTGTGACCCAATCCTAATATAAATAGGGATATGTGGATGATTGGTCTTAAGTTTTGATACCCCTTCATCTTGTCTTTTTTATTATTTCATCTTCCTTGTTGCCTTTGGCATTGTCCCTCCTTGGCGAACAAATATCGATGTCAACAATGAGGCACTCCTATACGTTCTCCTCTTACTATAATGGCCCACAAAGAGGCAACAACTCCACTTGCCCATGTCCACAAACTTGGAATCCCTTGTGACCATTAGCATCCTCTCACCCTTCCTAAGTTTTCTATGTCTGCCCTTTCTTCTTCCTTCTCTTTAGGTGTTTTATCTCTCTGTTCATGAGCACCTTTCCCTCTCTCTCTCTCTTCCCCCCGCCTCTGGATTATGAAGGTGCCGCCTAAGTGCTAAGCACTCAGGGACCTCTAGTACGCCTTGGGTCACCTTATTGCCTTGACAACTATGCTCTTTTGTGCAATTCAGTGTTAGAACTATTCTGTACTGATAGATAAGTTAATTGCCTTATTTCTTTTAGAAGGTTCAAAAGGTGGTGGTGCCTGTTGAGTGGGAGAAGGAAAGGCACGCCATCCAACTTTCTGGTTTTGGTTTAAAGATTTTGTTTTGTTTCTCGATAAATTCCTTGTATTACCAAAGAATTACTATAAGCTTCCTATTTCCTTATAAAGCTTTTAAAAGTAAATGACCTTGATACATGTGCTTAAATGCCATTCAGTATTCAGTCATTTAAATGACAATCCTATCATTTGGTTGTAAGGTGTAGGTGTCAGCCTTTGTTACAACATGGTAACTCTAGGTGTTTGGTGGAAGAGGCTGCACCTTCATGGCCAGCCACTCTAACAAAAGAAGGAAAGCAATGTGTCTTGCATGTGCAGTTGGGAGGAGGGGGGTGTTGGTCATGCCCATCATGTGTGTGGCTAGCCATAAGAGCCAAAATTTTACTTGACTAAGGTTATAATCTCACTATTTTGAGCTCCATTTGGTCAGGCACCCTCTCTTTTGGGAAGAACCTTTAATTAGATTAATATAATGGCATGGCAGGGATATAAGTTAATAGTCATACAATTTTTAAATATTTCTTGACGATATGAAGCTTGTATGGACATTTTTATTCAAGCAACTTGCAAGGTTTTAAAACCAAAAAACAAAAAAGAGAAGTGTCTTTCAAAAAATGGTGAACATCAGCTGGGGAGTTCACTTTCTTTGGGTTTTTGGTGTCTATAATAATTGGAATCGAGTAAATATCTCTAATGCCACTCAAATACAGTCGATATGTCCATTTATATCAGCCAGAGCAGCCCCAAGCATTGAGAGAGCTTGTGAATACATGGGACTATATCTCGGAAAATTCAGTGGATACCTTATGGCAAAATTCCCCCTCTTGGCCAGTGGGTAGACAACTATAGGTCAGCTCAGGGGCATGCGTTTGACTCTGGGCATGGATCCTTCTTTTCTTTTTCACATGCCACTACGGTATATATCCCAAGCTGTTTACTGATTGCAATTCATAGTTGTATCTATGGCCAAGGGCAATCCTTCTCAAGTGAGAAAAAGGTGCTGATTATGAAAAAACATCTTTGACATCTATTGTGTTTCACTTCAAAATGTTTATCGCATGATGTTTTGTTTGGGATGTGGGATTCTGCTTCAAATTACTCTTAAATGTTGTCTGAGTTTTGTGTGTTAATAGTGCAATGCATGGTGCTGCCCAGTGTACACCAGTTCTAGATTTATTATGCCAGTCTTGCACTTACATAATGCTGCCTACAGTTTATATTGTTTGCAAGGATTCTCTGACCCCCAGAGATGTGACCTGAAAATGGGCCTTGCAAAGCAACAACAACAGGTTGATTATACTCCATGGATGATGAATTTTGGCAGAGCTGTGAAGTGACAAGTCACCTTTCAGACCCATGGATGGCAGTATCGGTACCGGTATCGGTAGGTACCAGTACCGGTACGTACCGGCTGGTACCGGCCCGGTACTCTTTATAGGTATGGTACCGGTGCCGGCCGATACCGGTACGTACCGGTATCGGCCAGTACTGCCAACCATGATTCATACCTGAATTGGTTGTTCTTTTTTCTCTTATGTCAAGCCGGTGAATGGATATTCTGTATCTTGTTTTCTATGTGGTCTAGAGAAGGGCTTTGGCCTCGCCATGACTTTCAAGCTGTTCATCTTTCATGTTTCTCGCTTCTTTCATCTATACAAAGTCCTATATAAGTTTGATGTGCTCTAGACTGCTGTTGGAACCATTTTTAAAGCAAAAGGGAGGGGGAGAAGCCCCCCCCACCGGTTGGGGAACCCCCCACCGGTTCCAAGAGGGAAACAGGTGGGGGGGGGAGGAGGATCCCTCCCTTCTCTCCCATTTTTAAATTCAAAGAAAAAGGGGGGGATTAATTAGGATGAATGGGAGTTAATAGGAGTCTTAACCCCATTCACACATGGGTTAAGAATCCCATGTGAACCCCATTTAATACTCATCCTAAAACCCCTTTTCACATGAAGCCAAACATAAACTTAGGGGGTTTAAACCCTTTTCACATTGGCCCACACCCCAAATCTGCCACCCAAGCTCATTAATGAGCCTAAAAAAATGGGAAAAGGAAGGAAGAAATGGGAGGGGAACCCCCCCACCGGTTTCTCAAAACCGGTGGGGAGACCCCCCCACCGGTTCCCAACCGGTGGGGGGTCCATCCGGTGGCCACCCCTTCACCGGTTGGAGCCGGTGGGGGTGCCCACCGAGCCCTCCCCTTTCTCTCCTTTGCATACTCTCCCTCTCACCTCTCTTTCCACCCATTGGCCAAAAAAATATAAAAAGAAGAGGGGAGGAGAGATGATGGAACCGGTGGGTATCCCCCACCTCAAGCATTCCGGTGGGTACCCCCACCGGTTAAGGCTTTGAAGCCTATAAATACCCCCCAAGGGGTACAAAGAAGCCCCATGCCCATTTGGCCCAAAATTTCCTAGGGGAAACTCTGCCAATTTGAAGACCAAATCCGGTGCTCTTGCCCGGGTTTGCTGCGATTTGGAGGAGATATTTTCTTGGAGGGCTCTCTTCCTAAGGTTTATTCCTAAGGGGAAGCTCTGCCAAATTTATGTTGTAAAATCACCGTTCTATAAGACGGGATTATGCCGAAATAATGAATGAAATGCCCATGTTGTTCTTTGAGCATATGTGTGTGCATGTGTGTTCATGGATCTACTATTTAAGTAACATTATGTTACTATATTTTCACATGCATAATAATTAGTTTTATAACTAATTAAATGCATAAAACATATAATTAAATGTTCTAAAATATCATTGGCATCATCTCATATATAACTAATCTTAGACTCATAATTAAAACTTAATAATGAAACATTGAGACATAAAATAATATACTTAAGTTAAAAAATGACTTAAATACCTCCATGCTTAATTAATTAATAAAATCTGCGAAAATTATTTAAAATCAGTAAAATGAATATAAAAATCAGAAAAATTCTATAAAAATCAGTAAAACTCAGTAAAAATCAGAATACAAAATTTGGAAATTACATAAACCCAAAAATATGACTTAAATATCCTTCATATATCTAATTAATTAATAAAAATCAGTAAAATTAATAAAAAAATCAGTGAAATTCAATAAAAATCAGTAAAAAACAGAGAACCAAATCTGAAAACACATAAAATTCTCTAAATGACTAAAATGCCCCTAGAACTTAATACAAATTACAAAAATACCCTCATACATGATAAAAATCTGTAAAAATCATAGAAAATTCTGAAAAATATCAAAATCTCTCCTATGCCCAAAATACCCTCCAAACCTTAATAAAATGGGTAAAATTACTAAAATACCCTCAATATGATAAAAAATAAATAAAAATCTCAGAAAAATATAAAAATAGGCTCCAAGTCTAATAAATCCAATTTAGGTAAAATTACCAAAATACCCTTACAATCCAAACACACTTGAAACAACTCTAAAATACCTCCTAAGGTTTTGAAACCTTCCTAAATCATTAAAACTCATTTCATACACTAAAATAACCATAATCTCCCTATACCCTCCAACTTGGCATAATTACAAAAATACCCTTATAGGTCTAAAATACTTGGAGTCAATCCAATATACTTGGAATTAATCCAGATAGTTTGGAATCAATCCAAAATCATATAAACCCATCCTAAACTTGGGTGAGGCCAAGAGTTTAACCTAAAATATATCTTCATATGCATGTGCTGCCTGTAGTAGTAGTGTTGCATGTTATAAGGGCATCATACGGACGGTTAATCAAGGGTTGTCGAGTAGTTGCTCGACGTAATTAACACTGACCGAGGTCAGTGGAGAGAGGTCATATACTCGGATCTTCGCCTGATCCGAAGTCCCGGACTCCCTGAGGGCTAATCCCAAGCTCTCATAGTCCAATAAATAAAATACATAAAACCGACCTATATTTCTCCAGATATAAACAAAAATGATATGGATTTTTCTAAAATAATCCGAATAGGAGAGACATGCTAGGTCAGGTCCCGAACAAACAGATGGCACGCCCGGTGGGACCTCTCTTTCCCTTCATCTCTCCGTCCGGTGATGCCCTCACCACAACTCTACTACTAACTTTGTCATGTCTTATGCAGGTGACCGAGTTTCTGCTTAAAAGACGACGATGGCGGCAAGGGTCACATATGGCCCACTTGTGGTGGCGACCCACGTACGGTGTGGATATCTGACCACACCAACATGCTTTGGGGACTTCCCCGCAATGATAGGATCTCCATACTTTCTGGGGGTCGTTCCGGCACCGGAGCTTGCTTCGCAAAAGAAGAAGAAGAGGTGCGCTTCTCGCGCCAGAACATGCAACAATGGCAGCCGATATGGGCGAGTGCTTGCCGTGAATACCATCAGCATCTCTCCGGCCTCCTCGTCCAACGGGAGGCAAAAGCGGAAGGTTCTAACCGCAAGCCCGTCCAGGACGGGGAAAACTATATTAGCGGGGAACCTGCATATTCGTCTGGATGGCGGGCAACCCATCATTCCTAAGATCCATCATATCCCGACAGTTCATGTCCAGAATCGGTTCGGGGTTCTATTGAAGGTTTGCCAAGATGGGGCAACGTTCGAAAAGAAGAAAAGGACTTCAAAGGACACTGCTTGTCGGGAGCCAATAATTATACCAGAGCCTGTCATGTCTCGAGCAGGGGGCAATGCCACCCCCCGAGCAGGGGGCAACTCCATGCCTCGGAATGGGGGCACATTTATGCCTCGGGTTGGGGGCAATCCATCAAAGGATAGGAGCCTCCGCATAAAGGAAATGTGGGTAACCAAAAAGGAAGCCCGCAAAATTTGCCAGGCTAGGGATACCCTAGCAGAACAACAGCCTCAACAGCTCGTAGAGCCTGAGGGGTAGATAACCAGCTCAACTACCTGGCCTTGTTCTTTACAAGGTCAAAAGATAAAAAGTGCCTATAAGGCGCATGAACAAGTCTGGCAACAGACATCTGTCCTCGAGCGGTTGGGCGTATTGGTCCGATCGACTCACAAAAAGAAGAAAACTGCCAGAAGGACAGAGAATAGTATGCGGGTCTACACATGCTACACCTCCAATATCACCAACCGGCAGCCTTCCCAGCCGGAAGACCCAAATGATATCATCAATCTGATGCAACGGGTCGGGCCCATAACTCGTCAAATGGAGTAGGCTATGCGCTTGCTGAATCGAGGAAGCCAGGGGGCAGAGCCACCCCAAATTGGCAGTATCAATGCTGTTGGAGGAGCTGATGAAGATGGGGCAAATGCTTCAGATATTGAAGCCGCTCCAGAACAACCTCAAGATCAAATACAACCTCAGACTATAGAGGAGATGAGGCAAGAAAATCAACTCAGGGCCTTACTCTATGGCCTAATACAAAAGATGGAGGAGCAGCAAAGGGTAGCTCAAGTCCCTCCAGTAAATGCACCCCTCCAAGGGCAATGCCTATGCCAACGGTGATAAGACCGCAAGCTGCATATGTCAACTTCAACCCTGATGAGATACAAGAAGATCAGGTTGTGGAGCCCAATCATAATGCTCAGCAATCCCTTGCTTCTGCAGATGATGTTACGGCATTGCAGAAGCATCTTATTGAGCAAATTGTTGAAGCCAAAATAGCAGAACAAGACGACAGAATAGGCACATTCGACTTATACAAAGTGCCATTTCCGGTACGTCATATGTTCAAGAAGCTCCCGCCGGATCACAATAAGTGTCCCAAATTCATCAGGTATGACGGGGAAGGTTCGGCCCAGGAGCATATTGCCCACTATATGAGTGACTTAGGAGAGCTGGCTACTGATGATGCCTATCTTCTGAGGTTCTTTTCTACCTCTCTCACGGGCATTGCATTCTAATGGTATGCAAAGTTGAAGCCTAACTCTATCAACAGTTGGGAGGAAATGTAGAAAAAGTTCCTCGACCGTTTCAAGGTGTCGGAACGAAAGGTCACCATCACTGAATTGGTGACACTAAAGCAAGGCAGGAATGAATCCGCCACCGACTATATCAAAAAATGGCGGAACCTTTGCATGAAATGCGACAATCCGCTGACCCACGAGGATGCGGTACGATTATGCAAAAGGGGCTTAAAGCCTGAAATAAGTGAAAAACTGATTGGCGCAAATGTCAAGAACTTTGATCAACTAAATAACATTGTGACGGAGGTCGAAATATTATATGCAGACCATCCAACCATTGCCTCCATTGGGGGGAAAGTCCCAAAGAAACAAAATATGGATACAGAAGAGGTCAATGCCATAGACTTCACCTCGGCTGTAGAAAATACAGGGGGCAAGAACAATGCAAATGCCTCAACATCCAATAGAAAGGGATCATATGCCACCCTTAATGAGAGAAGGAAAATGGCTTACTCTTTCATCAGAGAGCATACAAGAGAGCTGTTTAATGTCTGCATACGGGCCAATCTCTTGATGCTACCTGAACCAAAAAGGCCAGCAGAAGTTGGTAATATAGATGAACCCAACTATTGCATGTACCATCGTATACTGGGACATGTAATAGAAGATTGTTATATCTGCAAAGGGAAAATTGAAATGCTTATCCGAGAAGGGGCTGTGGAGATGGGGAAATACCTGGTAGACCCGCCTCAGCCACATTGAATGCCCAGACAAACATTTACAGCAAATGTCGTCCATATGGATGAAAACTCCTCAGAAGAAGAGCTTACGAATAAGAATATAAATGCCCCTCCAGAGCAGGAGGCAATACCATCATACGCTCCAGCGACTTCCACTCCATAAAGGTCTATCGTGGCGGCACTGGAGGAGATTCAGATGAATATGTCACAGCTCTCCCATCAGCAAGTTTCGCCGGAGCAGGAGGCAATACCATCATATGCTCCAGCGACTTCCACTCCAGAAGCGTCTATCATGACAACACTAGAGAAGATTCAGATGAGTCTGATACAACTCTCTCACCAGCAAATCTCATTGGAGCAGAAGATAAATCCATCATATACTCCAGCAATTTCCACTCTCGAGGGGTCCATTATGGCAGCACTGGAGGGGATTCAAGTGAGTCTGGGACAAATCTCTCATCAGCAGTATGAACTCACTTGAGTAATGGAAGGTCTTGCAAGACAATGGACATAAGTCATGTCAATGGACAGAATCAATAGGCCCTTCTCCTTTGAGGAGCCAGGACTAAAATGCAGCCGTCCTCTAAAGAATAAGGGCAAACTTATCATAGACTTAAATGAACCACCAGAAGTCCAGTACCGAGAGGGAATGGTGCTCAAATGCAAAGGTTGTGAAAGTCACGACAATACTCTCGAGGCCACCTTTGCAGCTAGGCAAAGTTCCCGGGGAAAGCAAGTTGCTGGTGCAGAAACATGGATAAGTTTTAAAGATGCTGAATCCCTGGCAAAAAGGCTCAAGAGACCATACTCCTTTCCAAAGGAAAAGACCAAAGAACTCTTCGAGTTATGTATGAGCAGAAAAACAATTATTCTACCCAAGCCAAAAAGGGAAGAAGAAATACATCGGGTAGATGCACCCAATTACTGCCCATACCACCGCTTCATCACCCATCCAATTGAACGCTGCTTTATGTTCAAGGATGAAGTAGAAAAGCTGATTCAAGAAGGAAAGATAAATATGGGGAAATACCTGGTGAATCTCCCACAGCCACATACGATCACACATTGAGTGTAATTCGCAGACCCATGAGCCCAAAAAAAAAAAGAAAGAAAGAAAAAGTGTGGGGCTTAAAAATAAGGTGCCCTGACAGACTTGATTGGTCCCGCTCCTGTGAGGGGCCAATTAAGGGCAAAAAAGTCTAAAACCCAGTTGAGGTGAAAACCCGAAAGGGCGCTTCAGGCAAAAATGGGTGAACCCTGCTGTGTGAAAACCCGCAAGGGCGCACAGACAAAAATAAAAGGGGCTAGCTTCGGTGAAAACTCGTAAGGGCACCGATGTTAGTATTATAAAAAAAAAAACATCATCATCCGGCAACCCGTCAGGGGATAACACGCAAAAGCCATTTGCGCCAAGAAAAGTCAATAATGCTCGTGCGCGAGCGCATAGGCTCATAAAGCCACATATTTATTCCCCGGCGGGGGAAGACTCTCTCGGCCTGCTGAAGGCAGAGATCGAGTTTTCCCACATCCTTACCCAGGGAGGATATCAGAGTCGCCAATGACGAATAAATCTTTGGTATCACACTAGTGGTACAATAATGACCCATCAAGGGCTGCGACCGAGGCGACGATGACGATGTCCTTCCGACTCGGTAAGGAAGTGGAAAAAAACTTGCCCTTCTGCTCGATGCAGCATGCGAGAGTAATCCCTATTCCTACCATACCACATGTGAATACATAGACATATTCTTGAAAGATGTCATATAATCGGGGGAGATTCACCTCAAAAGGAGAAATCCTGTCAGAAATATCCTGAAAATTCTCAGTACTGCCCCAAGGAGGCGTTGTATCCTAAAATTTCCATTGCAGCCCCGAGGAGGCGTCGTATCCTAAAATCTCCGATTACCGCCCCGAGGAGGCGTTGTATCCTGAAATCTCATTTTCAGCCCCGAGGAGGCGTTGTATCCTAAAATCTCCAATTATCGCCCCGAAGAGGCGTTGTATCTTAAAATTCTATATTTTGCCCCAGGGAGGCATTATCTACTGAAAATTCTCATGTCCGCCCCAGGGAGGCGTTATATCCTGAAAATTTTCATGCTCACCCCAGGGAGGCGCTGTATCCTGAAAATTTTCATATCCGCCCAGAGGAGGCGTTGTATCCTGAATTTTCCCTTGGCATAAACTAGTCCTACTGGCACGCCATAAAAGGGTTGAAAATTTCCTTTGCCCCGAGGAGGCGTTGTATCCTGAAATTTCTCACTACCGCCCCGAGGAGGCGTTATATCTTGAATTTTCCCTTGATATACTCCAGTCCCATTGGCATGCCGCGAAGGGTTGAAAATTTCCTTATCGCCCCGAGGAGGCAATGTATCTTAAAGCTTTCCTATTCACCCCTGGGAGGCAATACGAAAAACTTACTCGCGTCCTTGGGAACGTTATATCCCAAAATTCTCCCCATAAATTATAGTCCCATCGGCATGCCCATATATTATAGCCCCATCGGCATGCCGTAAGGGGTCGAATCTGCCCCGAGGAGACATTATATCCTAAAATTGCCCCTGGTATACACCAGTCTCACTAGTGTGCCATGATGGGTTGAAGTTCATATTTCGCCTATGGGAGGCGTTAAACTCCGGAATTCGCCTGCAGGAGGCTTTAAATCCTGAAATTCATATTCGCCTACGGGAGGCTTTACATCCTGGATATTCATATTCGCCTACGGGAGGCTTTATATCCTGGAAATTCATATTTGCCTACGGGAGGCTTTGTATCCTGGAAATTCATATTCGCCTACGGGAGGCTTTATATCCTGGAAATTCATATTTCGCCTACGAGAGGCGTTAAACTCCGAAATTCGTCCTACATGAGGCTTTAAATCCTGGAACTCATATTTCGCCTACGGGAGGCGTTAAACTCCGGAATTCGCCTACAGGAGGCTTTAAATCCTGGAATTCATATTTCGCCTACATGAGGCTTTAAATCCTGGAATTCATGTTTTGCCTACGGGAGGCTTTGAATCTCGGAGTTCATATTTCGCCCACGGGAGGCTTTAAGTCCCGGAGTTCATATTTCGCCTACGGGAGGCGTTAAACTCCGGAATTCGCCTACGGAGGCTTTGAATCTCGGAATTCATATTTCGCCTACGGGAGGCTTTAAATCTCGGAGTTCATATTTTGCCCACGGGAGGCTTTGAATCTCGAAATTCATATTTCGCCTACAGGAGGCGTTAAACTCCGGAATTCGCTTACATGAGGCTTTAAATCTTGGAATTCATATTTCGCCTACGGGAGGCGTTAAACTCCGGAATTCGCCTACGGGAGGCTTTGAATCCTGGAATTCATGTTTTGCCTACGGGAAGGCTTTGAATCTCGGAGTTCATATTTCGCCCACGGGAGGCTTTAAGTCCCGGAGTTCATATTTCGCCTACGGGAGGCGTTAAACTCCGGAATTCGCCTACATGAGGCTTTATATCCTGGAAATTCATATTCGCCTACGGGAGGCTTTATATCCTGGAAATTCATGTTCGCCTACGGGAGGCTTTATATCCTGAAAATTCATATTCGCCTACGGGAGGCGTTAAACTCCGGAATTTGCCTAAAGGAGGCTTTATATCCTGGAAATTCATATTTCGCCTACGGGAGGCGTTAAACTCCGGAATTTGCCTACGGGAGGCTTTATATCCTGGAAATTCATATTTCGCCTACGGGAGGCGTTAAACTCCGGAATTCGCCTACATGAGGAGTTAAACTCCGGAATTCGCCTACGGGAGGCGTTAAACTCCGGAATTTGCCTACGGGAGGCGTTAAACTCCGGAATTTGCCTACGGGAGGCTTTATATCCTGGAAATTCATATTCGCCTACGGGAGGCGTTAAACTCCGGAATTCGCCTACATGAGGCTTTAAATCCTAGAATTCATATTTCGCCTACGGGAGGCTTTGAATCTCGGAGTTCATATTTCGCCTACGGGAGGCTTTGAATCTCGGAATTCATATCTCGCCTACAGGAGGCTTTAAATCTCGGAGTTCATATTTCGCCTACAGGAGGCTTTGAATCTCGGAATTCATATTTCGCCTACGGGAGGCGCTAAACTCCGGAATTCGTCCTACATGAGGCTTTAAATCCTGGAATTCATGTTTTGCCTACGGGAGGCTTTGAATCTCGGAGTTCATATTTCGCCCACGGGAGGCTTTAAGTCCCGGAGTTCATATTTCGCCTACGGGAGGCGTTAAACTCCGAAATTCGCCTGCAGGAGGTTTTAAATCTTGAAGTTCATACTTTGCCTACGGGAGGCGTTAAACTCCGAAATTCGCCTGCAGGAGGCTTTAAATCCTGAAGTTCATATTTCGCCTACGGGAGGCATTAAACTCCGGAATTCGCCTACAGGAGGCTTTAAATCCTGGAATTCATATTTCGCCTACGGGAGGCTTTGAATCTCGGAGTTCATATTTCGCCTACGGGAGGCTTTGAATCTCGGAGTTCATATTTCGCCTACGGGAGGCTTTGAATCTCGGAGTTCATATTTCGCCTACGGGAGGCTTTGAATCTCGGAGTTCATATTTCGCCTACGGGAGGCGTTAAACTCCGGAATTCGCCTACATGAGGCGTTAAACTCCGGAATTCGCCTACGGGAGGCTTTATATCCTGGAAATTCATATTCGCCTAGGGGAGGCGTTAAACTCCGGAATTCGCCTACAGGAGGCTTTAAATCCTGGAATTCATATTTCGCCTACGGGAGGCTTTGAATCTCGGAGTTCATATTTCGCCTACGGGAGGCTTTGAATCTCGGAATTCATATCTCGCCTACAGGAGGCTTTAAATCTCGGAGTTCATATTTCGCCTACAGGAGGCTTTGAATCTCGGAATTCATATTTCGCCTACGGGAGGCGCTAAACTCCGGAATTCGTCCTACATGAGGCTTTAAATCCTGGAATTCATGTTTTGCCTACGGGAGGCTTTGAATCTCGGAGTTCATATTTCGCCCACGGGAGGCTTTAAGTCCCGGAGTTCATATTTCGCCTACGGGAGGCGTTAAACTCCGAAATTCGCCTGCAGGAGGCTTTAAATCTTGAAGTTCATACTTTGCCTACGGGAGGCGTTAAACTCCGAAATTCGCCTGCAGGAGGCTTTAAATCCTGAAGTTCATATTTCGCCTACGGGAGACATTAAACCCCGGAATTCGCCTACATGAGGCCCAATATCTCAAAATCCTCGATCTCCGGGAGCCGTTGTATTCCAAAATTTACGGCTACCTAGGGCCCCCGTTTCTCGAAAACTACATAAAATTTCTTATCGGTTCTCAGGGAAGACTCAGTTCCCTACATAAAATTCATTATCGGTTCTTAGGGAAGACTCAATTCCCTACATATAATTTCTTATCGGCTCACAGGGAGGCCTCAGTTCCCTACATATATTCCTTATCGGTTTTCAGGGAAGACTCAGTTCCCTACATAAAATTCATTATCGGTTCTTAGGGAAGACTCAATTCCCTACATATAATTTCTTATCGGCTCACAGGGAAGACTCAGTTCCCTACATATACTTCTTATCGGTTCTCAGGGAAGACTCAGTTCCCTACATATAATTTCTTATCGGTTCTCAGGGAAGACTTAGTTCCCTACATATATTTCTTAGCGGTTCTCAGGGAAAACTCAGTTCCCTACATATACTTCTTATCGGTTCTCAGGGAAGACTCAATTCCCTACAGATATTTCTTAGCGGTTCTCAGGGAAGACTCAGTTCCCTACATATACTCCTTATCGGTTCTCAGGGAAGACTCAGTTCCCTACAGATATTTCTTATCGGCGCACAGAGAGGCCTCAGTTCCCTACCTATATTCCTTATCGGTTCTCAGGGAAGACTCAGTTCCCTACAGATATTTCTTAGCGGTTCTCAAGGAAGACTCAGTTCCCTACATATACTTCTTATCGGTTCTCAGAGAAGACTCAGTTCCCTACAGATATTTCTTATCGGTTCTCAGGGAAGACTCAGTTCCCTACAGATATTTCTTATCGGTTCTCAGGGAAGACTCAGTTCCCTACATATAATTCCTTATCGGTTCTCAGGGAAGACTCAGTTCCCTACAGATATTTCTTAGCGGTTCTCAGGGAAGACTCAGTTCCCTACGTATACTTTTTATCGGTTCTCAAAGAAGACTTAGTTCCCTACATATATTTCTGAGCGGTTCTCAGGGAAACCGTAATTCCCTACCGAATAAAAAAAAAAATGAAAAAATAGGGCTTAAAAATGAGGTGCCCCGACGGACTTAATCGATCTCGTCCTCAAAGGGATCGGTTAAGGGTAAAAATGTCTTATACCCAGCTAAGGTGAAAACCCGAAAGGGCACCTTAGGCAAAATCGGGTAATCCCGCTGTGTGAAAACCCGCAAGGGCGCACAGGCAAAAATAAGAGGGGGCTAATGCTGATGAAAACCTGAAAAGGCGCTAGTATTAGTTATTATTTAAAAAAAAAAAGAAAAAAAAAAAGAGAAG
Organism: Zantedeschia hybrid cultivar; assembly: GCA_030544215.1. NCBI lineage: Eukaryota > Viridiplantae > Streptophyta > Magnoliopsida > Alismatales > Araceae > Zantedeschia > Zantedeschia hybrid cultivar. The sequence goes on along the minus strand of JARZZO010000014.1, from coordinate 18,739,751 downwards.
AAAGAGAGAGAATACATGCGACATATAATAAATGGGCCGTACCACTCAAACTTGGCATTTATCTTCAGGAGAATATTTGTAATACACTGGAGCAATGTCGGAGTTTGAGATGAACATGCGGGATAGTTCGAGTTCTTCAGCAAATGGAAAACTTCAATCCTTTTGAAGAAATTCGACTCCATCTCCGGAATATCAGTCGAAACGATGTTCGATGGCCGCCACAAAATGGGAGTTCTCCCTCCAGTGAAGCTTCAAGAACATATGCATGCTGACGCAGAGCGGCGATATGGGCGTCCGCGGTACCAGAAAGGACAATATCCTTCTGATATTGGAGCATAGGAGTCTCCGCAACCCGAGCTGCATAGTCTGCTTCGATAGTTTCAGTCTCGGCTCGCTTTGGCGAAAAGTTACTCGACAAGTAGCAGGAATGGGATATCGTCCTCCCCATGCCTTGCCATAGGAGGAACTCCCACGAAGGCCATAAAGACAAAGATAGCAAGCTACAAGAAGATAGAGAGATAAAATCAGCGCCATAGAGCTGCAATAAAAGTCTCGAAAAACAAAAATCGACCAAGTCCTAATAAAGTCATAGGACAAAGTCAAATTGCTATGAACCAGATATTAGGCCAGTCCAGAACGCTTCGTGCGGAGCTCCTGGAAATGCCAATATAAGGTACTGATACCCCAAGATAGAGCAAATGCCGGAAGAATTAAACGACTCGCCTGTGTGTTCTTAAGGAGTCTCCATGTCGTGAAGGCTAAGAGATCTCCTAGAATCCAAGTAAACGTCGAAAGATTCGAGTGGCATCAACTCTCGCAGAACCTCCAAGTCGCGAAGGCCAAGAGGATTCCCATAATCAGAGGGGTAGACGCTTTCAAATATATTCGGAAAGTTGAAAACTTATGAAAATAGGACTTCCTGGACATAGTTTGAGGTGTCTAAGTACCAAAATTGAGGATCATCAGGATCCAGATAAGCTCAAATGGGGCATACGCATAGCAAACCAAAGCGATGTATCGCCTGGCATATACGAGACAGCGGTTGACTTCCCCCAATAGCCGTAAATACATAAGGCGAGAAACGGGAATTCATCAAGACAATACCGGCATGCCGCATTTGAGAATTCCTCAAGTATGCGAAATGATGATTCTTGTAGCTGAATGGGGCACAGGGCATGCACCGTCGTCCTCACCTCCGGCACATGTCCCGTGGGGGGCATTTGTTGGAACCATTTTTAAAGCAAAAGGGAGGGGGAGAAGCCCCCCCAACCGGTTGGGGAACCCCCCACCGGTTCCAAGAGGGAAACAGGTGGGGGGGGAGGAGGATCCCTCCCTTCTCTCCCATTTTTAAATTCAAAGAAAAAGGAGGGGATTAATTAGGATGAAGGGGAGTTAATAGGAGTCTTAACCCCATTCACACATGGGTTAAGAATCCCATGTGAACCCCATTTAATACTCATCCTAAAACCCCTTTTCACGTGAAGCCAAACATGAACTTAGGGGGTTTAAACCCTTTTCACATTGGCCCACACCCCAAATCTGCCACCCAAGCTCATTAATAAGCCTAAAAAAATGGGAAAAGGAAGGAAGAAATGGGAGGGGAACCCCCCCACCGGTTTCTCAAAACCGGTGGGGAGACCCCCCCACCAGTTCCCAACCGGTGGGGGGTCCATCCGGTGGCACCCCCTCCACCGGTTGGAGCCGGTGGGGGTGCCCACCGAGCCCTCCCCTTTCTCTCCTTTGCATACTCTCCCTCTCACCTCTCTTTCCACCCATTGGCCAAAAAAATATAAAAAGAAGAGGGGAGGAGAGATGATGGAACCGGTGGGTACCCCCCACCTCAAGCATTCCGGTGGGTACCCCCACCGGTTAAGGCTTTGAAGCCTATAAATACCCCCCAAGGGGTAAGAAGAAGCCCCATGTCCATTTGGCCCAAAATTTCCTAGGGGAAACTCTGCCAATTTGAAGACCAAATCCGGTGCTCTTGCCCGGGTTTGCTGCAATTTGGAGGAGATATTTTCTTGGAGGGCTCTCTTCCTAAGGTTTATTCCTAAGGGGAAGCTCTGCCAAATTTATGTTATAAAATCACCGTTCTATAAGACGGGATTATGCCGAAATAATGAATGAAATGCCCATGTTGTTCTTTGAGCATATGTGTGTGCATGTGTGTTCATGGATCTACTATTTAAGTAACATTATGTTACTATATTTTCACATGCATAATAATTAGTTTTATAACTAATTAAAATGCATAAAACATATAATTAAATGTTCTAAAATATCATTGGCATCATCCCATACATAACTAATCTTAGACTCATAATTAAAACTTAATAATGAAATATTGAGACATAAAATAATATACTTAAGTTAAAAAATGACTTAAATACCTCCATACTTAATTAATTAATAAAATCTACGAAAATTATTTAAAATCAGTAAAATGAATATAAAAATCAGAAAAATTCTGTAAAAATCAGTAATACTCAGTAAAAATCAGAAAACAAAATCTGGAAATTACATAAACCTAAAAATATGACTTAAATATCCTTCATATATCTAATTAATTAATAAAAATCAGTAAAATTAATAAAAAAATCAGTAAAATTCAATAAAAATCAGTAAAAAACAGAGAACCAAATCTGAAAACACATAAAATTCTCTAAATGACTAAAATGCCCCTAGAACTTAATACAAATTACAAAAATACCCTCATACATGATAAAAATCTGTAAAAATCACAGAAAATTCTGAAAAATATCAAAATCTCTCCTATGCCCAAAATACCCTCCAAACCTTAATAGAATGGGTAAAATTACCAAAATACCCTCAATATGATAAAAAATAATTAAAAATCTCAGAAAAATATAAAAATAGGCTCCAAGTCTAATAAATCCAATTCAGGTAAAATTACCAAAATACCCTTACAATCCAAACACATTTGAAACAACTCTAAAATACCTCATAAGGTTTTGAAACCTTCCTAAATCATTAAAACTCATTTCATACACTAAAATAACCATAATCTCCCTATACCCTCCAACTTGGCATAATTACAAAAATACCCTTATAGGTCTAAAATACTTGGAGTCAATCCAATATACTTGGAATTAATCCAGATAGTTTGGAATCAATCCAAAATCATATAAACCCATCCTAAACTTGGGTGAGGCCAAGAGTTTAACCTAAAATATATCTTCATATGTATGTGCTGCCTGTAGTAGTAGTGTTGCATGTTATAAGGGCATCATACGGACGGTTAATCAAGGGTTGTCGAGTAGTTGCTCGACGTAATTAACACTGACCGAGGTCAGTAGAGAGAGGTCATATACTCGGATCTTCGCCTGATCCGAAGTCCCGGACTCCCTGAGGGCTAATTCCAAGCTCTCATAGTCCAATAAATAAAATACATAAAACAGACCTATATTTCTCCAGATATAAACAAAAATGATATGGATTTTTCTAAAATAATCCGAATAGGAGAGACATGCTAGGTCAGGTCCCGAACAAACAACTGCATCTTTCTGCCATTTGCTTGGTGGGTTTCTACTTCAGAACATGAATGAGTTAAGATATTCTACTTGAAACTTGAGTCTTTTTATTAGTGTAGTGAGTAAATAAAGAAACATTCAGATGTGAACCTTAATGTTGGATGTCTCTTCTTTTTATTGAATGTTTAATATATTCGTAAATGTACTTTGTTTGGTTGTATTCTTTGTTTGTTTGATGACTATTAGATAGTGAAAGCTTGTCCTTTTTTGGGTGTATAAATGTACTGGACCCAAGTACCTTGGAAAGGTTATAATATAACTGGCAATGCTTTGCCCGCTGCATAACACTGAGCTATCTAATGGCGCATTCTTTTGCTCGATCTCTGTATCAACACTACATTTTCAAGTGGTGCCAATAAAATTTCCCTTTTCTGCTGGGCAATTTTGTCCCTAGAAGACATGTGTTTCCAACTCAGACCAGGCCTTCAGGCTTGGAATATTTCTGCCTGACTGAAAGTGGGATGGAGGCCCAGCTCAAAACCAGGCCAAGCCCAAAGGTTCATTGGGCCATGCATTCTACTGAATATGTAACCTGATGCTTTGCCTTAATACACATTCCGGATCCACACCCGATCCCTTTCCCCAAGTCTAATATTTCCCAGAACTTGAAGGGTCATTGCATCGCTTCACACTGGATACATTCCTGTACTCAAACCTGGTAACACGGATTGCAGTTGTACTTTGATCTCTGTTTTTGTATCGATAACATTTCATTTTTACTCTGTTGCGTGAAGCAAAATGACAAGGTCAAAAAGTGTTCTTTTATCTTAATTAACCATACTTCATCATTTGCTTCAATCTCTTCTCTGTAGCAGCTGCTTCATCTAGAGTAGAGGAAATTTCTTGAACAAGTCTTTCTAAAAAATCATGTACTATGTATTGATCAGAAACTCTCTATATAGGTCTTCTTGGCATACTGCCTTTTTCTTTGCTTATCAGTTTCTTTTCTTTCGGAAGTTGTTTCTTTTTCTTGTTTTGCCCGTGTGGCTGAATGCACGCATCCTCATATTTGCAGATAGATTTTATCAATCAGGAGCTCAGAAGTTTGGAAATACCAATTGTGATGGTATCAGTTTCATATCTATTATCTACTGCTTTTGTTGCTTCTACATAACTTTTTCTTTTTTAATGTGGCTTTTATGCTCATTGAAGATAGCATTAAAATCACCAACTCTGGAACTGATACCAAGTTGGAAGCATGAGAAAGCAAGTCATACTATAGTAATTATGTCAGACTTCGTACCCTGAACTCTCAAGAGTTCATTACTCAACCTTGTGTTAGCAGAACTCATAGATTAAGAAAATTTTCATGCATCTGAAAGAAAATGTTTAATAATTCTGTATCCAGCTTGAGCTTGCTAACATCATCTCTGTGAAGCACTAATAATTGGGTGGCACCTTTCTAGATGTGTAAAGCATAAAGGTATTGCGATAAAGGCTTTTGAGCACTGGGTTTTAAATAAGTATCAAATGGAAGTTTGACTGTCATTATTCTGATGAAGGCTGAGTGGAGCTCGTACAGAATGATAATGTTCCATTCTTACATCATTAAAATGCCATCAAAGACTCAGTTTCAATGTTCACATTTTCATCAAAAGCTTTTCCTCTTTCTTGTTGGCTATCTGTGGAGTTTTTGTATTGGACCAATATACCAAACTATTTGACATCTCTATGGTAGGATATTTATTGCAAAGTTCATATACGCACCTTGTTATGTTAAACATCTGAGAAGTAAGTACCCATTCATTCTTGTTTTCTTTTCCCCTGAAGGTGGGGCATTCAATTGGCTCTCACATCTGCCTGGAAATCTTTAAGAGATTGCCACGACAGGTTAGATTTTTCTGTAACTTAAATGAGACTCTTGCTGCACTATTTTTTATTTTTTCCCTATATGAAGGCTCAAATAATATGGACATCCAATGTTTGGTAGCAGGTGAAATTCACTATAGGGCTGTATCCATTTTTGACTTTGAACAAGGATTCATTAAAGCAGTCCATGATAGGTAGGGCTGCAAGGTAGGTGTTGTGTTGCTGTTTCCATCTGTCTCATATCTATTACTCAGCTTTTGTGAATGTCTTTTGCTGGTAATGTATCAAGTGGCAAGTCGAACCTATAGAAACCTGTAATATGGTAGACTCCATTTCTTGACATGGAAGTTTGTGCATTGTTTTTTGGAAGTGAAAATATCATATATCCACCTTTCTTTTTTAATGGCTACATTTTTGGCTAAATATGATTGCGTTAGGGGTGAAATTCCCTCATGAAGTTTCACTACACATTTTGGCGCTTTTTTCAACAATATTTTGCATTTCAGATCTCCCATCGTCTCTGTGGCCATCAGTTCCCTTTTGGCTTCATTGGGTTTACTACCGGTATGCATTAAAGATTCACTTGTCAGAAGATCTCTGGGGAAGTCATGGTCTTCTACTGCAGTTGAGGCTATGTGTACTTATCTCCTGCAGGTCAGACTCCTGTCCACTTGGCTTTTCATATGAACCTGAACACGAATCATTATTTCATTGGCTTTTTAGTTAAGTGTAATCTTGGGACTTCTGAGTAGCATCAAAGACAATGAATTCTTTGGTAAAATCCTGGGACATATATGTATGATATCAACAATGTATATGTACATATGTATCATATATACCTATATACACATTTACATAGATAGCATATGTAGCATATTATATGAATACACACACAAACATATGTATTATGTTATGTCAAATATATGATATACATATAAAATTCCAAGAAAAAGCCTGAGAATGTCCAAGAAGATTCCTTTTTATAGGGGTTTTGGAGGCATTGTTTCTGGGAAGCCTGCCAAAACCAAGATTCGCCGGTGATCTTGCGAGATCGCATCTCATATTCCTTTCTCATCCCCACACCAAGAATAACAAGAAAGGTGATAACAGTTGTTGTGTGCTTTGACTCACCTGCTGGAATTATTGAGCATGAATCTGCTTCAAGTAAAAGGAAAATCTGAAGGAGAAGCTCAAATGTTTTCAATGTACATTTTACTTAGAAAAAAAATGCAGTCGGTTCCCTCCATATGGTTCAACATATGGTGCGGGGAGTAAGAAGGAGAATCCCAGTCCTGGTTACTTTTCGCAATCTGATCTTCACGTTATGGATGTAGTCTGTTTGGAAGTTTACTTGGGATTGAGCCAGGTGAGCAAAGGGACCTCCACACTTCCTTACTGACACTACAGCTGATCATAGATGGTTGACATCCTCTACTCAATTTCACATAGGAAACACATAAGATCACTGTCAGGGACATATTTCTGTCTGCATACTTTTGTGATTATTCTTTATGGAACATAAGCCACATGAACACGTTAACTATGACTGGTGCCCTGACATTCCAATCCTCGAAGCATCTTATCAGTCTACAAAGAAACTTAACTGAGAATGTACCCTTATCTGTGTCGTATATCAGTGTTTCTTCTGCCTGCACATAAATTTTAACGTCAGAAGGAAACTAGAATAGATTAACGTATTCGTAAGATCTTTGGATCCCCTCCTCAAAAGAGGACATGAGGACACATCTCAAATGAAAACACATTGCTTCCGAATTGTTTGTTGTGAGAATTCCTAGAATCATGCTATGACAGACTTATTTTAAAAAATGTGTGAAAACCTTTGGCGTGCATCTGGAAATCATCTAGAATTTTGTTTGTCTGGTCTTCTTGTTCAGTGTTATTGTAATGCCGATGATAAATATATCAAATGAACTGCATTTCTAGCCTGTGTAGGCAACTATTGCATTTCAAGAGGTTAATCAATTTGACAAACATCCACTGTGCTAATTTATGCTTTATTCTTTGTCCCAAGTGCAGTATCATACAATGCGCAATGTCCTCTTTATGGCAATGACAGAATTTAAAAAGGTATAGTATTATTTTAAACCTCTTGCTTCTTTGTGATAATGTTCTAGATGTATTATTTAATTTGGAAGCTGGGAAACTGGTTTCATCTAGCTGCTTTTGTGATTTTCTACAACGACTTTAATGTCTAAGACATGCAGTGCAATCTCTGTCATTTTCCAGTCCTTGTATTCATTTCATCCCTGTATGGTTGAAAGGCATAAATAAGTTATCCTGACCGACAGGTTGGATATCTGTTGCATTGAGTCCTTTATAAATTGATGCTTGTGTTTTCTCATCGTAAAAGTTTAGGAAATCGTGTTAAGCCTGTATGCAACATTCTTTCAATAACAAACCTACTGTGGATATGCTATCACCGTTAGTTTTGAAGTTCAGCCAACAAACTTTCATGCAATTCTTTTCCCCTCTCTCTCTCTCTCTCTCTCTAACACACATGCAGAGGATTGTATTGCATGGTACTCGGTATATGGCATCATTGGCTGATGCTAAATTCCCATCAACAGGGAATTGTATTGCATGGTACTTGGTACTCGGTGTCATTGGCTGATGCCAAGCTCCCATCAGTGGAAGGGGGAGAGTCGGCTCCCAAGCCACCAATAACCAATGGGAGCTTTGCCTGCACACCTTTGTGGATGTGACAAGAAACTGGTTACATTTTTTTGGGTCGTGTCCATGATGCAGAAAATTCGCATGAACTTAGGGATTTTTGCACATGTCTCCCTGAAAAACATCATATTTGCATGAATACCCCAACTTCCCCATATTATTTTCAGTACCCCTGAAATCTTAGAAATGTTGCAGTTATACCTCTCCGTCAAAATGCCATTTAATCAAACATAAATATTTTGCATACGTACCCCTAAATTCATTAATATTTTGCATATATACCCCTAAATTCACTATAATTTGGCATATGTATCCATGAAGTTATCAATATTTATGGAATTTTTTTGGCATATTCCGTTGGTGTCACGTTATTTTGACGGAGGGGCATAACCGCAACATTGTTGAGATTTCAGGGGCATTGAAAATAATATGTGGGAGTTGGGGGTATATATACAAATACAATGTTTTTCAGTGGTATATATGCAAAAATCCCAAACTTTTATTACCTTACAGCTTTCCATCTACAATCTAGAAGTGTAATGGGTCTAGCTTAATCTAGCTTTAAATAATGATTGATATTTTTATTTCAAGATGTGCCAATGTAATTGCTGATAATGCTTTTCCTATTTCAGCTATCAGAGGAGCCCGACTGGAGATTCATGAGAGCAAAACAAGATCAAATTGCTCTTTTGTTTGGTGTTGATGACCACTGGGGTCCCTTATCACTGTTTGAAGAGGTGAAGGTTTTATTCTGCTGCTACAATACTCTTGTGAATATGGAAAAGTGACCTTGGTCTTTTGTAAAATCTATTATAATTCTTTCACTTGTGAACTTGTCTTAGATTGCTTTCAACTGCCCACATCCGACTAGGAATTTGTCATGAGATATTTGACCAAGAAGGATTGTCTAATTCTTAATTTTCTGCACAAGCTATCACTAGCATACCACTAACAGGTTGACTTGACAGAATATTGTTGCCCATGAGATGGGAAATATGAGCTGTTAGATCCACATGAAGTTTCTAAAAAAAGCTTATTGTATTTAAAAATTGAGTTTTTGTGAATATGTTTTTTGTTTATTGAAGACTTGAAGTTAATGTATCAATTACTTCATGACCGCTCTATTAGTAAACAAGTAAAAGTATTGTAGGAAAGCATAAAAAAACTCTGGATGGAAAAATGAGTCTGTGACATTATTTGGCCCATTTTTTCCGTGTGGAGCCATGGGAACACATGTTAGATCCAGAATTCGCGAGGGATTCTGGTGTGATCAAATAATTGGGTTTGGATAATTTTGAGAGTTCTGAAATTTGAATTTGGAGCGGTGGATTTCGTGCAGATCAGGAAAATGGAGATGCGAGGGGTTGGAGGTCTTCAGGCTTGTGTTAAATAAGTAATATTTAACTTGTGTAATAACATGCTTCCACAGGAACAATGAAGGGGATTTTTGCTATAGAGTGCCTCAAACATTACATAGATTCTGTAAGCATAAAGGGCTTCTAATTCCACTAGTTCCTTTGAAGATCCATACTGCATATCTAGGTCCATACTACATATCTGGAAGATTTGAGAAGTTCAACACGAAGCAATGTGTGAGTTAAAGTGGACAACTTCATGGCATTGGTATACGGAGTCAATAGATGGTGGAATTATAGGCCTATTTAGAAGTGGACGATTTGATGCCTTAAAGGTAAAAGCAGTAATGGTTTAGGTTGATAACAAAATAAATCATTTGTTTACCCTTTTCCACTAAAATGCATTCACTGCAAACTTAATTAACGTAAATGTGCTACTTGTAGAGGAAATGAGTAGATTCTACATGCATGCTCATAATTTGCTTGCCAACATACACAGAACAAGGATTAAATGTCTTTAAAGATATTTTTGATGATGAGTGTAACAAATGAGAATAACATTATGCAAGAATTCCTTGTCACTGGATACATGGAATAGCTATTTCTATTAGGTGATGCTCTCCAATATGCAAAGGTACCACTCTTTTCCCACCATATTATGAAAGTGCTCAATCCTATGTTGTCTAATGTGTTCACTTACTGTGTTGATTGTTGTTCTTTGTCCTTAACATCATTAAGTTACTACTTTATGGAGTCCAATATTCTGACTCCTGAGATGCTACTTTCAAAAGCTGGGTTTGCCTTTTTCCAAGTGTCCTCGTGGAAGATGACGGAAATTTGCATGTTTTTTGGTGTTTGTTTGAGTTTAGCATGAAAGTTCATGGTTTTGTGTATGTAAAACTGGGTATCAAGATTGAATGTAGTAAATAAAACACTGAAACAGAAATCCTTGATCAAGTCACTTTGGTTGAATGATTCGTGACTTAATGCCTATGTTTTCTTTTTTGCTTCAAACTATTTATATTACTATTGCCTACTCTTCCTAAAACAAGTACTGGCATTTGCTCCATAATCTGAGGCTGAGAGTGAGTTTTTCTTTGTCACTTCTCAGATTTCCAGACAGGTTCCAGATATTGCCCTGTCAGTCGAAAGGGAGGGCCATACGCACGCATTTTGCTGCACGGAGGCTGGATCCCTGTGGGTAGCTAACCATGTGGTAAGCTTGATAAGAAAATCAGTCCTCGGTTAAAATGCAACATCTATTCCCGATTTTGGAGTCAGTCTGCACCAGTGTCAATGGTGCAAAACAACGAACTGCTACTTCCAGGTAGGTCTGATTGATATAAATGTTCAAAATATATCGGTCAACATCATGGTTAATATTTTATTCTGCTTGAACTGTGGGATTAAACTGAGAACCAACGCAATGTAAGTACCATCCATAAGATTGTGTTTGTCATGAACCTGGACAACACAGAATTTGTCTTAGGAAGCACTGGCTGTGGTAGGACACATCCACTATCCATGCTTGAACATTGAGCTCCTTTGTGGGCGGTGGTTTGCCCCCCACTGCTCAAAACAGTTGTACAACATTCGATCAGAAAGCAAGGCGTGGACCTAACAAAAGGCACCAACCACTATCTTCTGCACAGGGGATGGACACTGCTCTCTTTATCCTTTAGTCAGCAGCAAATGGTGAGCCCATGGACTTGCATTTCCGGCAGCATTCTGCAATTTTTGTACGGCAGTCTCCTTTATTCCGTTTGGTGTCAGTCATGCTGTTCTATTGCTTACAGTTAATGGGGTTCTCTTTCATCATTGGATCCTGGAGATCACCGGTCCATCTCCTAAAGTGCAATCTTTTGCTCATAACTGCGTATATTTCTTTGTTTATGGGGGCCTGGAAAAGTGGGCATCGGTTTTTGATGACCAGGTTGACAGCTTTTTCCACCCCATGTGTGCCGGGTTCTATCAACTGTGCAGGAAACCACTCCGAAACTTAGTTAGGGGACTAATGGGGGTGCTCGTTCCTTAGCTCTTACAGGTCAGCCGAGTGGCAACCTACGCTGAATAGAAGTTTCAATCCTGGTGCGCGTGTCTGCGTGCACGCTTGCCTCGTTTAAGTTTGTAAACAAGTTCATTTAATATTTTTTATCTTTTAAAATTATATATATAGATATATATTTAAATAGTTATAGTATTTTTTATTTTTTAAAAAACTTTTTAACAGGATCATTTCGGACCTTGCAGTTCTAATGTTGACTAATGAAGGGTTATATGCTCTTTATTTAGCCTCAGATTCGGGCTTCTACAAAGTCATATCACCATAGTTGGTCTGAGTCTTTAAATTTTAAAGTTTAAAACCTTTAGACATGTCTAAACTTTAATTTTACAATTTTTTAGACAGTCTATTCTAGACTTGTTGAGTTTGTGCGCTATCCAATATTTGTATTAAACTTGTTCAATATCTAAATGAGCCAAGTTTGAAGGATTGTGTTAGATATTCGACTTGAACTTGAGCTTAACTAAAATTAGGTGAATCAAGTCTGTGTTGGGCAATAGCTGATGTAGCTCAACCCGTTTGCACCCCTTAACACCAATCAAATTTTGGCCATACTAAGTTGATTTGTCAAAAGAAGAAGAAGGATTATTACATATCCATGCCCTCATGCCCTGATAATTTATACCAAGTGGATTTACAGAAAATGGGGTTAGTCACATATCCATAGCCTTGTTATTTATTGTATACATTTTACATTCTTTATATCATTATGTACGCCTCCGACTCCGCATTATTAGAATCTTCTCTCGTTTTTTAGTCTATCAAGTATCATGTCTGTTGTTAAACTTAGGAAGGATAATCCTTTGTTACTGTATGTTCAACAATGTTACTTCAGCTTTTTTGTCGAGTTCTTTTGTCAGCCTTCACTAAAATTTGGTCATGTCTTTTAAATCGCAACGCAGTTAAGTGAGAATGTATATGACAAAACCATTTAAGTGTATTTTTTTCCTAAGCTTAAACTGGTATTTGTTCATATCAAATCTTATATTTTCTAAACTTTCAGTGCGTTTATCACAACAATTACATCTTTGTTATACTCCTTTTCATATATCTGCATTTTCGTAATACATTTGTATTCTATCATCATGTGGCGTTTGCTCATTCTTAATCTTGGATGAGGTAGGGTGGGAAAGTGGCTAACTTGTCCTTACATAACTTATTAAATGGTTAAACGATAATCACATATAGTTTCCTAGAATCTTTCATATACTTCCTAAAATTCCTATATTTGATGCCTCGACTATGTCTTCATAATTTTCAGTATAATATTCACCTAGTTCTGATGGGAACAAAACTAAGGGATATAATTGAGATAAACATTGTTTATTAAGAGGCTATTGCGATAATATAAGAAATTGGATGGTGTTGTACCAAAGTATGGTGTATTTTTGAGAGTATCTATGTAATTATCTTAAAAAATATTTATACTAACTGAACTGATCTCCTATTCAGTTCGATTTTGAAGTTCTCTTTTCTTGAGAAGAACAGGTTGGTTATGTTCTAACTGAATTGAAGATGTTTGGATTATGGTCTTTTGAGGTGCTACGAAGCTCTATGGATGGCGCATGTTTATGCATGTGTATATGTGTACGTATGGTATTTTTGTGTTTATGTGCATGAGTATGTCCGCTATGTTTGTGCATGTGTAGATGTGTACGCATGGTACATTTGTGTTATGTGTATGCTGTTCAACTATGTCCTCTAATGGGCACATCACACCCCTATTCATATCCGGTTTCCTACAATAGGTCCATGTGGACCCAACGAAGATAACCAAGACCGCCAATTCCTATCACAGGCGATGTGCTCGAGCACCTGATTTGATATGGGTGCTAAAACTCTCCAAATTCTTGTAGAGCATGAAACTTGCAGGGCCATTTGAAAGTTCATCTCTGCCAAAGTGCTGCATTTATTTCTGGACCCCTGCCCCACTTTGTTTCCCGAATTTCTTATGCTAGAATAAGTTATGCCGGATGGCTTATTCTAGAATAAGAAGTCTTTTGATTTGGCAGTGGATATGAATTTAAGATAGAATAAGAAGTTATTCTAATTGTTTTGATTACGAAGGAGGGAATAAGAAGGAGAATAAGCACTTTTTTTATCCAAATTATCCTTCTTATCCTACTACCTACTAATTCCGATTTGGTAGAATAAGAAATTGAAAATACTATTCTATGCTATGTTTTTTGACCTTCATTCATGGACAATGTAACATATATATTAATATATAATACTATTGATTATACATGTGTTCATAAAAATTAATGTTAATATAATTTTGAAATACTAAGATAGAATAATTATAACTAGATATTAATTATTTAAACACATATGATCTTTTAGTAAAAGTACTACATACTACTAATTATAAAACGTGGGTCAAAAGAGTGTGATACCAACAATGTGACAATGTGTTAAAATATTACAATGTTCCGAACGAAAATACAGACCCTATATCTCCGGAACTGGGGACTGTGTGATCTCAATTTTAGGAGGTTCCAACCAAATTTGCAAAAATCACAAGCATTCATTAATTTAGATGAATCTTGCCAAAACAATGTGGTTCTTGGGAGTTTATGAGGACCCCAAGGTAGGATAAGTTTTATGTAAGTACCGGTTTATCTTAGGGTAAGGTGTTCAATACCCAAACGGAATTAACTAGGCTCGTAGGGAAGGAAATTTTATCTCAAAAATCGTTTGATTTGACATAACATATATACTGTCAAATAATGGTTTTGAAATCGTCTATTTTAAAAATGAGTGATGATAAAATGTTTAGCTTACGATATCTTATGATATTTTATAATATGTCATGACACATCAAACAACCTTGTAGTCAAATTACTCGTCAATAAGGCAAAATTTGGGAGCACAAATGAATTGGAATACATCTTAATTTGAACTTGATAAATGGATCAGCTTCTCGTCTGACAAATTTATGCACTGATTTTTTGTGTCACTGTCAGAAATTTGAATAACAAAGAAAAATGAGAAGTTAAAATTGATGATCTGTTTCTGATCTTCCCTTTGTGCTCTCTTTTTTCTTTGCTGTGTCATGGTCCAAAAAGAGGGGTTTTCTTCTTCCATGCTACATTGCCTGACCATTTCTCACTTGCCACAGAAATATCAAAACCAGTCTCACGGGTCATCCCTTTTTCTTCAAGGCCCTGGCCAATAGTTATTTCCTCAGGAAACGGTCATTTACATCCATAACTCTCCTCCAAGTAATGGAAGCTGGATCTATATCGAGTCGTGCAAATTTCTTAATTTCATCTGGGGTGAGCTCATCAGGATCATTCTTTGATATCCCAGGCTTGTTGAGACGCCTGAACATGATATCAGCAAACCTCCGTTTACCTTCTTTGTTAGGGGGACACAATATGTTAAATAAAGCCGTTAACAGATTGGGAAGCCTCATGGAAAATTCGAGTATCTATTGCAGCAGCCAAAAGATTGTTTGCAGCAGTGATTGCATGGATGTCTCCCATCAGGTGAAGATTGAACTCATCCATGGGAATCACTTGACTATATCCACCACCTACAGCACCTCCTTTGATTCCAAAAGTTGGTCCTTGAGATGGTTATCAGAGACAAGTGACAACTTAATAAAAGATGGTACATTGTTTAGATGTTAAATAACCTAATTTTAAAATACATAGAAGTCAGTGAACTATTTCCAGTAACTCTAAAGTCCAACTTGTTGCAGCATTTACATGTCAACCTGCATTGGACTACAGAATGTTTAAAATTAATGCTTCGCTTCGATGGTGTCTAAACTAATCACTTTCGTTGACAATTTCACATATTGTCTTATCATGTGCAGCTACCTCCATACTTCTAAATCGAGATCCGTATTAACTTGATTAGCTTCTCCAAAATGATGCAATCTGTTGAGATCTGGGATACATGAAAAATACCAATACAAGACGGACAAAAACATAACAGACAACAAAAAATCAGGTATACAGCCTCTTTGCACTTTAACACAAGAGTCAAGAGACAAATCAAGTGACAAGTGTGTAAGCACTTTAAAAGATAAGACAGCTGGCACCCCATGTTGAGATGAGGAGATAAAGAATCAGAATCCCACAATGCCATTTCATGGCTTACGTTGATTCCAGTCAGTACTCTATCTGAATGAACTGTACAGTGACAATAAAGGAATCTTAGACCAGTATCACTACAACATCCAAGAGACTGTGACAAAAGAAATCTTAGACCAGTATCACCCCATGGTCCACTAAGATGAGTTATCAATAGACATTCAAGAAAGCTCCCACTGTGCAACAAGCTTCCTCTGCATTCATACCTTCTACATGGGCTGTTGATGAGTTCCTCCAGCTGTCAGATTATGAATCCAGTGACAAGGTAAGCTTGAACAATTTGATTAAGCATCTCAGTTGGAGCATGCAGATTGATTTCTCCACGACCAGGTTTGCAGACATTGGTCTCTTCCACGACCAGGTGCCCAAGCAGGCCATGGCAAATGAGGAGGACTATTTCATTGTCCCTGATCTGGGATAGAACACTTGCATGCTTATTGATTGTTTCACTAGTTGTGTCCATGTTCAGGGAGAGTTTCACCTAGACATACAGTGTTGTTTACAGTTTGAGTAGATGTCTGAATGTTAGTCATGAGTGTAATGTCCAGAATCTTTTGATGCTTACTCAGTGCACAGTCACTAGCATCTGGATTCATGGTAGGCTCATACCATTCAACTGAAATATAAGGGAGGCTCATGCATCTTCCACAATTAAGAATGAAAATTAATACTACATAGCATGAAATCAATCGAGGCTCATGCAACCTCCATAATAACTTAATAAAAATAACATGAAATCAAGCGAGGCTCATGCAACCTCCATAATAAGTTTTTAAAAATAGCATGAAATCAAACGAGGCTCATGCAACCTCCATAATAAGTTTTTAAAAATAGCATGAAATCAAACGAGGCTCATGCAACTTCCATAATAAGTTTTTAAAAATAGCATGAAATCAAACGAGGCTCATGCAACCCCCATAATAACTGAATAATAAAAATATGAAATGAAACGAATGCTTCTTCAAAATATTAAAGATGGGCTCAGAAAAAGGAGTTTCATCATCTATTGGGGTTGCTTAAAAGCCATCCAACCAATAGACTCACTGCTTCTTTCTTCATCACTGTCCATACATTACAACACTCAGATAGGGCTGCAATCATGCCGTGCTAATATCCGAAGACATGCTTGGGTAGGGTTGCACGTATGCCTTCCTACTACCCAAACGTGCAATCGGTATAGGGCTGCAATCATGCCTCCTGCTATCTGAGTGTATGTCTAAGAAAGAAGCACTCCAACCATGTATGCGCACCACCTGTAAGAACAAATGAGAGGAAATAAAAACACCACGGTATCCAAAATATAGATGAACATCAGTTTTCAGTGCATATGAATGAAAAGAAACAAAATGCAAATATGAATTAAAGTTACATGTCATATAGTGAACGATAGAAATATCTACCAAATAGAAATAAAAATAAATCATACATGGCATAACAACTAAGCAAGATAAAACGGAAAAGAACAAACAAAGGAAACATCTACCAAACCTAATTATTCTCCTCCCAGAGTTGGTCTGTAATTTCCTCCCTGACATAGTCCCCTACAACTAGCTCAGCTTGGCTAGGCGCAATGTCAACGGGGTAGTCAATATCTCCATCATCTTCTGCAAATCCACGTTCATTTGCCATGTTAAAATATACATCATGTCCCTCCCTTCGACGAACGAAGTTGTGGACGACAGAACATGCTAGCATTACCTTTCGTTGTGTTTCCCATGGGTACATACAACCCTCTCTTAAGATTTGAAAACGATTCTTGAGCACACCGAACGCGCGCTCTACACAATTCCTAAGTTGTGCATGTCTATGGTTGAACTTCTCTCTTTTATTAGCATAATGTCGACCACGACCTCTAAAGCAACCAATGTGGTACCGTTGTCCTTGATAAGGAGCTAAGAAACTACGCGTGTTTGCGTATCCAGAGTCGACAAGATAGTACTTGCCGCGAGGCACCCGAAACCCGCCATGATCCAATGCCCACTTCAATACTCTCATATCTGCTGCAGAACCTTCCCAACCAACAGCAATGTATAGAAAAGTGAGGTCGAAAGAGACAACCCCCATTACATTTTGGCTTATGTAACCCTTGCGGTTACGAAAGCGACCATGGTCTTTTCGTGGAATATGAGCTATTATATGTGTTCCATCAATCGCCCCAATTGCATCCTACACAGTGCAATGAAAATATAAGACCATGCATAAGATTTTGTTTAGACCATTAAAAATGAAATGCTAGACCATTAGAAATCAAATACCTTGAAGTAAGGATAGAAATATGTCTTCCCTCGGATATGAGGGTGACATTCACCCACATTAGAAGAAAGTTGAATAAATTCCGTCTTCAGAGATGCCAATGCCATAGCAACGTTATTGACATAATAGTTGATTGTTTGTGAAGAGTGTTAGAAGTACTCACACAATGCCCCAGTCGCAACACCATGGCCAGCAGCATATAAGAACATCGCTAGTTGCTCATAGGCAGTGACATGTCGTGAGTCAAATAGTAAGCCTCTGTCCACTAACATATCCCTCAGTGCAATAAACATGCTAGGGCTAAGCCTGAATGCCCAATAGGCCCTCCGCTCATGCCCTTGTAGCACTTCTTGTATCCACACATGACCAGTATGTGCCGAAGTAAACATCTTTTGTCTAGGCACATTTGTGGCATACTGATCTGATATTGCTTTAATTATGACTTCTTCGATTTCTTCAATCATCTCGTCGTCCTCATGAATGAACTCCATTATTAATTCATTGATGTCTACATAAACCACCATTACTTGTCATTTAAATTCAAAACGGTACATAGTTCAAAAGAAGGGTACATCAACGGCTCCTCAGGGACATAAAAAGTACACCAAGCAAAATAAAAAAAAGTAAGAGGACAACTAGAAACAAAAGTACTATCGTGAGACAATATTGCCATGACAACTGTGTTGACACGTGTGATGTAGGGGGGTCGGTCATGGCTCGTACAGTACTTGGAGTGCCCATTGCATATTCTTGACGACTCATTCTTGGTGTCGGTCGACAATGCTCCACAACACTGTACAGTGCAGCCTCCCCCTCCTCAATTGAGTAGAACCCTTTATATCGAGCTCCTGGAAAACCGTTAACTTGGGCATAACATTCTCTCCAAGTAAGGTACAAACCAGACTCACAACCAATCCACACAACGTAACACTTAAAACGTCCCATTCTTAGTTAGAATCATATACCTGCAGGGCACGTACAAGTAGAAATTGCAATTTATAGTAACATAATAGACATAACCAAACACATTTAATTGAAGTAGGTTATGACCACAACAAACATGACGCACGATAAGAAAAGCATTATCAAGAACATAAGACTAACATTCAAGTGTAATTGGTGCAAGCATGATAAAAGGAAAGAAACAAGCAAAAGATTAGGACCATACAAAACAACTAAAGTCAACTAGTCCAAGCTATAACCTAGTCAAGCTTCTCCTCCTTCGGCAGAGCCATGTAGACGGACCGAATGCCCGGTGTACCAAGCAGGTTCACACCCTTGAAGTACAAAGTACACGGCAGGTAGCAACTAAAGTCAACTAGTCCAAGCTATAACCCAATCAAGCTTCTCCTCCTCCAGCAGAGCCATGTAGACGGACCGAATGCCCGGTGTACCAAATAGGTTCACACCCTTGAAGTACAAAGTACGCGGGAGGTTCGGGATACGTCGTAGATCGTCCATACACTCTTTGACCGTCGGGATCCTATCTTGTACATCCGCCGGTGTATCGGACACATTGGTGCCGCCACTGGAACCCCTTGATGAAGCCTTATCTGCTCTCAGGTCCCTCATAACTTTAGTGTGATCACGCAATGCACTGGAGAAAGAGAGTACTGCTTCATCCCCAATGCTTCTTTTACCCCGACGCTTTGAGGATGATGCTCCCTTCTTCTGAGGAGAAATGACTTCGTCTTCATTTGCCCTATGTGCCGGCGGGGAAGGTGTCCGAGTGGAGTAATGAGATTGGGCAGGGATAGAATCGACACTGTAATGTTGTTCATATCCACCGTAGGATGAGCTCTGAAGTTGCTGGGATATTGACATAAGATCGTCACTTGTTATAGAACCAGCATTGGCATAGTGAAGGGCATTAACGTAATCACCAATAGCTATATGACCTTCGAGATAGTCTTCATTGGGCTGCACAGACGGTGGCGGGGCTTGCAGTTGATCCACTCGCTGTTGTGGCTGTGGTGGGGGGTACACGGAATGTGGCAAATTGTTGCAGTTCGCAACCCTGCGTCTACGTCTATTCACATGTTGTGACGCATGCATAGACCCTTCCGCATCTCCCCCATTCGCCATGCTATTGGCTGTCATGTGAACCATCTCTTTCAAGAACTGAAACGTTTTACCTTTTAATGTACGAAGGACACTATTTGTCTGAAAAATTAATGGACATGTGATTACGTTTGTATTAGTCATTAGCAATAGCAAGAAAATGTGTTATTATCATAGCAGATTGTTCTTACTTCAATGGCTTGCTCCCATGATTCAACTCCAGGCACAGGCCTTTTTGCTTTATCATCCCAACCCCACCCACTTCTTTTAAATAACGCATCAAGTTTGACATAAATCCCTTTGAGGACCGTCCATCGATTTTGTAGTTGGCCCTTATTGTAATTTAGATGACTTGCAGCATTGAAGCTGGGCGCAATCTGATGCCAAACTTGCGTTTTGAATGTCCCCTCGATATGATTTCCTTTGTCATATTCTTCCATCAGAAGCTGAATGAGGATTTTGTCATGGTTGACGGCCCAGTTTGGGGCACGGGTCGTAGCAGTGCCCTCAGTTGTAACTGGACGTTTACCTTTGTTCCATTTTAATGAAGAGAAACATCCCACCAAAGTGGAGGACGAGGATAAATTTTCAAAAAAAAAATATCTACTTAAAAATCTAGACAGAAATGTAATCCACTATTAAATTTGTATACGATATATCAAATATTGTTCTCATCAAGTAAATGAAAATGACCATTATAAAAAAAAACAAAATATAAGAAGTAAGCATAGACTCACCGGAGGTGGACATAATATGTTTGCGCTTTCTAGGATTCCTAATGATAAGAAAGAACAAAACATAAGTGAAGCAAAGTGAGGACTAATTTAGCTATTACTTATTTTGCTAGTTAGTCATCAAAAGTAGGGAAAACATTAATATACAATACTCAGAAATACTCTAGACATGTTTGGAAGTTGTTGAGAATTTTACAAACAAAAGAAGAAAACAAACAAGCTGGCCATAAGTAGACTGAAAATGTTGTTTTATCAAGAATTAACATGGAAACATTTGTTAGTAGCACAAGGTTCTGAAACTGGATATAAAGATATGTGAAATAGTGAAAAGAGATCATCAATTAACTTTTATTAATTTCAGGTCTGCCATACTTCACATATTCTCACCACCTCAGCTAGGCATTAAACCAGTCAATTTAGAATACAGGGTACTAACCATATGACTTATATGACTTATAAGAGTTAGAAACAGATTGGAAAGTCAGAAACTGGTTTTCCATTTATGCTATCGCGTGACCTAGTGTCTCCTAAACCAGTTTCCAAATCCAATCTCTAAAAATTTTATTGCTAGCTAGACAAGGGATATAAAGATAGTGATCCTGTGATTCCTTGGCCAATTACTAATTCCAATCTTTAAATTTTTCCTAAGGAAGAGTGCATACAGATAAAGTGGATTGGTGATCTAAGATGTAAAAGAAGGGATTTTATGAAGCCGAATTCAATTTTGATATCAATGAAAAGTTTCTTCGACAAAAGCGGGGTTGAAACAGCAAACCTCTATGTTCACCTTCAAGTCATATAAACTCTTAACATCTTTACGGGCCAGATGGAAGATGTCATTGGATATTAAGAACAGGATGGCTAAAACCCTGCTAAGAGTGAACTCATACAGATTTCGATCTGCGCGGCTTTTGGATATTAAGAATAGGATGGTGCAAGAACAAAACGAACTAAAGCTTCAACTGTAAGTGGAGTTAGAACTGCACTTACAAAGATTCATATGCACATTACACTTCTGATTCAAAACTATGGGGGTGATGTACAGCCAAAGAGATGCAACATAGATTGAAATGTGATCACCTGAGGATGCTAAACATAGCATTAACAAGAGAAGCCTAAAATTTCTTACTTCTGCTAAATTGTATTGTCAGCTAACGAGAAGCCTAAAATGTGGTCATTTGAGAATCCTAAAGATACAACATTCACAAGAAAAGCCTCTAATTTCTTACCTCTACCGATTAGCATTGACAATTACATAGTTAAGACAGCCCCAAGAAAGAGAGGAGGAAAAATAAAGCCTATAGAACATCTAGATATTGCTTATAATGCATATTTATTCTTTTATGACTTATATGACTTATATAGCTACAGAAACAGGAGATTAGCTAGGATGGGCAAGAAAGAGAGAGTTACCCATATGACTTATATACCTATATGTGCTCAAACAACATATTAGTTTATTTGCCTCCTTAGGTTAATAAATCTTAACTATATACAAAAGTTTAAATAAATCATCTACCTTCAAAAGGGGTCATCAAAGATAGTGATTTCCAGGATTTATTCACAGAATTAACATGGAAACAGGAATATTCCGCACTTTATTCACAGAACCGGATGAAAAACAAATTAGGAAGGTAATGCACAGTTTAAATACCGTACTTTACGATGTTTATTTGGCATGGCATGAGGAAAAAATCGAACAGCATGATCTTAAACAAAGCATGATCCCACACAAAGAGGAAAACCACATCACAGGGAAGGACGAAGACAAAGACAGGGGAGAAGTTCAGAAAAACCGGTTAATCCAAGCTGAAATTGCCGCCGGTGATGGCTCACGGTTGGAAGCCGATGAGGAAGCCCCAAAGGAAGAACGCTCGCGAACAGTACGACCGAATGTGCAGTTGTTCTCCAAGCTGTGCATCGCCACCAAGTGAGGTCTTCGCCTCAAGGTGTATAAATAGGCGAAGGACGGAACTATTGCGTTTGAACGGGAGAAGGGAGGGTCAAACTGATGGGAACGATGAATGCAAAAGCGACCTGTGGATGGGAATGATCGCTGCTCTGCAATCCCGTGACCCTTTCGAGAAGAGGGAAAGGACCGTATGGATGGCAGAAGAAACCCTAGAAACAGCCTGACCTGTCACCATGGCTAGCGTGGGTGGAAGAAACCAGTGACATGCGCAGCGTGCGGGTGGCGGAGCAGATGTATGACTCGGCGGAGCAGGTGACCATTTCGGCAGGGGCACGCGCAGGCAGGGCGAGAGGGGCGAGCGCATGAGGGCGACAGGGAGGGAGGGTGGGTTTTGCAGTGGGCACGGACGACGATGGGGCTTGTCGTATGCTTGCCCCTACAAAATATCAGCGGAATACGCAATTTGTGGGGGTTAGCCAGGATGGCTTATTCGCCTTATTCGCCGAATATCCCATTTCGGACGGTTTAAGCCATTCCTCGTGTCAAAGTGAAAATAGGTCTATTCTCCTGCTATTCGTCCCTTATTCAGCTGTATTCCGTAATCAAAGTGGGGCCTAGAGAATTGATGAGAGCATCCATCCCAAGATGTTGTTCGTCGCATAGTCTTGGTCTTGGTCAATGGTCATATAGGCTTATTAACACACGGTTTCTCCAAGGCACGAGCTGCCAGGAAGGCCTCTGATTCTCTCGATTAAAAATCTACGGTCCAGGATGGCGATCAACATGTGGGCATCGATAAGAACTCCGGGTCCGAAAAAGAGGATGCAGCTTCATCGGTCAACTTGCTTGTGCTCACAAACTCTGATGCATAGATCCTGTTCCCAATTAACTCGGATAGTGGGCCCCGTCGAGCCCACTAGTTTCTGGTGTATAAACTGGGAATCGGCCCTTCATATATAGTATGTTGTTGGCCACAGTTGCCCGGTTGCCCCCTTAGCTAACATTATTCAATTCCTTGACGCCACATAGCCTCTGCATCGCACTTGGAAATAAAATTTCTCCAACCCTCGCCGGAGAATTTTCTCCTTCCTCCACGTTCCATCTGAAGTGGGCAGGACTGCAACACCTCAGTTAGATTAGATATGCCATATGTCCCCAAGGTTCCCTCTGTTAACGAGACTGGAAATTTACAAAGTAGGAAACTAGGAATAAACTCGGGTATCACTGGCATTCCCACTGACAAAGATGGTTTATTATAGGTAGTCACACAACTGGCAGGGTTTTATAAATGTGATCTCAGAGATTACAGAAGGGTATCCCCTGTAGACAACCAGAATCCGTATTTGTTATATGATCAATTTGATCCTTGGCAGGCCATTGAAACATGCACCAGCAAATCCAGGGGACCTTGCTGGCGAGAGCTCCGTTTTATTGATGCCCCTCGTGACTCGGTATGTGCAGCCTCTAAGGCTCTAGGTAGCTTCGAGGTTGTAGCTTTGTGCCATAAACTAATGGATCATATTTATATGTGGTGTGATCCCGTGTGCTGGTTTTTTCTGGTTCTCTTGTTTTATATTGGATACAGGACAATTTAGCCGTGTTGTAGGGGACGTGTTTTTTGATCAGCACTTGTGCCGTACAATTGGATGCATGCCCGTGACGTTTCATCTGATATATAGTCCTGGAATTGCATGGGAGTTATGACAGTGGAGTATGGAGAATTAAGCAAATGCATTTTGAAGGTTGACGGTATCAATTATGCTCTCACTTTTGTGAAGGCATGCCCTCCACAGTCGCTCTAGCAAACTCTTCCCTCTGAGCTTGCAGAATTGACATCATCTTAAGGTCATTTTTTGTGGAGGAGACGTGCAAGTATTCCATTTTTTAGAGATCATAGTCAAAGAAATACTTACTGCAATGCTTTCTTGAACAATGCGGTGCACTATCCAATTCATGACAAGTTCTGTTGTAACCATTAGACAGTAGGGTACCTCACTTTGGTAACAGAATAAGAGAAGAGTAAGACCTCTTATTAGTAGAGTAAGATTAATTCTATTTTGATTGGAAGAATTATTTATTTCGCATCAAAATTACTTATTTGCAGAATAAGGTGAATAAACAATTTCACCTCACATATAAGAATTAGATATTTCACTAATATGATTCTGTTCGACTGTCAAAGTGAAGCACTCATTATTATGAGATAAGCAATTTAGAATAATTAATCCTATGATAATCTATTCTGCTATCCAAGTGGGACTTGCAACAAGCTATTTCTTATCGTAGAATGATTTACAGTGGAATTGGATAGTCCTTTTTAAGAGCTGCACGATGGAATTTTTCAAGTTTAGTAATCATCTTCCTTCGTAATTTGGCAAACGTACAACAGTGAACTGATCATGGATTTGCACCAGGAGAAGCCAATCATCAACTATTATGCGCCAGAAAGCTGTGCATATTTGTCAACATCTGATTCAAATAATTGAAAACTTATCGTTTGGTTGTCACTTTTGAGGTGTACCATATGACTCGACTGTAGAGAAATTATAAATGAACAAGCTCAGTTAGGAGGAAAGGTTAAACTCGGAAGATGTCCGGAAGGATTCAAGAAGATCTCGCTTAAATGAGACTTCCAAAGCTGGATCGATCCAAAGGGGGATTCCTCAGCAGCGTTCTTGAGCCATTGACGAGCTGCAATCCTATCTCAGGATCTTGAGAGGAGGATTATGCATTAATTCAAGGTGTGGATGTTTGGATCAATACGTATTCGAATTCAAATCGCGAAATGGGAGTTGTGGGCCAAGGAAAGCTTGAATGCGAGCGGCCCAGAGATGGCAAGTTCCTGTTATGGGTCACTCGCCGCGGCGTTCTCCCCAGGGGAACTTCTCTCCAACGGCGAAAAGGCTTGCAACCACATTTACCTCCTCACATGTCCCGCCACTGCTAATAATAACAACACGTATGGTATGGTAGAAGGGCACACGTCGGTATTAATGCAACCATGCACAAGACTTCAAAACTCCCATTTGAATACTTTTTTCCTCTTTTCATGTCTTTGAATTCACATGCTAGCCCGTCAACTCATTAAAAGTTTCAAGAGAAATGTTATAGTATCACGTCTTTTTAATTGTGACTTGCCATACTCAATTATAGCCATCTAATTTTTAGATTCGACAGTCTAAAATATATATATTTTTTCTTTCGAAAGTATTGAATTTAAATTTGATATCCATAAATGAAGAGTACTAAACACCTCTTAGCATTCCTCAGTAGGCCAAAGATAGTGATTCCAACTTTGCCAAGGACTAATCTTATGTATTATGAAGCACCAAGATAGAAAGAGATAAAAGGCAATAAATACATGTAGAGTCTATACACTTTTTTATGTTATCTATCTCACATTGTCTAACTTGTGTCCTAAGCTTTATATATATTGCACTCTTAATAGGTCATGATGGTGAGAAAGAAGAAGCAGGGCAAGAGGAAATAACAAAGGGCGATGGTCACATGTCCCATTAATGCCCTCTCCCCATCACACCTCCCCACACCCCCCCCCCCCCCCCCCCCCCCTCGCATCTAGCCAAGATTGCCCTCCCCTTGGCCCCTTCTTTCCTCCCCCCTTCCCCCTTCTCCTATTTTTTGTTCCCCTCAAACCCGTCCCTCACCAAACGCCTCTGCCTCCAACACGAAGGACCACCCAACGGCTCTCCCCCCTCTCCCCCCTGCACCCATGCCCGGCCTTCTCCAAACTCCGTACTGACCTCAACCCAGCAACCACACTTCCGGTACTCCACTCTTCTTCTTCTTCTTCTCTCTCTCAGAAGCAATGTCGTCGTCGGGCAAGAAGAAGTTCCTGGTGCGGCACCCGATGGTAGTGGACTTGGGCTGCGGCTGCCGGCGGACGAAGCTGTACTCCCTCTTCTCCTCCTCCTCCTCCTCTTCGCAGCTCAAGTCCAAGCTGAAGCCCAGCTCCACCCCCAAGCACCACCACCACCCGCTGTCCTCCTACTACCCTTTCTCCCCCTCCACCACCACCACCACCACCATCGCCACCTCACCTTGGGAGACCAGCCGCCACCCCTCCTCCACCTCTACCTCCTTCTACGACGAGGATAACACGTCCTCTCCTTCCTCCCACGCTGCCTGGATGCGCCACAAGGAGCCGCCGCCGCCGCCCCCGAAGAGCAAGTCCGCGGGGGTGAATAAGCGCCGGGGGGCCAAGGGGCCAGTGGGGGAGAGCGTGGCGGTGGTGAAGGAGTCGGACGACCCCTACGTGGACTTCCGGGAGTCGATGCTGCAGATGATCCTGGAGAAGGAGATCTACGCCTGGGAGGACCTGCGCGAGCTCCTCAACCGCTTCCTCGCCCTCAACTCCCCCTACCACCACGACGTCATCGTCCGCGCCTTCGCCGAGATCTGGAATGGCGTCTTCTCCTCCTCGGCGGCCGCCCCCGCTGGAACGTCTTCGTCTTCCCACGCCGCAGGCGCCTACGGCAGCAGGCAGGGGAGGCCGCGCGGCCACCACGGCGGGGCGCGCAGGAGGCAGCTGCACATGTCGCCTGGCGCGTGACGCGCGGGCGAGAAAAGAAGCGGTAAAGAGAAAAATATTAAAAAAAAAGGTACACTAGTTAGTAGCGCTCGCGTCGACTGTGGGGTAAAAAGTTGAAGAAACGCACGCGCGCACGGGCGCCTGGGCCCGCACGCGCGCCCACGGCTAAAACTGTTCCGCGCACGTGTGGCTCCCGCTGGTTTTTATTTGGCTCGAGAGAGCAAACAGTGGACGTAACCTTTTTAGCCGGCCCCTTCCTTCTTCCTTCTGTTCGTGCTTCCTTCTGTTTGGAGTCGTGTTTTCAGATGGTCGGTGGGCCTTTTATGATGGTGTGGTTTGGAGTGGAGTAGAGTGTGGTGTTCTTTTGTTGTAGTAGTGGCTTTCGTGTTCCTGTGCGTGACTATTTGAGTAGTGAGAAGGCAGTGACTGACGAGTGTGGGTGTTCTGTAATCTGTAAATTTATCTACAGTAACATTGGTTAATGGTTATAATCATCGTATCACTGCGCTTCTCTCCCTGTCTCATTTCCTCACTAGTTATAACTAAGATACCAATCCGACCCATGAGAAGGTGTCACAGTTTTGAACTGTGTTAGTGGTGTTACTCTTCTATTGGGCGGGGTTGGTGCCGCAGTAGCCTGTGACTCTGTTGAGTGTGAGCTGAGAAGGTATAAAGACGCTGTTCTGAGTGTTCTCCTGCTGCTCTTTGGTCATCATTTAACTGTGTTCATGTCAATGCGTGTGCATCGGCTGCTGGGGGTTCTTCCGAGGGGATCCTTTTGGCACTGACGTGGGTAACCATGATAACCATCCCTGTCTCTCTGTCACTGTGGGTGGCGTGTGAGTTCTCCCCATTTCTCACCCCGTTTTCTGTTCCTCATTAATCGCCTTCTTCTTTATTATTTGCTCATTGCCCTGGATGGATCAGGCTTCAGGCTTTGTAAGAATTAGATCGACTCAGATCTTTCATGATCTAATATGGGTCAGATCGACTTGTATAGATTTGGTCGAGTCGCATGAAAAAAATCTCTTAAATCACATAGACTCAGGTCAAGCAACACCAACTCATAAGTCAACACGAGTCAATCTAGTATGACAAACCATGGGATGGACAATGTGGTACTTGAATCGTCTGTGCTTCAAAATCTACTGCTGAAAATTTATCTTCGAGGGTTAGAACCCAGAAACAACCGAAGGTTCGATACTAGACTGTGTATATGTATATGTGCTCGTGGGTTAGGCCATGTTCCCCTTGGGTCACCTAGCTCAAGGATATCCAGAGGTTAACTAGCTGGCATTGGAACGTTAAAAACTTATAAAATTGCTGCCCAACTTTGCATTTAACTTGCAAAATGCAGCCTGGGTTCCCCATTCCACATGGACAAGTTCCTCATCATCAATTCTTGGCATGGTGTCGCCGTGTCGGTGTGAGTCAAATTAGTGCCCCAACACATACGGATGCCCGTTGCAATAATGCCATGTGAGTTCCCTCCTTTGAGCTTGGGAATCACGTCAACGCTTCATTGCACAGCCGAGAGAGTTTAGTTTAGTAGTACTCCTTTAGTCTACGTTTCATTAGTTTCCTGGACTCCGGTAACATGGCTGGCAGCTACACTGCTCGACTTAGCTAGGGAAGGCTGGAAGAAATATTTTAGGCCTTGGCCAACACTAGAGAGAGAGGTTTAAGCATGAAACCAAAATGGGGAATAAAGTATGATTTGGAGGCGTCACTTAGCTAGATGAGCTGACCAGGACATCAAATCCTTGATTTAATTAACTGCGCTAATATTCTTTAGAAATTGAATTGCAGAAATATTCTTCGATAGTGTGCATATTAACCATCACTGCACTTCCATAGCAGGTGTTTCACTAACCTAGACACACAATGAGCTAAGGTTTAATCATGTAACAAGAACCGGAGATCTACTGACAATAGAAGATAGAAAATTCCATTAGATTCATCTAAAGATAGTAAAGAAACTATAATTCAAAAAAGATTAAATCGGGTCGATATATGTGATCGTTTTGTTTAGAGAATCCTTCACGAAGTACAACCACCTAATATAAATGACATGAAGATATACTTCAACGCACAAAATTTGGGATAAAGTTCGTATAAGCTATTGTAGACAGGAAATGGAAGAAGACTGTGCAGAATGAATTGTTAGAGAGAACACCTGCACGCTCATCTGCACGCATGCATGAGCCCACATACAGTGACGCACTCGTACAAGAGTACCTTACTTTGGTAAAAGAGAGTTTTTTTCTCATCTTTTAATGTGGGACTAAAAGAAGGATATAAAAGATTAAAGGTTCATAAAAGTTTTTGATCTTCGGAAAAGAAAAAAAAAATCTTTGTAAATTAAAAGAATATCTAAAAAAATTCTCAAGAATAGGGATTGTTAAAAAAGTCAATCCTAGTGTGAGTTAATATCAAATCTTAAACCTTGAAAAGAAAGGAGAATAGAGATCTAGTGTGAATGAGACAGAATCTTGGCATTTTCTTTTCTAGGGAAAAAAGTTTTATTAAGTTTAGAAATAAGAAAACGTTTGATATAATTTTTCAATCCAAGTGATAAAAGTTTGGCTTATTTATTTATTTTTCTAGACCTTTGAATTTGAGAATATAACTTAAATAAACCTTTCTATTCTATGTTCTGGAATTCCTAACTCACTTAAGAGGACAGTAAAAAACAGGAAGGCTATTAGTATTACCTTGTAAAAAGGATGCTCCATCTAATCGTTAGTGAAAAAGGAATACATAAAAAAATCTAAAATTCATAAAACTTCTGATTTTGATCATTAACAAACTTAATTAGACGCTTGGCTAATGAAAGGTGATGAGGCAAAATCCGATTCGGCCCATTAGAGCAGGCCCAAACCCCGTTCAGCCCAACAGCAGCAGTACCAGGCCCTCCGGCGGCCTCCAGCCCATCGGCGGCCCAGCAGCCCTCGGCCCAGTAAGCGGCACCGTCGCTCCCGGCCCAACAGGCTTCAGCCCGTCAGCGGCCCACCAGCCTTCGGCCCGGGAACAGCACGGCAGCCCAAGGCCCAGCAGGCTTCGGCCCCTCAGCGGCCCAACCCCCTTCGGCCCGATAGCCGAGTCCGGCCCACTCCGGTGGCGGATCTGGCACTATGGCGGTTTACCAGTAAGCCCAAACATAGTCCTATATCGGCTACCACCGTTAACCAACCTCTATCCTCTGCTATAAATACACCGCTATTTATTGCCAAAGGTATGCAACTCTTTGCCTCCGAGACCCTTAAGGACTACGGTCCAAAAAGCATTAAAGCTACTTCTTGCTTTCTGAATCGAATCATCTTCAGAAGCTAACTTGACCGTCGGAGGGGGTTCCTAAGGGCCAGAGCCCGGGACTCCTGCTGACCGGTTTCTTCTTCTTTCCCTCCTGCAGGAGCTCGATTCGAATCATCGCCGACCTTCCCGAGTCGGTCTCGGCCGCCGACCTCGGATTCCTCTCCCTGGTCTCGACGCCGTACGACGGCTGCCCCGCAACGGGAGACTCGGCCCCGCGCTGTCCCTTCGTCCGACAAAAAAGGGCTCTTGGGCTCACTATCCAAGAGCAAGCCGAGTCCGAGACCCTTCCGGCCTCGGACCGTCGGCTTCAGCCTCATCCACGCCGCCCCTTCGCCCGCCGAAGGAGCATCGGCCCCGACTTCCTGAGGACGAGTCCGCACCGACCGAGGCGCTTCGGCCTTCGGACCCTCGTCTCCGCCTCCGCTTCCTCGGCCTTCCGGATCCCCGTCGGGCCTCAGCAACATCGATCCGAACCGGCTTCGGATCCATTTCTCCGGATTCCGGCCTCGGAGTCCGGTCGTGATAGATCCAGTCTACATCACGTGGCGCCGTCTGTGGGAAACCAACAAAACAAGTCATGTCTCAGCGACCGGTGACCCGACGATCCGGGCAAGGCGAAGCAGAAGCGCGGGAGGCCTCGGCGCAGATGCTGTCTTCCGAAGGCGCACCTTCTGCCCCGCCGAGCCTGCCTCTGCCGACCATACCGGAATCTCTCGGCTCGGAAGACCGAGTGGGGGTACTCCAGCAGCAAGTGGCGACGCTGACCGCTGCCGTCACGTCCCTAGCGCCTCTCCAGGAGATGGTGTCCGCCATCGCCCAGCGCATAGGGCTGATGGGACAGCCTCCTCCGCAGGCGCCGCTCCCCCCGCTCTGCCCAGTACAAGATGCCCGGTTCCGGCCGGCGCCTGCGCCGGTTCCTCTCAACGAGGCCGCGGAGACGCACAGCGAGCCCCCGACGCTGCCTGTCCGAACTCCTCGCACCGATCGCCTGACGGAGCAGGATTATGCTTCGTCAGGGTACCGTCCGGTCCGAACCGGAGGACAATCCGTCGCCACCTCGACCGCCCCGGACCTGGACCAGCGGCTGACGGCGATGCGCAAAGAGATGCAGCAGATGGTATCTCGGCCTCACGGGGCCCCCCTCGCCAGCAGCATCCTGGAGCAGACCCCATTCACGGCAGAGCTCCTAGCCCTCGAGGTACCCCCCAACTTCAAACTGCCGAAGGGCCCTCTCTACGACGGAATGACAGATCCGGTCTGTCATTTCCAGAAGTTTAACACTTACCTTCGGGTCCGAGGGATCTCCGAGGCAGTCCGCTGCCGTCTTTTCCCCCTCACCCTTGAAAAAATCGCCCTCACCTGGTTCGAGGCTCTGGCCCCCAACTCCATTCACTCCCTGGTTCAGTTGGGCCAGTTGTTCATCGACCAGTTCTATGATGCCACCCGGCAGTCCAAAACTTCCGCCAGCTTGCTAGCCATCCGGCAAGGCCCCACCGAAACCCTCCAGGAGTACTTCACCAAGTTCCGGACCGAGGCCGCCCAGATCCCAAACCTCGACAGCTCGATCGCGGTCTCGGCCGTGATCAGCGGGTGCCGGGATGAGGGGCTCCTCGGTTCCATCGGGAAGCGCCATCCCCCTAGCTTTCAGGACCTCGTGGCCCGGGCCCATAAGTACATCAACCGAGAGGCCCTGATGCTGTCCAGGGGTAAAGGCGCAAACGAGACTACCTCGACGCCTGCTCCCCCGGCGGTCCGACCTCGGTCCGAGGACCAAGAGCCCTCCCGGAAGCGTTATCGCCGGGAGGATTGGGACAGGGAGAGGAGACGGGACCCGCAGCCGCGGTACCTACCCTTACCTGCTCCCCCTTCCCGGATGCTCATGGAGGTGAAGGGCATGCTCCGGCGGCCTGATCGCATCAAGACCGATCCTCGCCAAAGGGACCCCGGCAAATACTGCGAGTATCACCGAGAGATCGGCCACACGACGGACGAGTGCCGGCAACTCCGGGAAGAAATCGACCACCTCATCCGGGAGGGGAGATTGCCGCAATATCGGCGGGAACAGCCGCCGCAGCAGAACCGGGACGTCCCTGCAGCACCCAGACAGCAACTACCCCCGGCGATAGAAGCCGCTCCTCCGCCAAAAGCCACCGCGGCCCCAGTTGAATCATCCCATCAAAGGCCCAGCTCTGGGTCTATCATGATGATATCCGGAGGGCCCGGGGAGGGATCAAGGTCGCGGCAACGCAGCACCGTGGCGGCGGTCGACGGCGAGCCGAAGCGGCCTCGTCTGGAAGACATCACCTTCGGCGCTGAGGACCTGACTGATGTTCAGGTCCCTCATGATGACGCTCTCGTCGTCAACGCTGTAATAAATAACTATGATGTACATAGGATCTTTGTGGATAATGGAAGCGCCCCAAACATCTTGTTTTACGATTGTTTCGAGAAAATGGGATTGAGTGAGGCTAGTATGAAGCCTCATCGGGACCCCCTCTTCGGTTTTAACGGCTCGCCCTGCCGAGTAGAAGGTATTGTTCGGCTTCCTGTGACCTTGGGCTCCGCCCCCCGGCAATTGACCGTTGAAACGGACTTTGCCGTTGTAAAGATCGAATCAGCCTACAACGCCATATTCGGCCGAAGGCTCATCAGCGGGGTCGGAGCCGTGCCATCATCCTTCCATCAGAAGCTGAAGTTTCATACCAACCACGGGATCGGCGAGGCCAAAGGAAACCAAGAAGCAGCCCGGCAGTGCTATATGATTTCGGTCAAAGGGAAGGCCGCAGCCGAAACCCTGACAATCGAGTCATCAGCCGAGGCATCTCCAGGAGAGGCACTCCTCGCCGTCCCTATTCCGGGAGGCGAGGGGCGAGTCCTGATGATAGGCTCCGGCCTGGAAGAGATTGAAGCAGAGAAGCTCACCGAGTTCTTGAAAGAGAACCTCGACGTCTTCGCCTGGTCCCCATCGGACATGCCCGGGGTTGACCCGGAGATAGCCGAGCACCGTCTCCACATCGATCCCAACCAGCCCCCAGTGAAGCAGAAGCGGCGCACCTTCAATCAAGAAAGGAGAACCGCTATCCAAGCCGAAGTACAGAAGGGGCTGGACGCCGGATACCTCCGAGAGGTGCATCATCCGGAGTGGATCGCCAATGTGGTCATGGTGCCGAAGAAAGAGGGCAAGTGGCGTATGTGCGTGGACTTCACCAACCTCAACAAAGCCTGTCCGATGGACAGCTTTCCGCTGCCTCGGATAGACCAGGTAGTGGACGCAACGTCCGGCCACGAGCTCTTAAGCTTCCTCGACGCCTATTCAGGCTACCACTAGATCCGGATGCATCCGGATGACGAGAGTAAGACCAGCTTCACGACCGATTTGGGCCTGTACTGCTACACCCGAATGCCCTTCGGTCTGAAGAACGCCGGCGCAACCTACCAGCGCCTGGTCAACAAGGTGTTCGCTCCGCAGCTGGGCCGAAACATGGAGGTCTACATAGACGACATGTTGGTCAAGAGCCGTGTCGCTTCTGAGCATTTGGCCGACCTAGCCGAGACTTTCTTCGCCCTTAGGCAGTACAAGATGAAGCTGAATCCGACTAAGTGCGCCTTCGGGGTAGCCTCCGGCAAGTTCCTCGGTTACATGGTCACCCGTCGAGGGGTGGAAGCCAACCCCGAAAAGATTTCGGCCATCATACAGATGCGCCCCCCGGCAAACATCCGAGAGGTACAGAAGCTGAACGGGAGGATCGCAGCCCTCAGTCGCTTCATGTCAAGGGCGGCTGACTATTGTTTCCCCTTCTTCAAGCTGCTGAAGAAGGCCAACAGCTTCGAGTGGACGGAAGAGTGCCAAGCGGCCTTCGACCAGTTGAAGGCCTACCTCGCCAAAGTCCCCATCTTATCCAAGCCAGTTCCTGGTGAACCCCTGAGCTTATATCTTGCGGTTTCCGAGACAGCTCTCAGTGCCGTCCTCGTCCGAGAGCAAGAAGGCATGCAGAAGCCGGTTTATTATACCAGCTGAGCCCTTCAAGGGGCAGAACTCCGGTACCTTGCCCTGGAGAAGCTGGCTCTGGCCCTTGTCTCGTCCGCAAGGAGGCTCCGACCCTATTTTCTGGCCCATTCCATGAAGGTCCTCACCGACCAGCCCCTGAGACAAGTCCTCTCCCGGCCAGAGGTGTCCGGCAGGCTGGCAAAATGGGCGATCGAGCTGGGAGAGTTCGATATCTCCTACGCTCCTCGGGTAGCTATAAAGGCCCAGGCGTTGGCAGATTTCATCGCCGAACTTACCCCTGGCGCCTCCGAGGCGCCTTAGCCAGTGCCAAACACGCCCGAAGCCGAAGCTACTTTGGCTCCTGTACCGGCCGACGAATGGCGACTCTTCGTAGACGGCTCCGCGTGCTCCACAGGCAGCGGCGCCGGATGGATCCTGGCGTCGCCCGAAGGGGTCGTCATGGAGTACGCCCTACGCTTCTCCTTCCCAACGACCAACAATGCCGCCGAGTATGAAGCTCTCATCTCCGGCCTCCGGGCCGCAAAGAAGCTCGGCGTCCGGAACCTGAAGGCCTTCAGCGATTCCCAGCTGATCGCTGGCCACATCTCCGGGGAGTATGAGGCCCGGGACGCAGTGATGGCTTCTTATCTCCAGGTGACTCGCAAAATCCTCGCCCAATTCGACTCTTATGAAATTGTGAGGATCCCGAGAGCCGAGAATGCCCGAGCCGATGCACTTTCCCGGCTGGCGTCAACCCAAGACGGGGGGGGGGGGGGGGGGGGGGGCGAATGATCCTCGTCGAAGAGCTCGCCGAACCAAGCCTCGGCGAAACCGAGGCCATGCTAGTCGCCGAGGCCGAGACCGAAGCCGAGACTTGGATGACCCCCCTCGTCGCTTTCCTTCTCCAAGGAGAAGTCCCGCCAGATCCGAAGGAGGCAAAGCGCATTCGACAGCGCTCATCCCACTTTCTTCTTCTGGACGGGGCCCTGTACAAGAAATCCTTCGGCCGACCACTGCTGCGGTGCCTCGGCCCAGCTGAAGCCGACTACGCCACGAAAGAAGTCCATGAAGGGGTATGCGGAGCGCACGCGGGAGGAAGGGCCTTGGCTCACAAGCTCCTAAGGCAAGGCTACTGGTGGCCATCACTCCGAGAGGACGCCTTAGCCCTCGTCCGGCGCTGTGACCAGTGCCAGAGGTATAGCTCCCTCATCCACCAAGCAGCCACCCTTCTGACCCCCTTATCCGACCCCTGGCCTTTCGCTCAGTGGGGGATTGACCTCCTGGGGCCTTTTCCCATCGCCACCGGCCAGAGAAAATTCCTCATCGTAGCGGTAGACTATTTCACTAAGTGGGTCGAGGCCGAACCCCTCGCTGCGATAACCGATGGCAATGCTTGGAACTTCGTCTGGAAGTCCATCATTTGCCGGTTCGGCATCCCTCGGGCCATCATTTCTGACAATGGGAAGCAGTTCGACAGCCAGCGGTTCAGCGACAACTGCGCCAGCTTCGGCATACTCCGCAAATTCACTTCGGTGGCACATCCTCGAACCAATGGCCAAGTCGAAGTCGTTAACCGAAGCCTCCTACAGGGATTGAAAACCCGCCTCGGCGAAGCTAAGGGCCGATGGGTGGAGGAGCTGCCGAGTGTTCTGTGGGCTTATCGGACGACAAGCCGAACCCCCACCGGCGAAACTCCCTTCCGCATGGCCTACGGCGTAGAAGCCGTTATTCCGGTAGAGATCGGCCTTCCCTCTCCCAGGATCATCGCTTACGATCCGAAGGCCAACGAAGAAGGAATGAAAGACCACCTGGACCTCATTGAAGAGACTCGAGACAAGGCCCGCATCCGGCTGGCCGCTTATCAACAGCGCATGGCGAAGTACCACAACACTCGAGTAAAGCCCCGAAGCTTTGAAGTAGGGAGCCTCGTGTTGAGGAACGCTCATGCTTCCAAACCAGCCGAAGCCTCAGGAAAACTTGCCCCCAACTGGGAGGGGCCTTATCGAATCAGGGAGGTGATCAGGCGTGGAGCTTATCGGTTGGAAACCCTTTCGGGCCAGCCTCTCCCTCGCACCTGGAATGTTGAGCGCCTTCGGCGTTATTATGTGTAAGTCACTTTTCCCCAGGCATACAGCCGAAGAGTATGAATAAATATTTCTCTTGTCAGGAGGCATGATTCTTTCTAAGTCCGTGTAAACCGCACCGGGAGTGGCTTCGGCCATGCAAACCGTATCGGGAGCGGCATGGTATTCTTTCTAAGTCCGTGTAAACCGTACCGGGAGTGGCTTCGGCCATGCAAACCGTATCGGGAGCGGCATGGTTTTCTCTAAGTCCGTGTAAACCGTACCGGGAGTGGCTTCGGCCATGCAAACCGTATCGGGAGCGGCATGGTTTTCTCTAAGTCCGTGTAAACCGTACCGGGAGTGGCTTCGGCCATGCAAACCGTATCGGGAGCGGCATGGTTTTCTCTAAGTCCGTGTAAACCGTACCGGGAGTGGCTTCGGCCATGCAAACCGTATCGGGAGCGGCATGGTTTTCTCTAAGTCCGTGTAAACCGTACCGGGAGTGGCTTCGGCCATGCAAACCGTATCGGGAGCGGCATGGTTTTCTCTAAGTCCGTGTAAACCGTACCGGGAGTGGCTTCGGCCATGCAAACCGTATCGGGAGCGGCATGGTTTTCTCTAAGTCCGTGTAAACCGTACCGGGAATGGCTTCGGCCATGCAAACCGTATCGGGAGCGGCATGGTATTCTTTCTAAGTCCATGTAAACCGTACCGGGAGTGGCTTCGGCCATGCAAACCGTATCGGGAGCGGCATGGTATTCTTTCTAAGTCCGTGTAAACCGTACCGGGAGTGGCTTCGGCCATGCAAACCGTATCGGGAGCGGCATGGTATTCTTTCTAAG
Organism: Zantedeschia hybrid cultivar; assembly: GCA_030544215.1. Classification (NCBI taxonomy): domain Eukaryota; kingdom Viridiplantae; phylum Streptophyta; class Magnoliopsida; order Alismatales; family Araceae; genus Zantedeschia; species Zantedeschia hybrid cultivar. The sequence goes on along the minus strand of JARZZO010000014.1, from coordinate 18,702,463 downwards.
TCCGTGTAAACCGTACCGGGAGTGGCTTCGGTCATGCAAACCGTATCGGGAGCGGCATGGTATTCTTTCTAAGTCCGTGTAAACCGTACCGGGAGTGGCTTCGGCCATGCAAACCGTATCGGGAGCGGCATGGTTTTCTCTAAGTCCGTGTAAACCGTACCGGGAGTGGCTTCGGCCATGCAAACCGTATCGGGAGCGGCATGGTATTCTTTCTAAACCCGTGTAAACCGTACCGGGAGTGGCTTCGGCCATGCAAACCGTACCGGGAATGGCTCCGGCCACGTATATCGATTCGGGAGGAGCCAAGGCATATCTAAGTTCGCGTAAGCGGAAGCATGAATGGCTTCGGTCATCCGACAAACGTAAGAAGCGGCAAGATGTCCCTTCGGGATCATGTGGACCACAATAGTAAAGGCCCCGGCCGAATACTGTGGCGACATTCTGTCCGAACCTACATCGGGTCTCGGCCTTACAAGCTATGGCGAACGACGACAGGACCTCAGGCTCCTGAAGGGCTATATTCGGTCGATCGTACGCGAGCACCGAGGTAAAGCCAAACACATTCCTTGTATTTATAGAGAAGGAAGTACAAAAACCGGCCATATCCTAGGCCGAGGGCTTACAACAGAAGAAGAAGTAGAAGCGGGCTGTATAATTGGCCGGAGGTTTACGATACAAGAAGAAGCGTAAACCGGCCATACCCTAAGCCAAGGGCTTACAACAGAAGAAGAGGCACGAACCAGGGAAGATCCCCACGTCATTCTTCGGCTTCGGCCTCCTCCGCCTCGGCTACGGCTTGTCCCGGAGAGGGAGAGGGAGAGGGGGAGTCGACGATCTGCACCGCTTCAGGAGCAGCAGCCTCCTCAGCGGTAACCTCCTCGTCAGCGGCCTCCTCAGGGACAGCTTCCTCGGGGACCCCCTCAGCGGGCGCAGCTTCATCATCTGGCGCAGGAGTCAAGGCCCTCTCGGCCATAAGTCCCTGCCACCAAGACAGGAGCTCCTTGGCTTCCGCGCCCCTCGGTAGGTCGACCCCCGTCAGATCGACACTCGGGCAGGCCCTCTGAGCGACAGCCAACCCAAGGTCGAAGACGGAGGAAGAAGCCTGCACTTGAGCTTGGATGATCTCCTCAGTAAAGTCCGGGCCGGCCTTGTATTCGGCTACGGCCAAGTCTGCCACCTCCTCCAGCTCCCGCTTCAGCGCCGATACCTCCTCGGCGTGCCGCTGCTTCTCCGAGGCCCGCCGGGAGTCCTTCTCTTGAATCTGGGCCTTGAGGGCCCGGATCTTGGACTGAGCCGCGGCGAGCTCCCCCTCGACCTTCGTCTTGGCCTCGGCAGAAGCGCGGGCTTCAGCTGTCTTCTCCGCCAGCTGCGCCCGCACCTGGGCACTCGAGGTCACGAGCCCCTCGACTAGAGGCTCGATGTCGGGCACCACCGAAGTACCCTCGCCCGAGCCATCCGACTCTTTCTCGGCCTCCAGGAGCTGGAGCCGGAGTTGCTCCTGATGGTGCATCAGGACGCTGCCTGTCACCGCAGCCTGCGAGCCGAAAGCGAACAGTGATCAGGAAAAAGGAAAATCAAGAGAAAGCGAAGGAAAGCTCGACTGAAGCGCCTACAAGCATATTACCTGGACAGACAGCCGAGCGCTCATCGCCGCCAGGCTGAGGACCGAATGGTGCTTCAGCCCTTCAAAGGCCGAAGGGAGAGTGAGACTGCGGAGCAGACGGAGGCACGTCTGCGAGTCTTCCATACTCTCGTCCTCATAGATCCCCGGTTCGGGGCGCCACCACTTGCGCTGCACCCGTGGAGCCTGCGACCCGGCGCCTTCGTCGCCAACCCCGGCCGCTACAGCCGAAGGAGAATCGCCCCTCGGCGCATCTGGAGATGCCAGCCTCGCGGCCCTTCGGACCTCGGCACTCCTCCTGATCAGCGGAGTCTCCTCCGCATCCACGGCCTCTTCCGACCGGGGGCGCTTCGACGCTCGGCCGCCCCTGCGAGCGGCGAATTTCGACTTTCGCTCCCTCTCGAGAGCGGCAGCAGCGGCACGGCCCTCAGAAGAAGCCGCAGTCCTTGGGACCCCGCCTCGGGTCCTCGGGGCCCCGGCGCCTCGGCCGGTCCTGCCTGCCGCCTGCGGGGTCAGCGCTCGGCCCGGAGCGCGCCGGTCGGATATCCGGTCGAGGAGGGAGTCTAGATTGGCCATCACTGCAAGCAAGATAGACCCGTCAGAAACAAAACAGAGAACAAGTGCAAACTCAGAGCCGACTTACCCTCGGCCGAAACTTCATCAGCGTCCTCAGCCGGAAGAGCTTCGGCCAGAGGAGCGGCGGCCCTTCCTCCGCGGCCCCGCGGAGTCTCCCCGGGAGGAAGATAAGGGAAGGCCCGCACCGGATCGGACCTCGGATCCGGCCATACCCCGGCGGTCACCAGACGCTCCGACGCGCTGAGAAGCCCCCAGACACTATACGGGGCCATCATCTGGATGCGACCCACGAGGATGCTCTGGACCGGGGTGAGGGTAGGAGGATCCGAGAGGCCCGCAGCCAGCGGCGCCCATTCGGTAGGGAAGGGCCACAAACCCTTCTCCTTCTCCGGCAGGGAGACGAAGACGAACTTCCTCTTCCAGCCGTGGATGGACGAAGGCTTCTCGGAGAATACGCTTCGCCCAACCCGAGGGACGAAGCAATACCACTCGGACTTCCCCTGCGTCTGAATTTTGAAGAGGCAGCGGAAGACATTGATGGAAGGGCGGATCTTCACTTGAGCAAAAACGCTCAAGAAACCGTATACTGTGCGCCAGGAGTTGGGAAAGAGCTGAGACGGAGCCAGCCCGTAGAAACTGAGAAGGTTGATGACGAAGGTGGGGAGTGGAAGACGGAAACCCGCCTCGAAGCTATCAACGTAAATGGAGAAGGAACCCGGGCGGAAGGTGTTAGCCCGGGTGACGGAGTCAGGCCGAATGACCGTCGTCCAGGAAGGGAGCTGGAAGTAGGAGACCAGGCGCGTAACCTCGGCGTCCGAAAGGGCGCAGGATGCTTCCGAAGCCATATCCGGACGACGGCGTCCCGAAGTAGAAGCCTGGCCTGGGCTCCGGGCCTCTTCGGCATACTCGGCCCCGGAGGTCTCGGCCCCGGAAACCTCGGCTCCGGAAGCCTCGGACCCCTTAGTCCCGGAGACCTCGGGTTCGTCGGACATTGCTGGGGCAGAGGAGTCTGAGGTGAGGGGATCCGACAAGAGAGATCGCAGGGAGCGGGAATGAGTATACTCCTCGTCCGAAGGAGTAATCTCACTAGAAGAATCCCGGACCATAAGGCCACAAAGGGAAGGAGGAAAGTTGGGGCTTACTCGCAGAAAGGGGGAAGAAGGTCTCTCCTGAGCCGAGTGCGGCTCCTCTAACCTCCCAGCTCCACCAGCGATGCGCTCCAAGGAATGGAGACCTTCCCACGGTGGCCGGCGAGCTCGGACGAAGCCTTCAGGAAGCTAGCTTTCCGCAGGAGAAGGAAGAAGAGCTTAGAAGGTTGTAGAGGAAACGTAGGCGCGGCAGCAGGAAGAAGAACAGTGCCCTGCTGAGGGCTTGTATTTATAGAGCTCGCTCGGAGCGCCTCCCGCCGAAGCCAACGGCCGAGATCGTCCCGCTCGTCCCCTCGCCCCTCTCAGATGCACGCCACGTGCGTCGTCCTTCGGCAATGATGGCGGACCGGCTCCGGGACTAGCAGCGAAGCAATCAACGGCCGAGGGCGCTCCGACCCTTCGGCTGACCGCCCGATACGCGCCACGTGTCCCGATCTGCGCGCTGAAGATGAAAGAGGCGGCAATCCGAGTGAGGCCTCGGGCAGAGAGCCGAGGCGATCCGTGACCCGTGAGCGGTCAGGATCCTTTTGTGTTTTCGACGGAGCGGCCGAATGCGCGACGCGTGTCCCGTGCTTCCTCGTGAGGCGACGCGCCATCCCGTCCCTTTAATGGAGCCTGACACAAGTCAGAGGGCTCGGCCCTTCGGCTTCTTAGCTCTGAGCCTTCGTCGCCACTCCGAGCGGGGACGAAGCAACCGCATAGCCCTCGGCCGACCGAGGGCCCCCTCTTCCCAGTAAAAAAGGGAGCAGAGCTTCGGGTAAGGCACCGGTTACGATGCCCTTTCGACAGCTTCGGGCTATACTCTCGCCATCTCAGAACTGAGGAAGACAAGAGTGGGGGGCTATGTGATGAGGCAGAATCCGATTCGGCCCATTAGAGCAGGCCCAAACCCCGTTCAGCCCAACAGCAGTAGTACCAGGCCCTCCGGCGGCCTCCAGCCCATCGGCGGCCCAGCAGCCCTCGGCCCAGTAAGCGGCACCGTCGCTCCCGGCCCAACAGGCTTCAGCCCGTCAGCGGCCCACCAGCCTTCGGCCCGGGAACAGCACGGCAGCCCAAGGCCCAGCAGGCTTCGGCCCCTCAGCGGCCCAACCCCCTTCGGCCCGATAGCCGAGTCCGGCCCACTCCGGTGGCGGATCTGGCACTATGGCGGTTTACCAGTAAGCCCAAACATAGTCCTATATCGGCTACCACCGTTAACCAACCTCTATCCTCTGCTATAAATACACCGCTATTTATTGCCAAAGGTATGCAACTCTTTGCCTCCGAGACCCTTAAGGACTACGGTCCAAAAAGCATTAAAGCTACTTCTTGCTTTCTGAATCGAATCATCTTCAGAAGCTAACTTGACCGTCGGAGGGGGTTCATAAGGGCCAGAGCCCGGGACTCCTGCTGACCGGTTTCTTCTTCTTTCCCTCCTGCAGGAGCTCGGTTCGAATCATCGCCGACCTTCCCGAGTCGGTCTCGGCCGCCGACCTCGGATTCCTCTCCCTGGTCTCGACGCCGTACGACGGCTGCCCCGCAACGGGAGACTCGGCCCCGCGCTGTCCCTTCGTCCGACAAAAAAGGGCTCTTGGGCTCACTATCCAAGAGCAAGCCGAGTCCGAGACCCTTCCGGCCTCGGACCGTCGGCTTCAGCCTCATCCACGCCGCCCCTTCGCCCGCCGAAGGAGCATCGGCCCCGACTTCCTGAGGACGAGTCCGCACCGACCGAGGCGCTTCGGCCTTCGGACCCTCGTCTCCGCCTCCGCTTCCTCGGCCTTCCGGATCCCCGTCGGGCCTCAGCAACATCGATCCGAACCGGCTTCGGATCCATTTCTCCGGATTCCGGCCTCGGAGTCCGGTCGTGATAGATCCAGTCTACATCAAAAGGAATAAGGATGAATCGGTCACCGTTTACATGTATACGCTGCCGTTGGGATCGAACATTGTTTGAGCACACTTTAATAAAGCATAGAGACATTTAAGAGATATATGTATACACTTGAATATTGGAGGTTATACTATTTGCTGCAATGTGTCTGTATTCTAATCTAAGGATTGTAATGCAGGAGGCAGCAGTCGTCTAATTTAGTCGGATCGAACGGCTGCTGCGCAGTTTGATTGGACGGAGAAAGTCAATTTTTAATTTTTTACATATTTTTTTTTAAAAAAATATACAGTCAGGTCGAGGCCAATCCGAACAACTACCCTTTGATTTTCATCGAACGTTTCAAAAAATTTTAAAAAATCTGAACAGAAAATAAAAAATAAAAAATCGACTTCCCTACCCAGTTGAGCTGTGCAGCAGCCGTCCAATTTCGACTAAATCGGACTACTACATCTTACAGGGACATTATAACAAGTATTACTATGCATGCAAAGATTTAAATTAGAAGAATTGACTGCAGTCGTAAGACGGGCATGCGTACAAAATATCTTTTATCTTTGCGAGAAAGGAGATAAATGAGGCCCACCAACGGGATTGTTAGAATGCCACTTTCCAAAAGGAAAAGCGACCAGGTCCACCACCTTCCCTTACTATCAAAGGTCTTGTATGTGAATTGCAGATAATAAAAAATGTAAGAAACGTCAAAGGCCAGAGACGTCGATATGTCCGAGTGGTTAAGGAGACAGACTCGAAATCTGTTGGGCTCTGCCTGCGCAGGTTCGAATCCTGCTGTCGACGATAATATATTCTTTTTGTTTTAAAAAAATTTGCTAAGGTCCACTCGATAATGCGTTGTTCGCCTCCTTAGCCTGTCCCTTCTTTATAGCTTGCTGCTTAATTCACCTTTCGTGGCTGAGCGAGAAAGTTTGCGTGGGCTCTGGCTGCGCAGGTTCGAATCCTGCTGTCGACGTAAATTTAATCTTTTTATTTTAGAAAAATTTGCTAAGGTCCACTCGATAATGCGTTGTTCGCCTCCTTAGCCTGTCCCTTCTTTATAGCTTGCTGCTATTAATTCACCTTTCGTGGCTGAGCGAGAAAGTTTGCGTGACCCCTTCACCAAAAGTGGTAACAGCCCGAGCTACACTGCTGTCGACGAATTTTTTTTCATCTTTTTGTTTTTAAAGAAATTGCTAAGGTTCACTCGATAATGCGTTGTTCGCCTCCTTAGCCTGCCATGAGTCCCTTCTTTAGCTTGCTGTTATTAATTAGGGCTGTCAACGGGTCGGAGACGGAAACGGAAATGACACCTTCCGCTTCCGTTTCTTATAAGATTTATCGGAGACGGAAACGGAGTCGGAAGTGAGTGTTTCCGCTTCCGCATTAATTTCCGCTTTTAAATCGAAAATCGAAAACGGAAACGGAAGTAAACGGAAGTTCCGCTATCATCATCGCTATATTAAGAAGATATTTAAAATCATTATTACTATTCACTTTTTGATAAACTTTCTTCTAGTAATTAAAAAATTTAAGAACCTACAAAGTTTTAATATAGGTAAAAATTAATAATCTATAAATTTTGAATTTTGAAATATATTTTATCTATCAATCTAAATTTACATATAAATATACCCAAACATGTGCCATAAAATTATATTAAAGTGTTAAAAAGTTTCTAACTTTTTAGTATGACATTTTTTTATCAAATTGTTAAGAGATATTCTTACTATTATATATATTATATATTGATGTAGACTGGATCTATCACGACCGGATCCCGCAAACGGGGATTCGAAACAAGGAGGATCCGGAGCCGGTCCGGATCGAGCGGTGACGAGGGGACCCGACGGGGATCCACAACAGGGCGAAGCCGAAGCTATTTCGGAGTGAAGAGGATCCGCCCGCGGGGGGCGCGATCTGCCGCCGGAGCTGCTCTTGGATAGTGAGCCGCTGCTCCTTCGGTCGGACGAAGGCGCGGCGCGAGCAGGAGCTCCTGTCGGCGGAGCTGTAGACGAGCGTCGGAGCGGAAGCCGGAAAGTCCGAGATCGGACGGGGGGGACGGCTCGCTCTCCGACGAGGGGGTCCGACGGCACCTTCAGCGCGAGGCCGAGTCTCCTGGCGCGGGGCGACCGACGGGATCGCCCTCGGACGGCGAGTCCGAAGGCTACTTCAGCGTGAGACCGAGTCTCCTGGCGCGGTGCAGCCGGCGTTCGGCGTCGAGACCGGGGAGAGGAGTCCGAGGTCGGCGGCCGAGACCGACTCGGGGAGGTCGGCGATGATTCGAACCGAGCCCCTGCAGGAGGGAAAGAAGAAGAAGAACCAGTCAGCAGGAGTCCCGGGCGTCAGCCCTGGGGAACCCCCTCCGACGGTCAAGTTAGCTTCTGAAGAAGAGTCGATTCAGGAAGCAAGAAGAAATAGCTAGAACCCTATTCGGACAGCAGTCCTTTAAGGGGTTTCGGAAGCTTAGGGGGGCATCCGTTTTTCCACCCCCTCCTTGGCCACAAGTAGCAGGATACTTATAGCGGAGGGTAGCGGATGGTTAACGGTGGCAGCCGATATAGGACTAAAAGGAGGCTTACTGATAAACCGCCATAGCGTCTGATCCGCCACCGGAGTGGGCCGGATTCGGCTACCGGGCCGAAGGGGGTTGGGCCGCTGACGGGCCGAAGCCTGCTGGGCCCTGGGCCGCCGTGCTGTTCCCGGGCCGTAGGCTGATGGGCCGCTGACGGGCTGAAGCCTGCTGGGCCGGGAGCGACGGGGCCGCTTATGGGCCGAGGGCTGCTGGGCCGCTAACGGGCCGAAGGCCGCCGGAGGGCCTAGTACTGCTGCTGTTGGGCTGAATGGGGTTTGGGCCTGCTGCAATGGGCCGAATCGGATTCTGCCGCATCACATAGCCCCCCACTCTTGTCTTCCTCAGTTCTGAGATGGCAAGAGTATAGCCTGAAACTGCCAGAAAAGAAAGAAAATCACAGCAGGCGTCTTCCTGGGAGTCGTATTCCCCCTTCTTCTGGAAGAGGAGGCCCTCGGTCGGCCGAGGGTCGTGCGGTCGCTTTGTCCTTTGCTCAGAGGGTCGGCGAAGGCTGAGGGCTGAGAAGCCGAAGGGTCGGTACCTCCGACCCGTGTCAGGCCTCATTAAACGGACGGGACGGCGCGTCGCCTCGCAAGGAAGCACGGGACACGCGTCGCGCATCCAGCCGCTCTGGAGAAAACACAAACGGATCCCGACCGCCCGTGGGTCGTGGATCGCCCCGGCTCTCTGCCCGAGGCTCCGCTCGGATTGCCGCCGCTCCCTTTGTCGCCCGCGGATCGGGACGCGTAGCGGGCATCCGAGTGGTTAGCCGAAGGGTCGGAGTGCTGTCAGCCGCTGATTACTCTTGCCTCAAGTCCCGGAGCCGGTCCGCCATCATTGCCGAAGGACGGCACACGTGGCGGGCATCCGGAAGGAGCGACGGGACGAGCGGGACGATCTCGGCCGCAGGCTTCGGCGGGAGGCGTATCGACCGGGCTCTATAAATACAGGCCCTCTGCGGGGCACTGTTCCTCTTCTTGCTACCGCGCTTACGTTCCCCCCCGCAACTGCCTGACCTCTTCTCCCTTCTCCTGCGAGAGGCCAGTTTCCTGAAGGCTTCATCCGAGCTTCGTCGGCTATCGGGGGAGGCTCTTCGTCCCTCAGAGTGCATTGCCTGTGGAGTCTGGAGGCTTGAGGCGACGCCTGGTTCAGGAGAGATCCTCTCCTTCTTTCTGCGAGTAAGCCTCAGTCTTCTTCCCTCCCTCCGCGGCTTTATGGTCCGGAGCTCTTCTAGTGAGATTACCCCTTCGGACGAGGAGTACACTCCCCCCTCCCTGTCGGACCCTCTTGCCTCGGGATCTCTTACTTCCGCGATGTCCGGGGAGTTTGAAAGCTCCGGGTCTGAAACTTCCGGGACTGAGGTTTCTGGAGCCGAGGCTTCTGGGACTGAGGCTTCTGGGACCGAGGCTTCTGAGGCCGAGGCTCCTGAGGCCGAGGCTTCCGGGGCCGAGGCTTTTCAGGAAGTTCGGGACTCGGGCCAGGCTTCCACCTCGGAACGCCGCCTCCCGGATGTTGCTTCGGGGGCTAGCTGTGCCCTTTCGGATGTAGAGGTGAGGAACTTAGTTTCTTACTTTCAGCTTCCCTCTTGGACGACCCCCCTTCGGCCCGATTCCGCCACTAGGGCAAATACCGTTCGCCCGGGGTCTTTTTCTATTTACGTCGATAGCTTTGAGGCGGGATTCCGTCTCCCTCTCCCCACCTTCGTCGTCAATCTTCTTAGCTTCTACGGGCTGGCCCCTTCTCAGCTCTTCCCAAACTCTTGGCGCACTGTGTACGGATTCCTGAGTGTCTTCGCTCACGTGAGAATCCGCCCCTCCCTCAATGTCTTTCGCTATCTCTTCAAGATCCAGACGCAGGGGAAGTCGGAATGGTACTGCTTTGTCCCCCGGGTTGGCCGGAGGATTTTCTCTGGGAAGCCTTCGTCTATCCATGGCTGGAAGAGGAAGTTTATCTTCGTCTCTCTGCCGGAGAAGGAGAAGGGTGTGTGGCCCTTCCCCACCGAATGGGTGCCGCTGGCCGAAGGACTCTCGGGACCTCCTGTTCTGTCTCCCGTTCAGAGTACCATCGTGGGTCACGTTCAGGCGAAGGCCCCTTACGACGTCTCGGTGCTTCTTTCCGACGCGGAGCGGTTGATAGGTGCCGGGGTTTGGCCGGACCCTAAGCGTGATCCGGAGCGGGTCTTTCCGTACCTACCTCCCGGGGAGACTCCGCGGGACCGCGGGGGAAGGACTGCCGCTCCTCCGGCCGAAGCTCTTCCGGCTTTGGAGGCTGACGAAGTTTCGGCCGAGGGTAAGTCGGCTCTGAGTCTATTACTCGGTCGTTGTTTTTGGCTTCTGATATCCCTCTCTTGCTTTGCAGCAATGGCCCAGCTCGATGCCCTCCTCGACCAGCTATCGGATCAGCGCGCTTCGCGCCGGGCGCCGGCCCCGCAGGCGGTGAGCAGGCCTGTCCGAGGTACCGGGGGTCCGAGGACAAGAGGCGGGGGCCTCGGGACTGCGGCCTCCGCCGAGGGTCGTGCAGTCGCCGCTGCTCTTGAGAGGGAGCAGAGGACTAAGTTTGCCTCTCGGGGAGGCGGCCGAGCGTCGAAGCGCCCCCGGGTAGAGGAGGCCGAGGGAGAGGTGGAAGTCCAGCTAATCAGGAGGAGCGCCGGGGCCCGAAGGGCTGCAAGGTTGGCGTCTCCTGAGATGCCGAGGGGTGACTCCCCTCCGGCCGTATCGGCAGGAGCCGATGGAGGAGATGCCGAACCGCGGACGCAGCTCGAGCGGCGGCACCCCGCATCGGGGGAGAGCATGGAGGACCCGCAGACGTGCCTTCGTCTGCTCAACAACCTCACTCTCCCCTCGATCTTCGAGGAGCTGAAGGCCCACTCCATCACCGATCTGACGGAGATGAGTGCCCGTCTGTCGGTTCAGGTGAGCACCCCGAAAGTGTTTCAGCTCATCTTCAGCTTCTTCTTTTGATTCTACTGGCCCTCATCTGCCCTCGATCCGCATGCTTCAATGACGACCCGTGTCCTGATGCATCGTCAGGAGCTGCTCCAGCGTAAGCTTCTGGAATCCGAGGCGCATCCGGTTGGTTCGGGGGAAGGCACTTCGGCGGCTCCTCGCATCGAGCCCCTAGTTGAGGAGCTCGTGACTGCGAGTGCCCGAGCGCGGAAGCAGCTGGAGAAGAGGGCAGCAGAGGCCCGTGCCGCCGCCGAGGCCAAGGAGAAGGCCGAGAGCGATCTTGCGGCGGTCGAGTCCGAATTCCGGACTTTCAAAGCTCAGACCCAGGACAGGGAGGCTCGGCGAGCTTCGGAGAAGCGCCGCCTTGTCGAGGAGGTGTCGACCTTGAAGCGGGAACTGGAAAAAGCAGCGGAGTCGGCCGTGGCCAACTATAAGGCCGGGAACGACTATGCCCAGGAAATCCTCCGGGCCCAGCTGCAGGCTTCTTCCGCGGTTTTTGACCTCGGACTAGCAGTCGCCCAGCGGGCCTGCCCGAGCGTCGATCTGACCGGGGAAGCCATGCCAAAGGGCGAGGAAGTCCGGGAGCTTTTATCCTGGTGGGAGGAGCTCGTGGCGGAGAGGGCCCCGCCTCCAGCTGATGCCGAGGAGGCCGGTGCCGAGGAGGCCGAGACCGAAGAGGCCGATGCCGAAGAGGCCGATGCTGAAGAAGCAAATGCCGAAGAGGCTGCTGCTGAAGATGCCCTTGCCGAAGGCGCCGCTTCTGAAGCGGTGCAGGTCGTCGACTCTCCCTCTCCTTCTCCTGACCGAAACGTCGTCGAGGTGGAGGAGGAGGGGGTTGTCGAGGACTGATACGAGGGTTCCCCTCGGTTTTCTTTTTGCTTTACTTTTGTAAGCTCTTGGCCAGGCGTACGGCTGAGCTTTGTATCTCCCTTTACTTTAAAAAATGGAAGGAAGGTTTTTGGCTTTACCTGGCTGCTTGCGTACCATCGACCGAATGTAGCCCTTCAGGAGCCTTAGATCCCGCCGTCGTTCGCTATAGTTTGTAAGGCCGAAACCCGATGCCGGTTCGGATAGAACGTCGTCACAGTATTCGGCCGGGGCCTTTACTATGGTGGTTCATATGATCCCTTAGGGGCATCTTGCCGCTTCTTACGCTTGTCGGATGGCCGAAGCCCTTCACGCTTCCGCTCGCGCGAACTTAGATATGCCTTGGCGCTTCCAGAATCGGTATACGTGGCCGGAGCCATTCCCGGAACGATTTACACGGACTTTCAGAGAAAGCCATGCCGCTCCCGATACGGTTTGCATGGCCGAAGCCACTCCCGGTACGGTTTACACGGACTTAGAGAAAATCTTGCCGCTCCCGATACGGTTTGCATGGCCGAAGCCACTCCCGGTACGGTTTACACGGACTTAGAGAAAACCTTGCCGCTCCCGACACGGTTTGCATGGCCGAAGCCACTCCCGGTACGGTTTACACGGACTTAGAGGGAATACCATGCCGCTCCCGATACGGTTTGCATGGCCGAAGCCACTCCCGGTACGGTTTACACGGACTTAGAGAAAACCTTGCCGCTCCCGATACGGTTTGCATGGCCGAAGCCACTCCCGGTACGGTTTACACGGACTTAGAGAAAACCTTGCCGCTCCCGATACGGTTTGCATGGCCGAAGCCACTCCCGGTACGGTTTACACGGACTTAGAGAGAATACCATGCCGCTCCCGATACGGTTTGCATGGCCGAAGCCACTCCCGGTACGGTTTACACGGACTTAGAGAAAACCTTGCCGCTCCCGATACGGTTTGCATGGCCGAAGCCACTCCCGGTACGGTTTACACGGACTTAGAGAAAACCATGCCGCTCCCGATACGGTTTGCATGGCCGAAGCCACTCCCGGTATGGTTTACACGGACTTAGAGAGAATACCATAACAAGTTTTTCTGAAAGAAAGCGAGTTTCTGTATTTATAGCCTCCGGCTAAAAGCCTGGGGAGAGTTGACTTACATGTAATAACGCCGAAGGCGCTCCACATTCCATGTGCGAGGAAGGGGTTGGCCCGAAAGGGTTTCCAACCGGTAAGCTCCTCGTCTGATTACCTCCCTGACCCGGTAGGGCCCCTCCCAGTTGGGGGCAAGCTTCCCCGAGGCTTCGGCTGGCTTGGAAGCATGGGCATTCCTTAACACGAGATTCCCCACTTCAAAGCTCCGGGGCTTTACTCGAGTGTTGTGGTACTTGGCCATTCGTTGCTGATAAGCCGCCAGTCGGATACGAGCTTTATCTCGGACCTCCTCAATGAGGTCCAAGTGGTCTTTCAGACCTTCCTCATTGGCTTCCGTATTATAGGCAATGATTCTGGGAGAAGGGAGGCCGATCTCTATGGGAATGACGGCCTCTACCCCATAGGCCATGCGGAAGGGAGTTTCGCCGGTGGGGGTTCGGCTCGTCGTCCGATAGGCCCACAGGACACTCGGCAGTTCTTCCACCCATCGGCCCTTAGCTTCGCCGAGTCGGGTTTTCAATCCCTGTAGAAGGCTTCGGTTAGTGACTTCGGCTTGGCCGTTCGCTTGAGGATGCGCTACCGAAGTAAACTTGTGGAGTATGCCGAAGCTGGCGCAGTTATCACCGAACCGTCGGCTATCGAACTGCTTTCCGTTGTCTGAGATGATGGCTCGAGGGACGCCGAACCGGCAAATGATGGACTTCCACACGAAGTTCCAAGCATTGTTGTCGGTGATTGAGGCGAGGGGTTCGGCCTCGACCCATTTGGTGAAGTAGTCGACTGCCACGATGAGGAATTTCCTTTGGCCGGTGGCGACGGGAAAAGGTCCCAGGATGTCGACTCCCCATTGGGCGAAAGGCCAGGGATCAGATAACGGGGTCAGAAGGGTGGCTGCCTGATGAGTGAGGGAGCTAAACCTCTGGCACTGGTCGCAGCGCCGTACGAGGGCTAAAGCGTCCTCTCGAAGCGTGGGCCACCAGTAGCCTTGCCTTAGGAGCTTGTGAGCCAGGGCCCTTCCTCCCGCATGCGCCCCGCACACCCCTTCGTGGACTTCCCTTATGGCGTAGTCGGCCTCGGCCCGGCCGAGGCACCGCAGCAAAGGTCGGCCAAATGATTTCTTGTACAACACCCCGTCCAAAAGGAGAAAGTGGGATGAGCGCTGCCGGATGCGCTTCGCCTCCCTAGGATCTGGAGGGACTTCTCTTTGGAGAAGGAAAGCGATGAGGGGAGTCATCCATGTCTCGGCTTCTGCTTCAGCAATCTGCATGGCTTCGGTTTCGCCGAGGCTAGGTTCGGCGAGCTCCTCGACGAGGATCATCCGGCCTCCGCCCCCGTCTTGGGTTGACGCCAGCCGGGAAAGGGCATCGGCCCGGGTATTCTCGGCTCTCGGGATCCTCACGATTTCACAAGAATCGAATTGAGCGAGGATCTTGCGAGTTACCTGGAGATAAGACGCCATCACTACGTCCCGAGCTTCATACTCCCCGGAGATGTGGCCGGCGATTAACTGGGAATCGCTGAAGGCTTTTAAGTTCCGGGCGCCGAGTTTCTTCGCGGCTTGGAGGCCGGAAATGAGGGCTTCATACTCGGCGGCGTTGTTAGTTGCAGGAAAGGAGAAACGCAGGGCGTACTCCGTCACGACTCCTTCGGGTGATGCCAGGATCCATCCGGCGCCACTGCCCGTGGAGCACGCGGAGCCGTCCACGAAGAGTCGCCATTCGTCCGGTGCTGCCGGTGCTGAAAGAGCCTCGGCTTCGGCCACCTCGGGTTCTGGCTGCGGCGTCGTGCAAGCGCCGGGGGTAAGCTCGGCGATGAAGTCTGCCAATGCTTGGGCTTTTATTGCTACTCGAGGGGCATAGGAGATGTCGAACTCTCCTAGCTCAATTGCCCACTTCGCCAGCCTGCCGGACACCTCCGGTCGGGAGAGAACCTGCCTCAAGGGCTGGTTGGTGAGGACTTTCACAGAATGGGCCAGGAAGTACGGCCGAAGCCTTCTTGCAGAAGTGACGAGGGCCAGAGCCAACTTTTCCAGGGCTTGGTACCGGAGTTCCGCTCCCTGAAGGGCTCGGCTGGTGTAATAAACGGGCTTCTGAATGCCTTCTTGTTCTCGGACGAGGACGGTGCTGAGGGCCGTCTCGGAGACTGCGAGGTATAGGCTCAGAGGCTCCCCGGAAATCGGTTTTGACAGGATGGGGACTTTGGAGAGGTAGGCCTTCAACTGATTGAAGGCTGTCTGACACTCTTCCGTCCAGTCGAAGTTGTTGGCCTTCTTCAGCAGCTTGAAGAAGGAAAAACAGTAGTCGGCCTCCCTGGACATGAAGCGGCTGAGAGCTGCGATCCTCCCGTTCAGCTTCTGTACCTCTCGGAGGTTAGCCGGGGGGCGCATCTTTATGATGGCCGAAACCTTCTCGGGATTAGCCTCCACCCCTCGGTGCGTGACCATGTAGCCGAGGAACTTGCCGGAGGCTACCCCGAAGGCGCACTTGGCCGGGTTCAGCTTCATCTTGTTCCGCCTGAGGGCGGAGAAAGTCTCGGCCAGGTCGGCCAGGTGCTCCGCAGCAACGCGGCTCTTCACCAACATGTCGTCTATATAGACCTCCATGTTTCGGCCGAGCTGCGCGGTGAATACCTTGTTGACCAGTCGCTGATATGTCGCAACGGCGTTCTTCAGACCGAAGGGCATTCGGGTGTAGCAGTATAGACCCAAATCGGTGGTGAAGCTGGTCTTGCTCTCGTCGTCCGGATGCATCCGGATCTGGTGGTAGCCTGAATAGGCGTCGAGGAAGCTCAATAGCTCGTGGCCAGAAGTGGCGTCCACCACCTGGTCTATCCGAGGCAGTGGAAAGCTGTCCATTGGACAGGCCTTGTTGAGGTTGGTGAAGTCCACGCACATGCGCCATTTGCCATCTTTCTTTGGCACCATGACCACATTGGCTATCCAGTCTGGATGATGCACCTCTCGGAGATGTCCGGCGTCCAGTCCCTTTTGTACTTCAGCCTGGATGGCGGCTCTCCTTTCCTGGTTGAAGGTGCGCCGCTTCTGCTTCACCGGAGGCTGATCGGGATCGGTATGGAGTCGGTGCTCTGCTACCTCCGGGTCCACCCCGGGCATGTCTGCCGGAGACCAGGCGAAGATGTCGAGGTTCTTTTTCAAGAACTCGGTAAGCTTCTCTGCTTCACCTTTCTCCAGGCCGGAGCCTATCATCAGGACTCGTCCTTCGCCTCCTGGAACAGGGACGGCGAGGAGTGCTTCTCCCGGAGACGCTTCGGCTGATGACTCGATCGCTAGGGTTTCAGCTGCGTTCTTCCCTTTGACCGAAATCATGTAGCATTGCCGAGCGGCTTCTTGGTTTCCTTTGGCCTCGCCGATCCCGTGGTCGGTATGAAATTTCAGCTTCTGATGGAAGGATGAGGGCACGGCTCCGACCCCGCCGATGAGCCTTCGGCCGAATATGGCGTTGTAGGCTGACTCGATCTTCACAACGGCAAAGTCCGTTTCAACGGTCAATTGCCGGGGGGCGGAGCCCAAGGTCACAGGAAGCCGAACAATACCTTCTACTCGGCAGGGCGAGCCGTTAAAACCGAAGAGAGGGCCCCGATGAGGCTTCATACTAGCCTCACTCAATCCCATTTTCACGAAACAATCGTAAAACAAGATGTTTGGGGCGCTTCCATTATCCACAAAGATCCTATGTACATCATAGTTATTTATTACAGCGTTGACGACGAGAGCGTCGTCGTGAGGGACCTGAACATCCGTCAGGTCCTCGGCGCCGAAGGTGATGTCTTCCAGACGAGGCCTCTTCGGCTCGCCCTCAACTGCTGCTACTGTGCTACGCTGCCGCGGCCTGGACCCTTCCCCCGGTCCTCCGGATATCATCATGATAGACCCAGAACTGGGTCTTTGATGGGATGATTCAACCGGGGCCGAGGTAGCTTTGGGCGGAGGAGCGGCTTCTGTTACTGAGGGCTGCTGTTGTCTTGGCGCTGCAGGGGCGTCCTGGTTCTGTTGCGGTGGCTGCTCCCGGCGGTACTGCGGCAGTTTCCCCTCCCGGATGATGCGGTCAATCTCTTCCCGGAGCTGCCGACACTCATCCGTCGTGTGGCCGATCTCCCGGTGGTATTCACAATACCTGCCGGGATCCCTTCGGCGGGGATCAGTCTTGATGCGATCGGGCCGTCGGAGCATGCCTTTCACCTCCATGAGCATTCGGGAAGGGGGAGCAGGTAAGGGTAGGTACCGCGGCTGCGCGTCCCGTCGCCTCTCCCTGTCCCATTCCTCCCTGCGATAGCGCTTTCGCGAGGACTCCTGGTCCTCCGGCCGAGGTCGGACCACCTGGGGAGCAGGTGCCGAGATGGTTTCGGTGGCGCCTCTTCCTCTGGACAGCATCAGGGCCTCCCGGTTGATGTATTTGTGGGCCCGTGCCACGAGGTCCTGGAAGGTCGGGGGATGGCGCTTCCCAATGGAACCGAGGAGCCCCTCGTCCCGACACCCGCTGATCACGGCCGAAACCGCGATTGAGCTGTCGAGGTTCGGGATCTGGGCGGCCTCGGTCCGGAACCTGGTGAAGTAGTCCTGGAGAGTCTCGGCAGGACCTTGCCGAATAGCCAGCAGACTGGCGGAGGTCTTGCTCTGCCGGGTGGCATCATAGAACTGGTCGATGAACAACTGGCCCAACTGTGCTAAGGAGTGGATGGAGTTAGGGGCCAGCGTCTCGAACCAGGTGAGGGCGATCTTTTCAAGGGTGAGGGGGAAGAGACGGCAGCGGACTGCCTCGGAGATCCCCCGGACCCGGAGGTAGGAGTTGAACTTCCGGAAATGACAGACCGGATCTGTCATCCCATCATAGGGAGGGCCCTTCGGCAGCTTGAAGTCGGGGGGCACCTCAGTGGCCAGGAGCTCCGCCGTGAACGGGGTCTGCTCCAGGATGCTGCTGGCGAGGGGCGCCCCGTGAGGCCGGGACACCATCTGCTGCATCTCCTTGCGCATCGCCGTCAGCCGCTGGTCCAGGTCCGGGGCGGCCGAGGTGGCGACGGATGGCCCTCCGGTGCGGGCCGGATGGTACTCCGACGAAGCATAATCCTGCTCCGTCGGGCGATCGACGCGGGGAGCTCGGGCAGGCAATGCCGAGGGCTCGCTACGCGCCGCCGCGGCTTCGTAGAGAGAGGCTGGCGCAGGCACCGGTCGGAACCGGGCGTCTTGTACTGAGTAGAGTGGGGGGAGCGGCGCCTGCTGGGGAGGCTGCCCCGTCAGTCCCATGCGCTGGGCGATGGCAGATACCATCTCCTAAAGAGGCGCTAGGGACGTGACGGCAGCGGCCAGCGTGGCCACCTGCTGCTGGAGTACCCCCACTCGGTCTTCCGAGCCGAAGGACTCCGGGATGGTCGGCAGAGGCGGGTTCGGCGGGGCAGATGGCGCGCCTTCGGAAAGCGGCATCTGTGCCGAAGCCTCCCGCGCTTCCGCTTTGCTCTGCCCGGATCGTCGGGTCACAGGTCGCTGAGACATGACTTGTTTTGTTGGTTTCCCACAGACGGCGCCACGTGATGTAGACTGGATCTATCACGACCGGATCCCGCAAACGGGGATTCGAAACAAGGAGGATCCGGAGCCGGTCCGGATCGAGCGGTGACGAGGGGACCCGACGGGGATCCACAACAGGGCGAAGCCGAAGCTATTTCGGAGTGAAGAGGATCCGCCCGCGGGGGGCGCGATCTGCCGCCGGAGCTGCTCTTGGATAGTGAGCCGCTGCTCCTTCGGTCGGACGAAGGCGCGGCGCGAGCAGGAGCTCCTGTCGGCGGAGCTGTAGACGAGCGTCGGAGCGGAAGCCGGAAAGTCCGAGATCGGACGGGGGGGACGGCTCGCTCTCCGACGAGGGGGTCCGACGGCACCTTCAGCGCGAGGCCGAGTCTCCTGGCGCGGGGCGACCGACGGGATCGCCCTCGGACGGCGAGTCCGAAGGCTACTTCAGCGTGAGACCGAGTCTCCTGGCGCGGTGCAGCCGGCGTTCGGCGTCGAGACCGGGGAGAGGAGTCCGAGGTCGGCGGCCGAGACCGACTCGTGGAGGTCGGCGATGATTCGAACCGAGCCCCTGCAGGAGGGAAAGAAGAAGAAGAACCAGTCAGCAGGAGTCCCGGGCGTCAGCCCTGGGGAACCCCCTCCGACGGTCAAGTTAGCTTCTGAAGAAGAGTCGATTCAGGAAGCAAGAAGAAATAGCTAGAACCCTATTCGGACAGCAGTCCTTTAAGGGGTTTCGGAAGCTTAGGGGGGCATCCGTTTTTCCACCCCCTCCTTGGCCACAAGTAGCAGGATACTTATAGCGGAGGGTAGCGGATGGTTAACGGTGGCAGCCGATATAGGACTAAAAGGAGGCTTACTGATAAACCGCCATAGCGTCTGATCCGCCACCGGAGTGGGCCGGATTCGGCTACCGGGCCGAAGGGAGTTGGGCCGCTGACGGGCCGAAGCCTGCTGGGCCCTGGGCCGCCGTGCTGTTCCCGGGCCGTAGGCTGATGGGCCGCTGACGGGCTGAAGCCTGCTGGGCCGGGAGCGACGGGGCCGCTTATGGGCCGAGGGCTGCTGGGCCGCTAACGGGCCGAAGGCCGCCGGAGGGCCTAGTACTGCTGCTGTTGGGCTGAATGGGGTTTGGGCCTGCTGCAATGGGCCGAATCGGATTCTGCCGCATCATATATATATATATACACGTGTGTGTGTGGATGGATGTATAAAGTACATGATCATTCGGAAACGAAAACGGATTAGCGGATGCGGAAATGAGTGTTTCCGTTTCTGACTCCTATAACTATCGGAGATCTATTTCTGTTTCCTATAACTTAACGGGTGGTCTTTAACGGAGTTCCGTATCCACTAATAAAAACGGAAACGGAACGGATAATCGGAACTAGGATATCCATTGACAGCCCTAATATTAATTCACCTTTCGTGTCTGAGCGAGAAAGTTTACGTAGCCCCTTCACCAAACGTGGTAACAGCCCGAGCTACAGCTGCACCAGACCGGAGTCACCAGACACCTATGGAAATAAAAGATAGATCTGCGCATCATTGCGTGGCGCTCCCTCTCCTTGCACTGTTACAGCTGAACTCCTCTGCCACGCTTTAGCAACGCCATTAATCCCACTGCCACTGGGCTCTTGGGGAGGGTTGGGCGATCAGAACCATCACATGGAGATATCATGATGACGCGCCTCTCCCACCCCGAGTGGCCGTCCTTTTCATTAATACGCCATTTAGTTGAAGAGGCGCACGTAGCCATGCAGCATGTGAAGGGAGGAGGGAAAGCGACCCATCAATGCGCGGGAGGCGACTGTGCGGCGGAGCTCCGTGCCATGCCGTCGCAAGCGAGAGTCACAACGCGCGAAGGCCTGCAGGGAGGGGCAAGAAATGAGTGAATAGCCCGCCGAGGTAGGTGGCAGGGGGACTCCTCTGGCGTTCCGAGTCACCATCCTCGTCGTCTTCTTCCCTAGCCAGCCCCACCGTCCCAGTGCACTGGCTCGGTCTCATCGATGCAGACGAAGGGAGTGCAAAACAGCGAGAGAGACGCCGGCTGCGGTGGGGTGCGACTGTGAAGAGGAGGAGGAGCCTTCTCTGGCAGCTTCGAAAGTTGGCGTCGGCAGTAGCAACAAGAGTACGTGCCTCGATATCTCCTTTGTAACCGAGGTCTGGGACCTCATCACAACCCCCCCAGCTACGTACTGCTAAGTCTCGTGTACTGTTGCGGAACAACACTCACCACCACCACACCAACCGTTCGTCTTCGGAAACTGTGCGTCCGGAAGGGGATGAGATGGTGAACCCAGACATCCCCAAACAAAAAGGCTGCATGCAAGAAGAGACAAAGGTTACATTAAACCGGGATCTCGTGACACGGCTTAGCGTGAACTGGAGGTCGTCGTGTTCCCGCGCAAGTGGGGGTTCTTCTTCCCCCTTAACCTCAGCCACTACCTGCATGACTACACAGCGGTCACAGGACTCACCTTATGCCTTCACCACCTAGCGGAGCTGGAACATGGCGGGCCGTGAACCACTGAAGCTAGTTACTGTAGAATTGGACCTCCGGTTGTGCAGCAGCTTTTCCCAGAGCTTGCAGTGGAGTACATCGTTGGGCTACACTTGTTTGGAGCTAATGATGTCAGGTAATGGGCCACAAGCTCCCATATGAAATATGAAGACCCGGACCGATTCAGCTAAGGCGGCACCTATCCTTCCAGCCTACGAAGCAGAGAGGACACAACTAGGGGTGAAGAAAAAGGTTATTTAATGGTGAAGATAATAGTTATAATCTTATTCATATCCTTAAAAATGTGTATCCTTAACCTTATTCTTATGCTTATATATCCTTAACTTTATCCTTTCCTGGTATACCAACATTTTTATCTTTATTCTCAAAAGTTAATTCAAACGGATACGTAAATGTTAAATAATTTTGGAGGACATATAATTTTGCACTTTATTACAAAATATTAAATTATAAAATTTTCATCATATGCATAAAATGCAATTGTCACAAAATAAGGATTGATACGATTAATTTTAACTTCAAATGTATTATGTGAATGAATATATAACATAATAAAGTTAAACTTACGAAGAAAGTAAATTAACAACTTCAATAGCTACATGAAAAAAAAAATCTAGAGGGTAAGCATTATGTCATATAAAAATATATATTAAGGTGTCGTGCCTTAATTTTAAAATTTGTCAAAATTTTTTAAAGATTTTATATTTTTGTGTTTTTATGTTTCATAAATATGTTATAATATATTTTTCATAAACCATTTATATTATAATAAAAAATATAAAAGGATGGAACAATTGGATTACAAGATTTCGAAAGAATTGTTATCATTTCCTTATCCTATATAAAAAGGATAATGTTAGTATCCTTATCCTTAAAATTTATTATTCTCATATGTCTTGTAAACCACGGGTAAGGACGGAATATTTCCGATTGCTCTTTTCCATTTTAATCCTGGATACAACAAAGGGATTTCAACTTCATTCTAG
This sequence comes from Zantedeschia hybrid cultivar, assembly GCA_030544215.1. NCBI lineage: Eukaryota > Viridiplantae > Streptophyta > Magnoliopsida > Alismatales > Araceae > Zantedeschia > Zantedeschia hybrid cultivar. The sequence goes on along the minus strand of JARZZO010000014.1, from coordinate 18,680,718 downwards.
CAAAGCACAATGGACAGTCCAACCAGGAGTCATGAGGGCAGATTTATCACATTAGGTAATCGAAATATATTCCTATTTCAAGTATTTTCAACCATCAAAAGAAGTCAAATTAACTATAGCTCTAGAAACGATCTGTTTAGAGTGGTACCCATTAATATTGGAGTAAGAATGTCTTAGTGAAACTTTAGACCGGACTCCAGCAGTCACTAGGTCAAGGGTAACACGTGTAAAGTAACATGCCTTCTGAGACGTGTTCCATTGCAATTGGAGACTTTTTTTTTGTTTCTGATTTCCCAAGTTTGTAATATAATGCAAAACATTTAAATACAACTAAGAGCACAAGACTATAATCATAATTTAAAATATACCACAATGATCATATTCATGCAGTTATTTAAGTTGTATCAGTGTGCAATTTGGTGTATTTTAAATTTTAGTTGTGATCTACCTATAGTTATATTTAAATGCTCTGCATTGAATTTGAAACCTGAGAACGGAAACAAAGAAAAAGTCTCCAATTGCGGTGGGACAAGTCTCAAAAAAACTTGTTTACTTTACACGTGTCACTTTTGGACCGGTGACTACTGGAGTCCGATCTAATGTTGTATTAAGACTACAACTTGAAAGGCCAAAGCCATTAAATCTTAGTCTGCCATGGTCTTCATAGACCTCACGAGGTCAGCAAATGAATCGGCGCAACCGCCAATTAAAGGCGGACCACTTTGGCTTGTGTTCATAACCTGTGGTGGTGTTGAGCTCCGAAGACCTGCTGCAGGTCACGAGTCGTCTCTTTGCATGAGCTCAATTTATTTGTATGTCCGAACGAAGCTTGTGACAAGTTCATTACTTCACTATGGTACTCGTAACTTTGATGCACCCATCACTGTACGTACTAACTGATGTTGGTCATCCGAACGATTAATACTAGCTAGCCAGCTTCTTCCCTTCTCTCCTCGTATGGAGGCAAGTGCAGGGTTTGCGTTCTCCCGTGATCAATTTGTGTCAGTTTGGTTTATAACTTCTACGGTGCATTCATGGGCTTCCAAGAGAACCACATGACTTCCCCGGCGCTGACGGTGCAAAGCTTTCCAAGTCGAAGGACGCCACGGGGACCGAGCCTTTACTGCACACCCATTTTGGCGTGGGTGGCACTGGCACATGCAAGTTAGCATTTACTGACTACCTTAACAATTCACTTTGGGATGTGTTCCAACTGCACGGAATACTTGTGTGAAGTTGTGGCTTTCAACTGGGAAGACAAATCTTAAATCTTTTTACATTTGAGAAATGTTAAATTATTGGGTCATCTAATTTAAGATTTTTAAATATTAAAGTGGATTGATAACCGCATTATACCACTATTTAATTGTTCCAACTTGATCTTAGCTAAGACAATGTTTCACAAGTCCCGGCCCCCACGTGTAGGTCGATCAATTAGACTAGACTCTAATACACAGACAATGATATAGCCGTATATGTTGATACTATAATGAACTTATCAGATTATTTAATTCAAAATCTTAAGGTAAATGAATAAAGTGAATGTAACATTATATTCATATTTAATTTTTGTTCTATTCATCTATGACTATCTTAACATGAAAATATGCATAGGACTATTCATCTATGACTATCTTAACAAAAAATATGCATAGGATTATAGGGAAGTGGCTGACTAATATAGTCGTCCAAAGTTAGCAAGATCAAAACTCTCTCTATTTGTTTATGTTGAAGATATACAGAAGTCAAAAGTGACTTATATAATAAATTTTTTACTGAGCATATTGCATTAATTGCATCGTTAATGCAATGTTAGCTAGCTTGGATGAAAAGTTTACTATGATTCAGTTGATCCAATCTATGTAGTAGTCTTAATGATAGTGAGTGGAATGCTGTTGAAAAAGAATATTTCTTCATTAAGAAAACCAGGTCAATCACATGCACTAGCACAAAAAAATAAAGAAACGTGAATGAAAGAGAAAAAGAATAAACAAATTTACATAGTTAGGCAATATATACGTACTTACGTCTATGGAGTCCCTCTCACACTTTTTTGTATATTCTTCATGAAAAAGAAATCAATAAAAAATATTTATGGTGTCAATTTACTGTTTTCCTCGATAAAAAATTTATGCAAGGCTCGGCCTCGGATCTAAACCTGTAAACCACAAGCATGCAATTGCAAAACGTTCGCCTTTGTGCAGCGTAATGTTCTCTTTTCAGGAGTACTAAGGTAATTAGACGTTGCAACCTTGTATACGTGATTTGGATACATGATATTGTGTCATACAAACATCCTAAAGATTTGAACCGGAGAGCAATATTGTACTCTGTCATATTCCTCCGAATCAAATTACCCATGTCTCTACACCTAATTAGAAGGTGTTTATTGTAGTATATATATGTAATTGGTTATTCCAATGGTACGCATGCGGCGAATTCACCAGTCAGATATGTGGCACGGAGAGAGGCTAGTTTTGTTGTCGAATAATACCAATGTGAATATGTGCACCTATACAATTATCGACCGATTAGATTAGAGTCGTAAGCAGTGGTGTGTTGGTTCGCCCCTTCTCGCCTTGGTACAAGGAGGATCCGGATTCGAACTGGAGCATGGTTGCGGATTTTTCTTTTCCTGCGCTCCTTCAGCTTCTTCTGGTGAGATTCGAACTTGGGTTCCCTTTCCCACTAAAATTTTCTCCTCCTATATTCACTAGGCTATCTGTTCAAAAAAAACAGATTATGTACGATCATTGCACCGCTCAGGAGATGCGCCTTAATCAATAGTGTATGACTTCCAATCTACTGATTAGTCGGTGATTGTACTGCAATTTCTAGTGACGTATGAGGGGACGTCTATTATGCACCTATGATGGAAAGCCCATGGTTACAATTCTAACATCTAATTCACTCTCCTAACACTGTGAAGCATATGTTTAGGATATCAAACATCTCATTGTAATCACTGGCGAATCCTGTGGGAGGCTGGTTTCGTTGTTGTGTAATGTTTGTTGTTTTGTTTTTTTTGTTTTTTGAAAGGACCAAGGTTCAATTCTACGTAGAGCAAAGGCCCAATATTTCCTTCCATTCTGGGAGAGAATTTTGTGTAACTTGACAATCTGTCAACGAGGTGATAATTCGGTCTAACAAGATAAGTATTTTGGGTCCAAATTAATCTCCCGGGAAGTAATCCTATAGATAAGAGGAATTAATCTCAAAGCAATGAGGCCAAACAATATGGAGAGTTTTTAAGCTTTCGGCCAATTTGACTTGAGACCTCTCAATAGGCGGCCGAAGGTTGAAGCCAACCACTCTACATGTCTGGTTCTTGTGCGACTAAATTAAAAAACCAATTTTACAATTGGCGAGATTTTGCATTTGTTTTCACCTTATCCGCAAAGGTTGTTGCGAAGTCCTTTGATAGAATAATGTGGCATCAAAGAACTAAGGCTAATGTCATTTGATCTCTCTTGCATAAGGAAGATCATAGGTTCAAATTTCATTTTTGACAATTTTATGAGAAGAAAATTTGTCCTACAAATTCATGAGGACAAGTACTCTCTACGGATTTGTCCCACAAATATATAAGGACTTATATTGGATGCTCTTCGCAGGTAGCAGAGTCCTTGAAGAGAAAATTGCTCATTGTGTATTATATCAGGACTTTAAGTGGGGTTGGATTAGATCAAGTTGTGGTCAATCCTACGTAATGCATGTCAAGTTAGCCAACCTTCTATCCAACCCAATCAATTCAAAGTCAAATTAACCCCCTCTCATGTCCTAACCTTACTCAAATCTTAACTTGATCAAGCTCAATCCAACTCAATTTTCCGATTGGTTATCTTTGATTCGGATTTATCTGATCAATCGAAAATTGCAGTAGAACATTATCTGACTAAAAAAAGATAGAATTTGGGCATTGCCGGCCTTAGCACTTTAGTATTGATGCAAAGAGTGATGCAAGGAAGTGACAGGGGTTAATTAGTCCCGCCCAAGGTACCCCATGAGAGGACGTTCGCTATTGCTCATGGAAAACCCATGGTAATGGTTCTAACATCTAATTACTCTCGTCACACCACGATGCATATGCTTAAGAAATCACGTGTAATTAGTGCCCTCTCCTAAACGTACAAGCTTTTCTCTGCCACCAAGTTTAGTTTTTTCTAACACTGCAACTGAAGGTACAATGACTTTTAAGAAATCATTTAGTTTGATGCGAATATTATAAATGTTAATAAAGAAACTGTAAATAATATTTTATATCAAATCAAACAACTAAATAAAAAAAAATAAAAAAGTTGTGTTTTGTCAAAGTTGCAGCTGCTGCCTGAACGGATGAATAGTCCTCCACACAACCGGCCGACCACACACGTCCACCGGTCCACGTTAGAGTGAGAGAGAGAGAGGGAGAGAGAGTCGCACTGTAAGTACGGACCTTGATCTATTTTAGATAGACAGAGTCTTACAGTTAAAAGTATTTTTCATTTTATTTTTTTATAAAAAATGAAAAGAATAAAATGAAAAAATATGGTTAACTGTAGAACTCGACCTGACCATCAGGTCGAATTCACTGAATAATTCGTTTTTTTCTTTTTTTTAGTACACGTGGATCTCCATCAAGCCAAGAATAAGCTGAACCATCCAAAGGAGGAGACAGTAGGAGAGGCTGACTCTTTGCGAAAAGGCCAAGCAGGCCACCGGCGGGAGACCTGGAGGAGCCCAGGAAGCTCAACCATGACATGGAGAAGCCCAGTGCGACCACATAGCTTTGTGTGCAGCCGATTAAAGAAGTTCGAAGCCACCGAAGACGCCAAGCTTAGAAGCTTCGCTACGCACTCCCACGCAAACGGCCGCACCGCACCTCTCTGTCTCTCTCTCTCTCTAATGGGCAAACCCTAATCCCCTTCTCTCGTTGGGAACCTAGAGTGGACCACTTCTCCATATGCGTAGTCTTTATCTTTAATGGCACCCTACACGACCATAAATTTAATAAAATGTAATCTCTATTTCAGTGCATGGTAATAGTACTTAATCAGGCTGGCCATGTTGGTCGCCACAGACAGATCGGACGGCGTCCCGGTTGATCGGGTCACAGATGTCGGATTCAATGTGCCGCTCGTGGGTTATGTTAGAAATGGATCAGGCGCGCACCATGACCAGTCCCCTCGGACACCCCGGACCTAACATGGGAACTCCATGACCAGTGGCGGACGCAGAAACTTTGTTTAGTGGGGTCACTCGAATCATCACTAAATTTATCGATATTTTATTTTTTTATATTAAAAATATTAAAATAAAATTAAATATATTTTAATTATTATAAAAATGATATACTTTGTTACGAGAATTTTTCTTCTAGATGTATTCAGCGAATTTTTTATTAAATCATAAATATAAATCATAATAATATGTAAAAAATCTAATGAAATTAAACTCCAAGTGAGACTGGAGTCATATGGGTCTATCTAAAAAATTCAGCAAGATCACTTTATACTTAAATTTAAAACTTATCTTATTAAATTAAAATCTTTATAATAAATTCTAAAATTTCAGTGAAGTCTTAAGATCCTACTGAAATCAGCTGGATCCGCCACTGTAGATAGCCATCAACCTAGCTACTACCTAAGCCTAGATACCGACAAAACAATGCTTCTAAGTTGTCTTTCTCGCATATTTGAGTTCTCCACAAGCTCACCGCTCGACGAGAACCCTTTCCATTGTTTTATCTTCGTAAACATTTTAATTAAGTAAAAGGGACTTGCGGCCATGCCTTCCTCTGGACAGGTAGGGAAACATAAAAATTAACAGGGCTAGCAGCTCACAACGGACAAACGCGACCACAGTCCATCTGCAAGGTAGCTAGCTTGTTGCAGGAACGCTTCGGACCTTGTCTCTGTTCATACTCGCTGCAGGGGGCTTCATGTTTCACAGATCGGATGTTCGGAACGCGAAACTGGAAACCCTTAAGCCTGGTTGCAACTTGCAGAAACTGATGACAACCTGCTGCAGCACGTACCCTCATGTGCGCATGGACGACCAGTGACCAAAGATGGGGACTCTAGTCACACATAGGTGGATTAGACAAGAGAAGAGCTAGAACGAGAGAGAGAGAGAGATGTCATCTGAACCAGATATATTATACAGTAACATATGATGATTGCTACAGCCGCATTCGGCAAGAAAAATGCACGTCTTAATTAGAATCTGATGAAACTAAACCTAAAAGGAAAAATTCTCCCAAGGATCACGACCCCTTTTCCTGACGCTGCTTGATCACGTCTTCCTCATCATCGACATCAAGCGATATGGAACAAGACGAGGAGCAGGAAGAGGAAGGAGAGAAAAGCTCCAGCAGCAGGTCGACGAAGGCCCCAACGATGAAGGGGTGGGTGGTCTTCCCGTTCACGCGCAGGTACCACCCGAGCAGCTCCTCGAGGCAGTCCCAGTCCCTCACCCCGTGCGCCGCCACCACCTCCTCCATGGACTGCCGGAAGTCCCTGTACGGGTCCGCCGACTCCATGGCCATCACCACGCTCTCCTTGAAGGGGAACCCCCCCGGCTTGGACTCCTCCAGGATGGAGCTCGTGGCCCCGGGCTCGAAGAAGAGCCGGCCGGCGCCGGTGCCCCTGTCCGACTGCAGCGCCCGGATGACCGCCTCCGCCTCCGGCTCCCGGCCGCCGCACCCCGTGGAGTTCTCCTCCTCCGACGCCGTCGAGAAGCTCTCCGACGCCAGCTCCTCCGACGAGTTGGTGAACCACGACTCCGCCGTGTCGAGGTAGACCGAGTTCACCGTCTTGTAGACGTCGTCGCGGCCCCCGGCGCGGAAGGACCTCGTCTGCGGGTGCTTGCAGGAGGGCCACGGCCATGAGGAGGAGGAGTAAGAAGAACAGTAGGAAGAAGAAGCAGACGACGTCTTAAACAGAGAGGGGAAACCCATCTTCCTGCCCATGGCTCTCTCTCTCTTTCTCTATCTATCTTCCTATCTCTTTCTCTCTCTCTCTCTCTCTCTCTCCTTCCTTGGTGTCACTGCTGCAGGAAGAAGCAGGCAAGGCAGAACATAGAGAAGTTTAAATTGGCCTTGGGTTGCGGTACCTGTGAGGAGGTCGGAGTGGCATTAATGGGAGGCGGATTTGGTGGCTCGGGGGTATCTAGTCGAGGTGATCAGGAGGAGGAGTGGGTAGGAGCGGAAGGGAGACATATGGCTATTCGTTGCAGGTTACAGAGGGAATAAATGGGCTTCAATATGCTCTGGAATGGTCCTTCTCTTCTCGCAGTGTAGATAGAATACATATATATATGTAATATGTTCCCTGAGAAACGCAACAGCGGTACGTTTGTTAGAGATGAGATCCTACGTCATTTTTTGTGGACATCCAATATTAAGTTGCGAATATTTCATTATTTTTATTATAATTATTCATTGTTGATCTTTTGAGTAAGATATACCAATCTGTCCATTCGCGTCCGGCACCAAATGGCGATCGAAATCTCGCGCCCACTACACTGTAGGATAAAGGATACTGCTGACCCGGTTCGGCGGTCGTTTATCAAGTTTCAAGTGTACGGGGGCCCTTTCAAAAAAGAACGTAGATTGCCTAACGGGCGACTGCGAACCGTAGTCGGTCTGGGAGAGAAATGTAAAAAAACTCGAAAAACACATTTTATCTAGGGCCTCCGCGATTGTAAAATCTCCTCCTTTCTCATTTTACTGATCGGCTACGATCTACGGAGAACCGTAGGCGATCGGCAAACCTTTCAAAGTGGTGTGACCATTTGCATGGTTTCGGTGCTGTCCGAATTAGTCAATTTAGATTGGTCTCATGATGAATGTGGGTGTGACCGGTCTGGTCTCGTGATGTGTGACAAGAAGTTTCAGGCTGAGTCGGACTGCAATAAACCAATGTTACGATCTGTCACATAACTTCCGCTTCTTGTCATCCTTTTGGAGGCAACACCCCATTCTTGAACCAAGAAAACAGCTTCAAAAGGAGGCCTTCAAAGAGATGAGAACAAAAGAAAGCGGCAAACGGAAAGTAGCGTTTAGAGAATTTGCTTCTCCCATTATTTGTTTATCTATGGATAGGCTGGTCAAGTTCCCCAGCGCAGCTTTCTTACTGCCCGCACACGCATAGAGCTAGTGTCGCCTTCAAGGTACTCTTGGTGAAGCGTTTGTGTCCGGCCCACCTCGCGTTGTTCCCCCTGCACTTGATCAAAGGGGAGGACGGTGGCACATGAGTGAGAGCGAGGAGGATTTATGGCTCTCGAGCTCCTCCTCCCCTTCTCTCCAAAGTGTGTTGTTAAATTCGTTGATGTAATGGGTTGAAAGCTTCACATTGTCCCCATTAATGTCATTGTAGGACGTGATGGAATGGTCATGATCACTACAGTGTCTTCGTCGTCGGGTATGTCACGTCCATCCCCACAATCTCTTTAAAATTCGTTCACGGAAACCGGACAATCATCCCCCTGGGAGCGCCCCCTCCGGACAATAAATGGGGAGGATGCATGGATAATCCGTATGGTTGTAGGAAAGTGCCATCCACCTCCAAGTATATACGGATGGGTATTTTATACGGGATCAACTGGTCAAGTTGTCAACCCAGGGCAGTTGGTTCACCACCTCCCTTGCAAAAGGGAGGTCTCATATTCTAACTTGGTTGGGGCCTAAAAACCATCTAGCCATACAGTCTTGGTGTTGCTAGGATATTTATCTCTTGGTTTATGAGATTACTTTTTCAAAAATTAAATGGATCTAAAATTATCATCTAATTAGGCGGATCCCTCGACCCGACCGGAATCATCTTCAATTATAGAGGAAAATCTCAGGTTTCAATTGAACTCCGGTTGCTTGTAAATGGCTGTACAGACTCGGCCTCTGGGCCCTACCAAAAAAAAAAAAATGGTCAAGTTGTTTTAAGCGGTAGGTAGTCTAGTTATTAGGGCTATCAATAGGTATTCGAGTTCTGATTATTCACTCTATTTTTATTTTTATTAATAGATATATAACTCCGTTAAAGATCACATGTTACGTTATAAGAAACAGAAATGAATTTTTGATAATTATACGAGTTGAAAACGGGAACCCTCATTTGTGCATCCATTAACCCGTTTCCATTTCCAAATAACTATGTACCTTATACATCCATCCACACACATAACAGTGAGAATATCTCTTGACGAGAATATCTCGACAGTTTGATAAAAATAAGGCACATATTTTTATGGCACATGTTTGGGTATTTATATTCATATTTAAATTTAGATCGATAGATAAAGTAGATTTTAAAATTTAAAATTTATAGATTATTAATTTTTACATATATTAAACTTTTTTAAGTTTAAATTTTTTAATTATTAGAATTTTTTTATCAAAAAATAAATACTAACAGTAATTTTAAATAACTTCTTAATATAGTGATGATGATAACAGAAACTTCCATTTAATTTCGTTTTCATTTTTGATTTTCGATTTAAAAGTAGAAATAGTTGCGGAAGGCGAAACATGAAGTTAAGAACAGTGATCGATACAACATACAGCTCTCCCGGCCATTACAAAATGCCAGGGAAATTACGTTACATGATTTCACCAATACGACGACACTTTTACTAGTTAACTTTATAATTACGTACGTTACAAAATGCTAGGTAAACACACTTGGGGCACCTATATACGAAGGGATCTGATTCCCTGAATTCACAGCTACCCATGCTTGCTTATGAGGTCCCACTGCCAACCGTTGATCCTGCAACATGTTGGATCTAATTCTCATATATTAGGGTGATCAATCATACATTTAGCAAGTGAAGATTCCAGAGCGTAAAGATGTAGTCGGACACGGAGAGGACACATTGTCTCCCTTTATGGTTCTCCTCCCCTTCATGCAAATCCTAGCTATATAATCGTCAATAACTTATGTGAATCCAGCTAAACTTTGGCGATGCTTCTATATAATTTATGCTTCATGCAGCTCGTGCACTCCCCCCCACTAGGTGTGTTCTATAATGCCAAGCGAGGAAGTTTAGTAAGTATTCCTAGCTCGACATATCGAGAACAGTAATCTCATGTGCTGAGCTCTGGCCATCGGTCTTTCATGATGAATAATATCTGCTGCACTGTGAGTAAGCAGTCGTCACTCCGGCTGCAGCAGTAGCTTTTTTTTTTTATTTTTAAAATTTTTTTAGATTGGCCTCATTATGGCCGACGCCTTTTGTATGGGATGATCTTTTATTAGATGTCTTAAAAAATCTTAAAAATAAGAAATTGAATGGTTCATTAGACCTTATTTTTTAGATTTTTTTTTTGAATCGTCCAATGAAAGATCGGGCAATACGGATGTGTCAGATATGACGGGACTGATCTTAAAAAAAATTTAAAAATAAAAAAATTAAATCACACTGTATACGGTGCAACAAATATTATATTATTCCTTCGATGATATATAGCGTGAAGGTGAATAATATGCTCCCTTGTGCACATGGTGAGTCGACCACTCGAAGCATATGGTGATATCGTGAGCACTTTCTTCTTTTCCTTCCATGATTGCACAACAACAAATAACGCAAAAGCAAAAGGAGATGAGATAGAGAGAGGACTTCTTTTCCTCAACTGCTCGCTCAGCACCCTGCCTTCTTAGTCTTTGTAACTTTGATTATGCTTATTCATTTTAATCGAATCTTCAATAACACGAACTATGGTAATTAGAGCTGTCAAAATGAGTCCAGGCCCGTTAATAGACCCGTTTAGACCTGTTAGTTATGGGTCTGGGTATATCTGTTTACCCATTAAACTTCTATTGTCATACATTGCAAAAATTTGTGAGCTAATTTTTTAAAATTTAGATCTAAAATCAAATCAAATTATCTGGCACATAGAGATTTAAGATAAATAAATTCTATATCAAGTCTATTTATCTTTCAACATCAAATAAATAAGAAACAGGTCCAAGACCCGACCCATTTACCCATTACCTTTATTGGGTCTGAACCGGGTCCGAATCTATTCACTTTGGACATAGATCTACCCAGATCCGAACCGTTGACAGCCCTAATGGTAATAGTTGCATGAGGTTTACAGCACATGAGATTCTATCGTATGTCCCTTGATGGATTGATATTGCTGAGGAAGATTCTGTGACAAGTCTTTGTACTCTTATCAAGTTTTGGATTATTCACTCTTTATCTCATAATGTACTAGGGCCAACTTTCACACGAAGGGGGCAGCCAAGAAATTAACGGCTTTACAATTTTCACATGATGTGCTAGTTAAACATACGGATAATAACTCTCAAATAAATAGTTTGAGAGCTGAGGATATATGCCTATTTTAAAGTACCGGGAATTGTTGATGAAAATTTACTAATTTTATAATGCCATCTGAGATGGTTTACCAGTTTTTTTTAAATCCTTGGTCACGGTTCCAAAGGATCTCGGGAAGCAAATTAATTAAAGAACGAGTTGATCAACAAGTAGCCATAAAACCCTAGGTTGTCCTGTGGGCCTTGATGAAATGAACATGAAAAATATGCTCCCTTCGCATGCTTGCAATTGCCGATTCATATATATTTTGCTCATCTTCTGTCTAAAAAATTAACTCAAGTTAATCAGGACCATGTTTAAGGCATGTTTTGATATATGGCAGCATATATATGTTGTTTAATTAGGTTCTACAAGCTAAAGATCCAGGCAACCTTCAATTTGATATCTAAAGGTCATAGATTTAGACTATCTATTTGAAAGTAGTTTTGGATTAAAATTTTAAATCAGAATAGTTTATTTTTAAAATAGGTAGCACTATTTTTATTTTACCACTAGTAGCAAACATCCTACTATCACTGATGGCAAACTAACAGTGGTGCCACTTATTCTAAAAATGCTTTATTCCAGATACAGTTTTAATCTAATTCTTAGATATTATAATTGAATGGTTCTCTAGGTATGTCCTATTTTTACATTATATAGAAGATTAATGATACTAAACATATACTATTTTTACATTATATAAAAGATTAATGATACTAAACTAACATTATCTAGGCCACCCATTCTAGAAACGTTTGATGCATAAGAAAAAAGGACATTAGATGCATCTGTTTTCTTGTTTATGAGTACCTGTTTAATACTAAAAGAGATTTAACAGTTTAGATTAAAAATTCAAATTCAAAATTCTTATGTATCCAAAAGCTGTAGACTAATGACACTAAGCTAGCACTACCTAGACCATCCATTTTGTAATTCTTATCTATAAATATAAAATCTTTTTCCCAATTTGTTTGCAGAATAAGTTATTCGAAATTACTTATCCAGAATAATATATATTAGAATAAGGGATGCTTAACTTTGATAGTTCTGTGGGATCTTCTGGCGAAATAGAAAAGATAAGCAATTCTTTAGTCTACGTCGAATTGCATATTCTCCTTATTATGGTATAAGTAATTCTAACGCAGTATAAGCCATTTCGCTTATCAAATTAGAATTAATCTTATTCTAAGAATAAGGAATCTTATTCTTCTTTAATTCTACAAACAAAGTGAGACTTAGTCTCAATTTATTTGCAGAATAAGTTATCCGAAATTACTTATCCGGAATAGCGTATACTAGAATAAGGACTGCTTAGCTTTGATAGTTACGTGGGACCCACTCGCGGAATAAGAAGGATAAGCAATTTTTGGGTTTAAGGTCAAATTGCTTATTCTCCTTATTCTCCGAATAAGTTATTATGCACCGGTATAAATCATTCCACTTGTCAAAACTAAATTAAATTTATTCTCCTCTTATTCTTCCTTATTCTTCTCCTATTCTCCAATCAAAATGGTGCTTAGAGTTTACTTGTACAAAACTGTTAAGAGAGTGACCCTCTACGTCTCGAGGACACGGACACGCAATTGTTTGCAAGACAGGCCTTGATCACGTTCTCGGTGCCCTCGTCCACCCCCGTCGGCTGTTGAGTCCTTCGGCGAAGGATGCAAATGGTATCAGAAAATCTGTTTATTGGTATGTTTTGGAAGCTTGTAGGTCATAAAAGAATATAATTTGAAGAATAAAGATGAAAATATTATATATATCCGAATGATTTAAGATTAAAAAAAAAATATTTTTTTCCAAGTCCGATTATCCGGACATCTGTCCATTTTTTCACTTGTATTAATTGTTGATTATATATTGTTTAAAATTTTTATATCTAAATGAAATCTTTAATCATACTCATATAATTACATATCTTATCATCTACAGTCTACATCATGTTTTAGCCCCTTCTCTCTCTCATTCACTAACTTGCAAGATTCGTTTTCACAAATGTCACATAATTTAAAAGTAAATTTATAAAAATTACTTAGAAAGAATTTATACCGATGCAGATTTTGAAATAAGTATTCTTTTATTCTCTTTAAAAGTAATAGAAGATTAAGCTTACGTTAACACATAGTATTATCGGACAATTTATGTTAATATACCATTTCCGATAATTTGATAGGATAAGGATACATCAAAAGATAACAATAAGGATACATGTATTGCTTAAAGGATAAAGAATAAAGATAGAGCTAGTTTTCAACGTGACCTGTATCCTTTTACATCCATATCGTGGATTACTTCTTTGGAGGAAGGTTTTGCCCTTCAACGCCACGCTATAGTTTAATGATTAGTTAAAACGCACGTGTACGTACATATTTTTAAAATTATTAAAAGTTAAAGTTTATAATTTGATAGGGAAATTACTATACATAGTAATTTATAAGATTTTTGGGTACATTATTTTTCAGAGACAGTAATTTAGAAAATAGTGATAAAAATTGAGTGAGAAGGTTGGTAGAATGATGGTTCATTGAATTCTTTAAATAGAGTTAATGACACAAACTCAGAATATAAATATGCACGTACGATTGCGTTCTAAAGAATAATAATTCATACTTGCATTTATAATATATTTTTAATAAATAAATTCAAATGAATTAGTAAATTAATCCGACTTTTTTTTTGTTAATTAATACAACTCTATGCGTCGACAAGGGCCACGGTTTTGGAGGAGACTTGTGCTTGTGCTGTTCTGCATGATAAAGATTCCCAGGTGGATGTGAAACCTGGTTCGTGTGGGATATTTCTTCCTCTTAAGTGTGGGGCATGGAATGTGCATGTTGTTCCAGGATTTGATTAATTTTTTCTTCTTATGAGTTAGCAAGTTTTTGATGCTCATTGTTAAGAGGCATGAGTTCGTCATAAACAACTGATGTTAGATTAGTGAAATTCATGCCAATATATGAATTAGCTTGGTAAAAACAAGATGATAGTAGTTATGTATGTAAATGGGTCAAAATTACAAATCAAGATATTTCTTCCTACTTTACATTGCGGTAGAAACGACTTTTTTATTTTGGCTTTCAAATCAAGAATAAAACTTTGCATGTTTATATATCATCCTCTTTAGTGTTTTTTGTATTTTTATTTCCATTTATATTTGATGTTGAGAGAAGAAACAAGGGTCAAACAATATGATGTGTTAAGATTGAGATGTTTTTGTTGTCTAATTTATTCACTTGCTGATCACTATTAGATGCGGGATAATCTTATCATTATACTTCACAAGTTATTCATTTATTATGTACAATATTACAAATGGAAAATTGGACATTTACTTACTCTGATAACTATTAGATATTTCATTTCTCCTTCCTATAACTAATCGGATGCATGATATAAGAGTTTTGTATTCATTTTTTAAATAAAAAATATAAATAAACAAAAATAAGCCAAGTATTAACCTAACATTGAGATGTATAGAAGGCGTAAATAGAATGAAAACAAAAACAGAACGACAAAGCTTCACGTTAAAGACTGTTGGTTCCACTGCATATCCACACTGGAACATCCAACTTGAACTCAAATAACCAAAAGTAAAGAGATCGATCTAAAATCATATAAAGCACGTCTTTCTGCATACAATGTTGAATTTGTTCAAACTAACGTTGTTTTCCCGGTTGGAAATTTTGGATGTGTAAATAAAATACTCTTTTTCAAGGTTTGCTCTTTTGTTAATTGTATTGAATGATATCTTCTTGGATATGAGTCGATACCAATCCAACTGAGTCTGTCATGCACGAGTCAGACTAATTCAAGTCAATAAATTTATTAATGACAACAAATTTAAGTCATCAATTTAAAATAACTCGTTATGCATGTATGAATTGTCATGATTTGATTCGTGCCAACACGATACAACCAATCATACTCCTTTTAGAGGGATCAATCATGAACAGTTCAGAGATCCATGGACAAAATGATGGGGACACTATAGTCTATGATGCATTCTGGTCAGAATCATCTTCTCAAGTTCTCTGGAGATGTTTTAGTTAAGGCATATAAAATTAACAAGACAAGAATCGTCGTCCAAATAAGTTAATGCCATGATATTGTTTAGAATAATTAAATAGATAGCATAAACCAGAGCTACCTAAGCCTCCACTTAGTAGCCGTTAAATTATGCTATGAGTTGATGTATACACGATCTTTTATGCCAGGCAACAAGCTATCGCAGATGTAGATTGAAAAGATTACATCTATTTTATTAATTGGTCTGCCGTTTGGTAGGGGTACATGCACTTCTTATGTATTTTGGGTGTCTTGATGAACTCGCACTGTCATGGGCGGTGTAAACCTTTTGATAATGGCGAGGGGGGGAGATAGTGCTTTGCATTATTCCAAGCTTATTTCGGAGAGAATGAGAATGTCTTTGAAGTCTCCTTCTCATATTCAGAAGGCTTTTCTTCAAAGAAGTATTACTTACTTTAGAACTAATAGTCTTAAAAAAGACATTCTTGTATAAGTTAAAAATGATGACAAAATAATACTCTCATTCTGAAAATAGAGAATGGAGAATGTTTTTCTACTTTTCATAATGAGGAATGAAAAGAAAGTTTTAAAAATAGATGCCAAAGATAACCCAACTCATGAATTCTGATGTAAAATTGTTGACATGCATTGGGAGGCGACACTCGGAACCCTGGAGAAGCATGGCAATACACTAACTATGACCAAATCATATAAATATGTCACCAAAAATAAATTGATTTAACATAGTTCAATCAGCTATAATAAAAAATATTTATTATAGAATATGGAGATGTCTCTCTTTTTATGTCCGTCTCACCAATTCTGTTCTCTCTCTCTCTCTCTCTCTCTCTCTATATATATATATATATATATATATATATATATATATATATATATATATATATATATATATATATATATATATATCATACTCAGACCTATCCAGACAAGATAGAATATACAACGATTATAAATAGAGTAATTAATTATAAGCACAAATTTCGATTGGACTAGGACACTAAACACATCCTAACCTCACTTGGATCAGGTTATTAGATCTATCCTAATCCGATTGAAATTTAGACATTGCTAGCTCAATGAAAATTGATAAAAGTTGGATTACCTCATTAATTTATTTGCGAATCGTAATACTAAACATAGCAAAAATTATGCTTACCACCTTTATGATTAAAAAAAAAGAGATGTACTCCATCACAGACAAAGAAAGTCTTTTAAAAGATCGAAAAATGCAGCCATTCATATGCACTTTGATCACCGTCGGTGTCGTGCTGGTTTTCTGGACGTGCAGGTGATGTGCGCAAGTCCACCGCACTTGGCCAGTGCATCCAAACAGTTCAAAATAAGTTGGGGGATTCTTGCTGCTGAAAGCGAGAATCAAATCTTTTGTTTTGTGCTTATCAAATTTCCATTAGTCTCAACTCATGGGTCATGAGAAAGAGTGGCATTTTTTACTACTCCACCTCTTCCTTCTGCCATTTTCATAAAGTGTAGACACTCTGCAAATGCAAATGTTGAACCCACCTACCAAAAACTAGTGACTTGTAAGTTGTGACCTGCAAGAGTGACCACAACGGATTATTATTTTGAGAATCTTGAGTAGTTCTAACTAGGGTTCAGATGATACGGAGCTTGATAAATTGGACCTACAATCAATGAGTAATGCGGTACAGCCCATAAAAAAAAAAAAATAATTTCTTTTTTAAAGGTCAAGCCTCACCATATATACTTGTCAAGTCTGTACAATCTGATCTTTGATCGAACGACTCAAAAAAATTTAAAAAATAAAAAAAAAGTGTGTCTTAATTGGCTTGGCTTATGTTTGGCCCATGAAAGGCTTTTTTTGGCTCTTCAGTGGAGCTTGATTTTTTATCTTTTTTAATTTATAAGACGATTGATTGGAAATTAGATGATACAAGCATGTTGGATATGGTCGACTTAACCTTAAAAAAATTAATTTTTTAGTTTGTGTTGCACCGCAAAAGCAATGTAACAAGTATTACTCAAAATACATATACTTGGGTATGTTTACGAACTAGATACATAGGTATCCAAAATTGTATTTATAGTTTGTATATGAATGTGAATCTAAATATGGATAGTCATCAGATTGAAAACTAGTATCCCCATTTGTAGCAATAAAAAAAGGATAGAAATTGGATACCGGTGATGATTCATACTCGGTATCAAATAATCTTAAAACATAAGTTAATGTTGTGTATGACCTCTCTATTTTTTATAAGAATTCTATAAAATGAGGAATTTTAATTAGAAATGCACATTGGGATATATGTTCCAAAAGAATCATGTAATACTGGCATAAAATATATATCTATACTTGTTAAAGTTGAATACCTGGCCCATTTTTCTTTTATTCAAGGAGAGGCCCTGAATAAGAATCATACGATTATTTTGTCGTTTGGTGAAATATTTCATCCTTCCAATATTTCAGTTGTCGAATGATTCTTTTGTATTGAAGCCTTTTATTCACCCTCCTTATGTTGTTTACCAAATGGAGGCGTAGGATAATGGACACGTTATCGGGCAAAAGGTTATATCCGGGTCCGAAAATTATCCAGTTTTGAAAAGGGTTCCCACATCAGTTTGGGTCCATTTCTAACTTCCTAATAGAGGAAAAAAGCACTCTGCTGAAGTCAACAATACATGAACTTGGCATGCAAGTGTTTGATGATTGAGATGATAATTAGTTAATTACTCAATTCAATCCCCCCATACAGCAAATAACAACTTGATTTATTCTAGTCAACCTGTCCAACTTTCCTGAATCATCTGATGCATTTCGATTCTCAAGAAGTTAGCAGCCTTTCCGGCTTAACATCCCAAGCCCCATCGTCGTCATGTTCATACCTCCAGTAATATTTGCCACAGGGCGGTAGTCGTCTAATCAGTTTGATCGGACGACAGTGTCAAAGATGTAAGTTTTTTTATTCTTTTAACATTACAGATAAGAAGACAATCTTAAGAATCTATTTATATTTTCTGATCAAAGATGGAATAGTTAGAAGAAGAAAAAATGATCATGCCTCCCTACCAACCTAAGGTTCGGCAGGTGTTACTGTTCCCAAATCATCACAATAGATGGGCTACAATGGCCCTAACTATCAAAGCCCATTGCCGTTCCCATTGGGCCGGTCCAATTGTCACTTCGCGGTCGCGTCCAGATGGGCGGCCCAAAATGGCAGGATCGTAATTCTACGTTCTCGGGCCCTGTCCCCGCCCAAGGCGTCGGCGTCCACCCGGAAGGGTCAAAACCCAAAACCCTTCTTCTCTCCCTCTGCAATTCGAAAAGAGGGGGTGCGGAGGGGGAAAGTGTTCGAACACGAGGGTTCATTCTTCCCGCCGGGAAGTTTCGATCCATGAAGGGTTTTCTGCTTCGAAAGGTGATCCCCCTCCATCCACCTGGTAGATGTTTCCCGTCTCACATCTGTGCCTGTGAGCTTTTGTTGCTGCTGTATTCTTCGCCCCTTTTTTCCCCAAACCTGTTTTTTTTTTTTTTTTTTAAGTTTGATATTTATTTCTTTAGATTTCAGATTTCTGCCCAGTTATTCTCATTGCAATTTAGAAATTCCAGCTCGAAGGTTCTTCCCAGGGACACTAAATCTATTCAGAGTTGGTTGTCTGTTTGGATTAATTTGTTTTGGTGTGAGGCGCTGGTCCTCAGCGGATTACTGTGAGTTCTATTTTGGAATAGGCTGAACTTGAAAGGGGAGTTGAGGAAATAGGTGTTTGCAGTGGCGGAGCCAGAAAATTTTCTTTGGGGGGGCCAAATGAAAAACGTCAAAGCAATGTTGTAGCGCACAAGTGCAACCATCCAATCCCATCCTGATAAATCGGATCATAGTGCAGTGGTATCCGACTTTTACAGTCATCCGTCTCAGATTTTGATGTTGAAAAACAAAATACAAACTTAAAACAATCTGAGTTCTACCCTAATGCAATCCAAGCCATCAGACAGGATCTGATGATTGTGTCCTACCTGAAAATGAGATAATAGTATGTAAATAAAACTAAAATAGCCTGAAAAAAAAATCAAAGTCATTGAATAGCCTTTTGTATCGTAGGAGTTGAAAATTTGAGAGTGAGTGTTGTGCGATCTGTCTTAATGTAAAAGTTAACCAAAAAGATAATAAATTTGATAATCGTTGATTGAGAAAGAATAAGATAATATAACTAAGAAAGGAAAAAATAGAAAAAAATTCAAATTCAGCAAGAGATGTTCTTAGAATTGAAGATGTGAAAGCAAATATCATACAACCTTGTTAGACACGAAGACAACTCGCATGATCACTGGATGATAGAGAATAAAATAATAATTAATAAATAAAAATAGAAGTATAAAAATTCTTCACTCAAGATTGTTAGGAGATTATTTTTTATACATTCTTGAAGCCAAAAATCGAAATATAGAAGTTGGAGAATATGGAAAGAGGAACAAAAGTCGTACAGAGTGTAGAGCTGCACGGCTGCAAGAATATTCATTTCTTAATAAAAAAGATAGGATTTAACAAATGAGGATTTAAGCGTAAAGGCAGATGTTATTTTTATTTGTTAATTCAATGGGACCTTAGTCATGTGAATAATTTGTAAGTGATGAAAACGAGTAGTTAATCTTTCTTTTTCCATTTGTTAATTATCTAATTTAATGTTCTTAATTATGTGAGACCCATGATGTATTAAGTTTTGAGAAGGCCAAGAATTTTTTAAGCAAACTTAATACTAACATTTTTGAAAAGTTTGCTCCCCCCCCCCCCATCCGGGTGTTTGGTGTGCCACACACAGAAGCTATATTTAGGTCAGCAATGAAGATAATCACACTGAGACTTGATTGAAAGTCTGAAACAGTAGTAGGTTAATAGGTTATTGTGGACAAGGTTTGTTGTATTCATGTTGGACACCGTACTGGTGGAATCCTGAAAAACTAATATGTATAGGTCAGGTTTGAACTGGCTCATAAGGACTTGACGCCCAGAATCTTATTTAGCCATAATATGTTTAGAGGGCTCATATCCTATTTGTCTAGGCCACTAGAGATTGGGAAATTGTCACAAGCCTAGTCAATTTGCATGAGTTGGATGGACTTAGGGGTTGTTTGCATTCTCTTAAATTTCCCTGGAAAATATTTTCGCACCTAACTTTCACAAGTTTTACAAATACGAGTAAAAGTTAGTTGGAGAAATAGGCTGCAGATTCTCAGAATATTCCTTTTTTTCACGGGGTTTACTTGCTCACCTCCCCCCAAAATGTTTCCCGTGATTCTACTTCCCGTGATTTTATTTTCCGGAAAAATGTTTCCCATGATTCTTTATTTGTCGAGAAATTATTGAGAATGCAAACACCCCCTTAGTCTGAGGCCACAAACCATAGCCGTCGATCACCGGCGCTTCCTTGAGGTTATGAATCCCCTTGTTTGTCCTGCCATTGTCCACGCTACAAGAGTGCTTAAGGAGATTTTGTAACTTCTGTTGCCCCTTTCCCTTGTACAAGCCTTCTCCATGCAGGGTGAATGGATGGCCCATGGCCACTGAAGCACCCTGCACATCCCCTATGTGAAATGCAGCTCGTCCTCCATGTTTCTTGCAGTCGGGCTCACGTGGGCATGCGGGGGCAGTTTTTCTGCCCACATGCTCCACACATCCATTTCTTTCTTTCTTTCTTTTAAAATATTCAAATGCCCCCCTCTAGGTTGTTTCCTACCTCTTTGGATTTAATTTTCACCATTTGATCAATGAAATCAACTATAGCCATCCAATCAAATGCATTGGGATCAACCCTAACAGGTTAATCTGACGAATTTCCTATTTTTTTACTATTTTTCCAGCATTTGTAGACGTCTATTTTTGATATGTACCCGATCGGATGTCTAAGATTGATCATCAAGATCGGACGGTGAAAATTAAAATGAGATGGGTCAACCTTGAGGGCCTATTTTAATATTTAAAATTTTATGAAATTTTTTATTTTTTGAATGGGGGGAGGGTGGGTTTCCGAGGGGGGAGGGAGCACATCTAACTTAGATGCGCCCTAGTGCACGTTGAATCCTTTCCCTATATGTGTGTGTAGAGAGAGGGAGAGAGAGATGAGTCTATTTCTTTCTTCTCTTACATGAATAATGAATGGCATCAACAAACAAGTTATTTGGAATGATTGAGACTTTTGGGTTGTCAAGGATAATCCTGGCTGGCACTAATGGAAATCCTAGAGACACGGCCTCCACAACCCTCATTTCAATTTTAGACATAGGCTTGTTTGGATATATATGCTCCACTGTGTTAGGTGGGTACTATGACAAAATTATGGCCACTGGATGCGTGAGAGTGACTTTGATTCAATTTTTTTTGGTAGTTTTGGTGATTAATTCTTTTGGTTGTTTAAGTAATTCTCAGAAGCATTCTTATTTTGATTGCATACAGAATTGTAAATGGGATAAAGTGTTTTCAAGAGAAGGTAATATTTCTGATGAATAACTTAATGCATGCAATGTTGGAAAAAGTACGTGGTTTTTTATTTGCTTAGTGCTTCCATGATTATGTTTAACCTTTATAGGTGAAGACAGTTTTGCATTGCTTTGTAAGAGGAAAAAGAAAGCCAAAAACAAAATATTTGACCTGTGTCCTTCATCCCTAAAAACATTAAAACACCTATGATAAAAATGGATATAGGATTGTGCTTCCATGTTCTCTGTCTTTTCTACATTTGAAGGCTTGGCACATTACTTAACCAAAGGAAAGGGTTTAGGGTATCTCACCCAAGGAGAGGCTCCATCACGGAGGCTGCATAGCTTCAAAAACTTTCAAAGGCTTCATTATTTTCTTAAAGAGGGGATTACACCACTATTTAAAGCAAAGCTAACTCAAACCCTAATCCTAATGACTCAAAATAGCCCTAATTCAAAATAATGACTAAAATTTGGACCTAAAATCTTAAAAATGAAAAATACATCAATTGGGCCTCTAATGGGCCAAATAAAATATAAAATGGACTCTTGGCAACACTTCCGCAACTCTTGGATTCTCATCAGTGGTTTATTGGTCTTGGAAAATAGGAGGGAAAAATCCACTTTCTGGGAAAAGTGGGTTTTCCTTGGGTTTAGAGTTCTAGGAAAATACATAGTTATGACAAACTTTTTGTTCTTGGCAAAACTAGTCCAAAACCTTTTGCTACCTCTAGACCTAGGAAAATCTTTTTTTTTTCTGGGAAAAATGAAAATTCTCTCTCACTCTCCATGGATCCATAGACCTCCCTCCCTCTCTTGGCAATAGTTGAGATTTAACATTAATCCGTATGAGATTTGACTTTTTGTAATAACCCCTAACTGTAGGAAATTTTATTTTCTTGGAATGGTTTTAGTCTAGGAAGAGAAAGGTTATCTTTTCCAAGGATAAAAAGTTTTCATAAACCCTTAACACACTCATACAATATTAAAGCTTGACAAGTGCCCTTTTTTCTTAGCATTTTGATGAGAAGTTCAAGGATGCTTACAACTGCAAGCATCTCTCTGTGATGTTGATCTTAGCTCGCCTTGGGAGTTGCTTAGAGCAGTCTTCATCTGAGCATCTCTTTAATGTGTTGACTAAAGCTCACACTTTGAGTATCTCAAATAACTTTTGGCCTTTCTTGGGAGAGTGGACATGCCTTTTGGTAGTAAGGTTTCTTCTTGCAGAATACATGCTGTAAAGTGTCACTCTCATTCATCAGAGAAGTTCTTGTATTAGGGTTTGGTGTGGAGGGGAAGGATATTCCGTAAGCCATTATCTGAGCTCTTTCATTCATTTCCTTAGTTTACTGTGTAGTTTCAAGGGGGAGGAATCTCTCCTTTCTCTCTTGACTGTACTACTACTATTTATTTGAATCTAAAACATTTGCTTGAAGAGTTCTAATCCAAATGCAGCATTCATTTTTCTAAAGGGGTAGTACTGCATGTATTATACTAAACACTGCATTCATACTAGGCTGCATTAAATAGGTCATTTTAGATTCTACTGGACATCATTACTTTTTTACCTGATTATGTGTTCATGTTGAATAGAAATTCCTGCATATATTATACATAGCTAATAACACTGAGGTAGCATTGATTCAGAAAAGATGCTGATCCATATTGTTTGTGCATGTGAAATAATGTATTCATTGTTGCATATAACTGTGCACACCCTTGTAAATTGTAATCAGCAAATAACTATGGAAAATCGGTTCAATATGAAAACTCACGTTTGCTTCATTCGTTTCAATATGAAAACTCACTTTTGCTTCATTCATATTCTTTTTGTATATGCAGCTTCTTGGTAGTAGAGCACGTGGGCCAAGATGCACTAGACTGCAATCCCCAAATGCACATGTCCATGATGTTTTGACTCGATATTTGTCACATGAGCCTGGTTCATTGTCGAGAGGAAGATATGCAGAGGATTTTCCTCCCCTTCTTCGTCCGATCCCTGGACTTAAGCTTCCTCCATGCCTCCCAGACAATGTAGAAAAACACCCTACTAAGATCACAACACTTCCAAATGGCCTGAAAATTGCATCGGAGGACTCCATTGTAAGTTTGTACATGTTTCGGCTTTTGTTTCTCTCTTTCTCATTTCATTCCTGTTTTCCTGCATAGTAAATTTGTCTCTGCCACTATATACAACCAATGGAACCTTGATGAGTACACTTTGATTCAGGCCGTACCATAGACATCCTTTTCCTAAGTTCTTTTGATGGCAGGGGCCTTCTGCTTGCATAGGACTATATGTTGACTGTGGCTCTATGTACGAGACAAAGGAGTCTACAGGCATTACACATATTTTAGAAAGAATGGCTTTCAAAAGCACAAGAAATCGTAGCCATTTGCGCATTGTTCATGAGGTCGAAGCAACTGGTGGGAATGTCAATGCATCAGCTTCAAGGGATCAGATGGGATATAGCTACGATACTCTAAAGACGTACGCACCTGAGGCAATTGAAATACTAATTGATTCTGTGAGAAACCCATTGTTTCTTGACAGTGAGGTGAAGGAGCAGGTTGATGCTTTGTCATAAAGTACTTTCAATGCATTTTTTTATTAACTTTTTCATTCTTTATTTAGTTTGTTGATAATTTGACATCATGACGCTGATTGCACTTTACAGGTTGCTAAAGTGAAAACGGAACTCAGAAATTTTCCCAAGGATCCACAACAGTTTCTTCTAGAATCACTTCACCTTGTTGGTTATTCTGGTGCACTTGGGAAACCACTATTTGCACCTGAGACAGTTCTCGACAGAATAGATGGATCTTCTGTGGGGAAATTTTGTTATGTATGTTCTTGTTTGGCCATCCTTAAGTATTTTACTGCTGAATCAGAATTCGGTTTCAAGTAAAATTAAGTACTAAAAGAATGAAATGTGATGAGACACTACTAAATAATGTCATATTGACAGGATAATTATACTGCTAACCGCATGGTTTTGGCAGCCTATGGCTTGGACCATGATCAGTTGGTGGCTATTGCAGAACCAATGTGGTGTGATTTGCAGAGAGGTCATCCCCTAACGATGCCACAATCTAGCTATGTTGGTGGAGAAATTAGGCATCAAGAAGATTCCGAGGTGACCAAGAAATCTCCTCACATTGATATTGGTTCTTATGTTTGTTTTATTTGACAAGTTTTACACTTCAGTTTGTTTCTTTCTTCTGACACCAGCGGACCCATGTGGCATTGGCCTTTGAAGTTCCAGGAGGTTGGCATGAAGAGAGAGATGCAACAGCAGTGACTGTATTGCAGGTGATAAGATTATCTGTGGCATCTAACAAGAAAAATATTTTAACTTGTGTACTTGAGTTGTTTGATTTTTGTCGACTTTTTTTTTGTTGTCTAAATTGAGTGGGTCTTTTTAACAGTTTTTGATGGGTGGTGGTGGTTCATTTTCTGCTGGTGGTCCTGGCAAGGGGATGCATTCTAGGCTTTGTAAGTTACCGATGCATTGAAGAAATCTTTGCAGCTTTCTAGTGTGGGATTTGTTGGCCTTATTGATCTTTCATTACCTGCAAATTTTAATACATTTATAACTAATCTGAGGTTTAATTATGTTCCCTTTTGTGCATCTTGGTGCCAAGTTTATCATTTATGGGGGCATACGTGGTGGGGCTTGCTTTTTATTCTTGATGAGGGGGACCTCCCTCCCTCCCTCCCTCTCTCGTGTTGCTTTACTTGCTTAATAGTTTCAGCTTCCTGTTAAAAGGAAAAGGGGGACATGAATCTTCGTTTGAGCATACGTTATTTCATTGCTATCAGATGAAATATATTCCACCAATTAGAGGCATTAACTGTGGAAGATTTGGGCAGAAATTTAAATGCTTGCCATGATTTTTGTTCCTTATATAGCTTAAGAGCAGTATTTGGGATACCTTTTTATTTTCAAACTATGGTTGTCCTAGTTGTTGACAAGATTATATCATGTGGCTTAAAAACATTCAAGGGACAAAGGGTAGTGACATCTAGACTCATGGAAAGTGTTGTATAAAAATAAGAATCAATCAACAGTCAGCTAGGGTTATCACCACTATCGTCCTCATCCTCATCCTCATAGCCTTATCCCATTTATTTGGGGTCTGCTATATTAGCCCTATATTGCCATTGTAATCTACTCAGTACCATATTCGTAGTTAAACCTAGGAAAGCTAACTTCTTTCTTACTATGCTCAACCATCTTATTTTAGATCTTCCCTGAGTTTGGTTTCTAATTTCCACTTGAATATGACTACACCTTCAAACGGGCACCAAACTTGGGTGACGGTGCACATGATCAAACCATCTAAGCCTAGATTAATGTCAACTGGCACTTCATCTAAGCCTCTGCTAATCAGTTCATTCTAAATCTTATCTGTTTTTACTCTTTCTGCACATCCATGCCAACATTCTTATATCTTTGTCATGCTCATTTTTTGTGTGTGTTCGTTCTCACCTCCAAACACTCATGGCGTGTTGGGCAACTTTCGGAGTACTTCTATGTGAAGTAACTCCTGTAAGAAGCTCCTCTACTAAGAAGGAATTATTTAAAAAGTGGTTTGGTACCCCAAAAAAAAAGACTCCACTTCTCTCAAAACACTTCACATGTGTTTTACATGAAAAATCCTTTCCGATGGAGTAAATTCAAACTATCTCAATGGAAGGGTTCACAAAAGAATTAGGCTGCAAATGAACTAGTGCACTCGATGAATAGCTCATACGACTGCTCGATAACAGCGGGACTCAGCTCATTTATTAAACTAAATAAACAAGTTTGAATAAAAAATTAAGCTCGATTATGTTCACGAACAAGTTCGTTTAAGTACTAGTTAAAACCTCAATTAGTTACTCGTTTACATACCCATTAAGAGTTCATTCAAGTAGTCATTAAGATCTCTTTTAATTATTCATTTAGTTATTCTATTCATGAGTGAACTTAGCTAATAAGATATAATAAGATATTTAATGTTTTATAGAGTTTTCTATTGAGTAACTAGGGGGTGAAAACAAATTGGTATTCATCATGGTTTTGCCTGAGATTATATTATCATGGACTCATTGGGCTCATGAGCTGCTCAATACTTGGCTCGAGCTCATTCAATACCTAAGTGAGTCATGCTTGAACAACCATCATGGTACTCTGCTCAAACTCACACTTCTATTAAAATTGGTTGTACCAAGCTTGAACATGGCAAAACTCAGCTCGACTCGACTTGTTTGCATGCTAAAAAGGGCGGAGGAAAAGGTTGTGCCTCTGCACATAGGAAACCATGATGAGGAACTGAACAGGGTTGATCTTGTCATTTCTGCATAATCTCCCTTTCATCAGCATCTCCTATTCTCACCACTTGCCATCCTACTTATAATGCCACCAGGCGGCCCCCCTGCTCATAGTAGATCGATCTGCTGTATTCAATGCACCCCTTGCCTCCTTGCCCTGGCAGCCATAAAAATCCCCCATATATGTTGCCAACACAAGCTAGCCTGCCCAGCACCCATCCCAACCCTATTCTAATTCCCAGGTCATAAAATCAAAATAAAAAGAGAAATAACTGACTGCATTAAAAACATGAAAGGTGCAGATAAAGAAACTTATGTTAAATAATGAGGCAATAGTCTTGAGTTTTGGATCAATGTAACTTTAATCTTAGTCCTGTCATATATCGGAAACATTCTTTCCATATATCGGAATCTTAGTCCTGCACATCTTCCTATCAGAAGCCAAATCATATTGAAAGTCTTTTCAGGTCTGCTAGCACCACATACATCCAAGTTTTCCTAGGTCATTCATTTCTAGTTAGTTCCACATGAACGTTCACTACTACCCTGAGTATCAATACTTTTAAGGAATGGATGGTGAGGACACCCATGTACAAGCACAGTTCGACACCACACCAGTTTGCCATTGACAAGTCCAGATCGAGCCAGGGGGGATTTCAATATGGATGAGAGACGAGGGAACCTTTTAGAGAATACCAGTGTCACTTTATTTTTATTTTAGTCCAGCATGTATTTTCCATTCATTTGTATTTTCTTTTTTGCAGTGATTAGCGACATTTTATCCTGATCCTGTTTGGGCCTATTGCTTGTTTGGGCCTTTCGTTCCTTATGGTTTGGGCCTCTTCTGTTACTTGGGAGGGCATCTTAGTCTTTTTATGTTTTGATACTCCTCTCCTATATAAAGGGGGTTTATTGTTGAGAAAGGAGGACAGAGAACCAATGAAAAAGTTAGGCTTCTTTCTGGAGGAACCCTAAAGATGGTCTCATGAGGAGAGAGCAATACACTGTGAGAGAGAGGGCGAGAGGCCGGAATACTGTGCCGCCGCTACCATCATCTGCCTTCCTCAATCGCCGTGCCATCACCATCTTTATCCTTCCTTCCCTGCTACAGGTTCTTTGCCCTTTGTTTATTCCTCTTTTGAAGCGAGGGAAATAGGAGTAGAGCACCACCTCATGATCTGTACTCATCTATGCCATCTTCTGCCCTTTACTTATTTTCTTCTGTTTATCTTGGAAAGAAACATGCAACCCATGGGAAGGGTCCACGAAACCACAGCTGGTCTTTTCTTTTTGGGAGCTGGAACTACTCCTCCCTCTTTAATGCTCCTGGAGGGTCATGGAAGCCACCCGTGACAGGTCCTTGAAGGCCAGATCTGACCCCCATTCTCCCTTCTCGTTTATCCTATTTCTTTATTGTTCTATGCACTTGGAGAAGATGCTTGAGGCCCCATGTTGATGACCACAGCATTGTGATCAGCTAGACCAGCAATGTTCCAAGAGTTTCATCAATCTGTGAAGTCTGCAGCAGCACCATTATGCAGAACCCCTTGGCGGCGGCATCCATGCCCATTTTGGGCCAGGTCCTCATCATCTGTGTCCAAAGCATAGTTAGTTAGATACTTTATAATATACGTATAACGCGTATTTTTGAATTCCCGAATTAAACTCCCGTAAGCCACACCGTACCAAAAGATAGCTAAAAATACTCGTTTTTTTGACACCAACCATTTTATTCACGTATAATACAAAAATGTTTAATACTTCCTATTTAATACATCATGTTATTGAATTAAAATAAGACTTTTACTACTTAAATATCATAGAACATGATATTATATGATAAAAAAAAACTTACTTTTTCATTGACAGAAACTCATAATTTGATTAATACTTGTTTATTATATGACTATAAATTTTATTTTAATTTTTTGATAATTTTTATATAAAATTTATATATATTTTATTAAATCTTGTTTAGTCTTTTAATTATTTGACCGAATGTTTGACCGTCTTATTCAAAATTTGAACTGAATTATATCCGAACATATTTTTGCTGTATAATAAACATGCCATATTTAACTAACAATGGTCCAGAGTCACGTGCTGTGATGTTTTGGCCCCATTCCACACCCGATTTCAAGCCTGCCCTATACATCCATTGTTCCCTGTATTGGCCATCTTCCAAAGGAACATGTTGATACCTGCGGTTTGTCGATGAGAGCACAACAGTAGCTGAGCATGGCATGTCTAACTCGAACATAGGTCAGCATGTTATACTTGGGTCTTTTTTGTGGATAATTTTGTTCTTCTAGGATGCTGTCTTTTCTGTGATGCGCCATGGGTGAGTTCTAGGGTTGTTATCCACTTCAAACTTTAATTGTTGTCGGAATTGCATGAATTTGTGAGAACTCAGTTATACCTGTTGCTATTTGGATGGCACACATTAAATTTGGTAGGTTGCCCTATCCTACGGTGGTTCCTAAACTACCGTCGATCTCTCATTTGAGCATCTTGTGTGGATGGCTATTGTGGTGTAGATTATTTTGCTTGATTGTCCCATAGTTGCGTGAATGGATTGTTGGCTTGCATATGGAATTTGTTATGTGTTCATAGGCCTACTTGTTGATGAGATTGCGCTTGCCATAATTTGTATCATGGTGTCATCCTGCATCAATGGAGTTGGCACGGAAGTGGTGATGGAAATGAGGTGAGAGAGGAAGAGCAAGGAATATTATGTAGTCTAGAATTCAATTCTTCTTTAGGAGGAGTGAGAAAGGGGAGTGAGAGCACTTTTGGGAGCAAGATTGATAGGAAAATGAGTGGATTGTGCTTGTAAGTTGATACCACTGGTCTAGCTATGCTTATTGTGGCCAAACCATATCAATATTTATCTCATTTGTAAGTTTGCTAGGCACAAAGGTTTATTCTAGTCATGGATGGCAGTTTCGGCAGGTACGTACCGGTACCGGCCCGGACCGGTACCGGTACCCCTATTTACGGCCGGTACCGTAAAAAAAAAAAAAGGAAAATTACTGTACCGGGCCGGTACGCCTGTGAAACACCCCTTTAAGGGGTGTTTCACTGTCCCCTCTCACAGAAACAGATCTGTGAGAGGGGAAGCTCGTTTTTTGCAGTGGGAGGGGAAGGGAAGGAGGGGAAGGAGGAGGGGAAGGAGGGGAAAGAACCGCCGCCGCCACCCGCCGCCGCCGCCGCCACCCGCCACCGCTGCCAGAGACGTTTTCACCCTTTTCCGGAGACGTTTTCACCGTTTTTGGTAGAAGAAAAAAAGTGTATGATTTATATTTTAATGTAGTGATTATTTTTTTGTTGGTAACTATTTCTTAGATTATTTACGTTCATTTTCTTGGTAAAATAGACAACCCCCAATTTTGGTCCTAATTAGCGGTTAAAAATTAGGATTTTTGTCTAATTACTTAAATTAAACATCAATTGGAGCCTAATTAAGCTTCATTGCATGTTTTAAACTAGGAGTGTGCTGTCAATTGCGTTGATTGACGGTTAATTAGGGGAAATCCCCAATTTTGGTCATAATTAGCGGTTAAAAATTGGGATTTTTGTCTAATTACTTAAATTAAACATCAATTGGAGTCTAATTAAGCTTCATTGCATGTTTTAAACTAGGAGTGCGCTGTCAATTACGTTGATCGACGGTTAATTAGGAGAAATTCCCAATGTTGGTCCTAATTAGCGGTTAAAAATTGGGACTTTTGTCTAATTACTTAAATTAAACATCAATTGGAGCCTAATTAAACTTCATTACATATTTTAAACTAGGAGTGTGCTGTCAATTGCGTTGATTGACGGTTAATTAGGGGAAATCCCCAATTTTGGCTTTAATTAGCGGTTAAAAATTGAGATTTTTGTCTAATTACTTAAATTAAACATCAATTATAGCCTAATTAAGCTTCATTGCATGTTTTAAATTAGGAGTGTGCTGTCAATTGCGTTGATCGACAGTTAATTAGGAGAAATCCTCAATTTTGGCCCTAATTAGCGGTTAAAAATTGGAGCTTTTGTCTAATTACTTAAATTAAACATCATTTGAAGCCTAATTAAACTTCATTGCATGTTTTAAAGTATGAGCATAATGTCAAATGTTCTTATATTTGTTTCTACTTTTTTTTTATGTGTTGTAGCAATATGACTGAACAACAAGAGCAAGACCCAGGGTGGGCCCATATCACCTTAGTTAATAGTACAAAAAAGAGAGTGAAATGTAAATATTGTGGCAAAGAGATGGGTGGTGGAATCACTCGAGGGAAAGAACATTTAGCAGGAAAGACAGGAC
The DNA here is from genome assembly GCA_030544215.1 of Zantedeschia hybrid cultivar. Taxonomy (NCBI): domain Eukaryota; kingdom Viridiplantae; phylum Streptophyta; class Magnoliopsida; order Alismatales; family Araceae; genus Zantedeschia; species Zantedeschia hybrid cultivar. The sequence continues at coordinate 18,649,296 of JARZZO010000014.1, read as the reverse complement.
ATGTGACAAAGTGTACTGTCTGTCTCCGACAAATTGCCAACGAGATGCGTGAATTGTTGCGTGGCCGGACAACACAAAAAGAGCAAAAGAATGAAGAGGAGGTTGAACTCCAAGACGAAATTTCAGGTAGACATAATACAAAAGGCAAAGGGATGTATACTGCGGCCAGTGACATTTCTATACGTGAGAGGCAAAGGGCTGAACAAATTGTAGACTCTAGTGATGATGATGATGATGATGATGAAGATCCTGAAATGGCTGCAGCTAGAAGAAAGAGTTTGTGGCATCAACAAGAAGACGAAGCCCGAAGGAGAGGTGATGGACCATCAACAAGAGGTAGAAGTCAACCTACAGGCCAAGTGTGTCCTATGGACAATTATCTTTTTAGAAGACAGAGTTCTACTCAGAATCAAACATGCAATGAGAGGAGTAAAAAAGTCAGCTGAAGCGGCAGGACATACTTTTAAAAACATCTGCAAATGATTTTTGCATGTAGGTGTTCCCTCACATGCTGCTCAGTCTCTTTATTTTCAGCTTATGATTGATGCGATAGCAGATTATGGTCGTGGGTTCAAAGTCTCTAAACGTCGAGACATATATGGGCGGGGGCTTAATAGAGAATATAAAGAACTTCAACAGTGGGTTAAAAGTTTTAAGACAGTATGGAAGGAGAGAGGATGTACAATTATGTGCGATGGCTGGACTGGTACCACGAAGAAGTCTACGATTAATTTTCTTGTTTATTGCACAGAAAGGACAGTTTTTATGAAATCTGTTGATGCATCAAACTATTCAAAGAACACAAAATATTTATTTGGTTTGATGGATCAGATGGTGCAGGAAATTGGAGAGGAAAATGTTGTCCAGGTGGTCACCGATAATGAACCAAGTTATAAAGCTGTAGGGAAGAAGTTAATGGACAAGTGCAAATACCTTTATTGGGTCCCATGTGCAGCGCATAGTCTGGACTTGATGCTTGAAGACATTGGTAAGGATCCGATTATCAGCAAGACAGTAAAGAGAGGCCAAAGAATTACCCAATTTATTTATGGTCAGCCCAGAATCTTGAACATGTTCAGAGAAAAAACATCTGGAGGTCGAGATCTCATCCGTGTGGGGCCTACACGATTTGCATCTAATTTTATTTCTTTAGAATCTTTGCACAAATTCAAGAATGAGATCAAGGGTTTTATGTTTAATAAGGAGTTCTTGGAGTATATGCGGACCACCTCCAATGAATTTAAATCTGAACATTTGGAAGTGAGAAAAATTATAGAGAATAAATTTTTTTGGAGTAATATAGAGACTTATCTGAAGTTGGTGGAACCTCTCGTACATGTGTTAAAATTGGTGGATGGGGGTGATAAGAATTATATGGGATATTTGTACGAGGCAATTGACATTACTAATTATCCACCTAAATGCAGGTTATTTTTTAAATCCTCGAGTAATGTACAGTCAACAAGTGCACATTGATGGAGAGGTGATCCAAGGCACACTAAATGTGATTGCACGTTTGTCGAGGACAATAGAAGATATAATTGAGGCAGAGAGACATGTATACTTAGTGAAGATCTGACTTTAAGATTTATCCAATTACTTGTAATTTGAAGAGTCTATGAATTCTATTAATTATTAATTCCATCTTTGTAAATGGAGGTTTATAGGCTAAGGCTGAAGACATATAATGAAGACTCTGTGTAAATTGCCGTAGAGAAAGTGAGCCCAGGTATATTTAGTCATTGCATTGTTGTCATATGTGCATAAGAAACGAGAACATACATTGATTAATTTTTTGGTTTCTTTTAATGATGGCACAACTGAGTGGTGGATAATGGTGTACAACAGAGATAAGTGTTATAATTTATTGGCTTTCGTTGCAGTGAGGGTTTTGAGTCAGACGACATCGGCAAGTCAATGTGAAAGAAACTGGAGCACGTTCAGCCTTATACACTCAAAAATTCGTAACCGATTAAAGGCTGAACGATTGGACAAATTGGTGTACTGCCATTACAATATGAGATTGAGGATCAAAAACATCCGGTTGAGACAACAATTGATGGAGAAACGAGCTGCAGGGCACGCAGAAGATGTTGTTGGCCAAATTGATGGGGAAGAGTTATTTGATGATGATAATCCCTTGCAGACTTGAGTTGAGATACGAGCAACTGTCGATGAGTCAGTTTTTGATCCTGATGATACAGAATGGGCAAAAGGCATACTAGATGGAGTTGTTGCTAGAGATCCAGAGTTAAGAACCTCAAAAAGGCAAAAAGAAAATTCACCTCCTCCTTCACATGAGCATCAGAGTCAGACTAATCTGGCTGCCAGAGACGAGCTTGAGCTTGAGCCTGCTAGACGCTCAGAATCAGATAGTAGGCCAATCACTCCTATAATAGTTGGGCCATCATCATTCTTGAAAAGGAGTACATCTACATTTGAGAGGACTAATCTGGCTGCTAGAGACGATCCTGCAATTAATGAGATGAAGCAAATTTATGTGAGGCATATACCACGAGGAAAAAGATTATTGAATCGATTGAACTTGCAAAAAGATCTAGAAAGAAAAGAAAGCCAGCAAAAACATGCATCACAAAAGAAAAAATCAAGTAATGTCAAAAGAAAGTTAATTGTTGATTATGATCAAGATGATAATGATGATGATGATGATGGGACAGAGTCTCCTAGTGATGATGCTGGTGCAGCTACATGTGCTACTACCGGGGGCAGAGTGTATGCATATTCTTTCTCTTTACATATTGACACAAGAAGATGACAACATAAAAGTCAAAGAGATTATGATTCACAAAGTCAGTATGGACAGCAGTCATGTTATAGAGGTGGTCAACAAGAAGCAGGCATGTATAGCTGGGGAGATCGAGTAGAGTATAAAGACTTTCAACTCCATCCACTCAGTAGCAGTTATGGGTCAGGGTCTTCTTCTTATTCTCATGCTACTTCTTTGCATCATGATTCTAGAATTTCATCAAGTCAACAAACATATACTCCAAGAGGGATTCAAATAGGCATGCACGACTTGGCTGCATCATTGTTTAGTTATGGTGAATATAGGGAACATATACAACCTTATTATGGATACCAGCAACAACAACCAGATGATGAATCAGAAGGATCTACGGATTATTATCCATATTAGTATACTCACTTATGTTTTTCATAGGTAAGGATCGTTTGATTTCGTTAACATTTATTATTTGTAAATATTTAGTACATTAACATAATATTTTTCATGTTTAATATGTATGAAAATAGTCATTTTGTATGTGTTATGTGTACTTCTCTGTCTTAACCCACTTTTGTCACACCCAACACATAGCTAATTAATTGTTTACATTTTTTCTGATTTTTTCTCTTTTTTTTCTGATTTTTTTGGGCCCCTTTAAACCGGTACCAATCGTACCGGCCGGTACCGTTACGTACCGGTACCAGCCGGCACCGGTACCGGTACTGCCATCCATGATTCTAGTATGTTTTTCTCTTATTTTAACTTTTAGAGTTTTAACACATTCTCATCTTTATTGCTTTAAATTTGTTCCCACATCCTACATCCCTTCTTAATTGTCTGGCACTATACTATGTAGTTTAGCTAGTCTTATAGAAGCATTAATCAGCTTTGATACCTTGGTGGCCCTCATCCATTCCTGGTGTGGAACAGAGATAAGGCACCATGAGCCATCCCTTCTCATCTTTCTGCCAGTTGGTAGGTGTGGAGAGGGGTGGGGGGGAGGGGAAGTTGCCCTATTTCTGAAATATGTCTTCCTTTTAATGGGATTCATTGTCCTCTCTTAAACATGTCATCTTGTGAGAATAATTAGGATGCTCTTGTATGACAACTTCCCATTGACTTTCCTTTTTATCTGTAATAAAACTATGCATGTGTCTGAGAGAGAAGCAAACACTTGAATCATGATTTGCAGAAATATGATGCTTTGGCAATGCTGACACTTGCATTCAGATAGGCTTTAAGAAATTCTTTTTGCATTCCATGTTATATTGTACTGACCTATAGATTACTGAGGGTTCTTTTCCTTATTCTATGGTTGTTTTTACTGTTCATATCATTTGCATTTAGATATGTTGTTATTAGTTCTGTGTTTCTTGTGAATATGTTACTCTGTAATCTATTCTTGGGTAATTTTGTCACCATTTTGTTGCTTGGTGCAGATCTCCACGTTCTTAATAAGTACGGACAAGTCCAGTCTATCGTGGCATTTAGTAGCATATATAATGACAGTGGTCTTTTTGGCATCCACCTAACTACTGTAAGTCATTTAACAAGGAAATCTCACTGATAATTGTTTCGTAAGTTTCCTGAAACAAAGGAGTTGGTACACTGCCTGCTTATATATTTGTACCTAATGAAGTACCTGAACTTTCACATGCTACACCTGACTGTTATGTCTGATGTGTTGAGAAAAAATTCGAGAAGGTGGTATTATAAATTCTCTGATTGGAGTGTCTTGGATGATAAACAGGTTCAATATAATCCTAACCTAGCACACATTTAGACCAGATTCAGGCATGGTTAAACCACTTCCCCCCCCCTTCTTTCCCCAAAAAAAAAGGTGGTGATCCTATATTTTGTGAAGTTCTAAAATATGCCCTTTCATGTACCAAAATATTCACCCGCATGGTTGTTGACTTTGTTTCATTGCTGTAAACTGATGCAGGGAGCAGATTTTGTGGGAAAACTTATTGAGATAGCAGCAGCCGAACTGCTGGCAGTGGCAACTCCTGGCCAAGGTATCCTCTCATTCTTTAGACTTTCGGTGCTCATTACATACTACTACTTCAAGCATATTCTTTGATGACTAACATCTGAAAATGATTTCAGTAACTGAGGTAGAATTTCAACGAGCCAAAAATACAACCAAATCAGCTGTTTTGATGAACCTAGAATCCAGGGTGAGGAAGATACTGATTTTTTTTTTCTCTTTTTGTTTCCTTGAGGTTTTCGATTTGATAAATGGTGTGCGAATTTATTATTTCTTTTGATGCTTTATCTAGATGATTGTCACAGAGGATATTGGGAGGCAACTATTGACATATGGATGCCGGTAGGATATGAAAATTCTACGACACCCATTGCAAGAAACTCCTATCCTTATACCATCTTATCTTTCATGTTACTTGGTGTAGGAAACCTGTGGAGCATTTCTTGGGATTTCTAGATGAACTGACCCTTGACGATCTTACTATGGTGGCACAGAGGATATTATCTTCTAAGTTGACCATGGCGTGCTTTGGAGATGGTATTTCCTTTTTACCTTCTCAACAAATGTTTTGTTTGGAAGCTAATGCTGGAAAGAGTATGACTTTAACCGTGGTGCCCACTGCAGTTGGTCGTGTCCCAAGTTATGAATCAGTTAGTCAACACTTCCAAGTTTCAGGTTCCAAGTGATGCTGCGTGATTTATTAGAAATCACGAGCATGAGCAGTCTCAAAATGTGCCCTGCAATAGATAACAATCAGAGATCAGTTTTTTGGCCAATGATAAGTCCGGTGAATGATTGTACTCGTTCGGTGCAAAGAACTGCTTTCTTTTCTATTGGACAGCAAGAGCAAAGCCCTTGATTAATCAAATCGATGGAACTGCAATAGTTGAAGATATACTCAGATGCAATGGCTCAAGCATGCCCCACCACGGTTGATGGTTTTTTGTTCCGTTGACCGGTTCTATCTACAAATTGGATGATTACGGATACTGCAGGTTAGGAATGTATGTTGTAAAGAAGTTTTAAGACTTTTAAAGTTAATTTCTTCTACTCGATGTTTGTCCATACTTTGAGCTTCTTTTTCACATATTATATTTCATCCATGTCTCTGCTATTCAAGAGATGGATCGACCAGTTTCATCAACTTCAGCTGCATTTTCAGGATACTTAAGTATGGCACACCGGTTTTTTGCCCATGTTAGATCACATCAATGCGCGAGTTATTCAGGTGGTCTTCATCTTTTTGTCTTTTATCTTCTCAATTGACAAAATTGACCTAAAAACACAATTTTTATCAATATTTGGGTGTCTTTTCACTTCTGAATGTACTTAGGCTTCTTTAACCACTCTATCATCACACGTGTACTGGAGCTTTTTTGTCTTTTATCTTTTCAATTGACAAAATTGACCTATTTTTATCAATATTTGGGTGTCTTTTCACTTCTGAATGTACTTAGGCTTCTTTAACCACTCTTATCATCACACATGTACTGGAGCTGTGTTAGATTGTTAACCTTAGTATGACAGTCCAGCCTTTGGTTAGCCGAATTGTCACCTCAATGGTAGGGAGATTCTCTCCCACAATGTAAATAAGGACCTCTTACTCCATACCTGCAAAAATCCAGTAATCCTCTTTCCTGGCAAAGTGCACCTCCCATTTTAACAGAAAAGGAACTCCCACTTGTTCACGTCCTTGCCTTTGTAGTTTGTTCCCAACACTTCAAGAGGACTCAGCTAATTTATGCCCATGTCTCTCTGCTGCAATCTGGCTTCTGTTTTGAATTTCAAACACTGCTCTTCTGGTCTTAATCTGAACTGCTCCCCTCAATTTCAATAGCATTCTCTGTTGTATCCCGTAGTGTCCACAAATTCTAGCTCTTGCTATTTTGGGACAACTCTTCCTCTCCTATCTCAACCCACTTATGCTTCTACTAGTGTTCCAATTTGTTTCCAGGAGAGCAACTTTCAGGTTGCATCAGATGCCGTCCTCAGGCATACCCCAATCACACCAACTCCACCAATTATGATCACTGTATCACAACTGTCTTCTTCACATCTCCTCACAGCCCTGAACAGATTCTGCAGTAAACAGTCCACCCAACGTGATGCTGCCTTTCCAACAATCAGAATACTCCATTTCCTGCCCATAAAACCTCTGGGAATTTTTTTTTTAAAAGAAAAGCACAACAGGGGTTTTCTTTTCTTTTGATAGAGGGAGGGAGAGAGGAGAGGCAAAAAGAATATAAGGAATTTGAATGAAACTTATATTAATCAACAAACTTCTAATCCATATATTACACCAGCGAGACTCTCCTCACTGTTCTGGAGGAAGTACACCTCCCTCATCCTGAGGAAGGCGTGCCAGGTCAGGAGGCTGTCGGAGCCGGCCTGGTGGCACTTGCCCACTGCCCGCTCCACCCGCAGTTCCTTGGCCACGCGCTCGAGCCCCCCGTAGAGGCAGTCGCAATACCGCGTCATGTGCTTCACGTCGAACACCTTCTCGCCGAAGAAGGCCCGGTGCAGCTCCAGGAAGTCCTCCAAGCTCTCCGGCAGCGGCCCGCCGGCGAGCACCTTGACGAGGTACGCGAAGTCGTAGGCGCCGTGGAAGGCCACCCAGCTCACGGCGTCGTTGCACACCAGCCCCGAGGACATCATCAGCTCGGCGAACCGCGCGGAGTCGGCGCCGTCGCGTCGGTTCCGGTCGAAGTCGATGCCGCTGCGCTGGAGGAGCTGGACGGAGTCGGGGGCGTGGCTGTCGCGGTCGGGGTCGAACTCGCGGAAGTTGAACTCCCAGATGAAGCCGCCGCCGCCGCCGCCGAGGCCGAGGTCGGGGAGGTTGCCGTCGGCGTCGGAGAGGGTGAGGCCGAGCTGGATCAGGTGGAGGGCGTCGACGTTGGCCTTGAGGCAGCGGTAGCGCTCTTCTCGGGGGGCGTGGGAGGGCTTCCCCCGGAGGCCGTAGACCACGCCGGGGAACTCGGTGTCCATGGTGACGTAGGGGTAGCGGTCGATCAGGGTCTGGATCAGCTGGATCTCGGATTCCAGGTCGGCAGCCCACACGGAACGGATCTGGACGGGCTGCTCTGGCGAAGCCGACGCCCTGTGCGGCGGGCGGCGCTGCTGCTTGGGTTGCATGGTCTGCTGGTGTCTCTGGTTAGTGAAATCTTGGGTGAGGTGTGCCTTGACGGCCTCTTCTTCTTCCGCCGCTGCTTGTTTCGTTGCCTTGTTTGATGGGTTTCTGTTGGGGGAGGAAGGGGGGACTTTTTTATAGATAGCGCGCAGAGGAGGAGAGGGGAAAACGGTGGGCGTGGGGGGGGGTGGGAAAGGCGTGGCGGGCGTGTCCCGAGGGGCTGTTTCCAGTGGTGGGAGTGGGTCCCACGAAAGAGGTAGGGGGCATCGTGTGCGTGCCGACGCGGTCGTGAAGGGCGCGTCGGTTCCCTTTCTCTTCCCCCTATCTCCTCCGTTGAGCAGCGGCTGGGGAGCTTGGCTCACCGGCTGGCTATTAGGGGCGGGGGCGGTTCCATCGGTGGGTGTCACCAATTGTGGCGGCGGCTCAGCTGGACCGCGGCGGGGTATCCGCTGCTGGGTACATCTTGTGTTGATTTCGGGCTTTGTTGTGAGTTTTCATTTTAGAATTATTGATTTTAAATTTCTAAAAATAGAATTTTTAATTCTAAAATCTTTGATTTTAATATATGGTGGTTTTGAAATGGAAACTAAAATTAACTAAAAGAAGGATTATAAGGCCCATCGATTCTATAATGTGGCAGACATTTTAAACATACGAAAAAAATAACATAAAATAATTTTCAGCAGTCTAATTATCGGAGGACTGTCATTTTACAGCTATTTAAGATACTTTATAGTATTTTACGGTGAACAAGGAGTGAGAACGACTCCTAAGTGGGTGTGATCATTCGGGGTACATGTTGGTGCCAAACGAAGTTGGTAACCGACTAGCGTGCACAAGGTGGACAACTTTATCTTTATTTTTTTTTGTAACTTTATCTCAAGTCTATTTTGGGAGTGTCAATATTCTAGATATCTATTACTTATTGAATGAGTTGACATCACAAGTAATCGGCTTTCTACATTGGATTACGTGTTTCGTCTTCAGAAATAGTAATCCGAAGGACTAGGTATATCTTATCTAATAGGAAACAGATCAGTCTTAGAGTTTTAAGACTCTTAACTGGAATTTTAATTTTTTAAAGTTGAGACAAGGGGCCCTGCGTCAATTGTCCCCAGAGGGGACCAGTTCTCTACCTTCTCCCGAGAGCATGCCCTTGCTCGAAAGGGGGGAAAGAGAGCAAGTGTGCGTGTGAATGTCGCCTTCCCATCCGGCCGTCTAAAGATAAGATTTAATATGGTCCCTTGGTTTAGCGTTTAATGAGGCATCATATAGATTATATCTAACATACGATAAAGCGCTTTTCAATTTGACTCGGCACAAACAAATTCATGTTAGAGAAGATCTCTTGGCTTGTGAGGATTGTCCACCGGGGAGTGTTTCGTGGATCTTGTGCCTCCAAGGATGCGTTTTATGTTATGTAAGGAGTCCAGTGGGGAGTGTTTCGTGGATCTTGTGCCTCCAAGGATGCGTTTAATGTTAGTTATATAAGGAGTGATGCTTGTTGCATTGTTACCGGCGGAAAAATGGTGAGCTGAATTTAGACTCTCAATCCTATTTCGTTATCTGCTGGAGAGTCTATATAGGGGCTGTCTGCTTTGTTAAATGCATTTTGATGTTATGCATACGGCAATATATATATATGAAGGTCTGGATTTAAAAAAAAAAAAAAAACTGTCAAATTACCTTTTGAGAGTATGGATTGTGTTCTTGAAAACACGATCAAACTCTTTAGAACTTTTCAGAGCACGATTACTCTCACAGGAGCATGATGCTCTAGTGTTCTAGAGAACATGATCGTGCTCTGAAGCGTTTGATCGTACTCTTGAGAGTACAATTCATACTTTCAAAGAGTAGTTTGATTGGTAAATTTTGTTTTTTTTTTAATCTAGCTTCTGTGTGCGTTGACGTACAGATGAAGTCAAGACACATTTAATGAGAAGAGACAATCCAACCCCTCATGTGAGCTCTCTATATTAGGGAATGAGATTGAGGAATTCAATCTAACTTACTTTTTTCGTGCCGACAACGGTGCAATAAGTATTACTTTTTATGTACAAATAATTAAATAGAAAAAGTTTAAAAAAACATTTACAAGAAAATATCATTTGATACTTGTGAAAATATTTTCAATTATTGTGAAAGAAGGTATTCCGTCTCATCGTATGATGCTAAAATTGAAACAAGAAAAGGAAGATCGATGAATTAAGATTTTCATTGACTAAAATGTGTGGATTATCAACTGAGTCATTGTGTTATACTGTTCGCAAAAAGTTTTTCATGTAATCTGTTTTACATGAAACCAAACGTATCCTTTTTTTTTTTTCTTCCCCGAAAGCTGTGACGCTAGCTGGGTTCTACATGTTGACTCGTCTTTGCGTCAACACGCATGGGTCTGGTCGTCCCGAAGCCAAGACGACCTTTTCTCTTCTTTGACCATGCCGTATTTTAGAAGTGAGCCCTCAACCGTGATCACAGTCGTCCATCCTGACTCCTGAGGCACTCGGCTTCAGGTCAAGGTTGTCTATAGAGGCACGCAATTCAAATAGTTGTGAGCAATCGGACTAGACAATTGTTAGTTCTGTTCTTTTCTGGACGTGATAAGTTGGAATGTGAACTTGTCAGATGGCTTTCAGGATTTGACTTTCAGGATTTAACATTTTTTCTTACTGAAAATGCCAAAAAAGTCAGAAAATACTTTTAACTAAAAAAGTTTTGAACTATGTTCGCACAAAGCAGGTCCTTGCTTCTTAGCAAAACACATTAGATCTAGTAATTTTCGATTGAGATATATCGATTTACTAAATAAGAGACCTGTTAGCTTGTGTTAGATAAAAATACGATAAGAGGTTTGCGAATACTTTTTGTCAATTACATTAGAGTTTAACATAAATAAGAGAAATATTTGCTACACTCATAGATGATCATATTATTGAAGTTATTGAGACATTAAACTCAAACCTTAAGGTATTGAGTGGAGTATGCATCATTTGTTTAAGTATTATTTGTTTTGTCTCTTTTTCGACATGAGATTATTCTATGATGTCTCTTCACACGTAGGTTTATTTTAAGATCTGTCATGTACACTATAAAGACGAGATGTATGGCTCGATTCATAACCATAGACCTGATACCATATTGAAGTTATTGGACCATCCAACTCAAAGCCTTAAACTATTAAGTGGAATAGGCACCATACATTTAAGCATTGTTTGTTTTATCTTTTTTACAACGTGAGACTATTCTAACAGATATAATCTAGAGCTGACATCCCTTTAGTTGATCGGATGGCATGACTTTCGAACTTGTAACAGAAAATTTGATTTTGGGGCCACCTGAACTTAGCTCCAAAGCTATCTGATTATTGATTGGACGGCTAGAAAATAGAAAAAGAAAATATGATCTCACCCCAACTTCTCCACAAATGAATATCTTTGGCCTGCTTAAAATTCAAAATTAAATAAAAACAAGGAACAAGAACCAAATTTCAATATGTTTATCTATTTACCAAGGAATTCTGTTGGATGTGTGATCTACTTATATTGAGTTTGGATCAACCTGGACCCGTACTATTTCGTATTTACACTCTTCTTCAGATCATACGGTTGACACGAGTCATGTGCATTAGATACACCTTTTTTTTTTTTTTTGTTAACTCACAGCTGAAAGTTGTTTTCTTTCAGTTTCCATTCAATTATGTTTAAGGTCAAATTCCTTCGTTCTTTGATATTAATGTTCTTAGTCCAGGTGAACACGCTAGAACCACATAATTTGTTTTGTTTCACAGCAATTCAATATTAGGAAGCCATCTACTATAAAGAACCATCTCCACCACCAGTGCAGCACAGAAGGCAACAGCCCACAGGGTGGACAGGAGGAGAGGACAAAGTGACCATTCGAGGCCCCTTCCCCCACGTTTTTTCTCTTCCAATTTTATATCGTCCTGTGCTGCAGACTGCAGACTTGCATTACCAGGTGGTGGAGGAGAGGAAAGAGGAAAGCAAGTCGACTTCGGATTGAGATCGTCTATTCGATTTCTTCTACAATCACTTATATTTCACTTATTCTGATTGATTCAGTTATTACAATAGAATAAGAGTGAAGTATAAATAATATAAAGAAATAAAGTAGACGATCTCAATCTGTCGACATCAGCCTAACGTGGAAGCCGTGTGCATCCCGTTCATCCCTATCCTCCCTTACAGTTTTCAATACACTCCCTCTTTCACGTGTTAAAGAGGGCCCAATGCCCTATTAATTTTATTGATCACCAAAACAGCTAGTGCTGAGAAAGAAAGGAATAAAGCAGTGTATTTGACCATGGGCACTTTCTAGGTGGGCGACCAGATTCCTCCTCTGCGTTATCGCCAGCTTCAAGCATTCCTGATAGAGACCCCATCACCTATGGACTCTATTATTATGTCACTAGGCCGGTTAATATTTTATTACTTTTTTGTTTGAATAGGTCGCCGGTTCAATCCCTACCACCTTATTTATATGGATATAACTTATATGATTATTTTCTTTTGTTGGTCAAATTGATCTGAAATTATCACCTAATTAAGTAAAAAGTTTATAGTCTATACAGAAATATCTCTAACAAAGAGACTCATGAGATTTGAATCTCTTGAGAGGCACCATAAATACTTGACAATTGAACCATTTGTTCAGAAAACATTTCAATATTATGTCAAAAGTAGTATGACAAGATTGTCTTAAGATATATATATATATATACTTTAATATATTTTAAAAATATCAAAAATATTCTCCTCTTTATTATAACAAGTCCGGATATCTGGTCATTAATTAGCTATGCCCTTTGTGTCTTTATTCATGTTAAATGAGGCAACTCTCACTTGTACCAAGAAATTGAAGCCGGTCCTTTTAACTTTTTTTTATCATTTAAGTTTGGCTTGGTGGTGCCACTCGGTCGTACCATATCTTATGACAAAGGGCTTGTACTATCAAGCGAATTAGTGAGACCGGTCCCTTCCTGATATACTCCGGGTCGCCACCGTGTTAAAGGATTTATATTAAAAAAAAATTCATGTCTAATTCAGTATAAAGGATTTTTTTTTAAAGATATTGACCCCTTTGTCGAGTGAGTGTAAAACTAGCATATTTATATTTCTACTTCCAACTTTCATATATTATATAAAATATTCTCAAACATTTCAGAAGTGTTGCAATTATACTCTCCCATCAAAATGTCTTGAACTCCAACAGAGTATGCTGAATTTTTTTTATAAATTCTGATAAAGTTAAGAATATATATATAAGTTTAGTGAATCTAAGAGTAAACATGTAAAATTATATTGAATCTTTGTGATATATTCTGTTGGAGTTCACGACAAGCTAACGAAAGGGTACAATTGATTTTTGAAGATATTATATATATATATATGTAAAAATCTTTTTTTTTCCGTCCTCCGCAGACTAGTATTTGATCCTGCTCACTGCTGACCTTCCCCACACTATAAATGGCAAGACCGAGAACCGTGGAACGCGTAGGTTCTTGGGAACGAGGAGGCACCATGCAACGAAGCTTCGTGCACGCGAGGATTGAAAGGGACCTGTTCAAGGTAGTACAGTGTGATCCCCACTGACATAATCGTATTTAAATTAGTCCCCCATTTGACCGGGAAAGCCTCTACAATGTTGCCAATACTAGCTTTCCAAACTCCAACAAGTCGGCCAGAAGAACAACTGCCATTCTACACTGACCTGGTCCATCTCAATCATAGGAACTACATGTCCTTTTGGACTGGTCAATCGATCTCTAAGGCATGGTTTTGGAGTTTGGATCAGGTGTGTGCAATCAGGAGAAGTCCATTAATGAAGAGGTGTTGGACCCCTTCAAAAATAAGAATACTATTATATTCTACATTTCTATTACATATATAACCCTTGTCTCATTCGTGAAGAGCTATCTGATTATTTGATCAGGTAGCTCTTATCAAATATGTCAGTTGTAAGAGGCAAAAGGTCATGTCAAAAGCGATTTTGACATGAATCTTTTTCTAATGATCGATGTTCCTGACGGGTGTATTGAAGCGTTTTAACAACTCATATTATGATATATAATAAGGATTAAATTGGACGAAGGGCCAAAAATCTGAATAATGTTCGTATCTCTGTGAGACTTTGATTTGATAACTGCGGTTTTTTATTTTCTATAGCACACTACGCTTTACATAGATGATGTTGTCGTCTATATATCTATCATAGTGGACTTACGTTGATGATCTTTGCACTGCACACAACGGATGTGGTAATGACGTGAGTAGTAAGTCTCTAAGGGCGTCCTGTGATGGAGCACTTGTGTAGCCACACCACCAGCATATCTTGGGGCTGCATTATTATTAAATATTTATTTGGATTTGCCCTTTGGGTTTCCCCAAAGTTGTTCTTAGTGGATAAATAGACCCTTTGGCTCATCAGCAAGTTTCATCTGGCCCACACTACTTTCTCTGCAGACCTCCGTGGCCCATAGGGTACTAATGTACCACATCCGTACATGGATTCCATCTAATTGGAAGATCAGATGGCTCGCACGGAATTAAGTCTCGCTGCACCTTCTACGGTGGATATATATATATATATATATATATATATATATATACAAGGTGCAGTGATTTGTTAGAATAATCTTATATCGGAAAAATCATAAAATTAAAAAGTGTTTATTAGATGATGCTTACTCCACTCATTATTGGAGTTCCTTTGTTATTTATCACTACTGCTCTCAATGCTTCTCGATGTTTAACCGGGAAACTGATACTATAGAATAATGACGTGGAGCTCCTTGTAACTTTCTAGAAACAAGGGAGCAAGGGAATTTATTTGGAGACAAGACCATCGACCAAAGGCTGTCTGGGAATAGAATCTCCTACTGTGAGCTCCACCCGGAAGCTTCGCTCTCTCCCATGTTAGAAAAAGAAAAGATGGAAGTGAAAGCAAATGGCTGTAGCGAGAAGAGACAAGGTTCTCTTAGTACAGGGTTTTGATCGAATTCGATCAGGATACTGGAGGGGGGTTCTCCAATTCGGCGGGATTTTTTTTTTTTCAAAAAACTCTCCCCCCCCCCCCTTCAAGTGTACTGACCGAGTTTAGTCAGCCCCCATATTAAGGAGATCTGATCTCCAATGAGAATGGCCTTATGCATACCACAAAAGCAACATGGAAGCTTTAGGCTGATGGTTGATTGGGGTGAGAATTCTAGATGGTTAAAGAGTAGGGGCAAAACCTTCAGCCCTACTTTGATTAGAGAATAAGAGAAGAATAAAGATGAATAAACAGAGAATAAGCTTAATTTTACTTTGACAAACGGAATGGCTTATACTGATACAGAATACGTATTCGGGAAATAAGCCATCTCATTTTAGACCTAAGAATTATTTATTCTTCTTATTCCTTCAACGGGCCCCACAAAACTATTAAATCAAAACAACTCTTATTCTAATATATATTATTCTGTCAATGAGTCCCACGTAATACTTCGGATCCACATTGATCCTTGTGGTGAAACAGCTCACTGCGACAAGCCCTTTTAAGTTTTTCCTGGTGATGCTCTCTATGTTGGTCACAACTCTCAAGAATGCCATTCCAACAAAGGGCTGGTGGCAATAAGACGTGATTTAGTAGAGATGAAATGTGATGAGGATGGAGACCGGTCTCTGATGCTAGCTCTTTAGTGTGCTGTACATATATATGGGATATAAAGTACAGGCCAATCATCGTCAAAGCAATTTGCCTTTGATTTCAGTTTTCAGCCTAAGATTAATGTAAATTGACTGTGTGGATACTTAAAACTGTCGATTTACAATAGAAAATTTATGATACTTTACAGCACACCAAATAATACCAAATTTGTCCTTTTAATGTATCTATTTAATTAGAGGTAACAGTTCTTTGGGTGATCAAAATATTGACACTTTAAAGCATGGAATAGCATGGCCATTAAGTGACTCCCAGATATATGGCTTACGTACCTGGCTCAACATTCTTGGAAGCAAAAAATGAATATATAATTAGACCTCATTTTATCAAGAAAAGTGAACAAATCTTCCTCCTAAATTTAGAATCTTGCAATAATGAAAGCCTACGACATTGGGCACACTTTCAAGCATGGAATAGCATGGCCTTTAAGTGACTCCCAGACACAGGGCTCACATGCCTCGCTCAACATTCACGGAAGGCAAAAAAAAAGAAAAAAAAGGAATATATAATTAGACCTCATTGATGAGGAGATTTCTCCCCAAGTCCAATTTAAATCGGCCCACTTGCGGCCTCCTCCAAGGGTCCGGCTTAGTCGACCCACAAAGCCCTCTAAGGGCCACAACTATAGGAGGTAAAAGCCGACTGCTCCGCTATAGTTGGTCCACACTTTTAGTCCCAGAAACTAAAAAGAAACTAAAAAGTGCATTCATTATTGTCTCCCTTTCTCCCTCTGTCACATAGCAAGCACTCTTTCTGATTTGATCGTCCGAAAGACTATCCGGAACACGCTCTTGGGCCATTTTTGACGACTCGTCCTCAATACTTACAGAGTAGAGTTCAAACGAATTCATCTCTTCAATTTGACTCATCTCCGACTCGACTTGTCCACTCGAATCGGCGACCCCGTACATGAAGGCTGCGTCACTCATGACCCAGGAAAAGTGAACAACCTTCCCCCCAAACTTAGAATCCTGCAACAATGAAAGCTTACAGCATTGGGCACACTTCAGGAAAGTAGAAAACATTAAGGTCCACCGAATGCCCACCTCCTGAAGGATGTTGGATCAACAATTTTTGAATAGTGGCCCAGTGGTTGGGTATCAGGGTCCCGCTCCCCCCAATAGAGAGGATCAAAACCCGCTAACACCAAAGAATCCCCGAATAATTGGGATAAACACACTTGGAAAGGAAGTCGCACTCACGCAGAGGGCATGGAGAGGACCGCTTGAGCCACTCTCGAACGCTATTGGATTGACATAATTCGGTATAACCTACCACGTTTGGACGGTTTACAACAAGAATTCTACTAATTTAGATGTTCTGTGAAGGCTTCATCCCTCAACATATCAATACAGCATAAACCACAAGAACAATCGTACCTCTACAACATTCTGCACAATCCATTTGACAATTTCATGATTATGTGCAGGGCTGCAATTAAGCTACAAACTTCAAACAACGGGTTTCATTGTGTATAACCCGACACCGGCATGAGCAAAATCTCATGCCACATCTCACACATGTATAATTTGCAGTGAAACCACAAACAGTGCAGAAATGCCGGCGTGCAGTTGTGCTTGGAGGGCCCACTGCAGCTCTCAAATAGGATGGCACATGTGGAGGCAAGGATTCCAAGTTTGCCTGTAACAGAGGAAGACCAACAAACCATGTAGCTCAGGACCTCAGACTGCTCTTCTGAAAACACAGATATTACGGTCCTAGCAAATCCTGATAACCATAAAATGGAAATGTCACCTACATCGTGTAGAAGCTCAAGAAATGTCCTAGGAGCTTTCTTTGCATTTTCCTGTGCTTTTCCTTGTCGAGTCTTGCGCTTCATATTTTTTGACTGTCTCCTTTGTATGTATGCTATATGGCAGCAAATATTTTTTAACTTGTTATAAGACACCTGCTATCTATATAGTAATAAATTATCATAAGATGCCAATGATAGGTTGGTTAACAATCTCAATATGGTTTCTGTTACATAGGTCTATCTGGAAGTGAAAATAGACACTTTATCCACATTAGATTGGCGAATCTCTACATGTTCCTTCCTTATCACAAGTCCGGAAGCAAAGGACAACTTCACAAAACCAGAGTGGTGAAATCTCTCTCTCTCTCTCTCTCACACACACACACACAACAGCAATGGTACATATTGTTAGAACAGCTTTTTCCATGCAATGCAACATTACTCATTGATGTTGGATTGAACTTCACAAAACCAGAGTGGTGAAATCTCTCTCTCTCTCAACAGCAATGGTATATATTGTTAGAACAGCTTTTTCCATGCAATGCAATATTATTCATTGATTATAATACACCGTGTGCATTGTTGGATTGGTGGATCATCTCTACATGAATTCCCTTGAAAGGAGATCACATAATCAAGAAGCAAAGTAGGCACTGTGCCCACTGTTAGAATGGGGAATCCTCCATACATGATTTTTCTCACACATCAAGAGGGCCCATTTGGAGGAACACGTGTATACACACAAGTAATTCTTACACCAATTTCTTTCCCCTATGTCTACATCTTGCCTGGCTATGTCAAGTTACTGACATTCATGACGTTGGGATATGTTGGATTAAGGCTCAGAAAAACTAGTTATCTAAGGCAGCACATCAGAATCCAAGTGAAAACTCAAGTTTCCCCGGAATCCATGATTTGCCTGACTTTTGCTCCTACTCTTAAAGTCCCATAGGACTAGATATAGTTGATATAACAGCACATGATTAAAAATTATAGTCTTAAAAGCATAACTCCTATATGTTAAAACGTACATGAGAAACAAGGGACAAGTTGACTCATAAAAGACTTGACATGGAATAAACAAAAAAAAAAAAAACCTGAAATACATTGAGAAAATCACTTCACTTAAAATTTTCATTACTGCCCTAAAATTGTGGTTGAACATGAGATATCTTCTTGCATGAACTCACATGGACGCTGTCCCAACCAAGGAGATGGCCGGCATCACAAACTCTCAATAAATAATATGTTAAACTCCTCTGACTACATAGAAATGTCTAGGTTTTAGCAACATCTTTGTGTATTTATTTTTCATTCATTCTTGATTTAGAGCATCATCTAAGGATCCTTACTTTATTGAACAATTTAAATTCTAGTGGGAACACCAGAGTAGCATATATAGACACTGCAAACCAGTGGAAGAATACTTGCATGTGCGTAGAAACATCTAGCCCACCCGGCAATGCCTAATTACGAAGCCAATACTTTCATTCCTAAAGCACATCATGAGACTAGGGTTATTAATGTACATTGTACATATATCAACTTGGTACAACAGAAGCATGTAATTATCACATGTGAGTTTATCTGGAATCAGTAAAAATCAAAAGATTGCTCCATTTCAATCCAGGTATGTGATCAAACATCAAAGTAGAAAGGCACAATCTTTCAATAGCGCATAAAAATGGGAAAAATGTAAATTTCTGTAAACATTATAATCAATTGACATAAGTTCAGATACCATTTACATCATGCAACATTTTTCTAGATGACCGTTGACGTTAGATGTTCTAAAACAGGAAATCAAAAAATGCCAACAAGCAAACACAATCTTTCACCCATATGCAAAAATCACACATGTTACTTCTCAAGGTAGGAACATAATTGATAATTCAGGTTCTGGACTCACAAATGTTCCTTCTCAAGTATAGTAACACAATTCAGTTTCTGACCAAGGACAATCAACATGATCCATCTTTCACTATCTTTAAATGACTCAAAATTTAAATATGATACATGAATCCGTTTAGATCAACCCAAACTGATGCAGAGTTTACTATCATGGTTTTATTTTCAGTGGTCATATGAGAAAGATTAAAAGAAGTTATTAACCAGCACAGTCTGACTTCTAAAGATTAGGTACAGAGCCAATAGCCTAGGTTGTACGAAAACATAGTCCCAATTTTCAAAGGGAGATTGTAGTCTTCAAGTCCAAACTTCTCTTGAAGTTGGATTTCTCGAGTCCAAGGGCTCCCTGGAAGTTGGATTTTCCTACATTTTCATGAGAAGCTGAATTTCTCAGGTCCAATTCACTGTTCACCATCATAAGTGTATAAGTTTGCTAATTTTCTCAAATATATTATTTTCATAAAATGTTAAAATGTGATATTTAGAAAATACTTTTAATTATCCCACTGAGGACCAAAATCTTCACAATCTCAAGTTGGCCATTCAACATAAACAATTTACAGCGATGTCCAACAAGATACATTCACTTGACTCAGCTTGATAAGAATAACACTTGAAGGTTATGGATATCAAATGTAGAGATGCTACATCCTGCTGGAATCTCTAACTTACTTGAGCCTTCAAATCACACTGCTATCCTTTTTGAGATGCTAGGAAAACATATGGTTTGTCATCTTGGTTCTAAATAAATATGCCAATAAACTAAATCATTCTAGACTTAAGACTGCAGATTATGCCCAATTTCGTATGTAACTAAGAAATACTTGTCCAATCCCCTGTTGCTGTCACAAACGACATTTTAAGAGGCATGGATCACGCATTTATAAGTGTCTGAAGGTGTTAAGTAGAAACATAAAGTTCTCCCAAAACTGGGCCAAAACAGACCTTGATCATCGCCATCAAGAGAAGCATCATCATCGCTATTGATCTCCATTACCTCTACCCCGACATTGTCGCTCTCCAAAGCCTCGAGACGAGCAAGCGCCGCCTTCAACAGCAAAAGAACAGAACAATAACCACATGTACAACAACTACAACAAGATGATCTGATTCTTCTACGATTAATTACAAGCTTACAAAACCTTGCAAATGCAAATGGAACAAAATGTCCAAAAAAAAGCTATAACCTCATTCTACCGAAGCAAGACGCTTCGGGAGCTACAAACAGGAGCTCAGCATGTCCAACAAAGAGACCGATCAAAAGCCCAGAATATTACGTTACCCGATACGTTATTTGAAATCAGAACAAGAAACTGACGACTAAAGACTCTAATTCCCTACAGAAAAAAAAAGAAAGAAATGGAGGGTGGACTCACCTGCTCCCTGTTATCGGCGCTGGCCAGCGCCGCCACCATCTTGGTGGCAACCCGCCGAATCCGACTGGACATGCGGCGGAAGGAGACGGCGTTGTCGTCCTCCATGGCGGGGGAGACCACCGCACGGTGTGCCTGCAAGTTTGGGGCTTTCTAGGGTTCGAGGGGATCCCTCCGCGGAGCTCTTCCGCCGAAGGCGCTTCCACTCGCCGCGAGTACGACAACTGCTTTGCCGCCACGCCGGTGACTCCTCTCAAGTATTCCGCTCTGGGATGACCCCTATATTGCGAAGCCCCCTCGGCCCCGTCTTCTTGTCTCCCTTCGTATGCTTTCCAAGGGCCGTGATTGGCCCATCAAATTATTAGGGTCTGATGGACCCTCGTAGCACTTACACAGCATTGTTGTTGTATATAAGACTCACACAGAGAACTCCACTCCACAGTGGCGAGTGGGGAAGACTACGAAAAGAGGGAGCTGGAGACGGAGAAAGGTAGGCAAAGAGAGAGAGAGAGAGAGAGAGAGAGAGAGAGAGGGCTAGGGTTCTGATCGGCGAGAGTGGCCGTGGTTGGAATTCTGCTGCTGCTGCTGCTGCTGCTGCTGGTGAATCTTCTCGCTTCCGCCTGTTGCGTGTTATTGTCTTTTTCTCTTCCTCCTTCCTTTCGTCTGGTTTTTGCGATCTGCGACGCTTCTCCGATTAGGGTATTTGTGCTGCTGCGGTGCGTGGAGTGCACGCAGGGATGTTGCTCGGAGTAGAAGTGTGTTGTTCTCAGATTGGGAGAGCATTTAAACCGAGGTGGTGTTTTGTTTGGTCTTCTCGTTCGTGGGGATGCTGGGAGAAATCGGTCGTCTCTGGGGAGAGTTGCTGTAGAAAATGTTGGTTGCCGAATATTTTGTCGCTTCCTCCATGATAAAAGATTTATGTATGGAAGGAGTCGCTGCATTGGCAACTCCATGAGCTTATTGAACCACTCCTCTAGCTGAAAATAGAATTGGTTTATTAGTTTCTTCGAACTCACATGGAGTTGTCTTTGCAGTTAAGTTGGCCATTGGCTCAAGGCCTTTCTGGTAACCAATGTATGGAGTTTCCTCCCATCCTCCATGATGAAAAGATGCATGGAGAAAAGGAGTTCACCAGATGGCTAAAGGCTTGACAATGCCTGTGGTCGAGTCCATTGCATCGATCTTCTGACTGAAAGGAGAATCAGTTTGCTCGATCTCACAAGGTTGTCTATGTGTTTGGGTCCGTGGCATCTTTTTCCTTCCAGAGTTGTATGGAGTTATTTTCTTCTCTCACATGATAAAAGATGTACAGAAAGATGATTAATCAGTTGGCTACAATTCCACGTGTTTGAGTCCATGGACTCCCTTTTCTAGTTGAAAAGAGTATTGATCCAACGGGCTTGCCATCTGGTAGAATGTCATATTGGATCTTGGCGTTGTCTTAGGAGGTCAAAGAGAGACCTCAGAGAGATTGAGAGCAGCAGGCCAAAGAACATTATGATCTTACGTTTCCTAAGAAAAGCTTTAAATATGATGTGTTTAGCATTTTGGTTGGACTAAATTAGTACATGATTAGTAAGAACAATGCAAAACCCATTTATACATATTTATACGAGTTGTTTTTTTGGGTCTTAATGCCATCCCAGTATATGGGAGGGGGATATCCAGAGGGATCTCAAAGGGACCTCTAAATCTTAATGCATCGTAGTACATTGGAGAGGGGAATATCTAGAAGGATCTCGAAGAGACCTCTAAATCTTAATGCATCACAGTATATTAGAGAGGGGGATATCCATAGTGATCTCAAAGGGACATCTAGATCAAGGTACGAGGGATCTCAAAGAGACCTCTAAATCTTAATGCATCTTAGTATATTGGAGAGGAGGATGTCCAGGGGGATCTCATGAGACTTCTAGATCAAGATACGAGAGATCTCAAAGAGACCTCTAGATCAAGATACTGAAAATGTAGTTGGGTATGAGAGCATTATGAACATACAAATGACAGTGAAAACAATAAAGGTTTTTCTTTTCTAATGGTTTCTACCTGGCTTCACAAAACTATCTAGTTCTTTGTACTAATGGTTTTTTCTACCCAAGTGAGTGCAGACGATAAAATACAGAAAAAAAGAATACTCCAGGTGATGTAGCCAAGTGAGTGCAGAGCAGTCATTTTCGACCCCTTCCCCATGTTGAATTTTTTTAAAAAAAATCATCATAAAATTTTAAATATTCAACTTACCCCTTAGGATTGTTCCCATCCCTTGGGACTTAATATTGATCGTCTGATCATAAACTTTAACCATAGTCATCCGATCAAATCCCATTTTTGATCTTCATGATCGGAGGAGGGTCTAATTTTTTTGAAAAAATAGTCAAAAAATAGGAAATGATGTCATTTACTCTTAGGGTTGTTCTCATCCCCTAGGGTTTTAATTTTAATCACTTGTTATGGAGTTCAAACTCCGTGCGGTCCACACCATAGCATCCCATATATGTGTGTGTGTGTGTGTGTGTGTGTGTGTGTGTCTCTCTCTCTCTCTCTATATATATATATATATATATCTAGCAGTTTTACAAGTTACAGGACAAAAAGGAAAAAAAAAAACCTCCAGTGATGCAGCACATGGACAGCTAGATAATCCATGACCACAATGACTTGTATATTCATGGAGTTGTGGACCACTGGTTGCCTAATTTCCCTTCGAGGAGATAGGTCAAGGCATGATAGACTCGGGCAGGTGTAATAGGAGGAATGGTGAGATAGAGTTTATTCCAAGATTAGGAAGAGGAAGCAAGTGCAACTAACTTCCATGGGAGGCCTAATGCTGGTAAAGATCCTTTTATTTTCTAGGACTCAAAGTGGGTGATGTGAAGAGATCTCATCCAGGAATTTGGCCTATGGAAGATGACATGCTCAAAGGAACATATCGGAGAAAGAAAACATGAATTTGGGACCACTAAGCAACAGTGTGGGAAAAGAAGCACAAGGAGGTCACACTTCCACCTTTGTAAAGTGGCTCAAATGCTATTTTATCGTTCTTTGGTTCCTTCAGCCCAAGGTCATCTCATCTAACTCTAGGTCCATCAATGATTAGGTAAAGCAAGCATTACAAGGTCACTATCATCACCTGTTTCATTGGTTCAGAAAATGTTGTCCTCTTAGACAAATGAAAATGCCATCTTTGATGCATCTGCCGAGGTAATCCTGTTACATGTTTCGAGGTGTGAATCCAAACTTACCTTGGTTGGAAACTCAGGGAACTCTGAACGTAATAGATTCAACATGAAAATGCATTTATTTCTTCCTAGGTGGACATTGGTGTTTATGGATACTCAGATGATGGCTGTGTGAATGGAGACTTACCCTGAACTTTCATTTGCGGATATAAGATCAGAAGTTTCTGTTACTTCAAAGAGATTCTAAGAATAATCTTCAGGCTGGGGATAAACTTGGTTAACCTTGGTCGGAGAAGCTGAATCATCTACTTGCGGGTAGATGCTTAGACATCAAATAACTCAATGTGCATTTTTGAACTTGTAATGTGCAGATTTCTCCCATTTTTCAATCATGCAAAGTATCGTTTAGCTTTGTTTGTATCGCAGAGATGTTCTATTGTCTAGGTTGCAAATGGGAGATAGCTTCATGACTTTGAGGATCTCTATTTTTTTTCCTCCCTTTTCCCTTTTTCAGTTGCTGTGGATTACAAGGGCTGTCCTCCCTTATCCTTGTCAGCCACGTTTTGGCTCTTAAAGGGGGATCTTGGTGTCAGGTTGGTTCCAGCCTTCCAGGCATGGAAAAATTCATTATATCCTTGGTATTTAATCTTCCAAATCCTAAGCTGAATCCATGAAGATGGGATAAGGACCGATGATTTTTTTTGGAAGTGGACGCAAACACATCTATACTAACAGAGTCATGGTGCCACGTGTCAACACAAGATAATTATGTTTCTCGCCTAAATTCTCTCTCCCTCTCTCTCCATTTCCTATTAATATCTCTACCTCCTATTAATTCTCTCTCATTAATTCTCTCTCTCATTAATTCTCTCTTTCCCTCTCATTAATTCTCTCTCTCATTAATTCTCTCTTTCCCTCTCATTAATTCTCTCTTTCCCTCTCATTAATTCTCTCTCTCATTAATTCTCTTTCTCTCTCTCTCTCTCCACCCTCTCTTTCTCTCTCCCTCTCTCTCTCTCTCTCCCTATAAATTACTTATATATTATTATTATTATAACTCTTTCTCCTCTTTCACATTTTTCTCTGTCCCTATTAAAATTTCTATCTCCTTTTTGTTGTCCTCTATTATTATTATTGTTGTTGTTATTGTGCAATCTCTTAGGATAGTAATAACTATTGATATTATTGTTATTATTATTATTATTAAAGTAGTCTCATGAGATAATAATAATTAATTTTAATATTGTTATTATTATCTAATATAGTGAAAATTATTAATATATTATTTTTTAAATGTATTATTAATTTCTTATCCTTATTATTATTATTGGAGTAGTTTCATGAGATAATAATAACTAATTTTGATATTGTTGTTGTTGTTATTATTATTATTATTATTAGGATAGCCTCATGGGATAACAATAATATAAATTTTGATATCATTGTTATTATTTTTATATTATTATTACTATTACTATTATTTTACTCTAAGATGGTGGAAAATATTATATTATTATTATTATTAAAATTATTTTATTATTATTGAAATTATTTTATTATTATTGAAACTCTATTTTATATATAATCAATCTCTCTTTTATATTATTTTATTATTATTATATTATCATCGTCATCATCATCATCATCATTATCATCTCTCTTTCTCCTCTTTAACATTTTTTTCTCTCCCTATTAATATTTCTATCTCCTATTTTTTCTATCATATGTTATTGTTGTTCTTGTTGTTGTTGTTATTGTAATCTCCTAGGATAATAATAATTAATTTTGATATTATTATTATTATTGTTGTTGTTCTTGTTATTGTTGTTGAGATAGTCTAATGGGATAATAATAACTAATTTTGATATTATTATTATATTAAAAAATTAATATCAAAATGATGGTCTCATAGGATAATAATAACTAATTTTGATATTATTATTATATTAAAAAATTAATATCAAAATGATGGTCTCATAGGATAATAATAACTAATTTTGATATTATTATTATTAAAAATTAATATTAAAATGGTGGTCTTATGGGATAATAATAACTAATTTTAATATTATTATTTTTAAAATTATTATTATTATTATCCTCTTTCATATTTTCCTCTCTCCCTATTAATATTTTCATCTCTTATTTTTTCTGTCTCCTATTATTATTATTGTTGTTGTTGTTGTAACCTTTTGAAATAATAATAACTACTTTTAACATTATTATTATTAGACAGTCTCATGGGATAATAATAATTAATTTTGATAATAATAATAATAATAATAATAATATAATTAATATCAATAAATGGTAGTCTTATGGGATAATAATAACTAATTTTAATAATAATAATAAGATGATTATTGTTATTATTATTATTATTATCTCTCTTTCTCTTCTTTCACATTTTTCTCTCTCCCTATTAAATTTCTATCTTTTATTTTTTGTCCTCTCTTATTATTATTGTTGTTGTTGTTATTGTGCAATCTCATGACATAATAATAATTAATTTTGATATTATTATTTAAAATATTATTATTATTATCTAAAATAATGAAAATTATTATTATATTATTTTTAAAATATATTATTATTTTCTTATTATTATTATTATTATTGGAGTAGTCTCATGTATAGTTGTCAAAGTGCCGCTTAGGCATACGCTTAGGCGTAAAGGCGTTGCTATTGTAGTTAGGCGTCTAGACGCCTTTCATGGGCCCGCTTAGGCGGCCCAGGCGGCCTGCTCAGGGTGCCAAGCCGCCTTGTCCCGGTTCGGCCGGTTAAAACCAGCCCGATAACTTAAACCCGTCGCCCATTAAACCCGCCCGTAACTTAACCTGTTAACCCGCCCGCCCGCCCGTTAAGCCCCTAATAAAACAATGCCCGACCCTCGACCCCCTAACGCCTGTCTACTTCCTCCCTCACCCCCAATCTACACGAGCTAGGGTTCGCCAACCTCCGCTCCGGCCACCATTCGACACCGCCAATCAATGCCTGCCGTCACCGCCGCCCCACCCCTGACTGCGCTGCACTAGGCTCTTTCGCCCCCCTTCGCCGTTGCAGCGATTGCCTACCGCTGCATCCGATGTGTCCTCTCTCTCACTCTCTCTCTCTCTCTCTCTCTCTCTCTCTCTCTCACTGCACAGTGCACACATGACACATACGGATAGGGCTGAAGCCCTCTCTGTCTCACACACACGGTCCACTCCCTCTCTCTCTCACATATGCTCCACTCACACTGGCACTGTCGCACTGCACATGGTCCACACTCCTCTCTCTCTCTCTGTCACACACACACAATCACACACACAGTCCACTGGCTGAGATAGTCCTCTATCCCCATTCCCTTTGTCTCACTCGCATACTCCACTCTCTCTCTCTCTCTCTCTCTCTCACTACACAGTGCACACACAGAGATAGGCCGAAGCCCTCGTTATCTCACACAGTCCTCTCTCTCTCTCTCTCTCTCTCTCTCTCTCTCTCTCTCTCTCTCTGTATGTGTGTGCACACAGAGCCGAAGCCATGGTTGGCAGTACGTACTGGTATCGGCCGGCACCGGTACCACTCCTGTAGAGGGTATCGGCTGATACCGGCCGATATTGGGCACGTATCGGCCGGTACGTACCGGTACCCATCGATACCGGTACTGCCATCTATGGCCGAAGCCCTCTGTCTCACTCTCACTCACACACTCCACTCTCTCTCTCTGTGTCACACACACACAGACAGTCCCTCTGTCCCAAGTCCCGATTCCCCACATGGCACACACATACACAGAAAGTCCTACAGTCCCTCTTTCTTTCTCCACTCTCTCTCTCTCTCTCTCACACACACACACACATTAATTTATTAGTTGTGGTTCTTCATTCTAATGAATTATAATTGATGTAGACTGGATCTATCACGACCGGATCCCGCAAACGGGGATCCGAAACAAGGAGGATCCGGAACCGGTCCGGATCGAGCGGTGACGAGGGGACCCGACGGGGATCCACAGCAGGGCGAAGCCGATGCTGTTTCGGAGTGAAGAGGATCCGCCCGCGGGGGGCGCGATCTGCCGCCGGAGCTGCTCTTGGATAGTGAGCCGCTGCTCCTTCGGTCGGACGAAGGCGCGGCGCGAGCAGGAGCTCCTGTCGGCGGAGCTGTAGACGGGCGTCGGAGCAGAAGCCGGAAAGTCCGAGATCGGACGGGGGGACGGCTCGCTCTCCGACGAGGGGGTCCGAAGGCACCTTCAGCGCGAGGCCGAGTCTCTTGGCGCGGGGCGACCGACGGGATCGCCCTCGGACGGCGAGTCCGAAGGCTACTTCAGCGTGAGACCGAGTCTCCTGGCGCGGTGCAGCCGGCGTTCGGCGTCGAGACCGGGGAGAGGAGTCCGAGGTCGGCGGCCGAGACCGACTCGGGGAGGTCGGCGATGATTCGAACCGAGCCCCTGCAGGAGGGAAAGAAGAAGAAGAACCAGTCAGCAGGAGTCCCGGGCGTCAGCCCTGGGGAACCCCCTCCGACGGTCAAGTTAGCTTCTGAAGAAGATTCGATTCAGGAAGCAAGAAGAAATAGCTAGAACCCTATTCGGACAGCAGTCCTTTAAGGGGTTTCGGAAGCTTATGGGGGCATCCGTTTTTCTCCCCACCTCCTTGGCCACAAGTAGCAGGATACTTATAGCGGAGGGTAGCGGATGGTTAACGGTGGCAGCCGATATAGGACTAAAAGGAGGCTTACTGATAAACCGCCATAGCGTCTGATCCGCCACCGGAGTGGGCCGGATTCGGCTACCGGGCCGAAGGGGGTTGGGCCGCTGACGGGCCGAAGCCTGCTGGGCCCTGGGCCGCCGTGCTGTTCCCGGGCCGTAGGCTGATGGGCCGCTGACGGGCTGAAGCCTGCTGGGCCGGGAGCGACGGGGCCGCTTATGGGCCGAGAGCTGCTGGGCCGCTAACGGGCCGAAGGCCGCCGGAGGGCCTAGTACTGCTGCTGTTGGGCTGAATGGGGTTTGGGCCTGCTGCAATGGGCCGAATCGGATTCTGCCGCATCACATAGCCCCCCACTCTTGTCTTCCTCAGTTCTGAGATGGCAAGAGTATAGCCTGAAACTGCCAGAAAAGAAAGAAAATCACAGCAGGCGTCTTCCTGGGAGTCGTATTCCCCCTTCTTCTGGAAGAGGGGGCCCTCGGTCGGCCGAGGGCCGTGCGGTCGCTTTGTCCTTGCTCAGAGGGTCGGCGAAGGCTGAGGGCTGAGAAGCCGAAGGGTCGGTACCTCTGACCCGCGTCAGGCCTCATTAAATGGACGGGACGGCGCGTCGCCTCGCAAGGAAGCACGGGACACGCGTCGCGCATCCAGCCGCTCTGGAGAAAACACAAACGGATCCCGACCGCCCGTGGGTCGTGGATCGCCCCTGCTCTCTGCCCGAGGCTCCGCTCGGATTGCCGCCGCTCCCTTTGTCGCCTGCGGATCGGGACGCGTGGCGGGCATCCGAGTGGTTAGCCGAAGGGTCGGAGCGCTGTCAGCCGCTGATCGCTCTTGCCTCAAGTCCCGGAGCCGGTCCGCCATCATTGCCGAAGGACGGCACACGTGGCGGGCATCCGGAAGGAGCGACGGGACGAGCGGGACGATCTCGGCCGCAGGCTTCGGCGGGAGGCGTATCGACCAGGCTCTATAAATACAGGCCCTCTGCGGGGCACTGTTCCTCTTCTTGCTACCGCGCTTACGTTCCCCCCCGCAACTGCCTGAGCTCTTCTTCCTTCTCCTGCGAGAGGCCAGTTTCCTGAAGGCTTCATCCGAGCTTCGTCGGCTACCGGGGGAGGCTCTTCGTCCCTCAGAGTGCATTGCCTGTGGAGTCTGGAGGCTTGAGGCGACGCCTGGTTCAGGAGAGATCCTCTCCTTCTTTCTGCGAGTAAGCCTCAGTCTTCTTCCCTCCCTCCGCGGCTTTATGGTCCGGAGCTCTTCTAGTGAGATTACCCCTTCGGACGAGGAGTACACTCCCCCCTCCCTGTCGGACCCTCTTGCCTCGGGATCTCTTACTTCCGCGATGTCCGGGGAGTCTGAAAGCTCCGGGTCCGAAACTTCCGGGACTGAGGTTTCTGGAGCCGAGGCTTCTGGGACCGAGGCTTCTGGGACCGAGGCTTCTGAGGCCGAGGCTCCCGAGGCCGAGGCTTCCGGGGCCGAGGCTTTTCAGGAAGTTCGGGACTCGGGCCAGGCTTCCACCTTGGAACGCCGCCTCCCGGATGTTGCTTCGGGGGCTAGCTGTGCCCTTTCGGATGTAGAGGTGAGGAACTTAGTTTCTTACTTTCAGCTTCCCTCTTGGACGACCCCCCATCGGCCCGATTCCGCCACTAGGGCAAATACCGTTCGCCCGGGGTCTTTTTCCATTTACGTCGATAGCTTTGAGGCGGGATTCCGTCTCCCTCTCCCTACCTTCGTCGTCAATCTTCTTAGCTTCTACGGGCTGGCCCCTTCTCAGCTCTTCCCAAACTCTTGGCGCACTGTGTACGGATTCCTGAGCGTCTTCGCTCACGTGAAAATCCGCCCCTCCCTCAATGTCTTTCGCTATCTCTTCAAGATCCAGACGCAGGGGAAGTCGGAATGGTACTGCTTTGTCCCCCGGGTTGGCCGGAGAATTTTCTCTGGGAAGCCTTCGTCTATCCATGGCTGGAAGAGGAAGTTTATCTTCGTCTCTCTGCCGGAGAAGGAGAAGGGCGTGTGGCCCTTCCCCACCGAATGGGTGCCGCTGGCCGAAGGACTCTCGGGACCTCCTGTTCTGTCTCCCGTTCAGAGTACCATCGTGGGTCACGTTCAGGCGAAGGCCCCTTACGACGTCTCGGTGCTTCTTTCCGACGCGGAGCGGTTGATAGGTGCCGGGGTTTGGCCGGACCCTAAGCGTGATCCGGAGCGGGTCTTTCCGTACCTACCTCCCGGGGAGGCTCCGCGGGACCGCGGGGGAAGGACTGCCGCTCCTCCGGCCGAAGCTCTTCCGGCTTTGTAGGCTGACGAAGTTTCGGCCGAGGGTAAGTCGGCTCTGAGTCTATTATTCGATCGTTGTTTTTGGCTTCTGATATCCCTTTCTTGCTTTCCAGCAATGGCCCAGCTCGACGCCCTCCTCGACCAGCTATCGGATCAGCGCGCTTCGCGCCGGGCGCCGGCCCCGCAGGCGGTGAGCAGGCCTGTCCGAGGCACCGGGGGTCCGAGGACAAGAGGCGGGGGCCTCGGGACTGCGGCCTCCGCCGAGGGTCGTGCAGTCGCCGCTGCTCTTGAGAGGGAGCAGAGGACTAAGTTTGCCTCTCGGGGAGGCGGCCGAGCGTCGAAGCGCCCCCGGGTAGAGGAGGCCGAGGGAGAGGTGGAAGTCCAGCTAATCAGGAGGAGCGCCGGGGCCCGAAGGGCTGCAAGGTTGGCGTCTCCTGAGATGCCGAGGGGTGACTCCCCTCCGGCCGTATCGGCAGGAGCCGATGGAGGAGATGCCGAACCGCGGGCGCAGCTCGAGCGGCGGCACCCCGCATCGGGGGAGAGCATGGAGGACCCGCAGACGTGCCTTCGTCTGCTCAACAGCCTCACTCTCCCTTCAATCTTCGAGGAGCTGAAGGCCCACTCCATCACCGATCTGACGGAGATGAGTGCCCGTCTGTCGGTTCAGGTGAGCACCCCGAAAGTGTTTCAGCTCATCTTCAGCTTCTTCTTTTGATTCTACTGGCCCTCATCTGCCCTCGATCCGCAGGCTTCGATGACGACCCGTGTCCTGATGCATCGTCAGGAGCTGCTTCAGCGTAAGCTTCTGGAAGCCGAGGCGCATCCGGTTGGTTCGGGGGAAGGCACTTCGGCGGCTCCTCGCATCGAGCCCCTAGTTGAGGAGCTCGTGACTGCGAGTTCCCGAGCGCGGAAGCAGCTGGAGAAGAGGGCAGCAGAGGCCCGTGCCGCCGCCGAGGCCAAGGAGAAGGCCGAGAGCGATCTTGCGGCGGTCGAGTCTGAATTCCGGGCTTTCAAAGCTCAGACCCAGGACAGGGAGGCTCGGCGAGCTTCGGAGAAGTGCCGCCTCATCGAGGAGGTGTCGACCTTGAAGCGGGAACTGGGAAAGGCAGCGGAGTCGGCCGTGGCCAACTACAAGGCCGGGAACGACTATGCCCAGGAGATCCTCCGAGCCCAGCTGCAGGCTTCTTCCGCGGTTTTTGACCTCGGACTAGCAGTCGCCCAGAGGGCCTGCCCGAGCGTCGATCTGACCGGGGAAGCCATGCCAAAGGGCGAGGAAGCCAGGGAGCTTTTATCCTGGTGGGAGGAGCTCGTGGCGGAGAGGGCCCCGCCTCCAGCTGATGCCGAGGAGGCCGGTGCCGAGGAGGCCGAGACCGAAGAGGCCGATGCCGAAGAGGCCAATGCTGAAGAGGCAAATGCCGAAGAGGCCGCTGCTGAAGATGCCCTTGCTGAAGGCGCCGCTTCTGAAGCGGTGCAGGTCGTCGACTCTCCCTCTCCTTCTCCTGACCGAAACGTCGTCGAGGTGGGGGAGGAGGGGGTTGTCGAGGACTGATACGAGGGTTCCCCTCGGTTTTCTTTTTGCTTTACTTTTGTAAGCTCTTGGTCAGGTGTACGGCTGAGCTTTGTATCTTCCTTTACTTTAAAAAATGGAAGGAAGGTTTTTGGCTTTACCTGGCTACTTGCGTACGATCGACCGAATGTAGCCCTTCAGGAGCCTTTGATCCCGTCGTCGTTTGCTATAGCTTGTAAGGCCGAAACCCGATGCCGGTTCGGATAGAACGTCGTCACAGTATTCGGCCGGGGCCTTTACTATGGTGGTTCATGTGACCCCTTAGGGGCATCTTGCCGCTTCTTACGCTTGTCGGATGGCCGAAGCCCTTCACGCTTCCGCTTGCGCGAACTTAGATACGCCTTGGTGCCTCCAGAATCGGTATACGTGGCCGGAGCCATTCCCGGAACGATTTACGCGGACTTAGAGAAAACCATGCCGCTCCCGATACGGTTTGCATGGCCGAAGCCACTCCCGGTACGGTTTACACGGACTTAGAGAAAACCATGCCGCTCCCGATACGGTTTGCATGGCCGAAGCCACTCCCGGTACGGTTTACACGGACTTAGAAAAAACCATGCCGCTCCCGATACGGTTTGCATGGCCGAAGCCACTCCCGGTACGGTTTACACGGACTTAGAGAAAACCATGCCGCTCCCGATACGGTTTGCATGGCCGAAGCCACTCCCGGTACGGTTTACACGGACTTAGAGAGAATACCATGCCGCTCCCGATACGGTTTGCATGGCCGAAGCCACTCCCGGTACGGTTTACACGGACTTAGAGAGAATACCATGCCGCTCCCGATACGGTTTGCATGGCCGAAGCCACTCCCGGTACGGTTTACGCGGACTTAGAGAAAATACCATGCCGCTCCCGATACGGTTTGCATGGCCGAAGCCACTCCCGGTACGATTTACGCGGACTTAGAGAAAATACCATGCCGCTCCCGATACGGTTTGCATGGCCGAAGCCACTCCCGGTACGGTTTACACGGACTTAGAGAGAATACCATGCCGCTCCCGATACGGTTTGCATGGCCGAAGCCACTCCCGGTACGGTTTACACGGACTTAGAGAAAACCTTGCCGCTCCCGATACGGTTTGCATGGCCGAAGCCACTCCCGGTACGGTTTACACGGACTTAGAGAAAACCTTGCCGCTCCCGATACGGTTTGCATGGCCGAAGCCACTCCCGGTACGGTTTACACGGACTTAGAGAAAACCTTGCCGCTCCCGATACGGTTTGCATGGCCGAAGCCACTCCCGATACGGTTTACACGGACTTAGAGAGAATACCATGCCGCTCCCGATACGGTTTGCATGGCCGAAGCCACTCCCGGTACGGTTTACACGGACTTATAGAAAACCTTGCCGCTCCCGATACGGTTTGCATGGCCGAAGCCACTCCCGATACGGTTTACACGGACTTAGAGAAAACCTTGCCGCTCCCGATACGGTTTGCATGGCCGAAGCCACTCCCGGTACGGTTTACACGGACTTAGAGAGAATACCATGCCGCTCCCGATACGGTTTGCATGGCCGAAGCCACTCCCGGTACGGTTTACACGGACTTAGAGAAAATACCATGCCGCTCCCGATACGGTTTGCATGGCCGAAGCCACTCCCGGTACGGTTTACACGGACTTAGAGAGAATACCATGCCGCTCCCGATACGGTTTGCATGGCCGAAGCCACTCCCGGTATGGTTTACACGGACTTAGAGAAAACCTTGCCGCTCCCGATACGGTTTGCATGGCCGAAGCCACTCCCGTTACGGTTTACACGGACTTAGAGAGAATACCATGCCGCTCCCGATACGGTTTGCATGGCCGAAGCCACTCCCGGTACGGTTTACACGGACTTAGAGAAAACCTTGCCGCTCCCGATACGGTTTGCATGGCCGAAGCCACTCCCGGTACGGTTTACACGGACTTTTTTAGAGAGAACCATAACAAGTTTTTCTGAAAGAAAGCAAGTTTCTGTATTTATAGCCTCCGGCTAAAAGCCTGGGGAGAGTTGACTTACATGTAATAACGCCGAAGGCGCTCCACATTCCATGTGCGAGGAAGGGGTTGGCCCGAAAGGGTTTCCAACCGGTAAGCTCCTCGTCTGATTACCTCCCTGACCCGGTAGGGCCCCTCCCAGTTGGGGGCAAGCTTCCCCGAGGCTTCGGCTGGCTTGGAAGCATGGGCATTCCTTAATACGAGATTCCCCACTTCAAAGCTCCGGGGCTTTACTCGAGTGTTATGGTACTTGGCCATTCGTTGCTGATAAGCCGCCAGTCGGATACGAGCTTTATCTCGGACCTCCTCAATGAGGTCCAAGTGGTCTTTCAGATTTTCCTCATTGGCTTCCGCATTATAGGCAATGACTCTGGGAGAAGGGAGGCCGATCTCTATGGGAATGACGGCCTCTACCCCATAGGCCATGCGGAAGGGAGTTTCGCCGGTGGGGGTTCGGCTCGTCGTCCGATAGGCCCACAGGACACTCGGCAGTTCTTCCACCCATCGGCCCTTAGCTTCGCCGAGTCGGGTTTTCAATCCCTGTAAAAGGCTTCGGTTTGTGACTTCGGCTTGGCCGTTCGCTTGAGGATGCGCTACCGAAGTAAACTTGTGGAGTATGCCGAAGCTGGCGCAGTTATCACCGAACCGTCGGCTATCGAACTGCTTTCCGTTGTCTGAGATGATGGCTCGAGGGACGCCGAACCGGCAAATGATGGACTTCCACACGAAGTTCCAAGCATTGTTGTCGGTTATTGAGGCGAGGGGTTCGGCCTCGACCCATTTGGTGAAGTAGTCGACTGCCACGATGAGGAATTTCCTTTGGCCGGTGGCGACGGGAAAAGGTCCCAGGATGTCGACTCCCCATTGGGCGAAAGGCCAGGGATCAGATAACGGGGTCAGAAGGGTGGCTGCCTGATGAGTGAGGGAGCTAAACCTCTGGCACTGGTCGCAGCGCCGTACGAGGGCTAAAGCGTCCTCTCGAAGCGTGGGCCACCAGTAGCCTTGCCTTAGGAGCTTGTGAGCCAGGGCCCTTCCTCCCGCATGCGTCCCGCACACCCCTTCGTGGACTTCCCTTATGGCGTAGTCGGCCTCGGCCCGGCCGAGGCACCGCAGCAAAGGTCGGCCAAATGATTTCTTGTACAACACCCCGTCCAAAAGGAGAAAGTGGGATGAGCGCTGTCGGATGCGCTTCGCCTCCCTAGGATCTGGAGGGACTTCTCCTTGGAGAAGGAAAGCGATGAGGGGAGTCATCCATGTCTCGGCTTCTGCTTCAGCAATCTGCATGGCTTCGGTTTCGCCGAGGCTAGGTTCGGCGAGCTCCTCGACGAGGATCATCCGGCCTCCGCCCCCGTCTTGGGTTGACGCCAGCCGGGAAAGGGCATCGGCCCGGGTATTCTCGGCTCTCGGGATCCTCACGATTTCACAAGAATCGAATTGAGCGAGGATCTTGCGAGTTACCTGGAGATAAGACGCCATCACTGCGTCCCGAGCTTCATACTCCCCGGAGACGTGGCCGGCGATTAACTGGGAATCGCTGAAGGCTTTTAAGTTCCGGGCGCCGAGTTTCTTCGCGGCTTGGAGGCCGGAAATGAGGGCTTCATACTCGGCGGCGTTGTTAGTTGCAGGAAAGGAGAAACGCAGGGCGTACTCCGTCACGACTCCTTCGGGTGATGCCAGGATCCATCCGGCGCCACTGCCCGTGGAGCACGCGGAGCCGTCCACGAAGAGTCGCCATTCGTCCGGTGGTGCCGGTGCTGAAAGAGCCTCGGCTTCGGCCACCTCGGGTTCTGGCTGCGGCGTCGTGCAAGCGCCGGGGGTAAGCTCGGCGATGAAGTCTGCCAATGCTTGGGCTTTTATTGCTACTCGCGGGGCGTAGGAGATGTCGAACTCTCCTAGCTCAATTGCCCACTTTGCCAGCCTGCCGGACACCTCCGGTCGGGAGAGAACCTGCCTCAAGGGCTGGTTGGTGAGGACTTTCACAGAATGGGCCAGGAAGTACGGCCGAAGCCTTCTTGCAGAAGTGACGAGGGCCAGAGCCAACTTTTCCAGGGCTTGGTACCGGAGTTCCGCTCCCTGAAGGGCTCGGCTGGTGTAATAAACGGGCTTCTGAATGCCTTCTTGTTCTTGGACGAGGACGGTGCTGAGGGCCGTCTCGGAGACTGCGAGGTATAGACTGAGAGGCTCCCCGGAAATCGGTTTTGACAGGATGGGGACTTTGGAGAGGTAGGCCTTCAACTGATTGAAGGCTGTCTGACACTCTTCCGTCCAGTCGAAGTTGTTGGCCTTCTTCAGCAGCTTGAAGAAGGGAAAACAGTAGTCGGCCGCCCTGGACATGAAGCGGCTGAGAGCTGCGATCCTCCCGTTCAGCTTCTGTACCTCTCGGAGGTTAGCCGGGGGGCGCATCTTTATGATGGCCGAAACCTTCTCGGGATTAGCCTCCACCCCTCGGTGCGTGACCATGTAGCCGAGGAACTTGCCGGAGGCTACCCCGAAGGCGCACTTGGCCGGGTTCAGCTTCATCTTGTACCGCCTGAGGGCGGAGAAAGTCTCGGCCAGGTCGGCCAGGTGCTCCGCAGCAACGCGGCTCTTCACCAACATGTCGTCTATATAGACCTCCATGTTTCGGCCGAGCTGCGCGGCGAATACCTTGTTGACCAGTCGCTGATATGTCGCGCCGGCGTTCTTCAGACCGAAGGGCATTCGGGTGTAGCAGTATAGACCCAAATCGGTGGTGAAGCTGGTCTTGCTCTCGTCGTCCGGATGCATCCGGATCTGGTGGTAGCCTGAATAGGCGTCGAGGAAGCTTAAGAGCTCGTGGCCAGAAGTGGCGTCCACCACCTGGTCTATCTGAGGCAGTGGAAAGCTGTCCATTGGACAGGCCTTGTTGAGGTTGGTGAAGTCCACGCACATGCGCCATTTGCCATCTTTCTTTGGCACCATGACCACATTGGCTATCCAGTCTGGATGATGCACCTCTCGGAGATGTCCGGCGTCCAGTCCCTTTTGTACTTCAACCTGGATGGCGGCTCTCCTTTCCTGGTTGAAGGTGCGCCGCTTCTGCTTCACCGGAGGCTGATCGGGATCGGTATGGAGTCGGTGCTCTGCTACCTCCGGGTCCACCCCGGGCATGTCTGCCGGAGACCAGGCGAAGATGTCGAGGTTCTTTTTCAAGAACTCGGTAAGCTTCTCTACTTCACCTTTCTCCAGGCCGGAGCCTATCATCAGGACTCGTCCTTCGCCTCCTGGAACAGGGACGGCGAGGAGTGCTTCTCCCGGAGACGCTTCGGCTGATGACTCGATCGCTAGGGTTTCAGCTGCGTTCTTCCCTTTGACCGAAATCATGTAGCATTGCCGAGCGGCTTCTTGGTTTCCTTTGGCCTCGCCGATCCCGTGGTCGGTATGAAACTTCAGCTTCTGATGGAAGGATGAAGGCACGGCTCCGACCCCGCCGATGAGCCTTCGGCCGAATATGGCGTTGTAGGCTGACTCGATCTTTACAACGGCAAAGTCCGTTTCAACGGTCAATTGCCGGGGGGCGGAGCCTAAGGTTACAGGAAGCCGAACAATACCTTCTACTCGGCAGGGCGAGCCGTTAAAACCGAAGAGAGGGCCCCGATGAGGCTTCATACTAGCCTCACTCAATCCCATTTTCTCGAAACAATCGTAAAACAAGATGTTTGGGGCGCTTCCATTATCTACAAAGATCCTATGTACATCATAGTTATTTATTACAGCGGTGACGACGAGAGCGTCGTCGTGAGGGACCTGAACATCCGTCAGGTCCTCGGCGCCGAAGGTGATGTCTTCCAGACGAGGCCTCTTCGGCTCGCCCTCAACTGCTGCTAC
The DNA here is from genome assembly GCA_030544215.1 of Zantedeschia hybrid cultivar. Lineage (NCBI taxonomy): Eukaryota > Viridiplantae > Streptophyta > Magnoliopsida > Alismatales > Araceae > Zantedeschia > Zantedeschia hybrid cultivar. Next base: position 18,611,148 of record JARZZO010000014.1, on the reverse strand, counting down.
TGTGCTACGCTGCCGCGGCCTGGACCCTTCCCCCGGTCCTCCGGATATCATCATGATAGACCCAGAACTGGGTCTTTGATGGGATGATTCAACCGGGGCCGAGGTGGCTTTGGGCGGAGGAGCGGCTTCTGTTGCTGAGGGCTGCTGTTGTCTGGGCGCTGCAGGGGCGTCCTGGTTCTGTTGCGGTGGCTGCTCCCGGCGGTACTGCGGCAGTTTCCCCTCCCGGATGATGCGGCCAATCTCTTCCCGGAGCTGCCGACACTCATCCGTCGTGTGGCCGATCTCCCGGTGGTATTCACAATACCTGCCGGGATCCCTTCGGCGGGGATCGGTCTTGATGCGATCGGGCCGTCGGAGCATGCCTTTCACCTCCATGAGCATTCGGGAAGGGGGAGCAGGTAAGGGTAGGTACCGCGGCTGCGCGTCCCGTCGCCTCTCCCTGTCCCATTCCTCCCTGCGATAGCGCTTTCGCGAGGACTCCTGGTCCTCCGGCCGAGGTCGGACCACCTGGGGAGCAGGCGCCGAGATGGCTTCGGTGGCGCCTCTTCCTCTGGACAGCATCAGGGCCTCCCGGTTGATGTACTTGTGGGCCCGTGCCACAAGGTCCTGGAAGGTCGGGGGATGGCGCTTCCCAATGGAACCGAGGAGCCCCTCGTCCCGACACCCGCTGATCACGGCCGAAACCGCGATTGAGCTGTCGAGGTTCGGGATCTGGGCGGCCTCGGTCCGGAACCTGGTGAAGTAGTCCTGGAGAGTCTCGGCAGGACCTTGCCGAATAGCCAGCAGACTGGCGGAGGTCTTGCTCTGCCGGGTGGCATCATAGAACTGGTCGATAAACAACTGGCCCAACTGTGCTAAGGAGTGGATGGAGTTGGGGGCCAGCGTCTCGAACCAGGTGAGGGCGATCTTTTCAAGGGTGAGGGGGAAGAGACGGCAGCGGACTGCCTCGGAGATCCCCCGGACCCGGAGGTAGGAGTTGAACTTCCGGAAATGACAGACCGGATCTGTCATCCCATCATAGGGAGGGCCCTTCGGCAGCTTGAAGTCGGGGGGCACCTCGGTGGCCAGGAGCTCCGCCGTGAACGGGGTCTGCTCCAGGATGCTGCTGGCGAGGGGCGCCCCGTGAGGCCGGGACACCATCTGCTGCATCTCCTTGCGCATCGCCGTCAGCCGCTGGTCCAGGTCCGGGGCGGCCGAAGTGGCGACGGATGGCCCTCCGGTGCGGGCCGGATGGTACTCCGACGAAGCATAATCCTGCTCCGTCGGGCGATCGACGCGGGGAGCTCGGGCAGGCAATGCCGAGGGCTCGCTGCGCGCCGCCGCAGCTTCGTAGAGAGAGGCTGGCGCAGGCACCGGTCGGAACCGGGCGTCTTGTACTGAGTAGAGTGGGGGGAGCGGCGCCTGCTGGGGAGGCTGCCCCGTCAGTCCCATGCGCTGGGCGATGGCAGATACCATCTCCTGAAGAGGCGCTAGGGACGTGACGGCAGCGGCCAGCGTGGCCACCTGCTGCTGGAGTACCCCCACTCGGTCTTCCGAGCCGAAGGACTCCGGGATGGTCGGCAGAGGCGGGTTCGGCGGGGCAGATGGCGCGCCTTCGGAAAGCGGCATCTGTGCCGAAGTCTCCCGCGCTTCCGCTTCGCTCTGCCCGGATCGTCGGGTCACAGGTCGCTGAGACATGACTTGTTTTGTTGGTTTCCCACAGACGGCGCCACGTGATGTAGACTGGATCTATCACGACCGGATCCCGCAAACGGGGATCCGAAACAAGGAGGATCCGGAGCCGGTCCGGATCGAGCGGTGACGAGGGGACCCGACGGGGATCCACAGCAGGGCGAAGCCGAGGCTGTTTCGGAGTGAAGAGGATCCGCCCGCGGGGGGCGCGATCTGCCGCCGGAGCTGCTCTTGGATAGTGAGCCGCTGCTCCTTCGGTCGGACGAAGGCGCGGCGCGAGCAGGAGCTCCTGTCGGCGGAGCTGTAGACGGGCGTCGGAGCAGAAGCCGGAAAGTCCGAGATCGGACGGGGGGACGGCTCGCTCTCCGACGAGGGGGTCCGAAGGCACCTTCAGCGCGAGGCCGAGTCTCTTGGCGCGGGGCGACCGACGGGATCGCCCTCGGACGGCGAGTCCGAAGGCTACTTCAGCGTGAGACCGAGTCTCCTGGCGCAGTGCAGCCGGCGTTCGGCGTCGAGACCAGGGAGAGGAGTCCGAGGTCGGCGGCCGAGACCGACTCGGGGAGGTCGGCGATGATTCGAACCGAGCCCCTGCAGGAGGGAAAGAAGAAGAAGAACCAGTCAGCAGGAGTCCCGGGCGTCAGCCCTGAGGAACCCCCTCCGACGGTCAAGTTAGCTTCTGAAGAAGATTCGATTCAGGAAGCAAGAAGAAATAGCTAGAACCCTATTCGGACAGCAGTCCTTTAAGGGGTTTCGGAAGCTTATGGGGGCATCCGTTTTTCCCCCCACCTCCTTGGCCACAAGTAGCAGGATACTTATAGCGGAGGGTAGCGGATGGTTAACGGTGGCAGCCGATATAGGACTAAAAGGAGGCTTACTGATAAACCGCCATAGCGTCTGATCCGCCACCGGAGTGGGCCGGATTCGGCTACCGGGCCGAAGGGGGTTGGGCCGCTGACGGGCCGAAGCCTGCTGGGCCCTGGGCCGCCGTGCTGTTCCCGGGCCGTAGGCTGATGGGCCGCTGACGGGCTGAAGCCTGCTGGGCCGGGAGCGACGGGGCCGCTTATGGGCCGAGGGCTGCTGGGCCGCTAACGGGCCGAAGGCCGCCGGAGGGCCTAGTACTGCTGCTGTTGGGCTGAATGGGGTTTGGGCCTGCTGCAATGGGCCGAATCGGATTCTGCCGCATCAATAATGTTTCATTTTGTATATCTTTTTGTGTGTAGACATGGCAGGCGATAGTAGTTCTACAGCTGAGACACAATTGAAAAGGAAGGCAAACTCGCAAGATCCGAGTTAGAAGTATGCTTATTGGCCGGACGAATTTGGCAAGAACAAGATCAAGTGTGAGCTTTGTGGATTGGTCACTAATAGCGGCATTAAGAGACAAAAAGAACACCTTATAAGTGGTTTCAACGATGTAAAGAAATGTCTAAATATTAGCACGGACATTGCTTCAAAAATACTTAATTGGATGAACAAAAATAAGAAGAGAAAGTCAAGTCCAAGTCTTCCAATTGAAGGAGAGTTTGATGGTGATGATGACATACAACAAGAGGAACTTAGTCAACCTACTAATAGATCGGAAGAGGATTCTTCTTCAATAATACTAAAGAGCTCAGGGGGTGCAAAGCAACTAAAGTCTCACACTCAAATCAAAGGTCCAATAGATAGTTTTGCAAGAATGAGTGTTGAGGATTTTGTTGATACTAGAAGAAGTGGGGAAAAAATTCAAAATACATTAGAGAATAGATGGAAGAAGAAGGAAAAAGCAAAGGCTGATAAGTATGTAGCAACTTTGTTCTATGAGGGTGGTTTATCATTCAGTGTAGCTCGACTACGGACTTTTGAATTGATGATGGAAACTATCGGTCGATATGGGCCGAGATATAAATCCTCAAGTTATCATATGCTAAGGTACTTCTTCTGAAAAAGATGGTAGAGGAAACACAAAGTATGTATACTAAATATAAGAAGCATTGGAAGACATATGATTGTACAATTATGTGTGATGGGTGGACTGATAAGAGGCAAAGGAAGTTAATTAACTTCTTAGTGAATTGTCCTGAAGGGACTTATTTTGTAGAGTCTATTGATGCATCATCTGAGAAGGCGGATAGTATTAAAATGTTTGAGTTGATGGATAAAATGGTTGAAAAGATTGGAGAAGAGAATGTGGTACAAGTGGTAACTGACAATGCATCGTATAATGTTGCGGTAGAATGAGTGTTGATGAAAAAAAGAAAAAAATTATTTTGGACTCTTTGTGCTGCTCACTGTTTGGATCTTATGTTAGAAGACATTGGCAAGTTGAAGGCCTATAAGGGTGTAATTTCAAAAGCAAAGAAGTTGACAACTTACATTTACACTCACACTCGGCTTCTTGATTACATGAGAAAGGAAACAAAGGATAGAGAATTGGTCAGATGTGGGGTTACTAGATTTGCTACTGTCTTTCTTATCCTTGAAAGGTTGAATGATGATGTAATAAAGAGAGTTCTTCGTAGGTTGTTCACTTCGGAGGCTTGGCATAGGAATGTTTGGGCATCAATAAATACAGGGAAGAACGTGGCAAGCATTGTATTTCAAGTGAAGTTTTGGCATGCTGTTGAAGACATTTTGAGAGCTTCTCAACCAATATTGTAAGTGTTAAGGTTAGTTGATGGAAATGAAAAACTTAGTATGGGATATATTTATGCTGCCATGGAGTATCCTAGAGAGCGGATTATTGAAAATTTTGGATTTAAAGAATCAAAATTTTCAGCATATATTGAAGATTCTTGATAAGAGATGGGTAGATCAAATGCACCGTCCTTTGCATGCAACGGATTTTTTTTCTAAATTTCAAGTTGTATTTTGACGTTTTAAGTAGAAAGATCGTTCTGCAATTGGCAAGTTTGAAAGTAGATTTGCTACTTGCCTTGAGAAAACGGTGCCGGATCTTGAAGTATAAGATAATATAAATGATCATATTCATCATACATGATTGAAAAAGGACGTTTTGGAAAAGATATGGTAAAAAGAGTTTGTAAGAGGAGATTGCCAAGTAAGTATTGATTTACTATTACATTTGATCAATATTTTTTTTCAAACAAATGTTTTAATGTGTCATTCTTATGATATGGTGGATTCAATATGGTGGGAGACGTTAGAGTTGAGAGACCTTGTTTTGAGGATATTAGGTCTTTGTTGTAGCTTTTATGGGTGTGAACGCAGTTAGAACACATTTAAGTTTGTATGTTTCAAGATTCTTATGTATTTTTTAAAATTTTATTTGATTATTAATTCTCATATAATTTTTATTCTCTCTTTATTAATTGTGAGTTCATGTTGATTCATACCAAAAAGAGGAACCGTTTGGAGTATAAAAGATTGAACGATCTTGTGTTTATTCAGTATAATCGTCGTTTGTACGAGAGGTTTAAGGAAAGAAAAAATCATTCACAGAAATATGATCCTATAATAACTAATTTTGATATTGTTATTATTATTATTATTATTATGATTAAGGTAGCCTTATGGGATAATAATAATTAAATTTTGATATTATCATTATTATTATTATATTATTATTATTACTATTACTATTATTTTAATTTAAGATGATGGAAAGTATTATATTATTATTATTATTGAAATTATTTTAATACTTTTATTATTGGGGTAGTCTTATGGGATAATAATACTAATTTTGATATTATTATTATTATTATTTCTCATCTTTCATATTTTTCTCTCTCATTAATATTTCTATCTCCTATTTATTATTATTATTATTATTATTATTGTTGTTGTTGTTGTTATTGTTGTTGTTGCAATCTCTTCGAATAATAATAACTAATTTTGATATTATTATTATTATTATTATTACTGGGATAATAATAACTAATTTTGATATTATTATTATTTTTAAAAGTACTTTATTATTATTATTATGTTTATTTTATTTTTATTATTATCTCTCTTTCTCTTCTTTCACATTTTTTTTCTCTTCTATTAATATTTGTATCTCCTATTTTTCTCCTATTATATTGTTATTATTGTCGTCGTTGTTGTTGTTGCAATTTCTTAGGATAATAATAATTAATTTTGATATTACATTATTATTATTATTATTGAGGTAGTGTCATGAAATAATAATAACTAATTTCGATATTATTATTATTATATTTGAAAGTATTACTAATTTTGTTATTATTATTATTATTTATTAACGAGACCAATCTTTATTTCACTTTTCTCACTTATATTATTATTATTAATATTGATGTTATTGTTAACTCGCTTTTCTCACTCATATTAATGTTGTTATTGTTGTCGTTGTTATTGTTATTGTTATTGTTATTGTTGTTGTTGTTGTTGTTGTTAATATTAGGATAGTCTATTAGGATAATAATATTTATTATCATTATTGAGATAGTCTAATAAGATAATAATAACTAATTTCGTTATTAATGAGACCAATCTCTCTCTCATTTTTTTCTCAATCTATGTTTCAACATAATATTTATTGAGATAATCTCATGGGATAATAATAATAACTTTCAGTATACTTTTTAGTTTTCTCTCTCGATCCATATTTCTATTAGATACAATAGTTATATACTTTTAATATTTACCAAACAACTAGTCTAAGATTCATAGAAAATAATGTTAGTATTTTTGAACATATATTCTTCTGTAATTATTTACTAATTATAATTATTTTATTCAAATCTATTAATTCTCCGTGCATCTGGATTATAACTATTTCTACATAATGAAAAGAACAGCACAAACGTTATGAACGCCAATCCTATATTTCTCATGCCCCCAAAAATGAAAACCCTCTTATAAGACACATTCTCCTGCTTGCTCCATCTCCATGAAAATGGCCTAAGATACAGATAATGCTGGGTCCATCAATTGTGACCTTTGTCATCCCACCCAAATCCATCCCATAATCAGCCAACCTTCAGTGCATCTAAAACCCCTAGATCTAGAGAATATTTCTTCAAAGTTTGTCTAAGATATGTACCCCAAAATCTTTGAAGTTGATTGGACATTAATTATCCGGTCAGCTAGCTCTTTATTTGGGCTTTTCATGCAGATCCCCATTACCGTTACCTACTTCTTGGGCTCACACCTACAAAGTCGTCTTTGATGCCCATATCCTCTTTAGCATGTTTGATGTCCTGCTCATTCACTTTCACACTATTAAGGAGCCTTTGATTTGGTCACTTTTCTTAGTCGGGCAAGTGTCTGCGGAAAATATGGATCACAAATTACAGTTGCTTCCCCATCTCTTCTGAGATGGAGTGGCAAATGCTGACCCGATTTAATGGTCGTTCCAGATGCTGACTACGTTTGTGTCTGCTAGTCTTTGTAGCACGGAACACATTCTTTCTGGGACTACTGCAACCACGGTCACAAGCGAGGGATCCTCACTGCCATCCTGCCTACATTCTATCCTCGTCATAGCTGGAGAGGAGAGAATGGCAAGGCAGTACACCAGTCTTAGTCAGAAAGGCTTGATGATGGTGATTATGGCTTGTAAGAGTTTTCATTTACTTGTGACCTAAGTCTTTGGCATCCGTTCCTTGAAACTTATTCTCATTTAAAATGAGAAATGAGCTCACCTAAATGTCTTTGGTAACCCTTCCAAAAAAAACTTTCAAGAAAGAAGGGCTCATTTCAGAGACAATGATAATGACTTTGAAGGCTTCTAATATTCAGAAAGCCTTCCTTCAGAAAAAGATTACTTCCTTTAGAACTAACATTGCCTTAAAAGATGCATTCTTGCATAAGTTAAAAAATGATTAGCAAATGGCATTTACATTCGAAGAATCAGGAAATGTCCTTTTACTTTTTAGAATGAAGAACGAAAGGAAAATCCCAAGAATGGATGTCAAAGATAGCCAGGCTTTTTTTCTTTTTGAGGTGTGTGTGTGTGCGCGTGTACGATCGAGTATGAACATGTTACTTTAATGTTGTACCTATTTGCAGTATAATATAAGTTTCTAATTTTTAAATAAATCGTGAGCTAATCACACTATTTTCCATATCAATCATGTTCATCGGACAGAATTAATTGGCACCGTGTTTGAAGACCTGATAAATTGTTAGGAGTTGCATAGTTCGTTTAGTGTAAGATAAATCTGCAATTTTTTAGAAGAATTGCAATTTCATCATGTTATTTTTTTTTATCTCAACATGCATTTTTGAACAAATCTCAATCTACTGAAAGGACTTTTAAAATGTCTACAAAATTCAAAACGTCACAATTTAATCATAAGTTTTACATGTTAAAAAAACAGCTTTGACAAAAAATTAAGTCATTTATAACTTATACCTCTAAAGGAATAATATATTTTGAAACTATTTTTATATGTTACAAAACTAATGTGTTTCAAAAAATTTCCCACAGCTTTCCGGTTTCTTATCGAATTGAGATTTTTTATGACATCAATTTACTTTTTTTCAGAACGCCCACTTGGTTGCACTTGTTGTACAGCTTGTATGCCTCAACCTCTCAGCATTTAACCATCCAACGAGTCAACATCACACACATCAATAAATACAAGCATGCAGCCTCCTAGGAAGGGGCGCCATAATAAGAGAAACTTGGTTCTATATGTTAATTTCAACACCTTGCATGTTCTGTTTTTGATGTGGAAGATATCCCTAGGTGGTGCCTTCCCTCTTACACATAGAAGTGTAAGTAGAGTAATGTACTCAGAAGAAGGTTTGAGAAATGAGTTGCTCGTATTTGACTCAGGGTATTTGATTTACTTAGTTTAAGTCACAAAATAAAATGTTATGCTCATTTAACATCTTTCATGGACGCCTAATGAAACTGTGATTTAGTATTCAAGGAGCTCAAATTGCTTCCGAGTTTAGTTCGTCTATTAAATGATTCGAGTTTGATGACAGCGATTGAAATTGAATTCGATTCGAATTGGACCCTATTATCAAACTAACCAGGTCTGAATTGAGGAAAGTTCAGCCTGTTTATTAGATCACTAGTCACATCCTTTTATCATTTCAGTTTAGGACATACTTGAAAAAAAAAAAAAAAAAAGGGAAGGCACTTTCAACTTCTATTTTTAACATGACAAATGCTGAGTGAGAGGAGTCATAATTGTTTTTAGATAGTTATTGATATAAGTCAAATCTTTATTAATAAGTTCGTTTCCTGTTCCTAGTTTTAAAAGTTTCAGTTTAGAGCTCTGGATTAAAAATTAAAAGATATTTAAAAAAAACTACATAAATTATTTTCAAAGGCCTATGTCAAACCCAAGCTTAGGTCGATTGGAGGACGGCTTTCACTTGTCAAGGTAAGCTAACCAAAGGCACGAACAACTCCATATCACACACACGGGGTGATGGGATTAGCAAGCTATGTCGTGTGGATGCTAAAGGTCATTGTGTCCATTAATCGTAGTACGGATTGATATTAGAAAAAGGGTGAACAGGAGTTAATATTATAGTTAGGAAGTATTGAATGGGGTGCATTGAACTGCCAATTTGCCCTTCTTTAATCTCTCTGTTGCTGAGATGCTCACGTAACCAGAGCCATCGATCCTTTGACATTAGTGGTGACAGATGAGGTATCTTTTCTTCCTCCCACCTTTTCCTCCCATTTTATTTATTGTGTTTTTTTTTCTTAACTGTTCATGTTATTCCACAGAGAAATTTAATGAGGAAGAGAGGTGGCGAGGTGTGGCCGATGCACATAAATTGTTGGATCGAGTGGGAAGATAAGTGAAACTGGGGGGTGGAAATAAATTGGTATTTATCATATGACGCAATCCCCTCATTATTCTCAACCGTTTCAATTACTCATGCATTTAATAGTTTTATGGGGTTTCAAAGCAAAGCAGTCTTTTCCTTCCAGCACCTTCAGCTACACCCAACCCCAAATATAGGTTTGGTAATAGAGCAACTTGTGAACAAGATTAGATCACCTTTTATTTTTGCAACATGGAAGAGGACACAGTGCGAACCAGTACTTTTGGTTGCAGGTTTCGTACTTCGTACTCAGGTCAATCTTATATTTAATCTTTTTACTTTTTTATAGAGATGTGGTATCGTCTGCCTTGAAAAAAATTGCAAATTATGGACTCAAATCTTTATTTATGTTAGAAAACGAAGACTTTTAGAATATTTTACTACTTTTCACCCTCTTACTTACTTTTCATCCAAAATAAATATTATTATCCAAGAAAGAAATCTTCTTTTCGTATAATAAAATTTCTAGTCAAATTAAAAGAAGAATAGAAACCTAGATCCTAGATAGAATACATACCTGCTTTCGAATGTCTTCCAACGCAGAGTCAAGGCTCCCCAGACCCCGCCCCCGGTTTTCACCTCCTCACCTTGGCCTCCACCCCCTAATAATCCTGATCATACTCTAACCAGTAGAAGGGAAGGGCTCTAACCAGTAGAAGGGAAGGGCCCCGTGTTCTATCCTGATGACTAAACAGAAAAGTTCTGTTTTGTAGAGTTGTCTTGCCGTATTCCCTCGACACACCGCTTTCTTAGTGCAAGACCTGCACTGGGCACCCAAAAAATGTATTTTTTTTTTTTTTGACCAGACCTAAAAAATGTTCTGTGCTGCACATTTCAGCCCTCGCTGTCAAAGCAAGGAAGTTTGTTAACAAGTCAACTAAGTATTATTAACGTTGTAAATGTTGCAGGTATAATAGCAGCCGTGACCGAGTCATACAGTTGCTTTGCTTGATAGTTTAGGAGCAGGGTCTCTTCTGTCGCCCGACTGAAGAGATTTTTGCAGTCTTCACTGTGCGCACGAGCGTGCACGGCTTAGAGGGCACTCGAGATGGGCCACCTCGAGTGCGCATCCTGCGCGCACCCAATGCGCATGGTGGAAGACAGCGAGAGTCTTCTCAGTCGGTGATTGAGGGGATCCGATACGATAATTTATCGTAACCAGTTTTGATGCCGAAGGCACATCCATGTCTTTGCTTTTTGTTCTTTTTAAAATTTTAAATTAATAATAAATTGATATACATTTATGCTTTATTTATTATTTTCACGTCCCTTGGTTCGTATATTGGTTAATATCTGACACATAGATGGCAACAAATACTGGTTATGTAACTCATGATCATAACCATAAACTCTCATCCTATTTAACACAATAGCAGTAATATGGTTACTGAATAAACAACCGAAGGAAAGATGCCATTGATCATATGGGGAAAGGAAACTGATATAAACCCAGCTCATCAAACACAGTAATTAAAATAAAGCTCTATAAGAAGAAGAAGAAGAAGGGCAGGACCTATGCATGACCCATATGCCTGGAGGTTTTTATGTAAGCAAGAGCAAGGATAACTAGCTACAAACTATAGTGGGATTGGGAAAGGAAGATCTAACGACGAGAAAATCTATGACAGGAAGAAGAGAAATTGGAAGGGGAAGGGTCTCTCAGCGCATTGCCCCTTGTCTCTGTCTCTGGATGTCTCTGCTTCTTTGCTCCTTGTTTGGTCAGTTCTTCCTGGTCCTCTTGGCGGAGACGGCGTTCCTGGGGTCCTTGAGGAAGTCGAGGAGGACGGTGCTCTTGCACTTGGGGCACCTGGGGTCGTCCTCCGCCAGCATCACGTACATGAGGCAGCGGGGGCATCCCACCAGCACCATGGACGTCGCCTCAGGGCTGCTGGAGAACCTCCCCTGCTCCGTCTCCGACGACAGGCACGAGCTCGGCGTCGTCGACGAGGAGGAGGAGGAGGAGCTGTTGGGCGAGTTGCTGCGGTTGCTGCTGCTGCCAGCGCCCCTCCCGGCCGCCTCCGAGAAGCCGCTGCGGTGGGTCGACGACAGGTTCAGCCTCAGGTCCAGCTTCGGGCTCTTCCCCCTGCGGCTCATGTCGCCGGCGTCGTCGTCCTGCTCCTCGTCGTCCTTGGTAAGCAGGTCCTTGAAGAAGATCTTCCCGCTCTGGTGGACAGAGATAGAACAGAAACAGAGGGTTCAGATCTCCCTGTGATGGCTATGGCTTCGCCATTAGCAGTAGTTGACGGGGAGGACAGAGGGGCGCAGGTTATGTTACCTTGAGGTTGAGGCAGCGCTGCCAGCCGTGGGGGACTCGGCAGCGGTAGTCGAGGTCGACCAGCTTGTTGGCGAAGGGCGAGTAGGTGAGCTCGGCGGGCACGGGGATGCCGCGGAGCTGGAAGGGAGGGAAGATGCCGCCGCTGGTGCAGAAGTTGGTGATGCCGGAGGCAGGACCACCGACAGCGCCGCCTACGAGGTCTCCGCCCACGTTACCTGTGGCCAGGGGCCCCTGCTTCTGATGGTGCACTTGGCTGCCCTCCAGCGCCATTATATAAAGGAGAACACGAGCCTGGGGGGTGCACAGAGAGAGAGAGAGAGCCGTGAGAGAAAGAGAGAGGTGGTAGAGGGATGGGGTTATATTAAATTCTTTTGTTTTACTTGCGTAACTATGCTTGTATCCTTTTTATTTAATTCCTATTAGCGTACAAAGGAGGCGGAGCTACATAAATAGATAGATATATAGAGAGAGAAGAGGGGATCGAGTGAATTAAAATATTGTTGGGGGGCCTAAATGTAAATTGGCAGATTAGGAAACTACTCACGGCCACGGCTTACAATTCTCTAAGATGATCATAATGTGGAGGGGAAGAGGATGTGGTAGCAGTCTTTTTGATCAACGAAATTATGGTTAACATATCCAAGCACATCCAAAAAAGAAAACCACTTCGAAGAAGAACATGAAACAGACACTATCCATGTCTGATGTACACAAACCCATTAGAAAAGAGTAGGCCTATGAACATGAAAGCAAACGTATGTATGAACAAACAAAGATGGAACTAGCTAGAGAGTAAGGACTCACTGTATGTGTCGATGGGTCTTGCGCTTCTTCCTTCTCTTGTGGGGAGCAGAGGACGGGTTAATGTGTTTATATAAGCACCACCAGGGTTTGGCCTGCTACCAAATTTTCCTGGTTAGGGTTTGTGTGGAACCTGCTCTTAAGTGGAGAGACAAAGTTCAATGCCATGTATATGTGGGAAATTGTATAATTGAGCTCAAGTGGACACAACATTCCAGTGGGTGAAGATTCCATGTTAAATCCCAGTGAGATTTCCTATTTAATGCGTTTGTTAATCAAGAAATTATGGAGATTTAATGGGCAGGCTATTGAGATAAGAGGAATGCGGACAAATGTATTCTCTTGCACTTAAAACTATCGACGTGTCGAATATTCTTAGCCTGTTATTAATAACATGCAAGCCAATTTTCTCTTCAGTAATTGCACAGCTACAAACCATCAATGAATGGAAAATTTTAACTGTTCTTCAGATTTAGAGTATCACACTGCTTTAAGGTTCATGCATAAAGTATTTATTCTTTGAATACTCCTTTGTACTTCATTAAGTTTTTCACATTGTTATATTATATATATACTTCAATAGCCTTTTGGTGTTCAATGATTGATGCCTTGACAGAGAATTTTGCTGCTTTCCACCCTATTTGGCTAGAATATTAATTTCGACATCACATTAGATTTGATACTTATAGTTTTAATGTCTATAATATTAATACTAACTTTGATATTAGAGGAGTCGAGAACAAGGCTGCTGCAGAAAAAAGAGAGAGTTACGGGACTTTCACATTTTTAGTTTCACATTTTTAATACAGGTTAAGACCCTTATTAGATTTATTATGACAACATACTTTGCTAGTATATGCAATCAACAGTATATTAAACATTTAATATTAATATTAATATCCAAATTGATACTGACAAAAGTATCTGATATAATAACCAAACACCCATTCATATCAACCTAGGTTATTAGATTGTAGAAGCCCAAATACTTTCATGTGCCATCTTATCAAAAAAAGATCGTTCTCAAAGACTTGGACAAGCAAAGGACAAAAAGAATTTAATGTGACATACCCAAGAAGTGGATTCAAGGTGGGTGCATGGTCACTGACCCTTGTGTTAATTGTCAACTCGTCAAGATTTACTTTGAATGGTCACTTAATATGGATTCCTTTTTTACTCAGTAAAAGAACAATGGCATTCCACAGGGTGTTTTCATTCCAAATTCAACGAAGATTGTAGAAACGTTATGTTATCAAAGCTACCCTTGCCAAACCATACATCATATCAATCAGGTCGTATAGAAGTGCAATCTTTTCTTAAAAAAAAAAATCTCATGGCCACCAAATCAAAATTGGACAGCTTGAATGCTCAACAATTTTAAAAAAAAATAGACCCGCCCCTAAGGGTCCGTTTGATTGGACATAAAATATAATTGGATGAAAAATATTTTTTAAGAAAATTAATTTAGGAGAAAAATGAAAACGTAATCGACCATTTGACACTTTTGAAAATATTTTCTTGAAAATCTCTTCATTCGTTTGTTCAAGCGTAAAATCCTTTTTTGAAAATGATTTCATACATTTATTTACTTATAAAAGAATTTCATTACAAAATTTTTAACATAGATATGACAGAGCCAAAGAACTCTTTTTATATTTTTCTGAACCGAGAGAATACTCCAATCCGACATTTGATTGGACAATTCAAATAAAAAAGGCTATATGTTCAGATAATCAAAATTCAAACCGCACTATTAAAGGGTATTTTTTTGTTCTTTTTAATTTTCAGCTTAGGGTACGTTTGATCTGGTTCTATGTAAAATTTATAATTTTTAAGGGTATAAATATAAGTAATTCTAAAATGAGAATAATTTACTGCACCCTTAGCCTCAATTTGTTTGCGGAATAGGCCCGGAATAGGGTCTTTTATTCCACTTAAACCTTTTAACCCAGTTTGGCGGAAGGCATTGCTTAACCCAGGGGTGGAATACTTTATACCCGGTTTAAGTGGAATAGGGGCATAATTACATGTTCTTAATAAATTATGATTAACGTTAATTGTTATTCAAATTTCTTATCAATAAATGGAGCATAAAAATTTTATCTTAATAATTAAATATGATTAATGTTAATTAATATTAGTTAATCAAAATAATATTAAATAATATTTAGTAATTAATATATTACTATTTAAATTAATAATAAACTATGATTAACGTTAATTGATATTCAAATTTCTTATCAATAAATGGAGCATAATAAATTTTTCTTAATATTTAACTATGATTAATGTTAATTAATATTAGTTAATCAAAACAATATTAAATAATATTTAGTAATCATACTAATATTTATTAATATTAATATTTATGAATTAATATTTATTATTAATATGAATTAATGGTGATTAATAATATTTATTAACATTGTTAATAATAATTAACATTTATTACTTAACATTTTTAATATTTAATACTATTTAAATGGAGCATAATAAAATTTATATTAATAATTAACTATGATTAATGTTTGCTAGTATTTATTAATCAAAATAATAATAGTTAATATTTATTAATCATAATAATCTATATTAATATTGTTTAGTATGTATTAATCACAATAATATTTATTAATATTATCAATATTAATTAACATTTATTAATATTAATTAATATTTATGAATATATATTAATCAATATAATATTTTATTACTATTATTAATAATAGTTAACATCTATTACTTAACATTTATTGATATTTAAATATTAAATAATATTTAATAATTAGTATATTACTATTTAAATTAATAATAAACTATGATTAACGTTAATTGATATTCAAATTTCTTATCAATAAATGGAGCATAATAAAATTTTCTTAATATTTAACTATGATTAATGTTAATTAATATTAGTTAATCAAAACAATATTAAATAATATTTAGTAATCATACTAATATTTATTAATATTAATATTTATGAATTAATATTTATTATTAATATGAATTAATGGTGATTAATAATATTTATTAACATTGTTAATAATAATTAACATTTATTACTTAACATTTTTAATATTTAATAATATTTAAATGGAGCATAATAAAATTTATATTAATAATTAACTATGATTAATGTTTGCTAGTATTTATTAATCAAAATAATAATAGTTAATATTTATTAATCATAATAATCTATATTAATATTGTTTAGTATGTATTAATCACAATAATATTTATTAATATTATCAATATTAATTAACATTTATTAATATTAATTAATATTTATGAATATATATTAATCAATATAATATTTTATTAATATTATTAATAATAGTTAACATCTATTACTTAACATTTATTGATATTTAAATATTAAATAATATTTAATAATTAGTATATTACTATTTAAATTAATAATAAACTATGATTAACGTTAATTGATATTCAAATTTCTTATCAATAAATGGAGCATAATAAATTTTTCTTAATAATTAACTATGATTAATGTTAATTAATATTAGTTAATCAAAACAATATTAAATAATATTTAGTAATCATACTAATATTTATTAATATTAATATTTATGAATTAATATTTATTATTAATATGAATTAATGGTGATTAATAATATTTATTAACATTGTTAATAATAATTAACATTTATTACTTAACATTTTTAATATTAATACTATTTAAATGGAGCATAATAAAATTTATATTAATAATTAACTATGATTAATGTTTGCTAGTATTTATTAATCAAAATAATAATAGTTAATATTTATTAATCATAATAATCTATATTAATATTGTTTAGTATGTATTAATCACAATAATATTTATTAATATTATCAATATTAATTGACATTTATTAATATTAATTAATATTTATGAATATATATTAATCAATATAATATTTTGAACTCTTTATTCCACTCTTTATTCTCTTCTTTATTCTACTTATTCCTACCAAATCACTTGGAATAGCGCAGTGCAATTTTACTTATTCTGGGTGGAATACCAACTACTTACCAAACTAAAATACCTCTTATTCTGGGTTAAGAAATCCCTTCCTCCTTATTCTGGTTTAAGCTATTCTGCAAACAAACTGATACTTAGTGGTTATTATGTCGCCTGATGATATAGTCAAACTAAAAGAAAAACTTTTTTGAATTTTTTTGAAGCCCCCAATATGTCTTACATGTCCACATAATTGGATTTTTTATTAGACGTCTTAAAAAATAATAAAAATTCAAAAATCAAGGCTCCATGAACAGTAATATACTGTTGATTGGGGATCGGATTTTTAATTTTCATAATTTTTATTTGAAGGCTTCTAACATGACCTACATGCTCATATAACTCGATTTTCAATCAGACATCTCCAAAAAAGATGAAAATTCAAAAATTGAACCTTAATAAACAATAGTGTACTATTCGTTGGGGCTCGATTTTTTATTTTTTTCATATTTTTTAATTTTTTTGTGAAAGCCACTAACATATCCTACATGCCTATTTAATTCGATTTTAGATCGAACATCTCAAATGAAAAGATGAAAATTTAAAAACCTAACCCCCACTGAACAGTAATGTACTATTCATGAAGCTAAAGTTTTTGAATTTTCATGTTTTTTTTAGTTGACAATGTTGGGAGCCTTAAAAAGAAAATTTTAAATTTTTTTTTTTGGCTGTGGTGATGCAGTGAGTTATTCTCTTCCTAAGGTAAGAGGAGAATAGATGTTTAATCAGTTATATGGGTTGCACTGCATGGGATGTAGTTCAAATTTTTTATTTTTTTAAAAAAATTATGGCAGGCCCCATCATGTTCGACATATTTGTACAATCTGATTTTTGATCGTACAATCTAAAAAAATCAAAAATCAAGTCAATGAACAGTGATAATTTTTTATTTTTTAGATTTTTCTAGTCATCTAATCAAAGATCGGATTGTACGGACGAGTCGAACATGATGCGGTCCATCAAAGAAAAAAAAATAAAACTTGATGACATCGGACAGCTCCATGCTTAGATGTAGTAAGTATAAGAATTTATGTACGGTTGTTAGTTGGGAAAATGGTTTACTGAGAGGATGTCAAAATCAAGATTTGTCATGTTGCAAGGAGTCAACTTTATGTTGACTTTCAGTTTTACATGCTAGCAAATAAATGTACGTGACGAACTTTTCCTAAAAAGCTGAACAGAGAGGAGCTTTTCCTTGCAACCGGATCCTAAGCTGCACCACAAAATTGTGTTGTAAATACTACTTCTCTTGTAGTTAATATTAGATGTCTATTATTGGGCTCCCATTCAGCTGCCCCAAGTTTATCTATTAGCAGAGTTCCTTCTTAGGGCGTGGAAAATGAACATGTGATAACGTATTTTTTGGGATTAATACATCCAAATTACGTATATATTCTCCTACAGGTCGTATACATGGTGATCATCTTACTTTAAGGAGTGTTCAAAAACCGAATGATATATGCAGTCTCCTACAGGCTGAATCAAAGAGTATGAAATCTAGAGAGTGCTCTACAATCCTCTGATTGTAGCATGTTGATTTGCTTATAATCCTTTTTTTTAATCTGTAAGTGACTGCATTTATCTAGCTTTAGTATAAGACGTTGACTGAATCAAGTTCCATAAACAAGATGAATAAAAATCTCATTGCTGATTATACTGTTGGACAATATACGTATTTTTATAATTAGGGATGTCCCTACTTAGTGGCTGAAGGTTTGGACCATACTGTAAGGATGAAAGTATAAAACTAGTGCATTTTAATGTTTTATTCGAAGGGGCATTATTTCAATTCGTTCTCACTTAAAACAATTCACTTATTATATCACAAAACAATACCCTTAATTTTTGAATCTGAGACTTCTAAGTTATAGAGTAGATGATTAGAATATCATCCCTCCACAAACCTGCATTACATGTCTATGATCTGTTCTACTACCAGGTTGTTTACATGTACTATTACATTAGAGCCAGGCTAAATCTTAGTTTCGAAATCGAGATGATTGGCTCAAGGTCCCTGTTAAATTTGAAAAACACTTACATTTGATGGCACATGACTTGGTCAATCATCGATCAAACAATTGAAGGTCTTATCTTACTAATATGGAGCTAGTCAGGATGTATATTGATGGACTAACAATTGTCCACATGAAGTGATGGCACTAGGTTTGTCATATAAAAAAAACTAAATTCGATGATATGAAGTTGAGGATTATGAGTTTTTTTTTTCGTCAAACATTTTAATCAATAATTCAGAAATCAAATTTTACAGGTTTGATGTTCATGGACAGGACTTTGTCATGCCATGCAGTGATCCCCTGCGATACTGACCATACTCATGAACGGAACTCCCAAATTAAGTTGTATCTTCTGTTTTTATGATGTCCATGGATCACCAATGATGCTTATTTGGTCAAATTATCAACACTTTCCCAATAATTTCACTTCATCCTAAGATGCATCACTACAAAGCATGATGAGAAGTGTCACATATCTTGGTCAATTATCACACCCATATCTTTCCTTTCCTAAAGTGTGAGATTTCCTGTGACTCAAAATCCTTAGTCATACTGACAATATTTGAAGCTTGAAAATAGCCCACTGATGTTTGGGTTATCATCAAGGAGTAGCAGTTATGTACCTTCATGTTTACATTGGGACATCCCCAACTCCAATCTCCTCTTACTCATCAGTCTTAAACAAAAAATTCTGCAATCTTTTCTGCCCCTGAATCAAAGTTGCATATGCCCAGATCTTTTTGTATCGAGGAATTATTAAATTCCTTCCCTTTGATTATGCTTCTTCAATCCAGAGTACATCTTGGTCAATTAGTCCTAATGACGTTTTGGGCGTCTCTCTCCTTGGTTTCTTAGGCAGCATTTGGAAAGGATGGAGTCTCCGGATTCTTGAGATAAGTTTACTGATCTGCAGAAGTATGCTATCAATGAGATTTGTTATAACCAAGCAAATGAATGAGAATTAAATAGCTTCTGGTTGGCCTGTAAATGCCTTAAAATGGAGACCACTTCTGGTAAACGGGTCCTTATTCATTACCCATGCAGTGAAGGCAAAGTGAGTCGTGTAGGCATGCAACTCTTTGTTTTTGGATACGACCTGATAAGCACACATTAAAGTTTTTTGTTTGGTGCATGTGGATGGTACTGTACTGATTTGAAGAGAGGTCAAACAGATAACCTATAAGAATAGATGAAAATAATAAGACGACACCAATTTTTAGAGAAATTAAGAATAAAGGGTCCTATTATATGGGCGTGTTTGACAAAATTTTTACTTAAAAATCATTTTTGACTTTTACTTCTCATATGGAATGAGTTGAGGAAGAGAGGTTATAACTAATTTTGATTCATTACAAAAATCAACTCTTTCATAACAATCTCACTCTTTCTTCAATCTTAGAAACTTCATCTTTATAGGTTTTAGTTGGAAACCAAAATACTACATAAATGACTTTCAAAATTCAATGACTTCGAACAAAATTAACTAAATAGAAGTACAAAAGTACTTCTAAATGGAAGCTGCGTCAATCACCCTTTACATATGCTCCCCGTAAGCCAAACCAAGAAGGATCCTATCTGGCTTACTTAACTTTGGTGGTTCTTGGGCAACTTTGTTCATTATATTATTATATATGAAGAGTTCTCTCACTGATTCACGAGACACTAGATTCATGAAGTCCTTTTTAATTCGTCATACAAGGCCGTGATGGCTCGTGCGGTTGCATGGGGAAATCGTGGTTATCTTATCGAGGGGTCAATCTTTGTGCTGCTAAAGCTGATATGGTCCGATCAAGAAAAAAAAAAAAAAAAAAAAAAATTGATATGGCTAGTAAGGCTTGCCACCATCCTTCACGATATGTCATCAAGCCAATTTGATATCTAGAAACGTTAAGGACCTCGTTAAACAGTGTATGGGCAGTACTCTTCACTAGCTTTGACTTGGGGCCATCTAATTAATCACTCCAGCACCAAAAACATTATTCTACTACATGTTCATACACATTCTACAATCCATCAATTAGTGCGTTAATTAGTAAAAACTCGATCGATCGAGTCTACCCATTTGATAGAGTAATGAAAGGAATGAAGCCCAGGAAGATCCCTGGCCATGACACTTCAATTTTTTTTCTGTTTTTCTATCAAAGAATATAGATAACATACTAAATTTACTCTTCATCTTTGTAAGGCAATGCAAATCATATAATATTTCGATAAAATTGAAACACCCAATCCGACGTTGACCACAACGATGATGTGCGCGCATAGTGTTGAAGGATTCGAGGACCATTAAATTGTTACGATCTCTTCCGTGTCATGGGGACAACTAACCCCTTGGTCAAATGCCTTGCTGTTCCCCCCCTCTTGCTCGTGGATTGATGAGTTCATTTAAAGGTGTGGGCTCTCACATCTTCCTGTCTTCTTCAGGTCGATGTCTAGAGAAGTAGAAAGATCTAAATTTCACCATTTCTTTAAAATTCTGAAAACCCGTGTCCAAATAGTTTGGCTTGCAGGCTATCTGAAGAAAGGGGGAGAGGAACAATCCTCTAGAACACAAGGATGCAGATGTCATGCCATATTCTAATGGCGTCTTCTTCTTAAAGTTCGAAGTGCTTACCAGTAGGACTTGGAAGTGGGGATAAACGCGAGAGTTCGTGGGAGAACAGTGATGAGAATTGATGGGGAGATAGTGGGCTCCCACGTTTTGCTGTTGTAAAGATCATACATAAATTATTGCAACCCACAAAGGTTGTTTCACATTCCAAGCTCCTCGTGAGTTTGTATTGCAGCGAGTGACGGACACAGAAATTTTATCTAAGGGAGACCAAGGTTAAATTTTTTTTTTTTTGGAAGGCCAAGTTAGAAAACTTACATGTGAAAGAGCTTCTTTACAAATTTAAGGACTATGCACATAATAAGAATTTTAGTGGGGCAGGGGGGAGCCATGGCCTCCTCTTGCCTCCCCTCACAAACACCTAGCTTCTCAAAGAGTAGTCTCTAGACGTCTTGAGGGGTGGGGTTTGGATATCCAGAAAATATCTTGCCTCTTGGGGGATTAGATTCTAATAATGCCTAATGATAAGGGGACCCGGTTCACTCAAGAACATTTTATTGGAGGGAGAATGACTTCCATATGTTTGATCTGCCTAGATAAAGTCCAATCCTAAATGATTGTGAATATATGAACTTAAAGAGTCAAAATTGTACGTCTTGTATTTATCATCCTTCATATGTCAAACTTTATTGACTTGTATCATTTATGCGAGAAGGTGTATTAAAATAATGCCATGTTCAGTGAAAATGTAAAAATAAAATATTAATATAATATAGTCTACCTTATCCATCCCCTTAAAGATACCATTAGACGACCTGAAAATTAACAAGTGCCTGTAAGAAGAACTTCAAATAAAGCAAGGGGCTTTTGCAAAAGAACCATGCAAACACAGACACCCCCCACCCCATAAGTTATTATATGCAGAAAATTCTCTGTATACTTATTTTATAGGTAAAGAATCCCTTATGATCAAGCAAAACATCTTTTGTAAAATGCATATATGCAAAAAAGCTTCTTACATAATTATTTATAAGTAAAGAATTCTTACGTCAAGTCTGCCCTCACTCATATCACTTACAAATTAAGATTTATTTCAAAATAAAAAGAAATTTTAAGAGGTTTTCTGCACCTATGTAAATTACAATAAGTTTTTTGCATATACAAGATTCATTAGGAGGTTATTTGCAAAACTCTCTAAAACAAAATATGAAAAATATGGATGCAATAGAGGAATCGGTATCGTTGCTTTTGGAGGTTGATCAATGAGAGAAATCAGTAGAATTCGACATGTTTTAATGGAACCCAGATTCTATTCTACTCATTCGTCCATGAGCTTAGGGGGAAATAGATGGGTACCAAGTTGCAAACGATAGTATCATAGCAGTATCCTTTTCTTTATGGAAATCTACATTATTTGTTTAATTTTTAGTTAAAGCGCTCAACATTACGTGTCGAGGGGGTAGTTATATAACTCATATAAATAGGAATGCAATCTACCTTGCTCCCTACTCGTATACAGTGAAGAAGAATATTTTATGAAAACATATTTACATGTGTACTGATCATGATCCCTCAATATTTGTTCGTCAATTCCTTAATGGACAGTGTGCATGTGTAGAAGTTCATCAAATCAAATAGCCTGTCTTCTTAGCAGGTGGAGGTTGATTAATTTTTATTTTTCCTTCACCCGAGTTAAAGAGTATGACTACAACCTCGTGTGTCTTTATACAAAGTTTTCAGAGGAAATTGGCATCCACTTTGGGAAGAACTGTCCACAGCTCAGATCAATTCACACAAAACTACAATAAGGAGAAGATCATGCCTAACTTGGGTACTTTTTTGCCTTCTGTTTGGTCTTAAGAGTAGGGTTCGCCAACGCGAAGAATCGGACCAACTCAGATCTCCTATGATCCGGTACGAGTCGGATCAACTCGTGCCGACTCATACGAGTCGCACGGCCAAATCGTACAGGTTTGACCGAGTTGTACCGACTCGAATTTGTCTTGATACGGTACGAGTCACCCGAATCGGTACGAGTCAATCTGGTACGACAAACCATGCTTAAGAACTCATCCGTAAAGCAAGTGAGTACTCATGTGCCCATTTGCTTATCTTCATCTTCTGTTGCCTGAAAACCAGTGTTGGGGGTTTGGGGGTGGTCTTGCCCATCTCCCTTCCTCTTCCACTCTATCATCACCGTCAACACTAGGGGAAATGAAATCATGTTATATTTTTATAACATTTATTGACAGCAATTCGACAGATAGTTTTTGTTATGAGTACTTTGGGTCTGTTCTTTCACAATTAATATATTTAGTGGGAATCGACTGATCTCCAATAAAAATAAAACAAAATATAGTAAAATATGTGATCCCTTCTACTACAGTTATTGCCCTATTTGTAACCCCCTTCTCTCTTGACCCAGTTTCCTATGTGCCCTCTTCAATGCGCCCATTACCACTCTCTAAATAGACTCATTCGAACATCTGTATTCTAAAGGAAGTAATGGATGTGACTATGTGGAATTGTGGATACAACCCATAGATCATGCTTTACATGTGGGCATCTTTAATGCTTTTGATTAAATTACAGGTTTCAAAGACTTTAGATGGGTTTATACTAGAAGGTTGATAATGGGGCTCATTGTTAAATGCTCTTCTAGGTCCAGGAGAAATAACTAGTAATAAATTTCCTTGATTTAAGTCTAAGGTGTAATTGCCTCAGCTACTGGTTACAAGTCTATTGGCTAAAGTAAAGTGGAGAATAAATGCCAAGAAAGACTAGGATATATATAGGGACTTCCCCTTCACCTCTTCCGCATTATCACATAAGACTTATGATAGCCTGATATCTCACAAACCTTACACCGTTAAACGCTTCACTTGGTGTTTGTGGCTGGGGGATATTTGTCAACTATGATATACACCTATGTAAAGGTCCACTTGATAAAGTTAAAAGTTATTAATTATGAGAATATAATTGCCCTCACGTTAATTGTTGTTATTTTTTAATAGAACAAATATTTCCCTTTAACAACAGAACTTTTTACCAATCAAAATATTCTTTCACAAATCTACTAGACAAGACCCGGTTCATTGTCTCTAATAACCATCATTTTAGTCACTCTACCTTTAATTAGGACTAACCAAGGCATGGTCAAGAAGATGAGAGCATGTATACATATGACTGTGCAAGGAAGCTGCATCTGTGACCCTATTTTTGTGGATGGACTATTTGCAAGTTTTCATCTAACAAATATATATATATATATATATATATATATATATATATATACACACACACAAGGGCATAAATCTCAAAAATTCTACATTTATACACGACTGTTCACAAAATCTTCACTAGCACGGCGAACGTTTGCATACGGATCAACCTCATTAACAGTATCATAACGTTGGTGTTTATAACAAGGCAAAGTACAAAGGCATGCGGATGGCTTGTGTTCCCTCCATTAAAACCCTATGTAGATGGTCTTCTCCACACCGCAGAAACCAAAGTGAATCATAAATAGCACAGAACCCAATTAGGTTACAAATGTGGACCTCAATACGCACTGCGCCTTCATGTATACATGAAGAGACCCCAACGTACCCATGACATGGAAATTTTTAACAGTCCAATTCATATACTACTAGTATATTAGTTGTGGGTAGAGTTCATCACTTAATTCAGAGAATTAAGAGGAAGATTTCATGTATCTTCCTCCCAGAGACGAGCACGTGGACAGCTCAGACGTGGCACATAGATCCGATGGTTGATGTTAATGTGTGTATGCATGTATAATTTTGGTTTTCTTACTTGTAAAGGTCCATCCCTTGTTTTGGTATGGCCTTTTCATCTCGTAATAAATCTTTATGAACTTTTGATCTAGTAAGTTATTACTTGCAACTTAAAAGGAGTGTTTGGCAAAACTTCTACTTATAAGTTACTTTTAGCTTTCACTTCTCACATAAAATGAGATGGAGGAGAAAGGTTGTGACTAATTTAGTTTGTTACAAAAGTAAACCCTTTCATAACAATCTCACTTTTTCTCTAATCTTGGAAGTTACCCCTTGTAGCTTTTGGTTGGAAGCCAAAACACAAGTAAATACCGCATGAATGGCTTCTAAGATCCAGTAGTTTTCACAAAAAATAACTAAACAGAAATGTAAAAATACTTCCAAATAAAAATTGCGCCAAACACGGCCAAAGAATAGTGCGGAAGAGCCACCTTATTCGCTCTTAGATGCTTTGAGGACGTTTTCTGTTTTTCCAAATACACATGCCTTCTTGCATCTATAGTACAAAGGCTTGTCTAGAAGCCTTTTAATTTTAAAAAAAAAAAAAACAGATTCCTTGCTTTGACTAATGCAACTTAGGGATTGTTGTCTCTTCATAAAAGTCTGTAATTCATCAATTTTAAAATTGATTCCAGCATTTTGTTTGTACGCTTATAAAACACATAAAAATAAAACAAGAGAATATACAAAGTCTCAATTTTAATTTACCATGGCCCTTTCCTAAGAATCAAAACAAGAGTATGGGCCCTAGCTGAGCGGACGAGAGTCCAACACAATTTTGTTTCACATTGTTTTACATTAAAGGCTCATTTGATATCTTGTAAAATACTGTAAAATCTCGGATTTAAAATCACCAGTTTTTAAATCAGTGAAAATAAAAATCCTTCATTTTAAAATCACCAGTTTTGATTCACGGTAAGTTTAGACTAAAAATCAAAATCAGATAAAAAAAGAATTTTTGAAACAAGGCAATTTATGACACTCCAAATATACAAAAAAGTAACACAAAATGATTTACAACAAATCAAACATAAGGAAAACATCGTTTTATGGCTGTTTACAATGTTTTACAGCATTATCTGAAAATGAAATGAAACGACTTTTTCTACATTGCATTGCTTCATATTGAAAGAGAACCCCTCAGAGGGAGAAAATGACACGTGTCCATTTTCACTTTTATGTACACAGTCTTACGTTCCAAGATATTTTTTTAACAATGATCAACTTTTATAACCAAACATCATGTTCAAAATCCCAAGGAGTTCTCATTATCTTCTACGACAGGCATTTAGTTGATTTAATAGAAAGGTTAAACAAAGTGCCAAAGAGAAATTGAGCTACAGGGGAGAGACGCTTCCAACCACCTCTACCCGTTGCGCGAGGAGAGATTTGTTCCACTAATTTGTGAAAGCCTATGTCCCAAGTGTTCTCTACAGTTAGGCCGATGGAGAGTATTGCTCCCTCTAGTAGGATCTCTGAATTCGGAATTATCATCTAAAAACGTGAAATAATCACAATAATGTAAAATAATCTCCTACTTATAAGAAAAATAATTGCTTAAATGGTGAATTATATGCTCTCTCTCTCTATTAAGGAAGCTATGCAAATACTTCTGGGAAAAAAAGATCTTGCCGTAAAAAAAATAGACACTAATTAATTAGATGGGACCGTGTGTGCAGGTGCAATGTGACAACAAGCAATGCAGAAAGCAATTATCTCTGGTTATCATCCCTGTGGGCACTTGACTCTTGATTTCAAAACAGATAATGTCAGATCTCCAAGATTTGGAAACACCTTATTTTTCACTTCTTGTCATTGTGCCTTTTACCTATCTAGCCCCCCATGTCTTTTACCAAGAGTCTCCCCTGTCAACCCGTAGATAACGTCCATTTTCAAATTTTTCAAAATGACCTGTAAAACTCTCTTTAACACTCACTCACTCTCTTTTTGTCTTTTTTTCCTAAAAAATCACTGCATACTCTTATGAACTCTTTATTATAACTATTTTTACTTTAATTAAAAAAATTAAAAAATAGATAATTATTATTTAATAATCTTAAGTTATTTTTAAATTATCTTATTACAATATAATACGTCACGCAAATTTCCTACCTTTTGTCTTTTTCTCTTAAGAAATGACACATACTCTCCATACATTATTTCTCGTAATTTATCTTATTAAATATAAAACGTTAGCAAACTCTCTCTCTCTTATCTCCTTCTTCTTCGAACTCGCCACATGCCCCTACACTATTCACTATAATTTTTTATTTTAATTAATATTCCATAAAGTTTTAAAAAATTATTTGATATATAATTAATATTTAATAATTTTAAATAACTTTTAATCATCTTAAAATATAATTCATGCACACAATGTCTATCTTTTATCAATTTTTCTTAAGAAACTACCACATATCTCTTGAGTACTATCTATCGTGAATTTTCTTATTTTTATTTTAAATTAAAATATAAAATTTATTTAATATATAAATAGTATTCAATATTCTTAATTACTTTTAATTATCTTATTAAAAATATAATACATGCATGCACTCCCAATCCAATATTTTTTAATAGTGTAATAAAAAGATAATAATATTTTAACATTATAAATTTTTAATACTTAGATATTTTTAAGTGAATGTTATAATATTTACACGTTACAATACTTTAACAGATGTTAGTCTCAAAGAACCTTAGTATTAAAATATCTTATTACTCACTACAAAATATCTTGGTGTTAAAGTTTTACATTGTTAAAGTATTCTTATCTTCTCATTATATTGTTAAAATATCATACCAATAAAATATTATAATATAATGAAAAGATAAAAATATATTAACATTATAAAACTTCAACACTAAGACACTAACACTAATACCTATTGAGGCATATTATGGTATAAAGGTACCATAATATTCACTTTAAAATATCATGGTGTTAAAGTTGCACTCCCAATCCAATATTTTAATAGTGTAATAAAAAGATAATAATATTTTAACATTATAAATTTTTAATGCTTAGATATTTTTAAGTGAATGTTGTAATATTTACATGTTACGATACTTTAACAGATGTTAGTCTTAAAGTGCCTTAGTATTAAAATACCTTATTATACACGATAAAATATCTTGGCGTTAAAGTTTTACATTGTTAAAGTATTCTTATCTTCTCATTATTTCGTTAAAATATCATACCGATTAAATATTATAATATAATGAGAAGATAAAAATATATTAACATTATAAAACTTCAACACTAAGACACTAACAGTAATACCTATTAAGGCATATTATGGTATAAAGGTACTATAATATTCACTTTAAAATATCATGGTGTTAAAGTTTAATAGTGTTAAAATATTGTTATTACAGTGTTAAAATATTACATTATTGAAAAAATATACTTTAATCATATAATACTTCTAAAACTATCATAACAATCTTTAACACCATTAAACTACAACACTAAGGCACTTTAAAGTGAATACTGCAGCACTAAGATATTTTAATGTTACAATATATTATTATTCACTTTAAAATATCTTAGTGTTAAAAAGGTTTTGCGCTAAAACATTCTTATCTTTCCATTGTACTATAATATTTTAATAGAATTCGAAGTATGTGATATTTTAATGTTACAGTATATTATTATTCACTTTAAAATATCTTAGTGTTAAAAAAGTTTTGCGCTAAAACATTCTTATCTTTCCACTGTACTATAATATTTTAATAGAATTCGAAGTATGTGATGGTTTCTCAGGAGGAAGACAAAAAATAAAGAGTTTATGAACATATTATATTTTATAAGATAATTTACAAATAATTTAAAATTATTAAATGCTATTTATATATTAAATAAATTTTTAAAATTTTATAAAATATTAATCAAATAAAAATAAAAAATTACGATAAATAGTACACAAGGACGTTGCAATTTCTTAACAGAAGACAAAAGATAGGGAGTTTGCATAACATTTTATCTTTTAATGAGATAATTTAAGAATAAATTAAAATTATAAAATACTAATTATGTGTTAAATAAAATTCTAATATTTTATAAAATATCAATCAAAAAAAAAAAAAAAGTAAAGTTATACAAACATTAAATACAAGCACCAAATTCTAGATGTGACAAATATATGTACATGTGACAAATGTTCTGTCCACGGAACATTTGTCACACTTGAAAATTATTTTTCAAGTCCATAAATCCATACGTTCATGCATAAAGATGATAAATACTTTTTAAACATAACAAATACTTCACGGACGTGACAAATACTATTTATCATACTTAAAAAATACTTGTCACATCTGTAAAATATTTGTCGCAACGAAAATCCGTACACATGCATTTGTCGCGCTCAAAACTTTACACCTGTGGAAAAAACTGTCGTCCAATCATGTGACCTGGGCCTAAGTGAACTAATGACATCTTGCATTACAAGATGACTCAAGTTACCACATTGACCCTCAGTACAGTAAACATTACTCATTTATTTATCTTAAATTCCAATACACCAGATAATTAGACTCGATTTTAGGCCCAGATTTTTAGATATCTGTTCTCAAATGTCCATTATTTTCGTTACAGGGAGGAGTTGGTGGCATAAGATTCTACTTGGGGTTTGCCAGTTGGGAGGATACGTTCAGATCCTCTCATTCTCAGGCAGCCACGCTAGTGCGGTCTAATGGAAAAGAACCGGAAGAACACAATAGGAGCACATGTATTAATTAAGGGGCCGAATAAATAATAATTGATATGGCCACGGTCTGATCCACAGGTGGTATCATAGTTGAACTACTAAAACTCGCATGCTTCAAACCTGAAGATAGGGAGATAAACATTTGGCTTGTACAGACGGCTAGCTCCCCGACTCGGGGAAATTTAAAGATCCTTGGCAGTGGCAAATTAGTGCACGCGTAAGGAAATCAGCAGAGATAATACTAGGAAATCGGCAAGAGAATACAAAAGTAACTTTACCATCAGGAGAGCTCCACAGGGATTACCATGCCTCCTGGAAGAATGAGGACCTTGAGGTACATTTCTGGAAGCGATTTCTTCGGTCTCTGGTGGAACTTAACCTAGAATTTTCAGAAGTCTATGTTTTCATGGAACTTGAACCTAAAATTTCCAACAGGCCTATCTCAGCCAAGTGAATGCCCAGGAAATGTGTCTTCCGAAGTTGTTGTGGCCATCTTCACAGCTCGCCCCTCTTCAAGTCAATTTCGTCATCTGTTCCTGCAATCGTCATTCTCGTGCTGCATGATATCATATAAGATGCAAAACATTTGAATGGAAGCATGCAGATATCAAGGAACAGACCTTAGGTATAAAAGTGCATGAATTAATATACAGGAGCTACAATGTTATAGTGGACTATAATATCATTTCCTCGTTGCATTTGTTTCACTGCATTTGCTTTGTATTTTTACACAAATAGTTTAGTAACTCCAATGTACACATCAAATTCCAGATATTGCAGGCATGCACAATTTGCTTAGGAAGTTATGAGCATCAAACCATCAAGCTGTGCAATTGCCTGCATCCATCCCTGACACTGTAGGGCAGTAAGATCCCATTAAAGAAGATAAGATGAAAACACATCTTTGAAGAAATAAAGATGCTGACTTGCAATGTCAGAAGCTACAGAGTATATATATTTAAAGACCACATGTAAAAGAAGTGGAAATGCAGACATACATGAACTTTATGCATCACTGCCTTGAGATCCAAACACAATAGTATCACCTCATCAGATGGCAAATGACGCTGCGTCAACTACCACATAGAAATAAAAGATTATTCTACATCTGATTATATGCAAATAATTACCCTTCAAGGTATTCTAGCCCAAAAATCCACTGCACTTTGGCAGCACAAGGACCTTTGCATGGCACCCAAGACAGCAGATCATTGACAACATGCCCACAAGCAATATGGCAAATAAACAGCTGAACAAGGAAGAATGTCCATTTCCCTAGTTGAAGTTCACAGCATGCCAAAGAGCAAAAAAGGGAAAAGACAGACTAGCATTCTTAACTAATAAGGTTGAAGCCATCAGGAAAGAATATCCCAAAAAAAATGTTTAAAATAGGACATAGATGTATGTAAGTACTTTATGAGAAATGGTCAGACTGACACAAACCTCGTGAGAGGCTTCAATCTGCTAAAAGATCACATAAAGTCTCCACTTTCTGTTAAGAACTTAAGCATATGTTACATCACGCTACTAAAGATCACCTGCGGTCTCTAGAATCCATAGAGAATAGTCAAAATGGAAGAAAGATAGACAAAGATACCAATCTGCTATCGGTGAGGTGAAATATTTTGCAAAGACCTAGAAATCAGATAATGGAGAAAATAATATAACAAGAAGATGCACATCACCATGGAGGCATGCAGCACCATCATACATATACACTCATTGTGGACAGATTTGCTGCATAATATGGTGCCTTGTGTTGTAAGAAACGACCATTATCGCAGCTGAAAACTAAAACCAGGACCTATAATCTTCATCTCCATTGTCATTATCATCACTCTCAATGGTACTTTCACTGGATCTACAACTTTCATTGCTAAATCTAACTAGGCTGTCATCATCTTCATCCATTGTATCATAACCTCGTTCAGTAATTTCACATGAATTCCATGCAGGAGGAAAAGTCTTCTGCAATGCTTCCGTGAGCTCTCCACCACTTCTCTCTATCTTGTGCAGGCACTTAGTCCAGTGAACGGCAGTCCCCATGTCAACAGTGATGTTAAGTTCTACCATTTCTCTGCATACGCTCAAAATCCCAGAACAGATGTACTCTTCAGAAACTGTCGCCCTTGACAACAGAGATGACATTAGACAATGGTAAGCAGGTTTGTCAGGCTTCATTCCTGCTGACTTCATCTCTTCAAAACATGCCAAAGCTTTCTCTGGTAATGATGCTTGTGCCCATCCCCTAACTAGCGTAGTAAATGTTTTTACATTAGGCTTCACACCAACAGCCAACATATCTTCAACCGTTTTAGTTGCTTTCTGCAGCAAGGATGGGGATGGTCAGAAAATAAAAAACGAACCCAAAATATTAGACTCAAAGAATTAAACAAGTGAGCCACATCTCTGATAACCATTTCCATAGCCTCATAAACCTTAACATGACTGCTGATCAAGCAAAAAAACAGAGCTTAACAACGAAGTTCTTTTGTTTTTGTTTACTTATCCCAGCTGAAGGGGCAACTCTTCAGTTTTCTGCACATATGATAAGCTGGCAAAGTTGAAATTTAGTTATTATCATTGAGGACATCTCAAGATTCTCTGCCACGAGCGTGACGTGAGCCATAGAAGGATGCTAAACAATTGTTGTTGCATCAAATGACTTTGGTTTATCATTCTGATGATCTACAAATTTTTAATGACATTTCTTCCCATATGCCCACCATCCCAAAATGGAGTTTACTCAAAATCCATGGAACAAAATCAAATAGTTAAAAGAATACTGTAATATGTTTATGAATAAAGATTACCAGCATATCCCCAGCTTTGCAGCATGCATTTATGAAAGATGTGTAGGTGTGTATGTCCGGCAGAATGCCCTCTCTTTTCATTTGTTGCATCAAGTCGGCAGCCTCCCACACATCTCCCCTTCTGGCCCATCTGCAAAATAATCCTTATTAAGCACATGGAACTATGAAATTGTGCAAAAGAAAAATGCCGTCAGAATTGGTGTCTCAGAAAGGAATCAATTTCATCAACAGAAATTACAAAAAATGACAAATTAAAATATAAAAGATTACTATGTCTACAACTATCATTAGTCATAATCAGATAAAGTTAGCCCCTATGAGATATATGAGACAGAATAACACAATGAGTAGAAACCTATCAGGCATTGTTGTTTGATTCTAAGGGATAGCAAAAAGTCAATAGATTTTTCTCTTGATTAGGTTAAACGTCCCAGGTAACAGATACCATGATCCTAGCCCCCCAGCAGAAAATGATCAACAACATAACATTCTGAAGGTGAGACTTATATTTCAATATAATGTGCAATCAAGTCGATTCTTCCTTGTAAGTGAAATTTCCTCTTTGTGATAACATCTGACCTCTTAAAGAGCTGTTACCCTTCATAACAAGCCGAAATCGAAGATTAGATAGGTTAAATGTCTCCACTTTTGCTTGTAGTTTGAGTACATCCTAAACTGTTCTACCAAACCATGCTGAAATGGATAACACTGCCACCATTTGCTTCAGTTCCAATTTAAACAATTAATGTCAATGATATTTGCTTTTCTGTGATAAAATAGACTATTATATACAAATAATACAGGAAAAGCATGGCCAATTAGAGTTAAATAATTAGGAAGTAACACCATAGGAAGAACTATGATGATAAAGCATACATTGCTTAAGGCATGGTTGGAGAAACTTTTACTTGGAAGCCAAACCAACAGGAAAAATTATTTGGAGTGGCTATGACTAGAACTTTTGGGGAGTTATACTAGTCAGCTCTCCCCGACACTCATTTTCTCCCCAATCTAGGAAGCACCATTTTGGAGTTTTTGTTTTGAAGCTGACAGTATAATTTTGGAGCTTATCATTCAAAGCCAAGATACAACATAATCAATATAATTTTGGAGCTTTCTGTTGGAAGCCAAGAAACAACGTAAGATTTCCACTTCAAATATATACTCTCCTCAAAATAACTGGGCTAAGAGTTCTGGAAGCCAAAAAGGGGTTCCAATTGGAAGCAGCATCCACCATGCCCTTATATAGCAGTGGCAGCTGAAAGACATCTTAGACTAACGCATGGATGGCATGGATCCACCACCATTATATGCTTCAAAAAATGAAAGATTCCAGGCATAATTCCAACTAAAAAGAGTTTGTAAATCAACTGTGCCAGCAATTAAATTCAGATGTGCCTCCCCCACCACCATAACAGGGTGCAATAGAATACAATACAAGGCAAGCATGCAACCTCATTGAAACAATATACCCATCCATTTTCAACAACATACACAACAAACACACGGAATGTTAAAATGTTCAAATACATACCCATCAATTAATATGTTATAAACAAAGGTGTTTCTTGGAATCTTTTGAACAGACATTTCCCTTGTCACTGCTAATGCACTTTGCATCCGGCCAGCCTTGCAACATGCCTTAAGTAATGACTGATAAGTGAATACATCAAGCTTCAGGCCCTCCTCCTTAATTTTAGTGAAATATTCAAAAGCCTTTCCAGTATCACCAACAGAAGCATAGCCTTCCATGACAGTGGTGTAGGTACGTTCATTGGGCTTAATACCAGCGAATAACATCTGACTGATTACATCAACAGCCTTATCCATCTACATGACATGCAAAAGAACATTATTAACAATAAGGAGAACAAACCTAACCAAGAGGACAGTATGAGACATACCTTTCGCTTTCGTACAAGGCCAAGGATGAGAACGTTGTAAGTCTCCACAGTTGGGAGGCACCCAGTTCGCCTCATTGTATCAAGAATCCCCAGGGCCTTTTTCATATCTCCAGCAGCCGCAAAACCATATATAATTGGTTGAAAAGTTCGAGATGAAGGCCTATGCCTTGCTTTCTGCATTTCCTCAAATGTTCTTATTGCTCGGTCCATGTTTCCCATCTTACAGAATGCATTTATGATAATATTGTATAAGACAGCATCAGGCTCCAAGCCTGTTTTCAGCATGTCCTCAAAGATGGTGAATGCATTCGCATAATCATTTAATTGGAGAAAGCCATTAATCAACATGGAGTAAGTCTTGTTATTATGCCGTACTCCCCGTGATTCCATCTTTTGGCTAACCTCAAGGGCTTTGGCAACCTTTCCAATCTGAAAGACAGCATCTGAGGAGTTTAGAAGAATACATGAAGGATCTTGTGCATAGATATTATCAAATGCAGGAATTGCCAGGATGTTGACAAAACAAAGCCAAGGGATTTAAAAAGATTTTGAACCATGACAAGCAACAGAAAAAATAGAGATTAACCAGAAGCATAATAAACTTCTTATAGGTTTCAGCTTAAGAAGCTTCTTCTACAAACATGAAATGTAACAAGAGATGCCATACCTTTGTGTATAGGTTAATAAGACAACCATAGCTGATTATTGAAGGAGTAAAACCACATTCCTGTAATAGATCCAAGACTAAGGATTAGTAAGCATGCCATGGAGTTGGTCAACATTTTTTTGGAAGCCATGGAGTTGGTTAACATAAAGCATGTTTAGAGAACATCTCCACACAAACAGAAAAGTTGGCCTGAAACTAGTCAAGAACTTGAATTTAAATGAATCATTTACCAAATTATTTTGAGTATTACCCATTTGATGATGTTGAACACCTTCAAATAAAATAAAATTTTGAGACTACTTGTGGCCATAGTTCGTGTCTTTGAATTCCCAAGGAGTTACCCCCAGCAAGGTGAGCATCATGATGCCAAGTCAAATTTTCTTCATCACTTTTATAAATTTCATTTTCTACAAAGTTCATTTAGGAAAATGTGAGGCTTTATATATGGCGTTTACAGGTACAAAAGTAAAGAAACATTAAAGCTAGTATAACCAAGTGCATCCTGTTCACACTAAAATGGCACAACATAATGTTATCAGTCTCTCGTCCATAATCAGACATATCATCCAAGTTCACTATTAAGACTTCAATTGTTTCATTTGAAACAACTGCAAGGTGCCTCCTTGTTTATGCTTTCTTGTTCCATCACAGCCTTTTTTTCCTCTTCGTACTTTTTGCAATTATTTCCCTCACCCTCTCTGCTGGGGTGCAGTATAGGAAAATACAATTATCTCGACTTTTAGCTTCATTCTTTAGTTCTATTAATCCTAACTCCTTACCATTTAACAAGCTGGGACTAACCTTTGATTAAGCTCTATTTGCCCCAGAATCCGAAAAACTTACACTTAAATGAGCCACCATATTGTGTTCCTACTTTGTACCTCCCTCACAAGCGATCGACCAGTTATAACCAGGCCATCTAGCCATCTACGGTCTATCTACTAACATGAGAAGTCAGGCTTCAAAAATATTGGGGCCCTCTAGATCTATGCTGCATTTGTTTTTAAACCCTGAACAGTCATGTGAATCATCACAATGATTATCAGCAGGAGCCTTTTTAGTTACCTGCAGTGCATCCAAACGTCTTTGGAAGGTGGCAGATAAGCAAATGTCACAGAAAGTTTGTGTCGAATCCTAAGCACAGGGGGGAAAAAAAATGTATCTAGTATACATATATCAAGTCACCTCATGATTTGAAGGAGAACCCCCAGCCTCATCAGATCCCTGTTCGTGCTTTTGTGCCCAGAAACTGGGTGAAATATATACCTAACATACTCAACCACAACCAGGAAAAAGATTAACAGTGGATATACATTGAATTTCCTTGTAATCCAAATAAACCTATCACTTTCCAGCCTTGTCCGAATTTCTGTTCACCAGCCCATATCCCAGTCCCTTCATATCTCCACCCCCCCCCCCCCCCCAAACCACCCATTCCACCCCTGGCCCCAGCACAATAGAGGGAAAATGTTAATTCACCTCTCAATTATGTTAATCCATTCTCAAATGCTGCATCATTATGTTTGGGCTAATTCTTGTATGGCAGCATAATAATGTTCCACAGAGCTGTAGCTCCCTCCACTTACCTGTGTCTAATATCACTGTACTTTTGCATCTGAAGTTGACAAAAAAGTAATAACTGAATTCAATCTAAAAGGCAATTGTAGAGGGTGGGATGACGTCACAACTAATAGGTAGTATTCAGATCCAGTAATGGCATTTTCACTGGATTCATATTTAGGTCATATGTACAATTCTGACTAATTTTACTAAACAAAAGCATGTATATATACAACAAAGCGAGGCATAACAACCTACACCAAATGGAGAAAGAAAATCAAAGGTACCTTAAGTCTTTCGAATACAATCAAGCATTTGTCCTCATTCCGTATATTTGTGTACCCATCCATCATAGTATGATACAAATCAATTGGTGCATCAATCCCCTGCTCCTCCATTTCTCGGACTAGGTCCTCTGCTCGGGTCATATTGCCAGTTTGACTGCATTGTTTCAGTGATATTGTCAGAAGTACATGGTAAGTCACATGCCCATTCATCTGGGAATTGACAGCATCCAATACATCACAACAGTACTATAATAAATGTGGAACACCCAAAGAATCTTTTCATACTTCAAATAGTAACCTAGTCCTTTTTTATGAATACAGGACGTTCTTCGAGACTCTCGGAGCAAAAAGGGATGGTGTACAAACAGAAGAATGCATTACGAGGGTGGTAGTAAAATCCATGTCTAATGAAAGCCAAAGATCATGCGGAGGATTAAATGTAAAACAAGAAATCCATGTAAACCTTAAAATGAAAGGAAGAAGAATAAGGAATTCTACTATACCACACTCTTTGTCACATTCATTGGAAGCCATCCAAACATTAAGACCAGATGGCTCAAGTTCAAGTAACTTCTGGCACAACTTTCTTTTTTTTCTTTATTCTTTTTTACAACAAGGCATTCAATCAGTCAACATGTTGCTTCCGACATAGGAATTGCTAAAAGTAAAATTCGACAAGAAGAGCCCATTTTATGGGAGATACTTCAAGAACAGCTCATCAATCAAGTAAGGGAATATGCTTCTCAGTAAGTGTGGTAAAGAGTGTGAGAGTGGCAAGAAGTGTGGTGCAATACAGGACATTGTTCATCATTCTCGGTGCAAAAAGGGATGGTATCTAA
Organism: Zantedeschia hybrid cultivar; assembly: GCA_030544215.1. NCBI lineage: Eukaryota > Viridiplantae > Streptophyta > Magnoliopsida > Alismatales > Araceae > Zantedeschia > Zantedeschia hybrid cultivar. The sequence continues at coordinate 18,573,471 of JARZZO010000014.1, read as the reverse complement.
ACAGAAGAATGCATTACAAGGGTGGTGGTAAAATCCATGCCTAATGAAAGCCAAAGATCATATGGAGGATTAAATGTAAAACAAGAGATCCATGTAAACCTTAAAATGAAAAGAAGGAGAATACGGAATTCTATTATACCACACTCTTTGACACATTCATTGGAAGTCATCCAAACATTAAGAATTCTACTAAACACTAGCTAGCAAGTACTGAGTCCACTGACCAGTGAGCATATATAATGTTGCTATATATGATGGCATTAAGTGTTGTAAACTTCTCCTTTGCCTCCAAAAATAAAGTATCTGCAGCACTTCCGAATCAACAGAAAAAAAAAGCATTAGTGATAATCTGCAAGATAGAATTGACCCAGTTACTGCAAGATAATATGAAGATCTTCTGAATCAAAATTATATGGCATTTTATATTTGCACAAAATTATGTGGCCAAAACATAAAACTGACCCTGACTATGCCAATTAAACAACCAGCTCAATTTGATGTTACAGAATCGAGAATTTCGTCAACATCTAATTGGAACTGAGCTTTAAATTCTACACATTTAACTGATTTTAGATGCTGTGAGATACCAAGACTCTTCTGCAATTCATTTAATCTACAGAAGATTTTAAACATATATCTTTCACCCACTGGGCCCTTCATGTGCATGCTGTGACTAAGAGGAACTAAGAAAAAGAATTAAATTTACCTCATGCCCTGGATTCTGCCCAACATTAACAAGACCATGACAATTACAACCAAAACCAAATGAGCTGGCCATGAAATTTTTCTACAGAAATAAAATTGTTAATTGAGTGTCAAATCACAAAAAATCCCACATAGATGAGATAAGGTCTTATTGATTGATTGATATACAAGTGCACATGAGAAAACTGGCAGGAACTTTCTGAAGAAAATATATACTGCAAAAAGGAATGAAAACATGCTGATAGTATTATCACCCATGCTAACAAGTAACAACAGAATGCCTTAAGCTAAGCTGAGGCTTTAGCTAAAGCCTAAAGCCTAGCGATTTGTTTCAATGGTCAAGATGCGAAAGCATTCTATATTCATCCAAAAGTAATCACAATAAGAACTTGATGATCGCAACTTCTGCAACAAAGTGTAGAATTGCTTTCAACTAGAAATCACTAAATGAACATGATCCGTGAGATGGAAATGAGCACTTTTGAAAGAGGAAACATTTAAACCATACACTTCATATCCAACATTTCCTTGTTAATAAATAAGAGCTAAAAAGACAAAACAACCCAGAAAGATAACAAGAAGATGCAGAAGTGTAGCACAAACATATTTTAGAACATTGACTTCCTCATTCCCAATTAATGTCAAACTTCTGCTAAAAAATGCACAGACTATAGCAGGAATAGCATTGGGCAAATACAAATGTGATTGCTGAAGTTTGATAGCAAACAAAAATGTTTCTACTCACTTGGAATCACCAATGTTGGCAAAGCCTCCTATTAGAATGCTATATGTCACCAGTGTCAGCTCGATACCCTCATCTTTCATGTCTTCTACGCAAGATAAAGCACCACGCATATCTCTAGCAACTGCATAAGCGTGAACAAGGCTGCATGAAATGAATTACCTTCAATGCAAGATGAAGGAAAATCCAAGTGATTGATGAGACATTATGGTTCATATTTAGAAGTTGAGTACTTCAGTGAGAAACAGTTCGAGTGAAACGTTTGATGCAGGAGGAAAAATTATCATAAACAGACATGTGAATATCCACTCAATTTATGTAAGGTTTTCCTTTTCTAGTTGCATTATTCTTTGTGCAAGTGCCAAACCCTTGGATCCTCCCCTTAACATTTAGCTAAAGTGTTCTGAAATTAAACATATGAATTCAGTTATTTAGGAGACCAAAGATGATCATCCAATATGAAGGTGAACATGAGCTTGGCTATATACCATCATTTTTACCTGTGAGAGAGAGAGAGAGAAAGAGAGTCTTACTTAGTATAAACATAAGAGCTTGGCTCTATCCCTCTTGCCCGCATGCTCTCAAACATAGAACGTGCATGATGCTTATCCCCTCTCCTCCCATAGTAGTTCACCATCAAGCCAAATTCTCTTCTAGAAGGCTGAACAAAAAAAACAAGGTCCATGTTTTAGATAACATAACAAAAGGCATTGTCGGCAGTAATGTAATGCTTACTAATTGCACCCATGTCCTTATGATCTGTATTCATTATTTTGGTTCAATTCTGTACACAGGAACCAAAAGTTCCAATGCATATGCAAGTGTGTAATTGCACAGATACGCAGTTGGCAACGGAAAGGGTTGTGGAGGGAAATGTATGATTGAGACCATGTGTTTGTTGATCATCAAGACCATGTGAATATATGATACTTATATCTTCTCATCTATATCAAAGTCTTCAAATGCAACGGCCTGGGATTTTCTTTCCCATCGTTAAGACTCAGTTTCGGGGTTTTTGTTCTTTTTCCTTCTCTTGGGTCGGGTTGGAGGGTTAGAATACTATGAAATAACAAGCAAAACTAAGAGCACCAAAAGAAAAATCAAACAGTAAATGTTGTTTCTTGCTTAAAATTATATACCATAAAAAAAAATCACAAGGTTCCCAGTGAATCATGAATAAGTCGTGGAAAATCAAACTATAATGTCATCCGCTAAGATATATAATTAGACAAACTAAAATGCCATCCAGAAAGAAATTTTAATAATCCAAAGAGGAGATGCTCCTCACGTGAATTTAAGCATAAACCTTCTTGATCTTCTCAAAGGCGGAGATCACTGCCTGCCAATTATTCGGCTCGGTTTCCAGGACCTTTCGGAACATTCTGCAAGCACCATCCCGCTCTTCATGCCATTTCGAACGGTACTCCCTCTCATCGGACCCAGCCAACCACCTCGCCCTCTCCGCCGCCCGCGCCTGCAGCCTCCTCCCGTCGTCCATCTTCACGGTCAGGACCCTCCCACGGAACTCTACCCCGTCGAACTCCACCGCCCTGGCGGCCGAGTCGGCGGCCGTTGGGCCGCCGAACAAAACGAAGCAGTAGCCCATGTTCTTCTCGAGGTCGTTGTGGCCCTTGATCAGTATGACGCTCTTCACGGGACCGAATTGCCGGAAGTACTCGGCGATCTCGTTCTTCTTGATCCAGAGGGGAAGATTACCCACAAAAATCTTGCCTTTCTGCTGAAACTCAGGGGCAGGAGGAGGTTGTTCACCAGGGCCGGCGGACTCCGCGACTTCTGAGCCATTTTCGAGTGTTTCCTGTGGAGCTGGAGGAGGAGGGGGCGGAGGCGGGGAGAGCTTGCTGGAGAGCCAGAGCTTGTCCAAGAGCGGATTGCCGACGCCGCCACTGCTGCTGCCGCCTCTGCCGACGCCCCCTTTGGAGGAGGAGGAGAAGAGTTGCTCGGGGATGGGGAGGTTTCGGAGTGGGTTCGCCGTGGGGGTTTGGAGGGGCTGAGAAGCGGGAGCAGCGGGGGTGAGGGGGCGGCGTAAGGCGCCGGAGAGGCGGGGGGCGTCAGGGCCCGGCGCGGAGCGGCGGGAAGAGGCGACGGGGGGCGGAGGGGCGTGCTTGTGGGGCTTGCTGGGGAGGAGATGAGGGGAGAAGTGAGGATGGAGGGAGAGGAAATCCATGGCCTTGTCAGGTTCTTCTCTCCCGGTGACAATTCTCGAAATCTTCAACTTTTCTAGGGTTTTTTCTGTGGGCTTCGCCCCTCCTTTCACGGAGGATAGGTGCCCCCGGCGAGCGCTGCGCTGGTGGTGGTGGTGGGGTTGGCTCCGCAGCGAGAGAGCGAAGATGAGGGGAAGAGGGAGGGATTATTCGATTTCCAGGTGAGGCGAGGGCCAATATGATTTTTTTTCCTTTCTTATTTTTATTTCGGTTTTTTTCCTCCTGTTTACGCTCCAACTCCCGACACCTGCACCAAAGATATTATATAAAAAATATATTTTTTTATTTCTCATATTTATTTTAAAATAAAATTAAAATTAGATAACGGGCTTTATGACCTTGGGGCTTTAAGTGAACCAAAGCTAACCAAGCTTTACAGCAAGGCCCACATTAAGGAGCCTTTGGCCTTGGCTTGTGGCCGACTTACAGCGGAGAGCAATACTAGCTGCACCCTGACACGCAGGGTCCTCCGATCCAACAGATCGGACAGTTCGTAATGGGTTGTTTTATTTTTTTGTCAAACTTTTTAAATTTTTTTTACAGCGCCCGATAAAAAATCGATGATACAATTGAAAACTTCGAGTTGGCTCTAAGTCGGCTGTATATTTTAAAAAAAAAACTTTTGATATGTGCCCCGATTTATGTATATTTTTTTTTTCCAAAAAAGTATACAACCAGCTTAGAGACGAACCGAACTTCTCAACTGCATCATCTGATCTTTGATCAAATGCTCCAATTTTTTTAAAAAAATTCAACAAAAAATGTAATGAGTGCTATTTGTATGTTGTACCCTAGGTACAATCTAAACAAGTTAAGATAAAGAATTAATTTCTTTTAAGTTAGTGTCTACTGTGTCCGATGCTTTTTTATAATCCAATCTCTCATTGGACAACTAAAAAAATAAAAAACCAAACTCTATCTATTGGCTTTGGCGTCGCCCATGGTGGATCCGACCTTAAAAATTTTTAAAGAAAATAATTTTTGAACTACATTCCATGCAATATAGCAAATTGTTCCTACTCAAGGTGGAATACTCAGCTGCAATGCCTTAAGGCATTGCAACTGTCATCCAGAAGGTGTGTGTATCATGCAATCCTACATAAAACTGGGGTACAACAGTTATTTCTCTTATATAACAGTTTTCCCAACAAGCGGCATGAGTCCCGGGGAGCCTCAAGACTGGCATAAACCGATTTAAAAATAAAAGTAGCATCCTTTCTTCCCACTGATATATATATATCATTGAAAATGTTACCAAGCTAGGTTATATTTTAAAAGTCGGATATGTCAAAATCAGATTTAAAAACAAAAAAAATCAAATATCCAGTTACTATATCCAGTCGTGTCAATGGCCAACCACGTAGAGATGTACACATGGATGGCAGTACCGGCCGATACCGGTACGTACCGGTATCGGCCAGCACCAGTACCGTGAGTACCGACCGGTACCGGGCCGATACCGGACTGATTTTGGGCCGGTACCGGACTGATACGTACCGGTACCGGTACCCACCGATACCGGTACCGGTACCGTTACTGTCATCCTTGGATGTACAAGATTTTCCTAGCCAAATAGGCTTTTGAAATCATGTTCTCGAGTACAACACTTAAATGTATTCTATCATTTACTTTACAATCTTCACATAACCTTGTTATAAGAAAAGAATGTAACCGACTCAATTAACTCATCACAACCAGAAATAGCAACCGCTACAATGCTTTAGCGATTGATCAGAAGGAAAGGATGTGTAAAATTAAGTGCCACACCTCAATCTTTCCTAACATTTACTTAACGTCCTTCACGTAACCCTGTTTGCAAAGAATGTAACTGACTCAATCAACTCATTCACAACCCGCAATAGCAATCGCTACAATCCTTTACCTATCGACCAGAAGAAAAAGAGGTTTAAAATTAAATTCTACCTGTTGCGAACAGCTCAGGGTCCATTGGAATGGCTGTAAAGATTTTGGAGGGAAAATAAATAAGATTTATGCAGAAGACATAAATAAAATTCACCATGTAATCTCTTGAATATTTTCATTTATTTATTTCACTATAAAATATTTATGAATTTTATTGGTCAAACATATGTTCAGCTAGAAATGGGAGAAAGGAGTAAGACTAATATTTGTTGCACATGTGCACCGCCCCTCAGTGCAATAGATAAGTAAAAAATATTTATTTTTTAAAATTTTTTAGATGAGTGCCAAAATATTCTACATCTACATATTTGTACAAGCTAATATCTGATTAGACAATACAAAAAAATCTGAAAAATAAAAATCATTTTTGAGCTCCGCCGATTAAAAATATTTTTATTGTTCATTAAAACTTAATTTTTTATTTTTCAAATTTTTTTAGATCATCTGATCAGTCATACATACAAACATGTAAAACATCTCGGAACCGACATTAAAAAAATTTAAAAATAATTCTCTTATTTATCTACTGCACTAAAGGCGGTACAAATCGCACCAAATATTACTTATGGAACAATGGTGTGGGAGAGAACGGCACTTGAAACTGTCGCCCAAAGCGACATCCGCCCTCACCTGGTCGATGCCCAAAGCTACGATTTGAAGGTAGATCAACCGATGTTTTCATTAATGAACCTTTTCAGTGTCACCAAACAACCTATCATGATAGAAAGCATGTACATACGAGATACCTTACGACTTACCAAATAATTTATCCTTGCAGCAGAAGACACAATGATTATTGATTTTAGTAGAATTGATGGACGAGTGGAACCATTTATCATGGTCAGTATTTCCTCATTCCTTGCTGAATACTTTCCTTCCTACTATCGGACTACTCATTTGGGTTCGTTGAATATTTTTTTTTCACATTGATCCACCTAGTTTGTGCGAACAGAAAAGCTCATTAATTCATACTTTAATTCAGCATAGAGACTCTTTTAAGTGTAAATAACATAAAAAATAATTAACTATAAATGAGCATAATCTACCCAGATTCTGAGAACAGAAAAGCTCATTGGTGCATTTAACCAGCAAGTCAAGTACAACCAAGAAACTGTATTTAACTGTAATAGTTAGCCTTCGCGAAGCTGGATCTTAACACCTTACTAATATATTATTTAAATCTGATTATTTCTATCGGATTTGCACTCACTATCAGGCATAAGAAGATGCGTCAAGAGTATAATGACAAAAAATTGAAGAAGATAAAAAATGAACAAGAGTGCAAAAGCATCCTTAACATGGACAAGCAGAACCAGGGAGAGTTTATTTGTGAACTGCCCATGGGACTTCATCAGACAGCATCTTTTCTCAGAAGGGTTTCGATGGCAAACAGAGGGGTGCAAATAGTAACCTATAGCTCGATTATTCGATCAATGGTTAGTTCATAAGTCAGGTAAGAGATAATATTTTTAAACTGATGCATAATACGATAGTGGATACAATTTTTCTTCTGACTGAATACATATTATACATTAAGATCTAATTATGCAATCAACTATTAATTTATAGAACAATCAACAAATAATATTTCTAAAGAATTTTAGAGAAACGATCATAAATATACCATAGAACCACATCAAATTCAAACCATTTACATCCCTACTCAGGCACTAGCTCTGCAGAATTATGAGATAGAATCACTATGCCGCATTTCATATCAGCTCAAAAGCACAAATTGCACCCCATACTACTACAAACCTAAAATGAACCCTTGTAGAAAGAGATAGTAGACAAACATCAATATAGCACTAATCCCCAAAATCGTGGACAACTTCCATTCATCAACCTAAAAGTGGCGGCAAACTACTTTTTCGACCATGATTCGTATCCATTTTGATTATGAACGGCCATATTCTGGTTTACAATTCAAGATTCTTCCAGGACAGGAATGAATATCAAGAGTGAGCCTATGGATCATGCAGTGGGTTCACCACCAAAAGTAGGCGCCTCTACTTCTGAATTACAAGCTTTAAGCTTACGATACAAGTCCGAGTAATTCCGAGCTCTCATGCAGACACTTGTAACTGGAAGTGAGGCCCAACATTGGTCAGGGAAACAAAAACAGATGTTTCAGCTTTTCGATTCTCACAGCAAAAACCTATTTCCATCTTTGATTTCAATAAGATCGAAAAGTACACTTTCCAATTTCAATTGTTTCCGATTCCGATATCGGAAACAGATACTATTTCGATAACTTCCAAAAATTGTTAGTTTCTTGATTTTTTTTGTTTGAAACACATAGAATGAGACTAAAAAATATAATCAAAGGCTCCTAATATACTAGATAATGATCAATGAGATTAAAGGATAATGGGTATAATTCCATATCCATAAACTTAAATTAAAAACATGTTCTATAGATTTAACTTCACAAATAAATGTTAAAAGATATCTAAGAAAGGCAAGGATGGCAGTACCGGTACCGGTACCGGTATCGGTGGGTACCGGTACCGGTCCGGTACCGGTTGGCACCGGCCCGGTACCGGTGCCGGCCGGTACGTACCGGTATCGGCCGGTACTGCCATCCATGAAGAAAGGACTTTCAACCAAAAATCATTATAAAATTAAAAGAAATTTTCACCACACATTAATAAAATTCTTAACAATAACATAACATATGCCACATACTAATAAGATCCAAAGCCACATACTAATTTATAATTTTCTTATCACATGCAGTCCTCATGGAAGATTAAAACTAATCAACTGACTACATGTAGTATTATACTTAAACATGCAAAATAAATAAAAACTGGAATTAGCAGATACAGTTGACCAAGACTAGTCAACTTCAAAATTCTAGCAAACACATACGCAACTTAAACATAAAAATGCTGATAACTGCCATAGCAGCATGGAAGCAAACACAAAAGATTTCTGAACTCATCTAGTTTGACAACCTCATAAAACTGCCAAAGCAAAATCACCCATTTTAAGATTTTAAGACCCCCGGTATTGGTTTTCAATGCTTTTGGACTGGAAATCAAAATCAGATTATGCCACCTTGATAAACTTGATACTGGACCCAGCGATTTATTAAAAAAATGCAACATTGATAAACTTGATCCTGGACCCAGCAATTTATGGCACTTCAAACAGGAAGGAAGTACTGTAAAACAATCTACAGCATTCCCAGCATAAGGAAAACAGCTTTTAATGGCATTTTACAGTGTTTCACAGCATTTTACATCAAAATAAAGAAGCTGCTTAAATTGATGTATCATGTATATAGCAGTAATGCAATGCATTTAGCTGTCCCTATATGCACTTCATATGCTTGGATTCATATAAGCCCTATAAGAGGGGAGGAAAAACCATCTCACAACATATTGGCTTTCATGGATTTTGATTAATGACAAAAAGCAAAGAGAACAAAAACACAAAGGGGGTTGACCTGATACTCCTTCCCTCGTGAATAATAAATATCTCCTTTTACATATTTGGTAAAGTAAGAGGGTAATTTCACCAAATGTGAAGTCTCCACTAATCGCATCTCAAACCCAATGATTCAAACAAGATAATACATGACTTGATCATTAGAAAACAAGCATCATGGATTTTACAAATTGATAACTTTTAAAAGCACTTAATTGCAAGTATTCATATGAAGCAAACTGCCCTTCAAAGACCCATGTCAGCAGACACCCAAATAGATATAAATCATTTTAAAAGGGTCAATTACATGTAGCTCTAACAAAACTATCACGGATCATGTGCCGCACCGGCTCCCTCGTTTGGCCACAACATTCACATAAGGAACCAGATGTTTTATTCAAGCCAGACTGAGAAATAGTTATGAGTGGGTAGCACATGACCCGACCTTCCTGGAGTTTACTGAGCACAAGTTGTGGTCATACTTGACATCCAATAAGCAAGGATCAATGAGAATGATGCTAAGATACATATGACATTTAACCACAGGTTGCAGGACGCAATCGAGTCACCAATTATTCAAAACGTCATAGTCTAAGGTTCACAATCAAATTTCGCAAGAATAGCATTGTTACTAGCCCCCTTGGAGTTCTCTAGCCATCTGACAGCCAAGTGGATGGAAGTTTTAAGAGTTTTGAGTTTGTCTAACACTGCGGTCCAAAAGACACCAAACATGCTCCAAGTTAGTGTCAAGATATCAACCTCGTATCATCCAAGTTCTAGTCAAATACAACATTTTGAAAACAACATCGACAGGCTATCATAACGCAAACCCAAATGTCTTGTCAAATACATCTGGCACTTGAGTCCACCACAAAAAAGCAGCCTTTCCAACAACAATTAGTTGGGCGATGTATGAACATCAACTCACAGAAACATAAGGAAACAAAAAAGTAGAATATAAAAAAAGCATCACATGGGCTAGTACATACAACTTATTAAAGGACACCAGAATAAGAAGGATCCCTAATGCAAAAATATGAGTTCAACATTCTTCCACAAAAAATTCGCTGAATTTAAAAAATTAGGAATAGCACTCTGATTCTACTCTTCCACATACTTCTTTATTGAACTACACTACAAGATTTAAGATTAAGCATTATTATTCTTAAACACAGCACGAGAGTATTATAGCACAGCCATCAGTCCAACAACATTCGGATATCCAGGAAGGCGACCTACATCTTGCAGATGCAAAACCAAGGCACAGATCACAGCATAACAATGGATCACTATAAGATGATTCGCAGTTTTGGAGGGGGTTCAACAAACAAAATTCGCATCATCCAGTGTTTTTTGAAGCCATCACATGAAAACAGAAGGACATTTCATAATAAACAATGCGATAACAAAAGGAACCCCCATAGATGGATAGCAAAAAAACAAGCCCTAGTAAGATTAAACAAAGCGCATCCCACCTCGCCCCCAGATCTCTCTAGTACCTGCCGCGCCCCATGGGCCCGCCGCGGCCGCCGTAGCCCCCAGGCCCCGCGGGGGCCATGGAGGGCTCCGCCTGCTTGACGACGCCAGGGAGATCGGCCATGCCGAGCGCGGCAAGCATGTCGATAGTCTCCTTGTCGACCTCGATGCCCTCGGTCTTGATGGCGGACACCTCGGGCACGAAGTCCATGCGGCGCTCCCGCTCCTCCTCCTGGAGCTTGAGGGAGATGCCCCGCACGGAGCCGCGCTGGATCCGCTTCATCAGGTGGGTGGAGAAGCCGGCGATCTTGTTGCGGAGGCGCTTGGAGGGGATGATGGCGACCTCCTCCAGGATCTTCTTGTTGGTGTGGAAGTCCAGGGTCATCCGCGAGTAGTACCGCTCAATCACCTGGCGGGACGACTTCTTCACGGTCTTCGTGCGGACGCGACCCATCTTGCTCTCCTCCTCCTCCTCCTCCTCTGCTGCTGCGGCGGCGGCGGCCTCCTCCCAGGGTTAGGGTTTTTGGTTTCTCAAGGACGCCAAGATGCCGATGAGTAGAAGTGGGGACAATGGAGGCGCGTTAAACTGGCGACTCTTTTATACCCTCTATGGGAAGACTAGGGCAAATGGGCTGGCTAGATAAACTTAGGCCCAATAACGAATGTACTCTGAAGTCCAAGCCCACCTCAAATGTGCCAAACTGCTAATCGAAGAAATATCTTTCTGTAAAAACATTTTTTGTCAAAACATTAAATTTAACAGTTAAAAACAGAATCTTTAACAGAAGTTAACCATACAGACATTTTTACAAATGTTGCGATGCAGTTACTTATAATAACATGAAAATAAAATAGGAAAATTTATAATTTTATTTTTAACAGGATTACATACATAATTAACCTTAAAATATAAAACATTTTTGGATGTATCTGTAATTATTTAAAATTAGCTGCGCGGCCACTGTCGCAATATATCTGTGTATTATACTCAAATGTATATGCCTTTAATACAGACGTCAGACGTGCTTCGCGTCGAGACTACGCAATTTTTGAGATCCCTTAAATATGCGTTTAGCATGCGTAGACCTTTGGTATTGTTTCGCTGACGGCAGTGTTGGGTCTTTCGTTTTTTACCTTTAAATCAGTAAGCTGGGATTATAATTTCTATATATGTTCTGTTCCCTCGATGCATGGTTCCCCCTTGGACACGTGTTCAGAGAGTTCAAAGAGATGTTCCTATGCCTTTGATCACATCTGGAGTAGAAGAAGTTGACGATCGTGAACTTGCTTTTGCTTGTGTGGAGGATTCAAGATCGAAATGTCCTGATGTTAGTTAGAGCACGTGAAGTTGGAATCTAGATGTAGGTATTTATCTCAATATGATAGCTTCATTTGTCTTCCTATATCACTTTAGGACGTCCATCATGAATTAAAGCTATAAGAAGTTAAGCTTGTGCACTGTGGTATTGCAGCTAATGAGGGTTGGGAAAGCTTTTTGTCATATGGTGGGAAACATGACAGGTATGATCAGATCATTATTGAAAATGCTAGACCGCGCTTTCTAGATTGTTCGTTACATTGAAATCTGAATGCACATGACAGTTTATAAATTTTGAAAGTTACTGAGAACTTGATGGTCAATGCCCTATTTGCATCCTATGTAACTATAAAGGCAACCACGTCCTTTGTGTTTTTGTTTATCTATGACCTTTAAAAGCAGCTTTTTTTTTTTTTTTTTCTCTTGTAGCTTTTCCTTTTGAGTCTCTAGCAAGAAATATTTTTTGATAGAATTGGGATGTGTACCAAGAAATATTTTTTGATAGAATTGGAATTCGTCGCTGCCTCCACCTCTTCCATCAATATCTTCCAACATACCAATTGAGATATTTTGGAGACTCAAAGTTAACCGATAAAGGGTATAGGTCCTGTTGGCAAAGAGTAGTAGGATAGATCTGAACATGTTGGATGAGTGCGGTTCCTCTCAATACGGATTTGGACTGAACTCGGTAAGTACAAAGAAAAAAGTAGGAAATCTTTCATTAGAACCTCTCCTCAAGAATGAGAAAATCACCATATGAAGAGATTTTTTGAAACCTTCCCCGCTTTTTACTGACTGAGTTCAATTCAAACCTGGACATAGAAGATCTCTATTCATGTTGGATAGGTTGGCACGAATGTCTACACTTGATTTGCTAGGTGGAATAAGATGCCTACTACATAGCCTCTACTTGTAGCCCTCTAGATGAGCTTTGGAGTGGTAGTTTATGTATCATAAGGATGGGGAATTATTGATCAGCTGCATTAGGCTCAAATGTCCAAAAATAGTATTGGCAGCTGTCTCATGCATATTCTCATGTAGTATATATAACATCATTCAACAATTTTGAAGGAAGTTTTTGTATGGAGAGTAGCAAAGTTTAGGTTATTAACTTGTGATATATTGGCTTAGATATTAGGGCTGCAAGTGGTCGGAGTTGCAGTTAATGAGAAACAAAATGAAGTTAAAATCCTTTAATTCTTATTTTGATTGTGGTTTTGATTTTTTAATCAAATTCAAATTTAAAATCAAAATCATCCAGAGACATTTCACAAATCTTTTGTTATGAACTGTGGGATCAATCCTTTATGCAGCATATAGAGACTAAGGGAGAGCAATGAAAAGACTAAGCAGTTGAGTCTCGATCATCCATGTAGCTGTCCTATCAGCCATTTGTTTTTATTCACTTCTTTCAATGAGTATGGAGCTTTCACTAATGCTCATTAGGATGTATCATGTGGATGATTGTACTTAGTAAATATTTATTTTATAGTGTGACATTTGAGATGGATGTAGTGTACGTAGATTTACTATTATGAATAAATGCATATTTGTTCCACTTTTGAACTATACTGAATGTATAGATGAATTACTACCTAGTCCTTGTTTATGTTGTATTTTACTGCGTTGGCGAAATTATCATTGTATGTCAGTGCGCATGTGTGCGCCATGTGAGGAGCGTAAGAATATTACAACAAATGTAGGGTGTTGCCACAGGTTATAGTTGGTGACTACAATCATGCCACAAGTTATTGGCGTCTACGATCAATGGACAATCATGAACTAGCTGTCTAGTGTAATTGATTTACTTCTTGCCTCTTAATTGAGAAGTTTTATTCTCGGTTGAAGCTTAAAATTTTCTTTGGAATATTTATCATCAGTATGTAAGATTACTTCTTCAGATGATCAGGTGGATTTAAATTTTTTATCTAATTAGATAGGATTATCTACTAGTTTAAAATTATCTCTAAGTCCCTTTTTCCCTGGTCACCTGGTAAATATTTGTACCGATTCGAAAAAAAAAAGATCAATGGAGTTCCACATCTTCGCAGCCAGTTCACTATAGATTACCACAGGAGTTCCACATCTTTGCAGCCAAAGAAGATGTGGTAGGTATGCTTTGCTTCTACTGAGCAAATTTGTATATCTCACTGTTGATAACCTTACTTTTCCTGAGGAACATAGATATTGTTAAACAATTGTTCCGAATTCAGGAAAATTCTTATATCACTGCTGACAGGCCAGGCCTACATGATATTCCAGATAGGATTCTTGCTGCTGGTTGTGTCGGCTTGCTGGGTGAAGAAGTTGTAGGCTGACTCGGTTATAACCTCACCTGATTTGCTATGGATTGATGAGCCTATCTTTCTCATTTTTGAACCCCCATGGCAATTCAGTAGGGATTTTTAATTTCGTGTCTTTTCAAATTTTTCTGGATCGTCCGATTGAAGATTGATTTGTACACATGTAAGATACATCGGGGCCCACTAAAAAAATTTTAAAAGTATTTTTTTAATTTATCCACTGTATTGAGGAACGGTACAAATGACATCTTCGGTACAGTAAGTATTACTCATTGAACTTATAGGCGTGTTAAGAGGTATAGTTGAGGTTTTTAGTCCAACTTTCTCAAAGCTGAGTTGGCCCAATTTAGCCCGCTGAATGCATCATCCTAGGACAACTAAATATTATTGTTTTTGTACTAGAATAATACTTACTGCAATGCCTTTTGCTGCAATAGCAGCATTGTAGTAGGTAAAAGAAAAAAATTAAAATCTTTTAAGATCGGACTCTATATGGTCCAATTCTATCCTCACTTGCATTTATTGGAACCGGACCCATATTTCTGTTTATGAATGGACAAATATTTTGACTAAATAGACCTTTTAACGTATAAAACGTTTATCATTGGGATGAATAAAGGCATTTCAATCCGAGTATATATACATATGGATGGACTGCAATTTCGCTCGTCTGAGAATCTAAATGTCCCTCCTCTCCCCCATTGATATAAGGCAATATCCACCTATGACAATGCACTCACATTTAAAATATTCACCTATGAGGTAATCGCTCATATTTTAAATATATTCCCACATGTAATGCCAACATATTTTATTAAAATGAAAAAAAAGTAATCGGAGCCGCTTAACATGATTTAATCTTATCTTTTACCTCATATTAATTTTTTATTGATTGTCCACGCACACATTTTATAAAGAAATTTATTTTTCATTCATCTCTATTTGGCAACAGAATAAGTAAGTGAAATAAGCGATTATTTAATCATTTCTGTTAAAACACTGCTCGACAATTAGAATATTCAGGGTGTTGAATATTCTATTGCAGGATAAAATAATTCAGTAATTTCTATTCAAAGTTTTCCTTCGAATAAAAAAGGTGAAATATTTTAACCTCCTATTAAAAAAGTTATTTACGCCAGACGGAGGCTTAAAAAATAAACTAAAGGTACAGTTTCTATCCTTGCCCGTTGAAATCAGATCAGAATCAAAGGGCTTCCAAGATCTTAGAGAGATCGATCGGGGGTTTCGTCGTGGTGAATGCGCCGTCCACCACCAGGTTGTGCCCGCTCATGAACCTGGCTTCGTCGCTGGCCAGGTACAGCACCGCCTCCGCCACGTCCTCCTCCTTCAGCACCACCCCCTTCAGCGTCGCCGCCGCGCTTGCCATCCTCTCCACCGTCTCCCTGTCGAAGGTGAAGTTGAGGAAACTGGTGGAGAGCGGCGTCGCCACCGACGACGGCGACACGCAGTTCACCCGGATCCCGTACGGCCCCAGCTCCGCCGCCGCGTTCCTCGTCAGCCCCACCAGCGCGTGCTTCGAGCACGTGTACGCATGCGTCGCCATCCCGCCGAACACCGACGCGACGCTGGCCGTGGTCACGATGCTGCCCCGCCGCGCCGGTATCATCACCCTGGCTGCGTGCTTGGTGCCCAGGAAGGCGCCCCGCAGGTTGACGGCCAGCACCCGGTCGAAGTCCGCCGCGTCGTTCTCGACGATGGAGGGCTTGGCCGGGTCGAGGATGCCGGCGTTGTTAAACATGACGTCGAGCCCCCCATGCTCCGCCGCAGCGGTGTCCACGGCCCGCTGGACGTCGGTCTCCACGGAGACGTCGCAGCGCACGAACGTGGCGGGCACCCCGGCGGACCGGAGGTCGTCGCAGACGGAGCGACCCAGCTCCTCCTGGATGTCGGCGATGACGACCCTGGCGCCGTGGCGGGCGAAGAGTCGGGCCGTAGCCTCCCCGATGCCGCTGGCGCCGCCGGTGATCAGGGCGACCTTCCCTTCCAACCTGATTAAAAGAAGGTACATGCATTTGATTTCAGACAAACGGGTACCTGATCCAACCGGCGGCTCATGTAATTAACCAAAACCAACAGCAGTAGTGAACAAAACTTGGCGTTGTTTGCAGGATCCGAAAGTAGAGACGTACACCTTCTGAAGACGCCAGTGACAGCCGCGCGCGCCATTTCGGAAGCGATCCAAGCTCGACCTGGTGTGTCTGGCTAGGGATCAGGAAAGTCGAAGGATCGATGTACTACGTGCAGCTTGGCTTGGTACTTGAATGCTTCCTTTCTTTGTCCATCTTGCTGGGCTTTTAATGACCAATGAGGGGGTCGTACGTGACCGCTACCCGCCGGCAATATTGACTAATCCCTTTCATAACAATACAAATTAACCAACGCCCGGTCAACAGACTATATATAAATCTCAAGTCATAATAAAGATCAAGCGTATACAGATTAGAAACCAGTTCTAATCCCAAGTGATCTTCGATGAGAGAATTGGACCGATGAAAAGGGTTCAAGATGTACTTTAATGCTTTTGTTCTTCGGGATCAAGACGTACAAATTAAATGCACGCAAATGATCTGTTACATCCTAACATCTTCGACTAATTCTTTTTTCCTGATGCAGATCATGAGAGTTCACCTTAATAAAAGATTAAAAAACAAAGACTTTATATAAAAGGAAAGGAATTTTACGATTCGTATTCTCAATACATGATGGTATTTTAAATAATATGTGTCGGCAAACGGACTCAGAGAAGGGGTCCCACAATTTTGACTTTCTCCTTTATGACTTCCACGCAGCCGCATGACTAGACAGTTAGGCAGCATTGTGTGACAATCATGGAGCCATCGCGCGAGTGAGGCACGCAAAATTGACTAAAATAAACTTTTTTGGTGGTTTAGATAGGTAAGAATGTATAATTCTCTTTTTTTAGTGTAGAAGATTTAAATCTTAATAGAGTAAATTACTTACGACCCCTTAGCAGGGCCTTAATGTTACCCTGTACCCCTGTTATAACCTCCCTCACTGAATACCTTTTGCTTTTTTAAAACTTTACCTAGCATATCCTTTAGAAATGGGAAAAAGGGTGTACGTCTCTTGGTGTCCGGTATTCCTTGCATTTCTGATCTCGGATTAAAAGATGCCCAGAGACACACAAGGCGTCCCCCATGCCTCCTCCTCTACAGCCAGCGACGGCAAAGGATATCTCCGAGGTGGTGAAGTGTGTGCACCAATAAGATGAAGTGGAACATTAATAGTGTAAAAAAAGTGAAATAGACGATCTCAATCCGTCAACTGGATCCTATTGTTGAAGATAGATGAATAGACTGAGAAGCCGCTGGTGGTGCACAATATGACAACGACATAAGCAAGGATGGGCCTAAGACATCAAAATGTTGTACTTGACAAGCTGTGGAGGTGGAGGACCCTGGCTTCCCACATCCAAGTTCCAACACCAGCCTGCAGCATCCAGTGAAGAGGATGACCCTGGCCTCCAACATCCAACACCAGTCTGCAGCCTCCAGTAAGTGGCAACCTTGAGGACGGTGGCATAGCATCGTCCACTTCAGCTGCAACTCCGGCGTCGCTTGGTGTGCAGTGGCGAGTACGATTAGAATCAAAACCGTCTTTTTGTCAAGCAGACGTGAGGAAGAGGTTACGGCATCGTTCTTGTAGCATCCTTGAGGATGGAGATGGAAGGCATATCCTCTGTCCGACGGCCATCGGTGCTGGGTGCTGACCGTATTGGTGCCGGGGCATTTGCTGCATCCATCTTTTGTCCTGTATTAGGAGATAAAGACAGTGAGGTCCTAGATGCCATATAATTTTTTTTTTCCTGAAGCATGGATGCTTGATAAATTCGACCTGTCACCATTTCCTCATGTTGGCTCATAACCTACATTCACAGGTGGGCTTGGCCTATTGGGTTACTTGGAAAATTATATAATGTGTGAAAAAGAAAAAATTCGCCCCACTCAACAACTGGTGGGCCGGCCCAATATTACTTCGGTAGTCAAGAAAGAAGCGCAGAGCGGTGGACTACCCATGAAACGGTGGTCCAACTGAGGAACTTGACCCGAGTTCGATCGAGACACAAACTTCCAGGCACTGGCCAAATTCGACATGAATCAGAATCCCTTTACTTAGGAAATTGATCTCCTCTCATAAGGAAAGTTTCTTTTCCCATCGTCATGAATCTAGAAGATCCATTTGGATACAGATTCTTTCTTTTAGATAGTCCTTCCCAACCAGGACTTAAAGGGAAGACCTCTCTGAGACCAATCTTTCCCGATCGGAATCAGTCTCTCTTAAGGTTCTATACTACTATATAAGGACCTCCCATCCAATGTGTTAAGGTACACTCTCCAGAACCTAAACGTCTCTTGCTTTCTCCTTATATTCCCAGTTTTCTGACTTAAGCATCAGATGGAGATCTCACGATTTGTTGCCGAAGACTCTTGACGGTATTCCTTTTTTGCAAGTCCACCGTTTCTTGTTTCTTGGCCTTACGATACTTAGCGTAAGATTATAATCATGGTAGATGATATTTTGACGTAACATCTTTTGCCATCGTCTCTCGGAAACATTGACTGAAGGTCATGTTTTTCACTCTCTTCTTCGTTATGATCTCATGTTGCCTTCGTCATGAAGACCTTAATAGAGCAATGAAGCCTGCACCTCGCATGGACCACATCGATGAGCCAAATCGTGATAAGCAACAATCATTTGCTAGTGAAGAACTTGACCTTCACCAAGATGTTGCACGATGGCCGACATCTTGGCCAAATCGGATTGCAGACCTTTGGGAGTTGAGAGAGTAGGCTCTCCTTAGGTCTCGGTTAATATGACCGAGACACTGGGGTGTTTCGAGAGCAACCAGCTAGTGCTGCGTCTAGCACTCTCGAGACCTGGATCCGTACTCACCAGGTTCTTGCCTTCAACTCGTTAGTCGGGATACCGAGAGAGCCATGTAGCATCCTTGCACTGGTTCATTTTGGCTGCGAGCTCTTGGGCCCATGGGCTAAATGAACCTGTTTGGGCTGAATCCAAATCACCCCTTATCATACATAATTAGATTATTCTAGATATAGCACTTTATGCTCTAGAGTTAAACTTGTTGCACCGGTTGCCGATGTTTTTATTTAAGAAAATTATTTCTTAATTTTTTTTGGTAACTCCCAACCCAACCTACATGGCCGTACAATCCGATTTCCAATTAGATACCTAAAACAATGACAAATCGAAAAACGACTTCAAATGAACGACGATACAAATTAATTTTTGATTTTTTTTTTGATAGCTCCCGATATGTCCTATGTGGCCATACAATCCGATTCTCGATCGAATAATCTCAAAAAAGATGAAAAATAGAAAACCAACTCCAAATTTGAGGCCAAAAAGTTTCAAAAATTATTTTTTAAAAAACAAAAACATAGGCAGTCGATGCAGGACCGACCGCCGGTGCAGTAAGTTGTACTCAATGGAGTTCATCGATTGCGAGCAAAAGGAATTGCAAGCAAAAAGAGTACCTTCCTTTTTGGTTGGGTACATGGTAATACCTGTTAAAGACAGTTCATCGAGAGCAGATGCTTGCAATCAGAGGATGGCATTTGAAAGTACTCATGTAGGTGCTTCGTTGCACATGTCTTGTGATCTCTTTCAGATAGAGTTTGTTAGGCTGACCTTTGCTAGTACTCTTAAGCGTCCTTCTTAAGACCTCAGTTAATCCGGTCACAACTCACAAGTGAGAGGTGAAAGGTGAAAAGAGAGTTGATACTTGTATGAGATTCAAATTTTACCACTGAAAAGTCAAACATTTGCACACTGTTTTAGTTATAACCTTTTTGTAATGTGTAGCTTCTCAAGAAAGTTGAGGTCCTCCACATGAAGGCTACAATGGCATAAGAAAGTTGCCGAAATTTTATCGTTAATAGAAGTCGAGAGGAGCCTGATTTATTTTCATTTTAATTAACAACAGTAATCGATATTCCCCCTCCCAAACTAAAGTCTAATTTAATTAAAGTGGTACATAATAAAAGGGGTAAATAATTTAAGAAACCATCGTTGCCATTGGAGTACCAATTATACTTTTCAAATTTGGAATGCAAGAATGCATGACGTTTCTTATCTGACAGTGGAGGTTTTCTTATTTATAGGTAAATTGTGTTGCACGAATGCGTATTTGGGAAATCCCCAAGAAAAGATTTAGATTTGGCTGCTCCAAAAACTTGGTCCACTAAAAACTGTGTATGTCTCAAAAACCCCGTGGATCAGCAAGATTGGATCTCTCTTTTATAAGAAAAGTCAAATTCAAGTTTCACCTTCAACTGTTGTATAAGATGAGAGTATATGCGTCAACAACATCGAACCTCTTTTTTATACGAGAAGTCATAAATTTAATTCTCATCTTCAATTGTTGTATAAGATGAGAGTATATAGGTCAACAACATTGAACCGCTCTTATATAAGAGATAAGTCATAAATTCAATCTCACCTTCAACTCTTATATAAGAAGAGAAATTTATCTCATAAATTTACGTGAGTTTGTACTTGAATACTCTCACCAAGTGATTGAGTCTGTGAATGAAATATTACTTCCTGCAATAAGTCCTTCGAGTTCAATAGGAAGAAAGTGGAATTATCATGACAATACGAAGAAGATATTCTAGTGAAGAACATTGGCTCAGATGCCTAATTATATGCTCTTTTTCTATCAAATAAATATGATTCGTCCCTACTCACCTTTGTCCCCGATGCTGCTTTACCCTTCCACCTGCTGCGTGGTCCCCACACCTATGCCCCCAATGTTGCTTTCCTGCGTGGTCCCCACACCTATGCCCCCAATGCTGGCTACCCGCTTCACTAGTGCCCTTCATATCCCATCTTGAACCTGTTGATTATTTGCATCTTAGCTTTTAAAAAATTAATTTTTATGTTCTCAAATGACATATTATATTTTATTTTACTTTTAAAATTTATTTTAAATACACATTAGATATTATCGCACCACATGCTTACATTTTTTTTCCGGAACAGAACACATACTTACATCTAACAATTCAACAGAGGACTTGAAGAACTATGCCAATCCAAACAAATGAACAATGCCAAATGATGACTCGGCCTTTGTTTTTTGAACCAAAGAATATTTGCCTCCTTGCCAAGTTGCCAAGACTTCGTGCGATGCAATGCTTCCAACGTTAACAATATGCAGCAGTATGAAATGCAAATGCTGATATGACCTAGGTCAGACAAAAATAAGGATGTGACAACTGATGTTTAGCATCTGACAAGATTCGTCACGCGTGACATACACAAGTGCTTTGCAGCGTGTGACCGTCCACGCCTTTATCTCACCGTGGAAACGAGATTGTCTCGACCGTGTAAGTTTGAACTTTTCAATATTTTTATGCATGTCATTTTTAAAGATAAAATAAATGACTTATACATTTTTATATAATTTAATTTTATGTGTTTAAAGACATTGAACGATCATGATTCAGACCATCCTAAACCTCACCATGGGAGACTACATATCAGAGGGTGATGCCAACGACACCACGCGTGCCCGGGTACACGATGGCGCTGCTGCCACTACGTTGGCCCCTTCCCTCCCGCCTCGTCCTCTTCGCTTTGCTCGCCACCGCCTCCGTCACGAGCACCTCGTGGGCGTCGCTTGCCGCCCCGCTCGGCGGCCTCCCCCGGCAGCTGTTGGCGTCGGCGCGGGAACCCGAGTTCTTCCAATGGCTGCTGCGCGTGAGGAGGACAATCCACCAGCACCCGGAGCTGGCCTTCGAGGAGCACCTGACCAGCGAGCTCGTCAGGAGGGAGCTCGACGAGCTCGGCGTGGAGTACTCGTGGCCCGTCGCCAAGACTGGCATCGTGGCCACAATCGGCGCCGGTGGGGGGCCCGTGTTCGCTCTCAGGGCCGACATGGACGCCCTTCCTCTGGAGGTAAGCGGGCCCTTCTTCTTTGACTTTGTTGTGAAACGCTGTTTTTGTTTCAATGTCTTCGGCCATCGATGCGGGAATTGGAGAATGCCAGATTGCTGGGCGTCTCTGGTCTAATCTGTGGCCTTTGGCCAACAATTTCCAGAACACAATTGTGTTGCATCTGTTAAAGATCTGTGCTTCTGGGTTGCTCAGAGTGAACTCGAGTTGACCTCAGATTGGAGGATTCTGGAGCATTGCGGGTGGGTCAAGCAGTTTTGACAATTTACATTGCTAGATGATCTATTTCTAACCACTAACCAAAACCGGTGTTACCCTACAGACCCCGCTTATGCTTACAGCCCAATCAAATAGTTTCGTTGTCTATCTTTTGAAGACGAATTGTCGCCATTTTGTGAACGCTTAAATGTGTCGTTTTTGCTTAGTAGTTGATGTAGACTGGATCTATCACGACCGGATCCCGCAAACGGGGATCCGAAACAAGGAGGATCCGGAGCTGGTCCGGATCGAATGGTGACGAGGGGACCCGACGGGGATCCACAACAGGGCGAAGTCGAGGCTATTTCGGAATGAAGAGGATCCGCCCGCGGGGGGCGCGATCTGCCGCCGGAGCTGCTCTTGGATAGTGAGCCGCTGCTCCTTCGGTCGGACGAAGGCGCGGCGCGAGCAGGAGCTCCTGTTGGCGGAGCGGTCGACGAGCGTCGGAGCAGAAGCCGGAAAGTCCGAGATCGGACGGGGGGACGGCTCGCTCTCCGACGAGGGGGTCCGAAGGCACCTTCAGCGCGAGGCCGAGCTTCCTGGCGCGGGGCGACCGACGGGATTGCCCTCGGACGGCGAGTCCGAAGGCTACTTCAGCGCGAGACCGAGTCTCCTGGCTTGGGGCAGCCGGCGTTCGGCGTCGAGACCGGAGAGAGGAGTCTGAGGTCGGCGATGATTCGAACCGAGCCCCTGCAGGAGGGAAAGAAGAAGAAGAACCAGTCAGCAGGAGTCCCGGGCGTCAGCCCTGGGGAACCCCCTCCGACGGTCAAGTTAGCTTCTGAAGAAGATTCGATTCAGGAAGCAAGAAGAAATAGCTAGAACACTATTCGGACAGTAGTCCTTTAAGGGGTTTCGGAAGCTTAGGGGGGCATCCGTTTTTCCCACCCCCCTCCTTGGCCACAAATAGCAGGATACTTATAGCGGAGGGTAGCGGATGGTTAACGGTGGCAGCCGATATAGGACTAAAAGGAGGCTTACTGATAAACCGCCATAGCGTCTGATCCGCCACCGGAGTGGGCCAGATTCGGCTACCGGGCCGAAGGGGGTTGGGCCGCTGACGGGCCGAAGCCTGCTGGGCCCTGGGCCGCCGTGCTGTTCCCGGGCCGTAGGCTGGTGGGCCGCTGACGGGCTGAAGCCTGCTGGGCCGGGAGCGACGGGGCCGCTTATGGGCCGAGGGCTGCTGGGCCGCTAACGGGCCGAAGGCCGCCGGAGGGCCTAATACTGCTACTGTTGGGCTGAATGAGGTTTGGGCCTGCTTCAATGGGCCGAATCGGATTCTGCCGCATCACATAGCCCCCCACTCTTGTCTTCCTCAGTTCTGAGATGGCAAGAGTATAGCCTGAAACTGCCAGAAAAGAAAGAAAATCACAGCAGGCGTCTTCCTGGGAGTCGTATTCCCCCTTCTTCTGGAAGAGGAGGCCCTCGGTCGGCCGAGGGCCGTGCGGTCGCTTTGTCCTTGTTCAGAGGGTCGGCGAAGGCTGAGGGCTGAGAAGCCGAAGGGTCGGTACCTCTGACCCGTGTCAGGCCTCATTAAATGGACGGGACGGCGCGTCGCCTCGCGAGGAAGCACGGGACATGCGTCGCGCATCCAGCCGCTCTGGAGAAAACACAAACGGATCCCGACCGCCCGTGGGTCGCGGATCGCCCCGGCTCTCTGTCCGAGGCTCCGCTCGGATTGCCGCCGCTCCCTTTGTCGCCTGCGGATCGGGACGCGTGGCGGGCATCCGAGTGGTTAGCCGAAGGGTCGGAGTGCTGTCAGCCGCTGATCGCTCTTGCCTCAAGTCCCGGAGCCGGTCCGCCATCATTGCCGAAGGATGGCACACGTGGCGGGCATCCGGAAGGAGCGACGGGACGAGCGGGACGATCTCGGCCGCAGGCTTCGGCGGGAGGTGTATCGACCGGACTCTATAAATACAGGCCCTCTGCGGGGCACTGTTCCTCTTCTTGCTGCCGCGCTTACGTTCCCCCCGCAACTGCCCGAGCTCTTCTTCCTTCTCCTGCGAGAGGCCAGTTTCCTGAAGGCTTCATCCGAGCTTCGTCGGCTACCGGGGGAGGCTCTTCGTCCCTCAGAGTGCATTGCCTGTGGAGTCTGGAGGCTTGAGGCGACGTCTGGTTCAGGAGAGATCCTCTCCTTCTTTCTGCGAGTAAGCCTCAGTCTTCTTCCCTCCCTCCGCGGCTTTATGGTCCGGAGCTCTTCTAGCGAGATTACCCCTTCGGACGAGGAGTACACTCCCCCCAATTCTCCCAAGTCTTCCCTGTCGGACCCTCTTGCCTCGGGATCTCTTACTTCCGCGATGTCCGGGGAGTCCGAAAGCTCCGGGTCCGAAACTTCCGGGACTGAGGTTTCTGGAGCCGAGGCTTCTGGGACCGAGGCTTCTGGGACCGAGGCTTCTGGGACCGAGGCTTCTGAGACCGAGTCTTCTGAGACCGAGGCTCCCGAGGCCGAGGCTTCCGGGGCCGAGGCTTTCCAAGAAGTTCGGGACTCGGGCCAGGCTTCCACCTCGGAACGCCGCCTCCCGGATGTTGCTTTGGGGGCAAGCTGTGCCCTTTCGGATATAGAGGTGAGGAACTTAGTTTCTTACTTTCAGCTTCCCTCTTGGACGACCCCCCATCGGCCCGATTCCGCCACTAGGGCAAATACCGTTCGCCCGGGGTCTTTTTCTATTTACGTCGATAGCTTTGAGGCGGGATTCCGTCTCCCTCTCCCCACCTTCGTCGTCAATCTTCTTAGCTTCTACGGGCTGGCCCCTTCTCAGCTCTTCCCCAACTCTTGGCGCACTGTGTACGGATTCCTGAGCGTCTTCGCTCACGTGAAAATCCGCCCCTCCCTCAATGTCTTTCGCTATCTCTTCAAGATCCAGACGCAGGGGAAGTCGGAATGGTACTGCTTTGTCCCCCGGGTTGGCCGGAGGATTTTCTCTGGGAAGCCTTCGTCTATCCATGGCTGGAAGAGGAAGTTTATCTTCGTCTCTCTGCCGGAGAAGGAGAAGGGTGTGTGGCCCTTCCCCACCGAATGGGTGCCGCTGGCCGAAGGACTCTCGGGACCTCCTGTTCTGTCTCCCGTTCAGAGTACTATCGTGGGTCACGTTCAGGTGAAGGCCCCTTACGACGTCTCGGTGTTTCTTTCCGACGCGGAGCGGTTGATAGGTGCCGGGGTTTGGCCGGACCCTAAGCGTGATCCGGAGCGGGTCTTTCCGTACCTACCTCCCGGGGAGACTCCGCGGGACCGCGGGGGAAGGACTGCCGCTCCTCCGGCCGAAGCTCTTCCGGCTTTGGAGGCTGACGAAGTTTCGGCCGAGGGTAAGTCGGCTCTGAGTCTATTACTCGATCGTTGTTTTTGGCTTCTGATATCCCTTTCTTGCTTTGCAGCAATGGCCCAGCTCGATGCCCTCTTCGATCAGCTATCGGATCAGCGCGCTTCGCGCCGGGCGCCGGCCCCGCAGGCGGTGAGCAGGCCTGTCCGAGGTACCGGGGGTCCGAGGACAAGAGGCGGGGGCCTCGGGACTGCGGCCTCCGCCGAGGGTCGTGCAGTCGCCGCTGCTCTTGAGAGGGAGCAGAAGACTAAGTTTGCCTCTCGGGGAGGCGGCCGAGCGTCGAAGCGCCCCCGGGTAGAGGAGGCCGAGGGAGAGGTGGAAGCTCAGCTAATCAGGAGGAGCGCCGGGGCCCGAAGGGCTGCAAGGTTGGCGTCTCCTGAGATGCCGAGGGGTGACTCCCCTCCGGCCGTATCGGCAGGAGCCGATGGAGGAGATGCCGAACCGTGGGCGCAGCTCGAGCGGCGGCACCCCGCATCGGGGGAGAGCATGGAGGACCCGCAGACGTGCCTTCGTCTGCTCAACAGCCTCACTCCCCCTTCAATCTTCGAGGAGCTGAAGGCCCACTCCATCACCGATCTGACGGAGATGAGTGCCCGTCTGTCGGTTCAGGTGAGCACCCCGAAAGTGTTTCAGCTCATCTTCAGCTACTTCTTCTGATTCTACTGGCCCTCATCTGCCCTCGATCCGCAGGCTTCGATGACGAGCCGTGTCCTGATGCATCGTCAGGAGCTGCTCCAGCGTAAGCTTCTGGAAGCCGAGGTGGATCCGGTTGGTTCGGGGGAAGGCACTTCGGCGGCTCCTCGCATCGAGCCCCTAGTTGAGGAGCTCGTGACTGCGAGTGCCCGAGCGCGGAAGCAGCTGGAGGAGAGGGCAGCAGAGGCCCGTGCCGCCGCCGAGGCCAAGAAGAAGGCCGAGAGCGATCTTGCGGCGGTCGAGTCCGAACTCCGGACTTTCAAAGCCCAGACCCAGGACAGGGAGGCTCGGCGAGCTTCGGAGAAGCGCCGCCTCGTCGAGGAGGTGTCGACCTTGAAGCGGGAACTGGGAAAGGCAGCGGAGTCGGCCGTGGCCAACTACAAGGCCGGGAACGACTATGCCCAGGAGATCCTCCAAGCCCAGCTGCAGGCTTCTTCCGCGGTTTTTGACCTCGGACTAGCAGTCGCCCAGAGGGCCTGCCCGAGCGTCGATCTGACCGGGGAAGCCATGCCAAAGGGCGAGGAAGCCCGGGAGCTTTTATCCTGGTGGGAGGAGCTCGTGGCGGAGAGGGCCCCGCCTCCAGCTGATGCCGAGGAGGCCGGTGCCGAGGAGGCCGAGGCCGAAGAGGCCGATGCCGAAGAGGCCGATGCTGAAGAGGCCAATGCCGAAGAGGTTGCTGCTGAAGATGCCCTTGCTGAAGGCGCCGCTCCTGAAGCGGTGCAGGTCGTCGACTCTCCCTCTCCTTCTCCTGACCGAAACGTCGTCGAGGTGGAGGAGGAGGGGGTTGTCGAGGACTGATACGAGGGTTCCCCTCGGTTTTCTTTTTGCTTTACTTTTGTAAGCTCTTGGCCAGGCGTACGGCTGAGCTTTGTACCTCCTTTTACTTTAGAAAATGGAAGGAAGGTTTTTGGCTTTACCTGGCTGTCCCCTGTTTGACTTGGGTAGATCTGTCTCCTGTTTTTGGCCATATTCCGCGAAGCCGAGATCCGTCGTAGGTTTGGACAGGCCGTTGGTAGAATATCGCCTGGAGAATAATATGCTGCGCCTTGATCCGGATTGCATGGCCGAAGCCATTCGTCGGATCAAAAAGGGCTTACGGGCTTCAAGAGAATCATGCCGCTCCCGGTACGGTTTGCATGGCCGAAGCCACTCCCGATACGGTTTACACGGACTTATAGAAAACCATGCCGTGTCCTGATCCGGATTACATGGCCGAAGCCATTCGTCGGATCGAAGGATTCACGAACTTTTAAGAGAACCACGCCGCTCCCGGTACGGTTTGCATGGCCGAAGCCACTCCCGATACGGTTTACACGGACTTATAGAAAACCATGCCGTGTCCTGATCCGGATTACATGGCCGAAGCTACTCCCGGTACGGTTTACACGGACTTAGAGAGAATACCATGCCGCTCCCGATACGGTTTGCATGGCCGAAGCCACTCCCGGTACGGTTTACACGGACTTAGAAAGAATACCATGCCGCTCCCGATACGGTTTGCATGGCCGAAGCCACTCCCGGTACGGTTTACACGGACTTAGAGAGAATACCATGCCGCTCCCGATACGGTTTGCATGGCCGAAGCCACTCCCGGTACGGTTTACACGGACTTAGAGAGAATACCATGCCGCTCCCGATACGGTTTGTATGGCCGAAGCCACTCCCGGTACGGTTTACACGGACTTAGAGAGAATACCATGCCGCTCCCGATACGGTTTGCATGGCCGAAGCCACTCCCGGTACGGTTTACACGGACTTAGAGAGAACATCATGCCGCTCCCGATACGGTTTGCATGGCCGAAGCCACTCCCGGTACGGTTTACACGGACTTAGAGAGAATACCATGCCGCTCCCGATACGGTTTGCATGGCCGAAGCCACTCCCGGTACGGTTTACACGGACTTAGAGAGAACACCATGCCGCTCCCGATACGGTTTGCATGGCCGAAGCCACTCCCGGTACGGTTTACACGGACTTAGAAAAAATACCATAACAAGTTTTTCTGAAAGAAAGCGAGTTCCTTTATTTATAGCCTCCGGCTAAAAGCCTGGGGAGAGTTGACTTACATGTAATAACGCCGAAGGCGCTCCACATTCCATGTGCGAGGAAGGGGTTGGCCCGAAAGGGTTTCCAACCGGTAAGCTCCTCGTCTGATTACCTTCCTGACCCGGTAGGGCCCCTCCCAGTTGGGGGCAAGCTTCCCCGAGGCTTCGGCTGGCTTGGAAGCATGGGCATTCCTTAACACGAGATTCCCCACTTTAAAGCTCCGGGGCTTTACTCGAGTGTTATGGTACTTGGCCATTCGTTGCTGATAAGCCACCAGTC
This sequence comes from Zantedeschia hybrid cultivar, assembly GCA_030544215.1. Classification (NCBI taxonomy): domain Eukaryota; kingdom Viridiplantae; phylum Streptophyta; class Magnoliopsida; order Alismatales; family Araceae; genus Zantedeschia; species Zantedeschia hybrid cultivar. The sequence continues at coordinate 18,544,795 of JARZZO010000014.1, read as the reverse complement.
GGATACGAGCTTTATCTCGGACCTCCTCAATGAGGTCCAAGTGGTCTTTCAGATTTTCCTCATTGGCTTCCGCATTATAGGCAATGACTCTGGGAGAAGGGAGGCCGATCTCTATGGGAATGACGGCCTCTACCCCATAGGCCATGCGGAAGGGAGTTTCGCCGGTGGGGGTTCGGCTCGTCGTCCGATAGGCCCACAGGACACTCGGCAGTTCTTCCACGCATCGGCCCTTAGCTTCGCCGAGTCGGGTTTTCAATCCCTGTAAAAGGCTTCGGTTAGTGACTTCGGCTTGGCCGTTCGCTTGAGGATGCGCTACCGAAGTAAACTTGTGGAGTATGCCGAAGCTGGCGCAGTTATCACCGAACCGTCGGCTATCGAACTGCTTTCCGTTGTCTGAGATGATGGCTCGAGGGACGCCGAACCGGCAAATGATGGACTTCCACACGAAGTTCCAAGCATTGTTGTCGGTTATTGAGGCGAGGGGTTCGGCCTCGACCCATTTGGTGAAGTAGTCGACTGCCACGATGAGGAATTTCCTTTGGCCGGTGGCGACAGGAAAAGGTCCCAGGATGTCGACTCTCCATTGGGCGAAAGGCCAGGGATCAGATAATGGGGTCAGAAGGGTGGCTGCCTGATGAATGAGGGAGCTAAACCTCTGGCACTGGTCGCAGCGCCGTACGAGGGCTAAAGTGTCCTCTCGAAGCGTGGGCCACCAGTAGCCTTGCCTTAGGAGCTTGTGAGCCAGGGCCCTTCCTCCCGCATGCGCCCCGCACACCCCTTCGTGGACTTCCCTTATGGCGTAGTCGGCCTCGGCCGGGCCGAGGCACCGCAGCAAAGGTCGGCCAAATGATTTCTTGTACAACACCCCGTCCAAAAGGAGAAAGTGGGATGAGCGCTGTCGGATGCGCTTCGCCTCCCTAGGATCTGGAGGGACTTCTCCTTGGAGAAGGAAAGCGATGAGGGGAGTCATCCATGTCTCGGCTTCTGCTTCAGCAATCTGCATGGCTTCGGTTTCGCCGAGGCTGGGTTCGGCGAGCTCCTCGACGAGGATCATCCGGCCTCCGCCGCCGTCTTGGGTTGACGCCAGCCGGGAAAGGGCATCGGCCCGGGTATTCTCGGCTCTCGGGATTCTCACGATTTCACAAGAATCGAATTGAGCGAGGATCTTGCGAGTTACCTGGAGATAAGACGCCATCACTGCGTCCCGAGCCTCATACTCCCCGGAGACGTGGCCGGCGATTAACTGGGAATCGCTGAAGGCTTTTAAGTTCCGGGCGCCGAGTTTCTTTGCGGCTTGGAGGCCGGAAATGAGGGCTTCATACTCGGCGGCGTTGTTAGTCGCAGGAAAGGAGAAACGCAGGGCGTACTCCGTCACGACTCCTTCGGGTGATGCCAGGATCCATCCGGCGCCACTGCCCGTGGAGCACGCGGAGCCGTCCACGAAGAGTCGCCATTCGTCCGGTGGTACCGGTGCTGAAAGAGCCTCGGCTTCGGCCACCTCGGGTTCTGGCTGCGGCGTCGCGCAAGCGCCGGGGGTAAGTTCGGCGATGAAGTCTGCCAATGCTTGGGCTTTTATTGCTACTCGAGGGGCGTAGGAGATGTCGAACTCTCCTAGCTCAATTGCCCACTTCGCCAGCCTGCCGGACACCTCTGGTCGGGAGAGAACCTGCCTCAAGGGCTGGTTGGTGAGGACTTTCACAGAATGGGCCAGGAAGTACGGCCGAAGCCTTCTTGCAGAAGTGACGAGGGCCAGAGCCAACTTTTCCAGGGCTTGGTACCGGAGTTCCGCTCCCTGAAGGGCTCGGCTGGTGTAATAAACGGGCTTCTGAATGCCTTCTTGTTCTCGGACGAGGACGGTGCTGAGGGCCGTCTCGGAGACTGCGAGGTATAGGCTCAGAGGCTCCCCGGAAATCGGTTTTGACAGGATGGGGACTTTGGAGAGGTAGGCCTTCAACTGATTGAAGGCTGTCTGACACTCTTCCGTCCAGTCGAAGTTGTTGGCCTTCTTCAGTAGCTTGAAGAAGGGAAAACAGTAGTCGGCCGCCCTGGACATGAAGCGGCTGAGAGCTGCGATCCTCCCGTTCAGCTTCTGTACCTCTCGGAGGTTAGCCGGGGGGCGCATCTTTATGATGGCCGAAACCTTCTCGGGATTAGCCTCCACCCCTCGGTGCGTGACCATGTAGCCGAGGAACTTGCCGGAGGCTACCCCGAAGGCGCACTTGGCCGGGTTCAGCTTCATCTTGTACCGCCTGAGGGCGGAGAAAGTCTCGGCCAGGTCGGCCAGGTGCTCCGCAGCAACGCGGCTCTTCACCAACATGTCGTCTATATAGACCTCCATGTTTCGGCCGAGCTGCGCGGCGAATACCTTGTTGACCAGTCGCTGATATGTCGCGCCGGCGTTCTTCAGACCGAAGGGCATTCGGGTGTAGCAGTATAGACCCAAATCGGTGGTGAAGCTGGTCTTGCTCTCGTCGTCCGGATGCATCCGGATCTGGTGGTAGCCTGAATAGGCGTCGAGGAAGCTTAAGAGCTCGTGGCCAGAAGTGGCGTCCACCACCTGGTCTATCCGAGGCAGTGGAAAGCTGTCCATTGGACAGGCCTTGTTGAGGTTGGTGAAGTCCACGCACATGCGCCATTTGCCATCTTTCTTTGGCACCATGACCACATTGGCTATCCAGTCTGGATGATGCACCTCTCGGAGATGTCCGGCGTCCAGTCCCTTTTGTACTTCAGCCTGGATGGCGGCTCTCCTTTCCTGGTTGAAGGTGCGCCGCTTCTGCTTCACCGGAGGCTGATCGGGATCGGTATGGAGTCGGTGCTCTGCTACCTCCGGGTCCACCCCGGGCATGTCTGCCGGAGACCAGGCGAAGATGTCGAGGTTCTTTTTCAAGAACTCGGTAAGCTTCTCTGCTTCACCTTTCTCCAGGCCGGAGCCTATCATCAGGACTCGTCCTTCGCCTCCTGGAACAGGGACGGCGAGGAGTGCTTCTCCCGGAGATGCTTCGGCTGATGACTCGATCGCTAGGATTTCAGCTGCGTTCTTCCCTTTGACCGAAATCATGTAGCATTGCCGAGCGGCTTCTTGGCTTCCCTTGGCTTCGCCTATCCCACAATTGGTATAGAATTTCAGTTTCTGATGGAAGGATGAAGGTACGGCTCCGATTCCGCCGATGAGCCTTCGGCCGAATATGGCGTTGTAGGCTGACTCGATCTTCACAACGGCGAAGTCTGTTTCGATGGTTAACTGCCGGGGGGCGGAGCCTAAGGTTACAGGAAGCCGGACAATGCCCTCTACTCGGCAAGGCGAGCCGTTAAAACCGTAGAGGGGGCCCCGGTGAGGTTTCATGTTAGCCTCACTCAATCCCAACTTTTCAAAACAGTCGTAAAACAAGATATTTGGGGCACTTCCATTATCCACAAAGATCCTATGTACATCGTAGTTGTGGATTACAGCATTGACGACGAGAGCGTCGTCATGAGGGACCTGAACATCCGTCAGGTCCTCGGCGCCGAAGGTGATGTCTTCCAGACGAGGCTTCTTCGGCTCGCCCTCAACTGCTGCTACTGTGCTACGCTGCCGCGGCCTGGACCCTTCCCCCGGTCCTCCGGATATCATCATGATAGACCCAGAACTGGGTCTTTGATGGGATGATTCAACCGGGGCCGAGGTGGCTTTGGGCGGAGGAGCGGCTTCTGTTGCTGAGGGCTGCTGTTGTCTGGGCGCTGCAGGGGCGTCCCGGTTCTGTTGCGGTGGCTGCTCCCGGCGGTACTGCGGCAGTCTCCCCTCCCGGATGATGCGGTCAATCTCTTCCCGGAGCTGCCGACACTCATCCGTCGTGTGGCCGATCTCCCGGTGGTATTCACAATACCTGCCGGGATCCCTTCGGCGGGGATCGGTCTTGATGCGATCGGGCCGTCGGAGCATGCCTTTCACCTCCATGAGCATTCGGGAAGGGGGAGCAGGTAAGGGTAGGTACCGCGGCTGCGCGTCCCGTCGCCTCTCCCTGTCCCATTCCTCCCTGCGATAGCGCTTTCGCGAGGACTCCTGGTCCTCCGGCCGAGGTCGGACCACCTGGGGAGCAGGTGCCGAGATGGCTTCGGTGGCGCCTCTTCCTCTGGACAGCATCAGGGCCTCCCGGTTGATGTATTTGTAGGCCCGTGCCACGAGGTCCTGGAAGGTCGGGGGATGGCGCTTCCCAATGGAACCGAGGAGCCCCTCGTCCCGACACCCGCTGATCACGGCCGAAACCGCGATTGAGCTGTCGAGGTTCGGGATCTGGGCGGCCTCGGTTCGGAACCTGGTGAAGTAGTCCTGGAGAGTCTCGACAGGACCTTGCCGAATAGCCAGCAGACTAGCGGAGGTCTTGCTCTGCCGGGTGGCATCATAGAACTGGTCGATGAACAACTGGCCCAACTGTGCTAAGGAGTGGATGGAGTTGGGGGCCAGCGTCTCGAACCAGGTGAGGGCGATCTTTTCAAGGGTGAGGGGGAAGAGACGGCAGCGGACTGCCTCGGAGATCCCCCGGACCCGGAGGTAGGAGTTGAACTTCCGGAAATGACAGACCGGATCTGTCATCCCATCATAGGGAGGGCCCTTCGGCAGCTTGAAGTCGGGGGGCACCTCAGTGGCCAGGAGCTCCGCCGTGAACGGGGTCTGCTCTAGGATGCTGCTGGCGAGGGGCGCCCCGTGAGGCCGGGACACCATCTGCTGCATCTCCTTGCGCATCGCCGTCAGCCGCTGGTCCAGGTCCGGGGCGGCCGAGGTGGCGACGGATGGCTCTCCGGTACGGGCCGGATGGTACTCCGACGAAGCATAATCCTGCTCCGTCGGGCGATCGACGCGGGGAGCTCGGGCAGGCAATGCCGAGGGCTCGCTGCGCGCCGCCGCAGCTTCGTAGAGAGAGGCTGGCGCAGGCACCGGTCGGAACCGGGCGTCTTGTACTGAGTAGAGTGGGGGGAGCGGCGCCTGCTGGGGAGGCTGCCCCGTCAGTCCCATGCGCTGGGCGATGGCAGATACCATCTCCTGAAGAGGCGCTAGGGACGTGACGGCAGCGGCCAGCGTGGCCACCTGCTGCTGGAGTACCCCCACTCGGTCTTCCGAGCCGAAGGACTCCGGAATGGTCGGCAGAGGCGGGTTCGGCGGGGCAGATGGCGCGCCTTCGGAAAGCGGCATCTGTGCCGAAGCCTCCCGCGCTTCCGCTTCGCTCTGCCCGGATCGTCGGGTCACAGGTCGCTGAGACATGACTTGTTTTGTTGGTTTCCCACAGACGGCGCCACGTGATGTAGACTGGATCTATCACGACCGGATCCCGCAAACGGGGATCCGAAACAAGGAGGATCCGGAGCCGGTCCGGATCGAATGGTGACGAGGGGACCCGACGGGGATCCACAACAGGGCGAAGCCGAGGCTATTTCGGAATGAAGAGGATCCGCCCGCGGGGGGCGCGATCTGCCGCCGGAGCTGCTCTTGGATAGTGAGCCGCTGCTCCTTCGGTCGGACGAAGGCGCGGCGCGAGCAGGAGCTCCTGTCGGCGGAGCGGTCGACGAGCGTCGGAGCAGAAGCCGGAAAGTCCGAGATCGGACGGGGGGACGGCTCGCTCTCCGACGAGGGGGTCCGAAGGCACCTTCAGCGCGAGGCCGAGCTTCCTGGCGCGGGGCGACCGACGGGATTGCCCTCGGACGGCGAGTCCGAAGGCTACTTCAGCGCGAGACCGAGTCTCCTGGCTTGGGGCAGCCGGCGTTCGGCGTCGAGACCGGGGAGAGGAGTCCGAGGTCGGCGGCCGAGACCGACTCGGGGAGGTCGGCGATGATTCGAACCGAGCCCCTGCAGGAGGGAAAGAAGAAGAAGAACCAGTCAGCAGGAGTCCCGGGCGTCAGCCCTGGGGAACCCCCTCCGACGGTCAAGTTAGCTTCTGAAGAAGATTCGATTCAGGAAGCAAGAAGAAATAGCTAGAACACTATTCGGACAGTAGTCCTTTAAGGGGTTTCGGAAGCTTAGGGGGGCATCCGTTTTTCCCACCCCCCTCCTTGGCCACAAATAGCAGGATACTTATAGCGGAGGGTAGCGGATGGTTAACGGTGGCAACCGATATAGGACTAAAAGGAGGCTTATTGATAAACCGCCATAGCGTCTGATCCGCCACCGGAGTGGACCGGATTCGGCTATCGGGCCGAAGGGGGTTGGGCCGCTGACGGGCCGAAGCCTGCTGGGCCCTGGGCCGCCGTGCTGTTCCCGGGCCGTAGGCTGGTGGGCCGCTGACGGGCTGAAGCCTGCTGGGCCGGGAGCGACGGGGCCGCTTATGGGCCGAGGGCTGCTGGGCCGCTAACGGGCCGAAGGCCGCCGGAGGGCCTAATACTGCTACTGTTGGGCTGAATGGGGTTTGGGCCTGCTTCAATGGGCCGAATCGGATTCTGCCGCATCAGTAGTGTAGTGGCATTTCTGCATTACGAGGTGTCAATTTCTGTTTGAGAAAGGAAAGAACTTGATCCCTGATATTCATACAGATTTATTAGTCTTTTTCCAATTTTCATTGTGTTGTCCAACTCTTTTGCATTGTTGAAGTTTTCGGTAATTTTCGATTTCCCCATTTGTGTACTGATTCAGCGCTGCAAAAAGATGCAGCCTTAGTGGCTTTACACTTGTGCAGTATAAGTTTCTCCCATTTCTAAATAAACTGACAAGGAGTTTAATCCCAAGATATGGCATTGCAATGTTGAGTTTCCTATCTGATATTTTACGCTTTTGTTGGTGATCAACTTAAATACATCGTACGCATATGCAGGAGCTAGTAGATTGGGAGTACAAGAGCAAGCACAGGGGAAAAATGCATGCTTGTGGTCATGACGCTCATGTAACAATGCTCCTTGGTGCTGCTAAGTTGCTTCAGCGACGAAAGGATGAACTGAAGGTGAACAGTGGCTTCTCATCATACTAGCTGTTGATCACCCATCTCTTGGCACCCTGCAATCTGCATCGATTTGAATTAGATTTTGTGACACCTAAGGATGTTTTTTTTTTGGGTTTTCTTGCTTAAATCTCCTATTGAGTACCTAGGGAGCTTATTGATTTGTTTCTCTTCCCATTCTATTCTAGGGTACTGCAAAGCTTGTCTTCCAACCGGCTGAGGAGGGTTATGCCGGTGCATACCATGTTCTACAGGAGGGTGCTTTGGAGAACACGAATGCCATCTTCGGATTACATGTTGACCCCTTCCTTCCAACTGGTACCATAGCTTCAAGACCTGGGGTAATCCTCGCTGCATCCAACCGATTTACAGCTGTTATTAGAGGAAAAGGTGGGCATGCAGCAGCTCCACATCTAAATTATGATCCAGTTCTTGCTGCATCTTTTGCAATTCTTGGCCTCCAGCAGATTATATCTCAAGAATCTGATCCAATTGAAGCTAGAGTAAGCTTCTTGCTTTCTATAAACTATTATCCAATAGGTCTCCCTTAGGATTTTTTTTTTTTTTTTCTTGTTCAAATTCATGTTTTATTATTTCTTTGGACTCGTACATATTATTCACCTCATTCCAAAGGGGTTTACTGGTATCCCCTTGGATGTATAGCTGGTCCCGTGTAGAATTTCTATGGTCAACCCGATCACTTAGTTTAGCTATTTAAGATTGCTAATGTGCATTTTCAGTCACAAATATGGACTGGGACCATCCACCTGAGTCTCGGGTCGGGGGGGACTGGGACTGGTCCATCCACCTAAGTCTCATTGAACCACCATTCTTTGTTTGCTTTGGTATGTATGTATTTGATAACAAATTTCATACTTTGCTTTCTTGGCAAATTGTGTTCATACTTTCTATGAGAGTAAACCCAACTAACATTCATATCCTGTTTCCATACCAAATATTTATGCCTATTAGGTGTATGCTCTGCCTAACTTATCAAAGAAGGTACGCTTTCCCTCTTAGCATAACAGCAATTCTTTCTGTTGGGATCATCAAATATAGATAACCTATCCAGACTTAAATTTATTCTCTTTGTACCTTTGCTTCTTTTCTGCATTATCTCTTTTTTTGGGGGGTGGGGAGTGGGGTGGGTGTGGGGGAGGGCAGCAGTTGAAAGCAGGATGTTGGAGAGGGAAAGTCTGTTATCACGCCTAATTATATCCACGTGTCTACTTCCTAACTTAAGTTATACATGCAGCAAAGATTCTCTCACTGCAAGCATTAAAAAATGTTTCTTTTTTTCTCACTAATAAACACTGATGAATCTTTTCTGGTAGAGTGAGCTATACTCTATGCTCTACGGCATGCCACTGTCTGTTATGTTATACTTACAGTTTCTAGTGTAAGGCTGTCCGATGTAGTTTGGTGTTACCATAGGATTCCCACTCAACCTGGAATTTTCAACCTTAAGTTAAGGGAATGAGACCCTGATGATGCATCCTCCTTTGTACATGGAAAACAAGGAATGGCAGAGATTTCTCTCCCAACTTGAGAAAAAAGGGGAAATAAAGATGCAAATGTGGTTGTTTCCAGATCACACCAGAGACTGTTTGACAACTCCAATTAAATTTTGGAGTCATTTTAAGACTTTATGAGCTGTGGAATATTGTCAACCACATTGCATTTCAGTTTAGGAAGATTGGCTCTTAAATAGCCTATGTGAGCTTTTCTTCATAGCTTTTAGCTTTATTTTGCAGCTGAGTTTTCTCATCCTGTTTTGTTTTGTTTTCTTGGGGACAAGTGATTTTTTCTGAGATAGATTCTTCACAAATTAAAGATACTTCATGGTATAGCTTCATATATTCAGTGTCATTTTGTTGTTAGAGGTATGAAAGAACATTGGTTGAACACTTGAACTGAGTGCTTCCGTGGCCCCGGCTTAATCTTGCTTTGCCGCTACATCATGTAAGCAACTTGTATGTTAACATGGACCTTTGCCTGTGTTTAGGATTTGCAGCATCATTATCTGTGTTCTTAGTAGGTTATGCTACGAGCAATATGGATAATATAAAGTCCATGCTTATTGCCATTCTGAAGTGCCTCCGTGTAAAGCTCATTTTTCACAGGCATCCAGTTGAGACGCTTGTACTTGCTTATTACGAAATGTCAACATGAAGAGCCAGCATCTTAAACTCTGCTAATTATCCAAAAATGACCGAGTTATTCCAAAAATCTAATGTCTGTGTGTATTGCTATTCTAAAGTTTGTGACATTAATTCTGGGGTTGTGATATCAGGATCAGTATCGGATCATGACTCATTTAAGGAGTAAAACCAGTACTAGATTGCGACCTGTCATGGATCATAAGGCACCCCTTGATAATAGTTGAAAAATTATGAGATGGGGTGTAAATTTATTTTAGGGATCATATGATTAGGATCTTGGATTGGAAGTGTAGCTTACAAACCTGAACAAGAGAAGCCTAAAGTTAAAAGTTAAGCTCCATGTTAAATCAGTCTTTGTTGTATCCATGCCATATTCCATTTGGCTTTCAGTTTAGAAAGCTTGTGGGAAATTTTGCTGGTCTGTTGGATATTGATGAATAATAAGTATGGTCATAAATGCAATCTATGCATCAGCGAAGAAAAGGGAAAAGGTTTTGAAAATTAATTTGAAGAATGTTTTTAACAGATATGTCAAGAGAGTATTTTTGCACTATGTGGTGGTGTCCCAGTCAACATCAGACAGATGCTACTGCAGTGCAGTATGATGTTGGATCATCAGAGTGAGAATCCAGTGGCAAGGACTGTATGGGGTTATTTGGTTGTGGAGACTGCAGTTGCATTTATTATAACTTATGATGTAGCCGAAGCTATCACTGTCGGATTCCGAGATTAGAATCCGAGATAGTAACCAGAAGACCGAGAAGAGCCGACAGGAATCCGGACCGAGACGTAAGCAAAGTATGGGACCGGAGCTCCGAAGTCGAGAGCGAGGCCGAGACTCTGTTTGCCGAGGGGGATCCGGACGAAGAGGTCGGCAAGAACGAGGCCGAGACTCCTATGAGAAGAAGAAAACCGAATCCAGTAGCCGAAGCCGACCCGGACGAAGAGGTCGGCGAAGATTCGAACCGAGGACCCTGCCAAAAAGAAAGAGAACCAGTCAGCGAGGGTCCCGGGTTTCGGCCCAAGAGAACCCCCCTCCGATGGTTAAGTTAGCTTCTGAAGAAGATTCGATTCAGAAGGGAGGAAGGAAGAAGCTTTAATGCTAATTTTGTTGTCCCTCTCTTTGTAATAAATAGCCTTTTATTTATAATGGAGGATTGGGGGTTACCTAGTTGTTGCAACCGATATAGGACTATGTTTTAGGTTGCTATTAAACCGCCATAAACCGCCATAGTGCCTAGTAATCCACCGGAATGGGCCGGATACGGCTACTGGGCTGAGGGCCGCTGTTGGGCCGAATCAGATTCTGCTCCATCACATGGCCGCCTACTCTCGTCGTTCTCAATTCTATGAAAAGCCGAGAGTAAAGTCCGAAGCTCCTACGGAAAAATAAAATCTGACCTGATTCTCGTCTGAAACAGTTGTTCTCATTCCTGTTTAAAAACTAGGAGATACGGCTTCGCCTTAAGTCAGTCGAGAGTCGGTGACAAACAGCCCTGTCTCAAGCCGAGATCCTTTTGCAGACACCTTCGTCCCAGGCCGAGACTTGGTGACAAATACCTTCGTCCCTAGTTGTGAAAGGGCAAGGTTATCAGGACACTCTGGGACGCCAAGTGAGGGCGGAAATGACTTTGAATCTCCCGCCTTCACCGTCGCATCACAACAAACACAGGATACGTGTTTAACATCCGACCGGGTAGCCGAAAGTACAAATAGATCTCAACCGTCAACAGTCATCACTTGGATTGCGGCCGTTTCGGCTCTCTGCCCGAAACTTCACCTGGATCACCGCCACTCCGGCCCCCGGTATGAGGATCGGGACACGTGGCGAGCATCCGGAGGAATAGCTGAAGGGTTAGGCCGCTTCTGGCCGTTGATCGGCTTTTTTCGATCCGACAGCTCGCTCGTCATCATGGCGAAGGACGGGACACTCGTCAAACATCCGAGTGAGGCGGAGCCGAAGGGTTGAAGGATCTCGACCGTCGGTTCGCCATCCGACCCCCTTAGGTTCTCCTATAAATATCGGCTTCATTCGCCTCAGCACTGTTCCTTTGCATTCTCTCTCTTCTTCTCCGCGCCAGAGCGTTCCTGCGAGCAGCGCCGCGAACGTCTTTTCTTCTCCGGCCGCGAGTGTTCCATCGAGGTCGTCCGGGGACGTCTTCTCAATCGCCAGGGAGTTCCTAATCTGAGGGTAAGCCTCAGTTCCAGCCTTTTCTTCTTTTGATTCATGTCCGGTAGTTCTTCTTAGACCGAGAGCAGCTTTTCGGCCGAAAGCAACTCGTCGTGCTCCTCGTCTAGACCTACTCCCCAATCTTCTTTGTCGTCTCCTTTTTCCTCGAACCTTCCTTTCTGTTATGGCGGACGAGGCAGAACCCGTCCCTGCTGCTGTCGAGCCTTCCACAACTGGCCGCCGTCAGACCGAGAAGGTCTCGGACGTAGCTTGCGCTCTTAGTGTCGATGAACTGAAGGGCATAACTAACTACTATCTGATTCCCTCTTGGATGATTTCCGTTCGACCTGGGAGGCGTACAAGAGCTAATTCCGTTCGGCCGGGTTGCTTCTCGATTTACGAGTACAGCTTCTGGGCAGGCTTTCGCCTTCCCCTTCATCCTTTTGTCGTAAACCTTTTAAGCTTTCATGGACTGGCTCCGTCTCAATTTTTCCCGAATTCTTGGCGGACGGTCTACGCTTTCTTGGCTCTTAACTCCATTCTTGACTTCATCCCTTCTGTAAATATCTTCCGTTATCTCTTTAAAATCAAACCTCAAGGGAGGTCTTCTTGGTTTTGCTTCGTCCCCCGCTTTGGTCGGGGGATTTTCTCCGAGAAGCCCTCGTCTATTCATCATTGAAAGGAGGATTTCTTTTTTGTTTCTCTACCGGAGGGGAATAAGGGTGTCTGACCCTTTCCTACCGAATGGGCGCCTTTGGTCGAGGGCATTTCCGACTGCCCATCCCTCAACCCCGAACAGCTTGCTGACGCCCACCTCTTTGAGGATGACGCTCCGTACATCATTGCTGAGCTTCTCGAGGACGAAGACATGCTCATAGAGATGGGAGCTTGGCCGGATCCGTCGCACTCTCCTCTCCGGGCCTTTTCCTACCTTCCTCCCGGAGATGCTCCGGGAGAGGCCGAGGCAAGGGTTACCGCGACTAGGGGTCCGGCCGAGGTCCATCATCCGTCCGAAGAGGGCGCTGAAGCAATGACCGGGGGTAAGTCGGCTTTTGGGTCATAAAAGTATTGTTGAACTTCTCATAACTCTTCTTTTCTGCTTTCAGAAATGTCTGGTCTTAGGGGCCTTATGAGCCGGATCTCTCGACAGCCCGCATTGTCTCGATCGTCCCAGCCGCGGCCTACGGAAGGGAGGTCGGTCGAAGGAGTTTCGGCCCCGGCCATTCGGCCGGCGAGGCAGACAGCAGCTTCTGCCGAAGGCCGCGCGGCTGCCGCTGCTCTCGAGAGGGAGTGACGGAAGGGGAAGGCGGTCGCCGGGGGGAGTGAGCGGTCCGAGAAGCAGAAGCGCCAGGACGACCGCGACGAGAGGGAATTTGCCCCGGTGACCAAAAAGCCGGTCTCGGGACGGGACGCTCCGCTCTCATCGTCTCCCCAACCGTGGGGGGGCGATTCCCCTTCGGCCACAGGTGCCGCGACGGATACGGTGTTATCGTATCCCTTTGGGGCTGCCGGGACCCACATGTCTCGGGAGTATGGGCACGAGCCATGGCGCCCGGACACAGGGGTATTCATAGACGACAGTCTGGATGATTCCCAGACATGCCTGCGCTTGGCTCGGGGCTTAACCATCTCAATGGCCGGAGACGAGATTCGGGAGTTCTCTTCGGAAGGCCTGTCCCTGCAGTGTGTCCGACACGCCATCCAGGTGAGACCTCCCTCTTTGGACTCACTTCTCGCTGTTTCCTTTAGTTGCTTCGGCTCACGTTTTTCTTTTTTTCTGCTGAAGGCCGCGGTCATGTACTGGGCTCTCGCTCGCCGCCAGGCCCTCATCCAGCATAAGCTTCAGGACATCGATCAAGCCTCGGATCAGCTGGCTTCGGGCAAGGTGGCCTCGGTGCAGGGAGATCTCGAGGCCAACATCGATGTCTTTATTGGGGCAAACGTGCGGCTGCGGTCCGACCTGGACGGACAAAAGGAGGTGGCTCATATAGCCGCCGAGGCCCAGAAGAAGGCCGAACGTCAACTAGATCAGGCCCGAGCAAAGATTGCATCTTTAAAGGCCGAGATCCAGAACAAGGAGAAGGAGCGGGACGAAGATCGCCGCCGTTACGCCGAAGCTGTATCGGCCCTGAAAGCGGACTTGGAGGCCAAGTCCAAGGAAGCTGATGATGTCGCTCGCACGGCCGTGGCGAGTTATAAGGAAGGCCCAGAATATGCTGATGAAATGCTCGATGCCGGGGCTAAGGCGGCCGCGACCATGTTTGACCTGGGGATGGCCATTGCCTAAAAGACTTGTCCGGACATAGATCTGATGGGTTTCGGCTTCCCTACCGAAGAAGAAGGTGAAGAGCTCTTAGCCTGGTGGCGACAGCTGAAGGCCGAGAGGATCCCGGCTTCTCCGGAAGACGCAGCGGCGGGTTCGGACCATGCTTCTCCTCCGACGTCTCCAGGCCATACTCCCGTTGATATGGATGGCGAGAACGCCGATAGCTAATCCGGGGGCTTGTCCCGGTTATTTTTGATTTTAAGATGCCGAGGCCGGTACATGGCCTACTTTTGTACTCACATATATAGAAGTGATTTGTACTTGTTTCATGACATATCGTTCTAAGTAGATAACCGAGTTCGGTCCTATATGTGGCTGAAGCCATGTTGCTCCCGATACGGTTTGCATGGCCGAAGCCACTCCCGATACGGTTTACACGGACTTAGAGTAATGCTGTTCCCGATACGGTTTGCATGATCGAAGTCACTCCTGGTACGATTTACACGGACTTAAAGAGTAATGCCGCTCCCGATACGGTTTGCATGGCCGAAGCCACTCCCAGTACGGTTTGCACGGACTTAGAGTAATGCCGTTCTCGATACGGTTTGCATGGCCGAAGCCACTCTCGGTACGGTTTGCACATACTTAGAGTAATGTCGCTCCCGATACGGTTTGCATGGCCGAAGCCACTCTTGGTACGGTTTGCACGGACTTAGAGTAATGCCAAACACTATTTCGGAATAAAATATTCATTCTAGGTGTTCGGTTTAATCCCGGGAAAACGCCTTACATGAAATAGCGCCGAAGGCGCTCTACATTTCAGGTGCGAGGGAGAGATTGGCCGGAAAGAGTCTCCAGCCGATAGGCCCCTCTTCGGATTACTTCTCTCACCCGATAAAGGCCCTCCCAGTTTGGAGAAAGCTTCCCTACGGTTTCGGTCGGCTTGAATATATGGGCGTTCCGCAATACGAGGTCTCCGGCTTCAAAACTTCGAGGCTTCACTCGAGCGTTATGATATCTCGCTATGCGTTGTTGATATGCCGCTAGCCGAATGCGAGCTTGATCCCTTGTTTCTTCTATCAGATCAAGGTGCTTTCTCAGGGCTTCATCATTATCCTTCGGATCATAAGCAAGAACCCTCGGCGATGGTAGGCCGATTTCAACAGGAATAACAGCTTTCACTCCGTAGTCCATTCGGAATGGAGTTTCTCCAGTAGAGGTTCGGCTTGTTGTTCGATAAGCCCATAGAACACTTGGTAACTCTTCGACCCATCGGCCTTTAGCTTTGCCGAGACGAGTCTTCAGTCCTTGCAATATGCTTCGGTTAGTGACTTCGGCTTGGCCATTCGTCCGAGGGTGTGCTACCGAAGCGAATTTATGTAGAATACCGAAGCTGGCACAGTTGTCTTTGAACCGATGTCTGTCAAACTGCTTGCCATTATCTGAGATGATTGCCCGAGAGATGCCGTAGCGGCAAATGATGGACTTTCATATGAAGCTCCATGCATTATTATCCGTGATGGACGCAAGGGGCTCGACTTCAACCCACTTGGTGAAATAATCTACCGCTACAATAAGGAATTTTCTCTGGCCAGTGGCAATGGGAAAAGGTCCCAAAATATCAATCCCCCATTGGGCGAACGGCCAAGGGTTTGACAGAGGTGTTAGAATGGTTGCTGATTGGTGAATGAGAGAACTGTACCTCTGGCGCTGGTCACAACAGCGGACGAAAGCAGCTGCGTCCCCTCGGAGCGTCGGCCACCAGTACCCTTGTCTTAAGAATTTATGGGTCAAGGCCCTTCCTCCTGTATGTGCTCTGCAGATTCCTTCATGTACTTCTCGAAGGGCATAATTGGCTTCGGCCGGGTTGAGACATCGGAGGAGTGGCCGGCCGAAGAACTTCTTATACAGCATACCATCTAGAATTAGAAAATGAGAAGAGTGCTGCCGGATGCGTCTCGCTTCTTTCTGATCAGACGGGACCTCCTCTCGGAGGAGAAAGACAATTAAGGGAGTCATCCAGGTCTCTCATTCGGACTCATTCACTTGCATGACCTCGGATTCGCTGAGACTTAGTTCAGACAGTTCTTCTACCAAGACCATTCGGCCTCCTCCCCCATTTTGAGTTGATGCTAGCCGAGAAAGGACATCGGCTCGAACGTTCTCGACCCGCGCTATGATCTTGCAAGTTACCTGTAGATAGGACGCCATCAGTGCGTCTCGGGCCTCGTACTCCTCGGTGATTTGATTGACGATAAGCTGAGAGTCGCTGAACGCCTTTATCTTCTGCGCACCGAGCCTTCTAGCGGCCCGAAGGCCTGATATAAGGGCTTTGTACTCGGCGGCATTGTTAGTAGCCGGGAAGGTGAAGCGCAGGGTGTACTCTGTGACGATCCCTTCTGAAGATGCCAAGATCCACCCGGCGCCACTATCCGAAGAGCATGCGGATCTGTCAACGTATAACTGCCATTCATCGGCCGAGGACAAAGGAGTCGAGGACAAAGGAGCCGAAGTGATTTTGACTTTAGGATTTGCTCTGATTATTTCTAGTTGAAGGGCCGAAGATGATTCGGGAGTGAGCTCTGCGATGAAGTCGGCCAAAACTTGAGCTTTTATTGCAGTCCGAGGCCCATAAGAGATGTCGAACTCCCCCAGTTCGATCGCCCATTTTGCTAGTCTCCCAGACACTTCCGGCCGAGAGAGAACCTGCTTCAAAGATTGATCTGTGAAGACCTTCATCGAATGTGCGAGAAAATAGGGCCGGAGCCTCCTCGCGGAAGCGACGAGGGCCAAGGCCAGCTTTTCAAGAGCCGGATACCGAAGCTCCGCTCCGTGGAACGCTCGGCTTACATATAAACTGGCCTTTGAATACCATCTTCTTCCCGGATGAGGACGGCACTGATAGCTGCTTCAGAAGCGGCAAGATAAACGAACAATTGCTCACCTCGGACCGGCTTAAATAAAACAGGAATATTGGAGAGATAAGTTTTTAGCTAATCGAAGGCCGACTGACATTCGTCTGTCCAAAAGAAATTGCTAGTCTTCTTCAACAGCTTGAAGAAGGGGAAACAATGATCCGCTGCCTTTGACATGAAGCGGCTTAATGTAGCAATTCGCCTGTTTAGTCTTTGAACTTCTCGGACGTTCGCCGGAGGGCGCATTTGGAGGATGGCCGTAATCTTCGCAGAATTTGCCTCCACCCCTCGGCGGGTGACCATATAGCCGAGGAACTTCTCGGAGGCTACGCCGAAGGCGCACTTGGCAGGGTTCAGCTTCATTTTATACCTGCGCAAGGTAAGGAATGTTTCGGCCAAATCGGCCAAATGATCTGCAGCGATGCGGCTTTTTACCAGCATATCGTCGATGTAGACCTCCATATTCCGGCCGAGCTGCGAAGCGAACATTTTGTTGACGAGACGCTGATAAGTTGCTCCAGCATTCTTCAGGCCGAAAGACATCTGGGTGTAGCAATATAAGCCGAGATCGGTTATAAAGCTTGTTTTCTCTTCGTTGTCCGGATGCATTTGGATTTGATGATAGTCTGAATAGGCGTCGAAGAAGCTGAGCAGTTTATGACCGGAAGTGGCGTTCACTATCTGGTCTATCCGAGGCAGCGGAAAACTGTCCATCGGACTAGCCTTATTGAGATTAGTGAAGTCTACACACATTCGGCACTTGCCGTCCTTTTTGGGCACCATCACTACATTAGCGATCAATTCGGGGTGATGCACCTCTCGGAGATGTCCCGCGTTTAACTCCTTTTATACTTCAGCCTGGATGACCATCTTCCTTTCTTGATTGAAGGTGCGCCGCTTCTACTTGACCGGAGGCAATTCGGGTCGACGTGCAGCCGATGTTCTGCCACCTCCGGGTCGACTCCGGACATATCCGAAGGAGACCAGGCGAAGACGTCGAGGTTTTCTTTCAGGAAGTTGATAAGTCTCTCGGCTTCAGTTTTCTCAAGGCCGGAACCTATCATCAATGTTCGGCCTTCCTCTCCTGGAACCGGAACGGTTGTAAGTTCTTTTCTTGGGGATGTTTCGGCTGTAGATTCGATCGAAAGGGATTCGGCCGCAGCCTTCCCTTTGACCGAAATCATATAGTATTGTCGGGCAGCTTCTTGATTCCCCTTGGCCTCGTCGACTCTATGACCGGTACAGAACTTCAGCTTCTAATGGAAGGACGAAGACACAACTCCAATTTCTCCGATCAGCCTTCGGCCAAAAATGGCATTGTAGGCCGAATCAATCTTCACGACGGCAAAATCCGTCTCAATAGTTAATTGTTTTGGGGCTGTACCGAGGGTAACGGGTAGCCGGACGATGTCTTCCACTCGGCAGGGTGCACCATTAAAGCCGAACAGAGGCCCCCGGTGAGGCTTCATATCAGCCTCATTCAAACTCATTTTCAGGAAGCAATCATAAAAAAGTACATTGGGAGCACTTCCATTATCAACAAAGATACGATGAACATCGTAACTTTTCATTACAGCATTTACAACAAGGGCATCGTCATGAGGGATCTAAACGTCAGTCATATCCTTCTGGCCGAAGACGATGTCTTCTTGACGAGATTGCTTCGTCCCGGCATCGATCGATGCTACTTCTGTCGCTGCATCGGCTTGACGACGCCTTGCTCCCTCTCCCGGTCTTCCGGATATCATCATAATTGACTTTACACTGGGTCGTTGGTGTGATGCTTCTGCCGGGGCCGAAGTTACTTTCGGTTGAGGTGGTGCTTCCTTATCCGGGAGTTGACGTTGCCTTGTTGTCTCGGGGGCGTCTCGATTCTGCCGCTGTTGAGGCTGCACTCGTCGGTACTGCGGCAGGTAGCCTTTCCGGATGAGGCGATCAATCTCCTCCCGAAGGTGTCGACATTCGTCAGTTGAGTGCCCAGTTTCCCGATGGTACTCGCAATATTTTCGGGAGTCCCTTCGGCGATGATCAGTTTTGATGCGCTCAGGCTGTCGAAGCATACCTTTCACCTCCCTAAGCATTCGGGAAGGTAGAGCAAGTAACGGCAGATACTGCTGCTGTGGATCCCGGCACTTGTCTCGGCCCCATTCTTCTCTTCAGTATCGCTTGCGAGAAGGTTCATGATCTTCTGGTCTAGGACGTGCTGCTGGAGGGGTAATCGCCGATACTATCTCGGCAGAACTTTTGCCCTTGGACATCATCAGGACTTCTCGGTTGATATATTTATGGGCCGAGCCACCAGGTCCTGGAAAGTGGGAGGATGACGCTTTCCGATGGATCTAAGAAGCCCCTCGTCTGTGCATCCGCTGATGATGGCTGAGACCGCAATCGAACTGTCTAGGTTTGGAATCTGGGCTGAAGGGTCTCGGTCGGTCCTTGCCGAATGGCAAGCAGACTGGCCGAAGTTTTACATTACCGAGTGACATCATAAAATTGATCGATAAACAGTTGGCCTAATTGTACTAGAGAATGAATAGAATTGAGAGCCAACGTTTCAAACTAAGTTAAGGCCGTTTTTTCCAGGGTAAGGGGGAAGAGATGGCAGCGGACTGCCTCAGAAACTCCTCGGACGGAGAGGTAAGAATTGAACCTCTGGAAATGGCAGACTGGATCTGTCATTCCATCATACAGAGGCCCTTTCGGTAATTTAAAGTTGGAAGGTACCTCGACGGCCAGAAGTTCTGGAGAGAAAGGAGTCTACTCCAGGATGGTGCTAGCGAGAGGTGCTCCATATGGCCGAGATACCATCTGCTGCATTTCCTTCCTCATCGCTGTCAGTCGCCAGTCCAGATCCGGGGTAGTTGAAGTGGTGGCCGAACGCCCTTCGGTCTTGGTCGGATGAAATCCGGACGAAGCATTGTCCGGTTCTATCAGAATATGACTAGCGCGGGGAACTCGGCCTTGCGGTCCGAATGGCTCGCTGCGCGCCGAAGCCGCTTCGTCGTGAAACGCCCGCGAGGGTGTTGGCTGTCCCCTCGCAGCTTGAGCAGGACAGTATTGAGGAAGAGGCGGTACCTGCTGTGTGGGCTGATTCAACAACCCCATATGTTGGGCGATAACAGACACCATATCCCGCAGTGGTGCTAGAGAGGTGACAGTAGCAGCCAGTGTGGCCACTTGCTGTTGGAGTTCCTCCACTCGGTCGTCCCTGGGAGTAAGGGACTCCGGTATTGCTGGGAGGACGGAACTTTGCGGAAGAACAGACGGAGTATCTTCGGCGTGGAGTGGCTGCGTCTGAGTCGCTCGTGTCTCCGCCTCGTCTTGGCCAGATTGTCTGGTCACCGGACGATGAGACATGACCTTTTGTCGAGCTTCCCACAGACGGCGCCAAGTGATGTAGTCGAAGCTATCACTGTCGGATTCTAATCTCGGAATCCGACAGTGATAGCTCCGGCTACATCAACTTAATTTTAGAATTGTTAACAATCACCATAGTTTTCATAGTTCTTTGGTTACTGTGAAGAAACCCTAACCATGTCTGCAGTTATAAAGGGTCTTTTGAACATAAATCAACTCCAGCCTTGTTTATTAGGCTTTTTTGTGTTTATCACAACCGGATTGTGGTTATGGTAATGCCATTAGAAAAAAACAACTAATGGGGACTTGGAATCAATGCACCAAGATAACCAATGTGTTATACACGATGGAGTGCGTCTATCACTGTCGGAGGGCTGCACCAATTTCCCTGTGGCTTGGAGACTACTACAGTATGTCTGATGAATAGGATTTTGGACCACAAGTTTGTAAATATTTTGTTTGGCCAGTTTTGGGCTCGTTTAGACTTTTTTTTCTTTCTATTTTTCAAGATTTTCTGTGCGATTATTGCACTATTTTTTTAGGTTAGGGGTATTTTGATCAAGAGTTAAATTTTAGGAGTTTTTAGGGTTTGTTTTCTCTTTAAATAGTGTTGTAAATGATAAGTATTTGCTGCAAACTTCCGCTATTTTCTTGAGTTCCACTTTGAGACGGAGAAGACGATCCTTAGTTGGAAAAGCCCTGTGACGGGGCCAGGTGAGACGTCCGAATATCGTGGGGTGTGACACCTCCAATTGTTCTGCATGAAAAGCAAACAAAGATTATGAAACATCATGGATCCATTGCAACTATATGCTGTCGTCCACATGGCAGGTCCATGGAATTTACCATTTGGGTATCAGAAGGCACTTTGCAATACAATGTCAGGATGAGCATTGACTTTTGGTGCAGGTATACAAAAATCACTAGAAGACCTACCTAGTTACAAAAGGAGTCTCCAAGTAATAATACCTAGGATATCCCTACGATGAATGTCTTTTGTGTAAAATTATAATCAAAGTATACTCAATGGAGTCAATGTGCGGTGATATGTATCAACAAGTAGAGACTGAAGAACGTTTACCTTTTACACCAATGTGCAAATTCAGCATTTTGATTATTAGTGAAGGTTCTCACATTTCTGATGGCAGGTGGTATCTGTTGGATTCATCAGAGCTGGAGATGCATTCAACGTAATTCCCGAGTCTGTGACTTTTGGGGGCACTTTTAGGAGCTTGACTATTGAAGGGCTATCCTTCCTCTCAAAAAGGATAAAAGAGGTAGAGGTGTTGATGACCTTCAATGATTTCATATCTGGATGTACCACTGGCCTTAGGGTTTAAAGTATCATCCGGTTGTCCTCTTTTCAAAAGTCAATATATGGCCTCATTATTATGATAAAACACCATTACTCAATTTACACTAGCTTTGGGAAAATGTGCAGTACCATATATCACATCACTATGGACAAAATGAAGTAAAAAAAGTGAAAGTATGCATGTAATTTTGTCTATATTTTGTGATTGAAAACAGAGTAAGCAAATATTTACCAGTATATTTTAAAGAATCAGGATATTTTATTATGTTGACCACACAATTGCCAAGTACAGGAATATCCACCTAATTTTAATTTTCTAATGGAGCGTAGTCGCCTATAAACTGCTCTATGGTCACAGAAGTACAAGAATTTTCTGTCTCAAAATAGCACAGACCACTGCCAAATGTATTTTTTGCATCATACTTTTTTCAAGAAAAATATACAGACTTATTTTTCATGGCTATGTGCCTCCAAATTTCCCAGGACTGTATGTAACATCAATATACACATACATACAATTTTAGGATTTTTGTGTGTATACCTCTGTGAACTGTTGTATTTGTATGCATATCTCCGACTCACATATTATCCTAAATGCCTCAAACATCTTCAGAAAAGTTGCGGTCAAATGTCGTCAACTCCAACAGAAGCTAGGGTTATACATGCAAGAATTCAGGGGTATGTAAGCAAAAATGCTCGAATCTCTGTGGCATTTGCTGTTATAGTTGACTGCATTTTGACTGGAAGGGTGCAACCGCGACCTTTCTGAACATGTTGAGGGTATCTATGACAATATGTGGAAGTCCGGTATACATACAAATATGATAGTTTACAGGGCATATTTACAAAATCTTAAAATTTTAGGCTCAGGTTATTGTCATTTAGTAAAGTAGGAGGCAAACATATTAACAGAATCTTATTTTCCTTATCTTCTTAAAGAATTGCATGGATGTATTCTTTTGCTTTCATTCACCTAGTTCCTAGGCATAGCGAAGAACAGTGACTTACAAATTCCTCACTGCAAGTGCAGATCATAGAAGCACAGTCTGTTGTCCATCGCTGCAGTGCTACTGTGATTTTTATGGAGGAGGAGGGCATGATACCTTATCCGCCGACTGTCAATGACATAGATGTGTATAGACATGCCAGGAGGGTGGGGGAAGATCTACTGGGGGAGGCCAATGTTCATGTAGCCACGCAAGCCATGGGAGCAGAGGACTTCAGCTTTTACTCACAGAGGATGCCGAGTGCCGCCTTCTATATTGGAGTGAAAAACAAGACAAGGGGTCCTGCCTATGCATTGCATTCCCCCTACTTCTTTATCGATGAGGATGCCCTCCCGATTGGAGCAGCTCTACATGCTGCAGTTGCGATGACTTACTTGGATGGGCATCTTTCTGGTTTGCAGCTGTGAAAGATCCTTTGGTGAAAGACTCTGTGTGAACTTCTGTAATCTTGGACATGAAAGCCTTTTTCTTAAATGTTACCTGACACCATGTTCACAGCCAAGCACAATATGGGTTTGGGGGATGCTACCTAGGGTCTCACTGGGAAGCAACCTCACTGCACCTCATATAAACATCTTCAAGTAGCTTTGCAGCCGAACGTGAGGACAACTGCAAAACGGAATGTGATCACTTATACCCTTTCCCTGGGCCTTTGTATGCACTGTAAAATCTCATCAAGTTGAAATTTTCTTTTGTATCCTCATGAATACAGTGGCTCCAATGTATGTTTAGGGCCCATGCAAAGGGTCCAAGAGAAGGGTCCAGAGGATCCAAGTCCCTGCAAAACACCAGCCCACTACGCACCCACTTCCAGAGTTCTTGTTTCTCATCATACCTCACCCGGCACATGCTTTTCAGTTTTCTCACGGATGCATCTCCACATATTGGTGCACGTCCTTGTCCCATTGGTTTCATCCTCTTGCGCTTTGTATTTTACGAGATTTCAGCCTGTCAATTTTAGATGATATGGCAGCTATCTGAGACGAATTTGTTTGTAATAAGAGTTGCTTGAGCGCACACATTTATATCATCGTTTAGTGAGTAATACTTACTACATCACATGGGTGCAAATAATTTTTATTTTTTTTCTTGTTAAGGTCAGACCGAATTTGACCCACACGTCCGCATAGTTCAATCTCTGATCCGATCCAAAAATCAAGTCTCAGTAAACAGTAACAACCACTCCAAAGGATGGTAAGGGTATTTTTTGTTACTGTTAATTGGGGTTTGATGTTCTATTTTTCAGATTTTTGGATCGTTCAACTGGATTGCACGGACATATGGGCATGGTAGGACCGACTTTAAAAAGCTTTTTAAAAGATAAGAAAAAAAAAAGCTGCCCCCCATGCGGTGCCGCATGTATTTCTCTTGTTTAGTGGCAGGAACAATCGGGCTACCGTGTCATATTTCAATCAGGAATTAGAAACACATTGCTATCAAGAAGCGACTAAATGATATAAAAGACGGATGTCTGGGAATAATCTATTCATATTAAAATTAAAATTTCAATATCTTCATTTTAAGAGGTGCATCTACATCACGTCCATAAGTTTCATGCGTAGAAAATCTATATGCTAAAACACGTTTCAATCCTCAGTTTGTCCTTTTTAACCCAACCAAAGCTGGAAATGGGTTGTATCTGAATTTTCCTTTTCGTTGCACTTATTGTCCAACAATTATTTAATGATTAAGTATTCTTACAAACATATCATTGTAGATATAACTTGTCACTCATAAATGTATTTACAACACGATAAATGTATCAATCAACCTTTTGTTACTTAAGCTTAACGGAACTTAAAGCCACCAATATGAGACACTTACGTGAGCAAGAGTCATTAGTTTTTATCGGGAAGAACTAGATTCAAAGATCATGTATCGTGCTGGACGAAGAAGAAATAAAAAGAAAAATCGCAGCTCCCCAACTCAGTTGAGATGCTAGGATGTTCTCCAATCTTAATTGGCTGTCACCTGAAACTTCCAAAGAAAGAAAAAGAATAGGCAGAGAAGTACCGTTTGTTTGATGAGAGTATTTGCTCAATAGTTAAGTGTTCATCTGTTAAAAGGAACATTCTGAGGCGATCAACCACATTGTTTAAACAAAAAATGAATTCAATAGATGGATTCCAGCATTTTCTTGATCCGTTTAATGCCAAAAGATTCTCGAGTGGCAAGCCATCCAGTCCCGAATAGTTGGCCATGTCTTCTTTGTTTACTCGACTGTTCATGTTCCCAGCAATATAAACACATTTGGTACTAATTGCATCTCCAAACACTTGAACTTGGTGTTTTCATTTATAGGCTTCTCAATAACCTTGACTTCCAAACATGTCAGTCCATGGACAGCATCACGGACGTTTAGGTTTGTAGGTGCATCACAAATGATCAGGAATATCTTCTGCTTAAACAAGTTAGGTTTCTCCAGCAAAGTTAATTTTAAATGGCAAAGCTGCAAACAGATCAACATCTGTGAGCCATAGAATCCTAGGAGGGTGCTTGGTTCCTGCATCAAATATGCATATAATTTTGTATTGCTATTAATAATAGGTATTAGATTGTGTTTTTTCAGTTTTAACATTTGTCTATAAAAATAGAGTTTCAAATGCTTCCTTTTCCCTCTGTCCTCCAGCTAATCTCTTCTTCCCCTTTGGCCACCTCCCTCCATGCCCCTCACATGTGAATTTCCATACTGACATTGTACGTCCTAAAAATATAAGTATCAAAACTAATACCATATCAAAACCAATACTGCAACCAAATGGGGCATAAGCTATTATTCAGCCCATGTCCATGGCTACTATCCTTTGCAATTGTAAACAAAGGCCAGATGCAAAACATAGATCCTCATTCAACTGGCCTTGGCAACCTTAACAGAAGTATGGTAACCGATTGTCTCATTTCATTCAAAAAGAATCCAGGAGGCACCGATGAGTTAATTTGAAGTCCATACGTTCTGTTTGGTAAAAGGAAAATACCTAACCTAATTAGTTTATGCTAGGACAATCATAAATGACCTGATAAATCCATGATATGGTGTTCCTTTCACCATGAAAAAAAGGCCCGTCCAGGATGCAATATGATATGGTTTCATCTCTTCATATCTGTGGCATTTTCTCTTAACAGATTCTAGAGTTTTTGTCATTAGATCTCCTAGGGGATGAAGCAGCTCCATTGATGCAAAGAAGAAAGGTGACGGTTCATATGGAAAAGACAATACATAGATAAGCATCCCGCACATGCTAGCTTAAGGCATGGATTCTACTTACAGAAGGTAGTCATTAGAATCCAGTGATGTGTTCATGGAGACCATTGTTTTCTCACTCTCCCTTATGAGAAAGTTCTCCAATGAATTAATGAAAGCAACATTTCATGCAGCTGCTGCAATAACTTACATGAATTCCCGTGCGGAATGACACTTTGAAAAGCTTTCGTTAAAGTTAAGTGCTTCTTAGAAATGGATGGATCAGTGTATATCTTCAGTAAACAGTTCAAGAATGATATTTGGAAGTCACTGTCCATGACTTGGGGTGGCGAGCAGTTCAAAGTTGAACCACTTTTAAAACTCAGCGAGTTGCCTCAGGAAAGATAAAAAGTAGATTCCAAGTCAATCTGATTGAACAGGAGGATTCGCAACAAGGGAAAATGCCGCAAGAAAAGAAAAACATAAAATGACATCTTCAGTCTCTACTGCTACTGACTGTAGATTGAGGAGAAATTTCTGGTGCCTCTGAATTACTTTTTTTCATTCTTTCTCATAGTTAAGTTTGTTTATATTCTAAATTTCATAATTAAGTTTGTTTCTAATATAAATTTCTTGGCTGGATGAAAATTCCATTGGCAGCAAAAGACCACTGGTTAACCAGGAAGCAAAGAGGTTAATAACTGGATACAAATGAAAAATTCATACTCAGCAATAAGCTAACAGAATAGCACCAGAGATAGAAATAGAAGATTAAGGGAAGAGCCTACATCCTTGGCATCCTTACCATGGCCTGATAGCATGAAACTTTATTGTATCTGTTTAAAAGGCCATCAAGGAACTGATCATGCCCAGTAAAAGAACCACAAATCCTGAGAAACAGAAAATAAGTCTAAATAAGATGTGGACTAACAGAGTAAAATAAGTCAGGAACAGATACTTTGTTTTGAGATGCTGATGGGTTCACTCTTCATCCTGCATCAAATCAAACAAAGAACTTGTTATGTTATGTTCAGCTATAATAAATACTTTGTTTTGAGATGCTGAAGGGCTCACTCTTCATTCTGGATTAAACAAAGAACTTGTTATGTTATGTTCAGCTATTGAAGAATTAATCAGTCTTTGCAGATGAATATGAGAAGGTAGACATACCATATGAACAAAGTCATTCAGTCTCAAGATCTGCAACATATTTAGGACGGTGTGATCCCGTATGTTCAGCATTGGGTCCCTTGTTCCACGCTTGCTAATGAACCAGTAGCTTGATCAGCTTGGCAGAATATGTGTGAAACCATCAGGACTGCAGAAGGATCAGTGATGAAAGCCAGATGTGGCAATAAGGCACCAACAACCATGTCCAGTTGCCTTTTTAGACTATACAGGTTGTCCAAGGATAAGAAAGGGATCCTTCCACCTAGCTTTGCTTTATATAAGAACTCAAAGGAATGAGGGCAAAGGTGAAAGCCGATAACAGTCTCACAGATTTTTATTCTTACAGAACCACAAATCAGAGTGTGTTTGTGACAACAATCTCAACTGAGCTTCTGTGATATACTATATCTGAAGTCATCAAGACACCAATCTTCATTTACTGTGTTCATGACTTTCATATGCATGCCGAAGTATGCTGCTGTCCTAGGGCCTGGAGTTCACATAACCCTAAGTGCAAGAACACAACGTAAGTAATAAAACAAAACTGTGCTATGTTATGTTCCATAGTTTATGGACCAGAGTCATCAGACAATTGATGACCAAACTCAAACCACACATATTTGTGTATGAAGCTAGTCATCACATTTTGTCCACATATCAAAGAGTACATCTCCAACTTATCTGTGATTGACAATGAAGCAAAAATACCATTTGCAATACCACTTCAACTGCGATTTTGGCTTCTGCTGCTTTGGAATTCACGGCAAGGTTTAGCACTCATCTCCACTATGATGATGTCATTTAAATGGAGAACTTCCAGATACCCTTAATCTGCATCATAGTTCTCAAGATCTCATTTTAATTTGAGTCTGAGTCTATCACAGGGCAAAATTTTCCATTATCTCCAATTTTCAAGGACAAAGCAACGTCCTGATAACATGTCACATCATACAGATTAGCTTGCATGTTTACATGGGAATACTAAGGAATTGACAATAAAAATGTCCTCCTCCAAGGACAAAATCTAGGTTCCAACAGCATGTAATAATTTACAAATACGCCCACATATTCACATCACAAAACAAATTGAAAACTTTCTCCAGTATGAACTAAATCCAACTACACCCTGGTACCTTCCTAATACACCGTTCCTTCATCATATTCCTCACTTCTGAAACATCTGCCCACCTATTTGCTGCAGCATAGATATTTGACAATAATACATAGTTACCTGCATTCGTTGGCTCAATATCAAAAATTTTTCTGGCAATAATCTCTCCAAGTTCAACATTGCCATACACACAACAAGCCCTCAGCAGTGCACCCCAGACACCACCGTGAGGCTCCACTTTCATTGACTTAATGAGATCATAAGCCTCTGTCAAATGCCCAGCCCGTGCAAGAAGATCCATTATACATGCATGATGATCCAAAGAAGGAACAATATGATATTCATGCTTCATCAGTTCGAAATATCTTTTACCCTCTACAACTAGACCAGCATAGTTACAAGCCGCGAGGAGCACTGTAAATGTCACCTCATCAGGTATTAGCCCTTCATGAAGCAGCCGAGGAAAGAGCTCTACTGCCTTAGCCCCATGCCCTTGAAAGGAATACCCCTGCATCATGGAGCAATATGTTATCAAATTTCTCTTTGGCAGTGCCTCAAACAAAATGCTCGCCCTCTCCATGTTGCCACATTTTGCATTCATGTCTATGAGAGCAGCAATGACATGTGCCTGCTTGAAATCGATTTCACTCTGAGTGACATATGCGTCTGCCCATTGCGCCAACTCAAGCCTACCCAACTGGGAGCATGCTGACAGTAAACCCACCATGACGAATTCATCAGGCCTGATGTTGCGATCACACATATCAAAGAAGAGGTTTATTGCCTCATTCGCCCTGCCATTCTTCACATAGCCCGATATCATCGCTGACCAGGAGAAGATGTCCTTCTCATCCATATGTTCAAACAGAAAATTTGCGGAAGCCATATCCCCAGCTTTGGCATACCCATCTATCAGGGAAGTGAAAGACACAGCATTTCTCTCAGGCATTTCATTGAAAATCCCACGGGCACTTTGCAGATCCCCAGACTTCACATACCCATCAATAATCGCATTCCATGTAGTAATATTCTTCTCTGGCATTTCATCAAACAATTTCCTGGCAGACACCACATCACCACAGCTCAAGTACCCAAACATCATGGCCGTCCAAGATACCACATTGGGGTTCCCCATCGCGAGGAAGAGCTTGCAAGCAGACGCAATCTCCTTGCACTTCCCATACAAGTCAATCAGTGCCGTCCCGACGAATACGTCGGCCTCCAAGCCCAACCGGAAAACGGCACCGTGGATGGAGGTGCCCTCCCGGAGCGCCCCCGCGTTGGCACAGGACTTGAGGAGGGGAGGGAAGGTGAAGCCATCGGGCCTCACCTCCGCCCTCCTCAGCATCAGCCTGAAGAGCGACAGCGCCCGGGGGAGCGGCGAGCGCTCGGCGTGGGCCTTGACGAGGGTGTTCCAGAGGCAGAGGTTTGGTGCGGTCACCCGGTCGAACACCTCGCGGGCGTAGCGAGGGGAGGAGGAGCAGAGGGCGCCGCAGAGGCAGAGGAAGCGGGAGACGACGATCTGGTCCTGCTCGAGGCCCTTCCGGACGATGCGGGCGTGAATCTGGTAGAGACCCGAGAGGGTTTTGCAGGACTTGAGGAGAGTTGCCACGGAAGAGTCGCGCACGGCCGGGGAAGCGGTAGCGGCGGCTGCGAAGTGTAATAAGGTCATAGAGAAAGGGGACCGGAGGTGGCGGCCGGGGGCGGCCGCGGGTAGGCGCGGAAGAGGAGGATGGAATTACGAGTAACTGCCATCAGAAGAGTTTTTTACGAAAGGTTTGCATAAAAGACCTCATGAAGAGGGACCTAAGACTTTCGAAATCTTATCACCACTAATCACTAGGATGTAGGCGAGTCATAGATATCTGTATATTTGTGTTCTTATTGTCTATGTAAACATGACTTCAAACTCAATAGTATTCAGATTAAATGACTAAAGTCCGCGTTCGTAACAAACAGGATAAGGATGTGTACAAATTGGATGCCTGGACAATTTATATATATTTACTAGAAACTACTTTAAAATATCGAATTTTCTATTGGTTTGACACCTTTAAAAATAAGGAATGTGTCATGTATGTGATCTTCGGAAGAATAAAAACATATGTACACATATATTTTAAATAAATGACATCCGTATCAACCTTTAAGTCAGATATAAAATATATACTTATATTTGATAAAATTGAATAAGGATATGACTACAAAATAATTTAATTTGGGTTGATATGCTAATGCTTTGTGGATCATTGGCTTTTCTTGTCGGATGAGCACTAGGTAGGATTAATGTACTAGTAACGCGTTGACCTCTAGTCAACTTCTACCGCATATAGTTCCAGCCCAATAAATAGCACGGACCGGCCCAAGAAGGAGTAGACTCTGAGCTGGCGGGTCAGACTAAAAAAACGTCTGAATAAATATTTGCCTTGGGGCATCGTGATTTGGTTGCTGTCGTCTGATTATCGTGAGTATAATTCTATTATTTATTATAAAAAAATTATCGAATTAGAGGATCACCCTAACTCAATATTCATACTATCGGAATTTAATCCGGTGACTGAAACAAATAAGAAAAAAAAGATCACGCCTTCCAACAATTTGAGGTGCACACAAGTGCGTGCATACAATACAAACTGAATTGTTGGATCATATAGAGACAAATTGTTTTAACAATTTAATCAGATGATTGTAATGATTAATATCTCAAGTGAGCCCTGAATTTGGTACTTTTTAAAATTTTTTTAAGTCATCTAATTTTCAAAATCAGATGACCTCTTTCTGCCAGCTATCCGCTATGGTAACTAAGGATCGATACAAATGGGTCAGATTCAGTGTTAGATCCAAATTAGATCTGTGACCATATCCATTATATTATCAATTTATAAAGACTATCTATTAACCATCTTATAAGATAGTAATCGGTCATTAGCCATCTTATAAGATAGTAATCGATCGGATAATGGGATCTTTAGTGCACCATACGTATTCGGTCATAAGAGAAATTGTATCCAGTCCTTTATCCGTTAAATATATTGATTTAGAAAGACTATACTATAGTAACCATATACATCTCTAGCGGTACTCCAACAAAAATGCTAGCTTTGAGCGGTATCTCCTCGTAAACAAATATCTTTTAAGGCCACCACCAAGGAAGATGACACAAACTGTTCAGTGCCGTGTACAAGACTACAACCTTTCCCAGTTTGTGGATGCCGATGATAACGAGATGAAGAGGAGTTCTCTTCTTTCGCCTACTTTGTCGCTGGCGGATGGCACTTAAGTAGGAAACCCAAGGAAGGGCGGAAGGGAGTCGAGAATGCCGCCCGAGACAGCCCATGAGCCATGTACGACTTCTCCCCGCTATGCGCAGCTGCCACAGTCTAGAAGAGAACAATTTCTAATCCACCACAACCACTACCTTCTTCCTGTTAAAGACCCCCATCCTATCCCAACTCCCAACAGGCCACAGGGCATCCCATTGCGAAGGTAACGCAGCCTTATCTTTACGTACGTGTGTGTGCTCTTCTCTTCTCCTCCTCCACACTGTCTGCAGGTTCTCAACCCTAAGTACTCTTCTTGCAGGAACTCGAGGATGGCGACTTTCTTGAGAGCCATCTTCCTGTTTTCCTTCCTCTTCGCGCTTTTGGCTTCCTCCATAGCAGCCAGCGGCGCCAACCATAAGCGCGGAGCTCCTCGAGTGCCTGCTCATGGGATCCTGCTGTCACGGCACCTGCCGCAGCAGAGAGCTGCCGGCGACCCGGGGAAGCCCTACCAGACGTACTACTACACGCAGACGCTAGACCACTTCGGATTCCGGCCGGAGGGCTGCGCGACGTTCCAGCAGAGGTACCTGGTGAACGACACCCACTGGGGCGGCGCCAAGGCGAAGGCGCCCATCTTCGTGTACACCGGCAACGAGGGCGACGTCGAACTGTTCGCGCAGAACACCGGCTTAATGTTCGACACCGCGCCCTACTTCAAGGCCATGCTCGTCTTCATCGAGGTAAACTTTCGAATTAGCTAGGTACCATTTGGGACAGGTTCTGAAGTCCGCTGTTTTCCGCCATGTTCAAATCCATTTAGCTGGTTTCGCGATCGAGTTGTATCTAGAAGCTGGCTAGATGATGACTATTGGAATCCGTTTGTAAGTGATTGGTGGGGAACGCCAATTCTGTGTGAAGGAATATTTGGTAAGCCATAATGTGTGTTCGAAGACGCAAGCAACCTCAGAGATTTGGTTCCATGAAGAGTAGCTTGCAGTAGCTGAAGATAAAGGGATACTAAAGTTTACACGGAAGAGGACTTTTCCTAAGTTAGGCTACCCAATTAATGCTCTTTATTATCCCTTCTTAATTAGATGAGTAGACTATAAGTAGTACTGCTTCACATTCTTTACCCGCCTTGACTCGAAAGGAAGACGTACAATAGTAAGCAAGTGGCCAATTATTAGGTTAAACAGAAAAACTCTGGGTGATGCTATTCTTACATTCTTAATGTACTCTCTTTGATCATCATAATAAAAAGTTCCCTGCGATAAATTTAGTTGGATGGTTGAGAGATTAGGAGTATATTAAATGAGTAACTTAAGAAAGTACAAAAAATATTTCCCTAAATTTTTATACTGATATGCACAAGAGATGAGATAATCGATATATATAAATTTTTTTAAACCAAGCACGCTTAGTAATTGGTGTTCTGATTATGTGATCGATTGTTACCATCAGTTCATAGTCTTTCTAAATCGATAATATAGTAGATCAAATTATTGATCTATCTTAAATCCACACTTAGTCTTACCTCTGCCTCCAGTCATCATCCTGCTGGTCAGATGTAAGGTCCACTTTAATTTGCTTGATTCCTTGGATGTAACTGATGGGTACGTATGAAAAGATTTAAACGGATATATCAGTTAATAAGTAGATACACTTGGCTAATCTAGTGTAATCATGCAGAGTCTCAGATGACACAAACTTGAAATCTTAAAAAGCATGTTTTCAATGAGAACCCATATGTTATCTATCTCCTAGGAAGAATGCTAAACCAGGGTTGTTGCCGTTTTATTTAGTTTTTATTTCCTTAATTTTTCTTCCTGTAGAAAGTAGGAAACCACATTAATGTTGAAACTTAAATAATAATGTTGCAGCATAGGTATTACGGGAAGTCTATTCCATTTGGCAGTGAAGAAGTGGCGTTCAGCAATACGAGCACTCTTGGATACTTGAGCTCTACGCAGGCCCTGGCGGACTTTGCAACCTTAATCCTCGATCTGAAGAAGAATCTAACGGCGGAGGGATCCCCCGTTGTGGTCTTCGGAGGTTCATACGGTGGAAGTATGAGACGGAACTTTCTGCTATACATATACATTGACCTTTCAATATTTTCGCTTTTTGGAAGATCCCAATCTGATTATATTTTTCATCTTCTTTTCTTTTTCAAAAGTAAGCAACGACTTAAAAGAAAAAAGCTAAAGTCATTCATGTTAAATATAAAAACATGTTTTATCAGATATTTTAGAAAGATACTCGTTTTTGCAAAGTTTACTCCATTTCTTATGTTGTAGATTTGAGAAACATTAATAATGTTTGAAGTAATAGCGAGAATTTTCCTTTTTAGTTTATAGTTTTCTTCCTTGGTCTATTTTTTTGTATCCAACATTTTGAGGCCTGTGACATATATAACGTTTGTTTACATCTTCATTATGCAGTGCTGGCTGCATGGTTTAGGTTGAAGTACCCTCATGTTGCAATTGGGGCCGTCGCATCTTCCTCTCCAATCCTCCAATTCGAGGACATCGTCTCGCCATACACCTTCAATAGCATCATCACCAACGATTTTAAGGTTTGGGCTAATTAAAATGAGTAAATTTGTTGCGCTGGCCAATGTTTTTAATTTTAATTTTTATAGACTTCAACCTAATATATGTTCATATAATTTGATCTTTGATTGGACAACTCAAAAAATTTAAAAATTCAATAAAAAAGTTTAGATCGTTTGATCTCTTATCAGATTGTATGAGTATATAAGGCATAATAGGGTTCACCAACTTTTTTTTAAAATTAAAAATATCAGCAAGCAGCCGGTGTAGCATCGGCTGTGCAACAAGTGTTTCTCAATTAAAATATATGAGAACCTATACACACACACACACACGATGTTAACACATATAGCTTTCAATTTCTCTTGTTTTTTTTTTTTTTAAAATCAGAGCGAGAGCGAGAACTGTTACAAGGTGATCAAGAACTCGTGGAAGGAGATTGAAGACACCTGGAAGCAGCCAGGTGGACTGGAAAAGCTGGAGAACTCTTTTAAGATCTGCAACAAGTTAGAAATCTTTCATTCATGGATCCCATATATAATTAGGCCTGCAGCCAGCTTCGCATGAGCTTGTTGCAGCATGTGCCTGATCTGTGTTTTATTAATGTGGCTGCAGGAATGAGATTAGTGCCTCCGACCTCAAGGACTGGATCTCCACCGCACTGACCTACACAGCCATGACAGACTACCCAACCCCTGCTAATTTTCTAGCCCCTATGCCAGCTTATCCAGTGAAACGGGTATATTTATAATCTATGCCTTAGTGTCACTGACTAATTAAGCCAACTCATGAATCACCATTTGAAATGAAATTAGAGGGAACCAATTGATCCTTCCATTCAATGTACTTGGAAAATTTGATCATGGCCTACAGCCACCCATATTAGCTAGAGAGAAATCAATTTTTTTTTCAGGAAGGAGCTGGTGATTTTAGATATATATGTATTAAAGCACATATATATAAACTGTTGCAGATGTGCAGGGCCATAGACAATCCAGCGACGGGCAATGATACGTTCGCCAAACTGCATGATGCTGTCAGCATCTACTACAATTACACAGGAACTCTCAAATGTTTTAATCTGTACTCGTCATCCTCGCCTGGACTGGGATACGACGGCTGGTTATTCCAGGTGAACAATCTGATCCATCCTTTCCTAGTTTTGTTTTGTGTTGTAGGAAATTAAGGAGTTGGCTTTCTGGATAAGGAGTGTCTAAAAGGATCGATGCTAGTTGGACATTGACATATGTTGTAAGTGCCGGGTGATGGTTGATGCTAAATTTGTTTCTTATTCAATGTAAGATATTCTAATATTTCTCTCACATAGATAAAATTAAATATAGAATGCGCGACCGAGGTTTAACTATAAACTCTAAAATAATACTAAGATTACTGAGCCATTTAATACAAAAATCTTAAGATATTCAGTGGAGAGAAACTCTACTATAATTTAGAACATATTTTGATTTTGTTCCTTACTCAATGTGAGATTATTTTAATATTTGATTTTCTTTGAAATATTTTAAAACAATGATGAGGGCAACAATAATTTACTTCAAATATCAAGAGTTGCATGATCTTTACCAAGCAAAAACTAGTAGATGAAATATTGATTTCACTTACGTTGATACGGCACGCACATCACGCAATTTCTTTTGAATTCTCGCTGTAAGGACAAAAAAAATCTCATGGAGTAGCATCTGACACGTACGTCATACTTTTAAAATTTATATAATGCCCTTAAAGATCTTAAAGCAATATAATTGAAAACTTAGCCGTTTTAAATCAATTAACCTGTACTTGAGGGGTTCAAAGAGTTGAGATCCTTTCAGTGTACTATTGGACAGACGCATCCGCCCTCTCTCCTCTCTGCACTGTTGAGAGGATTTCTTCTGGACCCTAAATGAATCAGTTAATCTCATGTTGCCCATGTTAAACATGGCCAAATCAGAAGTTAACTCATAGAAGTTTCTCCCTTAGTAGGGAAAGAAAGTTGGACTTCTTTGTGCCTATATACAGGTATGCTTGTTTACTTTACTTTTTTCATCTATACAGGCGTGCACGGAGCTGATTTTGCCTACAGAGGGAAACAATGTGGACAGCATATTTCCGGCTTCCACATACAACTACTCGGTGCGAGAAGAATATTGCCGAGGAGTGTATGGTATAGAGCCGAGGCCTCACTGGATTACTACAGAGTTTGGTGGGCATGTGAGTTCGATTTCACCATAAAACTTCAAATATTTGCTTGCAACTGGACGTAAACAAAACTGCTGCCTCTGTGAACTTCGGGTCCTGCAAAAGCTAGCCTTCAGTCGACATAATTAACTCAAATTAATTTCTTAATTGCTTGGTTTTTGAGCAGCATATCAAGAGAGTTCTTAAACGATTTGGGAGCAATATCATCTTCTTCAACGGATTGAGGGATCCATGGAGTGGTGGAGGGTATAGGAGCACAAATTTCTCTTTTGTTTTGTTTTGATATGTGCAGCGGGCATAATACTAAAAGTTGCTTTCTTTCTCTGTTGGCTGGCAGTGTATTGGAGAGCCTTTCCGACAGCCTGATTGCTATTGTGGCACCGCAAGGTCTCTCTCTCTCTCTCTCTCTCTCTCATGCATTTATAAATGAAACCCCCAATCATGTATCTTTCTAATATATATCTTATTACCCATATCATTCTTTTAACACTTCTTCCCCATTCACTATTTGCAAGGTTTATTTTTTATAGATGTCATCTGTTTTACAAAAAGAAAAATTATAAGGACTATCTAGAAAGAATTTATACATATTTATGATGATTTGAAAGTAAGATTCCTTTGTTGCCTCTAAAAACAACAAATGAACAAGTTTATGTTGACGCACAGTATGTTTGATAATTTTACCTTTATGATAATTTTAAAAGATAAAAATATAGTAGGATAAAGATAAAAAGATACACATATTGCTTAAAGAATAATGATAATGATAGAGCCATTATTCGATCCGATCTATCCAGTTACATCACTGCACACTCTTACTATAGCATATAAGCTTGAATGAAGCAATGAGGAAGAAAATGCTTGTTTTTAGGATATCCCATAACCATATAATACATTGCTGTAGATAGCCTCACCGTAGATCTTTTATATAACAAGTAAACTCAGCTATAATATATATGAGTATTTCGACTCTGATGGGACGGCTTCCAATTCCCATTACAGTGCAACTGGATATTACAAAAAACTCAATTAGGTCGGTACTTTGATCAAACATGCCAGATTGCTATGTCAATTGAATTACCAAAGGGATCACTATCTTATAGAATTGTACAACTCTTCCCTTAATTAGTCTAAAAACAACTCCGGCAAACGCAGGAAATGACACAATCATATTTTTGTTGAACACGAGAAATAATATTGTTATTGCCTCAGCATAACAAAATAGTTAATTTAAATCCCTTTTCCGCATTGAATAAGAAATAGAAAGGGTCTTTTTTGGTGTATTCGCACATGATTGGTATGAAAGTAATCTATCTTAGACAAACCTAAAAGTAGTATAACGAAAGCTGTAATGGGGTGTACATGTAATATGTTTTTCCAGTACTGAACTATTTGATTGTTCCATGCATGGCATTACTTGCTGTACACGTGATGGGATCGAGTAGGAAGATGGATATATATATAGGTGAAAACCTCATATCCGTGGAACTAACAATTTTGATAGCAGTAATAACAAGTTCCTTCTACTTGTCTAGCTTTCTATTTTTGTAGGTCGTTTGGTTTGATGCCAAATATCACAAAACATATACTGTGTTTATATTTCGAATACCACCACCACACGTGCACAGACATATATATGCTGCATATTTTGTACACATATACTTAATGATCCATAAAAGGTAATTTCTATGGTTATATTCAGATCTAGATCACTGCGAAATCATGGCTTGGTCACATCAACTTATTTGTATAAAACCTATCATATTGCAAGTTGAGTAATACTTGCAAGATGTAGCTTAACTTT
Source organism: Zantedeschia hybrid cultivar (assembly GCA_030544215.1). NCBI lineage: Eukaryota > Viridiplantae > Streptophyta > Magnoliopsida > Alismatales > Araceae > Zantedeschia > Zantedeschia hybrid cultivar. The sequence continues at coordinate 18,507,418 of JARZZO010000014.1, read as the reverse complement.
TTTTTATTTTTTAAAATTTTTTTAGGTCTCCCCCATCATGGCCGACACATCTGTACAAGTCGATTCTTCATTGGATGACATCAAAAATATGAAAAATTAAAAATCGAACTCAATGAATAATTTAGTTTTTTTATTTTTAGATTTTTTGGGATCGTCCAATAAGAAATTGACCTATACAAAAAGTGTCAGCTGCCATAGTGAGACTGACATGAAAAATTTCAAAAAATAAAAAAATACTACTGCTATTAAATCGGACGGCTGTCAGCTGCACCGCGGGTTGTGCAGTAAGTATTACTCATTGCAAGTCTAGTTCAGCTCGAAGAATTTGAAACTCACATGTTAAGTTATGAATACGCAGCCATAAGTGATCCTACCTCCTTAACTTATACCTCATCGTTAATTCGGCATCACAACCAATGAAGATTTCCTTTAGAAGTTCAAAATATCGGTTTTGGTTTATTTGTTTTCTCCATCACTATGGCCTTTCTTTTTTACAGGAGCCCACCACGTGGATCTGAGGTTCTCAACAAAGGAAGACCCTCAATGGCTTAGAGATGTGAGGAGTAAGGAGATAAGGATCATAAGGAAGTGGCTAGATCAATATTACATAGATTCTGCCAAAGACGACTCTCACTAGTAATGTTAGTCGTGCTGCCTTTCTCATTTTTCTCTTTGGCTTTATTAGTTCCACCTTGAGGTGGACAACAGAGACGGGTAGCCAATGGGTGCACGGTGGTTAGGTCATCTACAGCTGAATTCACCAATTACAAACCTAATTTTTCTACATAGGAAAGGTCTGCCGTGGTCTATGGCATTCTATTCTTGGTTTAGAACTCTGCATTTCCATAGCAAGATAGACGCAATTTTTTCCCGTCTGGGAAGATACAGCAATCTTTCTTTGTATGAATTTCTTGGAAAATACATGGATGTTTCATACTTTTTATGAAATAATTGGGGAAATTTTAGAACAATGTCAAATTTCACAAGTTTGCTGCAAGTCAATTACGTTAATCCTCCATCCACTAGATTCAATCCGTAAAATTATAGATCAAATTAATAAGTGGGTAAAAATCTTCACCCTCACCTGCTGTAGATCAGGTTCTAGATTGACTTTAAGACAATCCACTCCTATATTCTCCAATCTACAAATCCTTTTGGATTAGATTAAATCATCAAATTACAAACTTATAGACATCTGCAAGTATTCTCTCCAACTCATATGTTACAAAGAAATTAAATTTAAATTATTTAACGTTACGTTCAATATCATGAAGACCACTTAATCTCTATTAGAATGATGCATCAAATACTTTTTTGAAATGAAGGTGAACTAATTATAAATTCGAAATAAATTTAGACTGATTGCTATTCTCTAATTATTTCATAATCATGATAGAAGATGTTATTTTAGTGTGAGCTAATGAAGAACTTAAGATTTTAATTTAATATGCATATATAATTAAGTTCCTTATTTGAGGAAAATATGGATAGGTTCATACAATATATTTTAGTTATCAAAATAATAATTTTTGATATTCTATAACTCGTAATAGAATTTGCTCCCATCTACACACTCTAATATGTAAAAAGGTGGATCGTATTTGGATCATGACGTCTCTTGATCTAATTTATGCCACCCATAGATGAGGAAGAAAATAAATATAATCTAATCAACAAAAAGATTTGAATGAAAAATTTATCCCTTAATCTGCAATTGATTACATGTAAAGGAAGGCATCCCTTGATCCACTTCAACCCATCTACTGCCCTAAGTTTGATAGACTCATTGCGAGGAATGAGTACGCCACATACTTGACTTGTGGGCTTGTTTCTAGATCGACAACAAATTCTTAGAACAATGACAAGCCTACCTGTTAGCCTTATCAATGCTGCCGAGTGGGCTGTAAGGGGTTTTGGTACGAAGTGGCTCAAATCGAAATAATCATATGTGTAGATGCATATAATGGGGGTTAAATGATCTTACATTGGTTTTTGAGAAGGTAAGTTTACATTTATAAAGAAGTCCTCCCACCTTCTTTCTAACAAGGATTTTTTTTAAAAGACAAAATTATGAGTCTATGGACCAAAGTGGATAATATCTTATTAGAGAGAGTCAACGATTCTTTCTCTTGACAATACCTGATCTAAGAGAGACCCATTAACAGTTTTGCGTGTATGACTTGGGTCTCAGACCCACTTTGAATTCATCTAAACATTAACAATTGAAATGAACCGAGAAAATAAACTCTTTATCCAAAATTAGAACATCGTCTACTACTGGGCCAATTTTAGGTTCAAGTTCACAGAAATTCATGAGGATTTTCATCTCATGTGGGAGATAACATGCCCTATATTACGTGCATAGATGTACCTAGATCCGAAATTATCAGATCCAAATGAGTTGGATGAGTCATATATAGACCACTTTGACAGCCCTACATCCGTGTGAATCAACTTAATTCAAATCAGATTGGGGAAGACAACAACAATTTTCCGGATTAATTAATTAAAGAGGATTGTTATTTTTTACGGTGGATTGCTTAGATCGATGTCCCATGTGATTCAACTATAGAAGTATCTTTTCTAGAAACACTGAAGAAGTACCGGACAAAATGATGCAACATCCTTCCAAAAAACAGACCAAATGGGAACTATGACAAAAAAAAAACTCTCGTCACACGGTTTATTTTAATAAAACTCTGTAATTCACTGGTTTCAAGATCACCGATTTTAAAATCAATGCAATTTTGTGATTCTAATATCAGAGAACACTTGTTTGGTTCGTTGTAAAACTAAACATGAGAATACTTCAATTTCCTTATTTTGATTTACAGTGAATCTTTCCTATAAACCAAACAAAGAAAATTGGGTTGACAAGTGAGCATATAAGGCCGAGACACAATTTTACTTTACACTGCTTTATATCATTTTAAATATCTAAAAACATTGTAAAAGAAAATAATTATTCTAAATTACTCTATTTTACATAAAATCAAACAACCCCTACGAAGAGTAAAAACTACTTGACAAGACTATCCTTATTTTCTTGGAAGGACCAAAATATTCTTGTTAACGGTGAAATGAGCTCTCACGAATGAATTCCCGTCTATACTGTGGGAAGGTGCTGCCTATATTCAGGACAAATAAGCACATCTGACTTTGATTGGAAGACATATATATGTTGAAAACAGGGATAAGATAATATATTTACAAATTTTTTTCTTTATTCTTTTTTCCGGTTAGTAGCAAATGATTGAGCATCAAGAATCCAACTTCAACCGCAAAGATCAAAACTTGCTCGAACCCGAGTCTCCCTGTTCCAAACGAGGAGGATCTCCCCAGTGTGCGGTAACTCAACTCGGGTTTCAGGAACAATCTATGCATTTGGCTCATGAATGACAGGAGAGCAAGCACCCAGTACAGTACAATGCTCGATCGACCAATAAAAATCTGAAAAATCAAAAATTGAGTTCCGATGATTTTTCAGATTTCTTTTTTAGATCATCCGATTGAACAGTGCACTATACGGATGATTAGGGCATTTCGGAGCAGACTTAGAAAAAAAATGTACATTTTTTTGTTTACCCACTGCACTTCCCCTACGTGCAATATGTAGAAGCGTTGCAGCACGTATTAATCCTACATGCTAAGCTTTTGGATTTTCATAGCTTCAGACAAATGGGCCGGTCCTATGTACAAGGGCTGGCTAATCTGGCATAGTAGGCTGCCAAGTGCCCAGGTGCTGGTGGGCTGGAGGTACGTTGAACATGGCCCTCATTACCGTTTATGTAGAATATGCCTTCCAACAACAGAAAAAAAGACCACTTTCAACTTATTAGACTTTCCTTTAGATTGAGCAAAGAATGTAAGTATGGGGACGAATTATGTAAAATTAGACAGATTTAATCCTAAATAATTTTTTAATATTAAATCCAAAACTAGATTTGAAATTACAATTTTAATTAAACTCAATCTTAGCTTGGCAATGAAAAAGGTTATTACAAGCCTTTCATGCATAAATAGTATACACCTAACATCAAACATGATCTTTAGATTAATGGTCCCGTAGTCTCTAAATAAAGAAGTATCTTTTGCTTGCACTTCTTAAAGAATCTCAAATATGTTCAATTCAAAGACTGCTCAAACGGTTTGGGAGAGAGATTTTAAACTGTTGGTTTTCTTTCCTTCGTTGATTGGTTTAAGTAGGATATAAAGGGAGTGCTTAAAATGGTTTGGGTGCAAACATCATCATCTTCAATGGATTGAGGGACCCGTGGAGTGGCCGATGGTACATATATACAAGAGCATAAATTTCTCGTTCTTTTGTTTTGATGGATTTCAGATAGTTTTATCACTGAAGGTTGCTTCCTCTTTCGGCTTCAGTGTAATGGAGAGCCTTTCAGAATCTATCTGTATATGTGTATATGAAATTAATTCCTAACCCGGCATAAAGAAGTGTTCATTCAAACTGGACGTGAATATAGGGCCCTGCAAGCATCCACTCAATTTTCTAAACCACTTGATGTTTTTTTTAAACTCTGTCGCCTAATTAACTGCATTTTAGAATCTCTCAATACAATATAAGCTAGGTAATTAAGGATCTAAGTTGAAAGGAAAAAAAGAGATCCTCCTAATATACTTATTGACCGTGGTCCGTAGATGTGAAAATAGTCCAACACACTTTATTATTATTATTATTATTTCTTTTTTGTTTACAACTGTCTAGTACGTAGCGAACAACTACTGGACTGGGTTGCAACCATCCTCAAGTACTCTGGCCACCTCTAGAAGTTCTCGTGCAAAATTCTCCACTCAAGTGATTGATTGCCTCAAATTCCTATCCTGGATTGCCAACCAATTGGCTACATAGCTAGTTGATTAGTTTACCTTGGTTCATAACACACTGATATCTCAGGAATTTGCACACAAAGCAGATGAACATCTTGCAACCAAACAGTAGCCCCCCAGGAATTGGAGCAGTCTGGTTTATCCAACAAAGAGAATCAGACGAATCTCCAATCACTACCAATTTAGTTGGTTGTATACATGGTTACCGGTGCCTTAATTTCTTCCCAAAAGCTAAGAATTTCAACCTCCTCTACACTTTTGTCTCCCAGAAACACATATATATCCTGGCCTTAGAATATTGCTCGTATGATCCCGGATTACAAACCCTGCTCCTGCATTCTTGTTGACTTTTGATCCAACTCGGTCTGTGAGGGGTCCATGATTTCCAACCTTCCGGGCTCCGATTAGCCCGGAGACTCCTCATCTGCTACACAAATATATATGATGGTACCGTATGCTGACTGAGTGGGTATTGTGCTTGGGCAAGGAAAGATGAGGTACTAGCCTTCGCAAAATCAAAGACCTGTCTCCATTCGACATTTCTATTTATAAAAACCTTCTCATTCCTAGCTTTCCACCAACCCCAGAGATCATGGGTAATTCAGTCTTCTTCCCACTCCGAGATCATGGAGTTCTATGTCGTGCCTCTGAGCGTATTCCGTACGCCCACCCGTCGGTGTACGTATCCGAGCTCAAATTCGTCCAAATTGCACAAATGGCATTGCAGTCACTTTTCGGCTATCCTAGCTGGCACCTTTGGTGAGATCGGTTATCCCTCTTCGAGCCACGTTCGGGCATTTGGAAGGCATCTTATGACTGTTTAATTTGGTGCTTTCGGAGACCTGTGTGTTTTACCTCCTTTACAATCCTTATGTACTCTTTTCTTTTGTTGGATGCATGCCCTGTGCCGGGCCTTGCAGTGTTCCTTGGAACTACGTAATTTGCTATGCCTTCCTCTATTTTGAGATTAAGAATCTTCTATAGTCTCCTTCTTCTTCTGGGCTTGCTCTCCTTACTGACTATCAGTGTTGATTTCAGGTGATTCACCTTTTGACCAGACCTGGAGCAATATTCAAAAAGTATGTTCTTAATAGCAGTAGCTTCTTTGACATTGGCTTTGGCCAAGAGCCGGATGTCATCCGCAAAGAACAGATGGCTAATTGTTAGTGCTCTGATGTTTTCCTTGTAGCCTGCGATGAGTTTTAGTTTAACACCTTGGTTGAGATATAGTGATAAGATTTCTGAGTACAGGATGAACATACATGGGGACAAAGGATCCCCTTGGCAGATGCCCCTAGAACTGTAGAACCACTCTCTGACAACCCCATTGGCGAGCACACTGAAAAAAGGAGTTGTTATATAAGTTTAGATCCAACTGATCCATTTGTCACCAAAGTTCATAAGCTTAAGTATCCTTAAAATTAAACTCCATTTAAGCCTATTGTAGGCCTGCTCCATGTCTATCTTTATTGCCATCAGATTCCTGCATCTCTTGCTATTTTTCATACTGTGCACGGCTTCCTGAGCAATTAGAATATTGTCAAGAATGAACCTGCTTTGTACAAACACTGATTGTTCATGTGAAACCAGCTTATCCATGACTGTTTTCAGTCTATTCACTAGAATCCTTGCAATTATTTTACAAAACTCATTGCACAAACTGATTGGTCGAAAATCCTTAGCTTTCCTTGGGTTGTCAATCTTGGGAAATAGAGCTACGAAGGTGGTATTATGTTGCTTATCAAGATAACCTTAAAGAAAGATTGAAGTGCCTTAATAACTTCTTTTTTAATCGGGTGCCAATACTTTTGATAGAAAACATCTTGGAAAGTCATCCAGCCCAGAAGATTGTCCAAGGAAAGATTTAGTGTAATCCTACATTGAATATGAAACAAAAGACATAATACTTAAGTATATGGTGCCTACTCCATTCAATGTCTTAAGATTTTAAGTTGGCTGATTCAATAACTTCAATAAATCTCAACCGTGCAAACCATCAACCCACTAGGCGCCACAAAAGTTGTCTCTAAGGTTCAAACTATTCATCTGTAGGTGGCCTCCAACGCATTATCTTTGCCCCTCCATTCACTACCTTCACATTAAACAAGGAGAGAAACACTCGGCACCGTGCCGGTTGGATCACACCCGGCACAGTTTAAGCTGTCAGATTTAATCATCTGATCAAAAATCCCTTACGATTACCTTCACCCTTTGAGATTTTAACTTAAAAAAAGGAATTGCACCTTTAGTTCAGCTGCCCGATGGGATGGCACACTTGGGGTGCATGAAGCACTCCTCAGTGCAGCAAATCGGACTTCGCAATCCAACAATTAATCTCACATACAATGCCACCAAGTTTGCATTTAAAAAAATGATCTTGACAAAAAGTCTATAAACTTCACGGAAGAAATGATAAAAAATAAAATTATTTTTTCAAACAAGATATAAATTCTAAAAAAAAATAGTGTATGATAAATTGCTTTATAAAATAATGACTTCTAAAAAAAATATGTGATTAAACCATGAATTTCAACTTTTTGAATCTATAAAGACTTTAAAGATCCTTTCAATAAATTGTGACTTATTCATGAAAAATACACTCATATGAAAAGTTGTGTCTAAGTCGTAAATTTATATCACACTGCTCACATTCAATGGCCAGTGAGTGGCACTTCATTGGTGATATCCTATCCAAATATGGGATTTCGGGCAAGGCCAAAAACCTTATTCTTCAATGCATCACTAGCGCCTCCTATGCAATCAACATCAATGGAGAACCTACAGGGCACAATATCCATCCTAGCAGAGGTCTTAGACAAGGATGGCCCCTCTCTCCATCCTTGTACATTCTCTGTGCAGAAGCACTCACTGCCCTTCTCAAGCTCAAGAAATCTCAGGGTAAAATTAAAGGCTTCAAAGTTAACCGCAATGCCCAAGCAATTACTCATATTATGTGTGCTGACGACCTCTGCATTTTCGGCAAAGCTACTACTGAAGAATTGAATTAAGTCATGGCCTGTCTTCAAATGTATGCAACCTGGTCAGGCCAGCAGATCAACTTTTCCAAATCCGGCATTTTGTTCAGTCCTAACACCCCAGAACACATGCAGGAACAGCTCAAGAACGTTGCAGGTACCCCAGTGCTGAACAAGAATACTTTGTACTTGGGAGTCCCGATTTGGTCTTGTAGGGTCAGAGTTAAACAATACCAGTTTATTGAAGAAAAAATGATTCAAAGGCTCAACAGATGGAAAGCAAACACTATCAATGGCAGGCAGAACAGTCCTGGTTAAGTCCACACTAAGTGCTATTCCTAATCACATCATGAGTACATCCATTCTCCCTAAAGCCACTCTCAAGAAATGACCAGCATTCAAAGGAACTTCTGGTGGGCAATCGAAATGATCACAAACTGATGCATGCAGAAGACGATGCATGCTTAGAGTTCCTTTTATTTGTCATTATTAGGACCATTTATGGTCCATTAAGTTGTTTTTAATTTTCTGGGAATTATGAAACGTGAATAAGGGAGGAGAAGTCCTAGAATCAGATGGGAGATCCAAGAGTCAGGAGTTACATAATTGAGTCCCTATATATGTATGCGTTTGTTTTCAAAGGAGAGTTGATGATTGGAAAAAAAAAAATGATCTGATTTGTGTATTTTTACCTCTGCGACAGAGGTATCTAACTGGTGCGACACCAGTCCCGTTTCCCATTCCCGGTGCGACGCCGAGGAAGCTCTTCCTGCCGGTGCGGGGCCGGCAAGATGCATCGCCCACTCCCCCGTCGTTCCCCTTGTTTCGCATCATAAACTAAAGTTACTCAGCTGGAACAAGGTAGTGAATCGAAGACAAAACGGAGGGTTGGGCATTCGGGGTTTTGAATTATACAACAAGACCTCAGTAATGAAGTGGGTCTGGAGATTTATTCATGACTTCCAGAGCCTCTGGGCTTGTTTACTGAGGGATAAACATCTGACTAAAGAGTCTTTTTGGGATGTCCCTGCCAAAGCAGGTAACTCCCAGCTGTGGAAAGGAATGATCTCTGTCAGAGAAGAGTTGATCAATAGATATTGTTGGACTGTCAACAATGGCTGTAGTATCAATATCTGGAAACACAGATGGATTCCAGACCTCCCTGTGAGCACCCTTTCTAAACCCCCTAACGTGGAGAACCCCCCCACCCAGGTTGCTGAACTCATCAGGGTCCATACATGGGACCTTGATAAATTGAACAATCTGTTTGATGCACAGACACAAGAGAAGATCAGAAAAATCCATCTACCACAGAACAACAATCAACAAGACTCTCTCAATTGGTCTCCAGCAGTCAACGGGCAATTCTCTATCAAATCTACTTATAGATCCCTCCTGGATGGAAAATTGCCAGCCTCCTCAAATCCACCTGACATTTGGAAGCAGCTGTGGCATCCTAAGATCACCAAGGTAATTCCCCTTAAAATATTGTTGTTCATATGGGAATGCCTTAATCAAGCAGTTCCTACCAATGCCAGATTGGCCAAATCCTTGTTCTGGATAGATAATGTTCCCCCTCCTGCCACAATGCACCTGAGTCAGTGGAACATATATTATTTTACCGTGACTATGCTCGTGCAGTCTGGTTAGCCTCCCCTCTAAACTACAAATCCGATTATACTCACTCCTCCTTGGAAGACAGACTTCTCTCATGGTTCTCCTACTCAAAGAAGGACAAAGAAAGTTCGAATCTTCTACTTAGAATCTCCATTACGTGGCAAATTTGGAAGGCAAGGTGCGAGTTCGTCATGGAAGATCGCAATCCCAATCCTATCACAATCCTAAACAAAGCTGCGATGGATCTGCAGTTTTGGATGGACAATTCAGTGGCTAAACATCATTCACCCCCTACCCAAACCACACAAATTGGACACCCCCCCAATGAATACCATCAAGAACAATGTGCACGGAGCCTGTCCAATTCCATCAGTGGTGCGGGAGTAATCATCAGAGATGATCTGGGCTTTCCTATGTCCTGCCACTCCTACATAGGATGTCAATCCTATCCTGAAACCAGCTAAGCTATGGCGTTTCTGAAGGGAATTACAGTGGCTTCTTCCCTGACCAAACCAGTGATCAATGAAGGGGATGCCTGCAATATCATAGATGCAATCAAAGGATATAGTAATCCACCATGGAGGTGTAAAGCTCTAGTGCAAGACTGCCAGCTGCTGGTATTATCCAACAACAGACATATCAGCTTACAGTATGTCAATCGTTCTTGTAATCATGCTGCGCATGAACTGGCCAAGTGGGGTATTAACAACAATTCAGACGGTATTTGGTCACAGACCAATATCCCTCAATGTATTCGTCAATCTTTCCTTGGGGATCTGACACTCTGTACTCACTCATTCTAGTAATGGAAACTCTTTTAAATTCTTTAAAAAAAAGAAGTCCAGGGTCTCTCGTGGCCGGAAAGCATGTCAAAGCTGAGTAGGATTCTCATCAAAATTTAAGAATTAGAGCCACAAGGAATAGTTTTTATTAGAATTGTAACTGAAAGTAAATAATTCCTGAACTGGCCTCTAATACCAATATATATAATCTTTGATCTAGATGCCAATGTGAGAAATACTTTGTCTACGAGTTCGTCCTTTTTCAGGTTTCAAGTTACAAAAAATTAAAAGCATCCCATTATTGCTACCAGTGGCGGACGCAGAAATTTTGTCCAGTAAGATCACTTGGACATTAAGTCATAAACATAGTTGGGTCAGTGAGATTTTGGACTAGATTATATAGGGTCCTGACTTAAATCAATAGGTCCTAGATTGAGTCAGTGAGATCTAAAACTAGATTGCTTTAGATTGGATCCGCCACTGATTGCTGCATATGTGCCAATAAATATCTGTTAGTATGGGAATCTGTGTAAATTGTAGACTGCCCACATGAAAATAGCCCTATTCATACGTAAAGATCGTAAAATTATTGTTACAAATTGGTTTGTAAGTAAACCCGTATTAGTAATTGACAAGGGTAATTCAAACTTAATTAGGTCCAACAATAGAAGGCCCAGGGGGTTACAACCGGCCAAAAATTCCAAGTAAGGGATCTTAGTTCACGACATAGTTAGCCCCCAAGGGGGGTCACTATCTTTTGAGCAACATCTCCCAAGAGAAGAGCCAACACCTCGGAACATGTCCTCGACTCTTGAGAGAGTCAGATCCTCAGGATCCCAAGTCCCTTGCTCTAACTGGGCAAGGCTATGGCCTTTAAGGTTCAAAGACCAAGATCCCCCAACTTCTTGAGAAGGTACGGTCTCTCGAGAGTCCTCTCACTCCTGCCAACTAGTGGGAGTTACAATCAATACACCGCAAGGACAGTTCAAAGGTAGGGACCTACGATCTCCGTCTGAGATGAAAAGAGAAGATCAACCATCCCAAGCCAACGATCCCCCTTGATTAGGAGGCCTAAATCGTGGGTCATTTGCAAGCTGTTACCGGACTACCCTTCATTCATTCCGAATGAGGTAAAAATACACCAATTTTACTCTTACACACACTTACACTTAGGCAACCATAGCCATCAGTCTCTTTTCACTCAAGGATCTAACTTATGTATAAGAAGATCTTTCCCTACGTAGTCGAGGGATCCTGACGGCTTTTTTTTCTTGCAGGTCCTTACATTTGTGCGCCTTCTTAAATACAAATTCTAACATAACGTGTAACAGGAGATTGGATCAGACAGTCCGAAATGCTCGACCAATTTCTGATCACTACAATAAACAGATGTCAAAATTAAACATTATGCAAACAAATAAAATGCATGTACTTTAATTATTTGTATGCTTATATATCCAACACTATATTAACGCTCAAGTTGAATACAACTATACCGTGCATGCTCACTTTCTATAATCTATAGATATATAACACCCTATCAATATGTCCTTTTTTTTGACATTTTCAAATTTCATTCTCTGTAAATGTAACAAATTCGAAATAAATATAGGTATCAGCCTGTGTCTACATCAGTCAAGACCCTACCCTCCTATGCAAAAAAAACCTTTTATGTAATCAAAATTTTGTACTGGGACCAATGGAGTCCAATGTAAAAGTATCTACCATCTAGAAACGCCCTTTTCTTTTGCTGTATGAAACGTACAGTTGGAGGCCGCAGCTGACCAACTACAGTCTAAGAAGTGAGGAGCGTCATGCGAGTGTAAAGAAGAGACTCCTTCACATGCAAACGGAATCTAATAACGTTGTCGGCTTCCTTTATTTGACCTTCTTGCGGATCACCCGATGCTTCGCCATCCAGTGGCTACAGCCTACAGGGTACGTAGATCGGATCTATAAACGGACCAAAGGATCCAGTTACCAATCCGCTCAATTATTAAAATGCCGAGGTTGATAACAAGGCGTCAAACCTTAGCCAAACCGTCATGGTAATCGTAGTGCCCTAAAGCAAAGGCATCAAGACAGAAAGAATACATACAGATATTCTACATCTAAGTTTGATTGAACTCAATCAGTAAACAGAGGGAAAAGTTTCAAAAAATCTTATCATATGGTGCTTTTCTCATTCGCGAGGAAGAGTTTTTATGAAAAATTTCCTCCTTCCTTCTCTGGACTGATTGAGCAGTACAAACCGCACTCAGTCAGAAAACATAGTATGCCTTATTGACACCATGAAATATCCATGCACGTATTTAGATGGTAGATGACAAATAGAAAACCAGTATCACAGTGACCAAGTTAACTTTCTAGCTATGTTCTGTTTGTTAAAAGTGCAACCTTTATCTTTTCGCTTTTGGTTTATCAAAGAGTCCCGGTTCAGTAAATTCGACCGCACCATGAATAATATTATCTGACTGGTAAAATAGAGGAACTGCGTAATTTACCAAGCGCATGCTTACAGAAATGGAGGGGACAGGGAGGAAAGGCAGAAAAGCCAGCATTGTTTGCCCGTGAAGTACTATAGTTTTCACAGGATAACAAAGGTGACTTGTTCACCTCCTACAAAACAATCAAGTCTCCCTCATACAGCATTCGCGTGAGATAGTCGTGTACTTCAACGTCTCATTCATAGCTTTCTGGAGATAATTGCTTGGCTTATATACCCTTTGCGCACGATGGGTAGTGGAGAGATGAAGATAGGAAAGACCAGGAGAGAGGCACCTTGCCCTTCTCATGTACGGATTCAGATCGTCCATTCTAATTTCTCTACACTAGTAAGTATAAATATCAATACATCATCATATATAGATACACTAACGGCCGGCTGAAGTAGAAGAGTACAGATGATGGACGTAGAAAAGCCTCCCATCCACGGCTTTCTAGAGACTATTTGATCATCCACTCTGCTTCCTTCTGTTAATAACTCTACTCCATCTCATTGACCCTGGTGTATAGTTTCCCATCTTCGAGAAAGTTCAGTTTCTGTGACTTCAATAATTTAGGGTTAACAGAGTGAAGTGGAACATCAATGGTGTAAAAAAAGCAGAGTAAGATCTTTCTTTTTTGATTTCTTAAATTTGTTTAAGACTACGTATAAATATAAAAAAAAAAGCAATATTTTGAAAAAGGAAGAACCCTTGCACATGAAAAGAATCGTAAAGGCGGCGTGTCTCAAACGTCGCCACAGAGTAGTGCAAGTTTGGATCATTGCCTTTGTTTGGGTGATCCGCATTGTATCATATCAAGCGGTATAAACGGAAGGGTCTACTTGAGTACAGCTAAATTTGCTATTTGTCCATTTCATGGGGTTTGACGTAGCGAATAAAGACCAGGGAATAAATAGTGGTATCATTTATGAATACCAGCAACTTCTTGCGACCTAGCATGTGAGAAGAGTATGTCTAGTCTTTTCTCCTGTTTCGGCACCATCCGGAAGGGGAAATTAAGAAGATTAAGCCAAGGTTAGCAAACAAAGAGCACGTGGAACGAAGGATTATCCCTCATCATGCAGCTGGTTCAGACTTTCGAGTTTTGAGCAGGTTCCATGGCAACGGCCGGTTTCACGATACCTCAACGACAGAAATTACATCTATCTGTTGCATGTGGTACTACTACCAATTGCCATGATCAGAGGGGGGGCAAACAAGGAGACCCCGATCAGGGGGACCAGTGAAAAGGACATCACCTAGACACAGTACAGGAACTTCACATCCCGGCGTTTCCATTTCCTGCATGTTGTTAGCGTCTGCTTTATGACACCGTGTAACTTTTGCTATCGAACACAGTCTGACACGAACGAAGATGTCAGCTCTCCTTTCGTTAGCTTTTAGGTCCTTTTCGTTAATTCCGATTTACACCTTTGGGCCACCACGTTGCGCACCCTCTGAGCGAGAGTGGACGTCGCCATCGGTCCGCATGAGGTTTCCGTTCTCCTCAGAGTCGAAGCTGGCGTGCACGCTGTACAGCACGTAGACCAGCACCGCAAGCGCCGAGAAGACCCCGAATCGCAAGTAGGAGCGCCCGTCGAGGGAGCCCAGCAGGAAGACGTTGAGGAAGATGGACACCGCCGGCGTCCAGGGCATAAGCGGCACGCCCCAGAACTCGGGCTTGCGCGCCTGGCGTACGTAGAAATGGAACGTCTGCAACGCCATCATCGCGGCCACCGCGCATCCCGCCATCAGCAGCATTTGGGCTTTGCCAGGAGGGGCGAAGCGCCAGAGAAGGGTGAAGAAGAGGGACGCCAGAGACAAGGTGGAGAGCAACGCCGCCGTGGGCCACGGGCTTGTCGTCCTGATGGCGACGTAGCGTCGGTAAATGACGGCATTGGCCACCATGTAGAAGACGAAGAGGGTACCGATGGAGACGAGGTTGAGGAGCACATTCAGGTCGGTGAAGAGGGCGATGGCCGCCGTGAGAACCCCTGAAACATGGAGGAAAAAACTCCTGCTCTGAGAGAGAGAGAGAGAGAGAGAGAGAGAGAGCAAACAACAGGGCCAAAAGAGAATAATAGTAGATCGAATCACGCATAAGTCATTATCAAACGGTTATAGTGTCCATAATGGGCCCAAGTTTCGCTCCGTGAGAGAATACATGGGGCCCAGCCCATCGATCTTGGCCCTCATCCGTGGATCAGGAGACATCGATGAGCTGTCCAGCACAATCGACGGGCGTGGATGCTCTGTTCTATTGATAACAACAAGACAAGTCAAAACTCGAATGTGCCCGATTACCAAAAGTCAAGCCCCACTTGATCACATCATTAAACCGACAAGGGGACAACCAGATCCCGAAATTACCAACTCGGCCCACAAACAGAAATCCGGATAGGCGGGCATAACAAGTTGCCACTCGACATGGCACGGCTGTAAGGATTACGATTTCCCCGTCACTATGCACTGATCAGACGGCCTAGGATGGGACATCAGCGTTCGAGATAATACGTACCGAGGAAAGCGGATGCGTTGATGGGGGTGGAGGTGGCCGGATGGACCCGTGCGAGCCAGCCCGGGACGACGCCAGACCGCCCGATCACGCAAAGATATCGGGCCTGGCCCAGCATCGACACCAGAAGAGACGTTAGGATCCCGAAGCTCGCGCCTGCGCCGATCACGTAGGATACCCAATGCCAGCCGCCTGATCCGTGGAACGCCGACGAGAATGGAGACTCGGGGTCTATCTGATATAGAAATATAAAACAGCATTGTTAGGGCCAACCGGCCAACCCCGCGCAAAAGAATCCGAAGGTTAGTTAATTTACAGCCCCAAGGGGCCAAGATTTCGACCGTGTGGCCAAATCGAAAGGCACCACAGAGCGGAACATTATGCCCAATAATTGAGATAATGATCCAATTGGCCAATCCATTGGGCTGCGTGTTCGTATAGGCATCACGTATACGCATCACCCGCATATAAAAGACTTTTTCCCATATTGGTACACCCAATCTGCGCCAGCAGTTGCGATGCGCCAGGGAAAGCATCGTAGCCGTAAATTCCGTGGGCCCTTTTACCACGGCTTTTAACTGCCAGAAATTACGAGCGAGCCGTGAAGTACATCTGCGTATCGATAGGACGACCAGGGAATTGAATTCTCAAACAGTACAGCCGCGCAGGCTTTTCACTTTTCGACCCTTGGCGGACTCGCAGAGAAAGGATTTGACGGAACATTATAGAGGCAGAAGCAGGTTGGCTCGTCAAGAGCGGTTTAGCTATGAATGGAAAAGAGGGATCTGTTAGCGGCAGCGAGCTTACCACGTCGTAGGGGACGAGCATGGACATGGAGGTGGCCATGAGGCAGTAGAGGACGGTGACGAGGGCGACGGATCCGGAGACGCCGATGGGGATGTCTCTTGCTGGGTCTTTCACCTCCTCCGCCATGGTGGACACGGCGTCGTAGCCGATGTAGCTGAGGTAGACCATGGCAGCGCCTTTGAAGACCCCGGCGGCGCCGTAGGGGAGGAACCCGCCCTGGTTCTTGGCAGGGTCGGCCGGGTGGGTGAGGTTCCTCGGCTCCCCCCGCGAGAAACCCACCACGATGATGAACAGGATGAACAGTATGTGGACAGTCGTCAGCACCAAGTTTAGAAGAGAGCTATCCTTCGTGCTGGGAATCGCCAGAAAGAAGTAGAAAACGGAGACAGCATAGATTCAGAGCGCCTTAGAAAGAATGAGACAGAAAAAAGGTGAATGTCTGAGACTGCACGATGATTGTCTGAGACTGTTCAAACTGTTTTATTGAGCTAGAGGAAGAAGCCAAATGAGAGAAGCAGCACGTCTGAAACAGAGGAACAGGAGAAATTTCTACGTCTTGGTTTTAAGGCATGTGTAGACAGTGAATGGCGGCTGGGATAAGCAAGAAGAGGGAAGAACGTGCGGGAGGGGTGGTTCAGTGGAAAAACCTGTAACAGATGCAGACGGAGACGGCCAAGACGACTCCCACGGCGAGGAAATCCATCTCGTTGAATCCTTTCGGCAGGCCAGCCACGGTGATCCGCCACTTATCTGTCGTGGCCACCCCGATGGCAGTGCCCAGGTAGGCCGTGAAGCTCCTCGCGACTGCCGCGTTGGAGAAGACGTACTCCATCACCAGATTAGCTCCGGTTAAAAACGCAGCGAATTCCCCTACGGCAATAAAAGAGAACAGCCAAAATATAAAATTCCTGCATGTCATAAACATTGACAAGCACAATGCATGCGGCAATATTACAAAGGTGAAATAAGGACATGCAATGGCAGAGGAATGACAAATCACCCACCGAAAGTGTTTGAAGACAGTATCTTAATTCTAAAGCAAACTGGTTAAGAGAAAGGAGAAGAAGAAACCAGGGGAGACTGCATGTATGAGCTCAGTACTATGTAAGATGCTCACCGAAGGTGACCCGTAGGTAGCTGAAGGCGCCCCCGGCAACAGGCATGTCCACGGCGAACTCAGTGTAGCAGAAGGCTGACAGAAGCGCGCAGAGCCCAGCAATGGCGTAGGACAGCACCACGGCAGGGCCGGCATAGATCCGGGCAGCGCGGCCTGTAGCGACGAAGACGCCGGCGCCGACCATCCCGCCGAGGCCCAGCCCCACGAGGTCGGGCCACCTCAGGGCCCTACGCATGTCTGGCCCTGAGCGGGCCCGAACTCGGCTCATCTCCTCGTATGTCGTCGAAACCGAACAGGCCCGCCTGGCGAGCCGCCAGGGGGTCTGCGCCAGGGCCCGCCCGTAGGCCCGCAGACCCGAGAAGGAAGAAGAGGACGAGGAGCCCTGGGTATCCATCCCCTCACCCCCTTCCCTCGCAAGTCGCAAGCACGGGGGCTCCCTTCTGTACGGGGAAGGAGATGGAGTAGTGCTACTGTGTGCCGAAAGAAGCTTCAGAGAAGGGAGAAAAGTGAGGAAGGACTAGCAAGTGTAACGGGAGCGGGGAGACTGACACCGGAGATGAAACGGCGGCTCTAAATATAGGCCGACGAAGGGGCCGCTGCGTTTTGGGGGCATGCGCTTTTGGCACTTTGCACTTAAAGTAGAAAACAAAAGAGAAAAATAACAGATATCACCCAAACTACGAAGAAATAAAGGGCTTGAAACTTGAGAGATACGTCCACCATCCATTACCTATATCTTCCTCTCTCGTCATGAGATCAGTAACATCTGGGCGGTTACAAACGGTTGGTGAAGCTGTGCGGTCAGCCACTTTAGGGGAACGGATGGTTGAGATGTGAGTAGTACGTGGAGAGAGTTCTCCGGGGCAGCCAGAGATAAGAATATTATTATACGAATAACATTACCGTGCGGAGCAGAGATAGATGGTCTAAACGTGTACTAAGAGGATCTCTTTTCTGAGAAAAGAGGAGGGAACAGTGAGAAGTGATACGTAGAGGTGAGGGGGGCAAAAGGCAGTGGATGCACAGATACAGGAGCGTGGGCGGGGGAGTAAAGTAATGGAGAAGACTGCCCCTGCGCCTCACGCACACCACATTATCCTCTCTTCCCTTCCTTTTCCACCTCCCTTTCCCTTGCCTTCCACTCTGGGACGTGGGTCTACAGCACTTTCTCCGGCGTCTTGCCCGATCTGCTCCGCCCCTCCCCCCACTACAACAGTGAAACCACTCTTGGCAGGCCGTTGCGGAAAGGTGTACTTCGGTCGGTCGTCTCTGTTACAGGCCATCTGAAATTCTTCAGAAACAGGGATTTTTTAGGTACAACATGGTAAGGGGGTGGGTAGGGAGCCATGGCCGCGGCTTTCCTGCAGGGGCCTAGTAAGGAAAAAACTATTAAGGCAGTCCAGCTACAACCCCAGAGGAGGAGCCGGGAGGGGTGGGGGGGGGATCTTCCTGGTTGAAACCAAGGGGTAGACCATTAATGACTATCCCCTTGATGCTACTTATTACCCCTCGGTCGTTTCCTAAAGTCCTCACAGTGCAGGAAAACTAGGTCATTCTGGTGTCAAGCCCGCAGCTAGATACACACCATAATTGCTATTTGCCATAAAGAGTCCGAATTCATATAGTCGTGCAGAATCCTCTCATTTGACTGTGTGAAATTCAAGGACCTCCTAACAGAAACACCGTTTGCCTTTTAAGATAATAAATTTACAACAGGAATGGACTATGCGAGACGAGATCCCTCCCCAGTCCCCTCCCCCCATCTAACTTTACGAGGGGAGGGAGGGTTACTGTTTTCCACCTCCTCCCTTTCCTAGGATTTTCCCTGCTGTTATGATAGTTCCAATCCCCTCCCTTTCCTAGTGCTACCCCTGTTTTTATGATTATGATAGTTCTTTCCCTTTCCGTGCAACTGCTAGCTCGCCATAGCTTGGAACGAATCATGCATTTGGACGGAATCTTGGGTCGCCGGAACAAATTAAGGTGCGGATCGAGTAAAACCCGGCCACTTGTTGCGACAGAAATAATCTTGTTAGTTGTTACGACGGTCCCTCACACTAAGACATTTGGCGGTTTGGCGTCATTAATGGATCAAGAGAGGAGCAGCTGAGCTGACCCATCCATGCTAGAGGATTGGATGATCATGTGCTCTTGTGGTGGTGATACACAAAGGGGAGGACCACCTTGAAACCTCTGATTGTGTGAGGGAAGTACAGTCCGCCACACCAGCCCCGGGCTGTATGGTGGTCTGAGAGCACTAGCGCCGGCAAGTACTCTCTTTTTTATCTCCCTTGTCTGCCCGCAGCCAACGCGTGGTGGCCGTGAGACGGGGAAAAAGAAAAGGGATTCCTATCCCAGATAATCCCTGTGGTAGTCCCCCTCCCCCATAGGGACCACTCTTTTCTCTCTTCCCCTGCATCCGCAACGATGCTTGCAGTGGCTGCTGCCGGCGCGCTTGTGGTCCAAATGCCGGCTATCCAAAAGCCGAAAAGCCCAGACAGAAAGAATCGACGATTCCACCCCCCACGGGTGTTCGGATAGAACGGTATCCGCTTCAACCCGGTCACGGTGACCCGAGTCAGGCACCGGCGGCGTCGTCCGTTGCGCTGCAGCTGCAGAACGTGTTACGCTTCGGGCGTAGTCCACCGCTTAGGTGAATCTCTGATGGGTCCTCCAAACGTAGTTTTAAGGCGTGGCAAAAGTCTAGTTAGGGAAGAATCCAAGTGTGATCCGACTCCGTAGTACACCTGTCCAAAGATTAAAGAGTAGAGATCCTCTACGGTCCACGTTGGACCGTCGAGGATCAGCACTCTTAATTAAATCGCACGTCATATTTACGATAGACAGTACTCTTACAAAGATCAAGTCTCAATTGTACTGCAATGACCACATAATACAATACAATAGTGCTCAGGCAGATGAGGACGGCGGCTTGGGGGCTGGCGGGGGATAAGCACGGGGATGCGGCTGGCGGAGCTGCAGCTGCTGTTGCTGCTGGGCCGTCGGAACACGTGCAGTGCTGGGAGACCGCGTCCGGCGACGTAGCGGCAGGCGGAGGGGCTGCGCAGTGACCTTCCCAATCTCGGTGCGCTACTGTTCGGTTCGGATTGATTCATCCAAAGACCAGCGCAGTGTGAACAGCCGCACGCACGTCCCATAACGCCATCCCGTTTAACTTGCTTCTACGGTCCGCAAACACAGAGGGTCAGCCACGCGTTCCGAGCAACGGGGATTGGACGACATGCGTGCGCCGCACTCCACGGAGACCCGTTCTTATCCAATCACCGCCCGCCGGGGGCTCACTGTTTCGCCTCTGTCGTGCGCATCAGATGGATGCTTTCTCTACAGAGCCACATGTTCTCGTGGGAGTTCTTGTCCTCTTCCCCGTCACCGGCCAGAGTTATGTCACGTCCCTCCGGTCAGGTGCATTGCTGCGTGCCTAGACTGATTATGGGGCAGAGCCGCAGAACTAATGTGAGCTACCTGCCAAAACTTTATCTGGTCTTATCCATAAAGTACAAGAGGGAGGATTTAATGGATAGGTCAGCGTGGACGTTTACGTTCCCAACGCGAGCCCGCCCCGCCGTTCTTGGACATTTGCTTCTGGTGTGCCCGGGGTCGGGGTCCAATAGTGTTCGAGTCTGACTGCAACGGGCGCGCGCTACCGGCTGACCAGATTCCAGGACCGAAAAGAGCCAATTGGGAACTTAGGGTCGCCTTCCGCGCGCCCGCGCGCACCGAATAATGCAACATTGCTAAATTCCAAAGTCTGATACCCGTTTCGCCGTCACGACTCCCTGCTTTTCCAAGCCGCTACCATACGTTTGTGCAATATCTCTGACCAACGTTGTAAGTTTTGGGCATATATTTCATTCTCAATATTTATAGATTCTCTCTCTACGCCAGAGATGAAGACTCGGGAGCAAGGTGGGCCCTTTTCATCCCCAAGAAAAATATTTGTAGGTCAAATAGTTCATATATATCTCATTTTGAGTTTCTTTTTCTCTTTCTCAAAAGAGGTAAAGCACGTCGACAGTTGACAACTGCGCCTTTACCTGACATAAGGTTATAAATTAAACGATAAGGATAAGAAAATTATTTGTATCTAAATAATCTCATTTAAGGAAAAGAATATTTATTTCTGGGTCCGATTAGCTGCTCCCGTCTGCTTTTCTTTGGATTACCATAGCTGTTAGTGTATCTATGTTACAACTTTCCTGTATGACTTAATATTCATCATTTTTCTAATTTAGAAGGCTTTGTTTTCACACCTCATATGCCTTACATGTAGAAATGTAAGGATTACACGGAACTTATACACACTTATGCATAGAAAGTCGAATCTCCTCTTCCCCCTAAAAGTAACATAAGAAGACGTTTATATTCATACATAATGTTATCCAACAATTTAACTTCGGTATATCTTTTCTGATAATTTTGATAATAATTTCGAAAAAATGGAATAAATAATCAGGTAAAGTTTTCTTAAAGGATAAGGATAGAGTCATGAGTTGGTCCAACTTATATCCTTTCACATTTCTTGTGACAGCCACCCAAATTGAACATCCGGGTCCTTTTTTCTTGAGCCAATCAGGATCACCTTTTCCCCTGCTTGGCAAGGAAATAGACCTGGCGAAGAATATTCTTTCGTAAAAGAATTATTTCATTATTTCTCAATTTTTTATTTGATAAGATATGATAAAAATAAATATTTTTAATTCACTCCTTTTCTTTTATTCTAACACTCCTTTTCTAATTTTATCCTAAGGCAAGACTCTAAATAGATATTAGATGCGTGCTCTGACCATTGGCAGAATATTCGAACTTCTGAATACTTCCGTTGTTAAGTATTTCAGCACGCATTCTACCTACTTATGATTCTAAGGGAATTTGTGCAGAATTACAATAGGGCTATAGGAATGGTTCTAATTAATCCTTTGCAGGGTGCCTGGTATTTAATAATTAGCAAGAAAATTGAGAACTGCTGTTGGGGATAAAGCTAGAAACGACACAAGCAATCCTTACGTTATGATCGCCACCTCTCGAGCGTTGGACTAGATGTCTGCAACTTGCTAGCCACAAAATAGGTTGTCAAATCATGCCGTGACTCATGAATCATGACTGTCATTGTAGGGTAAATCAACTTTCTCCTGTGCATCGCCAATAAAAATGGAGATCTTTTAAATACATGGTTTGTATTGAACTCAGAAAAATCTTTTCATATGATATTTTTCTCATTCTCAAAGAAGAATTTTTATGAAAGATCTCCTCCTCTCTCTATACTGATTGAGTTCAGTCTAAACTGATACCGAGAAGAACCGCAGTCCACCAATAATACAATATCTTCAGAATATGCTGATTGTGTGTCGCTCTACTATAGGTAAGAAACCAACGCTTGTTTTATTGAAGGCAGCTGCGGAGCTGCCAAATGTTACGCTGCAGTTGATAGCAGCCACTTTAAGTCTTTGATTCATGCAATCGCCAGCTTCGGTCCTTTAATTCTTCGCGTGGATATGATGCCAATCCATGAACCACCTCCTTCTTTAGCATGATCACATGCACAAGTCCGAATATGTGCACTTATAGGCTTCCGAGGCGACAGCACAAACCATCTAGCTAGGGGACATGTGACCTAGAAGTTTCTCCATTAGGAATTTTACTATTCGCCTTTAAGGATGAGTTTAACCCAAAAGAAGGAGGCCTCCGAATTTCACGGACTGGCAACTTCTCAAATAAAGTCCTTCTCTTTTTAGGCGAGATACTTGTTGCAATTATTTTAAAACATTATTGTACGAATGTCATCTGATTAGTGAATCAGACTACGCGAGCCTTTAAAATCTGTTGCACCTTATGCAAGATACAGCTGTTGCTGATGGAATTGCACCTGCAATCAAGGTGTATAGCAAATGTTTGTCTTTTCATTATTTTCTAAATTAACTTTATATTGACAATTATTTAGTAATAGGTGATAAGTTTAATGTCAAGTTCAGTGTAGAAAAATTGGGGTAAACAAACTAAAGGGGTGGGGAGTAGGTGAGGGTGATCATCTTGTGAAATGCCGAGTGGAGAGAGAGGCTCCTACCCGCTCCCCAGCCCAGAACACCTGCTCTTGTGTTTTTTCCTGGGTTGGGGGTTTTCCTCTCCAAGGAATCCCCCTCTAGCCCCCTCCCCTGTTGGGAGGACCCCATCTTTCTTTTGAGAGTTTGATCTCTAGCTCCTTGGAGAGGTTTTTGGTAAAGTAAGTCGTCTGACCTCTTGGTTTTGTATCTTTGTCTTCAGACACTGTTCATCGGATTTAGGCTTTATATTTTGGTCTTATTCAATCTCAACCTAGTCTATACAGTAGTTGTCTCCAAGCTCGACTCTCCCTTTCGAACCCAACTGCCACCTCTCTTGTACATTGTCTCTCTCTCGTTCGATTCACCTATGCGCCCGATCTGGTCTGGACTTCATCAAGCTGTAGCGTATCACGGCGTCTTTGCCGTATCATGTGGAGGACCTCGTACCTTGGTATATAGTTCAAGAATAATTTCTTTCTTGGATTCTACATCGACTTTTTAGACTCAATCACCTGAGCTTATCAACATGCTCTATAGTAGGAGCATACTCCCCGAGGTCTCCTTACATATGGTTCTGCTGCAAGTATGTGGAAGCAGCCTTATCAACTTCATGGGATCAGTTCAAAGTCTTCAAGAGCAGCTAGTCGTTTCTTCAATTTTCGGCCCCAGCAACCCTTCAACACCATCCGTTGGCATTGATTTCTACAGTATGAAGTTTATTTCTTTTCGTTATAATGAGTCGATGTCACGTATGGGAAGCATGGTAAGGGCATGGGTCTTGTGTACGCTACCTATGGGAGAGTATGGTGTTTGTATATGTCTCTTTTAAAAATCTTCTCTTTGTATGTACCATTGTGGTTGAATGAATGCACTTTTATTGACAAAAGAAAAAGGAAACACTCCTTTGGAGGCAATTTGATAACACCCGAAGTGGCTGTTCTTAGATTCGAAGTTTGATCTTGTTATGCCTTAGAACTTAAATTCACTATAATTAGTTAATGAATAATGTTTAATTAAACTCAATATTAATTAATAAGTTCTGAGTAATACAAACATAAGTATGGAAAGAGTAATACAAACATAAGTATGGAAATAAGCATTTTCTATCATAGGCAATAGCATATGAACGTGATAACTTTTCCACAAGTGGGTCTGACAAACATATAATGCATATGCACATTCTGAGCATGACAAATATATACAAACGTGATGCCCACAAAATATTTATCACGTCTGTAAAATATTTCTCATGCCTAGAAATTTATACATATACGTGCAGAGATGACTATTATTTCCCAAGTGTGATAAATACTTCACACTCACCAAATATTTATTATGCCTACAAAATATTTGTCATATTTAAAAATATATACATACATGCATAAGTTGTCATGCCCATGAAATATTTGTCATGTTTATACACTTTTGTTGCATCTAAAATCCTACACACATATTACATTCTCGTCAGGCCCACCCGTGAAAGAGCTGCCAAGCTCATGTTGCCGTCTACTTGAATTAATGACATGCATGCTGCATTGTAGAATGACTCATTTTATTATAATATCTTGTATTACAGCAAGTATTACTGAAATTGAAATAGATATTTGTACTTGTCTTTTTTTTCAATGATCTAATTGATGATGGAGGCGCTCTTTAATATGCAGATTGCTTATTTAGGTTAAATAAGCAATCCGTGGTTGCCTATGTCCTTGGAGTGGTTATATTTGAATAAAACATGTTTTTTTCTTTAGCTAGGAGATTATTATTCTTCCTAGATGAAGAACAAAATAAAAAATAGAATATATAAACAAAGGTAACATTAAAGCTTATTCTAAAAAAACAATCAAAATTCGAAGTTTATTTTTAGTGCAATCACTTGTTCTAGTTCATTTGGAATTAAGTTATTCTCACTTGGGTATGCAATCTTCACAATGAAAATAAGTCTGCGTTAGTCAGATTAACCATCCCATTCGAGGGAATGTCTATTTGGGGGTATTGTAAAATACTATAAAATTTTGTGAATAATCGTAAAATGGTACTTTCCTTGCGTTTGGATGGTTGTAAATTCTTTTAGGTTATTTTTTTGTACGTTTAGAATGCTATATGATGTAGACTGGATCTATCACGACCGGACTCCGAAGATAATGGATCCGGAGTTGGATCGGATCCGTATGAGAGGTCCGACGGGGATCCAGGACAAGGTGAGGGTCAGAGGCCGGATGGTACTCGGGCGGTGGCCTGCTGAGTGCGAAGCCGAGACACCTTCGGATGGCTGACAGCCGGCCTGAGGGGATATGGAGCCGGGGTTCCTGAAGAGACGGCCGGTGCGAGGCGGGATCGAGGCTCCTTCGGACGAAGTGTACCAGCCCACGGGAGGCGGAGGTGAAGCCGGAGGTCTGAGGCCGAACGTGGCTCGGTCAGATGCTGGCTTGTCTTCGGAAGGCGGAGCCGAGGCTCCTTCGGTCGGGGATGCAGCCGGCGCACGGCGTCGAAACCAGAGAGGAGTCCGAGGTCGGCGGCCGAGACCGACTCGGAGAGGTCGGCAATGATTCGAACCGAGCCTTTGCAGGAGGGAAAGAAGAAGAAATCGGTCAGTAGGAGTCCCCGAGTTCAGCCCTAGGGAACCCCCTCCGACGGTCAAGTTAGCTCCTGAAGATGATTCGATTCAGAAGGTAAAGAGTAGCTTTAATGCTTTTTGGACTGTAGTCCTTGAGGGTCTCGGAGGCATAGAATTGCATCCCTTTGGCAATAAATAGTGGTGTATTTATAGCAGAGGATAGAGGATGGTTAACGGTGACAGCCGATATAGGACTATGTCCGGGTTTACTGGTAAACCGCCATAGTGCTTAGTCGTCCACCGGAGTGGACCGGACTCGGCTATCGGGCCGAAGGGGGTTGGGCCGCTGATGGGCCGAAGCCTGCTGGGCCTGGGGCTGCCGGGCTGCTACCGGGCCGTAGGCTGATGGGCCGCTGATGGGCCGAAGCCTGTTGGGCCGGGAGCAACGGTGTCACTTACGGGCCGAGGGCTGTTGGGCCGCTGATGGGCCGAAGCTCCCTGAGGACCTTGTACTGCTGCTGCTGGGCTGAACTGGGTTTGGGTTTGTTTTAATGGGCCGAATCGGATTCTGCCTCATCACTATACA
The DNA here is from genome assembly GCA_030544215.1 of Zantedeschia hybrid cultivar. Lineage (NCBI taxonomy): Eukaryota > Viridiplantae > Streptophyta > Magnoliopsida > Alismatales > Araceae > Zantedeschia > Zantedeschia hybrid cultivar. The sequence continues at coordinate 18,481,069 of JARZZO010000014.1, read as the reverse complement.
TTGTCATATTTCTAAAACTCATTCACCCTTAAATCTTCCTTTTAAATTTCAGTTTCCACTCTAAAACTGCTGTAGATCAATATCAGAGATTTTAAAATCAGATATTTTATTTTCGTTACTTTTAAAACCAATGATTTCAAAATTGAGGTTTTATAGTATTTTATGACACATCAAACAATCTCTTGATGTAAACAATGACCAAAGAAAATGATAAATACTCTCCACCCAAACAATTAAACTGATATCCCTCAATTGCAAGGACAAGTTCCTCCACTCATTTCCACTGAACATTATCATAATTTATAAAGTTCATGTGTGCATGTTACAGCTATGATATCAAAGAAAGCAAATGGATACGAAGACAACTGGATTAAGGCACTCTATGGCCACCTGCCTCTTCCCTTCTGGTGCTTGACACTAAATTGTTCATTATAACCTATTCTTCTTGGGGCCATTGTAGGGCGGGCGCAATTCGATCACTTGTGCAGTGATCGGTGGTGAAGCCGCCGTCGACCACGAGGTTGTGGCCGTTGACATACCTGGCTTGGTCGCTTCCCAAGTACAGCACGGCCGCGGCGATGTCCTGTGCCTTAAGCGACACCCCCTTCAGGTTCCCCAGCGCCGCGTCGTCCTCCAACTCAAGCCTCTTCCTCGTCAACTCCGTGGCAGGCCACCAGGTAAGGCGGCACGCAATTCACCCTCACGCCACCCTGCTCCGCCGCTGCCTCCTTGCATAGTCCCCCCACCGCGTGCTTGGCGCTAGTGTATGCGTAAGACCCGAGCCCCCCGATCACCGAGGCGACGCTGGCAGTGACAATGATGCTCCCCCGCCTGGCGGGTTCATGACGCGCGCCGCTTCCTTGGTTACTAGGAACGTCCCCGTCAGGTTGACGACCATCACTCAAAGTCCTTCTTCTCGGTCTCTACTATGTAGGGCTTCGACGAACCCCCTATCCCCGCGTTGCGGAACGTGATGTCGAGCTTACCGTAGGTTGCGACGGCGCCGTCCACGGCGTCCCGGACGTTGGCCTCGTCGGAGACGTCACATTGGACATAGGTGGCGATGGCGGGGCCGCCGAGGTCGCAGCAGAGTCTTACAAACCACAAAACTATAGCCGCTCCAATACAGAGGGCCTCGCCCTTATCGTCCTACATGTCAACGACGACGACCCTCGCGCCGTGGCTTTACATTAGCCAGGCGGTGCTCTCGCCGATGCCGCTGGCGCCGCCAGTGATCTCCGCCACCTTGCCTTCCAACCTGCATGGTTTGGCGGTCAAGCCTACTAGTCAAGTTGATTAATTTGCACTGCTTAAGTAATTAATCGAGTTTTGAGCAATCAACAAATGACAGAAGCAAGGTATATAAATGAAACCGAGTGGATCCAAACTAATCACCAAATTAATCGCACTGGTAGGTTGCTACTAAGGAGATGGTTTATAATTAATACGCATGTATTTTTATGCAAGATAATTATACCTTCTTGCCGGAGGAGGGAGAAGAGAGGAGCTCGTAATGGGTTACTTTGCACTGCAGAGGCGGGATTGAGGCGGGACTTTCCATCGTTGGGATGGGACTTCAAACCAGTTCGGCAACGGCGAATTGTCCCGCCAACGCCCCTTCTTTGTTCTTATGCGGCGGTAATGCGACAGCGATTTGGACGTGGACGGCTGTTGATGGATCCGATGTTACTGAACCATGCTACGACCGTGCGATCGTCACCACTGGGACGGTGGACCCTGGCAGTTCCATCTAGAAGAGAAGGACATGGAGCATAAGATAAAAATGACTCTGGATCCTTTGGATCCTTTCAGCTGATCTTTTGCATGGACCCTAAAATTGTATTAATTGAAATTTATTTATTTATGTGACTCAATGTATTTACGAGGATTTAGAAAGTAAACTTCACCCAATAAAATTTTAGGATCCATTCAACGGTCCAAGAAAAGGGTTTAGGTGATATCATTCCCAACAAAGAGGAGGTGAGATTTGACAGGAAGGGAAGTTAGAGTGAAAGCTCAAGGATGAACAGTTTGCGAAGCTGTGTATTTTCCTGCATAAATACTAAGGCACCGTTTGAGAAGGGAAAGGTTTTTGATGATGGAATTTTGGGGCCTATGGATCCCACAATAATCATTAAAATCTAACAAACTTTTCAAAAAGTTTCCTCTTATAAGTTTTTTCTCTCTCTCTTATCTTCTCTCCTTTTTGTGCCTATCTCTCTTTAATTTTTTGCAATAAATTTTAACTTTAGATTTTAAAGAAGGTGCATTTAATGTTCTTATTCCCCTCTTGTCTCCCACCAAACTCTATCAATCATTGAAATCTATCCACACATGTCATTCCCATATGATGCCTAAGCCGTTAACAGGACCTTTGCGATACCCAATGCATGGTGGATTGAGATCCTCTATCTCAATTTTCCTACTTCATTAGTATATATATATTTTTTTAACTTACAACTGCTTAAAGCTATTCCTACTCAAATTCACCAGGGTTGGAACCTTCGTGGGCACCCCCTCCCCAGTGTCAAGGCTTGGCTACCACTAATTCAAGATGCTTTGACGAACCATTGGTACTTCATTTGATCTTATTGATTTAATTATTATGGTGGAAGGAAAGTAAAACTTAAAAAAGAAAAAGCTTTTTATTTTTTAAAGATTCTAAACTAATCAAAATGAGTTCAGTACAAATAGTATGAAAAAAATGCAGTAGAGATTCTCAAACCATACATTACCCTGTGGCCACGGCCAAGGCACAATAAGCCCCAAGAGTTCTCTAAGGGGAACACCTGTCTCCTTCCTTCCATAGGGTCAACCGTATAAATACTTTACCCCTGAAAAAGATACTTGAACCCCCGCGCGTGCCACGGCAATTGGGCTATGGGACGAAACAATAGAGATAAATACTCAATCACGACAACGGTACGTACCTCTCTAATATAAAAAAGATACGTACTCAAACATGACAATGATAAAGAAAATCTTAAATCCGCACTTGGCATTGGAATAAATCTAGTGAAGAATATTTTTTATAGATGTATTATTTCTTTCACTTGTTAATTCTTTATTTGACAAAAAAATAAAGAGAATAATTTTTTTTTTTTCATAAGAGGGTGGGATACTCTACTTGATTTCTTTTATTCGGGGGAAGATCCTGAATAGAAATCTTGGGTTATTCCGTCCTTTGATGAAATATTCGGCCCTCTAAATATTTTAGTTGCCAAACGATATTTTAACATGGGTGACTAAATACCCTCCTATTCCACAGACTTATTCCATCGCCTAACGGGAGGTTTATCTCCAGTAACCTATCTTAGGGACATCTGATGCATTTCCCTCTGTGTTCTAGGCTCTAGCTCAAGAAGATGCCCACCGTAAACAACTTGAAGCGGCCCCTTCAACCGATGGCTCCTATCCATCTAAAGCACAACAGCAACAATTAAAACTAAAACAAAAAGTATAGCTATCTAGAAGATAGGTGTTCACAAGTAAGTTTATCTTAACTAGGAGAAAACACTTTCAGTTCAAACTTAAAAACTGAACCGAACTAGTCAATTTAGCTTGAATTGGTCGACTTGAAAATGGATAAAAAATGATTTGATTTGAAGCCAAACTAAATTATATAATTTGGTTTGATTCGATTTCAAAAGTTTGGGAAGTAAACCGAGTTTCATAAAAGGTTTGAAAGATTTCTAAAATTAAACATGTCACTCTAATTTGTGGGAGATTGGTCACTCTGTCTACCTTTTAATTAAATTTTAACATATATAGTTTAAGTTAAAGTTCAAACATTGGTAGCAAAAAAAATCTTTTACCTGTAAGAAAGGTTGACACATTATACACCCATTAAAAGTTATAAGCGAATTATAAACTAAATCAAACCAAAATATTTTGATTTGATTTGGTTTGATTTGGTTTAATTTGATTTCTTGAAACTTCTTTCTAAATTAAAGTAAATCAAATTGTGTACAGTCCTACATATAATGTTAAATAAATTTAGTTTTAATTTTATTCCTTAACATAAAGTATTAAGTTATAAAACATTTTTCTATTGTGCTTGAATAAAATGACAAATGTCAAATAAATGTGTATTTTCCTTATCTTTTAGTTCGGTATGGTACATAGGAGCTTTACTCATAACTCCATGTGACGAGTATAAGACACATGCTTACTGTTTGTTAAAATTATCTAAATGATGTGGTTGGAATCGACAAGAGATTATTCGCCTAGTTCTTAACTCAGTAGTTCCACGGAAAGCTCTTAAATAGATCTTGGCCGTAATAATTTGAGAAATTAAGATGATCCTAATTAGCAGGACGACGATCCCTTAGTGTGAACCAAGTAGAATCCACTCCAATGTTCAAGATAGTGTGAGATCAAAGTTGGCTAAAGAAGAATATAATGTTGGACAATGTCAATGGATTCTAGAGTGTTCATAGGTTCTGGTGAATGTATATACTACCTAGCAGGCAATTTCTTAACTTCTCCAACGTGGGGCAATTATATGAGCCTCTGTTTGATAGCAGAATCTAGTGGAATAGTGAGGAGTTATTCACGGAATTAGTCGAATTTTAGTTTGATAGGAGAGATCCGCTATTCTAACTCAGAATTGTGTATTCTTAGAATAAGTTGAACAAGTCATTTTTCTTTCTGTCAACGGTGTGATATTTTACCTTGTATTTTATTTTATTATTAAATCAAAATATCTCTTATTTTAGCATAAATAATTTAAAATAATTCATCACATCATAACTTATTTGGACTATCAAAGTTAGACTGAAGGAACACGTGACTACTTCAAGGGATTTGAGCCGACGCCCTTGGACCAAGGAATTTGGGCTGTACTTCGGACTTGTCATGAGCCCCCATTAGGGTTTGGAGAGGTCGTCGAAGGCCTAATCAGCAAATACGAAGCTGAATTAGCATCTCAGTTGACACGTGGCATCAAGCAAGTTTTAAGATTCAGCCACATGGCTGATCTGATGAAATCAACCTCCATCACAAGCCCCTTCACTTTTAAAACATGAGTCGGGAGGTCTCAGAGTTCAAATCTGCTTGAGAGCCTAAAACCTTTCCAAATTTTTAGCCACTTATTTGCCACGAGATTTATTCGTCCTTATTCATGAGATTGCTTTCCGAAAATTGATTTCACTCGGAATTCTCACTTAATTAGATAGATTATTCGGACCTACATGGAATACTCTCTTACTTAAGAAGAAAATTTAGGTACCTAGATAGAACTCTAGTCTTGTGTAAAAATGTATACATGCCTAAAAATGTGTACATACATGGCCACTGAACTACCAAAAAGAGTCATGGGTGCAAATGACCCTAGCCGAGCCAAGTGTTTTTGGTTGAATTGGGCCCATTCGATTTGGATTGAGTGTGAATGTAACTCGATTCTCAATTGAGTATCTAAGCATAGAGTAGGTCAGTATAGTGGGATAAAAAAATTATTTTTAATTTTTTTTAGGTCAGTCTTGAGGTATCTTATAGGTCGAAAATATTTATTCTAATGTACAATAAGTATTAGTGATATTTATTTTTATGTATTAATTTATTTTCTTATTTTAAGCAAAATAATAACCCCTTAATCAAAGCAAAAGATATTTAATTCAATCTCCTTGAATAGGGAATTCGAGGTTTTTAACAGGAATATTGCGTGTTCCAATTCATTTGAAAATAAACTTTTCTCACCCTAATATGCAATATGCATAATCAAAATATGTCACAATTAGATGAATAAACCATCCTATTTGAAGCATTGTGCACTTGGTGTAAACAATGTCAAAAGGAAATGAGAAATACAAACTGGTCATGTTACTCCACCCAGTTCCACAGAACATTACTATAATTTGAAAAGCCTAGCTAGCAGTGCGTGATACAGCTATGATGCGATAGGAAAAGCGATTACATAAAGAAAACAACTGGTCATGGTGCTTGAAATTAAATTGTTCATCGTGACCTGTTCTTCTTGTGCCGTCATTGGGCGGGCGACGTTCGCAGGTTACGCAATACGCCATTAACAGTGGTGGCTCCGCCGTCCACCACCAGGTTGTGGCCGCTGACGTACCTGGCCTCGTCGCTCCCCAGGAACACCACGGCCTCCGCGATGTCCTCCGCCTTAAGCGCCACCCCCTTCAGGTTGCCCAACGCCTCCTCCATGGCCTCCAGCACCGCGTCGTCCTCCACCCGGAACCCCTTCCTGGCCAACTCCGTGGCCACCAGGTTAGGCGACACGCAGTTCACCCTCACGCCATGCTGCCCAAGCTCCGCCGCTGCCTCCTTGCACAGCCCCACCACCGCGTGCTTGGCGCTGGTGTACGCGTACGACGCGAGCCCCCCGATCACCGAGGCAACGCTGGCCGTGATGACGATGCTCCCCCGCCTGGCGGGGATCATGACGCGCGCCGCGTGCTTGGTTACCAGGAAAGTGCCCGTCAGGTTGACGGCCATCACCCTTTCAAAGTCCTCCTTCGCGGTCTCCACTATGTGGAGCTTCGACGACCCCCCTATCCCGGCGTTGCTGAACGCGATGTCGAGCTTGCCGTAGGTCGCGACGGCGGCGCGGCGGCGTCCACGACGTCCCGGACGTTGGCCTCGTCGGAGACGTCGCAGTGGACAAAGGTGGCGACGGCGGGGCCGCCGAGGTCGCGGCAGAGGGCGTCGCCCTTCTCGTCCTGGATGTCGGCGACGACGACCCTCGCGCCGTGGCGGCACATCAGCCGCGCGGTGCTCTCGCCGATGGCGCTGGCGCCGCCGGTGATCCGCGCCACCTTGCCTTCCAACCTGCAAGGTTTGGAAGCCAACATGGTCAAGCTCTACTAATCAAGTTGTTTTGAACTGCGTAAGTACTAATCGGTCGAGCATTCAGAAATCAAAAAATTATAGAAGCAACGCATATATATGAATCAAATCTAGTGGATCCAAATTAATCATAATGCTGGCAGTGAGCTAGGAAGGGGAAGGTGTGTATCATGTATGCATGTAGATGTAAGATAATTGTACCTTCTTGCAGCAAGAGGGAGAAGGGAGGAGCTCGCCATGGTCTGCGTTACAGCGATGTGATTTGAGGCGGCCGGGGGGCTTTCCTTCGTTGGGACGGGGATTCTTGCGCTAAAATAAGGAGTACCAGTTGGCCAGTGGCGGACCGTCCAGTCAACCGATCATGTCATGATGTGGTGATGATATATTGAGTAAGCACAGCATCGCAGCAAATCTAAAAAGGAAATTGAAAATTTTTAAGGCAGATCTCACATGTCTCACCTGTATAAGTTAATACCGGTTCAACAGTTCAAAATATTTTAAAAAATCAAAAATTAAATCTCAATGCACAGTAAAAAAATATTTTTAATGGATTAAGCTTAATAATACATATTTTTATTTTTTTATTAAGTAAACCAATGAGAGATCAACTGCATGGGCAGGTGGGGCGTGTGAAAGCTGACCAACAAAATTTAAAAACAAAAAATTATATTTGCTACAAACGTAAGGGAATGCATCACATAGATATGGATCGGCACCATCTCCATCCCAGCAAATATTACTGTGAGAGCAAGGATATGGACCTGAACGGCATGATGCGGTTGCAGTTCACCATATACATATGGACCCGACGGCTGCACAAGGATAAGAAGTAGTTGACCAGTCCGTTGGGACGATTACCCGTGGTGGGAAACAAGGAGAAACCTTTAATTCTTGTGCCCGAGCTAGGCCAAATACCAAGGAGTGTGGATCCGCTTAATGCACCACTCAATTGAACTCTAGTATAGTTGGGGGAGGAGGGGGCATCTACGGCGAGAAAAAAGGGGTAAAGGAGATTTTCAAATTTCTCCCCTCCTTCCTCACTACAGTGTTGAAGTTCTATCTAACAGTATACTGAAAAGATCTACACTTAAAGAGTAAAAATAGATGAAGAAGTCGTCCATGATATAAATATAGACCTGGACAGCTGCAGATGGATAAGAAGTCGATGACCAACACACAACCGTCCGATCGTCCATTGGAACTACCTCTGATATGAACCGAGGAGAAACGATTAATTCTTATGCTCAAGCAAGGCCAGACCAAAAGATAGATAAACAAGAATAAAATGTTAGGAAATATTTCATTGATTCGAGAGAATCAGAATTATACCTGTCAAGACCAATTTATAAAGGTATTATGAAAGTAGTTTTCTGACTTCTTCAAGTTGAGACTTTTCCAAAGGGGATCTGACTACATCTAATAGAGAAACACCTACTGTTAAGGCTGCAAATGGGTCAGACACTAAAATAGAAGTGAGAACATAAATACATGTTTCTATTTCCGCATTTATTTCTTACACGAAAGTGTCTATTTTTTTGTCTCTTCATCAAGCATCATATAATATATATGTGATGTGATGTTTATTATATTATGTTAAATAATACTCCTATTGTTAATATCTCATTAGACAAAAATATGAGTAAAAATCTTATAAGACTTTATGACGTACTATCTTTTATCTAATTAAAATATTAATAGCCCCTTTATTTAACTTGCAATTAAAATATAAGTCCATGATGGTATTAGTTAGTTCTTGTGAGAAGAAAAAAATTAATATATCATTGACATAAATATCGAAAAGTGGATGCAGAAATCATAAGTGTTGTTACTTTCACATCTATTTATCTATCAGAAAGTTTGAGCTCAGAAACACATCGAAAATGGAAAGAGTCGGCCTCTTGTTCTTCCCCATCGAGGGAGAATCGGAAAGTCAAGTACCATGGCATTGCAATCTACAATGCCTAGGCACCCAGATCAGATGACAGCACAGGGCCCCACTTGGCCATTCCCACGTGCATATGGGAAGAGCCAGAAGATGTTTTCTTTCTTTTAATTTTGATATGTTTTTTATTTTTTAAAGTATCCAATCAAAAAATCAGTGGTGTGTACAACAAGCTAGAGTTGAAGCCGAGCTCGCCATATATTTTTGTTTTTTAAAAAAATATATTTCATACACCCCAAATTTTGAGAAGAAAATTGAAAAAAAATAACAAGTTCTTGCTACCCATGCCATGGAATTTTCGACTGGACGCTCCAAAAAAATATAAATGAATCCATAAAAAATATAAAAAAAATATTCCGAGGCTCAGTCTATTCTTCAAATCCAACGATAGTGCTTAGGGGATTGCAATACGTGTAGATTGTAATGTCCAAGCATCACATCAAGCGTTACTCCTAAAAGTCAAACCGAGTTTGGGCTGACACTGAGGACCTGTAACGAGTCTCCTATAATTAAACGGATAAACCCCCACTTCCAAGTACCCGTTATGTCAAAGGTGAAATGTGGATCTAATCTGTAGAATTCTTCGTCAGCTAGGTCCATGTGCTCTATTGTCTTGCCTATGTCTTCTGCTGGTAACGAAGACAGATTCATTTGGCCTTTCACTGAGAATGGCATCTTCGCTATCAAGTTTGCATATAGGATGCTCTCTGAATAAGCTAGAACTGCTTCCACTTCTTATCTGGATCCTATTTGGAGATTAATTTGGCAATCTCGGGTATCGTAGATCGTTCCACCCAGAGTCATTCACTTCGTGTGCATGGAAGTGTCTATCCAATGCCTTACCAGTCTCTGAGGTCGTTGCTCGGCGAATTAAAGGAATCGTTGCCTTGTGTCAGAACTATCATGCTTCCAATGATCTGAGAAGTCTGGTCGATAGATTGATTGAGTTGGATCAGCCCCCATTCTCCCAGGACGCCAAAGATAAGTCCTTCATATCTCTCCGCTTTGCTATACTGTGACATATCTGGAAAGGCAGATGTAAGAAAATTTTTGAAGTAAGTACATTCCTCAATCAATTATTAGAGAAGCTCTAACAGATCATGGATTTTGGACAACCAGAGAAGAATTGTGCAAGTCTAGAGGACACTCTCCCCACACTAATATATGTTGGTCTCCTCCTGATCTAGGTCTCTATAAAACTAATTTTGATGGAGTCATTTCAAACCAAATTAGTGCAGCTGGTATCATTGTCGGGGATCACCTGGGGAAGCTTAATTATTGGATGACCAAGTGTGTGTGCTCTACTAATCCAACCTATGCGGAAGCCTACGCATTACTGCTGCGGATCTTACACAACAGGTGATAGTTAAAGGCAACCTCCATGGAAGGTTCACGACATGATTGCAAATTGCATTCTCATTATGAAGAATCGGAGAATTCATCAGAGGTTTACTCCCAGAGACGGCAACAAGGCCGCTTATGCCATTGCCAAATTTGGAACTTATCTGGGACCAGTCATCACTCCCCCCCACCCCCACCATGTTAGTTCTGTTATTTCCAATGATGTACTAAACTCTTCTTAATTATTTTATGAGACGCCTTTCATTCGTCAAAAAAAAAGAAAAGAAAAGACAGTACAAAAAGGAAAAGAGCGGAGTAGATATTTTTAAGAAATACTACTTGTTCAACAGTGCGCTATAAGAAGATTTCAACTCTATTTTACACAGTTTCACAAATGTTACCATAATTTATAAAGGGAAACTCTGGGTGTACACTCCCACACAGAGTATCCACCTGTGTGAGCCTATTACAGCGCAAGAACGAGATCCTCTAGATCTCTTTTCTCCTGATCACTGTGCCCCCTTAGACACGAAGAAAGAGAGGTGATGAAATTATTCAACATTTTAGAGCCGAATGATCCATTCACCCTTCCCCTCATGAGTGGCCCAGAAGGAAGAAGTTCAGAGGATTTCGTTCCCACAGCGTTGTGATGCACGCACAACCCCGCGCGGGGGTGTGCACCAAGTCGCAATCATTTATAAAACACAAAATACGTTGCGTCGTCGTTGTGATAAGATAGGAAGGCAATCAGACAAAGAAGCCAACTAGACTATGTACGCCACCAATCCGTCTCTTCCTCTGTGCTGCTGGAAGCCAAATAGCTCACCGTGACTTTTCTTCTTGTGAAATTTTTTGGTCGCCGTTTGATAAATTACGCAGTGAGCCATTAACAACGGTGAATCCGCCGTCAACCACCAGGTTGTGGCCGCTGACGTACTTGGCCTCGTCGCTCACCAAGTACAGCACCGCCTCCGCGATGTCCTCCGCTTTGAGCCTCACCCCTTTCAGGTTCCCCAACGCCTCCCCTGTCGCCTCCAGCACCCCATCGTCCTCTAGCCCGAACGCCTTCCTCGTCAACTCCGTGGCCACCACGTAAGGCGACACGCAGTTCACCCTCACGCCGTGCCGCCCCAGCTCCGCCGCCGCCTCCTTGCACAGGCCCACCACTGCGTGCTTGGTACTGGTGTAGGCATACCCCCCGAGCCCCCCGATCACCGAGCCGATGCTCGCCGTGATGACGATGCTTCCCTGCCTGGAGGGGATCATGACGCGCGCCGCGTGCTTGGTCACCAGGAACGAGCCCGTCAGGTTGACGGCAACCACCCTTTCAAAGTCCTCTTTCTTCGTCTCCACTATATGGCCGAGCTTCGACGAACCCGATATCCCGGCGTTGCTGAAAGCGATGTCGAGCTTGCCGTAAGTTGAGACGGCGGCGTCCACGGCGTCTCGGACGTTGGCCTCGTCGGAAACGTCGCAGTGGACGTAGGTGGCGACGGCAGGGCCACCGAGGTCGCGGCAGAGGGCCTCTCCCTTCTGGTCCTGGACGTCGGCGACGACGACCCTCGCGCCGTGGCGGCACATCAGCCGCGTGGTGCTCTCGCCGATGCCGTTGGAGCCGCCGGTGATCAGTGCCACCTTGCCTTCCAACCTACAAGATTTGGAGGCCAACGAGGTCCAGCTGTGCTAATTAATCAAGTTGAATGAACTGCTTAATTATATTAATCGAGCTTTGAGAAATCATATTGGAATCAAATCTAGTGGATCCAAATTAATCTGACTGGTAGTGAGCTAGTAACGAGAAATTATATGCATGTAGTTGTAACATAATTGTACCTTGTTGCAGCAGGAGGGGGAAGGGAGGAGCTCGCCATGGTCTGCGCTGCAGTGACGGGATTGAGCTAGGCGGGGGCCTTCCTTCGTTCATTGGGATGGGGACTCTTCCTTTCCTATATGACAAGGTGCACCCGCCAGTTGGCATGTGGCGGATTCCCCACTTAAACCCACCGACCGACTCCTCATGACGCCATGATGCGAAGGTCGTATGCACGTGGACGGCTGTGAATTGATCAGAAGTGGGTAAGTTAGCTACGGCCGCGATCGTCCTCGGGGAGTATCCAGCACGGCGGCCCTTTCGTCCTTCCGTCTAGAAGGCAGGACTCCAGAAGACACCTCTAAGTCTAAATTCCCCTAAACTATTGTACGACGTTTGAAATGGCATAAATCGTCATATTTTAAAACTCATTAACTCCTAATTTTTTTAGTTAATTTTAATTTTAGTTTAAAACTATTATAAATTAAAATAAAAAGTACATCATTAATTCAATTAAAGATTTTATTTTATTAATTTTAAATTATTTTAAGAAATAAAAAAAATACAGGCTGGTATCATTCATATTTTCATTCCCATATACTATCATTAACACCCTTTGTATCTTCGATAATATTGTATTTATATCTGTCCGATCGAATGCAATCAACTTCAACCAAACATGCTAAGAAGATTTCGTCAATTTTTGTAAATTCAAAGGATACATATAAAATTTTCACTTATTTAAGGTTATATGTCCAAAAATACTTAAATCTGTGTTAAGAATATTTATAACAATATGTGTAATCTTTTTGGCCGACTATAATACACCTTGCATCTAACTTATATGTATCCCCTCTTCAAATCTTCACATCTCAAAGTTAAAAAAAGAATAAAAATCACTAAAAAATAAAATATTCAAATACCTCTTCCTCCTCTACGATGGTTTCCACTTTATAATATTTAATTTTTACTTTCAAATAAAAAAACTCAATTGGAACCATCGAATAAAGTACGTTCCTTTATTGAATATCAATATTAAAACTTTACGGAGATATGATCCATCCTAACGGTTAATCTAATGTATTTTTTATTTTTTTTCATTTTTAATATTAGACATTATTTTTTAAATGTATCCAACTGATTGACACTCTGATAAATTTTCAAAATCGAATATGAAAATTAAAACATCGAGAATGGGAACAATCTTAAAGAACTTATTTGAATATTTAAAATTATTAACATTTTTTATTATCCTTTTAAATATAGAGAGAATGATTTTTAGGAGACATATCCAAATTATATGTACTTGGGGCACGTGTTTTTAAATAGTTAACTTGCTTTTAAAACCGAGCAGCTGAGTTAATTAGGGGAGATTGCAATGAACCGAAAATCCATCATCAATTGCCACTGCCGCTTGTCCATGGAATTAAGAGCCTCTCGGTATAGGTCTAGACTGGACTTAAAGGGAGGAGTAAATTTTTCAAAAAAAAAAAAACTTTATAGAAAATGGAAAAAGCGTCACATGAAAGAATTTCTCGAGAAACTCTTCTCTTATAATTAATATCCATTTTGATAGCAGAATGAGTTATCTAAAATTATTTATATCAAAAGCATTTATATTATAATAAGAGATATTTTATTTTAATAATCATATAAGGTCTAGTGACGGAATAGATAGAATAAATATTTTTTACATTTAAGGTGGAATTACTTATTCTCTTAACCAAATAAATAAACAATTATGCCACAATATAATCTATTCTGTCAATCAAATTAAAAGTAACTTTACTCTAAGAATTAGATCTTTTATTCTTTTCTTATTCTCCCGTCAAAGTGACGACGAGTGTAACATACATCGCCGATTTTTTTCAGAAAGTGCCTTAATCAGATGTTTTCACGTCAGAGCTATTTTCCCGTATTAAACCCGACTTTTTGAAAAAATAGTAGGATACGCGAATAAAACGTAAAAACGCGATTTAAATCGGGTGTACGAAAGAATAGATACTTTCGTAGGGTGCCTTTTGCAAAACTACAAGGCAAGCGAACACCCAAGCCCCGATTCCCGGCCTTCAACCCAAATCACCTCGTCACCTAGGGTTCCCACGAGACCCCCCTGCGGTTGCGAGTCTTGCGACGGCGCCCCTCGATCCCCGTCGTCGCCGGCGCCTTAGAGCTCGTCATTGACGCCGTGTGTAGACACGCTAATTTTGACGTCATTTCGAGTAAATTTCATATCACACAATAATGCCTCGAAATGGTCTGATAATTAATCATTAATTAATTTTTATTAATCTTTTTAAGTGTCGGGTTTAACAGATGTGTTTAAGTTAATCAATTGAATTGATTTTAATTCAATTTTGAGTTAAAATATGAAGAATTCTAAAAGACGTCGACCCAAGTGGACGCCATTTAGAGTTTATTCATGTTTTAACGTTTAAATTTGAATTTTAATTAATTAATTAATTAACTAAAAGGCGTCTGTACATGTCGACGCGTTTAAGTTTCCTAAGTGATTTTAACTTCCCCTCCGGATGTTTATCCTTATCTTAATTAGGCTAAAAGACGTCTACACAGGTGGACGCGTTTTACCTAATAAAGATAAAGATAAGTTTTCCCGGATATTTATCCTTATCTTAATTAATCTGAAAGGCGTCAGCCAAGGTGGACGCGTTTTAGATAATTACAGATAAAGATGAATTAATCAGTAATTATCTGTCGGTTAAGATGGATAAATCTCGGAATTTTGCTATGTTAATCTCGAACGCAAGAAATGCCTATAAATACCCTACATGTTGAAGAAAAAAAAAAAAGAGAAGAGAATTAAGTTGAGTTGAGCCATAGCGTTATAGCGAGTTGAAGATCGAAGCAACGTCGTAACGCCGGAGCGCTGCCATTTCCAGAAGTCGGCGTCCCTTTCAAGATCTTCATCCTTTCAGAACTTCAACCGACCGGGCATAAGTTTTTCATTACTGCATTAGTATTTTTCATCTTCATTAGTTTCATTCTTCATATTCACTTCATGCAAACACACACCACAGCATAATCTTTCAAAAACCTACTTGATTTAAGGGGTTTCAAAGCCATTAAACAAGTGAGTTTGCTGTTTTAAATATGCTTAACATCATGATTAGTTCAGATATTGCTTCTACTTAAATTCTCATCATTGTTTCTTCGTTTTTCTGTCTTTGTCTCTGCTGCAACAACAACAACGAGAGATTCAAAAGGGGAAATCAATCACCACTTCTGGACGATCCTCAACCTCAAATTCAATAGCAAGAACAAAGAAGCAAAGAAAGGACTCTCTTTCTTCAGCCGGCTGAGGAAGGGGAACCAAGGACTCAATCTTCCGCGTCTGAAAGGTAGACGATCATATCTCTTTTGAAACTTTTAAGTTAAAAGTTTCTGGCGATCACTGCACTTTAGTTACTGTTTTTAATAGGTTAGTTTACACCTAAACAACATAGATTTTTCATGATAATCACACGGTCATTCTAAGCACCTACAGCTTTTTTGGCGATCACGGTGGGACTTGGTCTCGCCATTTTTTAGTTTCTTTTTGTTCTTGCTATCATCATATCGGGCACCCACGGTGCACCATTTGTGTCTCTGGACACGTCCTCACCAATTGGTGAGTGTTTAGTTTAATTAATTTTCCTCGTGCACCACGTGCACACCCCAGTGGCAAGATCTTGCCCTCCCCTTGATTAATTCAAAAAAGCTGTTTTTGTGATAAAAATGATGTGTGATTGATTGTTTTTCTAGTTGTTAGTTAGTAAATCATCCTGTTTAAAATCTGGAACTAAAATTTTTTGCATGAGTCGATTGTTTACTGCTTTTTTATCTCGTTTAAGGAGGATTCAACCCAGAAAATCCTCCTGGAAAATTGTTTCTGCGAACTGAAAAGCGTCCAGGATCGCTGACGCGTTTCAAAACCGCGTCAACACCCCTAGACGCCTTTCAGGCTTCACAGTTTCTCTGCTGTCTGCATCTGCTTCTGCGAAAAAATTAAGTTCTGTTTTGAATAGCGTCGACTACCATCGACGCGATTCAAACAGTTTCTTAATTTTGTTCAGTTTCCAGATTTTTGTGTTTTGAGTGCTAGCTACCCATTACTTACTAAGCATTAGAGGCCATCCAGGCCGCAGGACATACGCATTGAGGCTAATACCCTCCTCTTCTTAGGAACACATTACTCGACGTCAGCAACTCTCTCTGATTGGGTTGGTCCCTTGATCAGACTAGAGAAGTTGACGTTGAGACCTCCATAAGTCCCCAAAATCAAGGTATTCCTCCTTGATCATCGGGCTGGTTGTACCAATTGAAGTCCTGGTTAGATTCTGAAAGCGTTGTGAGAGAGAGCCTTAGAGAATAACGGTGGAAATTGAACTGAAACTAGGATCCTTTCCCTGAGCGAAATTGTGGTTTAATCCAATTCAAATAACTCAACAAGGAATCCTAAAATCGCGTTAAGCATCCACTTGTTTGATTAATCTCTGTACAACTTGTTTGATTAAATCTTTGAAAAAGAATCTAACATCATGTTGCTACGATCAGGTAGGGACTTGAGTGTGGCTCCAGACGCCATGATTAATTACGAGGGAGATGCTAATGCCCCTCGGGATTCTGAATACAACTATGAGAGTGGGAGAGATGCTGATGCCTCCCGTAGTTCTATCCCCATTCCATATCGTCTAGATGGGAATGTTCGGACACCTCTTTTGCATCCACGTGATCAATATCCTGATCCTCTTCCGCATGAATATGCGATCCCCAATCCTGATCTTGAGGGAGACATGAACCAGAATGATCCCTCACCCTCTGATCCTACGGATCTCATCAATGCTCTGGGAGTTCTTGCCTCCCGACTGGACCCTCAGCAGTTCGAGGCGATCCAATCTATTTTGAAGGGGAAGGCACCCATGCAGCCTGCCGAGCCGAACCCTGTGGCTCCCCCTACTGTTCCTCAGCAACCTTCTTTTCCTCCTCCTTATATCCATCAGGCCGTGGAGGGCCTTCATATTACTTCTCGGCCAGCTGGGCCGCAACTTTCATCATCTAGGCAACCGGCTAGACCACAAACGCCTGCTTATCAAAATTCCCTCGGGCATGGCGGAAGCTCTGCCGGACCTCCCCTCTATTGTCCACCCTGCCCAACGTACTCTAGGCAGCAGGCCTACCAAGTACCTCCCCCTCCTCCTCCTCCCCAGGCAGATCTGACCACACAAACACTGCTGGCCAAAATGGAGCGTATGGATGAGCAATTTAATAACCTCCAGAAAATGATGGGGGTCAAAGCTGTGCCAGAGATCAGTTTACCGAGCCTGCCAGTATTCCATCTGCCACCCTCTGAGATGCCAGTGTACCGAAAGTACAACGGTACTGGTAACCCCTTCACACATCTGAAGGAGTTCATGTCTGAATCCTCTTTCTGGCAGAACGACAAGAGGTCGTTGGCCTTCTTGTTCAGGAGATCTCTAGAGGGACCAGCCCTCGAGTGGTTCTTTTCCCAGGAACCCTCAGAAGTAGAGGATTACGGTATCGTTTCACGCAAATTTATTCAACGATACCAGGACAGAGTTGCACCCTCCTTGTCTATCACGGACCTCATTGCAGAAAAGATGAAACCTGATGAGGAGTTTGTCAGTTTTGCTGACAGGTGGCGGGGTCTGGCTGAAAAGGTGAAGGATCACTTGTCCGAGTCCGAACAAGTGAAAATGTTAATTTCTAATGCCACCCCCCCGTTCAAGCTCGTCCTCTCCTTGAACAATTTGACTAACATGGCAGAGCTCTATGAAAGAGCACGGTACTGCCAGAATGCTTTCAAGGACGCTACATTCTCTAGCGTCTTTGATCCTCATAGACCTAGCAGGCCTCCGCCTCGGAAGCCTGCAGTGCCGAACTCTTCCAGCACAGGTCCGACTACTGAGGGCACGCTCTCTCATGAGCAAGTGAGTACCATGAACAATAACTCGCCCCAGTTCGTGAGGAGTCAGCAGCAGTACCAGAGGCCACAGCAGCAAGGGTACAGACAGCAGCAGAACCTCCAGTACCAACAACAGTATCAGCGGCCCCAGCAGCCGAATCAGAATCAGAACCAGCATCAGCTACAGCAACAGCCGCAACGGCAACAGCAGTATCAGCAGCAGCAACAGCCACAGTACCAGCCGCGCGCACCGCCGGCGTACCACCATGTCCCTCCTCCTGGTGACTACAACTAGCCGAGAAGACCCCCAGGCCCGAAAAGGGCAGAATATCCGGCTCTCCCAGAATCCTTGGCCGATATCTTCAGTGCTTTAATGGCGGCTAACGCCTTAGTTTTGCCAAGGGAAAAGGCCGTCTGGCCTCAAAATGCCGATACGTCCAGGTATTGCTACTTCCACAGGCAACCTGGGCACACCATCGACACCTGCTTCCAATTCAGAGATTATATTCATGATCTCAACGAGCAGGGCGGCATAGACTGGGAGGAAATGAAGAAATATATATCAGCCCTGAAGGCGAGGAGACCGCAACAGCAGCAGCAGCAGCAAGCAAGACCACCGGCACAAGCAGCAGCACCACCCAACATGGGCATAGTGCAGAATCCACTCCCGGAGCACCAGAACCAGAACCAGGTTGCTCCCATTCTAACGAACAGCCAGTCTGAGGCTGGTCGTGGGCAACAATGGAGGATAGAGGATTCTTCCTCTCTTTGTTCAACGGGTCACGTTCAGAGTACCGCAGAACGACTACCACGCTGCACCATCCACATACCCAGATCACAACCCGTCACCATCACCCCTCTACCCACACCCACATATCACTCGCCCTCACCCAATAACCCGCTACCATTACCCACCTTCCTTAGACCCATTACGCCCCGCACTCCTACGCCTCCATCATATACCCCTCCGCAAACCAATAACGCGCCCCTCCTACCATCTAGGCCATTATTACGCGTACCATTTCCTACTTCACCCATTACCACTACCACCTACCCAGATATGCCCCAACCATCCAGACCGCTATTACGCATCCCATTCCCCACTTTGCCAACCACTTACCCATCTACCATTCAACCCTCTAGGCCTTTAATCCGCTCCGCGCCATCACCACCTAACCCAACGCCACCACCTACGCATCAACCCTCCGCACCACTTACGCCACCCAACTCTGCGGTACTCAAGGTGTCACCCGGATCCTCCACGGTCGAGGAACATGCGCTCCGGAGTGGAAGGATTTTCAACAAGGTCTTTCCTCAGTCCACAGTCCGAGACGGCCCATCACAGCCAACTGAGGAAGCCCATAATGAAGAGAGTGCACCAGGCACTCAATATGACTTGTTGAAACATCTAGACAGAACGCCGGCACGGATCACTGTACTTGAATTAATTAAAAGGTCCAAGATTCACCAAGAAACCTTAATGGAATACCTACAGAAGGTGATGGTCAACGAAGACGTGCCGGTAGAGAAAATTGCAGCACTACTAGTTCCTCAGGGGGATCAGCCCTCAATTACATTCCACACATCGGAACTAGCACCGCCAGCCGCCAGAAGCATGGCTCTGAGCATCACGGTCAATATCTGCAAAAAGGCCGTGGATGCATGCCTGGTTGATACAGGGGCTTCAATTAATGTTTTACCTCCGAAGACCCTGGAACTGTGCGGTGTGCCCAAGGAGAAATGGCTGACTAGCCCCATCTCAGTTACGGCATATGACAATTCTACTCGTTCCCCTCTGGGAATGGTTTATTTAAAAGTGGAGCTAGGTCCAGTAAGTCATGCAGAGGTCTAATTTCATATTCTAGAAATCGACCCTTCTATAAATGCCATTCTGGGACGTCCTTATATCAAAACTCTTGAGGCGATTCCTTCTACGAATCACCAATGCCTCAAATTCCCTTATAAAGGACGAATTATTAAAGTGACGAGCATGCCGATCCTTGCTGCTGCTCATACCTTAAATATTAAATCTGCTGTTTTACCTGGCCGACAACCTTTTCTGTCGGTATTACAGGTCTACCGTCCAGTGGCTGATCCTTTGAAAGCCGCTACCATTTCTCCATATCCATTAGATGCTATCAAAAGGGGGAAGTGCATGAGTACCCCAGGATGGAGGATTATGATGAAGAACGGCTACGAGCCTGGGAAAGGTCTGGGCACACGGTTGCAAGGCAGGACCACTCCTGTTAAAGATCATCGGGCAGTACCTGGAAGCGGTCTGGGCTATAGGCCAATGAAGTTAAAGCAAGATCTGGTTCAGAAAGCAGAAACCGAAGACGGTCAAGAAATCTTGGAAACAATGTCCACACCACTGAAAGAAGGCCGAGATCCCTTAACATGGACTCTATATACACATTTTGTGAAAGGGCCCATACTTAGTCACGACAACACGGTGGTCATTACTTCCTGTTTTGACTTCCATGACATATATGGGAGGGACTTGGCCAGACATTGTTCCGTATTACTTACGTACCAATCCTTGGAGGCTCTGCGGCCTATGAAAAGGAGAAAATTCCATGACCCTGAATGTGAATGGTACAGATGGTTCGACCTGAGGGACCTATACATAGCACTGAACAGACTATTTCTGGATCCTGCAGAACCCAAGTGGCCACCGCAGATCGATGAGCTAATTGAGAGCCCTGGCGCAATCTTTGATAAGCGGATACTGCTATCCTAACAAACTGATAAAGGGGAGCCAGATGACCCCTATGAAGCTGGTTATACAACAGATCTGCTCTAGAGGGGGACATATCCTTCACATGTCTTCATGCTCCATACTCTTTTTCGTACACTACTCTTGACCCCGACTTGGTCGCGGGTCATAATTGAAGATATTCCACGGGCTCCGCCCATTATGATTACTCTGTCCCCTCTGGACTTTATTTCACAATCTCCTCTCGACCTAGAGAGGATGTATGATCTAATCTGGGACATATTGCTATATGATCCCCCTAATCCCCTGGCCTTGGTGCCGCTTCCTCCGTCTGATTCCCCTTCCATTTGTATTCACTCCTGCTTCATGTATAATTCCTCCGATATCCAAAAAAAAACGCCAATTTTACAACAAATTCTTCCCAAATCATTATCGAGGAAACATCTTACTTGTCCGATTATACCCCATCGCGCGGGTCCGTCGGTCAAGATTCTCTCCTAGATCTACTATGTCCCTCCCCACGGGAGGATTCCCCTGTATTTCCACCTGTATCCCAGGATTTTCATCCTGCTTCATCTTCATTAGGTTATGATAGACAGTTTAGTGAAGTTAGGAAGTCTAGTTTTAGGCAGGTTAGTCAGGTTAGGAAGTCTAGGAAGCCTAAGGGTAGGCAAATTCCAGAAAGATACCTCCAGGATTTGGCTGATAAATGTTCCTTTTGCTCTTTAATCCCTCAGCTGTTAGAAGATCCAATTCAGATGCCAGAAGATTGTACAGATGATGAGTCAGTCAATGATGGGTACGGGGTATACGAGTTAGTGCATGAAAAGGACCCCATTGTTGAAGATGAGGAAGATGATGAGGACGCAGCTGAGGCATATGCCAGTGGAGTGAAGAGATTTGATGAACCTTCAGCTGCTGTAAAAAAGCCCACCAAAGAAATAAACTTAGGGACTGAAGACGAACCTAAGGTTGTCCTCGTCAGTAAAAATCTTTCTACAGAGGATGAGAAGGCAATGGTACAAGTGCTTAAGGATTATAGGGACACTTTCGCCTAGAGTTATGAAGATATGCCGGGGTTAGACTCATCTTTAGTTGAACACAGGTTAACATTAAAAGATGGAGTTAGTCCGGTCAAGCAGAAATTAAGGCGATTCCACCCACAAATGGCTTTAAAGATGAAGGAAGAAGTCGATAAATTACACAAAGCCAAATTCATTAGAGTTGTCCTTTATCCACAATGGGTGGCCAACATAGTCTCGGTTATGAAAAAGGACGGGAAGGTCAGAATTTGCATTGACTTCCGCGATCTGAACCGGGCGTGTCCTAAAGATGATTTTCCATTGCCTCATATTGATGTACTCATCGATAACACTGCTGGCTATGAGACGTTATCGTTCATGGATGGATTTTCAGGATACAACCAGATTAAGCTGGCAGAAGAGGATCAAGAGAAGACTTCATTCACTACACCTTGGGGAACATATTGTTATGTCGTCATGCCATTTGGATTGAAGAATGCTGGAGCCACTTATCAAAGGGCTATGATGGCAATATTTCATGACATGATGCATATAGATTTGGAAGTGTATGTGGATGACTTATTGGTTAAGTCTAAAACGAAGGCTGAGCATGCCAAAGTTTTGGCAAGGGTATTAGAGAGATCGAGAGAGTATCAGTTGAAGATGAACCCCAAGAAATGTGTATTCGGGGTATCTTCAGGGAAGTTGCTTGGATTCATTGTCAGCAAACGAGGAATTGAGATCGATCCCAATAAGGCGAAGGCTATCAGAGAAATGCCACCTCCCAAAAACTTGAAAGAGTTAAGAGGATTAATCGGGAGATTACAATTTATTCGCCGTTTTGTCTCCCAGCACTCACAAAGGTGTAAGCCGTTCTACGAGCTTACCAAGCCAGGAGTCAAATTCAATTGGGACGATAAGTGTCATGAGGCATTTGATGGATTAAAGGACTATTTGGCAAGTCCTCCTATTTTGAGACCACCATCTCCAGGCAAACCATTGATACTTTATATTTCTGTCCTGGATGATGCAGTGGGGGCTGTCCTAGCACAAGAAGATGAAGAAGGAAAAGAGAGGGCAGCCTACTATCTCTCTAAACTTCTCAACCCCGCTGAACAGAGATACACGGCGATGGAGAAAACATGTGCAGCATTAGTTTGGGTTGTGCAGAAATTGAAGCATTATTTTCTGGCCCATGAAGTCCATCTCATCGCTAGGATGAATCCGATCAAATTCCTTCTGGAGAAATCTGTTCTTACTGATAGGTTAGCGCGATGGCAAAGCTTTCTATCTCAATTCCATATTATTTACATTCAACAGAAAGCGATCAAGGGCTATGCCATAGCAGAACATCTCGCTCATCATCCCCTTCCTCGATTTGATCCAGTGCGATCAGAGTTTCCGGATGAGGAACTGATGTCCGTAAATCAAATCAGAGATGATATGTGGACTCTGCATTTTGACGGAGCTCTGAATTCTCATGGAAAAGGGATCGGTATCGTTCTGTTATCACCTGAAGGTATCACCATTCTGTAGACACGCTAATTTTAACGTCATTTCGAGTAAATTTCATATCATATAATAATGCCTCAAAATGGTCTGATATTTAATCATTAATTAATTTTTATTAATCTTTTTAAGTGTCGGGTTTAACAGATGTGTTTAAGTTAATCAATTGAATTGATTTTAGCTCAAATTTGAGTTAAAATATGAAGAATTATAAAAGACGTCGACCCAAGTGGACGCCATTTAGACTTTATTCCTGTTTTAACGATTAAATTTGAATTTTAATTAATTTATTTATTAACTAAAAGGCGTCTGTAATTGTCGACGCGTTTTAGGTTTCCTAAGTGATTTTAACTTCTCTTCCGGATGTTTATCCTTATCTTAATTAGTCTAAAAGACGTCTACACATGTGGACGCGTTTTACCTAATAAAGATAAAGATAAGTTTTCCCGGATATTTATCCTTATCTTAATTAATCTGAAAGGCGTCAGCCAAGGTGGACGCGTTTTAGATAATTACAGATAAAGGTGAATTAATCAGTAATTATCTGTCGGTTAAGATAGATAAATCTCGGAATTTTGCTATGTTAATCGCGAACGCAAGAAATGCCTATAAATACCCTGCATGTTGAAGAGTTAAAAAAGGGGAGAATTAAGTTGAGTTGAGCCATAGCATTATAGCGAGTTGAAGATCGAAGCAACGTCGTAACGCCGGAGTGCTGCCATTTCCAGAAGTCGGCGTCCCTTTCAAGATCTTCATCCTTTCAGAGCTTCAACCGATTGGGCATAAGTTTTTTCATTACTGCATTCATTTCATTAGTTTTATTCTTCATATTCACTTCATGCAAACACACACCACAGCATAATCTTTCAAAAAACCTACTTGATCTAAGGGGTTTCAAAGCCATTCAAAAAAGTGAGTTTGCTGTTTTAAATATGCTTAAAATCATGATTAGTTCAGATACTACTTCTATTTAAATTCTCATCATAGTTCTTCATTCTGTTTCTGTCTCTACTGCACTCAACAACAACAAGAGATCAAAAAGGGAAAATCAAGCACAACTTCTGGACGATCCTCAACCTCAAATTCAACAGCAAGAACAAAGAAGCAAAGAAAGGGCTCTCTTTCTTCAGCCGGCTGAGGAAGGGGAACCAAGGACTCAATCTTCCGCGTTTGAAAGGTAGGCGATCATTTCTCTTTTGAAACTTTTAAGTTAAAAGTTTCTGGCGATCACTGCACTTTAGTTGCTGTTTTTTTTTAATAGGTTAGTTTACACCTAAACAACATAGATATTTCATGTTAATCACACGGTCATTCTAAGCACCTACAGCTTTTTTGGCGATCACGGTGGGACTTGGTCTCGCCATCTTTTAGTTTCTTTTTGTTCTTGCTATCATCATATCGGGCACCCACGGTGCACCATTTGTGTCTCTGGACACGTCCTCACCAATTGGTGAGTGTTTAGTTTAATTGATTTTCCTCGTGCACCACGTGCACACCCCAGTGGCAAGATCTTGCCCCCCCCCCTTGATTAACTCAAAAAGCTGTTTTTGTGATAAAAATGATGTGTGATTGATTGTTTTTCTAGTTGTTTAGTTAGTAAACTATCCTGTTTAAAATCTGGAACTAAAAAAATTTGCATGAGTCGATTGTTTACTGCTTTTCATCTTGTTTAAGGAGGATTCAACCCAGAAAATCCTCCTGGAAAATTGCTTCTGCGAACTGAAAAGCGTCCAGGATAGCTGACGCGTTTCAAAACCGCGTCAACACATCTAGACGCCTTTCAGGCTTCACAGTTTCTCTGCTGTCTGCATCTGCTTCTGCGAAAAATTAAGTTCTGTTTTGAATAGCGTCGACTACCATCGACGCGATTCAGACAGTTTCTTAATTTTTTTTAGTTTCCAGATTTCTGTGTTTTGAGTGCTAGCTACCCATTACTTACTAAGCATTAGAGGCCATCCAGGCCACAGGACATACGCATTGAGGCTAATACCCTCCTCTTCTTAGGAAAACATTACTCGACGTCAGCAACTCTCTCTGATTGGGTTGGTCCTTTGATCAGACTAGAGAAGTTGACGTTGAGACCTCCATAAGTCCCCAAAATCAAGGTATTCCTCCTTGATCATCGGGCTGGTTGTACCAATTGAAGTCCCGGCTAGATTCTGAAAGCGTTGTGAGAGAAAGCCCTAGAGAATAACGGTGGAAATCGAACTGAAACTAGGATCCTTTCCCTGAGCGAAATTGTGGTTTAATCCAATTCAAATAACTCAACAAGGAATCCTAAAATCACGTTAAGCATCCACTTGTTTGATTAATCTCTGTACAACTTGTTTGATTAAATCTTTGAAAAGGGAATCTAACATCATGTTGCTACGATCAGGTAGGGACTTGAGTGTGGCTCCAGACGCCATGGTTAATTACGAGGGAGATGCTAATGCCCCTCGGGATTCTGAGTACAACTATGAGAGTGGGAGAGATGCTGATGCCTCCCGTAGTTCTATCCCCATTCCATATCGTCTAGATGGGAATGTTCGGACACCTCTTTTGCCTCCACGTGATCAATATCCTGATCCTCTTCCGCATGAATATGCGATCGCTAATCATGATCTTGAGGGGGACATGAATCAGAATGATCCCTCATCCTCTGATCCTACGGATCTCATCAATGCTCTGGGAGTTCTTGCCTTCCGACTGGACCCTCAGCAGTTCGAGGCGATCCAATCTATTTTGAAGGGGAAGGCACCTATGCAGCCTGCCGAGCCGAACCCTGTGGCTCCCCCTGCTGTTCCTCAGCAACCTTCTTTTCCTCCTCCTTATATCCATCAGGCCATGGAGGGCCTTCATATTACTTCTCGGCCAGCTGGGCCGCAGCTTTCATCATCTAGGCAACCGGCTAGACCGCAAACGCCTACTTATCAAAATGCCCTCGGGCATGGCGGAAGCGCTGCCGGACCTCCCCTCTATTGTCCACCCTGCCCAACGTACTCTAGGCAGCAGGCCTACCAAATACCTCCTCCTCCTCCTCCTCCTCAAGCAGATCTGACCACACAAACGCTGCTGGCCAAAATGGAGCGTATGGATGAGCAATTTAATAACCTCCAGAAAATGATGGGGGTCAGAGCTGTACCAGAGATCAGTCTACCGAGTCTGCCAGTATTCCATCTGCCACCCTCTGAAATGCGAGTGTACCGAAAGTACAACGGTACTGGTAACCCCTTCACACACCTGAAGGAGTTCATGTATGAATCCTCTTTCTGGCAAAATGATAAGAGGTCGTTGGCCTTCTTGTTCAGGAGATCTCTAGAGGGACCAGCCCTCGAGTGGTTCTTTTCCCTGGAACCCTCAGAAGTAGAAGATTACGGTATCGTTTCACGCAAATTCATTCAACGATACCAGGACAGAGTTGCACCCTCCTTGTCTATCACGGACCTCATTGCAGAAAAGATGAAACCTGATGAGGAGTTTGTCAGTTTTGCTGACAAGTGGCGGGGTCTGGCTGAAAAAGTGAAGGATCACTTGTCCGAGTCCGAACAAGTGAAAATGTTAATTTCTAATGCCACCCCCCAGTTCAAGCTCGTCCTCTCCTTGAACAATTTGACTAACATGGCAGAGCTCTATGAAAGAGCACGGTACTGCCAGAATGCTTTCAAGGACGCTACATTCTCTAACGTCTTTGATCCTCATAGACCTAGCAGGCCTCCGCCTCGGAAGCCTGCAGTGCCGAACTCTTCCAGCACAGGTCCGACTACCGAGGGCACGCTCTCTCATGAGCAAGTGAGTACCATGAACAATAACTCGCCCCAGTTCGTGAGGAGTCAGCAGCAGTACCAGAGGCCACAGCAGCAAGGGTACAGACAGCAGCAAAACCCCCAGTACCAACAGCAGTATCAGCGGCCCCAGCAGCCGAATCAGAATCAGAACCAGCAACAGCTACAGCAACAGCCGCAACGGCAACAGCAGTACCAACAACCCCAGCAACAGCAGTATCAGCACCAGCAACAGCCACAGTACCAGCCACGCGCACCGCCGGCGTACCACAATGTCCCTCCTCCTGGTGACTACAACCAGCAGAGGAGACCTCCAGGCCCGAAGAGGGCAGAATACCCGGCTCTCCCAGAATCCTTGGCCGATATCTTCAGTGCTTTAATGGCAGCCAATGCCTTAGTTTTGCCAAGGAAAAAGGCCGTCTGGCCTCAAAATGCCGATACGTCCAGGTATTGCTACTTCCATAGGCAACCTGGGCATACCATTGACACCTGCTTCCAATTCAGAGATTACATTCATGATCTCAACGAGCAGGGCGGCATAGACTGGGAGGAAATGAAGAAATACATAACAGCCCTGAAGGCGAGGAGACCGCAACAGCAGCAGCAGCAGCAGCAAGCAAGACCACCGGCACAAGCAGCAGCACCACCCAACATGGGCATAGTGCAGAATCCGCTCCCGGAGCACCAGAACCAGAACCAGGTTGCTCCCATTCTAACGAACAGCCAGTCCGAGGCTGGTCGTGGGCAACAATGGAGGATAGAGGACTCTTCCTCTCTCTACTCAACGGGTCACGTTCAAAGTACCGCAGAGCGACTACCACGCCGCACCATCCACATACCCAGACCACAACCCGTCACCATCACCCCTCTACCCACACCCACATATCATTCGCCCGCATCCAATAACCCACTACCACTACCCACCTTCCTTAGACCCATTGCGCCCCGCACGCACTCTTACGCCTCCATCATATACCCCTCCGCAAACCAATAACGCGCCCCTTTTACCATCAAGGCCACTATTACGCATACCATTTCCTACTTCACCCATTACCACTACCACCTACTCAGATATGCCCCAACCATCCAGACCGCTATTACGCGTACCATTCCCCACTTCGCCAACCACTTACCCATCTACCATCCAACCATCTAGGCCTTTAATCCGCACCGCGCCATCACCACCTAACCCTACGCCATCACCACCTAACCCAACGCCACCACCTACGCATCAACCCTCCGCACCACTTACGCCACCCAACTCTGCAGTACTCAAGGTGTCACCCGGATCCTCCACGGTCGAGGAACATGCGCTCCGGAGTGGAAGGATTTTCAATAAGGTCTTTCCTCAGTCCACAGTCAGAGACGGTCCATCACAGCCGACTGAGGAAGCCCATAATGAAGAGAGTGCACCAGACACTCAATATGACTTGTTGAAACATCTGGACAGAACACCGGCACGGATCACTGTACTGGAATTGATTAAAAGGTCCAAGATTCACCAAGAAGCTTTAATGGAATACCTACAGAAGGTGATGGTCAATGAAGACGTGCCGGTAGAGAAGATTGCAGCACTACTAGTTCCTCAGGGGGATCAGCCCTCAATTACATACCACACATCGGAACTAGCACCGCCAGCCGCTAGAAGCATGGCTCTGAGCATCACGGTCAATATCTCCAAGAAGGCCGTGGATGCATGCCTGGTTGATACAGGGGCTTCAATTAATGTTCTACCTCCGAAGACCCTGGAGCTATGCGGTGTGCCCAAGGAGAAATGGCTGCCTAGCCCCATCTCAGTTACGACATATGACAATTCTACCCGTTCCCCTCTGGGAATGGTTTATTTAAAGGTAGAGTTAGGTCCAGTAAGTCATGCAGAGGTTGAATTTCATATTCTAGAAATCGACCCTTCCATAAATGCCATTCTGGGACGTCCTTATATCAAAACTCTTGAGGCGATTCCTTCTACGAATCACCAATGCCTCAAATTCCCTTATAAAGGACGAATTATTAAAGTGACGAGCATGCCGATCCTTGCTGCTGCTCATACATTGAATATTAAATCTGCTGTTTTACCTGGCCGACAACCTTTTCTGTCGGTATTACAGGTCTACCGTCCAGTGGCTGATCCTTTGAAAGCCGCTACCATTTCTCCATACCCATTAAATGCTATCAAAAGGGGGAAGTGCATGAGTACCCCGGGATGGAGGATTATGATGAAGAACGGCTACAAGCCTGGGAAACGTCTGGGCACACAGTTGCAAGGCAGGACCACTCCTGTTAAAAATCATCGGGCAGTACCTGGAAGCGGTCTGGGCTATAGGCCGAGCAAACTGAAGCAAGACAGGGTTCAGCAAGAAGATGGTCAAGAAATCTTGGAAACAATGTCCACACCACTGAAAGAAGGCCGGGATCCCTTAACATGGACTCTATATACACATTTTGTGCAAGGGCCCATACTTAGTCACGACAACACGGTGGTCATTACTTCCTGTTTTGACTTCCATGACATATATGGGAGGGACTTGGCCAGACATTGTTCCGAACTGCTTACGTACCAATCCTTGGAGGCTCTGCGGCCTATGAAGAGGAGGAAATTCCATGACCCTGAATGCGAATGGTACAGATGGTTCGACCTGAGGGACCTATACATAGCACTGAACAGACTATTCCTGGATCCTGCAGAACCCAAGTGGCCAACGCAGATTGACGAGCTAATTGAGAGCCCTGGCGCAATCTTTGACAAGCGGATACTGCTGTCCGAACAAACTGATGAAGGGGAGCCAGATGACCCCTATGAAGCTGGTTATACAACAGATCTGCTATGGAGGGGGACATATCCTTCACATGTCCTAATGCTCCATACTCTTTTTCGTACACTACTCTTGACCCCGACTTGGTCGCGGGTCATAATTGAAGATATTCCACGGGCTCCGCCCGTTATGATAACTCTGTCCCCTCGGGAGTTTATTCCACAACCTCCTCTCGACCTAGAGAGGATGTATGATTTGATCTGGGACATATTGCTATATGATCCCCCTAATCCACTGGCCTTGGTGCCGCTTCCTCCGTCCGATTCTCCTCCCATCTGTATTCACTCCTGCTTCATGTTTAATTCCTCGATGGTCCAAAAAAAAACGCCAATTTTACAACAAATTCTTCCCAAATCATCATCGAGGAAACATCTTACTTGTCCGATTACACCCCATCGCGCGGGTCCGTCGGTCAAGATTCTCTCCTAGATCTACTCTGTCCCTCCCCGCGGGAGGATTCCCCTGTATTTCCACCTGTATCCCAGGATTTTCATCCTGCTTTATCTTCATTAGGTTATGATAGGCAGTTTAGTGAAGTTAGTAAGTCCAGTTTTAGGCACGTTAGTCAGGTTAGGAAGTCTAGGAAGCCTAAGGGTAGGCAAATTCCAGAAAGATACCTCCAGGATTTGGCTGATAAATGTTCCTTTTGCTCTTTAATCCCTCAGCTTTTAGAAGATCCAATTCAAATGCCAGAAGATTGTACAGATGATGAGTCAGTCAATGATGGGTACGGGGTATACGAGTTAGTACATGAAAAGGACCCCATTGTTGAGGATGAGGAAGATGATGAGGACGCAGCTGAGGCATATGCCAGTGGAGTGAAGAGATTTGATGAACCCTCAGCTGCCGTCGAAGAGCCCACCAAAGAAATAAACTTAGGGACTGAAGACGAACCTAAGGTTGTCCTCGTCAGTAAAAATCTTTCTATAGAGGATGAGAAGGCAATGGTACAAGTGCTTAAGGATTATAAGGACACTTTCGCCTGGAGTTACGAGGATATGCCGGGGTTAGACTCATCTTTAGTCGAACACAGGTTAACATTAAAGGAAGGAGCTAATCCGGTCAAGCAGAAATTAAGGCGATTCCACCCACAAATGGCTCTAAAGATGAAGGAAGAGGTCGATAAATTACACAAAGCCAAATTCATTAGAGTTGTCCTTTATCCACAATGGGTGGCCAATATAGTCCCGGTTATGAAAAAGGATGGGAAGGTCAGAATTTGCATTGACTTCTGCGATCTGAACCGGGCATGTCCTAAAGATGATTTTCCATTGCCTCATATTGATGTACTCATCGATAACACTGCTGGCTATGAGACGTTATCATTTATGGATGGATTTTCAGGATACAACCAGATTAAGCTGGCAGAAGAGGATCAAGAGAAGACTTCATTCACTACACCTTGGGGAACATATTGTTATGTCGTCATGCCATTTGGATTGAAGAACGCTGGAGCCACTTATCAAAGGGCCATGATGGCAATATTTCATGACATGATGCATATAGATTTGGAAGTGTATGTGGATGACTTATTGGTTAAGTCTAAAACGAAGGCTGAGCACGCCAAAGTTTTGGCAAGGGTATTAGAGAGATCAAGAGAATATCAGTTGAAGATGAACCCCAAGAAATGTGTATTTGGGGTATCTTCAGGGAAATTGCTTGGATTCATTGTTAGCAAACGGGGAATTGAGATCGATTCCAATAAGGCGAAGGCTATCAGAGAAATGCCACCTCCCAAAAACTTGAAAGAGTTAAGAGGATTAATCGGGAGGTTACAATTTATTCGCCGCTTTGTCTCCCAGCACTCACAAAGGTGTAAGCCGTTTTACGAGCTTACCAAGCCAGGAGTCAAATTCAATTGGGACGATAAGTGTCAGGAGGCATTTGATGGATTAAAGGACTATTTGGCAAGTCCTCCTGTTTTGAGACCACCATCTCCAGGCAAACCATTGATACTTTATATTTCAGTCCTGGATGATGCAGTGGGGGCTGTCCTAGCACAAAAGGATGAAGAAGGAAAGGAGAGGGCAGCCTACTATCTCTCTAAACTTCTCAACCCCGCTGAACAGAGATATACGGCGATGGAAAAAACATGTGCAGCATTGGTTTGGGTTGTTCAGAAATTAAAGCATTATTTTCTGGCCCACGAAGTCCATCTCATCGCTAGGATGAATCCGATTAAATTCCTTCTGGAGAAATCTGTTCTTATTGATAGGTTAGCGCGATGGCAAAGCTTTCTATCTCAATTCGATATTATTTACATTCAACAGAAAGCGATCAAGGGCTATGCCATAGCAGAACATCTCGCTCATCATCCCCTTCCTCGATTTGACCCAGTACGATCAGAGTTTCCGGATGAGGAACTGATGTCCGTAAATCAAATCAGAGATGATATGTGGACTCTGCATTTTGACGGAGCTCTGAATTCTCATGGAAAGGGTATCGGTATCGTTCTGTTATCACCTGAAGGTGTCACCATTCCACAAGCCTTTCAGCTTGATTTTCCAGTCACCAATAACATAGCTGAATACGAGGCACTTCTTGCTGGTCTCGAGGCTGCTTATTTTCATGGTGCCACCAAACTCAGGATTGTAGGTGATAGCCAATTAATTCTTCGCCAAGTGCTGACCAAGTATCGAACTCTTGATCCCAAGCTTAAGCCATATCAAGAACTTACTTCTGCTTACTCAAAGCTTTTCACAAAGTTGATCTTTGTCCATGTCCCTAGAAATCAAAACATCTTAGCTGACGCTCTAGCTTCACTTGCATCTTCCCTTGATTTTCCTATCAGCAAGCAATCTGAATCAATCATAGTTCATAGGCGTCTTTCACCCGCCGTGAAAGATCCTTCATTTCTTAGAACTAAGGAGAAGTTGCTGAAGAAATTCAAAGATGGAAGTATTGTGGAGAAAAGAGAAATCATGTTGATGGAGCTGTTAGAAGAGATGGATGATGAACATAAGCCATGGTATTATGAAATTGCAAAATATTGTGAAGATCAATCGTATCCTGAAGAAGCTACAACTGAGGAGAAAAAAGCTATCAGGAGAGTTGCTCAACGATACACCCTAGTTGGGGGAGCATTATATAAGAGAGGTTTTGATGGAGTTCTTCTGAGATGTTTAGACGAGGATGAGCTTTGGAAGGTTATGGAAGGAGCTCATAGTGGAGTTTGTGGTGGCCATGTCAATGGACAGATGCTAGCAAAGAAGATCCTTAGACAAGGATTTTATTGGCCAACCATGGAAGAAGATTGTGTAGGATATGTCCGTAGGTGTGCCAAGTGTCAACTTCACGCCGACAAAATTCATTCTCCTGCATCTTCACTCCATCATGTTTCCTCCCCATGGCCTTTCTCCATGTGGGCTTTCGACGTTATTGGACCTCTTGGTAACCCAGATTCCGACATCAAGCAAAAATCTTTCATTCTCACGGCAACGGAATACTTCACCAAGTGGGTGTAGACACGCTAATTTTGACGTCATTTCGAGTAAATTTTATATCACACAATAATGCCTCAAAATGGTCTGATAATTAATCATTAATTAATTTTTATTAATCTTTTTGAGTGTCGGGTTTAACAGATGTGTTTAAGTTAATCAATTGAATTGATTTTAGTTCAATTTGAGTTAAAATATGAAGAATTCTAAAAGACGTCGACTCACGTGGACGCCATTTATAGTTTATTCCTGTTTTAACGATTAAATTTGAATTTTAATTAATTGATTTATTAACTAAAAGGCGTCTGGTAAGGTCGACGCGTTTTATGTTTCCTAAATGGTTTCTACTTCTCCTCCGGATGTTTATCCTTATCTTAATTAGTCTAAAAGACGTCTACACCAGTGGACGCGTTTTTCCTAATAAAGATAAAGATAAGTTTTCCCGGATATTTATCCTTATCTTAATTAATATGAAAGGCGTCAGCCAAGGTGGACGCGTTTTAGATAATTACAGATAAAGATGAATTAATCAGTAATTATCTGTCGGTTAAGATGGATAAATTTGGGATTTTTCTATGTTAATCGCGAACGCAAGAAATGCCTATAAATACCCTGCATGTTAAAAAAGGAGAAAACAGAATTGAATTGAGTTGAGCCATAGCGTTATAGCGAGTTGAAGATCGAAGCAACAACGCTGGAGCGCTGCCATTTCCAGAAGTCGGCGTCCCTTTCAAGATCTTCATCCTTTCAAGAGCTTCAACTAATTGGGCATAAGTTTTTCATTACTGCATTCATTTCATTAGTTTTAGTTTCATTTTTCATTCACTTCATGCAAATACACACCACAGCATAATCTTTCAAAAAACCTACTTAATCTAAGGGGTTTCAAAGCCATTAAAAAAAGTGAGTTTGCTGTTTTAAATATGCTTAAAATCATGATTAGTTCAGATACTACTTCTACTTAAATTCTCATCATAATTCTTCATTTTTTTGTTTTTTTTGTCTCTGCTACACTCAATAACAACAACAAGAGATCAAAAGGGGGAAATCAGGTACAACTTCTGGACGATCCTCAACCTCAAACTCAACAGCAAGAACAAAAGAAGCAAAGAAAGGGCTCTCTTTCTTCAGCCGGCTGAGGAAGGGGAACCAAGGACTCAATCTTCCGCGTTTTGAAAGGTAGGCGATCATATTCTCCTTTTGAAACTTTTAAGTTAAAAGTTTCTGGCGATCACTGCACTTTAGTTGCTGTTTTTAATAGGTTAGTTTACACCTAAACAACATAGATATTTCATGTTAATCACACAGTCATTCTAAGCACCTACAGTGGGCAGAAGCTGAAGCATACGTGGAGATCAAAGCATCAACTGTCTGCAAATTCATCATGAAGAACATCATCACAAGATTCGGGATTCCAAGTACCATCGTCACCGACAACGGACCGCAGTTCGTGTCACAGGAATTGAAGGACCTCTGCAACAGGTACAAAATTGCATTGCATCATTCATCTCCTTATTATCCGCAAGGCAATGGCCAAGCAGAGGCAACTAATAAGACTTTGATAAAAATTATCAAAAAGACGTGTAAATCTAACAAATTCGCAGATTGGCCAGAAAAATTGGTTGAGGCTCTATGGGCCTACCGAACTTCAATCCGCACGCCTACTGGACAAACTCCTTATTCCTTAACATTTGGAATGGAGGCGGTAGTTCCATATGAGATCCTTATACCGTCATTAAGAGTACAATTGAACAAGGAATTCTCCGTTGATGAACATCGTTCAGCACTTCTTGCTCAATTGGAACTTTTAGACGAGAAAAGATGGTCAGCTGCTAATCATGCAAAAGTTTATCAAAACAGATTAGCACGTTTTTATCAAAAGAAAGTCATTGAACGAAAGTTCAAAGTCGGTGAAATGGTTGTCAAAAGAATTTTTGTAAAACCTAGTGGTCCGCGTTCTAAGCTCCAACCCAATTGGGAAGGACCTTATGTTGTATCGCACGCTTATCCTGGTAATGCTTATCGTCTTATTAATGCAGAAGGAGAAGAGCTAAATCATCCCTAGAATGGTTTACATCTTAAGAAATACTACCCTTAAGTTAAAGAGTCGATCAGTATGGTACAAAGACCAGTGGAATCAGAAAGTTTATAAACTCAAATTTCTTTGTTAGTCTTAATAATTTAACTTCAAACCCATTACTGCACACACTGACACGTTTGATTCGTGAGTAACAAGAGATGCCAAGTCCTTAAGAATATCAAAAGCTTGACTAAGAGTATGAAGTACAAATCATTCCTTTTAAATAAAATTCTGTTTTACACTCGGCCCATGATGTCGGAACGAGACTTAGAATAGACTACCAAGAATACCCGCCATCTTAGTAGGAGGCCGTCATAAAAAAATGGGGGAGATCCGTTCCAAAGCAAAGCAAAGAAAGAAAAGAATAGAAAAGCAAAAGCAAGGCAAAAAGCCAAATTCAAAATCAAAAGGCCATTACACTACAAACGTTACATCAAGGCCATGAAATGAAACAAAAGGGAACGCAAGGTCGATAAATACCCCGGAAAGAAAATGACCGAACCCCAACAGATATTAGGGTTGGAAAGGGACATCTTTTTAAGTCTCCGGAACCTTCTCATGGGCTTTCTAAACTTACTCTTCTTTTCTTTCTAAAGAGGTGTACTTCAAGCTTAAAGAATGGCTTAGATTGACTAAGGGTCAAATCATCAAATGGGATCACGAATGGAAACACAAGTTCAAACACGAGGGGTTTTAAGTTAAGTTGTTAAAGAACAATTTGGAAATTAAGTTAATAAATGAATATGATCTTTTGATCTAAGTACCATACTGGTCTTTTAGTCAAAAATTCAAAAAAAAATGCAAATGTAAATTCAAAAAAAAAAATTGTATATGTCAAAAATTCAAAAAAATTGTATATGTCAAAAATTCAAAAAAAATGCATGTGTCAAAATTCAAAAAAAATACATATGTCAAAAATTCAAAAAAAAATATATACATTTTTCAAAATTCAAAAAAATATATATCTCAAAAACCCAAACAAAAATGAATATTTCAAAACCACAAAAATATTTCAATTAGCATTTGCTTGTGGCATTTAGTGTGTTTCATTCATTTTATTTTTCAGTGAGCATCTGTTTGCTTGCATGTTGCATTTTGCTTAAGTCTGATTACTCTTATTACCTTTGTTAATAAAGGCTATGCCCCTTGACCATTTATTCAAGGAAAAGATTAATTGACCATTTATTTGGTCAGGCAAGGGGCTAAGCCTAAACAGTTACTTAACCTGTTTGTTAAGTATTGTACAGGATGCAAGATAAGTGCAAGAACACGAAATTGGAGCCCAAAAGTTTCATGTATATATCAAAAATGTTTTGTACATGATACATGAAAAGGAAGAGAAGTACAAAAGCCCTCAAGGCTGGCTCTCTCCTGCCCCCTCATCCATCTGACTCTGGGCCTCGTCCTGGGCATCTGGCGGTGGAGCTCTAGGAGGTGGAGGTGGTCCCATCGCACTTGGCCCTGCCTGGCCAGATGATATGGCTATGCTGGCAGTAAAGGCACTCGCCTGACCTCGATCAATAGCCCGCTGGCGGGCTCGCTGGTATCTCTCCTCCACCATCTTGCGCTCATGCTCTGCGACTGACAGACGTCCCTGAAGGCTCTCCATCCGAAGACGGTCGCAGTCCCTCTCCTCCGTCAGGATCTCCAAGCGAACCTGGAGTCGTGCCAGATCTCCAGTGGAGAGGCGCGCCACCTGAGCCTCCAACTCGGCAATGCGAGCAGCCGAAGTCCGCGCTTCTCCTAGCTCCGCATCCCTCTGTCGAAGGGCCTCCTGAAGCTCAGCAACCTGCAGAAAAAGTCATTGTTAGTCCAAGGCAATTAAGTAATGAGAATCAAATTTGGAAAAGAAAGTCAAAGGGAAGGAACTTACCCGAGCAGCACGGTCCTCTTCTACAAGAGAAGCCCGGTGGATGGCAGAGGTAAGCTGACTCTGGAGATCAGCCAAGGCAGCGTCATGCGCAGCAGATGATGAAGATGAAGCTCCATGAGTAGGAGGAGCCGCCTGGGTGTAGACGGCTCGCTGCACCAAAAGAACACTGTCAGTGGTTAATCGCCAAAACAAATAATTAATTAAAAACATGCATTCATATTCATGCATACATACCAGATCGAACAATTCTTTTTGGACTTGTTCTAGCTGGGCCTCCGCATCATGTAGGCGGGCCCGGAGGTCGATGATGACCGCATCACGTGCATCCTGCAAGTCACGCATTCATACATTCATTCACCAACATAAATCAAGATAATTATAAAATTAAAGACGCATGAAGGCATACTTACATCGAGTGGTCGGAGGAGCCGCAGTTGATCGGCGTAATGAGCCCGGTAATGCTGGAGGTAGCCCTCGCTACTCTCCGCACGGGACTCCACCCGTACGCCGCGGCGGTGCCAATCCTCGTACTGCTCGGGGAATTTCGCACGCCAATCTGTGAGGGCTTGCTTGCCCCTCATGCTTCTCCCGACGTCCTCCGGGACCTCCTCGTCGATCCATTCCTGGTGGAGGCCCAGGGTCCTCATCACAAGCCGGAGGCGGAGGGGCTCAATTTCGTTGAGGCAATGTAGCCACATTTGCCTCCCGAACCTCCTCCTGCCAGCCGTCACCCACGGCTGACCCTCCTCGCCCATACCAAGGTACGGGCGCCAGATCACCTGCATATAGATTAGATGCATTCATATAAATAATTTGCATTTAAGGAATAAAGAATTGCATTTAATAAAATTTTTGAATAAATTAAAAACTTACCAAGAGCTCTGGATAGTCCAAGAACTGACAGCGGAGGGCCGTCAGCTGGTGGTGCTGTGGAGCCGTGCCCACAATTGGCTGCCAACGGCAGGCCAAGGGGACAGCATCTGGACGAGTAATCCGCGCTCTGCCGAGCGGGAAATAATAGTAGCTCCACACCTGCATGCATAACATATAAGTTAGAAAAAACATCATATCATATTGCATATCATGAATAAATAATAAAACATTTAATACCTGGAGGAACGGCGAGAAGCCGCTGACAGTAGTCTCGCGGTCCGGAATGACCGCGGATAGATCTGCAAACAGGTGGGCCAGGAGGGCCGCACTCCAAGCGTACTCACCTAAGCTATCTAGGTCATCTAACAAATACAAAAATCTACAGTGGATATGGTCGCCCTTCGTACCGAAGAGCAACCGACCGAAGAAAAAGACAAGAAAGACCCTAAGCTGTCGGTCTACCTCCTCTACCTGGCTAGGGTCCCTACAATAGACAGAAGAGGATGACTCTGCTAGCCTGTCCCTAAACTCCTCCCGGGTCTCGTCAGACCGACGCCGGGGCTCATCTAATCCAAGGGCAGCCTCTACTTCTACCCTGGGAACCATCCTAGACTCCCTACCTATGCTAGATACCTCTATCCCTAATAAGGCCTCTGCTAATCCCTGATAGTTGGGGTAAGTAACCCCACTAACTGGTCGGCCCTCTACCCGGAGGCCAGTGATCCTGGCCACATCCTCTAGGGTGGGGACCATATGTCCCCACGGCATTAGGAAAGCCCGGCTTTCCGCATGCCAACGCTCCCTGAGCGCCTGTAACAAGACTAGATCGAGCCAAAATGGCTCGATGTCTAGTATCTCACCAAACCCCATCCGGCGCAGGCGTACCTTCTGGAAGTCCGGGAGCCCTCTGTAAGCCCCTATAACTAGGTCCCAAGAGATCCTAGCCCTCATCACTCCCTGCAAATAAAAACAACAAAAAAAAATAGGGTCAGTAATAAAAAAAAAAACAGGAAAATTCACTTTCTGTTTTGAAAGGCGTCAGCATATACAGACGTGTTTCAAAACACGTCCACATACCTTGACGCAATTCAAACCTATTTTCTAATAATTAAAAAATTCGAAATTTGGTTTGAAAGACGTCGACCAAGGGCGACGCCTTTTGAAAGGCGTCACCTGGTCTGGACGCCTTTCAAGTCCAGATTTCGGGTTCTTGGAAGAACCCCTTTCTTCCCCTCTTTTCCTTGCCCATTCAAACCACAAGGGACTTACCGTGTGGAGGTCGCCCTCCTCTTCCTCTTCCATCGCCATGGGTGCCAGTGGAGGGAGCTCCTCCTCCAAGAAGGCCGCCGCCTCGGCTAACACCGCCGGCACCTCCTCGGGAACCTCTTCTTCTTGCCTTCGCCTCCTCTTGGCCAAGGTCTTCTTCTTCCTTGATCCCTCACCGTGTTCCATGGCTCTAGAAGGAGTTTTGAGAGAGAGATCACCGGAATCGCCGGAGCTCGGGTGGAGAGAAGGAATTTTTGAGAAAGTGAGGAAGAAAGGAGGGCCTTCGCGGGTCTGTAACGAAAAGGGTGAAAGGCGTCGACTCAGGAAGACGCGTTTTAGCGTGCATAAGTTGAGGCGGTAAAGGACAGCTGTTTGAATTGGTTGAAACACGTCCACATAGATAGACGCGTTTCAGGTTCTGTTCAGAGCCGTACACAGGAAAATGATGAAAGGCGTCTTGTCTACGGGACGCGTTTTAGGGAATTAATCATGGAATTAATGGCAGAATCCTGGGAAAAGTAGGAGAGAGAGTTGAAAGGCGTCTATACAGGTAGACGCGTTTTAAGCTTAAATCGGGTTTTTAAGGATTAAATTGAATTTCTGGAAAAGAATATAGTTTGAAAGGCGTCTTTCTGAGTGGACGCATTTTGCATTTTACAGAACCCGAACTATTGAATTTTCAGGAAAAATCAGGTTTTTACTTAAGGAAAAATCATGTGCACATCACAGAAAGTTGAGGAAAGATTCTAAGGCATGAAAAGTCGTTCTTTATTCAATGGAATCAATCTTTATTACATCAAAATCAAAAAAAAGACAAAGGACATTCAAGGAAGAATATCATGAAGATCCTTAAGATAAGGAGATTTCAATCCTTTATCTCTGTCTTTAGAGGATCTTACACGATAGCTAAAGCCAAGATTCCATAGAGTAATGATGATTTGTATGGCTTCATAATCTTCATCGGACTCCAGGTCACGCTTCTTGATTGGAAGTGTAGGAGAGAATTCAGGGAACTCGCGACGAGCCAAGCTGAGTTGAGTAAGGCACCGGTGTGGATTGTATAACACAAACTCAGTAGCTCCAATTAACTTGAGGTCTGCTCCTGCTGTGCGGCGCACCCAAACTGGTTTTCCAACGAGAGCAAGCGGAGACGAGTCGAATATGTCGGACGTCATGAGTTTCAAATATTCTCTCCAGTCGGCTCGGGTCTTGAGTTTTGGAACCTTGTTGACCATGTACTCGTTGAACTTTACAATATTAGTAATGCAATGGATTGGACTATTCAAGAAGATCTGAGATGGATTCAGAGGCCTTTTCTTGCTATGCTCGAATTTGAAGTGAAGTTCTACCCACAAGGCAAAGAGTAGCATGCATCCATATGGAGGACGACCCACAGAAGCTGCAGAAAGTCCACTGTAGAGATATGCTAAGAGAGCAGTGCTAATGGATTTACCTTCGAAAATTGCGCAAATAGCACTGATTTGATCGTCTTCCAAGATGTTATCCTGTGCAGGAAAGAATAAGGCACCAGCAAGGCATGTAATGAGAGCTTTCGTTACATCTTCCGCCTCATCTTCCCTTAGATCTTCAATTTCATAAAGAGTCCACTCGGCTAGTTTTGCGAGATTGATCCCCTTTTTCGTGAGGCATCCTTTAGCTTCTGAAGGATCCTTCATGATAGATGTCAATAGCTGTTGACCGGTGATTCTCTCTTTTGTCAAGGCTATCTTATCTCTGTTATCTCTGGTCTTTGGGAGATCTAATAGAAGTTCTGCCTCTTCTAGAAGGATTGTGCACTCAAAGTCTTGGAAGAAGAACGTATGAGTTTGGGGATGCCACCACTCGATCAAGGCGCCCATAGCCGCCCAGTCTACGTTCGCACTCTTGTAATTCTTAGCGAGCACTACAAGTCCTTGAAGATCCCACTTGGATATGAACACTTGCATAGAAAGCTTGACACTTTTTGCAAGTTTACGAATCCAAGGGAGAGACGTGAACTTTCTTGGGCCAGGAAACATGGGGTAGGTCTGAAAGAAAGATAAAAAGGAAGCTTGATGAGGAGCATGATGGAAGACATGAAGAACATGAAAGAAAGTTGATTGAACTTACTTGAAGATTGGGATTTCTTCCATTAAGATGATTCTCTATGTCTGCAAACATCTCTAGAGACATCTTCATCTTCTTGTTTGAGGAATCCATCTCTCTTTTTCGGAGTTCCTCCTTCTTGAAGGTTGGGAGGCTTGAAAACCTTGAAGAAACCTTGAAAATTTGGAAGAAAACTCTACTTTGGATCTTTGGATTATGATAGGATTACTTGGGAGTAACCTTAGGGTGTTTATATAAGAGGAATCGCGATCCTAAGTAGACCTTTTCCGGATTGGAAAAGGGATGTGCATTGATAGAGTTGGAGTTCGAATAGAGAACAACCAGAATTCTGTTTCTTTGAGTAAAAGGCGTCTAGGATACCTGACGCGTTTCAAAGTTGAATGGCGTCTGCGCGACACGACGCGTTTTAGCAATTCTGCTATTTTCCCGAAATCCTGTGATTTTAATTGAATATTTGTTTGGAACTAATAATTTTGATTGCAGAAAATTCAAGAAATCCTGAGCAAAGCTGGAAATGTCAAGAAAATCCCATTGTGGAATTCAAGTCCCGACCGTGGCTAAAAAGACGGTTATTTCTATCCTTGTACTCTCTTCTATGTAAATCATTCGCATTACTATATATTAAGTATTTATTAGATTGTATCAAGGACCTTGTGGTTTTGATGAAACTGGAATTTGAGTTCCCCTACAACAAAAACAGTGATAATTCCAGAGGATTCTTAATCGCACGGATAGGCCGTTGGATTGTTAATTAGTGAGGACGATGGTTCCACTTTTGTGAAACAGTGCGTGGATAAACAAGCTTCGGCTTAGCACTGAATTACAAGAATTGGTATCTTGACTCATCAATGACAATTTAACAATATTATCCTTGATTAATTTGTATTTTATTTGACTTTATATTTTTCTTTTAGCCCAGCATGCATCATGTAGGACTTTGAATTTATTGAAATAAGAATTAATTATTGATTAAGTTTCAGACCATTAAATCAAATAAACTCCAACATGATATGAAATATTCCATTCCGAATTGAGTATCTTGATTATCTTTGAGGTTCGCTTGAAGATATCCTTGGAATTCTATCCTTGATTGGATTCTTTATCCAATATTTCTTGTTTTCTTTTAAGATCCATCATGGCCGTAGCACGTCCACATTGGCTGGCAAACGCTCTCCATGATGAAACCTACAGTGTCTACGACCTGGGGTACTTCCCACTCCGAGGAGGTTGATCGACTTTACTTTATTTCCTTGTCTACTTCATCCAGACAGGATTGATTCCATTGATTTCCTTGAGCTATCTTCGTTGATGATTTTGAGAAAAATTCTAATCATGTGATGTTAAGAGCGTGTCTCATCACACCTTGGCATCACCTTTTCAGTACATTCCATTCCATTTCACTCCCTTGCAAAGACAATGCCAAGGTGAGGCAGCTGTAGACACGCTAATTTTAACGTCATTTCGAGTAAATTTCATATCATATAATAATGCCTCAAAATGGTCTGATATTTAATCATTAATTAATTTTTATTAATCTTTTTAAGTGTCGGGTTTAACAGATGTGTTTAAGTTAATCAATTGAATTGATTTTAGCTCAAATTTGAGTTAAAATATGAAGAATTATAAAAGACGTCGACCCAAGTGGACGCCATTTAGACTTTATTCATGTTTTAACGATTAAATTTGAATTTT
Source organism: Zantedeschia hybrid cultivar (assembly GCA_030544215.1). Classification (NCBI taxonomy): domain Eukaryota; kingdom Viridiplantae; phylum Streptophyta; class Magnoliopsida; order Alismatales; family Araceae; genus Zantedeschia; species Zantedeschia hybrid cultivar. The sequence continues at coordinate 18,438,092 of JARZZO010000014.1, read as the reverse complement.
AATTAATTAATTTATTAACTAAAAGGCGTCTGTAAATGTCGACGCGTTTTAGGTTTCCTAAGTGATTTTAACTTCTCTTCCGGATGTTTATCCTTATCTTAATTAGTCTAAAAGACGTCTACACATGTGGACGCGTTTTACCTAATAAAGATAAAGATAAGTTTTCCCGGATATTTATCCTTATCTTAATTAATCTGAAAGGCGTCAGCCAAGGTGGACGCGTTTTAGATAATTACAGATAAAGATGAATTAATCAGTAATTATCTGTCGGTTAAGATGGATAAATCTCGGAATTTTGCTATGTTAATCGCGAACACAAGAAATGCCTATAAATATCCTGCATGTTGAAGCGTTAAAAAAGGAGAGAATTAAGTTGAGTTGAGCCATAGCATTATAGCGAGTTGAAGATCGAAGCAACGTCGTAACGCCGGAACGCTGCCATTTCCAGAAGTCGGCGTCCCTTTCAAGATCTTCATCCTTTCAGAGCTTCAACCGATTGGGCATAAGTTTTTTCATTACTGCATTCATTTCATTAGTTTTATTCTTCATATTCACTTCATGCAAACACACACCACAGCATAATCTTTCAAAAAACCTACTTGATCTAAGGGGTTTCGAAGCCATTCAAAAAAGTGAGTTTGCTGTTTTAAATATGCTTAAAATCATGATTAGTTCAGATACTACTTCTATTTAAATTCTCATCATAGTTCTTCATTCTGTTTCTGTCTCTACTGCACTCAACAACAACAAGAGATCAAAAAGGGGAAATCAAGCACAACTTCTGGACGATCCTCAACCTCAAATTCAACAGCAAGAACAAAGAAGCAAAGAAAGGGCTCTCTTTCTTCAGCCGGCTGAGGAAGGGAAACCAAGGACTCAATCTTCCGCGTTTGAAAGGTAGGCGATCATTTCTCTTTTGAAACTTTTAAGTTAAAAGTTTCTGGCGATCACTGCACTTTAGTTGCTGTTTTTTTTTTAATAGGTTAGTTTACACCTAAACAACATAGATATTTCATGTTAATCACACGGTCATTCTAATCATGTGATGTTAAGAGCGTGTCTCATCACACCTTGGCATCACCTTTTCAGTACATTCCATTCCATTTCACTCCCTTGCAAAGACAATGCCAAGGTGAGGCAGCTGTAGACACGCTAATTTTAACGTCATTTCGAGTAAATTTCATATCATATAATAATGCCTCAAAATGGTCTGATAATTAATCATTAATTAATTTTTATTAATCTTTTTGAGTGTCGGGTTTAACAGATGTGTTTAAGTTAATCAATTGAATTGATTTTAGTTCAATTTGAGTTAAAATATGAAGAATTCTAAAAGACGTCGACTCACGTGGACGCCATTTATAGTTTATTCCTGTTTTAACGATTAAATTTGAATTTTAATTAATTGATTTATTAACTAAAAGGCGTCTGGTAAGGTCGACGCGTTTTATGTTTCCTAAATGGTTTCTACTTCTCCTCCGGATGTTTATCCTTATCTTAATTAGTCTAAAAGACGTCTACACATGTGGACGCGTTTTACCTAATAAAGATAAAGATAAGTTTTTCCGGATATTTATCCTTATCTTAATTAATCTGAAAGGCGTCAGCCAAGGTGGACGCGTTTTAGATAATTACAGATAAAGATGAATTAATCAGTAATTATCTGTCGGTTAAGATGGATAAATCTCGGAATTTTGCTATGTTAATCGCGAACGCAAGAAATGCCTATAAATACCCTGCATGTTGAAGAGTTAAAAAAGGGGAGAATTAAGTTGAGTTGAGCCATAGCATTATAGCGAGTTGATGATCGAAGCAACGTCGTAACGCCGGAGCGCTGCCATTTCCAGAAGTCGGCGTCCCTTTCAAGATCTTCATCCTTTCAGAGCTTCAACCGATTGGGCATAAGTTTTTTCATTACTGCATTCATTTCATTAGTTTTATTCTTCATATTCACTTCATGCAAACACACACCACAGCATAATCTTTCAAAAAACCTACTTGATCTAAGGGGTTTCAAAGCCATTCAAAAAAGTGAGTTTGCTGTTTTAAATATGCTTAAAATCATGATTAGTTCAGATACTACTTCTATTTAAATTCTCATCATAGTTCTTCATTCTGTTTCTGTCTCTACTGCACTCAACAACAACAAGAGATCAAAAAGGGGAAATCAAGCACAACTTCTGGACGATCCTCAACCTCAAAGTCAACAGCAAGAACAAAGAAGCAAAGAAAATGCTCTCTTTCTTCAGCCGGCTGAGGAAGGGGAACCAATGACTCAATCTTCCGCGTTTGAAAGGTAGGCGATCATTTCTCTTTTGAAACTTTTAAGTTAAAAGTTTCTGGCGATCACTGCACTTTAGTTGCTGTTTTTTTTTAATAGGTTAGTTTACACCTAAACAACATAGATATTTCATGTTAATCACACGGTCATTCTAAGCACCTACACATTCCACAAGCCTTTCAGCTTGACTTTCCAGTCACCAACAACATAGCTGAATACGAGGCACTTCTTGCTGGTCTCGAGGCCGCTCATTTCCATGGTGCCACCAAACTCAGGATTCTAGGTGATAGCCAACTAATCCTTCGCCAAGTGCTGACCAAGTATCGAACTCTTGATCCCAAGCTCAAGCCATATCAAGAACTTACTTCTGCTTATTCAAAGCTTTTCACAAAATTGATCTTTGTCCATGTCCCTAGAAATCAAAACATCTTAGCTGACGCTCTAGCTTCACTTGCATCTTCCCTTGATTTTCCTATCAGCAAGCAATCTGAATCAATCATAGTTCATAGGCGTCTTTCACCTGCCGTGAAAGATCCTTCATTTCTTAGAACTAAGGAGAAGTTGCTGAAGAAATTCAAAGATGGAAATATTGTGGAGAAAAGAGAAATCATGTTGATGGAGCTGTTAGAAGAGATGGATGATGAACAGAAGCCATGGTATTATGAAATTGCAAAATATTGTGAAGATCAATCGTATCCTGAGGAAGCTACAACTGAGGAAAAGAGAGCTATCAGGAGAGTTGCTCAACGATACACCCTAGTTGGGGGAGCATTATATAAGAGAGGTTTTGATGGAGTTCTTCTGAGATGTTTAGACGAGGATGAGCTTTGGAAGGTTATGGAAGGAGCTCATAGTGGAGTTTGTGGTGGCCATGTCAATGGACAGATGCTAGCAAAGAAGATCCTTAGACAAGGATTTTATTGGCCAACCATGGAAGAAGATTGTGTAGGATATGTCCGTAGGTGTGCTAAGTGTCAATTTCACGCCGACAAAATTCATTCTCCTGCATCTTCACTCCATCCTGTTTCCTCCCCATGGCCTTTCTCCATGTGGGCTTTCGACATTATTGGACCTCTTGGTAACCCAGATTCCGGCATCAAGTAAAAATCTTTCATTCTCACGGCAACGGAATACTTCACCAATTGGGCAGAAGCTGAAGCATACGTGGAGATCAAAGCATCAACCGTCTGCAAATTCATTATGAAGAACATCATCACAAGATTCGGAATTCCAAGTACCATCGTCACCGACAACGGACCGCAGTTCGTGTCACAGGAATTGAAGGACCTCTGCAACAGGTATAAAATTGCATTGCATCATTCATCTCCTTATTATCCGCAAGGCAATGGCCAAGCAGAGGCGACTAATAAGACTTTGATAAAAATTATCAAAAAGACGTGTAAATCTAGCAAATTCGCAGATTGGCCAGAAAAATTGGTTGAGGCTCTATGGGCCTACCGAACTTCAATCCGCACGCCTACTGGGCAGACTCCTTATTCCTTAACATTTGGAATGGAGGCGGTAGTTCCATATGAGATCCTTATACCGTCATTAAGAGTACAATTGAACAAGGAATTCTCCATTGATGAACATCGTTCAGCACTCCTTGCTCAATTGGAACTTTTAGACGAGAAAAGATGGTCAGCTGCTAATCATGCAAAAGTTTATCAAAACAGATTAGCACGTTTTTATCAAAAGAAAGTCATTGAACGAAAGTTCAAAGTCGGTGAAATGGTCGTTAAAAGAATTTTTGTAAAACCTGGTGGTCCGCGTTCTAAGCTCCAACCCAACTGGGAAGGACCTTATGTTGTATCGCATGCTTTTCCTGGTAATGCTTATCGTCTTGTTAATGCAGAAGGAGAAGAGCTAAATCATCCCTGGAATGGTTTACATCTTAAGAAATACTACCCTTAGGTTAAAGAGTCGATCAGTATGGTACAAAGACCAGTGGAATCAGAAAATTTATAAACTCAAATTTCTTTGTTAGTCTGAATAATTTAACTTCAAACCCATTACCGCACACACTGACACGTTTGATTCGTGAATAACAAGAGATGCCAAGTCATAAAGAATATCAAAAGCTTGACTAAAAGTATAAAGTACAAATCATTCCTTTTAAATAAAATTCTGTTTTACACTCGGCCCATGATGTCGGAACGAGGCTTAGAATAGACTACCAAGAATACCCGCCATCTTAGTAGGAGGCCGTCATAAAAAAAATGGGGGAGATCCGTCCCGAAAAAAAAGAAAAGGATAGAAAAGCAAAAGCAAGGCAAAAGCCAAATGTCAAATCAAATGTCAAAAGCAAGGCAAAAGCCAAATGTCAAATCAAAAGCCAAACGTTACATCAAGGCCATAAAATGAAACAAAAGGGAACGCAAGGTCGATAAATACCCCGGAAAGAAAATGACCGAACCCCAATAGATATTAGGGTTGGAAAGGAACATCTTTTTAGGTCTCCGGAACCTTCTCATGGGCTTTCTAAACTTACTCTTCTTTTCTTTCTAAAGAAGTGTACTTCAAGCTTAAAGAATGGCTTAGATTGACTAAGGGTCAAATCATCAAATGGGATCACGAATGGAAACACAAGTTCAAACACGAGGGGTTTTAAGTTAAGTTGTTAAAGAACAATTTGGAAATTAAGTTAATAAATGAATATGATCTTTTGATCTAAGTACCATACTGGTCTTTTAGTCAAAAATTCAAAAAAAATGTATATGCCAAAATTCAAAAAAAAATGTATATGCCAAAATTCAAAAAAAAATGTATATGTCAAAATTCAAAAAAATTGCATAGTCAAAAATTCAAAAAAAAATGTATATGCCAAAATTCAAAAAAAATGCATATGTCAAAATTCAAAAAAAATTGCATAGTCAAAAATTCAAAAAAAATACATATTTCAAAAATTCAAAAAAAATGTACATTTGTCAAAATCTAAAAAAAGGAATACATATTTTAAAACCCAAACAAAAATGAATATTTCAAAACCACAAAAATATTTCAATTAGCATTTGCTTGTGGCATTTAGTGTGTTTCATCCCTTTTATTTTCAGTGAGCATATGTTTGCTTGCATGTTGCATTTTGCTTAAGTCTGATTATTCTTATTACCTTTGTTAATAGAGGCTATACCCCTTGACCCTTCTATCAAGGATAGGATCAAGTAGTCGGTTATTTAACCAGGCAAGGGGCTAAGCCTGAATAGATGCTTAACTTGTTTGTTCAAGTCATATACAGGACACAGGACATGAAAAGAGTAAGAATTCGAATAGAAGAACCTGTTTCTGTGAGAAAAAGGCGTCTAGTATAACTGACGCGTTTCAAAGTTAAATGGCGTCTGCGCGACACAACGCGTTTTAGCTTTTATATGATTTTCCCGAAATTCTGTGGATTTGATTTTAAATTGAATATTTGTTTGGAACTAATAATTTTGATTGCAGAAAATTCAAGAAAGCCTGAGCAAAGCTGGAAATGTCAAGAAAATCCCATTGTGGAATTCAAGTCCCGACCGTGGCTAAAAAGACGGTTATTTCTATCCTTGTATTCTTCCATGTAATTATTTTGCATTTTGCATTACTATATGTTAAATATTTATTAGACTATATCAAGGACCTTGTGGTTTTGATGAAACTGGAATTTGAGTTCCCCTACAACAAAAACAGTGATAATTCCAGAGAATTCTTAATCGCACGGATAGGCCGTTGGATTGTTAATTAGTGAGGACGATGGTTCCACTTTTGTGAAACGGTGCGTGGATAAACAAGCTTCGGCTTAGCACTGAATTACAAGAATTGGTATCTTGACTCATTAATGACAATTTAACAATATTATCCTTGATTAATTTGTATTTTATTTGACTTTATATTTTTCTTTTAGCCCAGCATGCATCATGTAGGACTTTGAAATCATTGTAATAAGAATTAATTATTGATTAAGTTTCAAACCATTAATCAAATAACTCCAACATGATATGAAATATTCCATTCCGAATTGAGTATCTTGATTATCTTTGAGGTTCGCTTAAAGATATCCTTGGAATTCTATCCTTGATTGGATTCTTTATCCAATATTCTTGTTTTCTTTTAAGATCCATCATGGCTGTAGCACGTCCACATTGGCTGGCAAACGCTCCCCATGATGAAACCTACAGTGTCTATGACCTGGGGTACTTCCCACTCCGAGGAGGTTGATCGACTTTATTTTATTTCCTTGTCTACCTCATCCAGACATGATTAATTCCATTGATTTCCTTGAGCTATCTTCATTGATGATTTTGAGAAAAATTCCAATCATGTGATGTTAAGAGCGTGTCTCATCACACCTTGGCATCACCTTTTCAGTACATTCCATTCCATTTCACTCCCTTGCAAAGACGATGCCAAGGTGAGGCAGCTGTAGACACGCTAATTTTGACGTCATTTCGAGTAAATTTCATATCACACAATAATGCCTCGAAATGGTCTGATAATTAATCATTAATTAATTTTTATTAATCTTTTTAAGTGTCAGGTTTAACAGATGTGTTTAAGTTAATCAATTGAATTGGTTTTAATTCAATTTTGAGTTAAAATATGAAGAATTCTAAAAGACGTCGACCCAAGTGGACGCCATTTAGAGTTTATTCATGTTTTAACGTTTAAATTTGAATTTTAATTAATTAATTAATTAACTAAAAGGCGTCTGTACATGTTGACGCGTTTTAAGTTTCCTAAGTGATTTTAACTTCCCCTCCGGATGTTTATCCTTATCTTAATTAGGCTAAAAGACGTCTACACAGGTGGACGCGTTTTACCTAATAAAGATAAAGATAAGTTTTCCCGGATATTTATCCTTATCTTAATTAATCTGACAGGCGTCAGCCAAGGTGGACGCGTTTTAGATAATTACAGATAAAGATGAATTAATCAGTAATTATCTGTCGGTTAAGATGGATAAATCTCGGAATTTTGCTATGTTAATCTCGAACGTAAGAAATGCCTATAAATACCCTGCATGTTGAAGAAAAAAAAAAAAAGAGAAGAGAATTAAGTTGAGTTGAGCCATAGCGTTATAGCGAGTTGAAGATCGAAGCAACGTCGTAACGCCGGAGCGCTGCCATTTCCAGAAGTCGGCGTCCCTTTCAAGATCTTCATCCTTTCAGAGCTTCAACCGACCGGGCATAAGTTTTTCATTACTGCATTAGCATTTTTCATCTTCATTAGTTTCATTCTTCATATTCACTTCATGCAAACACACACCACAGCATAATCTTTCAAAAACCTACTTGATTTAAGGGGTTTCAAAGCCATTAAACAAGTGAGTTTGCTGTTTTAAATATGCTTAACATCATGATTAGTTCAGATATTGCTTCTACTTAAATTCTCATCATTGTTTCTTCGTTTTTCTGTCTTTGTCTCTGCTGCAACAACAACAACGAGAGATTCAAAAGGGGAAATCAATCACCACTTCTGGACGATCCTCAATCTCAAATTCAATAGCAAGAACAAAGAAGCAAAGAAAGGGCTCTCTTTCTTCAGCCGGCTGAGGAAGGAGAACCAAGGACTCAATCTTCCGCGTCTGAAAGGTAGGCGATCATATCTCTTTTGAAACTTTTAAGTTAAAAGTTTCTGGCGATCACTGCACTTTAGTTACCATTTTTAATAGGTTAGTTTACACCTAAACAACATAGATTTTTCATGATAATCATGATAATCACATGATAATCCCACCGTGATTGCCAAAAAAAGCTGTAGGTGCTTAGAATGACCGTGTGATTATCAAGTAGGTTTTTGAAAGATTATGCTGTGGTGTGTGTTTGCATGAAGTGAATATGAAGAATGAAACTAATGAAGATGAAAAATGCTAATGCAGTAATGAAAAACTTATGCCCGGTCGGTTGAAGCTCTGAAAGGATGAAGATCTTGAAAGGGACGCCGACTTCTGGAAATGGCAGCGCTCCGGCGTTACGACGTTGCTTCGATCTTCAACTCGCTATAACGCTATGGCTCAACTCAACTTAATTCTCTTCTCTTTTTTTTTTTTTCTTCAACATGCAGGGTATTTATAGGCATTTCTTGCGTTCGAGATTAACATAGCAAAATTCCGAGATTTATCCATCTTAACCGACAGATAATTACTGATTAATTCATCTTTATCTGTAATTATCTAAAACGCGTCCACCTTGGCTGACGCCTTTCAGATTAATTAAGATAAGGATAAATATCCGGGAAAACTTATCTTTATCTTTATTAGGTAAAACGCGTCCACCTGTGTAGACGTCTTTTAGCCTAATTAAGATAAGGATAAACATCCGGAGGGGAAGTTAAAATCACTTAGGAAACTTAAAACGCGTCGACATGTACAGACGCCTTTTAGTTAATTAATTAATTAATTAAAATTCAAATTTAAACGTTAAAACAGGAATAAACTCTAAATGGCGTCCACTTGGGTCGACGTCTTTTAGAATTCTTCATATTTTAACTCAAAATTGAATTAAAACCAATTCAATTGATTAACTTAAACACATCTGTTAAACCCGACACTTAAAAAGATTAATAAAAATTAATTAATGATTAATTATCAGACCATTTCGAGGCATTATTGTGTGATATGAAATTTACTCGAAATGACGTCAAAATTAGCATGTCTACACCGTGGTCACCGGCAAGTGCTGCAGCTACGTCAGTGGCGAGCCCCGTCACCCCCTTGCAGGGCTGCAGCTGAGGCGGCGCGCCCCGATCTCGAGCACGCGACCACCCTGCGGCGGCACCCCTTCCTCCGTCGCCGGTGCCTTGCTGCTCCTCGTCGACATTGTTGATCACCGGCTGGGCAGCCCTTCGGCTGCTCCTGCAAGACCTGCACACTGGTAAGTTTAAAACCCTCACTCCCACTGTCCCATACTCTCTGTGTCCCAGCCCGCAGCCCCCAGTCCCACCCCGCCTTCCCATGTGCTCCCTGCTCGGTCAGTCGGTTCTCAACTGATCTACAACTCCGGCTTCCTCGCACAGTGCGGCAGTGCCCCCGTCTCCTCCGACCTCCGTGGACGCTCATTCGGCGGCCGTTACCCTCGCTTGAAGTCCCAACTCCGTCTCAATCTCACGGACTCTCCCTCAACTGATTCCACTGAGAAGAAGGTAAGATGATGATCCTTGACTCTGAATCTCCGATTTCTAAACTCCAGAAGTGCGGTTTTGGATGATCAAAATCGTAGGTGCCAATTTTTTGCCTACTGCAAAATGCAACCAGTTTTATTTTTTTTGAAAGCATGTCATCATTTCATATATAATCTTGTCTACATAATTTTGTCATGATTATAGTAGTTTATTTATCTTCTTTGTGTAGTGTGTGCTATAGAAATCTCGAGTATAGTAGATCGTTCCACCCTGAGTCAATCACTATTTCACTTTGTGTGGAAGTGTCTATCCAATGCCTTGCCAGTCTCTAAGGTGGTTGCCCGCTGAATTAAAGGAATCGTTGCCTTGTGTCAGTTGTCTCCAATGCCCGGAAACAGTGGATCATATGCTCTTTAGCTGTGATTATGCTCGTACTGTTTGGATAGCTTCTCCTCTGAACTATCATGCTTCCAATGATCCGAGAAGTCTGGTTGATAGATTGATTGAGTTGGATCAGCCCCCATTCTCCCAGGACGCCAAAGATAAGTCCTTCATATCTCTCTGCTTTGCTATACTGTAACACATATCTGGAAAGGCAGATGAAAGAAAATTTTTGACGTACATTCCTCCTCAATCACTTATTAGAGAAGCTCTAACAGATCATGGATTTTGGACAACCAGCGAAGAATTGTGCAAGTCTAGAGGACAGTCTCCCCACACTAATATATGTTGGTCTCCTCCTGGTCTAGGTCTCTATAAAATTAATTTTGATGGAGTCATTTCAAACCAAATTAGTGCAGCTGGTATCATTGTCCGGGATCACCTGGGGAAGCTTAATTATTGCATGACCAAGAGTGTGTGCTCTACTGATCCAACCTATGTGGAAGCTATTGGGTTTTTGCGCAATTAGTGGTCCACTTGTGCTTACTGGGCTGCACACATACACATCATTAGGTATCCAATTAATGAAATAAAATTATTGGGCTTAACCCATTAGGTGCCCATTAGGATCTTATTATAATGGGTAGGATCTATTAGTTGTTCGAACGGGACTGGTCCCTCCTCTCTATAAAAGAAGTATGTGACTCTTCATTAGGTCATATGCATCAAGAGAAATAGATAGAGGAAACCAGTGGAGAGGATGCCAGGGCTACACTGTCCCTTCGTCCGGGGTTCGTGCAATTCTTTTGAGTCTTGCAGCGCGTGGGGATCGACTCCGGCGTCGTCTTTCTCCTTCGTTAGGGATGGCTTCCGCTTCAGGTATTCCTAAAATTCCATAACAAGTGGTATCAGAGTCCGTGTCGGCGTTTTTTGGACTCCGATTTAAGATGTTTTTCCCAAACATGAAAAAAAAAAAAATTGGCGTCGGACGGCCGCTGCACCGCCGCAGGCGTGCCGCGCGGCCCCACGCGGCGCTCCGCGCGGGCCCGCCCAGCGCAGCCGCCCCGCGCGGGCGAGCCCCCCGCGGGGGCCCGCACCCGCGGGCGCCTCCGCCCCACGCGGGCGAGCGCCCTGCAGGGGCTCGCCTAGCGCGGGCCAGGCGCCGCCCCGCGCGGGCCTGCGCCCCGTAGGGGCCCGCTGCCTGCAAGGCGGGGGCGGTGTCCCACGCGGACAAGCGCCCCGCAATGGCTCGCCCAACATGGGCCCGCCGCCCGTGGGTGGTGCCGGTGCACTGCCGGCGTTCGGGGGGGGGGGGGGGGGAGGGGGGGCTCTTTCCGGTGAGTTCTCCGGCGAGGGGCGGCGGCTCCGTATCATCTTCTCCGTAGGAATCTTCCTAAAATTGAAACCCTAACGATTTTGGGGAGATTAAAGATGATGGAGTTTATTGAATCTTTTGGGTTTTATATTGGATTCGGATTTAAAATCCTTAACGGATCTTATTTTATGATTTCGGGTACGAATTTTGGATACAAGATCCATTTGGATCTTATTGAGACCCAAATCCGTATATGTTTAAGTAATCCGTAATGGATCCATCTTAACGGGTTTTGGGTATAATATCCGTTTGGATATTAAAGACCCGAATCCGATTAAGTTTTCGACCCGATTTCGTTAATCCAACCCATATCGAATCTATTAACCCGTTAAGATTCGGACCCGCATCTGTTTATATCCGTTTGTGTTATATGTATCCTTTAAGATTTAAAATTGTTTAATTTAAATTTCTTTAGTTATCTTTATCCTTTAAAGTTCACTAATGGTCACTTAATGGGTCTATTAAGTTCTGGATCTTAGGCTCTTATTTATGGGTCCGTTTTAGGCTCGTTAGTGATTTTTAAAGGATAAAAGATCATTTTTAAAACTATTTGGATACATACACAATTTATGTAAAACTGTTTGTAATTTTAATTATTTACGCAAAAAGAAACAAACATGTTTACAAATTCTGGTTATTCTTGCAAACTAAAAAAGACGTGTTTATAATTCTGAATATTTCTGTAAACAGAATTGGGTATGTTTGCAATTCTAGTTTCTTTCTTGCAAACAGGAAATGGCATATATGTAACATCATGCTATAAACTTGTAAAGTGTTCATTTTAATGTAGTTTTAAGCATGATTAAGGTTGTTTATGAATCAATAATTATTGCTGTAAACTTAGGAGATATTTCTTGTGATAATTTGTCCTCTTTACAGTTTTAATCATATATGAATATCTTAATTTCAGATTGTATTAATTATTGTGTTTATGTCTTTTTTGCTCATATTTAGTATTAATTTATGCTATTATGTAGTTTTGTGGTAAATTTTGATTTCTAAATGATTAGTTTGACCACCAAAGTGACACTAATCATGAGGATTGATAAAATTTAACCATATTAAATTTTGCATCACTAATGATCATTTAGTTATTTGTTATCATTTTAATTAGGGGATGATGTTTTATAATTTAAAGTGTGTAAGTAGATCACCAAAGTGACCTTATACATGGAGAATAATAAAATATACTCGTTAACAAATTAAAATGATATCAAATGTTTGTGTTCTTAGCTTGATTGAAAATTTAACTCCCAAAGAAGTGTTTATTTTCATGTCATGAACATGATAAAATAAAATTTATCTGTATGGCGATTCTGGAGATTTTTGTATCTAAAGGTACTCTCTCTTGATATCAAAATGTTTATAAATTTTAGTTTTATCACTTAAGTTAATTTGAGGAGTTCATCCATAAAACTATCGGACGACTTGATAAAGTAATTCATTTTAAGTTATTGAATTACTTTGCAATTTAAATCTTGCCTTATTACTTGCAATATATTAGTTCCATTGCCTTATATGTGAGCATGTGTTTGTTTATTTCAGTTGCTTCTCCTTTTTTTGCACCATTTACTACTAGTGTGCCGTATCTGAATGGTACTAATTTCAATGAATTGAAACAAAGGGTACAGTTTGTTTTGGATTGCATGGACTTAGATTTGGTTTTACGTGAGGTTATGTCGGCTCTACTTACTCCAGAAAGTTCAATGGAACAGCAGACCTATTATGAAAAATATGAAAAGTCCAATCGTCTCTGTCTTCTGTTCCTTCAGGGACATGTTGGACAGAATATCAAGGGATCTATCCCAAATCAGACCACTGCTAGTGGATTTCTTAAAGCCATTGAGGAACAGTTCATTAGTTCTGATAAGGCCAAAGCCAGTATTTTAATGGCTAAACTGTCCTCAATGAAATATACTAGTGGTAGCGTTCAAGTGCATATAATGATTATGAGAGATATTTCTGTTCAACTAAATGCCATGGAAGTTACTATTTCAGATACTTTCTTAGTCTATTTTATTCTCAACTCTTTGTCAAGTGAATATGAGGCATTTAATATCTCCTACAACACACATCAGGCTAAATGGTCAGTCAATGAATTGATGACCATGTGTGTCCAAGAGGAAGAGAGATTGAGAGGAGAGAGGAACAATGTTGCTTTGTTTACCTCTCATAAAGTGAAAAGTGGATCAGGAAAGAAGATGGGTATCCAGAAGAAGAGCAAGAAGAAGGACAAGTCAAAAGGCAAAAATGACGAGTACTTCTTCTACAAATTATCTGGACACGTTAAGAAAGATTGTTTGAAAAGGAAGGCATGATTTGAAAAGAAAGGTAATCTCTCATCTTATGTTTGCTATGAGTCTAATTTAGTCAATATTCCTAAAAGTACGTGGTGGATTGACTCAGATTTTACTGTGCATGTTGTCACTTATATGCAGGGATTCTTTTTTCAAAGGCCTCCGAATGAGGGTGAGCGGAGCATCTTTTTAGGAAACAAGACGCGCTCACAAGTCAAGGCCGTAGGAATTTATAAGATAGTTACGGAATCATGATTTGTTCTGGATTTAGAAGACACTTTTTATGTACCATCTTTTAGTAGAAATTTGGTTTCAGTATCAAGACTTGATTCAAAAGGTTTTTAAGTTAATCTTGGAAATTTTTCAGTTGAATTAATAAAGGATTTTATTGTTATTGGTACTAGTTTTATATCTGATGGTTTGTATAAATTGTGTCTTAATAATGTGATTGAACAATCTCATAATACCTTACATACCTCGGTTCTTACTGGCAACAAGCGTAGTAGAGTTAATGAAAATTCATCCATGTTGTGGCATAGGAGATTATGACATATCTCCATTAAGTGGCTTAAGAGGTTAGTCGGAGAAGGAGTGTTACACACTCTGGATTTCACTAACTTCGAGACATGTGTTAATTACATTAAAGGAAAGTAAACACACACGCCTAATAAAGATGTCACAAGAAGTTCTAGAATTTTAGAAATAATTCACACTGATATCTGTGGTCCTTTTCCACCTTGTCTGACTGGTGAGAGGTACTTTGTCACCTTTATAGATGACTATTCGAGATTCATGTATCTCTATTTACTTTTTGACAAAGCAGATGTTTTCAATGTCTTTAAGGATTTCAAGAAGAAAGTAGAGAAACAATCAGGAAAAGTAATCATGATAGTCATGTCTGATAGAGGTGGCGAGTACTATGGTAGGTATACTGAGATGGGTCATAGACCTGGTCCATTAGTTAGATTTCTTAAAGAGGAGGGTATTGTACTTCAGTACACTATTCCTGGCAGCCCATATAAGAATGGGGTTGCAGAAAGAAGGAATCAAACGCTTAAAGAAATGGTTAGGGCAATGTTGAGTCATTCTACCTTTCCTTTATCTTTGTGGGGCGAGGCCGTTAAGACAGCTGCTCACATTGTGAATAAGGTTCTTACGAAGGTTGCGTCTAAGACTCTATGAGTTATGGTGTGGTAGGAAACCTTCTGTGAGCTATATGCGCACGTGGGGGTGTGCAGCTGAGGCTAAACCATACAATTCACAGGAAAAAGTTTTTGATCTCAGAACAACTAGTGGATTCTTCATTGGTTATCCAGCGAGATCAAAAGGGTATAGATTCTATTGTCCATCCCATGTTCCCATCATTATAGAAACAGATAAGGCAAGGTTCCTTGAAGATGGCCGAATTAGTGAGAGTGGACTTTCTCGAGATATTTCTTTTGAGGAGTTACAGGATCAGGTTGAAACATCTGTAACAACTGACAACGTTGTTCCCATATTCATTCCTCGAAATGAAATCCTAGAGGAGCAAGTAGTTGCAGTTGGTCCACCCCAAGTTGCTCCAGAGCCAGAAGATGCCGCGGTTGTTGACCAACCACCTCCTCAGGTGGATCAGGGGCCAACATTGCGTCGATCTGAAAGAGTCAGGAGACCTACTATATCTGATGAGTTCATAGTGTACCTACAGGAAGACAGTGTAGAGAGGGGTGACATTGATGATCCAGTGACGTTTTCACAAGCCATGAGGAGTGAAAAATCTGCCTATTAGTTTGAAGTCATGAAAGAAGAGCTTGACTCAATAGCTAAAAACCAAGTCTATGATCTCGTTAACTTGCCTAAAGGGTCCAAACTTTTTGGATGTAAATGAATATTCAAAACTAAGGTGGACTCTAAAGGCAAAGTTGAACGCTATAAGGCCAGATTGATGGCTAAGAGTTTCACTCAAAGGGAAGACATTAACTATGATGAGACATCTCTCTAGTTTCTAAGAAGCTCTCATTCAGAATAGTCATGGCCTTAATAGCTCAATTTGACCTAGCGTTACATTAGATGGATGTGAAAACGGCTTTTCTCAATGGGGACCTAGATAAAGAAGTGTATATGGAGCAACCTCAAAGGTTTCGTGCTGAAGGGAAAGAACACTTGGTATGCAAATTAAAGAAATCTATTTACGGACCTAAGCAAGGTTCCCGCCAATGGTTCATAAAGTTTAATGAAATCATACTGTCTTTTGAGTTTAAGGAAAACATTATTGACGAATGTTTGTACCTAAAGATCAGTGGGAGTAATTTCATTGTCTTGCTTTTGTATGTGGATGACATTTTGCTTGCTAGCAGTAATCTTTGTTTATTGCACGAAACTAAAGTTTTTCTTTCTAAGAACTTTGAGATGAAAGATATGGGTGATGCCTACTATGTTTTGGGCATTGAAATCACTAGAGATAAACCCTCAGACACTCTTGGTCTCTCTCAAAAAACTTACATCTCAAAGATCTTGGAAATGTTCAACATGCAGTCTTGCGCACCCGATAAAGTTCTCATTGTAAAAAGTGATAAATTCAGTGAATTACAGTGTCCCAAAAATGACTTGGAAATGAAGTAGATGGAGCCTATCCCATATGCTTCAGTTGTTGGGAGCTTGATGTACCTTCAGACTTGTACACGTCCAGATATTGCTTTTGCCGTGGGTATGCTCAGCAGGTACCAAAGCAACCCAGGCATGGATCATTGGAAAGCTGCCAAGAAAGTCATGCGGTATCTTAAAGGCACAATAGATTTCATGCTCACATATAAAAGATCAGATCAGTTAGAGGTCATTGCATATTCTGATGCTAATTTTGGCGGCTGTCTTGATTCGAGGAAGTCCACTACAGGATACATCTTTCTCTTAGTAGGAGGAGCTATCACATGGTGCAGTGAGAAGCAGAGTATTACAGTGGCTTCCACGATGGCAGTAGAGTTCATTGTTTGTTTTGAGGCTAGTGCACATGTCATCCAGTTGCGGAATCTGCTCACATGTCTATCATTTATTGATTTCGTCTCCAAACCTATCATGATATATTGTGACAATTCCGTTGCGATCTTTTTCTCTAAGAAGAATAAGGCGTCCAAAGGTGATAGAGTTTTAGACATTAAGTATTTTGCTTTTAGAGACAGAGTGAAGAATCATGAAGTATCTATAAAACATATTGGGACATATCTTATGGTTGCTGTCCCACTCACAAAGGGACTACCTGCTAGCACTTTTTATAGTCATGTGATTCGGATGGGTCTTGTCAGTTCTCTCGATATGTTGTGACTTTTTCAGTCTGACACATTCAGTTATTTGTGATCATATTTATATCATGATTCTTCTATTGCTTTCTGCCTTTTTCATTTATTTTGTATACATGTTGGTTATAGATTATTGTTGGCAGATTGTATATTTAAGTGGTGACCAATAGACAAACATTATGTTTGAGTTTATCTATAGTTCCATATTTGATGTTCAATTATAGTAAGTTGGTGGCATTGTGGTACATGGAAGGAGGTGTGTAATTGAATGCATTTACCGCCATAATCCATGTCATTTGATTTACTATTCTTGAATCTTTAAGATTATGTTAATTGGAATGGTGTGTAGTTTTTGTTTTATTGTGCGCGCGCATACCGTAATTTTCCTTTCAGGTGTATGCCCATGATGTCAAATCTTCAAGGGTCATTTTGAAATTATATATATTTATACTATAAATATGTTTTTAAAGGAAGATTTGATGTGCTTAAGATAAGTTGGAACAAGTGGGAGAATGTTGGATTTTTGCCCAATTAGTGGTCCACTTGTGCTTATTAGGTTGCATACATACACACCATTAGACATCCAATTAATGGAATAAAGTTATTGAGCTTAATCCATTAGGTGCCTATTAGGATCCTGTAATAAGTAGGATCCATTAAAAGTTTGAACGGAACTGGTCCCTCCTCTTTATAAAAAAAAGTATGTGACTCTCCATTAAGTCATATGCATCAAAAGAAATAGAGAGAGGAAACCAGTGGAAAAAGTGTCAGGACTACACCGTCTCTTCGTCCGGAATTCGTGCAGTTCTTCCGAGACTTGCAACACGTATGAATCGACTCCGACGTCGTCTTTCTCTTTCGTTAGAGATGGCTTCCACTTCAGGTATTCTTAAAATTCTCTAACAGAAGCCTATACATTAGTGTTGCGGATCTTACACAACAGGTGATAGTTGAAGGCCACCTCCATAGAAGGTTCACAACATGATTGCAAATTGCATTCTCAGTACGAAGAATCAGAGGATTCATCTGAGGTTTACTCCCAGAGATGGCAACAACGCCGCTTATGCCATTGCCAAATTTGGAACTTCATACCCCCCGGGATGCTATCTGGGACTAGTCATCACTCCCCACCCCCACCATGTTAGTTCTGTTATTTCCAATGATGTACTAAACTCTTCTGAATTATTTTATGGGAAGCCTTTCATTCGTCAAAAAAAAGGGAAAAAAAAAAGATGGTACAAAAAGGGAAAGAGCGGAGTAGATATTTTTAAGTACTACTTGTCAACAGTGCACCATAAGAAGATTTCAACTCCATTTCACACAGTTCGACCATTAACTTATAAAGGGAAACTCTTGGACTCTCACACTGAGGACTCACCGGCATGCGCTTATCATAACGCAAGAATGAGATCCTTTAAACCTCTCTCCTCTGGATCACTGTATGCCCTTAGACTCATGAGAGGAGAGAGGTGATGAAATTACTTATCCTTTCAAAGACAAATGATCTATTCACCTTCTTTTCATGAGTGACCCAGAGGGAAGAAGTCCAGGGGATCTCGTTCTCACAGTGCTTTGATTCCCACGCAGGAGTGTGTACCAAGTCACAATCATTTATAAAACACAAAAAGATAAGATAGGAAAGCAATCAGACAAAGAAGACAACAGACTATGTACGCCACCAACCCGTCTCTCCCTTTGTGCTGCTGGAAGCCAAATAGTTCACTGTGACTTTTCTTCTTGTGTAATTTTTTGGTCGCCGTTCGATAAATTACGCAGTGAGCCATTAACAACGGTGATTCCGCCGTCGACCACCAGGTTGTGGCCGCTGACGTACTTGGCCTCGTCGCTCACCAAGTACAGCACCGCCTCCGCGACGTCGTCCGCCTTGAGCGTCACCCCCTTCAAGTTCCCCAAAGCCTCTCCCGTCGCCTCCAGCGCCCCATCGTCCTCCATCCCGAATGCCTTCCTCGCCAAGTCCGTGGCCACCACGTAAGGCGATACGCAGTTCACCCTCACGCCGTGCCGCCCCAGCTCCGCCGCAGCCTCCTTGCACAGCCCCACCACCGCGTGCTTGGTACTGGTGTAGGCATACCCCCCGAGACCCACAATCACCGAGCCGATGCTCGCCATTATGACGATGCTTCCCCGCCTGGAGGGGATCATGACGCGCGCCGCGTGCTTGGTCACCAGGAACGTGCCTGTCAGGTTGACGGCCACCACCCTTTCAAAGTCCTCCTTCGTCGTCTCCACTATATGGGGCTTCGACGACCCCGATATCCCGACGTTGCTGAACGCGATGTCGAGCTTGCCGTAAGTTGAGACGGCGGCGTCCACGGCATCTCGGACGTTGGCCTCATCGGAGACGTCGCAGTGGACGTAGGTGGCGACGGCAGGGCCGCCGAGGTCGCGGCAGAGGGCCTCTCCCTTGTGATCTTGGATGTCGGCGACGACGACCCTTGCGCCGTGGCGGCACATCAGCCGGGCGGTGCTCTCACCGATGCCGTTGGCGCCGCCGGTGATCAGCACCACCTTGCCTTCCAACCTGCAAGGTATGGAGGGTAACAAGGTCAAGCTGTGCTAATTAATCAAGTTGATTTGAACTGCTTAATTATACTAATCGAGCTTTGAGAAATCATATAGGAATCTAATCTAGTGGATCCAAATTAATCAGACTGGTAGTGATCTAGTAACGAGAAGTTATATGCATGTAGATGTAACATAATTGTACCTTGTTGCAGTAGGAGGGGGAAGGGAGGAGCTCGCCATGGTCTGCGCTGCAGCGACGGGATTGAGCTAGACGGGGACCTGCCTTCGTTAATTGGGTTCGGGGGCTCTTCCTAATTGCTATATGACGAGGTGCACCTACTAGTTAGTCATGTGGCGGAGTCTCCACTTAAAACCACTCACCGACTCCTCACGACGCCATGATACGAAGATCGTACGGACGGCTGTGAATTGATCAGAAGTCGGTGAGTGGGACCACGGCCGCGCGATCGTCCACGGAGATTATCCAGCACGGCGGCCCTTCGTCCTTCCCTCTAGAAGGCAGGACTCCAGAAGATACCTCTAATAAGTCTAAATTTATCCTAAATTATTGTACGACGTTTGAAATGACATAAATCGTCATATTTTAAAATTAATTGACTCTTGAATTTTTTTTACTTAATTTAAATTTTAGTTTAAATTTATATAAATTAAAATAAAAAGTACATCACTAATTCAATCTAAGATTTTATTTTATTAATTTTAAATTAATAATTCAAAACTTAAATTTTACTGCATCTTTACATTTTACTATAATTTAATAATTTTCAATACGTGTAATCCTCAACCCCCCCCCCCCCCCGACCGCATCTAACTTCTAAAAGGTAATAAATGCAACTAAGTTTCCATATTTAAATACGGACATGACGTGCACGTAAGCATGATGAAAGAGACTTTTGTATACGTGTCCTGTAAGCTAGAGTGGCATGTACATCTTGACGGGTACGACTTGATGGGTCGCCGTTAGCAGTGTTAATCTGGCGGATCAGTCCGTGTCTTAGCCTAATTCAGTAAGTTGGGCCAAGTTATATAAATTGAGTTAGATTAAGTTTGAGTTGATATTAGTTAAATTTAATTGGATTGGGTTGAAAATGTGTTGACCCACTTTAATTTAGTGACTTGATAATAATTTATGTAAAAAATAAAATATTTCTAACAAATTATTTATAAATAGGGCCAACCTAATTCAACCTAACCCATCTGACTTATTAGTGAATTGAAGCTGAATTTTAGTTAAATTTAAGCCGAGTTAAAATTAAATTGGATTATTTTGAATTTGGCTTAGACCTAAATTATCACATAATCTAGTCTAATCCGCCCAATTTACATCTCTAGCCGCAGTGCAGTGGGCAACTTGTACGAAGTTTGAAATGGCATAAATAGCCATATCTTAAAATTAATTGACACTTAAAATTCTTTTTTAGTTAATTTTAATTTTAGTTTAAAACTATTATAAATTAAAATAAAAAGTACATCACCAATTCAATAAAATATTTTATTTTATTAATTTTAGATTAATAATTTCAAAACTTAGATTTTAATTGCATCTTTACATTTCAGTATAATTTAATAATTTCCAAGGCGTGTAATCCTCAGCCCCGATTGGGTAGCAGCAGAGTTGATCGTCCCTTCTCTAACTTCTAAAAGGCTCACTTTGTCAGTAGAATAGGACTCGGAATAATTGATATAAGAGTCTAAATCTGGTTTGGTTGCGGAGATCGTTAATTAGCTTAATTTCGCTAATTCTTTAAATTGTACTTAGAATGCTTAATTCTCCCGGGTCCTCCAATTATACATTTTATTTTTCTTCTTATTCTACTCCTTCCTACTAAATCATTTGAAGTAGCGCAATATAATTGTCTTATTTTAAGTGAAATATCAATAACTTATCAAATTAAAATATCTCTTATTGTAGCTTAAAAAATTTCTAAAAATTTTAGGCAATTCTACAAACAAAGCCAGCAAGTAATAAGCGCAACAAGTTTCCATATTTAAATACGGACACGACGAGCACGTAAACATGCTGAAAGAGACTTTTGTATACATGTCCTGTAAGCTAGAGTGGCATGTACATCTTGACGGGTACGACTTGAACGGCCGTGGTGCAGCGGGCAGCCAGCTGCACCGCGAGAAGGTCAGATCAGACAATAGCAAATTTTTATTTTTTTTATTTTTTTTAATTTTTAATCATTTTTTTATATCTCATCGTACTGGACACATGCATCTATTTGATCTCCGATTCAACAATTTAAAAGAATATAAGATCGGATTATATAAGCGTGTATAATATGATAAAGGCCACCATAAAAATTTTAAAAAGTAAAAAAATATAAGCTGCACGGTATAACAAATATTATTTATATTTTCACTCCACGTACTATCATTAACACCCATAATATCTTCGATAATAGTATGTTTGTATCTTTCCGATCAAATGCAATCAACTTCAACCGAATATATCTAAAAGATTCCGTCAATTTTAGTAAATTCAAAGGATACATATAAAATTTTTGTAAAGTTAAGGGTATATGTAAAAATATTTAAATATTTTTGGGTGTCAAGAATATTTATAATAATATGTGTAATATTTTGGCCGACTTTAATACATCTTAGGTGCATCTAACTTACAAAAAAAGTAAATAGACAATGTACATTATAAAGAAAATTGATCGTTCGTACCAAAGTACTCTTAATTTTGCCAAAAATTACAATATTGCTATGGCGAAATTTTTTACTCTTGTTGTTTGAGAACCCCCAGTCTTTATAACATGAAAACATCTTCAGTGTACATAAGTAAAAATAAATAAAATCTAAATATGAATTAAGTTACATGCCATACCGTCAACCTCAAAAGCAGTAATAGAAATATCCATACATGTCTTAAAAATGAAACAAGATAAAATAGAAAACAACCGAAGTCAGACAGAACTGGTGGTGGAGCAAACAAAGAAGACATCCACCAAATCTAATTATTCTTGTCTCAAAATTGGTTTGTAATTTCCTCCCTGACATGGTCTCCTATAGCTAGTTTTGCTTGGCTAGGCCCAATGTCATTGGGGTAGTCAATATCACTATCATCTTCTGCAAGTCAACATTTATTTGCTATATTAAAGTATACATTATGTCTCTCCCTTCGACGAATGAAGTTATTTAAACAACACAACATACTAATACTATCTTCTTTGTGTTTTCTATGAGTACATACAACCCTCTCTTAAGATCTGGATACGATTCTTCAGCACACCAAAGACGCGCTCTACACAATTCCTCAGTTGTACATGCCTATGGTTGTACTTCTCCATTTTATTTGCATAATGACGAACAGGACCTCTAAAGCTACCTATGCGTTAACATTGTCCGCGACAAGTAGTTAAGAAACTACGTGTGTTTGCATACCCATAGTCAACAAGATAATACTTGCCGTGAGAGACCCGAAATCCGCCATGATCCAACGCCCATTTCAACACTCTCATATCAACTGCAGAGCCTTTCCAACCAACAATAACATATAGAAAAATGAGGTCGAAAGATACTACCCCCATAATATTTTGGCTTATATAACTCTTGCAGTTATGAAATCAACCATGATCTTTTCGTTGGATATGAGCTATTATATACGTTCCATCAATCGCCCCAATTGCATCCTACACAGTATAATGAAAATATAAGACGATGTATAAAGACTTTATTGGCAATTGAAAAATAAATGCAACAAGAAAAGTGAGTACCTTGAAGTAAAGATAAAAATAATCATTCCCTAGGATATGAGGATGGCATTCGTTCATATGAGAAGGAAGTTGAATGAACTCTGTCTTGAGAGATGCCAATGCCATAGCAACGTTATTGACATAATAGTTGATTATTTGTGAAGAGTGCTGGAAGTACTCACACAATGCCCCAGTAGCAACAGCATGCAAGAACATTGCCAGTTACTCATAGACAATCACATGTCGTGAGTCAAGTAGTGAGCTCATGCCTACTAACATGTCCCTCAGTGCCTTGAACATGCTAGGACTAAGTCTGAAGGCCCAATAGGCCCTCCGTTCATGGCCTTGTAGCACCTCTTGTATCCATACATGACTAGTATACGCTGAAGTAAACATCTTTCATCTGGGCACACTCGGGGCATACTGGTCTGATATTGCTTCAAGTATGACTTCTTCAATGTCTTCAATCATCTCGCCCTCCTCATGAATGAACTCTATTATCAAATCATTGATGTCTACATAAAGCACCATTAATTGTCATTCCAATTCAATAGGCTACATAGTTGAAAGAAAATTAACGAGAAATGATGCCAGAAGAACAAACAAAGGAGTTTAAGATTAAGGAGCTTAATAATACATCAACGCCCCCTCAAGGGCATCAAAATTATACCAAGCAATATTGAAAAAAGTAAGAGGACAACTAGAAATAAAAAGATTATCATTAGACAATATTTCCATGAGAAATCTGATGACATGCGTGATATAGGGGGACTACTCAAGGCTCGTACACTACTTGGAGTGCCCAATGCATATTCTTCGCGAGTGATTCATGGTCTCGGTATAGGCTGCTTCACAACACCAACAATGTTGCTGCTCCCTCTTCAATTGAGTAGAATCCCTTGTATCGAGCTCTTAGAAAACCATTTATTCGGACATAACATTCTCCCCAAGTTAGGTACAAACTAGGCTCACGGCCAACCCACACAACGTAACACTTAAAACATCTCATTCTTAGTTAGAATGATATACTTGCACGGGATGTACAAGTAGAAATTGTAATTTATACTAGCACAATAGACATAACCGACCACATCTGATTCAACTACTAAGGAGTACAACATTCATTAAATTTTAGTCCAAAAGAGAACAGTTAATTAGACAAAGACAAAAGGAACAAGTACGATTAACAGAAGATAAGAACATAAGACAGATTTTCAAGTGCAAGTGAACCAAATATGGTGAAGAGATAACATGCTACAATTAAAACAACAGATGATGACAAGATTATGATGACACGCAACAACTCAACTCAACTAGTCTAAGCAATAACCCAATCCAGCTTCTCCTCCTTTGGCAGAGCCATGTAGATCGACCAAATGGTCGTTGTATCAAAGACGTTCACGGGCCTGAAATACAAATTACACGGCATGTTTGGAACATGGCGTAGGTCGTCCATACACTCCTTCACCGTCGGGATCCTTTCTTCTTCATCCGCCGGTATATCAGATACATTGGTACCTCCTCTGGAACACCTGGACGAAGTCCGATCCGCTCTCAAGTTCCTGAGAACTTCAGTGCGTTCACGCAATGCACTAGAGAAAGAAAGCAGTGGTTCATCCCTAATACTTCTTTTACACCGACACTTTGAGGAGGATGCTTCTTTTTTTTGAGGAGAAGTGACCTCCTCTTCATTGACCCTTGTTAGTATTAAATGGTCTCAAAGCCAATCCGATACTGTGTACATATTCAGATTATTAATAAATGGCAATAATTCATTGTGTGTAATTAATTCGATCTGTGTTTATCGTATCACGATGAAGTCCATGAACATGTGCAATAGTCTTTGGATTATGATGAGATCATAATTACGGGACCGAAGACTTATAAACACATGTTCTTAATTGTTCTTAGTCATAGAATGTTTAAGATAGGACATCGAACATCCGGATAGACTAGTATAGGTTACTTCAGCTCATATGATGAGGGTGACTGATCCCATAAGTCACTTGTGTGGAGACACTATGCTGAACCTATAGGTGCTCATTGGTGAATGAGTTCACTGAACTGATCCGACTATGAATCGTTGGATGGTAATCACCTCACTATTAACCAGCTCGATTCAATTGTCACGGTTGCGTGGATGATCCTTGGACCTGAGACTCCAAGGATATCTTGTTGGTAGGTTTCTGAGCTTTGACCTTGACGAACGAATCCCTAACCATGGGATATCAATAAGTCAAGCGATCGGGTTCAGGGAAATGCCCTCGAAGGTAATTGTGTGTTCAATACGGGATCATCCGCTCTCGATTGTTTGAGAGAGAATGTTCCGGGAATGATGCGCTTAAAGTCCCTGGCCAGGGCGGACTCTGTAATCAATAAGGAGTTATCGGATTCAGACTAGCGGCATCTGATTCAAGTGAATCGACCAAATAGGGTTTAACAGTAAACCATGCCCTAGGTCGATTCGGGAACATTGTACGGATGAAGGATTATATCCGCGCGTTAACCGATAACAGAAAGGTTCCAATAGAGGGTTGCGATAACCCCAGTGCCATCCAGGATCACGCGATGTTGCTTGGCATCCAACGTGATCGGCAGTCCGTCCGAATTTATTGTGGGACATTAAATTCGGCTGATTAATTGAATATAAGGATATTAATTAATTCAGTGGGTCAGTAAAGGGTTACTGGACTTAATGGGCTATTAACTGGACTGGTATTTGGGCCTAGAGGGTCACACACAAATGGTTTTCAAGTCGATGGATAATCCGACAGAATTTCGGATAAGTCTGGGTTTTTGTGAAAAACCGCAAACTGACTTCTTATAAAAGAACGGATTCTACGTCCGGGGCCAGCAACCCTGACCTAGCCGTCATTCGTTCTTCCCCACTTTCTCTCTCCTCTGGGCGTGCCGTTCTCAACTGCTCCACCTCCCGTTCGACGGGGATTCTGAATCCGCATGTCGCGGCGGATTACGCGCAGTCAGACGGGATCTTCGAACGCCGCAGCGAGCGAGGAAGCGAGGACGATCCATCGCGAGGAAAACCGCGTGGATACCGCTAGAGGTCGGGCATCTGCGCGACTTGCGGCATCGTTCCGACGGAACCGGAAAACGGACGCGGATTCGAATCCGCGCAAGGTAAATCGATCTACATTGGTTTTAGTTTTAACGTCCGAAACGGGACAGATCCGATCCCGAACTTCTTTATTCCGCTGCATTTTAGGATCGGATCCCGACACAGCGATCCCAACAACCCTATATGCCAGCGAAACTAGCGGAGGGGAAGGAGTCCGAGTGGAGTAATGAGATTGGACTGGGATGGAACCGTCACTATAGTGTTGCTCATATCCACCATAGGGTGAGCTATGAAGTTGCTGTGATATGGACATAAGATCGTCACCTGTTATGGAACCAACATTGGCATAACCGATGTCAAAAGTTATAATTTGGTGGTACTGATGCATAGCCAAGGGCATTAACGTAATCATAAATAGCTATATGACCTTGGACATAGTCTTCATTAACCTGCACAGAGGGTAGTGGGACCTGCATTGGTTGTGGCAGATGTTGTGGCTGTGGTGGTATCTCCACTGGCTGTGGCCGATTGTTGCGATTCATAGCCCTACGTCGGCGTCTATTCACATATTTAGACCCTCCCGCATCTTCCCCATTTGCCATGCTACTGACTCTCATTAATCCATCTCTCTCAAGAACTCAAAGGTTTTACCTTTTATTGTACGAAAGTCACTATTTGCCTGAAAATTTTACGGACATGTGATTACCTTTCGGTTACTGAGTAGCAATAAGAAAAAAATATGTAATTATGTTTAGATATTCTTAGTTCAATGGTTTCCTCCCATGTTTCAACTCCAAGCACACGTATTTTTTCTTCGTCATCCCAACCCCACCCAGTCCTTTTAAATAGCGCATTAAGTTTGACATAAACCCCTTTGAAGACCTTCCATCGATTTTGCAAATTGTCCTTGTTGTAATTTAGATGACTTGGAACATTGAAGTTGAACGTGATCTGGTGCCAAACTTTCATTTTGAAGGTACCCTCGATATGATTTGCCTTCTCATATTGTTCTATGAGAAGGTGAATGTGGATTTTGTCATGTTGGTTGGTCTAGTTTGGGGCACGGATCCTACCAGTGACCACAGTTCTAGCTGGATGTTTACCTTTGTTTCCTTTTAATACAGATAAAGATTCAATCACAGTGGAGGAGGATAATTTTTAAAAAAATTACTATCATAAATAAAATATAATAACAAAAGTAATGAAAGAAAAGTAGATATACGATATACCAAAGAGTCTTCTCATCAAGCATATGAAAGTGAACATTATAAAAAGAAACATAATATGGCAAATAGGCATAGACTTACCGGAGGTGGTCATATTATGTTTGTACGTTCTACACTTCCTAATCATAAGAAATAACATAACATAAGTGAAGCAAATTGAGGATTAACTGAAATTAATGTGTAAAGAATCAGAGAGCAAGACCTCACAAGACAAATGGCATAATAGAGAAAGAATCAGCATGATGTCACAGAAACAACAAACAGGGCATTGTTGGATTGGTGGATTAAACTTTTCACATCTATAAAATTAAATGATAACATGAAAAGGGAAATTAAAATGAGTTTTGTTTCTGCTTAGTGAATGACAAAATCCAGAGCTAAGCTTCCAACAAAGTAAAGTTTTGCTTCTATTTAGGCATCCGAATCCTAAACTTCCAACAAAGCAAAGTCCAGCAAGAATTATGCTCTTCCCTGCCATCATTTCTGGTTTAAGGGATGCACCTATTACACCAGCTAAGATGCACAATAAAACCATCATTTTCAAGTTTCAACAGAAGGACAACAGGATTTATGAAATATGTTTTGAGTTTCAGTCCAAAAACTACTCGAAAATCAAAAGACAAGGATTTTAAGAATGACAATTTTAAAATCAGAAAATACTAAAGAATTATTCCTGAGTGGAACATAAAATCCAATTTAGCCTCTCATGATATACTTCATCAAAGTTCAGTTTGAAATCCAAGGTGAAGGATCACATTTTGCCTAACTGATCTTCCAGAAAATTTACAGAATCTTCACTGAGATCAAACCCATAAACAAATAATTGTTCTTCATTGTGCTGTTAAGAATGGATCCAGTAGCAACCATATTTGAAAAGATCAAGTAGAAAATGCATTATAATTAAATATGCAGTCAACCACTGTTTAGCGAATTTGAAAAAAGAGTTGAAAAAAATGGTTTGATCTTCATTCCACTTAGACCAAGAGATCCATGAATCAAAATGCTAATGCATATAAGAACAAATGGTCCTACAGGAGTAATGAATGTTTATTCTAAAATCATCTACAGCTGCATTAGCAAACTGAACATATGGGGCAGTTGAAGACCTCCCCCCTTCAGTGACAAGGCATTAGCTTTCTAAGAATAAGACTCTTAAAATAACAGAACTAAAAGGAAAAATGTGAGAAAATGCATACAAACAGGATTGCTTGAAGAACCATTAGCTATCATGGAATGAAAACAAACCATTATCTAAGAATCCTAGCTTAAGACTCAAACAATACTCCACAAGCAAGGAATTCACAAGCTCAACCAAAGGAAGAACGGGAAGAAGGAACAGTTATGAAAAGTGGGAACTTGTGCACTCGAGAAAGTGTGGAGCTTGTCCAACACCCTGTACTCATTATCTTCTATAGACAGAAAAAGCCAACTCTACTGTAAGACCAACTTGCAAGCAACACCCTACAAGTAAAATTGATTGGATTCATATCTCTAGTTTAGAGTTACCACAACCAATCTCTGATAACCTCTGAACTTCTTAAAAAATGCATAAAACTGTCTCTAATCTCACATGCCAGTCTGATACCTCTCAACCAAACATGAAAAAGCTTTTAACAAAAGCACTGAATTCAATCTCACAAATAGGAATTCTACCAAATGTTTTTCACTCTTTCCATGAAAAGAAAATTGTCTTCCAACAGATCAAAGGCCACTTATCTATATAAAAATAGAATAAATTTTGTTTATTGGTAACTTTGCCACAGAATCAGTTACTGCCGTTGTAACGACCCGCCACTTTATAATCGGGGATCCGATTACTAAATGGGCATTGAATCATTAAAAATTAGAGTCAAACTAGGATCTCGATAAGTCTGGGAAATAAATGATAAATTAAGCTAAACATCCATGATGAGGCAGAATCCGATTCGGCCCATTTAAACAGGCCCAAACCCCGTTCAGCCCAACAGCAGCAGTATCAGGCCCTCCGGGAGCCTCCAGCCCATCAGCGGCACCGTTGCTCCCGGCCCAACAGGCTTCGGCCCGTCAGCGGCCCATCGGCCTACGGCCCAGGAACAGCGCGGCAGCCCTAGGCCCAGCAGGCTTCGGCCCATCGGCGGCCCAACCCCCTTCGGCCCGATAGCCGAGTCCGGCCCACTCCGGTGGCGGATCAGGCACTATGGCGGTTTACCAGTAAGCCCAAACATAGTCCTATATCGGATGTCACCGTTAACCAACCTCTATCCTCTGCTATAAATACACCGCTATTTATTGCCAAAGGTATGCAATTCTTTGCCTCCGAGACCCTTAAGGACTACGGTCCAAATAGCATTAAAGCTACTTTTTGCCTTCTGAATCGAATCATCTTCAGAAGCTAACTTGACCGTCGGAGGTGGTTCCTAAGGGCCAGAGCCCGGGACTCCTGCTGACCGGTTTCTTCTTCTTTCCCTCCTGCAGGAGCTCGGTTCGAATCATCGCCGACCTTCCCGAGTCGGTCTCGGCCGCCGACCTCGGACTCCTCTCCCTGGTCTCGACGCCGTGCGACGGCTGCCCCGCGACAGGAGACTCGGCCCCGCGCTGTCCCCTCGTCCGGCAAAAGGGCTTTTGGGCTCACTATCCAAGAGCAAGCCGAGTCCGAGACCCTTCCGGCCTCAGACCGTCGGCTTCGGCTTCATCGCCTGTCGGCAATACGGCCAGAAGGAGCTTCATCCGCGCCGCCCCTTCGCCCGCCGAAGGAGCCTCGGCCCCGACTTCCCGGAGACGAGCCTGCACCGACCGAAGCGCCCTTCGGCCTTCGGACCCTCGTCTTCGCCTCCGCCTCCTCGGCCTTCCGGATCCCCGTCGGGCCTCTGAAACACCGATCCGAACCGGCTTCGGATCCTCTTCTCCGGATTCCGACCTCGGAGTCCGGTCGTGATAGATCCAATCTACATCAATCCACCTCACATCGAATTGTAAAGAAAGTGCATAAATTAAAAATTATTACAATTCGACTTGATTTAGCAAATAATTACATATTCTAACTGAAAAGAAATAATTAAGCATACATGCCAAAAAAAAAATTAACAACTACATCGGAGCATACCCCGGAATAGTGGTTGTTGGCGCACAACCCGAGACAACACTTTCCTCGCTACGTCTACTTGGAACCCTCACCTAAAAACCGCAGGGGGGGAGTTGTTAGTATTAGATGGTCTCAAAGCAAATCCGATACTGTGTGCTTATTCAAATTATTAATAAATGGCAATAATTCATTGTGTGTAATTAATTCGATTTGTGTTTATCGTATCACGATGAAGTCCATAAACATGTACAATAGTCTTCGGATTATGATGAGATCATAATTACGGGACCGAAGACTTATAAACACATGTTCTTGATTGTTCCTAGTCATAGGATGTTTGAGATAGGACATCAAACATCTGGATAGACTAGTATAGGTTACTTCAGCTCATATGATGAGGGTGATTGATCCTATAAGTCATTTGTGTGGAGACACTATGCTGGACTTGTAGGTGCTCATTGGCGAATGAGTTCACTGAACTGATCCGACTATGAATTGCTGGATGGTAATCACCTCACTGTTAACCAGCTCGATTCATTTGTCACAGTTGCGTGGATGATCCTTGGACCTGAGACTCCAAAGATATCTTGTTGGTAGGTTTCTGAGCTTTGACCTTGACTAACGAATCCCTAACCATGGGTTATCAATAAGTCAAGCGATCAGGTTCAGGGAAATGCCCTCGAAGGTGATTGTATGTTCAATACGGGATCATCCGCTCTCGGTAGTTTGAGAGAGAATGTTCCGGGAATGATGCGCTTAAAGTCCCTGGCCAGGGTGGACTCTGTAATCGATAAGAAGTTATCAGATTCAGATTAGCGGCATCTGATTCAAGTGAATCGACCAAATAGGGTTTAACAGTAAACAATGCCCTAGGTCGATTCGGGAACATTGCACGGATGAAGGATTATATCTGCGCACTAACCGATGACAGAAAGGTTCCAATAGAGGGTTGCGATAACCCCAGTGCCATCCAGGATCACGCGATGTTGCTTGGCATCCAACGTGATCGGCAGTCCGTCCGAATTTATTGTGGGACATTAAATTCGGCTAATTAATTGAATATAATGATATTAATTAATTCAGTAGGTCAGTAAAGGGTTACTGGACTTAATGGGCTATTAACTGGACTGGTATTTTGGCCTAGAGGGTCACACGCAAATGGTTTTCAAGTCGATGGATAATCCGACAGGATTTCGGATAAGTCTGGATTTTTATGAAAAACCGCAAACAGACCTATTATAAAAGAACGGATTCTACGTCGGGGGCCAGCAACCCTGACCTAGCCGTCGTTCTTTTTTCTCTCTTTCTCTTATGGGCGTGCGGTTCCCGACTGCTCCGCCTTCCGTCCAACGGGAGATTCAGAATCCACATGTCGCGATGGATTACGCGCAGCCAGACGGGATCTACGAACGCCGCAGCAAGCGAGGATGATCCATCGCGAGGAGAACCACGTGGATACCGCTAGAGGTCGGGCATCTGCGCGACTTGCGGCATCGCTCGCACGGAACCGGAAAACGAACGCGGATTCGAATCCGCGCAAGGTAAATCTGATTTACTCCGGTATTGTTTTGTTCATCGAAACGGGATAGATCCGATCCCGAATATTTATTCCGCTGTGTTTTTCGGTCGGATCCCGACACAGCGATCCCAACATGAGTCTCATCGAAATGGACTCGGTAGGGATCCTTCGATCCCCACCATCCACTCACACACCAACAAGTGCAATAACACAAATATAGGCAATTTAAATAAATAAAGCAATAAACACAACTCCTAAATTTCGATATAAAACTCTTGCATTCATAACAGTAACATGCACAACTCTGAAACCACTCAACTACGGAATCCACAACTAGCGTCTCGGCTAAACACACAAACCACGCGGCCGAACGCAGAAAACACCGATCCGCTGAGACCAAACAACAACCCCTCGAATAGCGCGCTGGCTATTCCGGCCTGACCGGCTCTAGGTGGTTATGCTTCCCCCAGCACGAGTGACACTTCGAATGTACCACTCCCACACCGATACTAGCTATACCCCGAGGTACACCAGGTGACTTTCTCTCTAGGCGTCACCTCACCACTCCCACACCGGCGCCGTGTCACTCTCACATAGACATAGGGTGCTTAAGCACTAGCAATTGTCACTCTAGGTCCACGATCGCACAAAACACAATACGGTGCAATCCGATCATATAGAAATTGTAACGACCCACCACCCTATAATCTGGGATCCGATTACTAAATGGGTACCGAATCATTAATTTGGAGTCAAACCAGGATCTAGATAAGTCTGGGAAATAAATAATAAACTAAACTAAACATTCACATCACATTGAATTGAAAAGGAAGTGCAAGAATTAAAAATTATTACAATGCGACTCGACTCAGCAAATAATTACATATTCTAACTGAAAAGAAATAATTAAGCATACATGCCAGAAAATAAAATAACAACTATATCGGGGCATACCCCGGAACAGTGGCTGCTGGCGCGCAACCCAAGACAACACTCTCCTCGCTACACCTGTCTGGAACCCTCACCTAAAAACCGCAGGGGTGAGTCTCATCGAAAAGACTCAGTAGGAATCCTTCGATCCCTACCGCCCACTCACACACCCACAAGTGCAGCAACACAAGTATAAATATTTTAAGCAAGTAAGGCAGTAAACATAATTCCTAAATTTCGATATAAAACACATGCAATCGAAATATAACATGCACAATTCTGAAATCATTTTACCACGGAACCCATAACCAGCGTCTCGACAAAACACGCCAACCACAAGGCCGAACGCAGGAAACACCGACCCGCTGAGACCAAACAGTAACCCCTCGGATAGCACGCTAGCTACTCCGGCCCAACTGGCTCTAGGTGGTTTCTACTTCCCCCAGCACGAGTGACACTGCGAATGTACCACTCTCACACCGGTACTAGCTATACCCCGGGGTACACCAGGTGACCTTCTTTCTAGGCGTCACCCCACCACTCCCACATCGGCGTTGTGTCCCTCCCACACCGACACAGGGTGCCTAAGCGCTACAACTGTCACTCTAGGTCCACGGTCGCATGAAACACAACACTGTGCGATCCGATTACGTAAAAATCCTCGTCTTCGAGTACGGTTTCAAGTATGCATTTAACCAAACTATCTAACAGTGTAAATACATGTTAATAACATGAATTAATGTGATTCTGTCTTGAATCGCGTCGCCCATGGCCGACGTCATTTAAGTCTTCTAAACTGGTTCATATAAAATGGGTCTCGGAAATGGCCTTAAAACGCGTCGTCATTGTAGGTGCTTAGAATGATCGTGTGATTAACATGAAATATCTATGTTGTTTAGTATAAACTAACCTATTAAAAACAGCAACTAAAGTGCAGTGATCGCCAGAAACTTTTAACTTAAAAGTTTCAAAAGAGAATATGATCGCCTACCTTTCAAACGCGGAAGATTGAGTCCTTGGTTCCCCTTCCTCAACCGGCTGAAGAAAGAGAGCCCTTTCTTTGTTCTTTTGTTCTTGCTGTTGAGTTTGAGGTTGAGGATCGTCCAGAAGTTATGCTTAATTTCCCCCTTTTGATCTCTTGTTGTTGTTGAGTGCAGAAAGGACAGAGACAAAAAAAAAACGAAGAACTATGATGAGAATTTAAGTAGAAGTAGTATCTGAACTAATCATGATTTTAAGCATATTTAAAATAGCAAACTCACTTTTTTAATGGCTTTGAAACCCCTTAGATCAAGTAGGTTTTTGAAAGATTATGCTGTGGTGTGTGTTTGCATGAAGTGAATATGAAAAATAAAACTAATGAAGATGAATGCAATAATGAAAAACTTATGCCCAATCGATTGAAGCTTTGAAAGGATGAAGATCTTGAAAGGGACGCCGACTTCTGGAAATGGCAGCGCTCCGGCGTTACATTGCTTCGATCTTCAACTCACTATAATGCTATGGCTCAACTCAATTCAATTCTGTTCTCTCTCTTTTAACTCTTCAACATGCAGGGTATTTATAGGCATTTCTTGCGTTCGCGATTAACATTTGAAAACTCCGAATTTATCCATCTTAACCGACAGATAAATACTGATTAATTCATCTTTATCTGTAATTATCTAAAACGCGTCTACCTTGGCTGACGCCTTTCAGATTAATTAAGATAAGGATAAATATCCGGGAAAAACTTATCTTTATCTTTATTAGGTAAAACGCGTCCACATATATAGACGTCTTTTAGACTAATTAAGATAAGGATAAACATCCAGAAGAGAAGTTAAAACCATTTAGGAAACTTAAAACGCGTCGACCTTAACAGACGCCTTTTAGTTAATTAATTAATTAATTAAAATTCAAATTTAATCGCTAAAATAAGAATAAAGTCTAAATGGCGTCCACGTGAGTCGACGTCTTTTAGAATTCTTCATATTTTAACTCAAATTTGAATTAAAACCAATTCAATTGATTAACTTAAACACATCTGTTAAACCCGACACTTAAAAAGATTAATAAAAATTAATTAATGATTAATTATCAGACCATTCTGAGGCATTATTATATGATATAAAATTTACTCGAAATGACGTCAAAATTAGCGTGTCTACAGCTGCCTCACCTTGGCATCGTCTTTGCAAGGGAGTGAAATGGAATGGAATGTACTGAAAAGGTGATGCCAAGGTGTGATGAGACACGCTCTTAACATCACATGATTGGAATTTTTCTCGAAATTATCAACGAAGATAGCTCAAAGAGATCAATGGAATCAATCTTGTCTGGATGAAGTAGACAAGGAAATAAAACAAAGTCGATCAACTTCCTCGGAGTGGGAAGTACCCCAGGTCGTAGACACTGCAGGTTTCATCATGGGGAGCGTTTGCCAGCCAATGTGGACGTGCTACAGCCATGATGGATCTTAAAAGAAAACAAGAATATTGGATAAAGAATCCAATCAAGGATAGAATTTCAAGGATATCTTCAAGCGAACCTCAAAGATAATCAAGATACTCAATTCAGAATGGAATATTTCATATCATGTTTGAAATTATTTGATTAATGGTCTGAAACTTAATCAATAATTAATTCTTATCTCAATGATTTCAAAGTCCTACATGATGCATGCTGGGTTAAAAGAAAAATATAAAGTCAAATAAAATATAAATTAATCAAAGATAATATTGTTAAATTGTCATTAATGAGTCAAGACACCAATTCTTGTAATTCAGTGCTAAGCCGAAGCTCGTTTATCCGCGCACCGTTTCACAAAAGTGGAACCATCGTCCCCACTAATTAACAATCCAACGGCCTATCCGTGCGATTAAGAATCCTCTGGAATTATCACTGTTTTTGTTAAAGGGGAACTCAAATTCCAGTTTCATCAAAACCACAAGGTCCTTGATATAGTCTAATAAATATTTAACATATAGTAATGCGAATGCAAATAATTACATGGAAAGAGTACAAAGATAGAAATAACCGTCTTTTTAGCCACGGTCAGGACTTGAATTCCACAAAGGGATTTTCTTGACATTTCCAGCTTTACTCAGGCTTTCTTGAATCTCAGAAACAGGTTTCTGGTTGTTCTCTACTTGGATTCCAACTGTACCAATGCCTTGTGTCCTGTATACAACTTGAACAAACATGTTAAGTATCTGTTTAGGCTTAGCCCCTTGCCTGGCCAAATAAATGGTCAATCAATTTTTTCTTCAATAAATGGTCAAGGGGCATAGCCTTTATTAATAAAGGTAATAAGAATAATCAGACTTAAGCAAAGTGCAACATACAAGCAAACATATGCTCACTGAAAAATAAAAGGAGTGAAACACATTAAATGCAACAAGCAAATGCTAATTGAAATATTTTTTGTGATTTTGAAATATTCATTTTGTTTGGGGTTTTGAAGTATGTATTTTAGATTTTGAAAAATGTACATTTTTTTTGAATTTTTGACATATATCCTTTTTTTTTTAAATTTTTGACCATGCAATTTTTTTTGAATTTTGACATATGCATTTTTTTGAATTTTTGACATATACAATTTTTTTGAATTTTTGACATATGCAATTTTTTTTGAATTTTTGACATATACATTTTTTTTTGAATTTTTACATATACATTTTTTTTGACTAAAAGACCAGTATGGTACTTAGATCAAAAGATCATATTCATTTATTAACTTAATTTCCAAATTGTTCTTTAACAACTTAACTCAAAACCCATCGTGTTTGAACTTGTGTTTCCATTCGTGATCCCATTTGATGATTTGACCCTTAGTCAATCTAAACCAATCCTTAAGCTTGAAGTACACTTCTTTAGAAAGAAAAGAAGAACAGATTTAGAAAGCCCATGAGAAGGTTCCGGAGACTTAAAAAGATGTCCCTTTCTAACCCTAATATCTGTTGGGGTTCGGTCATTTTCTTTCCGGGGTATTTATCGACCTTGCGTTCTCTTTTGTTTCATTTCATGGCCTTGATGTAACGTTTGTAGTGTAATGGCCTTTTGATTTGACATTTGGCTTTTTGCCTTGCTTTTGCTTTTCTATCCTTTTCTTTTTTTTCGGGACGGATCTCCCCCATTTTTTTTATGACGGCCTCCTACTAAGATGGCGGGTATTCTTGGTAGTCTATTTTAAGCCTCGTTCCGACATCATGGGCCGAGTGTAAAACAGAATTTTATTTAAAAGGAATGATTTGTACTTTACACTCTTAGTCAAACTTTTGATATTCTTAAGGACTTGGCATCTCTTGTTACTCACGAATCAAACGTGTCAGTGTGTGCAGTAATGGGTTTGAAGTTAAATTATTCAGACTAACAAAGAAATTTGAGTTTATAAATTTTCTGATTCCACTGGTCTTTGTACCATACTGATCGACTCTTTAACTTAAGGGTAGTATTTCTTAAGATGTAAACCATTCCAAGGATGATTTAGCTCTTCTCCATCTGC
This sequence comes from Zantedeschia hybrid cultivar, assembly GCA_030544215.1. NCBI lineage: Eukaryota > Viridiplantae > Streptophyta > Magnoliopsida > Alismatales > Araceae > Zantedeschia > Zantedeschia hybrid cultivar. The sequence goes on along the minus strand of JARZZO010000014.1, from coordinate 18,400,848 downwards.
ATTAACCAAACGATAAGCATTACCAGGATAAGCGTGCGATACAACATAAGGTCCTTCCCAGTTGGGTTGGAGCTTAGAATGCGGACCACCAGGTTTTACAAAAATTCTTTTAACAACCATTTCACCGACTTTGAACTTTCGTTCAATGACTTTCTTTTGATAAAAACGTGCTAATCTGTTTTGATAAACTTTTGCATGATTAGCAGCTGACCATCTTTTCTCGTCTAAAAGTTCCAATTGAGCAAGGAGTGCTGAACGATGTTCATCAATGGAAAATTCCTTGTTCAATTGTACTCTTAATGACGGTATAAGGATCTCATATGGAACTACCGCCTCCATTCCAAATGTTAAGGAATAAGGAGTTTGCCCAGTGGGCGTGCGGATTGAAGTTCGGTAGGCCCATAGAGCCTCAACCAATTTTTCTGGCCAGTCTGCGAATTTGTTAGATTTACACGTCTTTTTGATAATTTTTATCAAAGTCTTATTAGTTGCCTCTGCTTGGCCATTGCCTTGCGGATAATAAGGAGATGAATGATGCAATGCAATTTTATACCTGTTGCAGAGGTCCTTCAATTCCTGTGACACGAACTGCGGTCCATTGTCGGTGACGATGGTACTTGGAATCCCGAATCTTGTGATGATGTTCTTCATGATGAATTTGCAGACGGTTGATGCTTTGATCTCCACGTATGCTTCAGCTTCTGCCCACTTGGTGAAGTATTCCGTTGCCGTGAGAATGAAAGATTTTTGCTTGATGCCGGAATCTGGGTTACCAAGGGGTCCAATAATGTCGAAAGCCCACATGGAGAAAGGCCATGGGGAAGAAACAGGATGGAGTGAAGATGCAGGAGAATGAATTTTGTCGGCGTGAAGTTGACACTTGGCACACCTACGGACATATCCTACACAATCTTCTTCCATGGTTGGCCAATAAAATCCTTGTCTAAGGATCTTCTTTGCTAGCATCTGTCCATTGACATGGCCACCACAAACTCCACTATGAGCTCCTTCCATAACCTTCCAAAGCTCATCTTCGTCTAAACATCTCAGAAGAACTCCATCAAAACCTCTTTTGTATAATGCTCCCCCAACTAGGGTGTATCGTCGAGCAACTCTCCTGATAGCTCTTTTTTCCTCAGTTGTAGCTTCTTCAGGATACGATTGATCTTCACAATATTTTGCAATTTCATAATACCATGGCTTCTGTTCATCATCCATCTCTTCTAACAGCTCCACCAACATGATTTCTCTTTTCTCCACAATATTCCCATCTCTGAATTTCTTCAGCAACTTCTCCTTAGTTCTAAGAAATGAAGGATCTTTCACGGCAGGTGAAAGACGCCTATGAACTATGATTGATTCAGATTGCTTGCTGATAGGAAAATCAAGGGAAGATGCAAGTGAAACTAGAGCGTCAGCTAAGATGTTTTGATTTCTAGGGACATGGACAAAGATCAATTTTGTGAAAAGCTTTGAATAAGCAGAAGTAAGTTCTTGATATGGCTTAAGCTTGGGATCAAGAGTTCGATACTTGGTCAGCACTTGGCGAAGAATTAATTGGCTATCACCCACAATCCTGAGTTTGGTTGCACCATGGAAATGAGTAGCCTCGAGGCCAGCAAGAAGTGCCTCGTATTCAGCTATGTTGTTGGTGACTGGAAAATCAAGCTGAAAGGCTTGTGGAATGGTGACACCTTCAGGTGATAACAGAACGATTCCGATCCCCTTTCCATGAGAATTCAAAGCTCCGTCAAAATGCAGAGTCCACATATCATCTCTGATTTGATTTACGGACATCAGTTCCTCATCCGGAAACTCTGATCGTACTGGATCAAATCGAGGAAGGGGATGATGAGCGAGATGTTCTGCTATGGCATAGCCCTTGATTGCTTTCTGTTGAATATAAATGATATCGAATTGAGATAGAAAGCTTTGCCATCGCGCTAACCTATCAGTAAGAACAGATTTCTCCAGAAGGAATTTGATCGGATTCATCCTAGCGATGAGATGGACTTCATGGGCCAGAAAATAATGCTTCAATTTCTGAACAACCCAAACTAATGCTGCACATGTTTTCTCCATCGCCGTATATCTCTGTTCAGCGGGGTTGAGAAGTTTAGAGAGATAGTAGGCTGCCCTCTCTTTTCCTTCTTCATCCTCTTGTGCTAGGACAGCCCCCACTGCATCATCTAGGACTGAAATATAAAGTATCAATGGTTTGCCTGGAGATGGTGGTCTCAAAACAGGAGGACTTGCCAAATAGTCCTTTAATCCATCAAATGCCTCCTGACACTTATCGTCCCAATTGAATTTGACTCCTGGCTTAGTAAGCTCGTAAAACGGCTTACACCTTTGTGAGTGCTGGGAGACAAAGCGGCGAATAAATTGTAACCTCCCGATTAATCCTCTTAACTCTTTCAAATTTTTGGGAGGTGGCATTTCTCTGATAGCCTTCGCCTTATTGGGATCGATCTCAATTCCCCGTTTGCTGACAATGAATCCAAGCAATTTCCCTGAAGATACCCCGAATACACATTTCTTGGGGTTCATCTTCAACTGATATTCTCTCGATCTCTCTAATACCCTTGCCAAAACTTTGGCATGCTCAGCCTTCGTTTTAGACTTAACCAATAAGTCATCCACATACACTTCCAAATCTATATGCATCATGTCATGAAATATTGCCATCATAGCCCTTTGATAAGTGGCTCCAGCGTTCTTCAATCCAAATGGCATGACGACATAACAATATGTTCCCCAAGGTGTAGTGAATGAAGTCTTCTCTTGATCCTCTTCTGCCAGCTTAATCTGGTTGTATCCTGAAAATCCATCCATAAACGATAAGGTTTCATAACCAGCAGTGTTATCGATGAGTACATCAATATGAGGCAATGGAAAATCATCTTTAGGACACGCCCGGTTTAGGTCGCGGAAGTCAATGCAAATTCTGACCTTCCCGTCCTTTTTCATAACCGGGACTATATTGGCCACCCATTGTGGATAAAGGACAACTCTAATGAATTTGGCTTTGTGTAATTTATCGACCTCTTCCTTCATCTTTAAGCCATTTGTGGGTGGAATCGCCTTAATTTCTGCTTGACCGGAGTAGCTCCATCTTTTAATGTTAACCTGTGTTCAACTAAAGATGAGTCTAATCCTGGCATATCCTCGTAACTCCAGGCGAAAGTGTCCTTATAATCCTTAAGTACTTGTACCATTGCCTTCTCATCCTCTGTAGAAAGATTTTTGCTGACGAGGACAACCTTAGGTTCGTCTTCAGTCCCTAAGTTTATTTCTTTTGTGGGCTCTTCTACGGCAGCTGAAGGTTCATCAAATCTCTTCACTCCACTGGCATACGCCTCAGCTGCGTCCTCATCATCTTCCTCATCTTCAACAATGGGGTCCTTTTCATGCACTAACTCGTATACCCCGTACCCATCATTGACTGACTCATCATCTGTACAATCTTCTGGCATCTGAATTGGATCTTCTAAAAGCTGAGGGATTAAAGAGCGAAAGGAACATTTATCAGCCAAATCCTGGAGGTATCTTTCTGGAATTTGCCTACCCTTAGGCTTCCTAGACTTCCTAAACTGACTAACCTGCCTAAAACTGGACTCCCTAACTTCACTAAACTGCCTATCATAACCTAATGAAGATGAAACAGGATGAAAATCCTGGGATACAGGTGGAAGTACAGGGGAATCCTCCCGTGGGGAGGGACAAAGTAGATCTAGGAGAGAATCTTGACCGACGGACCCGCGCGATGGGGTGTAATCGGACAAATAAGATGTTTCCTCGATAATGATTTGGGAAGAATTTGTTGTAAAATTGGCGTTTTTTTTTGGATATCGGAGGAATTATATATGAAGCATGAGTGAATACAAATAGAAGGGGAATCGGACGGAGGAAGCGGCACCAAGGCCAGGGGATTAGGGGGATCATATAGCAATATGTCCCAGATCAAATTATACAACCTCTCTAGGTCGAGAGGAGGTTGTGGAATAAAGTCCCGAGGGGACAGAGTTATCATAACGGGCGGAGCCCGTGGAATGTCTTCAATTATGACCCGCGACCAAGTCGGGGTCAAGAGCAGTGTACGAAAAAGAGTATGGAGCATTAGGACATGTGAAGGATATGTCCCCCTCCAGAGCAGATCTGTTGTATAACCAGCTTCATAGGGGTCATCTGGCTCCCCTTCATCAGTTCGTTCAGATAGCAGTATCCGCTTATCAAAGATTGCGCCAGGGCTCTCAATTAGCTCGTCAATCTGCGGTGGCCACTTGGGTTCTGCAGGATCCAGAAATAGTCTGTTCAGTGCTATGTATAGGTCCCTCAGGTCGAACCACCTGTACCATTCGCATTCAGGGTCATGAAATTTTCTCCTCTTCATAGGCCGCAGAGCCTCCAAAGATTGGTACGTAAGTAGTTCGGAACAATGTCTGGCCAAATCCCTCCCATATATGTCATGGAAGTCAAAACAGGAAGTAATGACCACCGTGTTGTCGTGACTAAGTATGGGCCCTTTCACAAAGTGTGTATATAGAGTCCATGTTAAGGGATCTCGGCCTTCTTTCATTGGTGTGGACATTGTTTCCAAGATTTCTTGACCATCTTCTTGCTGAACCCTGTCTTGCTTCAGTTTGCTCGGCCTATAGCCCAGACCGCTTCCAGGTACTGCCCGATGATTTTTAACAGGAGTGGTCCTGCCTTGCAATTGTGTGCCCAGACCTTTCCCAGGCTCGTAGCCGTTCTTCATCATAATCCTCCATCCCGGGGTACTCATGCACTTCCCCCTTTTGATAGCATTTAATGGGTCTGGAGAAATGGTAGCGGCTTTCAAAGGATCAGCCACTGGACGGTAGACCTGTAATACCGACAGAAAAGGTTGTCGGCCAGGTAAAACAACAGATTTAATATTCAATGTATGAGCAGCAGCAAGGATCGGCATGCTCGTCACTTTAATAATTCGTCCTTTATAAGGGAATTTGAGGCATTGGTGATTCGTAGAAGGAATCGCCTCAAGAGTTTTAATATAAGGACGTCCCAGAATGGCGTTTATGGAAGGGTCGATTTCTAGAATATGAAATTCAACCTCTGCATGACTTACTGGACCTAACTCTACCTTTAAATAAACCATTCCCAGAGGGGAACGGGTAGAATTGTCATATGCCGTAACTGAGATGGGGCTAGGCAGCCATTTCTCCTTGGGCACACCGCATAGCTCCAGGGTCTTCGGAGGTAAAACATTAATTGAAGCCCCTGTATCAACCAGGCATGCATCCACGGCCTTTTTGCAGATATTGACCGTGATGCTCAGAGCCATGCTTCTAGCGGCTGGCGGTGCTAGTTCCGATGTGTGAAATGTAATTGAGGGCTGATCCCCCTGAGGAACTAGTAGTGCTGCAATTTTCTCTACCGGCACGTCTTCATTGACCATCACCTTCTGTAGGTATTCCATTAAAGCTTCTTGGTGAATCTTGGACCTTTTAATTAATTCAAGTACAGTGATCCGTGCCGGTGTTTTGTCCAGATGTTTCAACAAGTCGTATTGAGTGCCTGGTGCACTCTCTTCATTATGGGCTTCCTCAGTCGGCTGTGATGGACCGTCTCTGACTGTGGACTGAGGAAAGACCTTGTTGAAAATCCTTCCACTCCGGAGCGCATGTTCCTCGACCGTGGAGGATCCGGGTGACACCTTGAGTACTGCAGAGTTGGGTGGCGTAAGCGGTGCGGAGGGTTGATGCGTAGGTGGTGGTGGCGTTGGGTTAGGTGGTGATGGCGTAGGGTTAAGTGGTGGTGGCGCGGTGCGGATTAAAGGCCTAGATGGTTGGATGGTAGATGGGTAAGTGGTTGGCGAAGTGGGGAATGGTACGCGTAGTAACGGTTTGGATGGTTGGGGCATATCTGGGTAGGTGGTAGTGGTAATGGGTGAAGTAGGAAATGGTATGCGTAATAGTGGCCTAGATGGTAGGAGGGGCGCGTTATTGGTTTGCGGAGGGGTATATGATGGAGGCGTAGGAGTGCGGGGCGCAATGGGTCTAAGGAAGGTGGGTAGTGGTAGTGGGTTATTGGGTGAGGGCGAATGATATGTGGGTGTGGGTAGAGGGGTGATGGTGACGGGTTGTGGTCTGGGTATGTGGATGGTGCGGCGTGGTAGTCGCTCTGCGGTACTTTGAACGTGACCCGTTGAGTAGAGAGAGGAAGAGTCCTCTATCCTCCATTGTTGCCCACGACCAGCCTCAGACTGGCTGTTCGTTAGAATGGGAGCAACCTGGTTCTGGTTCTGGTGCTCCGGGAGCGGATTCTGCACTATGCCCATGTTGGGTGGTGCTGCTGCTTGTGCTGGTGGTCTTGCTTGCTGCTGCTGTTGCGGTCTTCTCGCCTTCAGGGCTGTTATATATTTCTTCATTTCCTCCCAGTCTATGCCGCCCTGCTCGTTGAGATCATGAATGTAATCTCTGAATTGGAAACAGGTGTCAACGGTATGCCCAGGTTGCCTATGGAAGTAGCAATATCTGGACATATCGGCATTTTGAGGCCAGACGGCCTTTTCCCTTGGCAAAACTAAGGCATTGGCTGCCATTAAAGCACTGAAAATATCGGCCAAGGATTCTGGGAGAGCCGGGTATTCTGCCCTCTTCGGGCCTGGAGGTCTTCTCTGCTGGTTGTAGTCACCAGGAGGAGGAACATTGTGGTACGCCGGCGGTGCGCGCGGCTGGTACTGTGGCTGTTGTTGCTGCTGATACTGCTGTTGGTACTGGGGGTTCTGCTGCTGTCTGTACCCTTGCTGCTGTGGCCTCTGGTACTGCTGCTGACTTCTCACGAACTGGGGCGAGTTATTGTTCATGGTGCTCACTTGCTCATGAGAGAGCGTGCCCTCGGTAGTCGGACCTGTGCTGGAAGAGTTCGGCACTGCAGGCTTCCGAGGCGGGGGCCTGCTAGGTCTATGAGGATCAAAGACGCTAGAGAATGTAGCGTCCTTGAAAGCATTCTGGCAGTACCGTGCTCTTTCATAGAGCTCTGCCATGTTAGTCAAATTGTTCAAGGAGAGGACGAGCTTGAACTGGGGCGTGGCATTAGAAATTAACATTTTCACTTGTTCAGATTCGGACAAGTGATCCTTCACCTTTTCAGCCAGACCCCGCCACCTGTCAGCAAAACTGACAAACTCCTCATCAGGTTTCATCTTTTCTGCAATGAGGTCCGTGATAGACAAGGAGGGTGCAACTCTGTCCTGGTATCGTTGAATAAATTTGCGTGAAACGATACCGTAATCCTCTACTTCTGAGGGTTCCAGGGAAAAGAACCACTCGAGGGCTGGTCCCTCTAGAGATCTCCTGAACAAGAAGGCCAACGACCTCTTATCATTCTGCCAGAAAGAGGATTCATACATGAACTCCTTCAGATGTGTGAAGGGGTTACCAGTACCGTTGTACTTTCGGTACACTGGCATCTCAGAGGGTGGCAGATGGAATACTGGCAGGCTCGGTAGACTGATCTCTGGCACAGCTTTGACCCCCATCATTTTCTGGAGGTTATTAAATTGCTCATCCATACGCTCCATTTTGGCCAACAGCGTTTGTGTGGTCAGATCTGCTTGAGGAGGAGGAGGAGGAGGAGGAGGTACTTGGTAGGCCTGCTGCCTAGAGTACGTTGGGCAGGGTGGACAATAGAGGGGAGGTCCGGCAGTGCTTCCGCCATGCCCGAGGGCATTTTGATAAGTAGGCGTTTGCGGTCTAGCCGGTTGCCTAGATGATGAAAGCTGCGGCCCAGCTGGCCGAGAAGTAATATGAAGGCCCTCCACGGCCTGATGGATATAAGGAGGAGGAAGAGAAGGTTGCTGAGGAACAGCAGGGGGAGCCACAGGGTTCGGCTCGGCAGGCTGCATAGGTGCCTTCCCCTTCAAAATAGATTGGATCGCCTCGAACTGCTGAGGGTCCAGTCGGGAGGCAAGAACTCCCAGAGCTTTGATGAGATCCGTAGGATCAGAAGATGAGGGATCATTCTGATTCATGTCCCCCTCAAGATCAGGATTAGGGATCGCATATTCATGCGGAAGAGGATCAGGATATTGATCACGTGGAGGCAAAAGAGGTGTCCGAACATTCCCATCTAGACGATATGGAATGGGGATAGAACTACGGGAGGCATCAGCATCTCTCCCACTCTCATAGTTGTACTCAGAATCCCGAGGGGCATTAGCATCTCCCTCGTAATTAACCATGGCGTCTGGAGCCACACTCAAGTCCCTACCTGATCGTAGCAACATGATGTTAGATTCCCTTTTCAAAGATTTAATCAAACAAGTTGTACAGAGATTAATCAAACAAGTGGATGCTTAACGTGATTTTAGGATTCCTTGTTGAGTTATTTGAATTGGATTAAACCACAATTTCGCTCAGGGAAAGGATCCTAGTTTCAGTTCGATTTCCACCGTTATTCTCTAGGGCTTTCTCTCACAACGCTTTCAGAATCTAACCGGGACTTCAATTGGTACAACCAGCCCGATGATCAAGGAGGAATACCTTGATTTTGGGGACTTATGGAGGTCTCAACGTCAACTTCTCTAGTCTGATCAAGGGACCAACCCAATCAGAGAGAGTTGCTGACGTCGAGTAATGTGTTCCTAAGAAGAGGAGGGATTAGCCTCAATGCGTATGTCCTGTGGCCTGGACGGCCTCTAATGCTTAGTAAGTAATAGGTAGCTAGCACTCAAAACACAGAAATCTGGAAACTGAAAAAATTAAGAAACTGTCTGAATCGCGTCGATGGTAGTCGACGCTATTCAAAACAGAACTTAATTTTTCGCAGAAGCAGATGCAGACAGCAGAGAAACTGTGAAGTCTGAAAGGCGTCTAGGGGTGTTGACGCGGTTTTGAAACGCGTCAGTGATCCTGGACGCTTTTCAGTTCGCAGAAACAGTTTTCCAGGAGGATTTTCTGGGTTGAATCCTCCTCAAACAAGGTAAAAAGCAGTAAACAATCGACTCATGCAAATTTTTTAGTTCCAGATTTTAAACAGGATGGTTTACTAACTAAACAACTAGAAAAACAATCAATCACACATCATTTTTATCACAAAAAACAGCTTTTTGAGTTAATCAAGGGGTGGGGGCAAGATCTTGCCACTGGGGTGTGCACGTGGTGCACGAGGGAAATCAATTAAACTAAACACTCACCAATTGGTGAGGACGTGTCCAGAGACACAAATGGTGCACCGTGGGTGCCCGATATGATGATAGCAAGAACAAAAAGAAACTAAAAGATGGCGAGACCAAGTCCCACCGTGATCGCCAAAAAAGCTGTAGGTGCTTAGAATGATCGTGTGATTAACATGAAATATCTATGTTGTTTAGTGTAAACTAACCTATTAAAAACAGCAACTAAAGTGCAGTGATCGCCAGAAACTTTTAACTTAAAAGTTTCAAAAGAGAATATGATCGCCTACCTTTCAAACGCGGAAGATTGAGTCCTTGGTTCCCCTTCCTCAGCCGGCTGAAGAAAGAGAGCCCTTTCTTTGTTCTTTTGTTCTTGCTGTTGAGTTTGAGGTTGAGGATCGTCCAGAAGTTATGCTTAATTTCTCCCTTTTGATCTCTTGTTGTTGTTGAGTGCAGAAAAGACAGAGACAAAAAAAAAAACGAAGAACTATGATGAGAATTTAAGTAGAAGTAGTATCTGAACTAATCATGATTTTAAGCATATTTAAAACAGCAAACTCACTTTTTTAATGGCTTTGAAACCCCTTAGATCAAGTAAGTTTTTGAAAGATTATGCTGTGGTGTGTGTTTGCATGAAGTGAATATGAAAAATAAAACTAATGAAGATGAATGCAATAATGAAAAACTTATGCCCAATCGATTGAAGCTTTGAAAGGATGAAGATCTTGAAAGGGACGCCGACTTCTGGAAATGGCAGCGCTCCGGCGTTACGTTGCTTCGATCTTCAACTCACTATAATGCTATGGCTCAACTCAATTCAATTCTGTTCTCTCTCTTTTAACTCTTCAACATGCAGGGTATTTATAGGCATTTCTTGCGTTCGCGATTAACATTTGAAAACTCCGAATTTATCCATCTTAACCGACAGATAAATACTGATTAATTCATCTTTATCTGTAATTATCTAAAACGCGTCTACCTTGGCTGACGCCTTTCAGATTAATTAAGATAAGGATAAATATCCGGGAAAAACTTATCTTTATCTTTATTAGGTAAAACGCGTCCACATATATAGACGTCTTTTAGACTAATTAAGATAAGGATAAACATCCGGAAGAGAAGTTAAAACCATTTAGGAAACTTAAAACGCGTCGACCTTAACAGACGCCTTTTAGTTAATTAATTAATTAATTAAAATTCAAATTTAATCGCTAAAATAAGAATAAAGTCTAAATGGCGTCCACGTGAGTCGACGTCTTTTAGAATTCTTTATATTTTAACTCAAATTTGAATTAAAACCAATTCAATTGATTAACTTAAACACATCTGTTAAACCCGACACTTAAAAAGATTAATAAAAATTAATTAATGATTAATTATCAGACCATTCTGAGGCATTATTATATGATATGAAATTTACTCGAAATGACGTCAAAATTAGCGTGTCTACAGTCATATGTAGCCGCCTTTTGAAAGGCGTCGCTGTCCTTAGTCGCCTGATAACGACAGAAACAGAGACATGCTTCGGAGTGATTTTACTTAAAATGCGTCGTGCATGCAAGTCGCCGTTCAAAAGGCATCGCTGTCTCTGGACGCTCATCAGTCCGGAGACAGAATATGTTATTTGGGCTAAACCGCGTCACGGGTGGTAGCCGCCTTTCTAAAAGGCGTCGTTGTCCTCCGACGCCATTTAACTTCACATACAGGTTCTTCCTCCGCCATCTCTCAATCCACGGGGTGGGATTTCCTCCCTCAAATCGTGTAAAACACTAAGAAAAGTGGAGAAGGAGGAGAAGAACCTAAATACCCATTAAAACTCTCAATTTCTCATTTCATGCAATTAGTGTTTTCACCCCATAAACCCCCTAAACATGCTTCAAAGCGGGAAAAACATGATTTTAAATGAAATACAACGGGGATCGTCACCCTACAGGTTACTCGAACTCCTTCTAGTTCCAAGTCGCCAACCCGCCTCACCACACGCCGCCGCCGGTACCGTCGTGGACGTCGCTACTCCACTGGGACGTCGGCCGCCATCCGGAGAGAAGTGTGCCGTGGAGGAAGTGGTGATGGTAATGGAGGAAGTTAGTAGGTTAATGGAGTGGAGGGAGAGGAGGAGTGGGGAAAGGAAAGGAAGGAGAGAGGGAAAGGGTTCGCCGAAGAGTCGGAAGGAAGAGAGGAGAGAGAAGAGAAAGGAGAGAATGAGGGAAAGGAGGGAGGATTCGCGGGGTCAAACAGAAGCTGGGTAAAACGCGTCGTGCAAGCCCAACGTCATTCAGACGACAAGATCGAGCCGTACACTGACAAACCAGGGTCGTACTTTAAATGACGTCGTCTATCCAAGACACCATTCAAACGATAAGATCGGGGTCGTACTCTCGCGGCCTAAGGCCAGCCCACGTGGCACCCACGCGGCACAGCCTAAAACACGTCCACATTGATGAACGCAAGCTCGACGCGAAAAGGAAACTAAGTCTCAGCTCCACCAGGGCCCAAACTAAGGAATCCGACCCCGAAACTGACTCGATAACCAGATCCGAAACCTCAATCCTTACAAAAATCCTCGTCCTCGAGTATGTTTTCAAGCATGCAATTAACCAAACTATTTAACAATGTAAACACATGTTAATTGTATGTTTTAATGAGATTCTGTCTTGAATCGCGTCGCCCATGGCCGACGTCATTCAAGACCTCTAACCTGGTTCATACGAAAACTAGTTTCGAAAGATGGCCTAAAATACGTCGTTCAAAAGAGTCGCCATTTAAATGGCGTCGCTGTCCCTGGACGTCATTCAATCCAGAGACGAGTCCGTTATCTGGAATAAATCACGTCGTGGGTGGAAACCGCCTTTTAAATGGCGTCGCTGTCCCCATACGCCATTTAACCCTCACAAACAGGTTCCCCTCCGGCCTCCCCCGAGTTACAAAATGGGATTTCTTCCCCAATTCGCACAAAAAACGTCACAAAATATAAGAGGAGGAGAATCCAAATATTTGTTAAAAGCCCACCATTTCTAATTTTGTGAAATTAGCATTTTCACCCTAAAAATCCCCTAAATATGCTTGAAAGTGGAAAAACATAGTTTTATTCGAAACATAATGGAAATCATCACTATACTGGTTACTTGAACTCTTCCTAGCTCCTAGCCGCCGTACCGCCATGCCATGAACCGCCGCCAGTACCGTCGTAAATGCTGTTACTCGATCGGACGTCAGTCGCCATCCGGAGAGCAATACACCGCAGAGGAAATTGTGTTGGTAGTGGTGGAAGTTAGAGGGTTGATGGAATGGAGGGAGAGGAGGAAAGGGGAGAGGAAAGGAAGGAGAAGAGGAAGGGGGCGCGGATGCGTCGGAGGGAAAGAAGAGAGAGAAGAGAATTGAGAGAATGAAGGAAAGGAATGAGAGTTTCGGAGCATCAATCGAAACTGGTTAAAACGCGTCGTCCAAGACCGACGCTAATTAGACGACAAGACGGGGTCGTATGTTGACATACCAGGGCTGTACTCTGAATGACGTCGTCCATACAATACGCCATTCAGACGATAAGACTGGGGCCATACCTCTGTAGCCCAAAACCAGCCCACGTGGCCCCCACGTGCCACATTCTAAAATACGTCCCCCTAATCAAACACCTTTTGAACCGCGTCGAGCAAATTCGATGCGAAAAAGAACTCGAGCCCCAGCCCCACAAGAGCCCAAAACCAAGGGGTCCGACATCGAAACTGACCCGATAACTGGATCTGAAATCTCAATCCTTACAGCTGTAACATACACAACCTAATAGGCAGAAATGCACAAAAAATGCTAGGTTCAGTATGATAGGCAGATAGAAAGATCATGAAATCGCATCAGACAGGAAGAGGAGAGAAAGTATTAAAGTGAAAAGTTGTAGAAAAACTCGTGAATCCAAGAGATGATGGCCGCCACTGAAGGCTTCTCTTTAAAGAAGAAGAGAAAATCATAGACGCCACCAAATCCTCCCCCGCAGCTTCCACTTTGGCGCGCCTTGCCTCCAAACGAATCATCACTGCCTTCCTCACCAGCCTCGTCCATTCATTTATCAGAGGAAGACCATACAACAGACTTAATGGTGGATGGGAAAGAACACTGTAAAGTGGATGGATAGGTTGCAGGATAGAAGCATCTGTGACCCTTAGAAAGAGGAAAATGACGGGAAACCCTAGTGCTAGATGGGAAACAGCGGTGTAAAAAGCAAATCTTTGGAGCTATAGCAGGTCCAAAGCCACTGTAGGACGTTTGACTACATGTCTGAAACCCTAGCTTAGGTGCTCGAAGGCCTCCCCTTGGAGAAGGCATCGCGAGGTAGGCGAAGGAAGGGCAAAGTCATTTGGCCAAAATGTTTTGGGATGGACAGTGTCGTCTACGCCAGTTCGTGTAGTCGGCGAAGCAAGGGCAGCACTAGAGCTTGTCGAACGTAGGTCTAGAGGGGCGGCGGCCAAGCGCCTTTCACAAGGGCGAGGAGTAAAGGCGAGGGAGGGGAGGGCAAGGATTTCGCAAGGCGGAGGATTTCACATGGGCGTAGGGCGAGGATTTCACAGCGTGAGGATTTTGCAGGGGGAGGAGTAAAGGTGAGAGGAGGACGATGCACCTTTCATAAAACGCGAACGACGAGGGATTTTGTCATGTCCATGCCCCTACGAAAAAATGACAGAATTAGCAACTCGTGGGGATCGGCTTGAATTGTGTTTTCGCCCAATTCAGCTTATTCCGAGGAATAAAGGGGTATACGCAATTCCGTCAATCAAAGGGGTATTAGGCTAATTCCCGGAATAAGGGCTGCTTATTCCGCCTTATCCGACAAATAAAGTGGGTCTAAGAGAATAAGAGAATAATAAGAAGTTTTATTCCTAAAATAAAGCTAATTCTAGTTTGATATGTGAAATATGTTATACCATGTCAAACTTACTTATTCCCTGAATAAGAAAAATAAGTAATTTTACTCTAAACCTGAGAATTACTTAGTCTGCCTATTCCCTACAGTAGGCCCACATTATTATCAAAGTGAAACGTCCCCTATAAGATATAAATAATTCTAGTATAAATAATTTTAGATAAGTCATTCTACTACCTAAGCTGGTGTTAGTCATGAGAGTCTACCTAGACATCCCTTCATGTGAAGCTTTTCACATTTTCTACAAAGTTTTTTTTTGAAAAATTTCATTCTCCTCCCCTCACAGTTGACTAAGTGCAGTCTACACTTATGAATCTAAGACAAACAGCCGATTTTTTCAAAAAGCATAATTTAGTCAGATGTTTCACGTCAGAACTGTTTACCCGTATTAAAACCCGAGTTTTTGAAAAAATCGTAGGATATGCGAATAAAACGTGAAAACGTGATTTTAATCGGGTGTATTAAACAATAGTTACTTTCATAAGGTGCCTTTTGCTAAAATACAAGGCAAGCGAACACCCAAGCCCCCGATTCCCAACCTTCCCCCAAATCATCTCGTCACGACGAGACCCCCTTGCGGTTGCGACGGCACCCCTCGATCCCCGTCGTTGCTGGCGCCTTCGAGCTCGTCATTGACGCCGTGGTCACTGGCAAAGGGCTGCAGCTACGTCGGCGGCTACCCCCGTCATCCCCCCGCAGGGCTGCAGCTGAGGCGGCGCGCGCCCGCTCTCAAGCACGCGACTCCCCAGTGGCGGCACCCCTTCCTCCGTCGCCGGTGCCTTGCTGCTCCTTGTCGACATTGTGGATCACCGGCTGAGCAGCCCCTTCGGCTGCTCCTCCAAGACCTGCACATGGGTAAGTTTAAAACCCTCCCTCCCACTGTCCCATACTCTCTCTGCCCCAGCCCGGCTGCCCCCAGTCCCACCCGGCCTTCCCATGTGCTCCCTGCTCGGTCAGCCGGTCCTCAACTGATCCCAACTCGTCTCAATCTCACGGACTCTCGTTCAACTGATTCCAGTGAAAATAAGGTAAGACGATGATCCTTGACTCTGAATCTCCGATTTCTAAACTCTAGAAATGTGGTTTTGGATGGTCAAAATTATATGTGCCAATTTTTTTTTGTAGAAAACTGATTCCACTGAGAAGAAGGTAAGACGATGATCCTTGACTCTGAATCTCCGATTTCCAAACTCGAGAAATGTGGTTTTGGATGGTCAAAATTATAGGCGCCAATTTTTTGCTTTCTACAAAATGCAACCAGTCTTATTTTTCTTGAAAGCATGTCATCATTTCATATATAATCTTGTCTACATAATTTTGTCATGATTATAGTAGTTTTATTTATCTTCTTTGTGTAGTGTGTGCTATAGAAATCTTGTATTTGATGTTGTGTTAGACTTTTGATATTATTATGCTTTAATGGATGTGTAATGCATGCGAGTGTATTGTTAACATTGAGCTTATGTGATTTGTTTGGTGGCATTTGTGAAGTGCTGATTTTGCTACATTGGTTATTGATTCTAAATCTTATATTTTTATCTTTACATATTAATGTCATATTTTTATTTATTAAAAAATTAAAAAAAAAAGATGTATTCCCATTTTTTCACGAATAGTTACAATTTTTTGAATACTTAAAGAGTTTTTCTTCGGCTCGATTTTTTCCCAAATCTCGACTTGGTGACATTTCCCAACTTCGTATGATCCCTCCTCCTCGCCTTCTTCGTCTCCGTCTCCGTCTCCGCTTCGCTCGCCGCAGCAACCATGGAGGCGGGGCAGCTAGAAGCTGAGAAGCACGTCCGCTACATCCTCTCCGTGGGGAAGGTTCGTCTCCTGACACAGATGCGATCGCATCGATCTCTTTTCAGCTCTCTTGATGCGATCACAATAATCTCTTTTCGCCTCTCTTTCTCCAGTGATTAGGGTTTTGGAGTTCTATCTGATCTTTGTTCTTTTCTCCTGTGGGTGGATTTTTGCGTCAATTTTTTCCTTCTCATCTTTTCAACTTTTGTGGATCTACAGAAGAAGTACGATTTCGAGGCGCTGGCGATGGAGCACCTCCGGATGAACGGGGCGTACTGGGGCCTCACCACCCTCGACCTCCTCCACCACTTGGGCACCGCCGACGCCAACGAAATCGTTTCCTGGATCGTGGAATGCCAACACGATTCCGGTTCAATCTCTTGAACACAATTCTGAACGCTGGTATGGGAGGATTGAAGGGCTGATCTCCCCTTTGATCGTCACTTTGCTTTTGTGTTTGTATAGGTGGCTTTGGTGGGAATATTGGGCATGATCCACACATACTCTACACGCTCAGTGCGGTGCAGGTGCTGGCGCTTCTGGACAAGTTGGATGTTCTCGATGCCGACAAGGTGTCGAACTGTATCCATCAACTGGTTCCATGACAGACTTGTGTCAAATGTGTTTTAGGATTCCAACAATATGCTTGCCAAAGTATTACAGACTTTTAAGCATAAGATCTGAAAATGTTTCTGAAATTAACAGGCAATTTCCCTGTCAATGATTCAATATTGGACATGATCTAGTTGATTTTATTTCTAGCATGTACATGGAGGATACATGTATATGCATGCAATACTCCTCCTATGTCTTGTCTCCAACATGCATGTTTAGATCAAATGCTTGACACCTGTGTCCATGTCCCAGGTATCATAGGTTCTTCCATTTTATTATTATTTCAGATTGGTCGTTTTGTTTCTTTCCACCATCGTTAACAGAGCCGAACCAAACAGCTTTTAGTTTAGCATAATTGCACACCCTATAACTTGATCATGCTTGTGTTTCATGTGCTCCTATAGGCCAGGTTTTTGATCTTTTAGCAGTTTGTCACTGGTCAACCACGTTTCTTTGACTTTGCCATAATGAATTGTGGTAAATGTTATTGTCTTGGAATCATTTAAATATGATAATTCCTGCAGTTTCACTTAATTTCGGTAGATGTCGCTGGGTTGCAAAATGAAGATGGATCATTTTCAGGTGATGAATGGGGTGAAATTGATACCAGGTGCGTTTCATTCCTCTTCTATTTTTGCTACCGTTAGGGCAAACATTCCAACAAAACTGATTTTATCAACGTTCTCTTCCTAATATCTTTTCACTGTAGGTTTTCTTATTGTGCAATTTGTTGTCTTTCAATGTTGCACCACTTGGATAAGATCAATGTGGAAAAGGCTGTAAATTATATTGTTAGCTGCATGAATTTGGATGGAGGTTTTGGATGCACACCTGGGGCAGAGTCCCATGCTGGGCAAAGTATGTGCTATTATCCTGGAAATTGTTATCTGTAGTTTCAGATCATATGTTAGTCTGTAAAAATATAGTGGGTATATAATTTAAATTAAGAAAAGCCCAAGAATAGGGGCCACCTCCTTTTTTCTGTTTATAACTTTATTCGATGGACATGGGTTGGCACGACACTGTTTTGGGTGAACCTGGTGAGCATGGTTGAAGGGTGTTTTTCCAGGGGAAGTTTGTTCTTGGTTATTATGCCCAGGACTATAATAATCAGCTCTTCTTTTGTTCTGCCATCCTCTCTTCTTTTTGTCAACCACCGACATTCATAAGCTACTATAATGTACAATATGCCACTTCTTTGCATTTTAGGTTTCGGAGACATTGTAATTCCTACTCACAAAGCGTTCACCAATTACGTTACCAAATTTCTAACTCCCAATTACGTTACCAAATTTCTAACTCCTGACATCTATGTTTATAATGTTCATCTCTGTAATTTGCACATCTATCCTGCGACTTAAATTCATTGGGCATTATTTCTAGGCCTGACAAAGTGCAGCTGGCCTGCATTTGTGGTTGCAGTCTTCTGTTGTGTTGGTGCCCTTGCTATAACAGGTTTCTTAAATCATGTTGACAAGGATCTTCTTGGGTGGTGGTTATGTGAGCGGCAAGTCGTGTCTGGAGGACTAAATGGGCGCCCTGAGAAGCTTCCTGACGTGGGTCTTACACTTAATCCATATATATGTGGGTGTTAGTTCTGGAACTTAAGTCGTATCGATTTGTCTTTTTAGGTCTGCTATTCATGGTGGGTTCTTTCTAGCTTAATAATGATTGATCGAGTACACTGGATTGACAAGAATAAGCTTGCAACGTTCATCTTAGATTGTCAGGTTGTTATCTGGTCTACTTTCTCATTCACTTTCTCTAGCAAATTGGTGCTGTGGTCATTACTTGTAATATGCAGGACAAGGAGAATGGAGGAATATCAGATAGACCAGATGATGCAGTTGATGTTTTCCACACTTATTTCGGCGTTGCAGGTATAAAATCAGTCTCATTTTGGTTGCTAAAGTCAGGATTGACCTCATGATTGATGAAAGAAGATTACCTTTTTCTGGACTCATATGTATTTTTATTTCAGTGTGAAGCTTTGTACTTAAGTTACTGTGCTTGTGGAAATCTACAGGACTCTCTCTTTTGGAATACCCAGGGGTGAAGGCCATTGATCCTGCTTATGCATTACCTGTTGACACCGTGAACAAGCTTTTTATTGGGAGATGAGTGTCCTCGTCCTAGTGAACACATCTTGAACTTTGCTCGCAATATTCCACCAAATCTGATGTGAAAATAGCTTACTGGTTGGTCATATAAAATGCATTCATGGATAGAGCTGAAAAAAGATTATATCATTGTCCAATTTTTTTGCTCACCCATAATGTGCATTCACTTATGGTCTCTTTGGTATGTAAAATTTGTTACATGCCCACATTCTTCAGAAAAGTTGATCACAATGTGGATGCCAAAATCCCGGTCTGAAGACTATCCGTGTGTTTTTTGGTTGTCTGAAGATTTTGAACCATCAAACAATGCATAAGATCAACTTTCCTGGAAAATGTGTATGTAACAGATTTTAGGCTGCATCAAACGCGTTATTAAGTGAACATGTTTTCTGTTCACCGTGTTGAATTATTTATGATGACTTGCTTATTGTATTTGTCGTGTCCGTTAATACTTGAATAGGATATGCGTATGTTAAGATAGAAGTTTGTCTCCTGCATATCTGATTAGCAAAGGTGTGAGAGATGTATGGCATACAGATTTGAGCGGAGGCTCCATGTCCGAAGTTTCAGGTTGAAATATCAAATAACATCCGAACTTTTCAAAAATTCCTTGCTACTGCTCTAGTATGTCTCTGATAAGAAATTGACTAGTTGCAGCCAAAAAAGAGATCGTTAGGGATTGAAATATTAGTCTATTGTTTATGGTGGGATTGGAAGATAAAAAAGTTGATACCAGTTTCATTAAACACTTCGACTTTTCTCCGGGCAGGAAACGTGAATTCCAAATCGTTCATGTTTCAATTGAATCAGTTTTATAAATGTAGGCAGTAGATCAAAGCGTCCGAAATATACAAAGGTAGCTGGGTGTTGCCTCTTAACTGAGTCCATGGCAGCATTTTTCAGCAGGGATCTACCAAAATGAAAGAAATAAAGAATGAAAAATTTATATCTTACAGCGACATCAAAGCGGAGGGCACTCAGCAGCAGCAGTGCAGTTAAAGCGTGCAAGTGGAAGAAACATTATAGCCACCGACCATTCAGTGGGGAGGGAATAACATCGTGTGGTCAGGTTTGCCAGCCAAATTTATTTTTGATTTTTTTTTTAAAGTCTCATACCGGATATGTTTGTGCAATCTGATTTTTGATCGGATGATTTAGAAAAAAATAAAAACAAAAAAACTTATGAACATTGAAAAACATCCTTAATGGGTCAGACTCAATCATGTCAGACATGATAGGCTGGGCATGATAGATCTGACCTTAAAAAAATAAAAACAAAAAAATAAAAAATAGAGGATATCTGGGGTGTGGAGAGAAAAGCAGAGGGATGGAGGTGATGTCACGGTTGGGATTGTTGAGACGCTGGCCGTCTCTTCTCTGGCTACCTGCGCAACCTCCTCTGATGGTTAAATCAGTCAAATTTCTTCTCTTCCTTCTCCCCATTAAGAAGCACTTTGACTAGTATTTATAGATTCTTACGGCCACAGAATTGGTGAAACATTGCTTGGAGGGGTATGCCACGGAGCACAAACGGTGCCGTACATTAACGGCTTGGGGCGCATGGTAAACACTATACGATGCGTCAAGTAAACCAAAATAACATGGTGAGTCTTTCTGCACTGACTAGGAGGCCTGCATGTGTCGCTCAGCATCCATGCACAGAGGAAAAGAATCCTACTGTCCTTTCTGCTTCAAGCTCTCAGTTTTATCCTGTGGGTTATCTTGAACAGACGGAGATTTTTCACAGCACCCCTCCATCTTTGAGGGTTCGTGCATGTCGACTGTTAGCTGCCAAGTCAATTCTCGCAGCGAGGGTTGATTCCACTTGAGGGGATCCTACAGTTAAGGTTGGAAGCTTGTGCATGTCGACTGTTAGCTAGCTGCCAAGTCAATTCTCGCAGCGAGGGTTGATTCCACTTGAGGGGATCCTACAGGTAAGGTTGGAAGGGATTTGCGAGAAGAGATCTGCAAGAAGATTGAGAAGTGGCAATTTTTATCCCATTGTGATTTGTTTTAAGTTTGGTGTAAGGAGTGTTATTATACCATTTTCCTTATTAATCTTGTCACTAGCTAGATGCAATATGGACAATCAGGTTTTACCTTTGTGCGTTTAATAGGTGGAGGGAAATATTTCATGGTTGGCGATGGCATAGGCATGTGGCCACTATTTATTGTCCACTTTTAAGATTTTGCAAAAGAGAAGTTGAAAGATACCAAATTAAGGAAACCTGCAGATTGGAACATCACGACTCATGAGAAATTTGTGTTCTTCTTTAGACAGGAAAAGTAAGTTTATATGTACATGTTTCCTTTCTTCAAGAGAGACCTAATCAAAGTCTCTCTAAACAGAGAGAGAACTTTCCAACTCAAATCTGTAATAATTTTATCTTATTAGGTGATGTTTCAGTCTTTCTATGAACAATTTCTAGATTTGAGAATCCTACTGCAGGAAACAATAGTCTCTTCAAAGAATCTGTTTTGCATGCACGAAGCATTTGATTAAAGGTCCTATTAATCTGAAAAACAAATTTCCTCTCTTGCATAATTGCCCAACATGAGATGTGAACTCGACGTTCTTTATGACAAGGTGGTCCAATGCCTCATTGACCATATGAATTTTACCATCATTCTTTCGCCAAGCTTGCTGAAGAGATCAGTTATTTTATGCCAAATGGCTTGTCTGTTACCTTCTCTTAACCTCTTTTTTGAAGTGTGATTTTACTTTTATGTAAATTGTTCCAAGATTTGACACAACTATATATGCTACTACACAACAGGAATTTAATATATTAACTGTTCAGGAAAAATCTTTAGCTTCTGCCGCCCCAGTACGTAAGTCTTGACCAAGTGCTCGAATGTTGACGTAGCAATATTTGACGTGATCTCAATGAAAGATTTCATGAAATCTATGTAAATTTGGACCTCCCATCTAATTTAATATCATGCCCATTTAATTCAAATTCATCAATTTTAGAAGTAACAAATTCTGCATTTGGCGAACATTCCTTCACAAAGAAACTACTACTTCGCGCTCTTAATGCGAAGCCATTGCAGACGGTACTGGACAGACATGTCCAATACCCTTTTCTTTCAACAAGCCAGAGTTTTTGGTACTTGAGATCACAACGCAAGGCAGACAACAGTGGTGAAAGGAGAAGCACAAGGATGCATGTCAAGAACTTGAAACACTCGCACACACATAACTGAGAGCTCAGTGCTTTCGTAGAGCAAGACCAGACATGACGACCAGCACCATGAGAAGGACGGCGGCGACGAAGGAGGCCACCACGGCGCCGCTGGTCTGCTGGCAGAAGTTGTTGAACTGCAGGCAGATGGCGACCCAGTTCGCCTTCGTGTTCCCCGTGTGAGCCAGGTACACGATGGCCGCCGCCGCGGAGGCGGACGCCGTGGTGAGCGCAACCATGACCTGCATCGGCGACGGAAAAGATTACACCAGCTCAGTTCCTAGCTCGCACATTAACTTCTGGTGCAAAAACCAGGGAAGAACAGCTCGAACACTTCACTTACAGTGTCAAAGATGATGAGTAGGAGCCTCAGGCCTCCTGCACGGGGCCGAACAATGCTAATAAAGGATAATGGGATGGAGAGGAGGAGATACCCGCCCGCTATCGCGTTCCCGATTACGAAGAACCTGCACGTATATATCTCACGTTGTAATCTTGCGGAGGCTGTTCTTTGTTCCTTTGGAATCGTTTGTTTCTTTAACTTAATTAGGAAGAGAGAGACTGTTCACCAGTCTGTGGAAGATACCACCCATTGAAATGGGCGTTAAATACTTACGTGAAAGCGGGGAGGTCATCATACTCTGCATGGAATTGGAAGAGCTGTGTGAAGAAAGGGAGGGTCTCCTGGGTGCTGCCCATGAGGATGGTCGCGGCGAGGAGAGCACCTATTGCGAAGACCCTCACCAGGAAGTCGAAGCAGAAGACTCCTCTCTTCCATCCCCCACGCGCCTTGGTCTTCGATAGGAAGGTGGCGAAAGGTGCAACCCTGGGAGTTGCAGCGGCTGCGGCCGGAGCAGGAGGAGCTGAGGCGACAGATTTTCCTTTAGGGTCGGTGGCGGAGTCGCCAATGTCGATCGTAGCGGAGGCAGCTTCGCCGGACATGCTTGCTCCTCTTCTTGGTGCCTGGTTATTTCGAACGGGGAGAGGCAGGGGCTTTCTGTTCTGAGTATGGAAGCGTGGCTTATGAGTTATGATCGGACGTCTCCGTAGAATATATAGAGGGTCATGTGAAGGTGGTGACAGAGAATTGTGGGTGAGGTGGAGAGCATTCTACTAAGGTGGGAAGGTTGGGCTAATGGTGGTACAGTTTGGGAAGCTGGACAGGGGAGCAGTTGCCAACTTACTCCATCCCCTTTTTGTACGGACAGTCTAATGGTGAACCAAAATCACTGATCATGATTCACTGATCAGACTGAAGTCTAGTAGTCTGCTAACGGGTCTGGACCTGTTTCACAGCCCTCATGAAGTTATCATGATAACATCTGAAACTAAGGCCCTGTTTGGATGCAAGCATAAATGAGTTTATGTTTATGATAAATGTGCTTCCTATTATAACCTTAATTTGGATGATACAAAAACAGATTTATCATAAATTCACTTGAGTTTACCCTAAACTCAAAACACATTTTTTATAAACCTACTGAGAGTTGGTTTACGCTGCAGTTTCTCTTAGATTTACTAGAAACTCACTCAAGTTCGTATAAGACAACCAAATGTGAGTTTAGAAAAACACGTTTATGATAAATGAGTTTATGATAAATGCATTTATGATAAACCTGTGTTTTCTTAAGTTGCATCCAAATAAGACCTAAAAGCCTTGTTGTCGACCGGAAAACCTTAGGATTAACGCTAGAAGTTGATACCACGCAACAACCCTGCATTAAGTAGCATCGCGAGGAAAAAGGGACACAAAATTCCAACTTCTGCAGATTTTATAAAGAGAAACACTATGCAAAGTCGCTAAGCTCAAACAGAAAGCATGATGAACATGTTACATGCCAAGAAACGCAGACAAAGATTCCACGGTCAGTCAAGAATGGAAGCAAAAAACCCCAGCAAAGGAGCATTCAACAGTCAGTCAAGAATGGAAGCAAAAAAACCCCAGCAAAGGAGCAGAAGCTAGTATTATACACACTCATTTGTATTCTACATCCGAGCTGTAGCCATTATTATGAGACGCTTCCATGCACAAACGTGCAAAATACAAACTTGAATTTTGTGTGTAATCTGAAAATAAATTCTGCAGTGAGAATGTGAAAGTGGGGAAACTCATTATCAAAATGCCCTAATGTTGTAAAATCCATCCTTTCGCAGCTAATGCTTCGCGGACCTGTAAAGCTGCTTCCCCAGTGTCATTGAGTGGTGGATAGCACCAAGTCTCCAATATCTAAACATATAAACAAGGAGAGAGGTCAGAAGAATAAACTTCTCATCTAATATCGAATTTTCTGACATGGACAAAACTGTAACATATAACATACTTAGAATTCAACTTGCGAATATTCAAATAATTCGCAATATTGGGCATTATGATGTGGACGGGACTGTCACGACATATAACCTGCTTAACAATTCCAAGTTCGAGAATATTCAAGTAAAGCACCATCATGTAGAAAAGTATTTTGATGATATACCCAACTCAGTCTAGATATTTGAGTGATAATAATTATGCTTCATCAGTGACTCATTCCATGATGATGCACAAACCAAGCTGACTAAAAGCAACACCAGTCAGTTGATTCATATGTAAGGAAAGAATCCAGGTTTTGCATATTCTAAGTGAGGTTGCGTGTGCATGCAAATGAGCACTTCACGACATACATCTTCTTTTCCTGTGAATGGCCGAGCCATGCCTCGTTCATGCAGAGACTTGTGGAATGCAGAGAATTTCCACTTACAGCGTTCTGCTCCAATCACGTAAACAGGCTTCCTACAAGATTATGAATGTGCACTGTTACCAGTAAGAAAAGGAAAATTCAAACATATTATCATTTGTTAATTTTAACTTAAGCATACCCAGTGCTGCAAGCTTCACTTAACATGCTAACTGAATCTGCAGTTATAACAAAAGCATCAGCCCACGCTAGATGTCCCAAATGTGGATTCGGATCTGTTTTTCGACATGTATGTAAATCAACCCTCTGAAGCCTAGAAGTTGAAACAATGATCCCTAAAAATCTTGAACCTGTTCCTCGAAATAAATTTACCTTTATCATCCCAAATATAGACCTTTGGATGATCACTAAATTGTCTCAATATAATGTTGGATACCTGTAAAAATGGAAAACAGATAAGAAAGGCCCACTTCAAGCATACATTTCTGCATCAAAGCTTGTGAAGTAGATGCATATGCTGGATTCACAATCTCCATTGACTTTTGTTGGCTGCAAAATCGTGATGTCTGCCTTGATAAGGGTTCCAGAAATCAAGTGACATGTGCATTCTTCAAAAAGTTTTACAACCTTTTCAGGAGTTCTTCTAGAGAAAGAAATTCTGACACTTCCGCAACTTGCAAGCACATTCTGTAGTGCATCAGCTAACTGTTTGGCAAGATCTGCTCCATATTGACAGTGACCTGCCATGATGCATCAGATAGACATGCAAGTCAGAAGCATTCAACGGATGTTTTGGCAATTGCAAGTCAAATAAGAAAGATGTGGACAACTTTTATACAGGATATGCAAGGGTTAAGAGTGCAATTGCAAAATGATACAGCAAAGAATGTGAAAGATTGGGCAGCACACCAAACCACAACATATGCTGGCATGATACAGTGGACAAGGCAGTATACAAGTCTGTAACACACTCTTTCTATCCTTGGTACCTTAGTAAACTGACATTATGATGCTAGAATTTAGGCCACTCGGTCATATCATAAAATAAGATAGTTCAGGAGGAGCCTTAGTGAAATGGTAAGGTTGCTCCATTGTGACCTGAAGGTCATGGGTTCAAAACTGGAAACAGCCTCTGTGTTAAAGAAGAAGAAAAGGAGAAAAAAGGATAACGCGCATACAATTGACCCTTCCCAGACTGAGAGCCTCATTGCATTGGGCAACCTTAGTCATATCAGAAAATAGTTGTAGAAATAAAAAGTAAATGGAAAATAGATATGTTTGATGTAAAGTGTTCCTAACAGTTAGGAGTGTGATCTAAATCTGAAACCATGTCGGATTTTGCTTCAAGTTTAATCCAAAAAAACAATACTCAGGCAGATTTGGGTTTTTTTTTTTGGATTCCATGTCAGATCTATTTTCATATTCATAAAATCCTGAATTTGATACAGTGGACATCTTGGAGCTGCTGATAAAGAGGTGAGCTCAAGGTGGTATCAGATAGGGAGGCCTTTCTGTTGTGCTCCTTGACAGGTGGGGGAAAGTGAGTAAGGTTTGCCACTCCAGGTGCATACAACAGGTGTAGAAGTCGACCACCTCATCATCATGCCAATTGATTTCATCTCTCTGGAGCACAGTTAAGGTCAGCTCCACAGCAAGGACCCGTGCCCTGTTGATCCTCAGTGTGACAATGATCTCACAGTGCAGATGGGCCAGGTGAAGGCATCATTGGCGCAAGGGGATATCCGGATGTAGAATAGGCAGACTCGAACAACGACGACAACAGCAGGATCCAGCAGTGGCCCTGTGGTATAAACCTGGACCCCTCATGGAGATCAAGACCAGGATGACACACTGAAGGTGGAGTCCACTTGCTTCAGTTCCTCTTCAGGCAAGTGATCCAAGTCGGCCAAGTGCCCTCATGGAGGGTGGTAGTGCGGCAGTGGCAGCAGGTGGGGTCCTCACCATCATGGGGAAAACTGTGTTCTGCTCCACCATAGTTGCCCAGTGCTGCTAGGGTTGGTTACTAGGGTTTTCGGGAGAGAAGCAATCGAGAAGAGGGGGAAGATTTCACATTGTGTTAAATTTTGACAAAATTAGATTTCCAAGAGTCTCTGGAGTTGAATTCAAATGGATCTCAAAAGTTTCAGATTAAATTTTGGATCTAATCTATAATCTGATCCAATCCAAGCCTGACCCATTTATGGCTCCTACTTAGAGTAACTTGAAAAAGGATGGGCCTGCTGTTTTACAGAGGCCGTGGAATGCAAATGAAAATTTCCAGCTACAGACTTTCATAAGTATGGTAATAAAAGTAGATCAAGACCAAGGTTTGCTGTATCGTACCGGATCAGGCCGACTCGTACGAGTCGACTTGTATATGGAGAATCCCGAGTCGTTGGTACGGGTGGATCGTACGAGTCGGGCTGGGACGCTTCTGGATCGAGCTGTCTCACATTGTATCAGACTGACTCGTGCCGGATCGCACGATACAAACACGAGTCGCTGCGAGCCAGTCACGGTTCGACTCGAGTCGATGCGCTCTGACTCAATAAAGTGTGATCCACTCTCTTTAGTTTAGGTGTACTACTTTGTTTTATTAATTGAGATTTGACGTTTCTAACTTTCCATGAGATGTGGTATACCATTTATTTTTGCAAATTAAGATCCCTAGACCAAATTCCTCTCAATTAGTATCATAGACCAAATTTTTTACAAATTTAAATCTATTAAATTGGAGTATTTTTCTTAAATGTGACATAATCATTCACGGTAACGATGGACGTTAAGTATGATGTTTATAATTAGATAACTACTAAAAAAAAAAGAGAGATTTGTCAAAAAAAACTAGCCTGCATTGGCCCGACTCGTGCGAGTCGGTCAAAGTCAGATCGGATCCGACTCGTATCTGGCCGAACCCAATCTGATCCGGATCTACGAGTCGGCAAACCTTAATCAAGACACATTCAAAATGACCAAGTTGCAGATATGTTGCATGATATATGCCAGTCCACACTTTGAAGACAAATGATACACCCACGAAACAACAAGCACTAAAGTAATGGTAGCACAATAGTTTAGAGGAAGAAATGGGTCTACAATTTCATTATTACCTTCATTGCCATGTTAACAGTATCAACACTGCCCCCCCCCCCCCCCCCCCCCCCCCAAGTGACCACCATCAAGTCACGTAGTTGCAAATTTCCATATTGATGAGAATGCATAAGTAGAGGGTTTTTTTATATGACATGTCTCCTCAGCGAGTGTCACAAGATTTTGTGATGGATCAGTCTGAAGTGTTGGAGGAAGAATCCTGAATATTTATAATAAAAAAATTGTCCCATGTTTAAGGTATAAAAGAGAGAGGCCTGTCAACTCTCTGCCCAATGCCATATTGGCTTTGAGATGGATTATCTTCACTGCTCAATGCTATATGCTTTGACATGGATGCTTAAATAGCTTACTTGAATTGAATCACTTATCTTCTCTTAGGGCCATTGCTCCTATAACTCCACCAAGCAAATATTATTTTACTCTTTAACAGGCCACCATTTTCGGGTGAGGTCTCACCAGTTTTCTTCTCATTTTCATCATTTTTATTTTGAACGTGGATGGTACCACTTGTATTATAAAAGGAGAAAGAACATACACAAGTAAAAGAAGAGGAAAAAGAAAAGACCCCTACACAAAATCTAGGTGTTGTGGATCATGAACAATCCTCCCTTGGCAAACAAAATATAGAGGAGTTACAATTCTCCGCATTACACAACCACCTAGCCCGTTCCTTGACTTTCCCACAAAGAAAAGAAAATACATGATGAGGAGTATTAGCCTCTCGCTTGAAGATCCTAGCCCATTTTCATCAAATTTTTAGGGGATCATTTTCACGCAGGTAGACTGAAAGAGCTAGAAATGCAGCTGAAGGCGACGAATTCCTTAAAACAAGGGCACTCATTGTAAGATAAACAGAATCCTCCAAAAAGAAAGAGGTGATGCTAAACAAAAGTAGCCCCAATCATACTTCAATAAGGAGGATAAAAGTCTCCTTGGCTTTTGTGGTTCAAGGCATGAATTAAGTGACGCAGATGTGGGGGAAGATGGGGAGATTTGGGCGTCACATCCGGCCCTGTCGTAGGGCAAAAATTTGGGTGTCTACCCAGCCCCATTACAGGACAAATCCAACCCTGTTGCAAGGTCTCCAGTTCTCCATCTCAAAGAGTATTATAGCCATATTTGAAGAAAAACAACCCCTAAAGGCTCCCTAAATTTGACTCTGGAACAAAATACCCAGCTCCATCACAGGACAGATCCGACCCCATTGCAACATCTTCAGTTCTCCATCTCAAAGAAGTAGAGGGAGCAATCTAAAATTCACAACAAAAATTCACCGTTAATTTGAAAAGAGTATTATTCCATATTTAAAGAAAAAACAACCCCTAAAGGCTCCCTAAATTTGACTCGGGAACAAAATACCCATAACCTAAAAATTAGTGCGAAAGTCGCGCAAAAAGTCCTAAAAATAGAGAAAGCCCTAGATGGACCCCAAACAGGTCAAACAAAATATCGACAGAGTTGTTGTCCGAAGGCTGTGTGTTAGGTAGCATCTGAAGGGTCTTTGAGCCACAGGAAAGCCAACACAGTCCTCCGACAATGATAAATGTGCTCCATCCTGTGTACGCATTGGTGATGTTGGTGCACTGGTCCTGGACCCACATCATTAAGGTTATGAAATTTGAACAAGGTTAAATTAAGGTGATGATTATATTGAATCCTTGGGGATAGAATGGAAATCTTGAGCAACCAGAGATCACATGAGAACAAATGCTTGTCACGTACATTTGATTCCCAAACGAAATGCTCGAGAAAGACAAAAAATTTATATCAATGTCAGCTAAACAAGAAGGAAAGAGCTTTGCCATTCTAATAAAGAGATACTATGTCCCACTATATAGTATATATAATAAAAAGAAAACAGCGAAAACCTGTTGGCCCTCCAATGTTAACAACAAGCAAAGGCTTTGGAAGGGGGGCTAGCTCATTATGCCATGTCAAAGCAGCAGCTCGAAGTGCAGTAGAGTCTACCTGATGTAGGGCTCCAACTGTGAGAACCTGATGTTCAAAAAGTTTCAGAAAAAGAACAATGCAATTAGTAGAAAAATTTTTAATACAAGGAATAGAATAATAACACAGCAGAACGTACCACATTACAACTAGGAGGTCCTCGTGGAGTTATCCACCACCGCAGAAACTTGGGAATCTCTTGCTGTCCACTTGGTGTCAAAGGGTAGTAGTCATGCTGAGGTGTAATGACCAAATCGAACCGATCTAAATGTGTTCTTGGATGTTGTATCTAAGATAAAATCATGCAAGGTAAGAAAAAATTTCCAGTAGAAAAGTTTGTTCCAAGACTGAAGATCAACAACCTTTTCTCGCCAACAACTGAACACAAGAAAATGTGAACCATTTTTTAAAGTAGATTGTACAACACGTATTATAAAGTAAGAAGAGAACATGTGCATGTATGAGGAAGATACAATAAACAAAAATCTCTGCTTTACAAAAAACAACAAGAAGGTGTGGCTACCCATCAACTCCCCCGAGCAAACAAAAAATGGAGGAATTACATTGATCTACATTGCAGCACACCCTAGCCCAAATTTCACGTTGTTAAGCACAAGTAAACTAGCCCAAAAAAAAAGGATAAGCAAATGAATTGAGTTAAAAATCCAAACCTGAACAACAAAAACATTATGTGGTGCCATACGCTTTATTGAACTTGCTATTGAGATTGTGTCCCGACCAGAAGCAACCACCAGTATTGGGCCTTCCCTGAAAGAATCGCCAGGCTTTTACATTTAATATGTCTTCAATGAATATATGCTGCAAATTTGAAAAAAGGAGAAACCATATTATGAACATGCAGGAGGCATAAATCATAAGCAGAACATATGAAGGGAACTTGGACTACCCGGTCAGAATATGAAAGTACCATATTTGATGGATGAGGTTCCTCAGACTGACTGTCTGGCCATTTTCTATTTGAGGCCCTCCAGAAATGAAAAAAAATGAAAGAGGTATCCATTATACGCAATGTAATTTTAGCAAACATGAGGTTTTTTTTGGAAGATGACTAAAAGTCACATTTCATTGAAAAAATGAGAAGAAAGTACAACAGAAGAAAAGGCCTCCAAAAAGAGGATCGCAAAACACCTCACCCCAAATTACATGGGAGAAAAAACTCTATCAAGGTGATAGAGTAAAATAACAGCTCGAATACAAAGAGTAGACTCAAACTATAAGATTCTTCCACAGAATGATCTTGGAGAACAGTCTATAATTGCTGTTGACTGTGATACCCACAGGTTTGCCCCATTCTCTTACTAAGATGACAGCTCTTGCAAGAATATCATGGGGTCTGTTGAAGACATCTTTAAATTTTCTGAAATTTCTCTCAGCCCATATGGCCCACATCATAGCTGGAAGAAGCAATGACCACTGTTGCTTTTTTGTGGGTATTGGACACAGATCCAACCAGTTCCTCATTAAATGTAACACATTTCCAGGTTGAAACCAAACAACTTTGGCTGTTGCATAAGGTCTGCCACATGATATTTACAATGCCACAATTGCAGAAAAGATGGTCAAGGTCTTCCTCAAAGATCCCACAGAAAATGCATTTGGAGTTCTGGATCTTAAAAATTTTCTTAACTCTATGACTAGTTGGAAGTCTCCCAATTGCCACCTTCCAAAGGAACATTTTAATCTTGTTTGGTAGTAGTTTTGACCAAACAATTCCTTTCCACCAAATTCTGGTCCCACCATCAGAGATGAGCCCACTGACTTCAAATTCATTGAGAACACATAGAAGCTCTATTAATTCCTCAAACTCCATATCTGTTGGATTTCTCCTCAGATTAATATTCCAGTGGACTGTGCCATGAGGATCATAAATCTGTGCAACTGTTTTATTTTTGTCCATGGTAACATGGTACAAATTGCTGAATTCGTAAGGAAAAGCTGAATCAGAACACCATTTATCTTCCCAAAAGGAAATTGAATCACCTTTACCCAATTGAAAGCCTATTCCAGGAGCTATGAGGTCCACAGTGCTAACAATATTCTTCCACAGAACTGACAGATTATGAGTCCTAGAGGGTACAAGGGCCCATCTTGATGAATTAGGATAATATTTCTCCTTGATTACCTTCACCCATAAAGAGTCGCTGTCCTCTCCAAGTCTCCACAACCATTTAGCCAAGAGAGCCTTATTGAAAATCCCAATTTTAACAAGTCCTACTCCCCCTTGTTCCTTGCTTAAGCAGACTTTGTTCCAGCTGATTAAGTGCAGTCCCTTTTTTTTCTCTTTTCCCGCCACTCCAAAAGAAATAACTTCTCCTAGCTTCATTGATCTTTTCAACTGACTTTGGAATTTTGAAGATTGACATGTAGGTGGCAAGAGAGGACAAGCCAGATTTGGAAAGGATCCACCTACCTCCGGCAGAGAGAAGGTTTGCTTTTCAACCTTCTAGTCTATGATCAAATTTCTTAATGATACCATCCCAATCTCTCACCTTCACATGGCTATCAGTTAGTGGTAAACCCAGATATTTGATAGGAAATTGAGCCCTCTTGAGCCCTCTTACAATGTAGACTTTCAGCAATATCTTTTAGTCTGTCTTCCTGCATATTGATGCCAACCATCTCAGATTTTTGAAAGTTAATCTTAAGGCCAGTAATGGCTTCAGTTAGAATCAACAAGATCTTGATGTTGTGAATCATTGTTCCCTGGCCAGCAGTAAATAACAAAGTGTCATCTGCAAATTGTAAGTGAGATATCTGAGAACCATTTCTGAGCTGCATTTTACCACACGGAGGACCAGATCTGGCCAATAATCAGGAGTAAAGGTGAGATGGGATCACCTTGCCGCAGTCCTCTGGAGCTATCAAAATATCCACAAGGTTCCCTGTTGACTAAAATAGAGAATCGAGGAGTTGAGATACAAGTCATAATCCAGCTGATCCACTTGTTGTTGAACCCCATTAGCTGTAAAGTTTTGCTCACACAATACCAACTTACCCTGTCAAATGCCTTTTCAAAATCCAACTTGAGAACTACTCCTTTCTTGTTCAACTTTTGGTTATGAATTAATTCATGAGCAGTGAGGACATTATCCAATATGAATTTACCTTCCATAAATGCAGCTTGGTTCTTACCCACAACTTTTCCAAGAACCTTTTTCAGCCTTGTCACCAACACTTTGGTTATGATTTTGTAGCACCACTCAATAGACTAATAGGTCTGTATTCTGAAACTTTCTCGGCTCCTTCACATTTGGGGATAAGTATAATGTGGGTAGAATTGAAGTTTTTAATCGCTGAAGGCCTATTCTGAAATTCTCTGACCACTTCCATGAAATCCACTTTGATTAGATCCCAAAAATATTCGTAGAAACCTAATGAGAAACCATCTGGTCCTGGTGACTTGTTAGGACACATTGAAAACACCTTCCTTAACTTCATCTTCAAGGATTAGTCTACATAACCATTCAGCTTCTAAAGCATCTATGTGAGGAAGAATTCCTTCCTCCAAGTAGGGTCTCCAAGGGTTATCTTCCTTAAATTGGTCTTGATAATAGGAAATGAAAGCCTCCTGAATGTCTTCCTTACATTCCAAGATTCTGTCTTCATCTCTCACATGATGAATTTGTAAAGTTCTCTTCTTGCCACTGGCGACAGCATGGAAGAATCTAGTATTCTTATCACCTTCCCTCAACCATTGCTCCTTGGCTCTTTGCTTCCATCTTATTTCCTCTCTGAGTAACCAAAGCTTGTATTCATCCTTGTAACCAGCTTATCCACTTCCTCTAAGGTTAAAGTTTGCTTATCCATTCTAGCCTCAAGAACATCAATTTTCTGAAGAAGTTGCTGCCTCTCCAAAAAGTGTGAGAACACCACTGTTCGATACAAGTTCTGAGCCGCTTTAGTTTAATGGAAAACATTTTACAGGCTGATACATGATTTTCTACAGGAGCCTCTCTCCACCAATTGGTAACCAGGTCCTTAGATCCCTCATAAGAGTGCCAAACCAACTCATATATGAAAATCCCCTGCGTTTTGTTAAAAGGACCTGTATGCAGCTGAATTGGGATATGATAGGAAACAGTTCTGTTCAAACCTTGAGTTGAGAAAGAGGAACAGCTGGAACCAAGCAGTAGACACAAGTCTCTGTCTATTCTGGATTGGATGATGTTCTCCTGAAGGTTGGACGATGTGAATCTTCTATTAGGGATATCTAAGTCCATTAGATTAGATTCCCTAATCCATTGACCCTAGTTTTCCATATCCTTGGTCCATTTCTGGTTGCCAGATCTTTCCCATGGGAACCTCACACAGTTAAAGTCTCCCAAAATACACCATGCATCTTGAAATAGGCTATGTAATCTATATAGTTCCTGAAAGAACTCCCTCATGAGCTGATGGTTGTTTGGTCCATAAACTGATGTGATTACCCATTGATTATTATAGCTATTGCTAACAAATTTAACTGAGATGCTGAAATGACCCAGATCGCAAACCTGTCCTGACATGCATTTATCATTCCATAATACAATCTTCCCACCATTGTTTCCTTGGGCCGGGATAGAAGCCCACCTTGATAGGAGAGACCCTCCCATATTCCTGATCAAATGGTCAGCCAGCTCAGTCATCTTAGTATATTGGAGACAAACACAGTCTAGTTGGAAGGCTCCGATATAATCTCTCACCCCTCTAACTCTCTTCACTCCCCCCTTTCTTCTCTCTCAGGCAATCCACAACTTCGTTGCACTTGACAAAATTGAGCTCTCTTTTCCCTATCTTTACCCCACCTCCTTGACCATTTGTCTTCAGGCTATTATGCAAATTATTGTTCCTCCTCAGTTTTTTAATGAAGCTCCTGACTAGTTCTTCCTTCCCCTCAAAAGATATTCCAATTTTACTGCCGGACTGAAGGATCTCCTCAGTCCAATCTTCACCCTTTTCCTTTATACATGAAGAGCCACAGTAAGGAACAATCATAGTAGAGAGTTCTCTTGGGACCTCGAGATGTAGAGAGGACTGGCCCAACAAGTAATATTCTGACGAAGGCTTCATATTGAGAGGTGATGTGTTGGGGAGATCGTCTTCTACAGAGACAGCTGTCGTAAGATCTCCTGCACTGGTCAACTCAACGGACGGGTGCAGCGGAATTGGGTAAATGATTGGAGCCAAAACACCAGAGGATCCTTCATATCCTTCTACCCACAAGCTTTAAGAAAAGGAGGATGTCGTAGCTTCCGCACAGTTAAGTGAAAGACGCTTGGATGGAGGAGGAAGATGATGGTTCAGGACGTTGCACCAGCCACCAGCTCAAGAGCCAATAATGGTTCATAAAGAGAAGCCGGTTCGCCACGAGGAGAAGAACAAGTACCCAGATCCGGTTCATACCGGTTCATTTTGAGTTGCGGATCCAATGGAACCGAACTAACTGGAAACGGATCGGGCCCGATGGACTGGTACTGTTCATATTCTCCACCCGCTCGCGAATGGGAGGTTTGCGCCAGAGCAAGGCCGACGCCAACAACCTCAGGACCATGAGAAATCCAACCTACTGCATCAGCTTCGAGAACCGCCACGTCCCAAGAGTGGAAATGATGACTATCTCCTCGAGCCACAGGAAGGAAGCCCAAATCAGCAACGGTAGGGGATCTCTTCGGCCTTGGAACTACACCCCTGTTGTGGATAACAGCCACACTTTCATCTCCTCTGGACTCAGTCAACATATGCCCAACTAATTCCTTAAGTTCGAGTTGAGTTCGCTCAGTACTTGCCGGCTTCACTAGGACCCCTGATACAAGCTTGTCATGTGATTCCCTGAAAACCCTTCTACAAGAGGATTGTATTTACTTCATAAAAGAATGGTTTTTCAGAAGATCTGGGGTCAAGATTTCAGACTCTGCAATCATATCAAAAATTGTTCAGTGGAAAACTGTCTTTCTTTGAGGATTTTGATGTGAGTTGTATGGTGTTTTCTGTTTCTTGAGAGGAGAATTTATGGGTTTCTTGAGGTTCATGTAATGTCTACTGTCTTGGTAGACAACTACTGTATTTCTTTTTCTTCTGCCCCTGTACTCTTTTCTGTCAATTTCAATGAATGAATGTGGCTTTTTGCTACCTTCACAAAAAAAAGAGGGCTGTCTCTCTCTAATCTATATTTTCTATACTCAGATGCAACCTCTGCCCATGACCAACCAAAAGGAGATTGAGCTGGACCAACAATTATGTTCTCTTGCTGGATATCCACCCAAAAACCTCTCCCAGCCACCAGGATTTTGATCCTTACAGGAATGAGAGCACAGTGATCAACTTCGATAAGTACTCTGGCAAAACGAAGCTGATTCCCCTCCAGAGTATTCACATCTACTTTACGAAGGACATCGAACTTGGAGAAAATGGCTTGGAAGGAAGAAGGATTCCATTGGTGCAGGGGAATTCGTCCCAGACGACACCAAACCAGTGTCCCCTGTTCCACTGGAGTAGTAGCTTCTTCGATGGTCCACGGAGAGCACTTGAAATGTTGAGAACCTAATTGCATGATCTGACTATCAAGAAACTCCTCTCTCCATTCATTAAATTCAGCTCTAATAGGGTAAGAATGAGGTCCTAACTCTCTGCTCCACCAACCCTTCACCTTTGGCCATTGCCGGTGAATCAAGTTGATCAATAGGTTGGCCGAGACTTCGGATGGTGAAGAAAAATCAAGGTTCTTCACCATAGACAATACAACACATTCTTCCAACTTCTTTCTAGCCTCCATCTCTTCCTTTGACCAGGGAATGATGATAGGAACCTGCATAGCCTCAGTGTACTTGGGAGCTTCTGCATTCTTGGACGCATGAAACATCTTCCCTGCCTCTACTGCAACTGAGTTCTTCTGTTGGTTCCCCATCTGGACAATCTTTCTTCTATGTCCAAAAGCTCCACACCCCAAGCACCTAATCTTGTTTCTGCACTCCCTCGCCCAGTGCCCTTTACCGAGGCATCTGATGCAAACGTCCCTCCCTATTGGTAGCGATGGCGGCAACGGAAGCTTTCTCCCAGGTGTTTGTCTCTTGCGACCCGAAACCAGGGTCCAACCTTCCTCCGAAACACCGCCCTTCTCTGTAGCACCGTCTCCATCTCACTTTTACGATTGCAAACATGAGGTTAGACCAAGACCAATAGGCTATGGTTATGATGAATGGTCCAGCTATTCCTAAACTCCTTCTTTGATAATTGGATAAGCCTAGAATAGGATGGCTTATTTGAGTTGTCTAGGCTTGTTTGCTTTGGTTGCTCAAATCTGTTATTTTAGGTGAGAATGGCTTATTCCAAAATAAATTGGAATAAGCAATTTGACCAAAAAGCCGGAATTGCTTAGTTAACTAGCATAGGTGTTGATCATACCTATTTTTGTGTATTCTATTCTTTTACTTATTTTACTAATTTATTTTTGTTATTCAGTATAATATTAATCTAGTTGTCA
The DNA here is from genome assembly GCA_030544215.1 of Zantedeschia hybrid cultivar. NCBI lineage: Eukaryota > Viridiplantae > Streptophyta > Magnoliopsida > Alismatales > Araceae > Zantedeschia > Zantedeschia hybrid cultivar. The sequence goes on along the minus strand of JARZZO010000014.1, from coordinate 18,363,840 downwards.
AAGCAAAAGACCTATTATTCCAACATAAGCGATCTCGAATTACTTACACTAGGATAAGCAATCCAGTCAACAAAGAGGGCCAAAAATTGTAACATTTAATAATTAGGATTTATTATTCGGGAGAGTAGGGAAATCAAAGATACATCATTGGTAGGTTGTGGTGGAGAAGTTTATCTATGAGTCCTTTGCAATTGATAGATATCCTTAAAGCTTAAAAAGTGGTTTATAAAACTGTTGTGAGACTTTCTATGTCATATAAGACTATGTCCGGGATTGAGGAAAGAACCCAGATAAAATGTGTATAGCAGAGACGAGGATGTTGAAATGGATGTGCGAAAAGACTAAAAAGGATAAGATTTGGAATGAACATACATGTAGAAGCTTAAGCGTGGCGCCAATCTAAGCTTAGGGCAAACAGGGTTTGATGGTTTGGCCATATGTACCATTGCACAAGTTCAGTGCCCATTAAGAGGGGAGTGATCAAATTCAAGGGAAGGATGGCAAAAGGACTTAGGGAAACCTAACATAAGATGATTTGACATTTAAGAAAGGATTTGACCTTATTAGATTTAACATATGCACAACATTGGATAAATTAAAGTGGCATGACATGTTCCATGTAGTCTTCCCCAAATAAATGGGATAATAAGGTGTTTGTTTACATCAATGGCACCTCTGACACATTTTGGAAGACTTATCCCATTTTTAGGGAAAGAAATTTATCCTTTACTAGACTCTTACAGGTAAAAAAAAAAAAACCTCCAATGCATTTAAAAACATGAAGTGATTGCAAACAATACTATCACCAGAAGAATTCGAACGATACAAAAATTAGGCTAAAAAATTAGAAGGGCCTGAATTCATGAAACCAACATGGGAACTAGGGTTAGACATAGAGTTATGATGTACAAGGGACTTCTACCAACATTTCATTAATATATAACAAAGATATGATTTTGATTAATTAGCAAAAATGACAAAAAGTAACTACAATTCAATGCTATAGTTTTTCTTATGAGTTGCTTAAGATGGAGCATTTATCTCCAAGGATAGACTAGTTTCCTCCATTTCCCAGGGGATGACAAACAAGCAAGAGAAATTCAATAAATAGTTTCGCACTTTTGGTAGGGTAGAAAATCAATTTCTTGTTTCCAATACCATACCCATTTAAAAAATTAGGCAGATTTCAACAAATCATAGCTCCAAGTCATGCATACCTGTCAAAAGTCTTGTGAGCCATCAATGCGATCTGCTTGGAATCAGCCTGCAAAATGGATGAAAAACTGATAGCTCCATTGTTTTGCTGGGGAAGTCGCACCACCTTCTTCCCCTGAAGTAGCACCGAGAATCGTGAGCTCCCAAGAACTCTTCCGATTGCATAGTACAATTTCTTGTGGAAGGACACTGGAAGCCAACGAAGCCACTCATTAAATCCTCCTCTTGGCCTTGTAACCCGCTGCAAATACCGTACCACCCACCATGAAAACACAGAAATAAACTACAGCAAGCCTACACAGCAGAACTAAAGTTTATGCAACAAAAGTCACAAGTATGAACAAGTAATTGAAGATAACTGGGCAAGAATCCTAAACAATCCTTTATTTCTAATTAAAAAAAGGTGACTGAAAACATATCAAGGCAATTTAAAAGCAGAGGTTGAAGTTGCTTTAATTATGAACCTTTAATCCATAACCTTAGAAATTAACAACAGCCAAAACCAAAGTAACAAATCTGTTGCCATTTTCTTGTGGTTGCTTGTTGCCATATGAAATCAAGGTGCAAGATCTAAAGTTGCAGTTCACATATGAAAAAGTAAACTATCCAACAATTCCATTGCAAAATGCATGTTGTTCTCTCAGGTAATTCCCTTCTGTCTGAGAGACTTCTGCAAAGAGATTTTAACATAAGAAAACCTAACAATCTGCTTCAATAATATTGCAAACTACAGTGATAACTTTACTGTGGGGAATAGCATTTGAAATGTCTCACATTTTCTTTAGAAAAAGCATCATATTTGAAGAGTATCTAAATAAAAGAGAAAAAAAGTAAAGTACATTTAAGACAGTCTGCTCACAAGATTAAGATCAAAGCTGAATCTGATTTTTTATTACGTGCCCAAACAAATAAACCAATTATATTTATAAAGCGTAATAAACAGATAAAAAAAATACAAGAAAGCACGAAAGCATAAGTTTATGTGCTGCTGACACTAAGCTTGGGGGAAATAGGCTTAAATGGTTTGGTCATGTGCATTGATAGCTATCGTGGCCAAGTTTGGTGCCATTAGAAAGTGCGATGAAATTTGAGTGGAGAAGGTAAAAAAAACTCAGGAAAGGCCTAAATGAGTTGGTTGGACATAGAAAGGTCTTGGCCTTCTTATGTTTAACTACAAATATGGCATTCAATAGACTAAAATGAGAGACCAGATTCATATAGCCAACCTAAAAATAAATGGGAAAATGCTCCAATGATGATGACGAATAAGAAGATAAAAGGTTCTGTCAAATATTCCAACCTTTCACAAGGTAACATTGACAACTATGTATATTCATTTGGAGCTTGAGGGAAACGGATCAAAAAGTCCACAATCATAGGAACCAAAAAAAGCAAGCATGCATGATAAGAATCCACTTTCAAATACAGCAGATCACGTTGAAATCAGAAGTATTATCTACTACCATTATTGTCTAAGTGTGATGTGTGAAAATACATTTCTTTTAATTAAGAATATTAGTTAACAAAAAAATGTTAGATGGTAACTCCATGCAACCTTCTCATTAGCTTCAACCCCCTCATAAAATTGAACCATTGGTAATCTAGCAACCCAGAAGTCTTTCCTTCCTTGTTGCTAATACCTACTGGCATATCAAACATTAAATGCCTTGAAAAGTCGAGAGCTCTCTCACATTTTTTTCAACCATATCTACATTGAACAGAGTCAACAGACTCTAGTCAAGTTGCCAGGTATGGATTTGCCCAAGCATAACATTAGAAGGTCAAAACATGAAAATTCTTTGAACACGGTATGATTCACAATTCACACTTATGACAAGATACACAAAAAAAGGAATTTGCTCAGTAGTTCATCCTTTTAGTTCTTTCAACAAATTAAAGCAATCAAAGAGCACAATGAGAAGATTGCATGAAATTAAGGCATTTATGCCAAAAAGATACATATTCGAGCAAAAAATAAAGAAATGTATACGAGTAGAAAATCACATTATCAAATCAACCCAAGAGAAATATGATTTTTTTTTAAGGCAGCAAAATGGCACTTTCATTCATTTGATAATATCAAAAAAGATTACAAGGGCAGAAATAAATAAAAAAACACAGTAATTGTCTACCAAGACAACCGACATTACAAAATCATCAGAAAAACACATAAAACCCTCCCCTAAAAAGAATACATTACTACTCCACAGACAAACCCCTCAAAGAAAGACAATTTTCCATTGTACAATTTTTGATGTAATGGTAGAGTCTGAAATCTTATTTCCATGTCTTCTGAAATTCCATTCTTGTATGTAGTGAATACAGTTCTCAATAATCCCTGCTGGACAAGAAAACTAGTTGTTGAAAATTCTGGAGTTCCTCCCCCTCCAGATGGCCCATAGCATAGCTGATAGCAGAGGTTCCCACAGATATAGTTCCTGATGATGAAGACACAACTGATTCCAAGTAGAAAATAGGTTGTCTACCGAATTAAAACAGCTTGGATTTCTACCTAGAATTTTAAAAAAAGCCTTCCAAATAGCATCCACAATACCATAATTAATAAAAAGATGGACCACAGTCTCTACAAATATCCCAAAGAATGTATAGATTCTTTTGTCTGGGGTTAAAATTATGAGCTTATCCCATAGCATAGCTGATAGCAGAGATTCCCACATATATAGTTCCTGATGATGAGGACACAACTAATTCCAAGTAGAAAATAGGCTGCCTACCAAATCAAAACAGCCTAGATTTCTGCCCAGAATTTTGAAAAAAGCCTTCCAAATAGCATCTATAATACCACAATTAATAAAAAGATGGTCCACAGTCTCTACAAACATCCTACAGAGTGTACATATTCTTTTGTCTGGGGTTAAAAACCTGAGCTTATCCCCCGTTACCCCGTAGGTAATCTGCCCCATGCCACTTTCCACATAAAAATTCTAATTTTAATAGGAAGGATTTTGTTCTAACCCTGAGAAGCCCAGCTGACCTTGACTCCTCCTGAGTTAAGAACCTTAGTTGCAGAACTAACAGAAAACTTCCCTTTTCGATCCCATCTCCAACATTTAACATCTTTCCTCTCATTTAGCCCTTGGAAATCTTGAAGTAGCAGGGTGAGCTAAAGGAACTCCCTCTCTTCTTCATAAAGGAAATTTCTAGAGAATCTGTAGCCCAAGAAGAAATATGATGCTTGGCTTATTCCACTAATAGTAATTAGGCAATGACTTTCCTGGACTCATACTGAAAACTGCTGCTATTTTCATTGTCACAGCTTTGCAGGTGCCCAATCTTCCCCAAATAATGACTTATTCAATGCATTAAATTCCTCATAGAAAATGATACTAGGGACTGTTTGGATGCAAGTCATACATGTGTTTAGGTTTATCATAAACTTGCTCGACTTTATCATAAACTCACAGGGCATGTTGGATGAAAGCCATGAACGCACTTAGATTTTCCATAAACTTGGTTTCCACGATAACCCTAATTTGGATGGTAAAAAAAAAAGGTTTACCATAAGGTCACTCAACTTTGTCATAAACTCAAGCCCTACACACAAACGCACCTTCCATAAACCAACTTAGAATTGTTTTATGCTGAACACTCTCTCAGGTCTATCATAAACTCAATCATGTTCACTGTGAATCACCAAACACAAGGTTACAGAAAATACATTTATAAAAAATGGATTTACAATAAATATGTTTATAATAACTCCATCCTCACTTTCTCAAGTTGCATCAAAACAGGGCCTACAAGTTCCCACAGAACCAAAATTTTCAGAATGGAAACAGGGACGTCTCAAGAAGAGCAGACCACATCAGGAACCTACATAGAGTATCTGCTTATCGGAGAGGCCCAGCGCTCGGACCAACCCGATGCTCTGGTTCTCCGCACCTGCAAACCCGTTTCCGATCACGATCGCGCGCCTTATGACGCTGTAGACACCGCCTTCGAAGATGTCCGGCGTCCCCAGGTTGCCCACCGGCGGCTCTGGGAGCCTGATGGTCCTCATCAGGTACCAACCCTTCACCAATTGGAGCAAGCAAACACTCCCGAAACCCTAATCCCAGAAACTAGCCGGCGACGTTTCGGCTTCCGACGGTCCCTTCCTTCAGCGCTAGGGTTTCCGGCGGCCATCCGAAGCGTAAGGTACGATTCCTAAGTACCGTGGGTGCGGCGCGGGAGGGAAAAAAGAGGGAAGGTTTAAAAACAATGTGTACGAAGTATAGGGGTATCTATGCAATTACCCTGCTCAATAAAAGAAGGCCTCTGCGGGAGTAGCGGGAAGCGGCTGGGTCAAGACCCTAGGGTTCTAATTAAATTTTGCCTACCCCAGCCACACACAGCAAAAGCTACAGCACCTGTGGAACTCAGTGCGGCGCGATCCATGGAGCGAGGCGCGGCTCTGAGACCCTCGAGCAGCAGGTGCGGCGCCTGTGGCGTCCACTGCCTCCTGGCTGTTCCCGGCTCGGCTAGGCCGACCCAATGCCGGCCATCCAGCGGCTTCTCAACCCTGGCGCGCCTACCGTCAAATGGTTCCTCCGCTGGTGCCCTCGGTTGTAGGGTTTCTGTGGAGGACGCAAGGGCTTCTGCTGCCGCGGATGTAATCTTCTGATGCGTATTTTCTGGCTTGTCATCTATTTTTGGGTTCACTTTTGATTTCGTTCTGCTCTGTGTAGTAATTTCTTCCGGTTGGTGTTGTTCTTATGGAATGGTTTGAACCTGGTTTTGTGAATCTGTTTGGTACCTCAGGCGAGGAGGAGCGCAGTTAAAGGTTTCCCGGATCTTGAGCTATCTAGCATGACGGCTGTGTCGCCCTTGGATGGGCGCTACGAGCAGATGGTGAAGGACCTCCGGCCTTTCTTCAGTGAATATGGGCTGATTCGGTACCGTGTCATGGTCGAGGTACTACTAAAATCGACTCCATCTGCAACTTGTATGAACCATGTTTCTGGTCTGGTGATCGCTTTAGGGTCTGGAGGAAACATTATCTTTTGCTACTCTGTCAGATTATGTGAATATATGGTGTCATGCCGATTTCGTTCAGATTATATGCGGTCATGCTTAGACCACTCTAACATTGTGATTTGCAATGACAGTGATATCTGCTGTTTTTATTGCCACTGATGCAAAGTGCCTTGAAAATCTTCTATAGTAAAACATGTATCACTCTATGTTCTGTAGGATCTGTTAGTCAGGAAACTCATTGTGGCTGCACATGGCACATATCTGCACTCTTTAGACTACCGAAATCCCTGGATTTCATTCACTCTTGAGAACACAAAATAAAAAGTGGAATTCTTTGCTTTCCAGTCTGTCGTTAGCTACATGCTTCATTTCCCTTGATTTGGTGATAAAACATGTTCACACAGGTGTCTTCCTTCATGGAGCAACTTCAAAAAGGGTAGTCTGGAGATTTTGCTAAGATTATCTAACATTGCCTTGGTGCAAGAGAACAAGATTGATTTACTTCTTTGAAGAGATAGCATATTGCGCTCAAAGTTCCCTTTTACTGTTTCCTGTTGTATTTTTATATGTTTGTCATTTGTTGTTTACATTCAGATGGATATATTCCCCTTCAGGTCCAGTGGCTGCTCAAACTTTCGGAGATTCCAGAAATTGCTGAGGTCCCAAGCTTTAGCAAGGATGCTCGCACATATTTGGATCAAATAGTTTATGGCTTTGATGTAAACGATGCATTGGATGTGAAGAGCATTGAGAAAGTGACCAATCATGATGTTAAGGCAGTGGAATATTTCTTGAAAAAGAAATGTCAATGCCATCCAGAGATATCAAAGGTCTGTACTGTCTACGTCTTAAGTTCCTGTTTATTATCAGGATAAGGAGGGAGAATCTAGAGTCACCCCCTAGCCCCTGTTTGTTATGCTTTAACAAAAAATGATGTTATCCCCACTTAAAGTTATCCCCAATTCTCCATTATCCCCACTTAATGCCATCCTCACTTTGGACTTAAACTTTGGGACAAGACCCATTCGGTATTGGGATAAGTTTGGGGCCAAGGAAAACTTAGATATCCCCACTTTAGGGTCAAATGGGGATAAATCATTCCACCTAAGAACGTTCGAACTAAATTCATAGCTCAGTTAGCCATGTGTCTTCAAGGTTCACATTGAGGCTTGTCATCAACTCCTTGCAGGGGCACCTACTCTGTTGCTTCTTCAGGAGTTTTTATACCCCTGACCTGTCTGGCTGCTTGGTCTATTGTTTAGGCTTTAGTGAACTAACGACCTTGCAGTTCAGTTGGTTTGTGCATCAGGCCCAATATAGGTCCTTTGTGCAACATGATTCACCAACCCAAGGTTTGGTGGCAGGTTCTCAGCTGATAATAAAAAGAAAGAGGTTCTTAAGACGGCACTTGAAATTTAATCCTTGATGGGCAGAAAAGTTGAACTCAAATTGGCATTCTTTCTTTATCACAAATGCTGTAATTTAAAATGTCTGTATCTTGTTTCAGGTACTTGAATATTTTCATTTTGCATGTACATCTGAAGATATAAATAATCTTGCCCATGCATTGGCATTGAAGGAAGCTTTAAATAATGTCTTATTTCCCATCATGGTTGAATTATGTAAAGCAATATACGACATGGCAAAGGAAAATGCAAGTATCCCTATGTTGTCACGCACTCATGGCCAGGTACTAACTGTTTTCTCGCAGTTGATTAATTTTTTTACTTGTGTTTGCTCTAGTTTCTTGATTGAACAACTGTGTCGCTCATAAAAGCGGCAAATGAATGAAGTCTGCCTATGTGACCGTGCTATCCTTTGAGATGATTTGGCAAAATGATGCCTAGTATATATGTCCTTTGGCAGATCAACATGTATTCCCTGCTTTTTGTAACACATTATTTGTCATGGTTAAGTTTCTGAGGTTGCTATTCTGTTTCATCTTGTTCTGTTTTTAGCCTATTCTACTAAGATATCATTGTAACTGATCCCGAAGATCTCCCTTCCAAACCCTAACCATCAGTGAAGAAAGTAAAACAAGCAGTTGGCCTGAGGAGCCTTTGTGCAAAGATAAGGTTGCTTTAGTGTGAGCTTGAGACTACAGGTGCAAAACCAGAAACAACCTCTCTACAATAGGTAGGGTTAAGTTTGTGTCTAATTGGCCCTTCCCATGCTCCACAGTGGAAGGAGCCTCATGACATTGGATTTCCCTTTATAGGCTGTTGGCATTAGAGAGACAATCAATGGAAAGCTGTAGAGAGATAAGGAAAGTTTACCTATAGTTTTTACCCATTTAGAGGAAGCTTATCACTTAGTACCAAGAGAGTTGATTTATCATTCAATGTTGCCATGGATGGCCTTCATTTGTTGTCAGTTTTTGACTATGCACCTCTGACATGTATTTATTGACACATAATGTGACTTAAAGCTGCATGAGTTTAGCATACTTTGAAGTCATCTAGGAAATGCCTAGATCATATGGATTCTTCCCTCTTTAAATTATGAGTAAATTTTAAGGAGCGAATGATGGCAGAGCATGTTGACTTCTGTATCTTTGTGGTATTTTTTTTCAGAACCATATATTTTTTATTTTTACTTTGTTATTTTTAGTTTGGATAATTATTTCTGTATGTACTGAGAACGAGACCATCATTTCATGAAATTGTTGCTATCCAGTCTGGTCGTGTTTTGTCAATCATTCCAGTTAGAGCAATTTAATTAGGAGAGTGCATGCTTTAGTGTTGCATGGTCATATTTCAATGGCAAAAAATAAAAAATACTATAATGTTTTCATTTGGTGGTGAAAAGCAATGCCTGTTATAGATGCAAAATACTTATTTCTTAGAAATACTTCTGCCTCAATAATCTTTTTCCTTAATATCGGCTGAGTAAGTCAAATTAAAGTTAGAAGTTTTTAGTTTGCATTTCTGCCAGTATGGTAAACTCTTGTTTATCTGACCTTGTTTCTAACAGCATTTCATCTGTTCTTCCTGTCCTATGTAGACAGCCTCACCTACAACTTTGGGGAAGGAAATGCTAATTTTTGCTCACAGACTAAGCGAGCAAGGCAAGGAGTTTCCAAAAATTCGCATACTGGGGAAGTTTGCTGGTGCTGTTGGAAACTATAATGCCCACATGGCTGCCTATCCTCATATTAACTGGGCCAATGTTGCAGAGGAGTTTGTAGGCTCTTTGGGGATAAGTTTTAATCCCTATGTGACACAGGTTGTTTTTACTCATTTCACCTCCCCTGCTTCTCACAACTGCCCTTTACATCTTCTTTTCTTTTTTTTCTCGAAACTACAATCATGTTTATTTATTGGGTTTTTTACATATAAGCCCCTATAATCTGTGGTATTACAAATAAGTGCCCCTAATCTGATTGTTTACAAATAAACCTCCACAATCGCAACTTTCTTACAAATAAGCCCTTTGAGGGGCTTATTTGTAACACTCTCTGGGGATTATTTGTAAGCTTTAGGGGCCTTTCACTAATTCACGATAGATTGTGGGGGTTTATTTGTAAACAGTCAGATTATGGGGGCTTATTTGTAATATCACAAGATTATAGGGGCTTATATGTAAAATATTTATTTTATTGGACAAGCTTTTTCACATAAAAGATAAGTTTTGATCAGTGCAGCTTGCATTGACCATGTATGATCCTATTCCATGTTTGGCCCACAATTCTATCAAAATGCCTCTCTTAGGAAATTGTTTATTTTTCTCATTTTATCTCATGTAAAAAGTTCAATTATTCTGTATTTACCATGAATAAGTTTGTGTTATGTTGTTTCTTCTCACTTCCCAGTTTCATAGGAGCATTTATCATTTAATTTTGAGTTTTATTTGTTCTCTTCTTTTCAGGTGCTCTTGTAAAAAAACTGATGCACCCGCTGAGTCCCCCGGTTCCCTTGAATGAAGTTTTGAAACCCCTTGTTTAGACTGATACTCTACTATTATACTGCTTAAAAAACTGCAAAGGACTCCAATTAATTGTTATTTGGTAGATGATAATGATGATGTTGATTACGACACAGTGGCAGCAACGGTGATGCTGATGATGATGTAGCAGTAACATCTCTCTTTAAATAATTTATAAATATCTAGCATCCTTGTGGCCTTAGATACGCTGTGGAAATTCCAATCAGTTATTTGAATTATCTTGACCTTATTCCTTGTAAAAATAAACTCAGCTTTTGGTTTCCACACTACTAATTCAATTATGTCTTAAGTTTGCCCTTAAAACCAAAAATTCATTCCCACTGAATATATGGGATACCAATTGAAAGAAATAGTCTGATAACCAGATGTAAATGTCACAAAAGATTTGCTTCCAATGGGTTTAAATGGATGCGATGCTACTCTATATCAATGTTATTGCAGATCTTCACATAACCCAATTCCAACAATGTGCAAGAAAGAGAAAAGAAAAATCCAGCAATCTGGAGCATCCACATATCAGCAGGCATAAAAGAAAAAACTGTGAGATAAATATGAAATTCAGAAAACTTCTGACTGTCTTAGTCTTTTCATTTTTCAACGTCAACATATTATTGGAAATGACATTATTCACTGTCAAATACACTCGAAAAGTGGCCTAATGCATTTAGTGACATCCGTCAGATTTTATAACCTATTCTTTAGTTAAAACACAATTTATTATGTTTCACTATTGATTAGAAGAAAGAAAGCAATACTAGGAAGGATAACATAGAAAGAAATTATACTATTTGTGGATCTTATGCAAGTTATCCAAAGCTTCAAGGTGGACATATCCATAAAGGATAAATGGGTGTAGAAAGGGGAGGCATCAGGAGCATTTTCAGTCAAATCCACTTACAGGTCATTGCTGACAGAGGTGTCCGCCATCCTTTTCACAAACAGATATGGTCGCCGAGGAGTCCTACTAAAGTCAAGATCCTTATTTGGAGGAAATCTCTTCATCACCTGCCAACCTGTGGCAGGATTGTTTCATATGTTGACGGGCTGTCTACTGTGTGCCCTTTGTGCGGGCGTGAGGAAGAATCCATTGATCATTTGTTTGTGAATTGTACTTTAGCTTGGGAGACATGGCAGGTGCTGTTTGGAAAGCTCCATCTAGAGTTGAATCATTCTATTTGTGGTCAAGGGAATCCTTCTTATTAATTGGGGGGATGTGTGCTTTCCCAAAGTAGATGACCAGAAGGGGGGCGGGGGTAGCGGAGTGGTAACCCAGGGCTTCGGTTGGTAGCCATCCCAACAGCTCATGGGTTCGATCCTCGCCACCCTCGCATGGTGTGAACCGGGAAGCCATGCCCCACCCCCCGCACAGTAGCTTCCCCGGGGTTTACTGGGCAACCGGGTTTCCCTCGACATCTAAAGAAAAGTAGATGACCAGATATGGTGGTTAGTCCTACATGCAACAATATGGGCCCTTTAGGGGGGGGGGGGAATAAAAGGATATTCAAGCATGAGGCTGTCATTCCGGAGAGGATTGCTTCCTTTGTTTCTGTTGAAGGCAGGAAATGGGCTCTTGCCTTTTGTAATGTGGATTCTTCCACTTCTTTTGCTCTTTTCAGGGGTGATTGACACTACCACCTTGGTGGCTTTTATATTCAGGTTTTTTTTTAGGGTTTTTTGGTATACCTCAACATACATCCTATCTCTTTTTTGATATAATATACATGGCACCAACCACTTCTCCGAAAAACTAGGAAGGATAACATTAAATGCAGAAAGTGGTGAGGTTAGTTTGTTCAAGGGTGAGACTGCGCTTTAGCCATTTATAATGGGTCAATTATTAATGCTTTCCTTTTTGTTTTGTTGAGGGACAAATGATGTCTACACCTTCTTGGTGTTTTGTCTGTGTGGCTTTTGTGAGATGCTGACACATATACTTTTTAATACATTAGTGGTACTGTCCACTTTCAAAGTATAACATTAAATGCAGATGCATGCCTGCTTTTAGCCAGTTTTTGACATTGTATTTCCAAGTAGTGACTGTGTTAACAACTTACAATGTACAATGACCTGTTGGAGGTCTACTGGCTGGCCAACACTTCATCTAGGATTAGGAAGGATCTGCAAGACCATAGTTGTAATGTCCTTTTGGCAGTTGGAACTTGGAACAGGTCTTGAATGTGAATCATTCCCACTTAAACAGGGGAGCCGTGTTTGCCATTTTGCACCATTGGAAGAAGTGTTTAAAAGTCCTATCAGAGTTTAGGAAACAGACCAGTCTGGGTTTATATATAGTGGACATGTGGGAAAATTTCTTCCATTGAATTGTTCTCTTCAGTTATCTTTTTAATCCCCTATCTCCACCCAAATGCTAAAATTGGGTTGCTTTCTCTTCATATGTCTGTTCTCTCTGCTGTGGATTCAATTTCAGTGTCCTAGTATGCTTTCAGCATTCTCCTTCACCATGTAGCATCATCAGGATATCTTGGTGATGCTAAAGAACTGAAATCAATAACCAATTTGTTCCCGACTTTGAACCTACTTTTGGCATCTGAGATTAGGTGGATGTTGGTTTCGGATCTGACAATTGTTGCTCAATAGGAGACAGTTGTTAATAGGTTTTGTTGATTAGTCCATTTGAATGTTTTAATTTGAAATCTTAAAATGTGAAAGAGATCTGATGTTCCAGTTGTTATTCAGATTGTAGGTATTTGTCCCATTTTCACAGTTTTGAGTGTGGAAATCATGTCTTGTAAAGGTAGTGGGCAGTAGCCCTTGTCCGCCAAACTTAAGGCTGCAAAAGTCACGTTTTTGGCTGGAATCTTGTGATCATTTAATGCTTTAATCATTTTTTTTTTTGCTGAAATATTGGGAATGTTTAATGCTTTCATGTATCATCTAGGAGCAGCATTCTGTTATTCAGCTCATAAAAAAAGGCACTTTAAGATTGTATTAGGTGATCATTGTTTTCATATTCTGCAGATTGAACCACATGATTACATTGCAAGGCTTTTTGAAGCATTCATCCTCTTCAACAACATTTTGGTGGATTTTGACAGAGATATATGGAGCTATGTATCATTAGGTTATTTTAAGCAGGTTCGAAAGTGTATCATATCTTTGTACAAATTTTACTATATCTTAGGTTGATATATAGAGTCTGCATATATAAGATATTTTCTTGTTTGCAAATGTGTCTAATTGTTTCTCATTTTGAGGCCTGTTTAATGATCAGAACTGCTTTCCCCCTTATTATATGCAGATAGTTAAGGCTGGTGAAATTGGATCTTCAACTATGCCTCACAAAGTGAATCCAATAGATTTCGAAAATAGTGAGGGTAACGTTTGTATGGCAAATGCTGTATTGTCTGGCATTAGTGGGAAGCTGGTCATTTCACGATTGCAGGTGATAACTTTTATTCTTCCAGCACTGTAACAATTGTATATGCAGACATGAATTGATTTTACCTTTTTATTGTGTATTTTCTGGATGACATATGCTGCAAAATTTATGCCAAAATGGCAACTTAGTTACGCAATGTCATCCATATCTTTCTTTTCCATAATGTGCCAGTAAATATATTTTCTATTAATGGCTGGCATTGATTGATTGTTATAGCGTATGTTCTTGCTGACAGAGAGACCTGACTGATTCAACTGTTCTGAGAAATTTGGGTGTGGGACTAGGCTACTCTCTTCTTGCTTACAAAAGTGCCTTGCGGGGAATCCGGAAGCTGCAGGTAAGCCAGGGACTCAGTGACTATGCTTCTGCCTGAATTTTATTAGAAAGTGACTGTCACCTGAATATGGTTGGTCCTCAGGTATGGCTGAATGATGTGATGATTCGTATCCAAAGCAATAAGCTCCTCTAGCAAGCCCAGTGATCCAAATGCATTTTGGTGCACTTTTGCCTAGAGCTAGACTTCAAAAAAAGTGACCAATGATTGATATCATGGAATTCCGAATTGGATAGGCCAGTCCTGATCCTGATCTGATCTGGATTGGCTGATCCTGGCCGATCCAAGGGAAGAATAAAAAAAGAAAGAACAGTAAAAAATGAAAAAAATCAGAAAAATCAGCCAGTTCCAGGAGCGGCTGATTCTGATCCGATCTGGATCAGGTGATTCAGCCGATTCTGGCCTGAGCCAGACAATCCATCTGATTCTGGCTGATTTTCTTGTTATTTTTATCTTTGGGTATTTCCTCCCAGAATCGGATTGGCTGGTGTGATCCAGATCTTGATTGGCCGGTTCTGCATTCCATGATTGGTAGTGCTACGCATTTACCGCTTAGAGACATTAACGGACTGTTCAGCATTGTTGAACGGACCTATGTTGTATGTGGGTTCATAAGCTTAGTGCTCCTGAAAATATGAAACATGTCTTTGATTATGATTTGTTTTATCTGCAGGTGAATGAAGCTCGTCTGCAGGAAGACTTGGAACGGTCTTGGGAGGTGCTTGCAGAACCCATACAAACGGTATTTATTTGATAGTCTCATCCCTTCAACCTTAGCTAATGTCTTTGACATTTGGTTTTGATGGATCAGTTTAACCAATGGCTCTGCACATGCTTGATCAACTAAACGATTAGCATTTATTGGGTTGGAAGTTTTTCATTGTGGAAATAAACATGGACAATGAGAACAAGAAAACATCATCTTATGAGATATTAACATGACCACTGAATATGAATGAACTAGAACCATGAAGCTGGCTATTTTGTTCAGTTTATATATTTGCAGTAATTACTATTACTGTAAAGGGGATCTTTTGTGCAGTTTTTCTCCCCCTTACCTGTACATCTATTTTGTTCATTTTATACAATTAGTGGTTATTCCACTTTCAAAAAAAATAAATAGACTGATAATGCAGATGATCCATTTCTGGTTGGATGGATGAAATAGTTTGAGTTGCTTCTTCCATACTCACATCTATTGATACAATGAAAAGCTTCACCATTCTATCGTTGTCTGGTGTTCGGATTTTAGGGATTCAGTAGCCGGTTGTTGAACCCCAAATTGTAATGCCACCATCATGGGTATGCTAGTTTGTCGGACTTAGGACCCGCCCTTGTGATGAATCCCACAGGTGGAATATCTGTTTCAATGATCTTCTCTTCCTATTTGTCATATGCCTGGCAGTCCCCTATAAGGAAAAGTTACTTTAGTCTGAATTAGTGCTCTAGCTGGCTTAATCTATATAAAAATTAGCTGGTACCTTCTGTCCCTGCCTCCCTGGTGTGGTAACTAACTGTGCTATTGAAATATGGTACGCTATAATTGAATACATTCGACCATGATAAGTTGGGCCTATCAACGGGTCAAAATTAAGCTCTAGTAATTCACACTGCAAGATGATTATAATAATGTGTATCATGATGAAAGTGGAGTCCTGAAGGGCATCCCTGCGAGAATTTTCATATGATTTCAAGATGCCCCCAAATCAGCCATGCATCTAGTGAAAGGTCTCACATTAAATAGCATCTATTCTTCTGTTGTAAATATGATATGAATTCCTTTTCCTTCCTACAGGTGATGCGGAGATATGATATTCCTGAACCTTACGAGAAGCTGAAGGAGTTAACTAGGGGGCGGGCAGTAACGAAGGAGAGCATTAGAAATTTCGTTGAGGGCTTGAAATTGCCGGCTGAAGCGAAGTCCAGTCTTTTGAATTTGACACCTCATGGTTACATCGGTGCTGCAGAGGCGTTGGTTAAATCTGTAGATCATGATGTGAACCTGTTAGATGGCTTCAAGATCTTATAGACACCACCTTCAAGTGTAATTTTCAGTCTATTGTTGGCAAAAATATGTTGAAACTTGAAAGAATGTATTGGGCCATAAGCACGCTAGCGAAATATTGTTTGCTGAGCGCCGACGAGGTTTATTCCGTGCTATTTGCATTAAGGTGAAGAGAAGGCTATGACTGCAGTTCTTTAATGAAACTGCTCTTTTTTAATATTTATCATCAAGGTATTGATCCTCTTGTGATACCTAATTCTCATGGTCGACTCTTGATTCAAGCTTACTGTGTACGTATAAAAAAACACTCATGTAAAAAAAAGAGAGCTATCCATAGAACTTAATATTTATCATCAAGAGATATTGATCCTCTTGTGATACCTAATTCTCATTGTCGACTCTCGATTCAAGCTTACTGAGTACGTATAAAAAAAAAAAAAAAAACACGTAAGAAAAAGAGAGCTATCCATATAGATATTTAAATAATCGTTATGTTTTTTATTCTTGTCTTTATTCTTAAATTTGAGTCTTTTGTGCTCTATAAATCTCAAGTAAGGGCAGATTTTGAGTTAGTTTTTTTCCTATTTGTATCATACCTACACATATAATATTTATGTATTCTCTATTTTTTATTAAAATTGGGATGTCATCCACTATTAAAAATAATAAAAAAATATTACAGAGGCTATTTGATAACACTTTGGCAGCCCAACGATTTTCTTCACATAATTTCTCTTTTTGATTCTCTTTCCAGCTTTTTTTTGAATGGAGGAAAAATCTTTATTGATTTGAAAAGATTAATGTTATGTTGAGAACTTATTTTCTCAGAATTCTTGAAACAAAAAATAAAACTTTATATAGTAATATATATTTTTATTTAAAAAATAAACTTTTTCTCCACAAAGTCTATCTTCCTAAATTAGACCCTCAAATAATTTTCAATTGAAATCTTAAAAGGGCGGTGCAACACAAACGGCGCTCCTCTATAAAATGCCTTTGGGAGGGGGGAAGAACCGGGAAGCTGTCTGGCTGCATATTCTACTGGAGCACCACCACAGCCAAAGGTTCTCGCCGGAAGCGTAGAAGGAGATGTGGGGAAGCACCGATGGGGGCCCTCCGGAGGTGACCCTGGAGACCTCCATTGGCCCCTTCACCATCGAGGTCCTTTCCCCTCTCTTCCCTCCACTCTTCTCCGCTTCCCCACAAAAAACCTTGCTTCTTCGGAAAGTTCGGATTTTGACCCCTTTCTCCCTCTCCCCTCAGCAGATGTACTACAAGCACACGCCCAAGACGTGCAGGAATTTCGTGGAGCTGGCCCGGCGAGGCTACTACGACAACGTCATCTTCCACCGGATCATCAAGGTCCTTGTTGCTGCCAGACCCTTTTGTTCCTTACAGTTTCTTCTAATTTGTTCTATTAGGCGTTCGTCTAATCCTTTTGTGGTGTCTTAACGGAGTAGGATTTCATAGTGCAAGGCGGAGATCCGACTGGCACGGGGAGGGGCGGCGAGTCCATATACGGGTAAATAAGGAGCTGTTTTGTCTGTTTGATTTCCTTTTCTTCTGCTTTGTTTATTTTTTTGTTCTTCTGAGGATTCGTTGTTGGTGGGTGGGTTCGGGCGGTGGTTAGTGGTTTGGTGGAGGGCTTTGTTTATAGTAGTGATTTGGTAAGGAGCAAAAAGATCGTAACTTTGGGGCATTGTTTGTTGAGCTGTTGGCCGTATGGGTTAAAGCCTTAAAGGTTGTCATTGGATAATTTCCTCATCATCTGTGAGGACGATTCCTTACATTCACCCCACCCCCTTCCCACCCCCTTCCCACCCCCCACCCCCCCTTTTTCGTTCTTGTGCAGATCAAAGTTTGAAGATGAGATAAGGTCGGAGTTGAAGCACACGGGGGCAGGGATCATATCTATGGCGAATGCAGGTCCTAACACCAATGGGAGTCAGTTCTTCATTACTCTGGCACCTGCTCAATCATTAGATGGTAAGCATGTTAATTATCATACGGTAATTCAATATGCATTGTAATGGAATTTCTTGGATTATATAGACAAGATGGTCTCATGTTTAATGCTGAAACCTAGGTTAGGTAAAATATTGAAGTGGAAAACTATGGATCATATTAACCATTGATCTACTCAAAATAATAACAAACCGACTCATAAATTGTACGTACTTTGAAAGCTGTGATCTGGATCATATTTTGTGTGCCAGCTTGTTGCATATTTGTGTTGGGGAAAAAGGTGGTTTGCTGGTCTTAGCGGATGTTGAATTTCCCACAGCATATGAACCTTCTTGTACGTGTGGTCGCTACAACATCTTAGATGAAATTAATTACACTATTTGCAGATTTTGAGATTTTACTTCATGGAACGAATGAAAACTCCATCTTCATTCCCACAGCTATGTTTAATTATTTATCCTTGCATACATTTCCATTGTGACGAGAAGACATTGTCAAGGCCTAGTATGTGTGAAATTTTCTTTTTCCCCTTCTAGCGCATTGAAAAAAAAAATAGCACCTTTTATTTCAACCAAGCACAAGTAACGTAAGTCTTACACAGGATTATTCTTTTACAAATTACATGAAATTTTCTTTTTCCCCTTCTAGGACATAGAGAAAATATTTTGCACCTTTTATTTCAACCATGCACAAGTAATGTAAGTCTTCCGAAGGATTATTCTTTTACAAATTAAAATACAGCTGCAGGGAGCACACCAGCTTTTGAGCAAAATGACCTAACTTTATCTATCATCATTGCTATTGCTATTATTATTTTGGAATCGAACCCTTTCCATTCTAGTGTTAGGGTAAGCTCTTGGTGGATGGCTTCATTTGTCATCACCGTTGTCGTCATCATGATTATTATTTATGAAAGGAGAATGCTAATGTCACGCTTGTTTGCCACTATCCTTTGTCACCCACAAAAGACAAGTGCCACATGGACACCCTTTAGGGTTGTTCCCACATGGGGGATTAATAAATAACTCATAAAAGTGCCCATGTGGCACTTGTCTTTTGTGGGTGGCAAAGGGGAGTGACAAACAAGCATGGCGCGCTAGCATCCCCCTTTCTAAAATGGAAATCCTTTCCCATTCTGTTGTTGGGCAAACTCTTTGTGCATGGGTTCACTATCATTGTCATGAATCATTTTGAAATGGAACCTCCTTTCCTATTTTGGTCTTGGGGTAGACTCTTTGTGCATGCAGAGCCCATGCTTTCCCTGCATTTTCAGTTCTCAATAAAACCATCAGATGCCATCATAGGGGCCTTGTGGTCTGCTGTCAAATTGATCCACTGCTGACAGATGAGCATAGCTTCCTCTTTTTATATTCTAGTAAATGTTTCATTCCTTTGATCAAAATGTTGAATAAGAATCTCCTCACTGTAAGAATGCCATGTGCTAGACATATTACGACAGAACGTTCCCGTTTCTCTAGTTCTTTTGTGCCATGAAATTGACAGATCTGGTGTCTCTAATGCCAAGAACCTAGCTAATGTTATTTTTTTAAAAGAAAACTTTAGCTTATAACTAGATCTGTACTGCTGATCAGAGACCATCTGGATGCAATATTCTTGTTATGGATCCAATTTATGATATTTTTTCTCAAGTTATCCATTTTATTTTCAGACTTCTAAAATTGTTATTATATTTTTTTATTTTCACAGGAAAACATACAATTTTTGGTAGAGTTTGCAGAGGCATGGAGGTAATAAAAAGACTTGGAAGTGTGCAGACTGATAAGAATGATAGGTAAGTTGTGTTCCTTGATGGCATTTGACTTGAGCATTGGTTTTCATGACACCATAAACTGGACGCCGAACATCATGGTGCAATTGACGCACATGCAACCAACACCCCTGTATTTCTGAATATAAAACAGAATAGCTAAACAAGTAAGGCAAGCTTGAACAAAGATAGCTACATGTCAAACATTGCCAAACAATGAATCATGAATCATCTTGCTTCAATATGGAGAGAGCTGGGTTTTGTTTTTGTACATAGGAAATAGCCATTCGTGTACATTGTTTGTGGAATCAGCCTGATCAACAGTGGCCAATTTGGGTTGGGATTGAGTTTGATCCAGGTGTGGATCCCCCGTGCTGATTCAATTTCAAGGAGGAAATTCCCTCTCCCTTATTTTAAAGAAATGATCGGCAACCATTTGTCCAAAATCGTATCTTTTGGGGCAACTTTGAGCTGAACCCCATCCCATTTTGGACTGGATCAACTCCCGTCAATCCCAGTACCTGATCCAAATGTACAATCACTGTTTATGGATGAATTTGAAATGAAGAAAGTATGAAGTAAATGAGATGTAATCCTCTAATTGT
Organism: Zantedeschia hybrid cultivar; assembly: GCA_030544215.1. Taxonomy (NCBI): domain Eukaryota; kingdom Viridiplantae; phylum Streptophyta; class Magnoliopsida; order Alismatales; family Araceae; genus Zantedeschia; species Zantedeschia hybrid cultivar. Next base: position 18,343,626 of record JARZZO010000014.1, on the reverse strand, counting down.
TGTAAGAGTAAGGGGTTGTAATAGGTCTGAACATTGTGATGTCCTGGCTGGCTTCAGAGTTGGGTTTGCTTCTCAAGCTACCGACTAGTGGATGACCAGGCTGGCTTCAGGCTTGGGTTTGTTCCCCAGTCTCTTGACCCAGCTGCACCCATTGTGCATATCACTGAGTTTGCAGTGTTGATCTGATCCCCAAATGTCTGTGGGCTTTTCATCTCCTCAATTTGGCATGCATCTAGGCATTTACGAAGTTTACCCTTACATAGTAAAGCCGATTGGCATGGCCTACTTTGAGGCATGTCACCGTGTGTTCTTGCAGGGTTCGGATGGTTCTACCCCTATTGCCCTATCCCTCGGAAAAGAAAACTTATGATGGATGTACTTTGTGGGTACTTCCTGGTGGATTGAACCATGGATCTTTGGTTACCAAGACAACAGTTTAACATATTCTGATGTGCAGGCTAGTTCTTTTGAGTTTTGACTCTGTTTGATCACACTCAATTACACAGATTTAAAGCCATAATTTTCAATGGAATCTGATCCTTGAATTGCAGGATAGTATATCTCATCACCTCTACAAGGTGGTCTGATAGAGTGCGTTCAATTGTGTAGAAATAAGGAGAGGGCTTGCAGGTAACCAAAGATGTTAGAACAGCAACTAAAGCAATCCCTACATTTCCTTTTGGTGATACCTTTTTTTTTTTTTTCCCTTAACCATACCTTGAGAGACATTGCAAACATCCTGGCAGAAACACCATAATCCTATCCAAGCAGCTAAATTAATGACCCTTTGATGTATATAATCTGCAAGTGATTAAGTTCACAAGGAAGGTACGTCTTAGGAATATGATTCATAACAAACCACCACCTGTAAATTGCTTGTTTCTGATCCTAAAGAAAATGGGTTTGCAAAGAATAATAATTCTAGGGCATGTATCCTGTTAATTTTGCCTATCTGAACATCTGAATTAATTAATTAATCAATTAATATTATGTGTGTGTGACGCATATTTTCTTGGCCAATGTGTCACTTATGTGGACACTTTCTCTTAGTTATTTTACCACTTCTTGCCGTGTATATGTCTGTATAGGGGTGCAAACCACTGTTTTTCTTTTGAAAAAAATACCATTTTATTAGGCTTATACTGTATTTCTTTGTTGTACTTATTTCAGACCAATACATGAAGTGAAGATATTGAGAGCCACAGTGAAAGACTGATTTGAGCGTGTCATGTTCATTGAGTCCATGGAATGTAATGTCAACATGAGCTTAATGCTTTCCTAGAGTTTGTTTATGCATTCCTCTAAATGAGATTTGAGTTTGCTCGTCTATTTTGCTGTAGAACTATGTTGATCACTCTACAAGAGTAGCAGGGATGACGTTCTCTGCACTAATTCATGAGAGGTTTCTCTCCAGTATTAGATTGCTGCAACTTTGTTATGACTGGTTAGTGGTCTGATTTTATTGACGTTAGTTCCTAGTTATGTTCATCTGTTCTTAGCTCTGTGTGCTTCGTGGGAATATTCTGCGCTAGTGAGCTACAGGCTGTTGATCCGAGTCCCTGACAACTTTGCGTGTTGACTGTTGAGCCTGTACATTACCTCTATTTTGACTGTACCTTATCGCGGTTTTGACCTTAGATTTTGCGTGTGGGAATGTTCTATACTAGCGGGCTACAGGCTTGATGATGCCAAACAACTTTGTTTTTTGAGCTCTCACCTTCGTTGCCATTGCGCTGTGTTAAATATGTATACTGGACCAGGAAACTGCTTATAGCATAAGTTTTCTAATCATCTTACGTAAGTTTTGGAATTTCTGTGGTGGATTTCCTTGGTTGATGAAGGTGTTTATGTTCTCTAGCCTTGTTCATTTGCAAAAAGTGCAGGTTTACCGGTTTATACAAGCCTGTGGGGTGTGCAGACAGAGACAAGGCCAGTATTTTGGAAAAATGAGAATCAACAATGAAGGAAGCCACTATCACGTGGGTTCGGATCCCACGGACTTCGTTGGCCGAGGGGACCTTTCTCTCGGGCGAAGTTCGGTGGGCCTTAGGAGGGGAGCACCAGTGATGTAGGGCTCGATCTTGGGCAAGTGCGTTCACTCTAGGATATCAAAAGAAAAAAAAGAAGACGATAAAGGAGGACGTTTCTAGTCTTGAGACATTCACTATCAAACTTTTGCGTTTCTTGGGGTGCAATAAGAAAACATGCACATACGATACCTACTTATATCTTCATTAAGAATTGTAATTGACCTCAAACTAGTAAATTCATTAGTTAATGAATATTAGTGTATCATATTTTTTACTACCTCTTTTTACCATACATTGAGAGTTATCTAACCGTTTAATCAAAGGAGTTTTATGAAACTTATTTCTTAAATAAAACATGTTAAAAGCAATCTTTAACTAAATGGTTCAATAAGCAGAGTTTAATTTATTTCTTTAATGAATAGGGTATGATAACTCTAGAAGTCTGATTTTGCATCTACAATCCAACTATCGATTGGAAATTTAGTCCCTAGGCACTACTGGGGCCATGGGTTGGTTCAATTGGATTAAGGCAGAAACAAGGAAATGAAATATTTCTTTAGCAGGTATTAAACCATCAATAGTTAAGCATTCGTCAAGAAAATTAGGCCAAAGTTTAGAACTAGAAAACCGGTGGTTGTACATGCTAGGTAAATGCTCCGCAGTTTAGAGAATCGATAAGTGGTAACTTATTAAGACTTCTGATGGAGTTGGGGAACGCAAATTTTAGAACGATCCATGAGATTGGTTTTGAGAATGCAAATTCAAAAGAAAAAATGTTGGTGCCATAGATAGGCAGTCAAATATCTGGATAAGGTCTATGCCATAGATTGAAAACTGTATAGTACTATTTTTTATTTTCATCAAATTTTAATCTTTTATGATTCGTTGGCCTGCATTTGAACACTACGGTGCGTGTATGTTTCAGTTTTAATGTCATTTCGCGTTGGCCTCCATGTGAAGAATGTGGTGCTTGTATACTTACCTGTTGCTTTAACGTCATTTCGCCTGCATTATACTTGTCTTCCATTACCCCCGTGTTTCGTGGTCACCTTCATTTTTTATACTTTTTCTGTAAAGATAGATCAGCCTGCAGCTAAATTCGACAAGAGTTTTACTTGGCGCACATCTGAGCGGACGGGTGTACACTGATAGGCGCGTGTGGGTGAGTCGCATTGAGAGTTCCCCATTCGACGATGCAAGACTGGTCTGTTTTCAACATTTAGGCTAAGGGGCGGAAGACAGATCATTTTTATCGCATACAAGTGGGGGAGGAGTAGAGAAAACCCATGGCAAACTTTAAAGACGTTTTGACATTTTTCTTCTCATTATTCTATGATTAATATTAAATTACTTATAGTGCCCATGGAAAAGGGAAGATCTTGACGCCTAGTTGCACTTGTATTATTTGTTGATCTCATCTTCTTTTTGTTAACTTCCTCCAGACAAAGAAACCTTCAGAGCAGAGACGGTAATCAGCCGATAGACGAAGCAATTCCCGGAAAGCAAGCATTGACGTGGGTAAACCCAAATGTTAGCACTAGATATAGAAAAACAAATAGAATACCACGTGTACATAAATTGCTTCGTTCGTATTGGAGAACACGCTGTACTCCAGACGTGGGCCTACTCTTGTTTACAAGGCCTTATTGCTATTGGAGTAACCCTTGCTGCACTGACCCCAGTGAGGATCCTCGGCCCTGAGGTGTCTTATACATCCATACAAGTCGATCTCCGATCGGACGACTCAAATAATAAAAGAACTTTTAATGGGTTGAACCCAATAAGAATTTTTTTTATTTTTCATATTTTTTTAAACCATTCGATCAAAGATCCATCTAGACAGACGTGTAAGACAGATTGGGGCCGACTTTTAAAAGATTAAAAAAAAATCTTTTTTAACTCACTGATCCTTAGTGCAGCCAGTACAACAGTGAGGGTCGTAGATGGGGGAAGGGGGCACCGTTTCATATGGCGTCACCCAAAATATTTACAAACACTAGTGCCCATCAAAAAAGTCTGTCAATCACGGCCTATGCTCCTTCTGTAAGAGGCTTCTACAAAGTCTAGCGACTTGAGAAGGCCAAAAAACCTGAAGGGATATAAAGGTTCAAATCGATTCAGAACCCTCAAGGGTCCACTGCCAACGCTACTCGGGAGGTTCTACTTCCCTTAAGGGCGCCCACTCATTACATCATCACTTAACATTGGACTCATCATTATGAACCACACTACACCAACTTTTAAGTTATTCTCTTGTATGAAACATTAGATATCTTTAAATAATAATTCACCCATCTGACTAATGGTAAGGCTTCACTTACCTGGATAGCTCCTGTAATTTTCTATGGTGCCCACGTAAGTCATTTACGGTAGGTTTTAAGCCTATGTATGCGTATACCCAATGTGGATATGTACGAACTATGAAAAAAGATAATATATATACCATCATACGTCCTTTAGGAGAAAGGTAAGCATTACATATGTAGTCAAGAAAGAAGAGTGAACCTTTCTTGAGATCTTTTAGACTGAGGCACTGGGAGTTTTCCTCTAGATTAGAGCCAAGGGTCTTCCGATGTCTCTCCTTTCTTCTTGATCTTCTTGATCACATATGAGTCTATCACAAAGGAGGATTTGCACTGCACTTCAAAAGACGGCTTCAAGGTGTCCTAGCCATCGGATCTACTCTCCTTCCAAACTTCTATAATAGATACTCAAAAGTCTAGATAAGCTCTATGCTATAGATAGGCACTCAAAAATCAGGACATTAATTTTTAATCTTTTAAAATAGATTAGCCTCCATTTGAACAGTATGGTGCATGTATGATCCTGTTGTTTAAATGTCATTTCGCTTTGGCCTCCTTGTGAATAGTATGGTGCGTGTATATTTTCGTTGCTTAATTTGGTGTTGGTTGCTGCATCATAAATTGTCATAAAATATTCTAAATAGTCATAAAATGATATTTTCTTTATGTTTGACACATTGTAAATTATTTTATAATATTTTTTTACGTTAAGTATATTGTAAATTACTGTATTTCAAAATCAATTGATCTTTAAATCCTCCTTCTAATTGATTTCGGTTTACAATTCAAAATCAGTATAAACCTAAGCTGGTGATTTCAAATCCAGTGATTTTAAAATCAAAGATTTTATTTTCACCGATTTTAAAATCAATGATTTTAAAACTAAAATTTTACAACATCTTAAGATGCACCAAACATACCTCAAATGTCTAACTGCATTTTACCCGTTTCTCATCGCCCCCACATTCCCACCTTCAATTTTTTGTCCTTTTCCGTGATAAACAATTTTTTTGCTGTCCAACCGTGCCCCCCTGGGAAAACCTCCAATGTTTTGTACTTTTCTGTAAATAAACCATTGTGCGGCGCAACCTGAGCTCCTCCGAAAAAAAGAATACCTACCAGATATATTTCAAGAATCTCACAAGTTACGACAGTCCTTTTCAAGTCCACATCAAAGCTGTTAGCGTTAGTCCCCAAGGGATGCAAGTCTCTTATGTATGATCGCACAAAGACGAAGCATGGCTTTCCTTTCTAAAGACACTTGTTTAAACTAATAAAAAATAATCAATTGTTCACAATTTCCGGTGATCCCTATTTCTATTACTGCCAACATGTACCAAATATATGTACAAGATTCAAGAATGAGTTCCTGATGCTGAACCTAATGGTGATCCCTACTTCTCCTACTGCCAACATGTACTATCTGTGCAAGAATGAGGACCAATACTTATAGCTGCTAATGCAGACCCTATGCATCATAAGTTAGAACGTAAACAAGCGGCTGCTAGTGTCGCCTTCCCGGCTTACGTCATTATTTGACGACGTCGTGGATGCTGTTCCGCCGCCGCTCCTTCTTCCCCGCCGAGCTCTGCCGGAGGAAGTACTTCTGGGCGTGGCTGGCGACCTGCGTCGGTGTCCGCGTCACCACCGAGTTCCTCGAGATGCTCCTCCAGTCCCCCTTCCCGTATTTCTCCAGCCCTTCCAAGAACCTCCTGATTTTATTTTACCCCCACAAAAGGTAAAGAAAAAAGAAAGAAAGGAACAAACTTTTAAGCACGAATAATGCACAAAGATCAAAAGGATGGAAGCTTTCTTGCTTTCGTCGAATTGGGCATGGGTTTTTTATTTACGTGTGCTCATCAGGCGTCCAGGGGACCCCCTTCTTGCGCTCCTCGGGCCTGGCCCTCGCGCCCCCTCCGGACGAGCCCTGCCGCGCGCCGTCGGGCGGCTCGTAGGAAGCGTCCGCGTACTCGGGCAGCTCGGTGACACCGGACTGGATGTCCATCAGGTCCCGCTCCAGCCGCCGGTAGTGCTCCCTCACGTCCAACGGGCTCTTCCCCGGGATCCTCGCCGCGATCCCCACGCACAGCTCCTCCTCGCTGGCGCCGCCGAACTCCACCAGCGCCGCCTCGAAGACCCTGTTCTCCTCTTTCGTCCACAACGCCGCCCGCGGGGGGGCAAATCCCCGCGGGTGCTGCGGGTAGGGGGCGGGAGGGCGGAGCGCTGCCCAGAGGTCGCCGCTACCTTCTCCAAACATGGCGAGACAGAGAGAGAAGAAGAAAGAGAGAAAGGGAAAGATTTGGTTTTAGACGAAGCGGAGAAGAAGAAGCGATTGCCTAAATAGGAGGCCGATTCGGGAAGGAATCGCCGTGGACCCCAGAATTTTTTTTAGAAAAAAAATCCCAAATCTCTCACGTTTTACTCGTCTCGTCTCGTTTTGCACTGCCTCGGTTCTTTCCCCTTTTGCGGTTGCAACGGATAAGATCACAGCCGCCGCTTTACACGTCTACAGTGCTCCCCGGAAGGGCCATATCGGTGGATCCCGTGGGAATCTTCTAAATCTCACCGTCCGTGAGGGAGTGGACGGCTGGGATGGTTGGGAGGAGACCTGTTTGTTGCGATATGTTCGGACGGGGCGACATCCGGTACGTAACTAAGCGGCGACTTTTGGCGGTCGCCAGGTAGCGGTGTCTGGATGACGTGGCGGAGGTTCTGGAAAGTTGCCCGCGGAGCTCCACAAGGCGCGTGGCGGCAGTCCATGTGGCGCCGCAGGCAGCGCTCCCATCGTCTTGCATGTGGGGCCCGGGTCCCATCCAATGATCTCGCCCAATGCTTTGAAAATTCGACTGGCCATCGAAGCGTTAAAAGATTTTGGTTTTATTTTTTGGGGTTCAACGGTGTCGTACCCCTGCTCGAACCGAAGTAGTTATTTTTTATTTAAATATAATATTATATATAATATTATTAATAACTTAAAATTTTTATCTATAAGTCCCTATAATTTTGTGATATTATAAATAAGGTTCCTTGATCTGATTGTTTACAAATAAATCCTCACAATCGCAATTTTCTTACAAATAAATCTTCACAATCTGTCTATAATTCACAGGAGTTTATTTGTAAGTTTCAAGAGCCTTTCCCTAATTCACGGTAAATTTGTAGAAGCTTATTTGTAAACAAACAGGCTAGGAAGATTTATTTGTAATATCAAAAGATTAAAAGAACTTATATGTAAAAAAATCTTACTAAATTTAGAAAGAATAAAAAGTATTCATTCTAAATAGAACACAATCACAAACAAATTACAATATATGATGCACAACTCATAATTTCATACGTTATATTAAACTAAAAATGATAAAAAAAAATAAGAAGATTTACCTGTAGTTCATTCTGCAGTAATCTTTTGAAGTTTAAAACTTTAACAGTTGAAATTTGAAAGGTTGAGTTACATGTCTTATAGCTTTAGTATCCCTGTATAAATTCACAAGAAGAATATGAGAATTCAAATCTAGAAGTAACACAAGATCAATGTAATTGAAATTGACGAAGATAAACAACAGTTACTGATTCAAGTAACAATGTTTAAAATCACATTAATTAATCAAAAACAAACATTCAAAAATCATATCAGTACACGCATATACTTTCATCACATTAACCCAAATTAATTCATAGGATAACTTATATCATGGAGTCAATAGATATCAAAAGACATTCATAGTGCCTACAAAAATAGCAAACCCAAGTCAAATGTTTAGTCTCCTTGACCAATTAATGCTTCAAAGCTATCCTCTTCATTTTTTTCTTGATTTACATTCAACACAATTAGAAGATCATCCTTATCCAAGAGTGGCTTACTTGGTTCATTTTTTGCAACCCATTCTTCTAAAACATTAATGACTTCATATGAAATCGAATCAAAGTACTTTTTCATCATTGTTTTATGCCTAAAAAATACAACATCAAGAAACAAATACATTATCAATATTGGTTCTTATTAAAATAAGAAATCTTATAAAAGATTATAACTTACTACAATATAAGATTATAATGAACAAAGATCCATAAGCCTCTCATGCTCCAATCTATTTCTCTGTGGGATATGTATATGCTCAAAAACACTTTAGTTGCGTTCACACCTAGAAGCACTACAAGTTTGGCTCAAAATTTAAAAAGTCAACTTTTGAAGATTAGGAGCATCACCACCAAAATTTTGCCACCAATCGCCTATTCAAAAGAGAGAAATCTGATATTATGTGACTTATAAGAAATAAACTAAAATAGCAACGAGTTCATGATTCATAAGTGTAACTTAATCCTCTTTACTTAGAAGCGTAGTGTTCTTTGTTCTAACTGCGAGCCCACATCTAAAATTTTCATGAGCGTCTCGATAAATCTTGAATTCAATTCTCTATTAATCACATTTTGAAGGTTTTCAACACCATGATATAATCTTTCAATGCAGTTCAACACATCATGAAAAATTCTAGCATTAGTCAACTTCACACTTTGAATTATAAAAAAAATTCTAGATTTAACTAGAAACTTGCAGTATGAAGTGACTTATGAAGTTGATTATCTCAACAAGAATCTACAATCTCTAGATAATCTTCTCTCTTTCCTCTATAGACCAGTTTGATTACTTCTTTTGTTTGTCTTAAATATTCATAAATATATCACGTGGCTGACCTATCATCATTTTCTACCATACGAAGAATTATGACAAGTGGTTCACTAACTTTTGTGATAATTTCATAAGAACTCCAAAAATTAAAATTCAAAATCAACTCAGAAACTATCACTCTAGTCTTTTATTTCCAAATCATGATAGCCAATCATTCCTTCCTAGTTACCAATGATCTTAATTCATCCTTATACCTCATGATGCTTTGAATGGACAAAAAATTTGTCGCAAAATGTGAAAGTTCTCATCAAATGCAACACATTCATATGATTATAAATGAACTTTATTATGCATCTATAATCATCAGTCATACATTTAGAAAGCTTCATTACTAAAATCTTCAAACATCAAATCAATGAATGAGCAGCACATGTAGTCCAATACAAAGTTGGGCATTCTTACATCAACAATCGACCAGTGGCAACGTAATTTGCAGCATTATTAGTCACCATCTACACAACAGTACTAGGTCCCATAAGTTTCACATTTCTTTGAAAACATCAAATAACATAATAGGAATTTTAGAAACTTTTGATGCATTAATAGATTTCAAAAACATACTTCTTTTAGGACAATAAATAAGAAAGTTAATCAATGTCATATTTTTCCTATCAGTCCATCCATTAGCCTTTATTGTACATCTTATTTTTTTCCAATTTGATTTTAAAGTTTCTAAATGTATATTGATATCTTTGATTGTATTTTTCAAAAGCTCACCTTGTAAGTAATAGTAAGATGGAGCCTTATATTCTAGACCAATAGATGCAATTGCATCTAACATTGTATATTGATCACCAACACTAATTTGGTAGAAGAATATGGATCAGAAATGTCAGAAGTCTTTTATTTTTTCTTCTTCTTTTCATCTTCAAAAGATTTTAGACTAAGCTTCATTTGATATTAGACCTGTGTAGGCACCTTTGGACACCCCTGAATATCTTCCTTTCTTTTTCCAAGATACTCTTTTATCCTATGAATTCATCCTCCATTATACACATTTGCGCAATATAGGCATTAGAATGTTTACCAGGCCTTATACAATGATTCTATATAGGATTGATTGGACGTCTCACATTACTAGTGGGTGTCACCGTCGGCATAAGTGTAGGTTGAGATGCATTAGTAGAATTTGATCATGAGGTAAACTCTATCGTAGGAAAAATATAATTCAAGTTGTCGAACAGCAAATTAACATAAATAGAAAACACGCATCAACCGCATCTTCTCACAACGAGACAATCATCATAAAATATATAAAACATAAATTTAAGAATTTCATTATACCCAAATTAAGAGCATTATGGTTGTTGTCCAATGTTGTTGGCAACGATTGTGCTTGCCAACTGGAGGTGTTCACAATTCCACGTCTCCACAATGCTGTAAAAGATATCAATTGTTGAGTACAAATGTCCAACATTAAAAGATAATTGAAAAAGAGAATGGGGAGAGAGAGGGGGGTTAGGTGGGGATCTATCCAAAGAGAGAGAGAGTGTGTAGAGCTAGAGAGAGTGGGGGTTGGCTACGGAGCTCTCCACATAGAGAGGGAGTGCAATGCTTGAGAGAGAGAGAGAGAGAAAGGGAGTGCAAAGCTAGGCGGGGCACAGTAGGGCTCGGTGGGGCACAGTGGCAACGGCGACGAGGTTCAACGAGGCTCAGTGGGGAACAACGGCAACACCGAAAGGGTTGCGGGGCTGGTAGACAGCGTGGGTGTGGTTGCCGCACGAGAGAGAGAGAGAGAGAGAGAGAGAGAGAGGGAGGGAGAGCGAGAGAGAAAGAGAGAGAGAGGGCGAGGGTGTGGCTGGCCAAACTTGACTACAGTGGCAATGCCTACAAGGTGGAGGAGGGAAGAGGTTGCAACGGCGACACCGACGAGCCACGAGAGCAGGGACAGGAACATGTGTGCGACTGTGAGCCTTAGCCTCTAATTCTCCCACCTGACCATCCCTTCAAGGATTTTTTTTAAGACATAAAAACAATCAAACGGTGGTTCACATGACCGGACAGTCCGTCCGGTCGAATCCGGTTGCTCTGTAAAACCACCGGTTCGCATACTAAGACGGTTTGTTATAGTATTCGGACTGGGTAGATCTCCAGTTCTAGTCCTTCCTGGTATGACTGGCCGGTCTAATCCGATTTCCAGTACATTGATCTCGTGCCGTTTTAACATTGTTACCTTTGGCATGAACTAGATTGCAGGATGTTTGGAGTTAGTCAATAAATTGATTTCGATTTTTTATGGGTAAATTGAAAACTTTTTATATTTTTATGTTATGAAGTTCTTATCATCTTGTCAGTGAAACATTGATCACGAGTGAAAGTTAATTTTTTAAATATCTTAAAATGGAGAAGAGGATCAGTCGGACTTCAAATTTTTAGTAAATTTCTTGATGTTTATTCACGTTATTTGAAGATATTTTTATATTTTTATATTATTTTAATACTTCAAGCTAACTTATCTTTGTTTAGATGACAAAAGTACTCTTAAATCAAGTGAAAAAAATCTTGAAAGAGTTCAGTAAAATTGAAGTCAACGAAATCTCGTTCTGTAAATAGTGTTTTTCTTATACATGGACTATGGTACATTATTTTAAATATTTCTTCTATTTCGGAGTGTCATAAATTATTTGATTTTTTAATCGATTTATCATGTAATACTCTTGTTAACTATTTTAATTTTTAGACTAAAATTATAAAATTAGTAAAATAATGATTAAAACTTATTACTTTTAAAATCAAAGATTTGACTTTGTTAGTTTTAAAGTTAATAATTTAGAAATAATATTTTACACCAAGGTAACTGACCCCCAACTCAGCAGTAATGGTGTAGCTTAGGTCATCTAATACAAATAAGATACAGTTTACTCGTAATCTCATTGGCTATTTTAAAGTGACACATAATAGAAGACAAAATCATTTGTGACTAGACCTTTTCAAGTTGTACCATGCTCCCTCTCCCACGAAGAAAATGAAAGAGTCGAATGAAACGGGCATGATATTGAAGTTCCATGTATCTAAGCATTTTTCATTCCTAAGAATGGCAAGTATTGTCGTTTGAGAATGTTGCATGATTATATCCTACTAGATCAAATAGGAGGTTGTATGTTATAAATAAGACTATTAAAAAGTTCTAACATATGTAATATGTATATGACCCTGTTGACTAAGTAGAATGCGAAGGAGTCAACATTCATCAATAGGCTCTTCGTGTGGTCTCAGGAAGTACCTTTCATTGTTCAAGTCAGCAAAAACACATGGTGAGAAGTTAATGGTGTAGTAGAGAGTGGAAGACTTCATTGTATTTGGCGCTACTAGATCCCCTTTATGGTGAAAGGGTAAGTAGAGTTCTTTATAGCTTCTAATATGAAACTATTCCAATAGTTCATTAGTTCAGGTGACATGTTTCATGTCCTTGTGCTTATGGAGGTCTGAGATGCAGTGGGCTAAATGGGCTATTGCGCCCTGGCTGATGGAGAGAATTGGACTTTGGGCCTGGTTTCTATAGGGCTAAGCCCATGAGATAGATTTGTCCCATATCAGTATATATTCATTACTAGTCAGGTAGAGGCATGCCTTAGCTTTTATTATTAGGAAATATTGTGGAGTTATAACTTCCTAAATACGTCGGAAGCCTAATGTGCTACCATGGTTAATTAGATGTAAAGAAAGAAATTATCTCTACATTATTTTAGGTAACAAGAGTTATCAGCATATCCTAGAGAACTTAAAAAAACATTTGGTGCAACAAGTTGGAATCACTTTTGTACCTTAGTGATTATCAACTCATATGTTTTCTTGGATATGCACTTTTCAATCTGTGAAATTATTTAATATTTTTTTGTTAGTCCTTAAATTTTTTATATTCTTAAGTAGTCCTTACAATTATTTAGAATATCTTTTGAAAATCTATCAACCCTGCCTAAAAAGTCTCCCTGGGTTCGAAGCTAGTGAGAGTTTTAAGGAGGTATGAACATTATATGAAATGAAGAATATTGAATACTTATACGGACTAATAAAAAATATTTTCTTTTCAAAATTAAGGGAAATTCAGAATGACTTTTTACCCAAAAGAACCCCCTCCCTCTTTTAAGGGAAGATATTTTTATATTTTTATATTATTTTAATACTTCAAGCTAACTTATCTTTGTTTAGATGACAAAAGTACTCTTAAATCAAGTGAAAAAAATCTTGAAAGAGTTCAGTAAAATTGAAGTCAACGAAATCTCGTTCTGTAAATAGTGTTTTTCTTATGCATGGACTATGGTACATTATTTTAAATATTTCTTCTATTTTGGAGTGTCATAAATTATTGGATTTTTTAATCGATTTATCATGTAATACTCTTGTTAACTATTTTAATTTTTAGACTAAAATTATAAAATTAGTAAAATAATGATTAAAACTTATTACTTTTAAAATCAAAGATTTGACTTTGTTAGTTTTAAAGTTAATAATTTAGAAATAATATTTTACACTAAGGTAACTGACCCCCAACTCAGCAGTAATGGTGTAGCTTAGGTCATCTAATACAAATAAGATACAGTTTACTCGTAATCTCATTGGCTATTTTAAAGTGACACATAATAGAAGACAAAATCATTTGTGACTAGACCTTTTCAAGTTGTACCATGCTCCCTCTCCCACGAAGAAAATGAAAGAGTCGAATGAAACGGGCATGATATTGAAGTTCCATGTATCTAAGCATTTTTCATTCCTAAGAATGGCAAGTATTGTCGTTTGAGAATGTTGCATGATTATATCCTACTAGATCAAATAGGAGGTTGTATGTTATAAATAAGACTATTAAAAAGTTCTAACATATGTAATATGTATATGACCCTGTTGACTAAGTAGAATGCGAAGGAGTCAACATTCATCAATAGGCTCTTCGTGTGGTCTCAGGAAGTACCTTTCATTGTTCAAGTCAGCAAAAACACATGGTGAGAAGTTAATGGTGTAGTAGAGAGTGGAAGACTTCATTGTATTTGGCGCTACTAGATCCCCTTTATGGTGAAAGGGTAAGTAGAGTTCTTTATAGCTTCTGATATGAAACTATTCCAATAGTTCATTAGTTCAGGTGACATTTTTCATGTCCTTGTGCTTATGGAGGTCTGAGATGCAGTGGGCTAAATGGGCTATTGCGCCCTGGCTGATGGAGAGAATTGGACTTTGGGCCTGGTTTCTATAGGGCTAAGCCCATGAGATAGATTTGTCCCATATCAGTATATATTCATTACTAGTCAGGTAGAGGCATGCCTTAGCTTTTATTATTAGGAAATATTGTGGAGTTATAACTTCCTAAATACGTCGGAAGCCTAATGTGCTACCATGGTTAATTAGATGCAAAGAAAGAAATTATCTCTACATTATTTTAGGTAACAAGAGTTATCAGCATATCCTAGAGAACTTAAAAAAACATTTGGTGCAACAAGTTGGAATCACTTTTGTACCTTAGTGATTATCAACTCATATGTTTTCTTGGATATGCACTTTTCAATCTGTGAAATTATTTAATATTTTTTTGTTAGTCCTTAAATTTTTTATATTCTTAAGTAGTCCTTACAATTATTTAGAATATCTTTTGAAAATCTATCAACCCTGCCTAAAAAGTCTCCCTGGGTTCGAAGCTAGTGAGAGTTTTAAGGAGGTATGAACATTATATGAAATGAAGAATATTGAATACTTATACGGACTAATAAAAAATATTTTCTTTTCAAAATTAAGGGAAATTCAGAATGACTTTTTACCCAAAAGAACCCCCTCCCTCCCCCCCCCCCCCCCCCCCCCCCCCCCCCCCCCCCAAGTAATTTATGGTGAAAAGGTTTTCCTTTTAAATTGAAGTCCGTCCCATTGGAGGATCTTCTCCTAAAGAATTCTTCTTAATCGCGTTGAACTATAAGAACCTCAGGTAACATTGTTTTGCCCTTAATCTGGTTTAGTCCAATGATTCACATCAAAGTCAAGTTACGTAATAGTGAGAACAACCTAGCAAACATAACATACTATGAGAGATATTAATCATAAGTAACAAGAATTAAAAGAATGTCAATTACAATCAAATAATCCAAATTATTCAAACATAAGTAATACCATAGTCCACAAATGATATGGTTCATCCAACTGAAAATTTTCAAACTGTCAACTCACTGAAAAAGAAAAATATATTATTCTCTCATTATCCCTACTACATTTATTCTACTAAAGAAAATAGATTATTCTCTCTTTATCCCTACTACATTCATTCTACTAAACTGAAAATGAAATAATAAACTAAGCCAAACCACCTCAAAGTCAGCTAAGCAATCTTATTCCAAAACTGAGTAGTAAGACTAACTCTATTCGTCCAATTTCGCCTCGTCCGCAGAGTATGTGATAGTTAGTAGGTTTTATGAGTACAAGTACTCAGTAGGCATCATGCATGTAGACACGCTAATTTTGACATTATTTTAAGTAAATTTCATATCATATAATAATGCCTCAGAATGGTCTGATATTTAATCATTGGTTAATTTTTATTGATCTTTTTAAATTAATTATCTAAAAAGTGTCGGATCAGACAGACATGTTTAAGTTAATCAATTGAATTGATTTTAACTCAATTTTCAGTTAAAATATGAAGAAGTCTAAAAGACGTCGACCTGTCTTGACGCCATTTAGAGTTTATTCTTATTTTGACGTTTAAATTTGAATTTTAATTAATTGATTAATTAGCTCAAAGACGTCTATAAGTCACGACGCGTTTTAGGTTTCCTAAGTTGTTTCTGCCTCTCTTCCGAATGTTTATCTTTATCTTAATTAGTGTAAAAAGCGTCTTCCGTGGGCGACGCGTTTTAGCTAATTACAGATAAAGATAAGTTTTTCCCGGATGTTTATCTTTATCTTAATCAGTCTGAAAGGCGTCTTCGATGGACGACGCGTTTTAGATAATTACAAATAAAGATGAATTAATCTGTATTTATCTGTTGGTTAAGATGGATAAATCACAAATTTCTCTATGTAAATCCGCGGACGTAGAAGAAGTCTATAAATACCCTCCTCTTGAATGGGTGACAGAGTTGGTGATTAGTTAATGATTGAAGAAGTTAATGATTGAAGTGATATAGAGTTGAAGAAGAAATCGAAGCAACGACGTCCAAGTGCTGGAGAACTGAAGTGCTGTCGACATCCATTCAAGATCAAGGCTTTCCATTCTTCATCCATTCGGCATAAGTCTTTCAATTCATTATCTTTATTTCTGCATTCTTTTCATATTCACATCTTCATTAACCTTGCATTCTTCATCACATCACTCCATGCAACACACACAATACTAGCATCATTTTCAAAACCAATTTAAAGGGGTTTCAAAGACCATCCCAACAAGTGAGTTTTCTATGTTTAGTTACATGTTTAAAACTTTGTTAAGAACGGATACTACTTCTGCCTGAATTCTCATCGTTCCTTCATTTCTTTCTATTTTTTTGTAAGGTGCAAAGGAGAATCAAAGGGGAGGAAATCAACAAACAAATCACAAGAACTCTGGACGATCCTCAAACTCAACAACAATCAAAGCAAGAACAAAGACAAGAAATGGCTCTCTTTCTTCAGCCGGCTGAAAGAGGGGAATCAAGAGCTCAACATCTCCCACGTTCAAACAGGTAGGCGATCAAACTTTTTCTTTTGAAACTTTTAAGTCAAAAGTTTCTGACGATCACTTCACTTAGTTTCTTTTTAATAGACTTTATTTTGCACTTAAACAACATAGATTTTTCATGATAATCACACACCTATTTTAAGCACTCACAATACCTACCACACAGCTAAACATATAATAATTGAAATTGCATGGTATATATATATGATGAATTTAACGGTTCTACACATATAATTAACACAAAAAATGGCATACAAATAAACCCACATATATATCATATTGAATCATGGTATGTTTTAATAATCATGAATAACAGTGATATCATTTACATATTTCACTATATATAGTATGATTTTAGAACAAATCCAAGATCTCACTTATCCATATATTAGCCATAATTGTTAGTCTTAGGTGGCCTAAAGGCTAATATGACTTTGTAAATCTCGTTCATTTATTAATAAAATGGTCTTATTTCATTAAGAGTAATTCGTTTTAATTATTGTCTCATAATGAAGTCCGTGAATATGTGCGACAGTAATCAGATTATAATGAGATCATACTAATGAGACTGATCACTTAAACACACATATTCTTAATAGTCATAGTCGGAGGATATCTGAGAAGGACATCGGATATCCGGTTAAACTAGTATAGATTACTCCTGCTTATATGATGAGGGTGACTGATCTCATAGTCACTTATGTGGAGACACTAAGGCGAATCTGTAACTGCTCATTTGAGAATGAGTTCACTGAACTGATCCGACTGAATCGCTAGATGGTAATGTACCTGACTATCAATCAAGTTGATTCTATTGTCGCAGTTACGTAGATAGTCTTCGGACCTGAGACACCAAGGACACTTTATTGGTAGACTTCTGTATTTTGACCTTGGTTTACGGATCTCTATTCACGGGATTCTAAATAGCCAAGGATCGGGTACAATGATATACTGTCGAAGTGAATTGAGTGTCAATAAGAAATCATTCGCTCTCGGTACTTAGATAGTGTTAGTTTTAGGTGGCCTACAAGCCAATCTGACTATGTAAATCTCGTTCATTTATTAATAAAATGGCATAATATTCATTATGTGTAATTCGCATTAATTATCGTTTCATAATGAAGTCCGTGAATATGTGCTATAGTGATCAGATTATGATGAGATCATACTAATGAGACTGATCACTTAAACACACATATTCTTAATTGTTCCTAGTCAGAGGATATCCGAGAAGGACATCGGATATCCGGTTAGACTAGTACATATTACTCCTGCTCATATGATGAGGGTGACTGATCTCATAAGTCACTTGTGTGGAGACACTAAGGCGAATCTGTAGGTGCTCATTGGAGAATGAGTTCACTGAACTGATCCGACTGAATCGCTGGATGATATTGTACCTCACTGTCAACCAACTTGATTCTATTGTCGCAGTTGCGTGGATGGTCCTCAGACCTGAGACACCAAGGATACCTTGTCGGTGGACTTCTGTGCTTTGACCTTGGTTTACGAATCTCTAGCCACGGGATTCTAATACGCCAAGGATTGGGTACAGCGGAATACCGTCGAAGGGAATTATGTGTCAATAAGGAATCATTCGCTCTCGGTACTTAGAGAGAGAATGCTCTAGGAAGGATGCGCGAAAGTCCCTGGCCAGGGCGGACGATAATATCGGGAAAGGAGTTTTTCGATATTCATTAGCGGCATCCAATCCAAGTGAGCCGACCGGTTAGGGTTTGACAGCTCGCCATACCCTAAGCTGACTCGAGAGCATTGTACGAATGAAGGATTATATCCACGCGGTAACTGTCGGCGGAAAGGTTCCAAGAGTGGGTTACTTAACCCCAATACCTTCCGGGTTCACGCGGTGTTGCATAGCACCCAACGTGATCGGAGGCCCGGTCGAATTCGATGTGCGACATCAATTCGATTGATTAATTAATTAATAAAGAGTTATTAATTGATTAATAAAGTCAGTGAGGAGTCACTGGGCTTGTTGGGCCATTAACTGGACTGGTACTTGGGCCTAGAGGGTCACACGCAAATGATTCTCAAGGCGGTGGATAAATAAGTGGGTTTTATACAAATCGGGGGTTTTTATGAAAAAATGTGCGGTTAGTATAAAACATAGCGAACGGGCTGAGCAGGCCAAGCTGCTGCTAACCCTAGCCGCCCCTCATCTATTTCTCTCTCTCTCTGGCGTCCAGACAGATCCATATCTGCTCCGCCGCTTCTCCGAATCCCGTTCGACGGGAAATCGTCCGCGCGTTGCGTTGCGGCGACCGGCGGAGGTTTCGTGGGCTGCGAAGAACGAGGAACGCGAGGATATACGTCACGGGGAGGATCGTGTGGACTTCACTAGAGGCCGGGCACTTGCGCGGCTTGCAGTGTCGCACCGACGGAACCGAACGGTTGCGGATTCGAATCCGCACACGGTGAGAATCGATTATCCGATAATCGTGATTTTTAGTTTTTTGAAACGGGAACGGATCGTTGTTTATTATTTTATTTTCCTCTACGTAAACGATCCAAAGAAACCCGAGAAATCCCAACAGAGAGAGAATACTCTATGAAAGATGCGCAGGAATCCCAGGCCAGGGTAGATAGTAATATCGGGAAAGGAGCTTTCCAATATTATACGGAAGCATCTGATCTACGTGATGTTAGTTTTAGGTGGCCTACAAGCCAATCTAACTATGTAAATCTCGTTCATTTATTAATATAATGGCATAATATTCATTATGTGTAAATCACATTAATTATCGTTTCATAATGAAATCCGTGAATATGTGTTATAGTGATCAGATTATGATGAGATCATACTAATGAGACTGATCACTTAAACACACATATTCTTAATCGTTCCTAGTCGGAGGATATCCGAGAAGGACATCGGATATCCGGTTAGACTAGTACAGATTACTCCTGCTCATATGATGAGGGTGACTGATCTCATAAGTCACTTGTGTGGAGACACTAAGGCGAATCTGTAGGTGCTCATTGGAGAATGAGTTCACTGAACTGATCCGACTGAATCGCTGGATGGTATTGTACCTCACTGTCAACCAGCTTGATTCTATTGTCGCAGTTGCGTGGATGGTCCTCGGACCTGAGACACCAAGGACACCTTGTCGATGGACTTCTGTGCTTTGACCTTGGTTTACGAATCTCTAGCCACGGGATTCTAATACGCCAAGGATTGGATACAGCAGAATACCGTCGAAGGGAATTGTGTGTCAATAAGGAATCATTCGCTCTCGGTACTTAGAGAGAGAATGCTCTAGGAAGGATGCGTGGAAATCCCTGCCCAGGGCGGACGATAATATCGGGAAAGGAGTTTTTCGATATTCATCAGCGGCATCCAATCCAAGTGAGTCGGCCGGTTAGGGTTTGACAGCTCGCCATGCCCTGAGTTGACTCGAGAGCATTGTACAAATGAAGGATTATATCCACGCGGTAATTGTCGGCGGAAAGGTTCCAAGAGTGGGTTACTTAACCCCAATACCTTCCGGGTTTACGCGGTGTTGCTTGACACCCAACGTGATCAGATGCCCGGTCGAATTCGATGTGCGACATCAATTCGATTAATTAATTAATTAATAAAGGGTTGTTAATTGATTAATAAAGCCAGTGAGGAGTCACTGAACTTGTTGGGCCATTAACTGGACTGGTACTTGAGCCTAGAGGGTCACACGCAAATGATTCTCAAGGCGATGGATAAATAAGTGGGTTTTATACAAATCGGGGGTTTTTATGAAAAACCACGCGGTTAGTATAAAACATAGCGAACGGGCTGAGCAGGCCAAGCTGCTGCTAACCCTAGCCGCCCCTCCTCTGTTTCTCTCTCTCTTTGGCGTCCAGACAGATCCAGATCTGCTCCGCCGCTTCTCCGAATCCCGTTCAACGGGAAATTAGCCGCGCGTTGCGGCGATCGTTGAGGCGACCAGCGAAGATTTCGTGGGCTGCGAAGAACGAGGAACGTGAGGATATCCGTCGCGAGGAGGATCGCGTGGACTTCGCTAGAGGCCGGGCACTTGCGCGGCTTGCGGTGTCGTACCAAAGGAACCGAACGGTTGCGGATTCGAATCCGCACACGGTGAGAACTTCGATTATCCGATAATCGATTTTTTGATTTTCAAAACGGGAACGGATCGCTGTTTTAATATTTTATTTTCCACTGTGTGAGCGATGCGGAGAAACCCGAGAAATCCCAACACGTGAGTCGATTGGTTAGGGTTTAACTGTACACCATACCCTGAGTTGACTCGAGAGCAATGTACGAATGAAGGATTATATCCACGTAGTAACTGTCGGCGAAAAGGTTTCAAGAGTGGGTTGCTTAACCCCAATACCTTCTAGGTTCACACGGCGTTGCTTGGCACCCAACGTGATCGAAGGCCCGACCGAATATAATGTACGACATTAATTCGGTTGATTAATTAATTAATATGAGTTATTAATTGATTAATCAAGTCAGTGAGGAGTCATTGGGCTTATTGGGCCATTAATCGGACTGTGTAGGTGCTTAGAATGACCGTGTGATTAACATGAAATATCTATGTTGTTTAGTGTAAACTAACCTATTAAAATAGCAACTAAAGTGCAGTGATCGCTAGAAACTTTTAACTTAAAAAGTTTCAAAAGAGATATGATCGCTTACCTTTCAAACGCGGAAGATTGAGTCCTTGGTTCCCCTTCCTCAGCCGGCTGAAGAAAGAGAGCCATTTCTTTGTTCTTTTGTTCTTGCTGTGGAATTTGAGGTTGAGGATCGTCCAGAAGTTATGCTTGATTTCCCCCTTTTGAATCTCTCGTTGTTGTTGAGTGCAGCAGAGACAGAGAAAGAAAAATAAAGAAGCAATGATGATGAGAATTTAAGTAGAAGCAGTATCTGAACTAATCATGATGTTAAGCATATTTAAAACAGCAAACTCACTTTTTTAATGGCTTTGAAACCCCTTAGATCAAGTAGGTTTTTGAAAGATTATGCTGTGGTGTGTGTTTGCATGAAGTGAATATGAAGAATGAAACTAATGAAATGAATGCAGTAATGAAAAACTTATGCCCAATCGGTTGAAGCTTTGAAAGGATGAAGATCTTGAAAGGGACGCCGACTTCTGGAAATGGCAGCGCTCCGGCATTACGACGTTGTTGCTTCGATCTTCAGCTCGCTATAATGCTATGGCTCAACTCAATTCAATTCTCTTTTCTTTTTTTTTTCTCTACTCTTCAACATGCAGGGTATTTATAGGCATTTCTTGCGTTCGAGATTAACATAGAAAAACTCCGAATTTATCCATCTTAACCGACAGATAAATACTGATTAATTCATCTTTATCTGTAATTATCTAAAAACGCGTCTACCTTGGCTGACGCCTTTCAGATTAATTAAGATAAGGATAAATATCCGGGAAAACTTATCTTTATCTTTATTAGGTAAAACGCGTCCACTTATGTAGACGTCTTTTACACTAATTAAGATAAGGATAAACATCCGGAGGGGAAGTTAAAATCACTTAGGAAACTTAAAACGCGTCGACATGTCCAGACGCCTTTTAGTTAATTAATTAATTAATTAAAATTCAAATTTAAACGTTAAAACAGGAATAAACTCTAAATGGCGTCCACGTGGGTCGACGTCTTTTAGAATTCTTCATATTTTAACTCAAATTTGAGCTAAAATCAATTCAATTGATTAACTTAAACACATCTGTTAAACCCGACACTTAAAAAGATTAATAAAAATTAATTAATGATTAATTATCAGACCATTTCGAGGCATTATTGTATGATATGAAATTTACTCGAAATGACGTCAAAATTAGCGTGTCTACAGCTGCCTCACCTTGGCATCGTCTTTGCAAGGGAGTGAAATGGAATGGAATGTACTGAAAAGGTGATGCCAAGGTGTGATGAGACACGCTCTTAACATCACATGACTGGAATTTTTCTCGAAATCATCAATGAAGATAGCTCAAGGAGATC
Organism: Zantedeschia hybrid cultivar; assembly: GCA_030544215.1. NCBI lineage: Eukaryota > Viridiplantae > Streptophyta > Magnoliopsida > Alismatales > Araceae > Zantedeschia > Zantedeschia hybrid cultivar. Next base: position 18,320,994 of record JARZZO010000014.1, on the reverse strand, counting down.
AATGGAATTAATCCTGTCTGGATGAGGTAGACAAGGAAATAAAACAAAGTCGATCAACCTCCTCGGAGTGGGAAGTACCCCAGGTCGTAGACACTGCAGGTTTCATCATGGGGAGCGTTTGCCAGCCAATGTGGACGTGCTACAGCCATGATGGATCTTAAAAGGAAACAAGAATATCGGATAAAGAATCCAATCAAGGATAGAATTCCAAGGATATCTTCAAGCGAACCTCAAAGATAATCAAGATACTCAATTCGGAATGGAATATTTCATATCATGTTTGAAGTTATTTGATAAAATGGTCTGAAACTTAATCAGTAATTAATTCTTATTTCAATGATTTCAAAGTCCTACATGATGCATGCTGGGCTAAAAGAAAAATATAAAGTCAAATAAAATATAAATTAATCAAGGATAATATTGTTAAATTGTCATTAATGAGTCAAGATACCAATTCTTGTAATTCAGTGCTAAGCCAAAGCTCGTTTATCCACGCACTGTTTCACAAAAGTGGAACCATCGTCCCCACTAATTAACAATCTAACGGCCTATCCATGCGATTAAGAATCATCTGGAATTATCACTGTTTTTGTTGTAGGGGAACTCAAATTCCAGTTTCATCAAAACCACAAGGTCCTTGATACAATCTAATAAATATTTAATATATAGTAATGCGAATGCTTTACATAGAAGAGTACAAGGATAGAAATAACCGTCTTCTTGGCTTTGAGATCTTCTTGATATTTTGAATTCTCTGATTTCCTTGAAACGCGTCAGTGCTCCTAGACGCCTTTTACTCACAGAAACAGGTTTCTGGTTGTTCTCTACTCGAATTCCAACTCTCTTCATGCCTTGTGTCCTGTATATGACTTGAACAAACAGGTTAAGTATCTGTTTAGGCTTAGCCCCTTGCCTGACCGAGTGAACGGTCGATCAATCTTTTCCTTCAATAAATGGTCAAAGGGCATAGCCTTTATTAACAAAGGTAATAAGAATAATCAGACTTAAGCAAAATGCAACATACAAGCAAACATATGCTCACTAAAAATAAAAGAAATGAAACATATTAAATGCAACAAGCAAATGCTAATTGAAATATTTTTGTGGTTTTGAAATATTCATTTTTGTTTGGGTTTTGAAATATGTATTTTTTTTAGATTTTGAAAAATGTACATTTTTTTTTGAATTTTTTGACATATATACTTTTTTTTGAATTTTTGACTATGCAATTTTTTTTGAATTTTGACATATACATTTTTTTTGAATTTTGACATATGCAATTTTTTTTTGAATTTTGACATATGCAATTTTTTTTTTTTTTGAATTTTTGACTAAAAGACCAGTATGGTACTTAGATCAAAAGATCATATTCATTTATTAACTTAATTTCCAAATTGTTCTTTAACTTAACTTAAAACCCATCGTGTTTGAACTTGTGTTTCCATTCGTGATCCCATTTGATGATTTGACCCTTAGTCAATCTAAGTCATTCCTTAAGCTTGAAGTACACCTCTTTAAAAAGAAAAGAAGAATAGATTTAGAAAGCCCATGAGAAGGTTCCGGAGACCTAAAAAGATGTCCCTTTCCAACCCTAATATCTGTTGGGGTTCGGTCATTTTCTTTCCGGGGTATTTATCGACCTTGCGTTCCCTTTTGTTTCATTTCATGGCCTTGATGTAACATTTGTAGTGTATTGGCCTTTTGATTTTGAATTTGGCTTTTTGCCTTGTTTTTTTTTTTTTTTTTTTTTTCATTCTTTTCTTTCTTTGCTTTGCTTTGGAACGGATCTCCCCCATTTTTTTATGACGGCCTCCTACTAAGATGGCGGGTATTCTTGGTAATCTATTCTAAGCCTCGTTCCGACATCATGGGCCGAGTGTAAAACAGAATTTTACTTTAAAAGGAATGATTTGTACTTTACACTCTTAGTCAAGCTTTTGATATTCTTTAGGACTTGGCATCTCTTGTTACTCACGAATCAAACGTGTCAGTGTGTGCGGTAATGGGTTTAAAGTTAAATTATTCAGACTAACAAAGAAATTTGAGTTTATAAACTTTCTGATTCCACTGGTCTTTGTACCATACTGATCGACTCTTTATCCTAAGGGTAGTATTTCTTAAGGTGTAAACCATTCCAGGGATGATTTAGCTCTTCTCCTTCTGCATTAATAAGACGATAAGCATTACCAGGATAAGCGTGCGATACAACATAAGGTCCTTCCCAGTTGGGTTGGAGCTTAGAACGCGGACCACCAGGTTTTACAAAAATTCTTTTAACGACCATTTCACCGACTTTGAACTTTCGTTCAATGACTTTCTTTTAATAAAAACGCGCTAATCTGTTTTGATAAACTTTTGCATGATTAGCAGCTGACCATCTTTTCTCGTCTAAAAGTTCCAATTGAGCAAGAAGTGCTGAACAATGTTCATCAATGGAAAATTCCTTGTTCAATTGTACTCTTAATGACGGTATAAGGATCTCATATGGAACTACCGCCTCCATTCCAAATGTTAAGGAATAAGGAGTTTGCCCAGTAGGCGTGCGGATTGAAGTTCGGTAGGCCCATAGAGCCTCAACCAATTTTTCTGGCCAATCTGCGAATTTGTTAGATTTACACGTCTTTTTGATAATTTTTATCAAAGTCTTATTTGTTGCCTCTGCTTGGCCATTGTCTTGCGGATAATAAGGAGATGAATGATGCAATGCAATTTTATACCTGTTGCAGAGGTCCTTCAATTCCTGTGACACGAACTGCGGTCCGTTGTCGGTGACGATGGTACTTGGAATTCCGAATCTTGTGATGATGTTCTTCATGATGAATTTGCAGACGGTTGATGCTTTGATCTCCACGTACGCTTCAGCTTCTGCCCACTTGGTGAAGTATTCCGTTGCCGTGAGAATGAAAGATTTTTGCTTGATGCCGGAATCTGGGTTACCAAGAGGTCCAATAATGTCGAAAGCCCACATGGAGAAAGGCCATGGGGAAGAAACAGGATGGAGTGAAGATGCAGGAGAATGAATTTTGTCGGCGTGAAGTTGACACTTGGCACACCTACGGACATATCCTACACAATCTTCTTCCATGGTTGGCCAATAAAATCCTTGTCTAAGGATCTTCTTTGCTAGCATCTGTCCATTGACATGGCCACCACAAACTCCACTATGAGCTCCTTCCATAACCTTCCAAAGCTCATCTTCGTCTAAACATCTCAGAAGAACTCCATCAAAACCTCTTTTGTATAATACTCCCCCAACTAGGGTGTATCGTTGAGCAACTCTCCTGATAGCTCTCTTTTCCTCAGTTGTAGCTTCTTCAGGATACGATTGATCTTCACAATATTTTGCAATTTCATAATACCATGGCTTCTGTTCATCATCCATCTCTTCTAACAGCTCCATCAACATGATTTCTCTTTTCTCCACAATACTTCCATCTTTGAATTCTTCAGCAACTTCTCCTTAGTTCTAAGAAATGAAGGATCTTTCACGGCAGGTGAAAGGCGCCTATGAATTATGATTGATTCAGATTGCTTGTTGATAGGAAAATCAAGGGAAGATGCAAGTGAAGCTAGAGCGTCAGCTAAGATGTTTTGATTTCTAGGGACATAGACAAAGATCAATTTTGTGAAAAGCTTTGAGTAAGCAGAAGTAAGTTATTGATATGGCTTGAGCTTGGGATCAAGAGTTCGATACTTGGTCAGCACTTGGCGAAGAATTAATTGGCTATCACCCACAATCCTGAGTTTGGTTGCACTATGGAAATGAGCAGCCTCGAGGCCAGCAAGAAGTGCCTCGTATTCAGCTATGTTGTTAGTGACTGGAAAGTCAAGCTGAAAGGCTTGTGGAATGGTGACACCTTCAGGTGATAACAGAACGATTCCGATACCCTTTCCATGAGAATTCAGAGCTCTGTCAAAATGCAGAGTCCACATATCATCTCTGATTTGATTTACGGATATCAGTTCCTCATCCGGAAACTCTGATCGCACTGGATCAAATCGAGGAAGGGGATGATGAGCGAGATGTTCTGCTATGGCATAGCCCTTGATCGCTTTCTGTTGAATGTAAATGATATCGAATTGAGATAGAAAGCTTTGCCATCGCGCTAACCTATCAGTAAGAACATATTTCTCCAGAAGGAACTTGATCGGATTCATCCTAGCGATGAGATGGACTTCATGGGCCAAAAAATAATGCTTCAATTTCTGAACAACCCAAACTAATGCTGCACATGTTTTCTCCATCGCCGTGTATCTCTGTTCAGCGGGGTTGAGAAGTTTAGAGAGATAGTAGGCTGCCCTCTCTTTTCCTTCTTCATCCTCTTGTGTTAGGACAGCCCCCACTGCATCATCCAGGACAGAAATATAAAGTATCAATGGTTTGCCTGGAGATGGTGGTCTCAAAACAGGAGGACTTGCCAAATAGTCCTTTAATCCATCAAATGCCTCCTGACACTTATCGTCCCAATTGAATTTGACTTCTGGCTTGGTAAGCTCGTAAAACGGCTTACACCTTTGTGTATGCTGGGAGACAAAACGGCGAATAAATTGCAACCTCCCGATTAATCCTCTTAACTCTTTCAAGTTTTTGGGAGGTGGCATTTCTCTGATAGCCTTCGCCTTATTGGGATCGATCTCAATTCCCCGTTTGCTGACAATAAATCCAAGCAATTTCCCTGAAGATACCCCGAATACACATTTCTTGGGGTTCATCTTCAACTGATACTCTCTCAATCTCTCTAATACCCTTGCTAAAACTTTGGCGTGCTCAGCCTTCGTTTTAGACTTAACCAATAAGTCATCCACATACACTTCCAAATCTATATGCATCATGTCATGAAATATTGCCATCATAGCCCTTTGATAAGTGGCTCCAGTGTTCTTCAATCCAAATGGCATGACGACATAACAATATGTTCCCCAAGGTGTAGTGAATGAAGTCTTCTCTTGATCCTCTTCTGCCAGCTTAATCTAGTTGTATCCTGAAAATCCATCCATAAACGATAACGTCTCATAGCCAGCAGTGTTATCGATGAGTACATCAATATGAGGCAATGGAAAATCATCTTTAGGACATGCCCGGTTCAGATCGCGGAAGTCAATGCAAATTCTGACCTTCCCGTCCTTTTTCATAACCGGGACTATATTGGCCACCCATTGTGGATAAAGGACAACTCTAATGAATTTGGCTTTGTGTAATTTGTCGACCTCTTCCTTCATCTTTAAAGCCATTTGTGGGTGGAATCGCCTTAATTTCTGCTTGACCGGACTAGCTCCATCCTTTAATGTTAACCTGTGTTCAACTAAAGATGAGTCTAACCCCGGCATATCCTCATAACTCCAGGCGAAAGTGTCCTTATAATCCTTAAGCACTTGTACCATTGCCTTCTCATCCTCTGTAGAAAGATTTTTACTAACGAGGACAACCTTAGGTTCGTCTTCAGTCCCTAAGTTTATTTCTTTGGTGGGCTCTTCTACGGCAGCTGAAGGTTCATCAAATCTCTTCACTCCACTGGCATATGCCTCAGCTGCGTCCTCATCATCTTCCTCATCTTCAACAATGGGGTCCTTTTCATGTACTAACTCATATACCCCGTACCCATCATTGACTGACTCATCATCTGTACAATCTTCTGGCATCCGAATTGGATCTTCTAAAAGCTGAGGGATTAAAGAGCAAAAAGAACATTTATCAGCCAAATCCTGGAGGTATCTTTCTAGAATTTGCTTACCCTTAGGCTTCCTAGACTTCCTAAACTGCCTAAAACTGGACTCCCTAACTTCACTAAACTGCCTATCATAACCTAAGGAAGATGAAGCAGGATGAAAATCCTGGGATACAAGTGGAAATACAGGGGAATCCTCCCATGGGGAGGGACAGAGTAGATCTAGGAGAGAATCTTGACCGACGGACCCGCGCGATGGGGTGTAATCGGACAAGTAAGATGTTTCCTCGATAATGATTTGGGAAGAATTTGTTGTAAAATTGGCGTTTTTTTTTTTTGGATATCGGAGGAATTATACATGAAGCAGGAGTGAATACAAATGGAAGGGGAATCGGACGGAGGAAGCGGCACCAAGGCCAGAGGATTAGGGGGATCATATAGTAATATGTCCCAGATCAGATCATACATCCTCTCTAGGTCGAGAGGAGGTTGTGGAATAAAGTCCCGAGGGGACAGAGTAATCATAATGGGCGGGGCCCGTGGAATATCTTCAATTATGACCCGCGACCAAGTCGGGGTCAAGAGTAGTGTACGAAAAAGAGTATGGAGCATTAGGACATGTGAAGGATATGTCCCCCTCCAGAGCAGATCTGTTGTATAACCAGCTTCATAGGGGTCATCTGGCTCCCCTTCATCAGTTTGTTCAGATAGCAGTATCCGCTTGTCAAAGATTGCGCCAGGGCTCTCAATTAGCTCGTCGATCTGCGGTGGCCACTTGGGTTCTGCAGGATCCAGAAATAGTCTGTTCAGTGCTATGTATAGGTCCCTCAGGTCGAACCACCTGTACCATTCGCATTCGGGGTCATGGAATTTCCTCCTCTTCATAGGCCGCAGAGCCTCCAAGGATTGGTACGTAAGTAATTCGGAACAATGTCTGGCCAAATCCCTCCCATATATGTCATGGAAGTCAAAACAGGAAGTAATGACCACCGTGTTGTCGTGACTAAGTATGGGCCCTTTCACAAAATGTGTATATAGAGTCCATGTTAAGGGATCTCGGCCTTCTTTCAGTGGTGTGGACATTGTTTCCAAGATTTCTTGACCGTCTTCGGTTTCTGCTTTCTGAACCAGATTTTGCTTTAGCTTCATTGGCCTATAGCCCAGACCGCTTCCAGGTACTGCCCGATGATCTTTAACAGGAGTGGTCCTGCCTTGCAACTGTGTGCCCAGACCTTTCCCAGGCTGATAGCCATTTTTCATCATAATCCTCCATCCTGGGGTACTCATGCACTTCCCCCTTTTGATAGCATCTAATGGGTATGGAGAAATGGTAGCGGCTTTCAAAGGATCAGCCACTGGACGGTAGACCTATAATACCGACAGAAAAGGTTGTTGGCCAGGTAAAGCAGCAGATTTAATATTCAATGTATGAGCAGCAGCTAGGATCGGCATGCTCGTCACTTTAATAATTCGTCCTTTGTAAGGGAATTTGAGGCATTGGTGATTCGTAGAAGGAATCGCCTCAAGAGTTTTAATATAAGGACGTCCCATAATAGCATTTATGGAATGGTCAATTTCTAGAATATGAAATTCGACCTTCGCATGACTTACTGGACCTAGCTCCACCTTTAAATAAACCATTCCCAGAGGGGAACGGGTAGAATTGTCATATGCCGTAACTGAGATGGGGCTAGGCAGCCATTTCTCCTTGGGCACACCGCATAGCTCCAGGGTCTTCGGAGGTAAAACGTTAATTGAAGCCCCTGTATCAACCAGGCATGCATCCACGGCCTTCTTGCAGATATTGACCGTGATGCTCAAAGCCATGCTTCTAGCGGCTGGCGGTGCTAGTTCCGATGTGTGGAATGTAATTGAGGGCTGATCCCCCTGAGGAACTAGTAGTGCTGCAATTTTCTCTACCGGCACGTCTTCGTTAACCATCACCTTCTGTAGGTATTCCATTAAGGCTTCTTGGTGAATCTTAGATCTTTTAATCAATTCAAGTACAGTGATCCGTGCCGGTGTTTTGTCCAGATGTTTCAACAAGTCATATTGAGTGCCTGGTGCACTCTCTTCATTATGGGCTTCCTCAGTCGGCTGTGATGGGCCGTCTCTGACTGTGGACTGAGGAAAGACCTTGTTGAAAATCCTTCCACTCCGGAGCGCATGTTCCTCGACCGTGGAGGATCCGGGTGACACCTTGAGTACCGCAGAGTCGGGTGGCGTAAGCGGTGCGGAGGGTTGATGCGTAGGTGGTGGCGTTGGGTTAGGTGGTGATGGCGCGGTGCGGATTAAAGGCCTAGAGGGTTGAATGGTAGATGGGTAAATGGTTGGCGAAGTGGGGAATGGTACGCGTAATAGTGGTCTGGATGGTTGGGGCATATCTGGGTAGGTGGTAGTGGTAATGGGTGAAGTAGGAAATGGTACGCGTAGTAATGGCCTAGATGGTAAAAGGGGCGCGTTATTGGTTTGCGGAGGAGTATATGATGGAGGCGTAGGAGTGCGGGGCGCAATGGGTCTAAGGAAGGTGGGTAGTGGTAGTGGGTTATTGGGTGAGGGCGAGTGATATGTGGGTGTGGGTAGAGGGGTGATGGTGACGGGTTGTGGTCTGGGTATGTGGATGGTGCGGCGTGGTAGTCGCTCTGCGGTACTTTGAACGTGACCCGTTGAATAGAGAGAGGAAGAGTCCTCTATCCTCCATTGTTGCCCACGACCAGCCTCAGACTGGCTGTTCGTTAGAATGGGAGCAACCTTATTCTGGTGCTCCGGGAGTGGATTCTGCACTATGCCCATGTTGGGTGGTGCTGCTGCTTGTGCTGGTGGTCTTGCTTGCTGCTGCTGTTGCTGTTGCGGCCTCCTCGCCTTCAGGGCTGTTATGTATTTCTTCATTTCCTCCCAGTCTATGCCGCCCTGCTCGTTGAGATCATGAATATAATCTCTGAATTGGAAGCAGGTGTCAATGGTATGCCCAGGTTGCCTATGGAAGTAGCAATACCTGGACGTATCGGCATTTTGAGGCCAGACGGCCTTTTCCCTTGGCAAAACTAAGGCGTTAGCCGCCATTAAAGCACTGAAGATATCGGCCAAGGATTCTGGGAGAGCCGGGTATTCTGCCCTCTTTGGGCCTGGAGGTCTCCTCTGCTGGTTGTAGTCACCAGGAGGAGGGACATTGTGGTACGCCGGCGGTGCGCGCGGCTGGTACTGTGGCTGTTGCTGTTGCTGATACTGCTGTTGCTGGGGTTGCTGGTACTGCTGTTGCCGTTGCGGCTGTTGCTGTAGCTGTTGCTGGTTTTGATTCTGATTCGGCTGCTGGGGCCGCTGATACTGTTGTTGGTACTGGGGGTTCTGCTGCTGTCTGTACCCTTGCTGCTGTGGCCTCTGGTACTGCTGCTGACTCCTCACGAACTGGGGCGAGTTATTGTTCATGGTACTCACTTGCTCATGAGAGAGCGTGCCCTCGGTAGTCGGACCTGTGCTAGGAAAGTTCGGCACTGCAGGCTTCCGAGGCGGAGGCCTGCTAGGTCAATGAGGATCAAAGACGCTAGAGAATGTAGCGTCCTTGAAAGCATTCTGGCAGTACCGTGCTCTTTCATAGAGCTCTGCCATGTTAGTCAAATTGTTCAAGGAGAGGACGAGCTTGAACTGGGGCGTGGCATTAGAAATCAACATTTTCACTTGTTCGGACTCGGACAAGTGATCCTTCACCTTTTCAGCCAGACCCCGCCACCTGTCAGCAAAACTGACAAACTCCTCATCAGGTTTCATCTTTTCTGCAATGAGGTCCGTGATAGACAAGGAGGGTGCAACTCTGTCCTGGTATCGTTGAATAAATTTGCGTGAAACGATACCGTAATCCTCTACTTCTGAGGGTTCTAGGGAAAAGAACCACTCGAGGGCTGGTCCCTCTAGAGATCTCCTGAACAAGAAGGCCAACGACCTCTTATCGTTCTGCCAGAAAGAGGATTCATACATGAACTCCTTCAGATGTGTGAAGGGGTTACCAGTACCGTTGTACTTTCGGTACACTGGCATTTCAGAGGGTGGCAGATGGAATACTGGCAGGCTCGGTAAACTGATCTCTGGCACAGCTTTGACCCCCATCATTTTCTGGAGGTTATTAAATTGCTCATCCATACGCTCCATTTTGGCCAACAGCGTTTGTGTGGTCAGATCTGCTTGGGGAGGAGGAGGAGGAGGAGGTACTTGGTAGGCCTGCTGCCTAGAGTACGTTGGGCAGGGTGGACAATAGAGGGGAGGTCCGGCAGAGCTTCCGCCATGCCCGAGGGCATTTTGATAAGCAGGCGTTTGCGGTCTAGCCGGTTGCCTAGATGATGAAAGCTGCGGCCCAGCTGGCCGAGAAGTAATATGAAGGCCCTCCACGGCCTGATGGATATAAGGAGGAGGAAAAGAAGGTTGCTGAGGAACAGCAGGGGGAGCCACAGGGTTCGGCTCAGCAGGCTGCATGGGTGCCTTCCCCTTCAAAATAGATTGGATCGCCTCGAACTGCTGAGGGTCCAGTCGGGAGGCAAGAACTCCCAGAGCATTGATGAGATCCGTAGGATCAGAGGATGAGGGATCATTCTGATTCATGTCCCCCTCAAGATCAGGATTAGGGATCGCATATTCATGCGGAAGAGGATCAGGATATTGATCACGTGGAGGCAAAAGAGGTGTCCGAACATTCCCATCTAGACGATATGGAATGGGGATAGAACTACGGGAGGCATCAGCATCTCTCCCACTCTCATAGTTGTATTCAGAATCCCGAGGGGCATTAGCATCTCCCTCGTAATTAACCATGGCGTCTAGAGCCACACTCAAGTCCCTACCTGATCGTAGCAACATGATGTTAGATTCCCTTTTCAAAGATTTAATCAAACAAGTTGTACAGAGATTAATCAAACAAGTGGATGCTTAACGTGATTTTAGGATTCCTTGTTGAGTTATTTGAATTGGATTAAACCACAATTTCGCTCAGGGAAAGGATCCTAGTTTCAGTTCAATTTCCACCGTTATTCTCTAGGGCTTTTCTCTCACAACGCTTCAGAATCTAACCAGGACTTCAATTGGTACAACCAGCCCGATGATCAAAGAGGAATACCTCGATTTTGGGGACTTATGGAGGTCTCAACGTCAACTTCTCTAGTCTGATCAAGGGACCAACCCAATCAGAGAGAGTTGCTGACGTCGAGTAATGTGTTCCTAAGAAGAGGAGGGTATTAACCTCAATGCGTATGTCCTGTGGCCTGGATGGCCTCTAATGCTTAGTAAGTAATGGGTAGCTAGCACTCAAAACACAGAAATCTGGAAACTGAAAAAAATTAAGAAACTGATGAATCGCGTCGATGGTAGTCGACGCTATTCAAAACAGAACTTAATTTTTCGCAGAAGCAGATGCAGAAAGCAGAGAAACTGTGAAGCCTGAAAGGCGTCTAGGGGTGTTGACGCGGTTTTGAAACGCGTCAGCGATCCTAGACGCTTTTCAGTTCGCAGAAACAATTTTCCAGGAAGATTTTCTGGGTTGAATCCTCCTCAAACAAGGTAAAAAGCAGTAAACAATCGACTCATGCAAAATTTTTTTTAGTTCCAGATTTTAAACAGGATGATTTACTAACTAAACAACTAGAAAAACAATCAATCACACATCATTTTTATCACAAAAACAGCTTTTTGAATTAATCAAGGAGAGGGCAAGATCTTGCCACTGGGGTGTGCACGTGGTGCACGAGGGAAATTAATTAAACTAAACACTCACCAATTGGTGAGGACGTGTCCAGAGACACAAATGGTGCACCGTGGGTGCCCGATATGATGATAGCAATAACAAAAAGAAACTAAAAGATGGCGAGACCAAGTCCCACCGTGATCGCCAAAAAAGCTGTAGGTGCTTAGAATGACCGTGTGATTAACATGAAATATCTATGTTGTTTAGTGTAAACTAACCTATTAAAACAGCAACTAAAGTGCAGTGATCGCCAGAAACTTTTAACTTAAAAAGTTTCAAAAGAGATATGATCGCTTACCTTTCAAACGCGGAAGATTGAGTCCTTGGTTCCCCTTCCTCAGCCGGCTGAAGAAAGAGAGCCCTTTCTTTGTTCTTTTGTTCTTGCTGTGGAATTTGAGGTTGAGGATCGTCCAGAAGTTATGCTTGATTTCCCCCTTTTGAATCTCTCGTTGTTGTTGAGTGCAGCAGAGACAGAGAAAGAAAAATGAAGAAGCAATGATGATGAGAATTTAAGTAGAAGCAGTATCTGAACTAATCATAATGTTAAGCATATTTAAAACAGCAAACTCACTTTTTTAATGGCTTTGAAACCCCTTAGATCAAGTAGGTTTTTGAAAGATTATGCTGTGGTGTGTGTTTGCATGAAGTGAATATGAAGAATGAAACTAATGAAATGAATGCAGTAATGAAAAACTTATGCCCAATCGGTTGAAGCTTTGAAAGGATGAAGATCTTGAAAGGGACGCCGACTTCTGGAAATGGCAGCGCTCCGGCGTTACGACGTTGTTGCTTCGATCTTCAACTCGCTATAATGCTATGGCTCAACTCAATTCAATTCTCTTTTCTTTTTTTTTTCTCTACTCTTCAACATGCAGGGTATTTATAGGCATTTCTTGCGTTCGAGATTAACATAGAAAAACTCCGAATTTATCCATCTTAACCGACAGATAAATACTGATTAATTCATCTTTATCTGTAATTATCTAAAAACGCGTCTACCTTGGCTGACGCCTTTCAGATTAATTAAGATAAGGATAAATATCCGGGAAAACTTATCTTTATCTTTATTAGGTAAAACGCGTCCACTTATGTAGACGTCTTTTACACTAATTAAGATAAGGATAAACATCCGGAGGGGAAGTTAAAATCACTTAGGAAACTTAAAACGCGTCGACATGTCCAGACGCCTTTTAGTTAATTAATTAATTAATTAAAATTCAAATTTAAACGTTAAAACAGGAATAAACTCTAAATGGCGTCCACGTGGGTCGACGTCTTTTAGAATTCTTCATATTTTAACTCAAATTTGAGCTAAAATCAATTCAATTGATTAACTTAAACACATCTGTTAAACCCGACACTTAAAAAGATTAATAAAAATTAATTAATGATTAATTATCAGACCATTTCGAGGCATTATTGTATGATATGAAATTTACTCGAAATGACGTCAAAATTAGCGTGTCTACAGACTGGTAATTGGGTCTAGAGGGTCATACGCAAAAATTCTCAAGGCGATGGATTAAAAGTAGATTTCATATTATATCGGAATTTTTTATGAAAAAAGGCACGTTTAACATAAAATATAGCGAACGGACTGAGTAGGCCAACATGCTACTCAACCTTGGTTGCCCCCTCCTCTCTCCCTCTCTCTCTGTGGCGCCCCTGGCCGGCCCTCCTCTGTAGATCTGCTCCGTCGTCTTCTCCGACTCCCGTTCGACGGGAAATAGATCGCACGTTGCGACAGTCGTTGCGACGAACGACGAGCTATTTATGGGCTGCGAAGAATGAGGACTGTGAGGAAATCCACCCGAGGAGGATCGCATGGACTTGGATAAAGGCCGGGCATTTACGCAACTGGCAGTGTCACACTGACGGAACCATTCGGACGCGGATTCGAATCCGCGCAAAGTAACATTTGATTACCTGGATATCATTTTTTGTTTATTCGAAACGGACAGGGATCGCTGCATTTTAAATTATTTATTTCTGTTGCGTTTGTGATCCCAAGAAAACAAAGAACCTAACAATGTCCACATCACAAATCCTCCAAATCTAAGTAGATAGTTAGTAGTATGTGATCAACTTAAAAGATCCATATTACATATTTACTAAATGACAAGATCATAGGTTTCAATTCCAAAAAAAGATTCACGAATGAAGGACATAAGATGGAATTCGAGAGATAAGGTCCTACACATTGATCAAGATTCACATGAAGATAATATAATCATGATTCAACAAACTATTAGAGATCAAAACAGATATAAATCTTAGTTAACATGTGCCAGGTTCAACATATATGCCAAATATAACAAACAGACATCCATCCAACCACAATATAAGTAATAAACACATTAACTAGCAGAGCACTTAGTCAAATAATGCTAGAACGTTGTTACTACGCAAAATCAAGGAGTTTCAATCCTACCCAACTCCAAACCCCTATGGAGTTACGTATCGCCGCCCCATAGTTTTATCATTTGAAAATCAGGATTCCACCCGTCGCCCACGGGTTTTGAGCCATCCTACTATTATGCCCAAGATCATTTGTAATCATTTAAACTCACTTCTTATTCAAGCCACGTAACCATGGAATCAAATAACATATAAATAGGATATGAACGATGAGAGATAAATAATCAAAGAAATAAAGATGGCATTTACTATCAAAATTTCATAATAAAAAAATTTATTGTCAATACTATTGTTCTACAAAACATATCATCAATTTCAGGATCTTTACAGTACATCAAATATCTAATAAAAATAAGATCATTCAACTTATTAAATAAATGAAAAAGTGCATATCTCTCAACCATACAACATCAATCCACTAAAATAAAAAATCAAATCTAAACTAGATAACCTGTTCAAAAATTCAAGTAAAAATCCTCAAAACATATTATCTCAAATAAGAACATGATACAAAACACATGGCCACATATAGACTTATTAAATCAAATATATTTTCAAATAATCATGATCAAATCGAATAACACAACTTACTAAGCATGATCGAATTCATATTTGACATATCAAATTCTACTAGTCATGAACAAAATATATTACATATCGAACTGAACATATGTTATACCCCGCACTTTTACAACTATTAATAAAATTAATTAATTTAAATTAGACTAATTAACTAATTATAAGAATCCATGATTGAATTTAAATAAATTGATTTAGTCTAATTAACCCAATTATGAAACCCCAATAGCCCAATTATACTATTAAGAATAGTCCACTAATTTAGTTCACATTCTGGGTTGAAGTATTAGATAGCAACATAGTAAAATAATGATAACTTTCTATAAAAAAATATAATTAAAACATAATTGATATCATTGGAAAGATAACAAAAAGATTTATAATTTTATAGAAAATTATTTTTACTAATTAAGATGTTTTAGAAGTCAAAAATATCATAGATCAATTTTAGAAATGATTACCCATAGAGAACATGTCCTAATCATATTAGGATTTGAAATAGAAAACAAAAGTTGATATAATTAATATTAACCACAACCTAAAAAGTTATATATAACATATTTGACTTAGATTATAAGTAAAACAGAGTAAATTTGAATATAATTAAGATTCTAATTAATGGATAGAAAGTCATAATTAGAATCCTATTTGGACTGAGATTTTGTACGTAGATTTACTTGACATAGTCCTAGTATTTTAAGTATAACTCCGTGTATATAATTCTAAATTAAGCAAGCTAACTCCCATTAGAACTATGAGTCAAAATTCTAGAAGTTTTATAAAGACCATATGTTTATAAAAAGTCATTTCTTAATCGGAATCAGGACATCTTAGGACATGAAGGAAATCTATTAGATTTCTGAGTTCGGAGTACTCAGGATAGCAAGTCAGTAAAATATGCATATCTTTTTGTATAGATGTTCAAGAATAGTAAACTTGGTGGCATTGGAAAGATAATAAAAAATTATGTAAGAGAGAGTTCTTTTTAATTCAGACGTTTAAGGGACTGAATTTAAAGGTCTTAAGAAAAGAAAACTACAAATAGCGTAAGCAGAGTCCGATTTAGACTAGGAAGTGAGTTTGACTTGGAGATTAAGTTATGGAGAGTAAGAGTTCGACTCCAGTAAAGAAATGAGGTGTTGATAGTTATATTAGGAGAGTAAATAAGTATAAATAGAGTCTTAGAGTCATGCTTAAAGCTCTATTGCATGCATCTCCCTTCCAAAGATAAGTTCATGTGGTGTTTTTGAGATAATAGAGTTGTTCATGGTTATTTCTTTTAGAAGTTTGATTCTAATCAATGGTTTGTCATATTGGAGGCTTAGTAAAGATATTAGAAAATGTGAAAAAGAGTTTAGAGGAAGAAGAAGGTATTGATAAATAGCAAGGAAGTTATAGGGGAGCCAAGATCCGTTCTTTCTTCAAGAGGTAAGCAGATAACTATACACATGATCCATCTTGTATTAAAAAACTATGTTATTTTCGAAAGTTTCAGAAAGCTAATCAATTGGTAAGAACTTTGATTTATATGTCTATTTCATAATATTCAAGGTTTAGATTTTTGTGATCTTCTTTTCTATTTGTTCCATGATTATTATCTCAGTCTATATAATCTGCCCATTCAATCTGTTATGTTTCTGATGATGATCACACGAGTTACAGATGTTTGTTTTCTTTGGTCTGATGTCCAATTAAGTTGAAATTTTGAAATAAATCTATTTTAAATGTTATCTTTATATCTAAAACATTTCATAATTTTTGGAGTTATTTTAATATTTATTCCGTAACATTATTCTCAAACTATACAATTTGTCCTAGCAATTTTAAAATTCCAATTTGTGAATCTTATATCTCACTTGATTGATGTCCGAATCATGCCAAATTTTGTGAAGAATTTTGTTATACTATCCATGACTTCTCAGAAAAGTTTGAGAATTTTATTTCCGTTTGCTATTCAATTTGTCTTCTGTTTTGATTTGCTAGAGTTCTAAGTCGAATTTCTTGAATCGAAATAAGAATTCAAATCATATCAAACCCATCCAGAAATTAATGAAACTTTGTCCACATTTTACATATAATCAATTGGACATGCTCATAAAGTTTGGTAATTTTTTGAATCTGTTTGATATTATTAGGCCTATTTGTTGATTTTTCAATCTAAAAATTAGTCTTAATGGCCGAAAAATATGTCTATAATTCCGATAATTCTGAGAAAATTTTCTTGGTTATTGTTTCTGTTCAAAAATTTATTTTGATTAGTTTTACTCTGATTTTCTATATATATAATTATATCTATTCTAATCTTTTGTCATCATTTGATCTCTGTTAATTTGATTGTGTCATAATTATTTGACTTTGCTTGAACATTGCCATCTTAAGGAGATATTTGACCCAATTCTATTATAAGCATCTATATTGGATAGTTGGAATCCGAGGACAAACAGGTGGAATCCTGATTTCTGGCCGGCTAAACCACGGGATGACAATACGTAACGCCTGGCGGTTTAGAGTTGGGTGGGACTTAGATTCCTCGGTTATGTGCATTGACTAAGACTTTTGCATTATTTGCCTAGATGCTTTGATATTTGTTTTATTTGGTTCATTATACTGTAGTTTGAATGCATATCCATTATGATATGATTTGATTTGTTTGATTGGCACATAAGTCTGAAATCTTTGTTCCATATGTTCATTTGAATTCAACTTAGTCATTTGAATCTTTTGATCATCCTATTTAGCTATCTATTTGCAATCATATGAATCTATCTTAACTATATGATTCATGATATGAATCTGATTTGATAAACTATTACGCCATGATATTTGCTATTTGATATGAAATATGCTCAGATGACGGTGATACGTAACGCCATGACAATCTGACAATTTGATATGTTCTATTCGATATGTGATATGTTCTAATCATAACTAGTAGAATTTGATATGTCTGATATAAGTTCAATCATGCCATATATGATATATATTAGTTGATATATTTATATTATTAGAAAACACATTTGATTTGATAAACTTATATCTGATCATGTTTTGTATCATGTTCTTAGTTGAGATATATGTAGAACTGTATAAGATCATGTTTAGTATAATTATATAATGTGATTTGTAAAATTACTATATGTTAAGTCATGTGAATGGTTTGAAACCTACTAAGTGGTTGCACTCATAAACCCTATTAAAATTTTCAGATCTGAGAAAGAGAACCTAAAATTTGAGTAGACTTCTGATTGAGGCATTTGACATCGTCTGGAAGTTATTTAGATTGAAATTTACTGTTTTCTCAAAATACATACTTTTACATACAAAATAGACACTTATAGAGTCAACATGGTCATATATATAAAAAATCAGAGCAAAACTAATGTCAACAATGTACGGGACAGAAACTTAAGTTTCATAAATTTTCTCAGAATTTTTAGAATAACAAACATATTTTCGGCAATCAAAACTAAATTTCAGAACTAAAAAATCAACAAATAAGTTGAATAATATTAAATAGATTCAAAAAATTATTAAATTTCGTGAACATGTCTAATAGATCATAAGTAACATGTATACAAAGTCTTATCAATTTACAGATTGATTTATTATGATTTCGACTCCCATTTTGATTCTGAGAATTTGAACTTAATGAATTTACAACAACTTATAAATCAGGGTAAAATAATTATGAAGTGATGCCAAAAATTTCGCAAATGACTTAGAGAAGTTAAAAACATTATGTCCAAGGTCTTTGTAATATGAGTGAGATATAAAGTCCGGAAGTTGAAAATTTAAATATGTTTGGGCAGACTATATAGGTTGGAAACATATTTATGAAATAAATAGTAAATAATTTCAAAAAAAGATAAAATTTGGTGATAACAAATTATATGTTCAAGCGACGCTTTGATCAAAATTTCAAGTCTATTAGGCATCGGATAGTGGAGATGGAAACATTCAAAATGCATCTAGAAAAATTGAACTGAATGTCTAAATCACGTTTAGGTAAGGTGACGCCTTAGAGAATCTGTAGCTAAATCGCGTCAGCCTATAGTGATGCCTTTAAGACCAGAGCACATAATCATAGTATTGGTCAATCAATAAAGTTTAAAGTGCATCGTATCGGACTGATGTCTTTAGGAGAAGTCAAATCACTTCATCTGAGCTTGACGCCTTTAAACTTTGACGTTTGAGATGTATGGATTTCGTGGATGGCATAAAATTTATGGTTTTAAGGAAGACTAAAGATCATGAACTGATAGATTATATCTCTAGAAACCTCTTCTGACTACTTTTGAAAATTAAAATAGAGTTTTTATATTAATACAAAATATTCACTTGATGGGTTATCATCATCTATCTCTTAAAGGAAGAACAAATCAAAAACAATTCCTTCTAATCATTCTCCTGAACTCTAACCACGAAATCCTCTTACTCTAAAGCTTCTCTCGCGTCCCCTAATCACCTAAGAATATAATTCATCCATTAGAATCAACTCCCAAAAGGTTAAACCCAAGATTCTTCTAACTCTTGATGAAGAACACCATATCACTTATCCTAGAATTGAGGTTGCGTGCAAGAAAATCTAAGCATGACCTCAAGGCCTTACTTATACTTCTTTTCCTTCCTAATACAACCAACTAATAACTCTCCTTATGTTGGAGTTGAACTCCAACTACAAAAAACCTAATCCTCAAGCTAAGATCATTTCCTAGTACAACTAGGAATTTATTTTCGCACTAAAGTGTTTTGTAATCTGATGAGGCAGAATCCGATTCGGTCCATTAAAACAAGCCCAAACCCAGTTCAGCCCAGCGGCAGCAGTACAAGGCCCTCAGGGAGCCCTCGGCCCGTAAGCGGCACCGTTGCTCCCGGCCCAACAGGCTTCAGCCCGTCAGCGGCCCATCAGCCTACGGCCCGGGAGCAGCCCGGCAGCCCAGGCCCAGCAGGCTTCGGCCCATCAGCGGCCCAACCCCCTTCGGCCCGATAGCCGAGTCCGGCCCACTCCAGTGGAGGACTAGGCACTATGGCGGTTTACCAGTAAGTCCGGACATAGTCCTATATCGGCTGTCACCGTTAACCATCCTCTATCCTCTGCTATAAATACACCGCTATTTATTGCCAAAGGTATGCAATTCTATGTCTTCGAGACCCTAAAGGACTATAGTCCAAAAAACATTGAAGCTACTCTTTGCCTTCTGAATCGAATCTTCTTCAGAAGCTAACTTGACCGTCGGAGGGGGTTCCTAAGGGCCGAAGCCCGGGACTCCTGCTGACCGGTTTCTTCTTCTTTCCCTCCTGCAGGGGCTCGGTTCGAATCATCGCCGACCTCCCCGAGTCGGTATCGGCCGCCGACCTCGGATTTCTCCCACCGGTCTCGACGCCGTGCGCTGGCTGCATCGCCGACCGAAGGAGCTTCGGCCCCGCCTTCCGAAGACAAGCCAACATCTGACCGAGCTACCCTCGGCCTCGGACCTTCGGCTTCGTCTCTGCCTCCATCGCCTTCCGGATCCCCGTCGGGCCTCTTGCACCGATCCCACCCAGCTCCGGATCCAAAACTTCGGATTCCAGCTTCGGAATCCGGTCGTGATAGCTTCGGCTACATCATAATCCAAAACTCTTCAAATTCGACTTAGTTCCCATTAGACTTAATAAAAACATTCTTCTACACAGCTGTGGAACTTAATTTTCTCTTTCCAACAATACTAAGGTCACAATTTTTTTTTAACCGATCGAAAAGACATCATCAATTTACCGAACTGTTGTCACACAACTCCGAATCTAGAATTTGGCTAAGTGTTGGAACTTAGTCTAATTATTCTGAAAACACTAATGAGTTTAATAGGCCTAATAATTAAACTAATGGAATCTTCAAATTAAGTTAATCATTTTAACAAATAATTAACTTTAAACATGTCTAATTATTTAAGGATTAAAATCAAAATATATAAGATTAAGAGAATTATTTAGAATTCAGTATATTTATAGGATTGATATCGAAAAAATGTCAAATTTTATTTCTTGTATAAAGTATGTCACAGTAATCTTTAACTGAACGGTTCAATAAGCAGAATTAATTTCTTTGCAATTTCTACCTTTATTAAGGTATAATAACTCTGGAAGCCTAATTTTGCACCTGCAATCCAACTATCGATGGAAATATTTAGACTTTTGGTCCCTACGCCACCATTGGGTCGGTTCAACTGGGACAAGGCAGAAATCAAGAAAATGAAATGTTTCTTTAGCAGATATTAGATCATCAATAGTTAAGCATTTACTAAGAAAATTAGGCCAAAGTTTGCAATTAGAAAACAGGTGGTTGCACATGCTAGGTAAACGTTCGGTCAGTTGAGAGACGATCAATAAAAGTCGATTTGTTTTGTGGATATTGATTGTATTTCAGATTTTTTATTTTTGGATCTCTCATTATTAGAACAAGAAGAATTCACTTTAGGTGAAATAAGTAGTTCAACATAATAAATAGTTCTTGTCTTTTATGCGGAATGAATTATTCTACTTGTTCAAATAATAATGCGTATGTACTTAGAATAACAAAAAATAACGTGTCCGAACACTTAAACCGAATGAACGGAATAATGTGGAATAACGCGTCCTATTCGAAGTTTATTCTCAAAACAAACCGACCCTAAGTGATTAAGTTAAGACTTCGGTTTGAGTTTGGAAACATAAATTTTAAGAGCTATGAGATAAGTTTTGAGAATGCAAATATAAAAAAAAAAGTTTGTCATAGACGGGGGAAGGGGCCAGAATGCTCCCGACGACTAGTGTCCATCCAAAAAGCGTATGTCACCGACGGCCCGTACACACTCCGTAGAAGGTTTTTAAATAGTCTAACGAGCTCGAGAAGGCCAAAATTTTTTGAAAGGATGTAAAGGTTCAAATTTGATCTAGAACCATCAAAGGGTCCACCGCCAATGCTCCGCGGGAGTTTCTACTTCCCTTGAGGGTGTCCATTCATTACATCATCACCGGACATTGGGCTCATCATTATGATCTCACTACGTCACTTAACTTTTGGGCTTATTCTTCAGTATGAAACATTGGATATCATTAAATAATAATCCATCCATTTGAGTAATGGTAAGGTTTCACTTACCTGGATAGCTCACACATAACTCCTGTAGCTTTTTATGGTGCCCACAAGTTACTTATGGGAGGTTTAAGCCTATGTACGTGTAATACCCAATGTGAATATGTGCGAACCATGAAAAAGGAAAATATATATACAAAATCATGTCTTTTAGGAGAAAGGTAAGCACTTTATACACAGTCAAGAGAGGAGCAAAAACCTTGTTGAAAAAAACAAAGATCTTGACTTAAGCATCAAGAGTTTTCCTCTAGATTAGAGCCAAGGGTCCTATGACGTCTCTCCTTTCTACTTGATCCCATACAAGTCTATTGCAGAGGAGGATTTGCCTTGCACATCGAAAGACGGCTTCAAGGTGTCGTAGCCGTCGGATCTACTCCCTTTCCAAACCTCTATAATAGGCACTCAAAAGTCTAGATAAAGTCTATGCTATAGATAGACACTAAAAAATCAGTATATTACTCTTTTTTCATTAATTTTAATCTTTTACAATAGATTAGCCTCCATTTGAACAGTATGGTGCACGTATGAATCTGTTGTTTAAATGTCATTTCGCTTTGGCCTCCATGTGAATAATAACGTGCGTGCATATATCGATTGATTTTTAGAATTCTCCCCTTAATTGATTTCGATTTACAATTCAAAATCATTGTAAACTAAAATTGATGATGATTTTAAAATTAAAGTCAAAATTTTACAACATTTTACGATGCGCCAAATATACCTTAAATGTCATTAAATGCATTTTACCCGTCTCTCATCACCCTCACATTCATGTTCGCCTTCAATTTTTTTTTACTTTTCTGCAATAAGCCATTTTTACCTGTCCAAACCATGCCCCTCCAGGTAAAAAAACCTTCAATTTTTTGTACTTTTCTGTAATAAACCATTCTGCGGTGCAAACCGAGCTCCTTCGGAAAAAAAAAAATACTTATCAGATGCTTTATGAACCTCACAAGTTACGACAGTTCTTTATCAAAGCTGTTAGTCCCCAAGGGATGCAAGTCTCTTATGTATGATCGCACAAAGACGAAGCATGGCTTTCCTTTCTAAAGACACTCGTTTAACTAATAAAAATTAATCAATTGTTCACAATTTCCGGTGATCCCTATTTCTGTTACTGCCAACATGTACCATATATATGTACAAGATTCAAGAATGAGTTCCTGATGCTGAACCTAATGGTGATCCCTACTTCTCCTACTGCCAACATGTGCTATCTGTGCAAGAATGAGGACCAATACTTATAGCTGCTGAGTGCAGACCCTATGCATCATAAGTAAGAACGTAAACAAGCGGTTGCTAGTGTCGCCTTCCCGGCTCACGTCATTATTTGACCACGTGTCAGCCGGAGGAAGTGCTTCTGGGCGTGGCTGGCAACCTGCGTCGGCGTCCGCGTCACCACCGAGTTCCTCGAGATGCTCCTCCAGTCCCCCTTCCCGTATTTCTTCAGCCCTTCCAAGAACCTCCTGGTTTCATTTTACCACAAAAGGTAAGAAGGAAAGAAACCTTTAACCACAAATAGTGCACAAAGATGTAAAAGATGGAAGCTTTCTTGCTTCCTTCGAATTGGGCTTGAGTTTTTTCTTTACGTGTGCTCATCAGGCGTCCAGGGGACCCCCTTCTTGCGCTCCTCGGGCCTGGCCCTCGCGCCCCCTCCGGACTTGCCCTCCCGCGCGCGCCCCGGCGGATGGCGGCCGTCCGCGTACTTGGGCAGC
Source organism: Zantedeschia hybrid cultivar (assembly GCA_030544215.1). Taxonomy (NCBI): domain Eukaryota; kingdom Viridiplantae; phylum Streptophyta; class Magnoliopsida; order Alismatales; family Araceae; genus Zantedeschia; species Zantedeschia hybrid cultivar. The sequence goes on along the minus strand of JARZZO010000014.1, from coordinate 18,297,780 downwards.
TCGGTGACGCCGGACTCGATGTCCATCAGGTCCCACTCCAGCTGCCTGTAGTGCTCCCTCACGTCCAACGGGCTCTTCCCCGGGATCCTCGCCGCGATCCCCGTGCACCGCTCCTCCTCGCTGGCGCCGCCGAACTCCACCAGCGCCGCCTCGAAGACCCTGTTCTCCTCTTCCGTCCACAACGCCGCCTTCGGGGTGGCAAAGCCCTGAAGGTGCTGCGGGTAGGGGACGGGAGGGCGGAGCGCCGCCCAGAGGTCGCCGCTACCTTCTCCAGACATGGCGAGACAGAGAGAGAGAAGAAGGGAGATCGAAAGGAAAAGATTTGCTTTTAGACGAAGTGGAGAAGAAGACGCGATTGCTTAAAATAGGAGGCCGATCCGGGGAGGAAAACGCCGTGGACCCCGAAATTTTTTAGAAAAAAAAAAATCCCAAAGCGCACACTTTTTACTCGTCTTGCCTCCTTTTGCTCTGCCTCCATTCTTCGCCCTTTTTGCTGTTGCAACGGATAAGATCACAGCCGCCGCTCTGCACGTCTACAGTGCTCTCCGGAAACCCATATCGCTGGACCCCATGGGAATCTTCTAAATCTTACCGTTCGTGAGGGAGTGGACGGCCGAGATGGTTTGGACGAAATATGTTCGTTGCGATATATTCGGACGGTGGCGATGTCGGAGGCGGCGGCTTTTGGGGGTCGGCGCCTGGTGTCTGGATCACGTGACGTGGCGGCGGTTCGGGAAAGTGGCCGGCGGAGATCCACAAGGCGCGTGGCGCAGTCTATGTGGCACGGTGAGCAGCGCCCCATCGTTTGGCATGTGGGACCCGGGCTTATCCAATGACCTCGCGCCGCTTTAACTGCCTTAGGAGTGTTTTGGTTGAGTAATACCTACTGCACTGTACGTACAGCAGTAGTGTAGGACACATGTTCTGTACTGTTGCGTGCAAGCAGTGGAACATATTCTTATTTTTTTAATTTTTTTATTGAATATTTTAAATCTTTTTAGTGTTCGATCAAAATTTTAAGAGTATATTTAAAGAGTTTGGGTCGGTTATAATCTGACTGTATATTTTATTTTTTAAAAAAAAAATTACATGCAAATTGAGGTATTTTTCAAATGATTTTTTTTAAAACAAAATACACAGTCGAGTTGCGGCCAACAAGAGCACTCCCCATATGTATTTTCGGATTTTTAATTGGACGTTCTCAAAAAATTAAAAAAAACTGCCAAAAAAATAAAGAAAATAAAAACATGCACACTGCATGCATCAGACCGCTCTGCACGCAGCAATACAGGACACGTATCTTGCACTGCTACATATAGTGCAGCAAGCATTACTCAGAACGAGACTGTGGGATTAGTCAATAAACTGATTTGAATTTCTGACTGGTAAATTGAAAACTTCTTATACTTTTATGCTTTTATGTTTGAAGCTGTCATCATCTTGCCAATGAAAATTCAGAAGATCGGTGTCAATCTTCAAGTAATTTGATCTTACTTGATATGATTTTAGAATAATGTGAAATATTGATGACGTTTGAAAGTTAACTTTTTTAATATCGTGTAATGGACAAATTTAGTAAATTTCCCTTTGAGGATATTTTTATTTTTTTATATTATTTTAATACTTCAAGCTATTTTACCTTTGTTTAAATGACCAAAATCAAATCAAACGAAAAAATATTGAAAGAGTTCATTAAAATTGAAGTTTTTCATCTCATTATGCATAATAGTGGTTTCTTATATATCAACTGTGGTGCATTATTTTAAAATATTTCTTCTCTATTGGAGTCCCATAAATTATTGAATTTTTGAAATATGATCGTGTAATACTCTTTTTAGTATTTTAATTTTTAAAATAAAATCATAAAATTAATAAGAATAAAAATTAGGATTTTTAAAACCAAAGATTTTGCTTATGTTAATTTTAAAGTTCAAAATTTAAAAAAATATATTTTACACCAAGATAACAGACCTGTAACTCAACAATAATGGTGCGCCAAGGTTCGCCATATTGCTAATCTGTATTAGATCGTATCTTCCCAAATACGATATGATAGAGATTTGACTCGATCCGACTCGCACGAGCCCAACCAACGAGTTTGTTAAAATCAATGAGTTGTTTCTTAAAATTAATAAGTTTAACTCACATTTAGATAAATATATTTAATTAATTGATATAAAAGTATAATTTTATTTATCAAATAGGAAAAACTCAACTTAAAATATTCTGTTAAACATGTATGAGTCGGCACTATTCGGTTTGACTCAATGCGTATCAACGAATCGGGTCGGCCCATATACGAGTCCACTCATATGAGTTGGTACAATCCAGTACGATACGACAAATCTTGGGTGCGCCTTAGGTCAACTAAGAACAAGATACAGTTCACTAATAATCTTGTTGGCTATTTTAAAGACACACAGAATAAAGACGAAGGCGAGAACTCCAAAGATGTCCTTATAATTTCTTTTACTTGATTTTTTCTTCTCAAAGAATTACTTCCTTAAAAGTGAATGTGCTTAGAGAAGTAGAGAGAGAGAAAGAGAAAAGTAGTTTCCTCCTCTATGATAGAGGGAGACAAAATAAGAAAAGAGATAATTATCTTCTTTCTCTCTCTCCACTTCTCTATCTACTTATTCTTCTTTATGGCACCAATGACCAAGAATGCTTTATTCTTTTTTTTCTTTTTCAATGAAGAGCCTTTTTTTTTTACTTTTTGTATCTTGTTCATGTAGTATGATTAAGAATCTTTATCTACGTAACGTTATCATGTATTATTATGTATAAGTTATATTAATTATTTAGTTTGATGATTATGTTAATATATCATATTCTTTATTAATATATTTTTATTTGTGAAAAGGAGAAATATATTATTATATTTTTATTTTATTATTTAACTTATCATATATTTATCATATATTAAATTTTGAAGACAAAAAAATTAAACATTTGGGATGTAAATACTTTAACCAAAACTTATGAAGAAGTCATTCTAACGATTGAGTTCATTTTGTGTTACTCAAACTCCTTTCACTTCTAAGATAATTTTCTATTTATATCACTTGTACCTGAAGTCACTTTTGTATGAAGTATTTCAAAATAGTTCTCAAACATAGAAATCATTTGTGACCAGACCTTTACAAGTTATGCTATGCTCCCTCTCCCACGAAAGAAATGAAAAAGTCTGAATGAAACATGCATGATTTTGAAGTTTTCTGTATCTATGCATTTTCCATTCCCAAGAATGACGATTATTGTCGTTTGAGAATGTTGTATGATTGTATCCTATGAGATCAAATAGAACGTTGTATCCTATCAACAAGAATATTCAGAAGTTATTACATATTTAACATGTGTATGACGTCGACGAATGCCATGAGAAGGAGGAAATAACTGATCATGATTTTTTTAGAGCAGGAGAAATATAAAGCCTAGTTGGGGGGAAGTTTTGAAGCGACACCTCTTCTCACCCCCAATTCGATGTAGATTCATGGCTCCAAATTACATGTGGTCCAATCAAGAGCCGATTGTACGGCTTTGGGCAGTTGGAAAATCTTAGGACCATTATAGGGACTAGTGATTTTTCTTATTCATGCACATCCCCAGATAAGGGAGGTCTACCTCAGGAAGTTTTGGATCGACATATTGAGAAGAAGGTGGAGATGAGGCTGCAAGAGACGCGACAACAAATGAGAGATCAACTAAAGGAGGAGGTTAGTTAGGAGTTTTGCGCGGAGGTTCGTGAGATGATAGCAAAGATGACGTTGAAAATTTTAGGGGACATAAGGACGGCACAGAATTGCAGAGATGTTTCTGGTTTCAGTTTGACCATGCATCTAATATTTGAATGTTAGATGTCTGAATGTGTGAACGTAGATTTGTGGTTTATTTGCCCTCGGCGTTACTAAATGGCAGGAAAGTATGCCATCTAATTTGATTTTCTAAATCTGTTAGTTGAGCAATTTACACAAATTTTAAATGATTATATTTTGTTTATATATAATTTAAATGCTTTGAAATTTTAACTATACGTCTATTTATATAAAATATATTGAACTCCAAAATTTTATAATTTTATTTGTTTTATTTTTATTGTTATTTATTTTTTAGATTAAATGTGACTCAAATTTTAAACTCACTATTTGAACTTTAAAATCACTCATTTAATATCCGAATTTAATATTTTGTAAGTACTTTGCATATAGCCTAAATATCATGTTTTACCAGCTTGGTGATTTATTTATTTTTTTACTATTAATTGACTTATTTAATGAATTTTTAGCCCTAAAAAATAGATCTTGAAATGTGAAAAAAAATATTTTATATTTATAAAAATTAAAAATAATTTTCATGTATATATAATCTGTTGGAGTCAGTTTTGCATTAAAATGTATAGTACATCATTGCATTAAAATATTTTATACAATTTTATTTTATATAATTGTATAGTACATCATTGTGTTGCCTTTAAAATGTCTTATTTTAATAAAAAATATTATTTTAATATATGTATATCATTGGCTATATGATTAACGTTAATTTCAAATTATAATGAATTCTAATCTCTGTAAGACATATGCCATCTAATTTAATATGTGATATGGACAATGCCATCTCAAGAGGATTTCGTGATTTGATTTCAATGTACGTGTCCTTGTTGGATAGAGTATTATGTGACCTAACGGCAATGGGTAAAATCTATGAAACCCACTTCAAGATAGTGTAGTGGTAGGATATGTGTGATCTCCAAATCTACAATAGCCAAGACTTGGTACTATTGCCTAAGTAACTGGTATATGTATATGTGTAGCCCTTTATGTTGTGGTTAGGATGCTTGTCGGAGTAAGATATGAAATTGTGATAATTTGACACATATGTGAATTATTTGAATTTTTTTTAAGACATTACAAATTTGTTTTATGATATGAAGTTTTTGGATATCTGAATTTTGAAACATTTAACATGATTATATGCTACTAGTTATATTTTGAGTAATATGCTATGTGTTATGCGCCTCCCTATGTGTTGGAAGAATTATGTGATATGTTTATGACTGGTAGTTTGTTTTCAAGTAAAATAAGAAAGTTTGATATATGTGATAAATATTATGAAATAACATATTTGTTTTAGATTATTAGAAAATATATCCGATTTGATATAAGATATATGTGAGGATCATGTTTTGTATCATTCTCTTATTTGATCTATATGTAGTATTGTAAACTTCATGATATGATTTAATTACTATGTGAATTTTAATTATTATATGTTTAGTCTATGGAGGAGATGATGCCTACTAAATTTTGTACTCAATAAGTTCATTTAATAATTTTTTTGGAAAGGTAGCCAAAGAGTTGGACTTTATTCTAATCATGAGGAGTAGGTATGCTTGAAGTCTATTGGATTCGAAGTTAGTTGTGAATTTATGAGTCTTTTCATTTTAATAGATTGATGTAGTAGGAGTATTTGAGTTTATTATGTAAATTGTGAGATTTTAGAGAGTTGAAAGAGATTGATTACATTATTTAGAGATAGTTTTTTATTATGAGACTTTTGTAAATTGTATTGGCTTATTATTATTTGAAGTTTACGATGACTATTTATTTTGTAAATTGTATATGTTATGTTCTGTATATATATTGTTTCTGAATTCCGTCAAAAGTCAGACATAACTGGACATAAGATTTAGGGCGTTACAATAAGATTTTTTGTGTAATTGAAACGAGATGGACTAGAATATGTTGTCATATTGTAGAATGACTTTAAGAATATAAGTGGATTAGGATCTCATACCAAATTTGTTAGACCAATGGAAGGTAGTGGATTTTTGTTTGAGGGATTGGAAGCACAAGTTAGGTGGAATTGGATTAAAAAGAGATATTGGAGAGGCAAGCTTTTAAAGGAAGAGAACTTTCTTATTGCAATGGAGAGAAGGATACAAGAGGGGTTATAGGCTTGCAACACTAACTAGCACTTGAACTATTACAACTTGTCCTCAACCTTTGGTGGAGAATGATATTTATAGACCCTATGGAACATTCTAGTTCATAGGACCTAGTCTAGACTCTTCTAAGAAGTACATGTAGTACAAGGTAGTACAACACACTAGATACTTCCATGGATCCACACTTCTCTATAGTTAGTGTGGGAGAATTTTAGAATAGTAGAAAACTCTAAAAAGACTTTGCATCTAGACAACTTATGGCCCTTTCTAGAATATGGGCAAATTTAGGTAGATCCTAAAGACTTAAACTAATGAACCTATATTAATAGTGAGCCTACATAGAATTACAAATTACTCTTTTGCTTCTGATGTGTTTGGTTCATGCCAAACTTTCATCATATCCAAACAGGAAATTCCAGTCCAGTTCCTCCAGCGCCAGCTCCCCTTCAATGCCCTCCCCAGGAACATATGGATCAGTGGACATCGAGCTTCCAGGAGATAGTTGCGTCTCCATGGCCATTGTTGGGTCTCCTTGGTAAGATGATGTGCCTGCTGTAGAGACACTTCGGTCCACATCATCGGCGGTAGCACTAGTCCCGACCGTAGCCACGGTGGGTCGCCGGTCAAACGATCGAAGGCACCCTGATCTCTTGTAGACCCGGCACAAATTGAACTCACTTCGCAACTGCGAGAATGAAGAAAGGAAATGGGAAAAAAAGTGTGTACCTATGTGAACGCATGCATGGTAGACTAGACCAAGGAGAACGGTCGCCTTGTTTTGATGCAACTTAAGAAAACGGTGACAGGGTTATCGCATTTAAAATAATCCATTTTTTCATAAAATCATTTTCTGTAAAATGATATTTGGTTGTTCTGGGTAAACTTAAGTGGGTTTATAATAAACTTGAGAAAAATCTATGAAAAACAGATTTATGGAAAAGCTTTGAATTTATGGTAAATTTATTTTTTTGCTTTGTAAACTAAGTTTATAGTGAAAAATGCATTTAACATAAACATAAACATGTAGAACGCTTGCATCCAAGTACATCAATGTATTTCACTCACTTTTAATTTGGGGTTTTTGCAACTAACCTCCTAAACATGTAATATTTGTAGATAATCCCTTATATGATTTATATTTGCATATAATCTCTTAAACTTTAAAGATATTTGCATATAACTCTTTTAATTATGTGATTTGTTTTAAATTTTATCTAAATTAAAATATTTTTATTTCACATAAAAATAAAAATACTTTTTTTGATATTAAATACATATAATAAACTTACGAGTAGATGTATATGTAATTTTTCTTATGAGATGTATATATTAGTAATAGTTGTTGTACACTACCGAGTATATATGCAGCAAGTCGATGCACACCCCGTTGGATGTGCTGCCACAAGTGGCAGCTGCACATCTCAAGGGAGTGTGCGACGAGTATTAATCAACTTAATAACTTTCTGATAGAAAAATAATTTTGTGACACAGAAAATTGACACACATTTGACATCATATACATGATCATCAAAGGGGTGTCAAATTTCTATGTTACAAAACCGGTTTTCATCCGGATATGAGTTGCAGTGGGAACCTTCATTAGTTGCACTATGATTGCATATATACCTTTAAAGCTTCATCAGAAGTGCAGGATTCTTTGTATGCTTTGTACTCGTTCATCTTCCATGAGGTTTTGCGTCCATGTGGAGCTCTCCCTTCATAGAACACCATGGTCTTCCTGATCCCGATTACTCGGTTGTTGTGGATAACCTGCGTAGGGGAGCCGGTGGCTTTCCAGTAGCCGGACCTCGTACTACGGGTGGGTCTCCCTCCCTGGGCTTCCTTCTCCTGCCTAGGGCAGAAGAAGAACCACTGCTCGGGGTCCTGCACTGATTCCTCTCCAGACATCTCTGCGTGCCAATACAAGGGAGGTATCTCTGGTCAGTTTAATTCTGGAAAAATATCTCGTACTGGTGGGGGCACGTGTGGCCAATAAACAAATGAGAGCAGTGAGATTTTTTTTTCTTTCGTGAAATTCGACGCTGGCCGTATATATATATACTTTCATGAACAACAACTTGAGCTATTTCCGTAATTCATACTTCATAAGTATCATAATTGGCTTGGCGTAGTATAAAATGATGTGATGTATCGGTTTAATTATAAACATGGTTTTAGATGGATTAAGGTGGCGAAACAAAATTCAGATGACTACCTTTAAACAAATGGGACAAGACCTTAATGGTGATACTGAACGGGTAACATCATTGTTTCTAAAAGAATTGTCATACCTGTGGAAGTGGGCATGAAAAATAATAGAATTATGCATGATATGAGATCCACGTACGAGAAGAAAGGTAGGGGACCAGCTTGGGGGCAAGTTAAAGGTGCTAGATGCTAAATATACGTACGGGATATATAGTAGCATTATATATCTTCCTATTATGTTCCGTTTCTAGGCCTTGTAGAAAACAAAGGGAGACTATTATTGGATGTTATTTGATGTATCACCAGGCGGCATCACCAGTGTGAGACTGGAGGGATGATGGGTGTTTTGCATCACCGATGGGCAAACACGACATGCAGTTTTCTCTTATGTGTTCTCTCATGACAGATGAAAACATCTCCTAGCTAGACACAAGTTATTGATTATTCACTCAAAACAAAACAGCTGAGAAGAAAAAAAGGAGGAGAGGATAGATTTTATAAAGAAAAACATAAGCATAGCATATAACAACATAAAAATTCTTGTATACTCCATAAAGCCTGCAAGTCATCTCCAAGATAACAAGTTAATTTCCTCGTCGTACCTCTACCTATGTACCCCACATCTTCACTGGCAAACTTCTGAACCGCATAGCCCAGTGGAAAAAGCTGTTAGTTAGCTAGCTGTTCAATGATAAAGAGAGAAAGGAACGAAATAATTGAACAAGAAGGACGTCTCTGAGTAGGAGATGCTTACGAGGAAGCTCCGCTGGGTCATGGTTGTACACGTCCACGACGGGAATGATGCGTTCCATCTCCGGCCTCCGCTTATCCAGTTTATTTCGGAGGTAGAACTGCAGAAGCTCTTCCTCCGTTGGGTAGAAACGGAAACCAGGAAGGCGGGTGCTCATGGTTCTTCCCTCCCTTCTGCTGCTTCGCCTTCCTTTCTCTACACCTACACGACTCCTTCCTCACTTGTCTACTAGCTTCCTCTTCCTCGCCACACTTTGAGATCCTTAAAAGGAACTTGCTTGAAAATGAGAGGAAGGCATCTCTTTGTTTAGCAATTAAGGCAGTATTTATAATCTCACTCAAGGGGTAGAGAAGTAAGGAGGGGAAGAGTGGGTGGGTCTGCTGGTGGTGGAAGTGATGAGGATGGCTGTTTCTTAGAAATTTCAAAGCGGGCGGTGGTACGTCGTGTAGATTAATTAAGGATTGTGGAAAAAGAACACAGCCCGTGTGAAGGTACATTAGTCTCTCTCATGTGAGAGTACTGTTTTTGTTATTTTTTTTGAAGTAAAATGGAACAAAATGTACTAAGAATATAAATGATAAAATTTTTTAGATCATATAAGAAGGTAGTTAGAACTCTATCAAGACGAATACTTGCTGCAATCTCCTGTGGTTGTTGTGCGGGGCATGCAGTAGATAAATTGAAAAAAAAATGATTTTTTTAAAGGTTGGCCTCAACACACTCTACCTATCTGTAAAGGGCATTTGAATGACAACTAAAAAGTGCTAAAAAATCAAAAAATATTATCAAATTTGACCCATTAACCACTTTTTTTTACCACTCATTGGGGTTTCATGTTTTATTTTTAAATTTTATTTTGTCATCCCATCAAAGATCCTCTTTTATGAACATGTAAAGCTTGTGGGGCTTATTATAAAAACAAATTTAAAAAAAGAACTGCTTCGAAGCTCCACACTACAATAGCAAAGACATTCTCGCAAGTGTACTCATCTATCAAACTTTGGAGTTAAAGAAATCTGATTCCCTCGAGCATAATGGTGTGCTTCGTGGATCCACGACACTTGAAACCAAGTCCAACCACATATGCATAAACCCAACTATTATGACCACAAGCGGGTGCAAGGATAAGTGCAACACTTTCCCATGCCTCAAGCGCTAAGCATGTCTGTCACCATCTACAAGCAGCCAACGTAGGAAATATCGAGGCAGCTAATTAGAATTGACCCATCTGCCCCTTCAAAAACGGGATCCTTGGACACATTTCATTCCGCTAGTACATCACAAACAATGACGGCCACGTGTCATATTCGCACTCTCCTATATTCTTTCTCCTGTAATTTCTGCCTCTCTCTATATATCCCTAGATCTCTCTCATGCAATGTATCATCACATCTACCCCGCTTACGGAGAAAATTAGTAATTAAAAAATAACGAACGCGTGAAGAACGTAAGCACCAAATTAGGGGAGACTACCATGGCATTAGAGAGACCACAACGCGTGAAATCAACAAATTAGGACAAACGAAAAGGAGTTCTAGCTAGTTTACAAATTGGTCAAAAAAAGTACAAGTGTACATACGGCATCTCTCTCTCTCTCTCTCTCTGCATATATCAGAGAATCCAGGAGACATATAGCATTCTTCATCTCGATTTGTTTGCAGAATAAGTTATTCGAAATAATTTATATCAGAATAAGAGATATTTTATTTTGATAATAGTGGAGGACTTACTGACGGAATTTAAAAAATAATTAATTTTTAGATCTAAGATGAAATTGTTTATTTTTGTTATTCTGATATAAGTAATTCCAACACGGTATAAAGTATTATGCCTATCAAACTAAAATTAATCTTATTGTAAAAATAAGATCTTTTATTCTTCTCTTATTCTCCTATCAAATTGAGGCATCAGACAACTAGTTCCGTCAGTGTTGCAGGGAACGGGAATTTGCATTGGTCATATACGTGTGCAATACTAATTCGTCAATGACACTGCACGAAGCACACACACATAATACCGTGTGGAGACGAGAACGTGGCGGCTCTTTCCAGAATTCTTGCCCCGAAGCCTCCTTTTCCAGTTCAATGGAAGAGGACGAAGAATGAAGAAAGACTGTCATAAATTCCACTAATCTGGCTTTGCCTTGATTGAACAAAGCCACCACTATGCACGCTTAAACAGACACATCACCGCGTTGAAGGGTGACTGAGGTGATCGCATCTGCCCCATCTCTAGTCTCCACCTCAAATGTCTAGATTCTGTGGTGAACAGATGATCTGAAGGCGTCACTATGTCGCTAATTAATTGATTGATGTCAAAAAGCATCCACCTGCCGTAAAATGCATTGGGTATTAATTTGTTAATGTGACACCTTCAAAAGAACTTATCAAATAAATGTGAAAAATATGGTATCCAGGGAATGGAGAAAAATATGGGGAAATTAACCTATGGGTCGCCCGGGACTCAAACCCGGAACCAGTTGGATGGAGTAGGAAAGTTTTTCCGAACTTAATAAAATTGAAAACATCTGAGATATAGTTTATATCAGTCATAATTTTAACTATTGCTATTAATAATATCAATAATAGGCATTTAGATTTAGTTATGTATTCTATAAATCTTGATATTTATCTATTAAAATAATCCAGTATTATTGAAGATTTAATCGACACTTAGACTTGCGTTAAATTTTTTGTAATCTAGTCTTCGAGTATCCCAAGTCTTTAAAAAAATATTAGTGTCGAAGACATCTTATACCGAAACGAATACCCCAACCAAATGGGGCCACTAGAAACGAATTTAAGTCATTTTAAATAAGGACCTTAATTTGTCATTAAGCCGTGTGAGAGCAAGAGCATCTCATGATCGCAACACTTCTTTTGACGGATTAATTAGGACGTGTCAAGGGAGGCCTGTGGACGAGTAAAAGAAGGCAGAGTCTAGCGTTACCCCATGGGCCATGGGGAAGGATTAAGAATGAGCCGGTCATACGCCAGAAGTTTTGATCAAAGCCCACCAGAATTTCCCATAGATTGGCATTAAAGACCTTGAAGTCACTAGGGGACCCGACGACGACCCACCCCACACAGACAGCAACGCGGAATTCTCACTTCGTGGGCCATTAGTGGTCCAACGCCACCTACAGGGAGAACCACTAAGATCATGCTAGGGAGGACCCAACCCTCTGACGGGTGGAACCACGACTTCTCTAATCGTGTTATTTGTAAAGCTTCCATATTTGTAATCAAGAATAATTTGTTGCACCACCTGGTGTTATTAGGTCGTCAACGGTACAGTTGAGAAAAAAAAAATTGAAAATTTTTATTGGAAGGTTCCAATCCACCCTATTCGACCGTACAATCTGATTTTGGATCAAACGACCCGAAAAAAAGATAAAAAACTAAAAACCGACCCAAAGTGTTATTTATTATTCATTTAGAGTCAATTTTCAATTTTTCATATTTTTTTGGATCGACAATCTAAGATCAGATTGTATAGTCGAATAGAACACCATGAGGCCTTCCAAAAACATATTCAAAGAAAAATCATTTTCCTAACTGCACAGCCAAGCACACCATGGGACCTTTCCAAAATAAATTCTTTTTCCTGGCTGCACCACCAGGCGGCATAATAACACTTGGCAGTGCACCAAGGTATTCTCTTTGTAATTAGGATGGGGATGGCCCTGGACTGACAGTCTGATAACTAGAGATGCAAATAGATTAGATTTGATGCAGATCTAATGCCCTGTTTGGATAGAGTATCAAATTTGATCTTGTAATAATTTTAATATTAGTATTTTCATAACAAAGAGTATTAATATCAGAATGGATATAGTTGATCTTTTTAGATTTTCCGATAAAACCTGTGGCAGCACCCAAATAATCCTTGGGGCATAGCAGTCTATGCGGAGACAGGAGTTGCAGAACTATGTGGAAAAGAGGTGGAGGGGAGGGAAGAAAGAGCGTGACGCTTGTATCAAGTTTAATACAGGTCTATACATGTATTAAATTTTGGGTTTTCTTACTCTATGAATATTAATATTGATAGAGGTAACCAAATGTTTAACAAAAAACTCTATTAGCATTACTTTTAAAATTGTTACTAATATTTCAAGATGTATAGCAACTAAACATCCCGTAAGATAAATCTATGACCGTATTTGTTAAATTATCGATTTAAAAATGTTCTAACCTCTTTAAAGAATCTCATATATACAAAAAATTCTTTAAATATGTATGTGCAAAAGAATATATATATATATATATATATATATATATATAATTATTGTATAGATGAAGAATCCTATAATTGTCGAGTCTACCATCACTCTCGTGTCTAAAAGAAGAAGAAAATTTAAAATTTAGGGAATATATATATATATAGTGTATTTTTTCCTTTTCTTCAAGAAATGTTACCTATAGGTCCTATACTCTACAACCTGCAAAATGAACGCAACACGAGTTGCGTCTTCTCCGTTTCCTTGAATGTGGGGAGCCAAGTATTTACTTGAAGATTGGTGGGAGGTGTCTCGTGAAAAGGAGAAGAAACGACACATGACGATATTTTATCCATGGATTTTTTATTTTTTGGTTTTTATACTCTTTAACATTTCATATTACTTTCTACAATCTTCATATTTGTTTTAAGCCCTCCACAATCCTTAAATGATCCTTAAAAAATCCTTTCGGTTAGCAACCACTAAAAAAAAAGGAAATATTCATAGACTATTCCTTCCATATGATGATTGCTAACAGGATTAACTTTTTAAGGAACGTTATTATAAGAAGTTTAAAATAAATATGAGGATTATAGGAATTAGTACGAAATATTGAATGATTATAAAAATTGAAAACTAAAAAAATATTAATTTAATGTTTTTTAAATCTTATAATCCCCGGTACACCCAACTAAGTGTTATCAAATGGACCCTTAATTGGGGACCCTAGTTGATTCTTATACGTTACTACCTGATCATGGTTACATGTACGGAAAAGATGAGACAAAAACATAAGTAAAAATAAAGTATCATAAGTAGGAGTTTAAGAGTTAAGCTAACTCTGATGTTATCCTAGAGCATGTAACATTTTGATATTTGGCGGCTTCAATCACTTCATGATCCTTTGGTTTCCGACCAACTCATTTCATGTCTTGAATGTACTATTCAGAAATCTTCATGTCACAAATACAATATCTAACTAAACAAGTTTTTGTAAATGGTAAGATCATACCTGATCTAATAAGAATGCCGTACATAGCTTCCTTTTTTGCATTTATAAAAAAGATTATTTGGTGCAATGTGATATATTATAAAGTAATATATATTACGTCTCACATAAAATTTGATCTTTTACAGTGTCATAATGTGTCACATAAAGTAGATACAATAAGTCCTATCTGTAGCCAGTGGTCACTCCCAAGGGGAACCTCACGAAAACCTCGTTGGATTTCTCAGTAGCTCCTTCGCCGTTTCGTCGGCAGCATGGTTGCCACCGTGCTGACGCTTCCTTTGGGTGAGGGAGGCTGCTTGGAAGACTCCCTCTCCCACCGCCTCTCTCTCCGTTCACCGGTTTCTTTTTCGTTCCCTTTCTCTTCTTCTTCTTTGTTCTTTTCCCCTTTGTGTTGTTGCTCTTCCCAGCCCTTCCCTATCTGTTTGACCCCCCCCCCCCTCCTCTCCTCCATCCACCCTGTTCCCCTACCCCTTCTCTTTCTGCTCCTTCTAGCTCTCTTGTTTCGCCCTCCAAGCGTATAATGCAGTCTTATCATGCCCATTCGTCTGAACTCTACACCCTCCTTCGCTCGCCTTTGATTTAGGTCTAGCTTGCTGCTCCACAGTTTTCCCTCCGTCTCAACAGATCTGCCATTATCCTCTCCCCTACTTGTCGTTTCTCGTCCCCGCTCTTCCACCACTTCCTCTGTCGACACCCCCCCCCCCTTTTTTCATTCTTCACTGTTTCTTGGGTCTTCGTTTTGAACTTTTTTGGCTCCTACGTCTTGTGGGTCATTGGCATCGGCTACAGTTACTAGCTATCGTCCTTCCCCTTATTTCTTCTGTTTCCTCTGCCAATTGTATAGATCCTTGGCCAGAACTTCTGAAGTTCTACTAGACGCTCATGTATCGATGCCCATCACACACCCAGTCGAAATCGTCTTCATCCAAGCAGTTGGATTTTATGTCAGCATCCAAAACGTAGGCTCTTCATCCACCATGGACGGCGCTTCACTTGTTCCGGCAAGGTTGATTTCTGGTCATCTTCATATCTGGGCAGAGATCGATTTTATGGTGGTCTTCTTGGGCGATCCTTTTTCACCGATCACTGCATAAGTTCCTTCCTTACGTGCATCTGTTTTTTGCTTTGATCGTCCTTTGGTTTCTACCTAAGGGTATGACTCTGTCTGATCTCAGTGCCAAGGGCCATACCTTCTGTCTGTCCTCTATTGCTTCATATATTGGCGTATCTCCCGTACTTTGTACTCTTTGATCTTTGAAATGAAATGGTAGGATCTTTAGTGTCAAAAAAAATGTGTCACAAAAATTTGGTCTTTTATAGTATTTTATGATATTTTATGTCAAAATAAATAGTATTAAAGTAGGATCTAAAACAACCGTCCCTTAATGGAGTGGTTAAATAAAAAAATTGTTTTTAAAATTTTCTTTTAAGTGAACTTTTTGGTGCTTTATATATTTGTATAGGCCGATCTCGGATCGGATGACTCAAAAACAATTTGAAAAATAAAAGAGCGTTAATAAATTCGGCCTAGTAAAGATATTTTTTTATTATTCATTAAGATTTAATTTTTTATTTTTTACATTCTTTTAAGTCGTCTGATCGGATATTGACATGTACCAACATGTAAGACATCTCAGGACCTACTTAAAAAAATTCAAAATTATTTTTTTTATGACGGTGCAAATCACATCTTTAATGCAACAAATGTTACTCCGTAGATTGTGATTAGAGCCCAAACATGTGGTGACAAAGGAGTTACATCTGTTGCACCAGTGCCGCCGATTGATCAATCAGTCTGAACGACGTACGGTACATCTGAATTATTTTTTATTTTTTAAGATTATCTGATCAAAAATTGAATGATAATGATATAGATGGTAAATTATAATCAGACCTAAGCTCGTCGTATATATTCTTTAAAAAACTTATGCGCCTCCTAATTGTTATCCGAGCAAAATACGATCAGATGGCAGTTGGGAGACTTTGCAATCCATGTGTACTGTAATGACCACACAGCCGGTATCACTCGGTTATTACTCTGCCGCAAATGAAATTTTTTTTTTACCATGGATTGCAAATGTAAACCCTTTGGTAAGGAGAAGATATCCTCTTAACACACGTCAGACCACCGGACTCCAGCATTAATGAGAGGGGAAAGATCTAGATATTTGTCAAAATTTAAAATCATATGAATTATTTTTTTTTACAATATTTGACTTCCTCTCCTCTCAATACTGTTAGACTCTGATTTCAATATATACCGAGAGGATCTCCCCTCCTTGGTAATTAAATGGGGAAGGCCTCCTCGAGGCCCACAGGCCCTTCGTGTGGACTAACACCCACGACCACGAGATCAAATCTTTCTTATGACACTGCAAGCCTATCCAATTGGTCCCCGTCCGCCACACACCATTATCGACACAGCGAGCAGCAGCTGAGGAAACTACCTCCGGGGCATCCTTCACAGAAGGTCCATGGCAGCTGCAAGGCAACTCCTCCGGCCGTCACCATGCGGCTGTGCCCGCCCAAGCCTAACCCACACCACACCTCGGCTAACTTCCCCCGCTAAGCACAAGTTGCCCAGAAACGCCACGTCCGTGAACCCATGCGATTCCGCACGCCACCGCCTCTCGGTCGCCCTGCCGAAGGCCTCGCCCAGCAGCGGAGACGTCGTCTCCGGCGACGGCGACGACGGTGTGTCCCTGGGCACTATGAAGCTGCCGTCGGACACAGACCTCGCGCGGTTTGAGCTTCTGCTCTTCCAGGTTTGAAGTACTCTTGCTCTCTCTCAGTGGCCATGTTTCCATCTCTTTTCCCCAGGCTGAAGCAGTAAAATCTTGGTGATGTGTGGCTTGGTGGCAGTGGGCGAACAGCTTATGCCAAGGAGCTACTCTACCTCTCCCCGTCCCCCTGAAGGTTCGTCCTCTCGTCATTTCCCTATTTCTGAGTCCCAGATTGAGCAATACAGATGATAATAGAAGCATAATTTGATGCGTTAATATGCAACATAAATTTGAGATTTGTGTTAAAAGTGTAGCAACTTAATCATGCCTTTTCATCTCAACGATTTTTTTTTACAAGAAGAACACAATTTACTAAAAATGTCTTTAAAAGCTTCATCACTTTAAAGTGACCATTTAATCATGTGTTTTTTAAATATGTATCTTTTTTGAAAAACTAGCTCATTCTTGCATTATATATTTTTATAAATTTTAAAACAAATTTTATATATTAAAGTTCAGAATATCTCTCAGTATTTCGCGAAGTTTACAAACTTGTTTACGATTTGAGAGCTTTTCCTGGGGGCGGGCGAATATTGCCCCAAGTCTAGTAACTTGGCATCATCCTGCAAAGAGCAGGCTAGCCAACTTTTGAAGTAACTAAGGAGGTGTCTGGATTAGTGTAAAACAGAAATCATTAGATTCCAAAATCATTGTAAACGAATTCTCAATTTTGGTGTACTGTTTTTTTCTCCTGAAAATGAAATTAGAGACCTTTTTGTAAAATAGTTGATTTTCAGTTTTAGATTTCGATATTTTGCATCATTGAAACAAAAAGAAATCAAATCAAAGACTCATGTTTCACGTTAGACTTGTATTATTTCGATTGATGTGAAATATTAAAATCTTAATTCATGTCAATCCAAATTAAAAATAAATAAATATTATTATTTTATATCAATTTAAATGAAAGAAGTTCTAAAACTTTAGTATTGTTTTGGTTTGAGGTGAAGTACCGGCCCTCGAACATTGTAAATATAATATTTCTGCGAGATAAAATTGCGAAACTTTTGACAGTATTTTATGACTTTTTAGTGGATTTCAGATTTCAGTGTTTTGAATCAATCCAAACGATCCTGTAGAAAACATCACATTTTTTTGACACAAAATACAGCATTTTACAGCATCTTATTAACCTTTGGTGGATATCAAATTTCAGTGTTTTACAACAATCCAAACAATCTTCTAAAGCAAGAAGAACTAATAATTGTAAGGGAACTCACTGTGAACTGAACCTGTTGGTGCTCTTGGGAGGTGGATAGGTGGACAGGGTGAAAGGAGGTGCCAGGCTGGGCTTCGTGAACATGGGAGACAGGGAAGTCGAGGTGCCCGTGTACATAGACTGCCTCGTCTTCCCGGCGGACGGCGGCTCCGGCCCGATGTTCCGGGCCATCCGGAACGGTCCTCTCAAGGACAAGGTGGCCCCCGGCGAGGAGCGGATCATGAGAAGCCTGCTGCAGGCGCTGCGGACGTCCGTGGAGATTGCAAGAGTTTATTGATGCCATTTGGAGGTGGGATATATTGATACAGGCCCTCTTGGCTGATGCCTTGGGTGCTTGGATTTTAGCATTCATCAGTCTTCTTTTATTTTTTTTCTCTTTTTGTACTAAGCAGATCCGTTGGGATGTTGTAATTTGATAAGCATTACTGCAGTTACAGAGCATGGAATGGTTCCCTAACTGGTGGTGGAGACTATTTTGTTTCACATGGTTATGTTTAATTGGTTAAAACTGTAGGGGATAGTGAAATGCATAGCTTGGTTTACTCTGTTATATTGCTTTCTTGGAAAAGAAAGCATGTTAGATTTGTATATGAATTTTAACTGAAATGCAGTGATTAGAACAGAAACAGAATTTTGTTTGAATGAAGAAGAAGAAGAAGAAAGATGCTGATGGTATTGTCATAATTATCTAAAAAACGTAATTACGGCTTAACAAAATATGATGCAGTAGATTTTTCACTCTTTGGATTTAACACTACCATTGCATTGCCCATCAAGACCTCCTGTCATATGGATCCAAAGTTCCAAAAACTCTTGCAGTTAACTATTTTGATTAGTATCATGTTCATTCTTTTAACATCTATGGCTCATTGTAGGAAGTAAAAAGACATTCTATAATTTTCATTTTTAAGATGAAAATACTATTTGACTATCATTTTTAAACTTATGCAAGAATGTCTTTTTTAGTGTAATGTTAATTTTAAAGAAAATAATAATTTTGGGGGAAGGCCTTCCGAACATGAGGAGGCTTCAAAGTCATTCTTAATTCGTTTGGAATGATCCCTTCTTTCTTATATGGTTTTTCTAGAAAGATTACCAAAAACATTTAAGTTGGACTCATTTCTCACCTTAAGTAACAATGAGTTTCCAACAACATACGCCTAAGAATATCTTATTCTCTCTTTGGCATCCATTCTTGAAAAACTTCTTCACATTCTTCATTATAAAAAGTCAAAGCCATTCTCTACTCCCCATTCTTAGAATGAGAATACTACTTAGCTATCATTTTTAACTTATGTAAGAATGCCTTTTTTAAGATAATTTTAGTTTTAACGAAAGCAATGATTTTTTTTTTAGGAAAAGCCATCTAAATACGAGAAGGAGGCTTCAAAGTCACTATCATTCTCTCTGGAATGACCAAGCACGTAACACGAGACCAAGAGGGATACGTAGATTATCGCTAAGTCCTAGTAGGAACACGAAGAATCTATATGGGAAATGGTATCAGTGAGGAAGTCTTTAGAGTCGGTACGTACCAACTCAGACTGAAGACTAGACGCATACTAATCTTACATAAAGTATTCTATGTGCCTATAGTTTAGCATAATCTACTTTCCATTTCGAAGTTATTAAAATTATGCTTTACTATTTTGTTAGCTAGCAATGGTATGGATATTTCTCTGAACAATGTTTTGTATGGACATGGTTTGTGTATTAATGCTTTCTTCAAATTGGACTTAGATATGGATAGTTTTGTTTCTTCATTTTTGAATGTGGTTGATGATAATAATAAAGACCTTGATTCTATAATTTAGCACGTTCGCCTAGGACATATAGGACAAGACAAAATGACTATATTAGCTAGAGAAGGTCTATTAGGCTCACTCGCTAAAGTAAATCTGCCAACAATGAGTCTTGTTTGGTTGGAAAAGCGTGTCGTAAGCCTTTCAGAAAAGCTAAAAGGGCAACAAAGTCACTGCGACTCAATTCATTTTGACATTTGCAGACCAATGAGTGTGAATGCTCGACATGTGAATTCATATTTCCTCACATTTATAGATGATTACACGTGATACAATTATGTTTATCTGATTGCTCATTGCTATGATGCATTAGATTACTTCAATTTTTTCTTAGCAAAAGTCGAGAATTAACTGGAAAGAAGAGTAAAGACTCTTCGAAGTAACTAAGGGCGGGAATATCTTTCAGAGCAATTTAAAAGCTTATGTGAAGAAAAAGAAATAAGAAGACAACTTATTATTCCATACACTTCACAACAAAATGGTATTGCCGAGAGAAAGAATAGAACTTTGTTAGATATGGTTAGGTCAATGATGACACACACCAATCGCTTAATAAGTTTTTTAGGGGATGCTCTTTTGACTACGGCCTATATCTTTAATCGTGTGCCTTCACAATTAATTCCTTCAACTCCATATGAATAATTGATCATAATGCATATATCAAAATTTTTATATATATAATTGATCATAATGTATATATCAAAATTTAAATATGAAGATAATAAATGAGAATTTTTATTTATTTAAAATATTTGAGTCATCGCATTTACAGTGATCAACTTTTCTGATAAACATATGCATGCAAACTGTGTTAAATGCATCTTAAGTAGGGATGTAACTGTTAGTTTAGGTGGCCTACAAGCCAATCTGACTATGTAAATCTCGTTCATTTATTAATATAATGGCATAATATTTATTATGTGTAAATCGCATTAATTATCGTTTCATAATGAAGTCCGTGAATATGTGCTATAGTGATCAGATTATGATGAGATCATACTAATGAGACTGATCACTTAAACACACATATTCTTAATTGTTCCTAGTCGGAGGATATTCGAGAAGGACATCGGATATCCGGTTAGACTAGTACAGATTACTCCTGCTCATATGATGAGGGTGATTGATCTCATAAGTCACTTGTGTGGAGACACTAAGGCGAATCTGTAGGTGCTCATTGGAGAATGAGTTCACTGAACTGATCCGACTGAATCGCTGGATGATATTGTACCTCACTGTCAACCAGTTTGATTCTATTGTCGCAGTTGCGTGGATGGTCCTCGGACCTGAGACACCAAAGACACCTTGTCGGTGGACTTCTGTGCTTTGACCTTGGTTTACGAATCTCTAGCCACAGGATTCTAATACGCCAAGGATTGAGTACAGCGGAATACCGTCGAAGGGAATTGTGTGTTAATAAGGAATCATTCGCTCTCGGTACTTAGAGAGATAATGCTCTCGGAAGGATGCGCGAAAGTCCCTGGCCAGGGCGGACGATAATATCGAGAAAGGAGTTTTCCGATATTCATCAGCGGCATCCAATCCAAGTGAGTCGGCCGGTTAGGGTTTGACAGCTCGCCATGCCCTGAGTTGACTCGAGAGCATTGTACGAATGAATGATTATATCCACGCGGTAACTGTCGGCCGAAAGGTTCCAAGAGTGGGTTACTTAACCCCAATACCTTCCGGGTTCACGCGGTATTGCTTGGCACCCAACGTAATCGGAGGCCCGGTCGAATTCGATGTGCGACATCAATTCGATTGATTAATTAATTAATAAAGGGTTGTTAATTGATTAATAAAGCCAGTGAGGAGTCACTGAGCTTGTTGGGCCATTAACTGGACTGGTACTTGGGCCTAGAAGGTCACACGCAAATGATTCTCAAGACGATGGATAAATAAGTGGGTTTTATACAAACCGGGGGTTTTTATGAAAAACCACGCGGTTAGTATAAAACATAGCGAATGGGCTGAGCAGGCCAAGCTGCTGCTAACCCTAGCCGCCCTTCCTCAGTTTCTGTCTTTCTCTGGCGTCCAGGCAGATCCAGATCTGCTTCGCCGCTTCTCCGAATCCCGCGTTGCGGCGATCATTGCGGCGACCGACGGAGGTTTCATGGGCTACGAAGAACGAGGAACGTGAGGATATCCGTCGCGAGGAGGATCGCGTGGACTTCGCTAGAGGTCAGGCACTTGCGCGGCTTGCGGTGTCGTACCGACGGAATCGAACGGTTGCGGATTCGAATCCGCACACGATGAGAACTTCGATTATCTGATAATCGATTTTTGATTTTCGAAACGGGAACGGATCGCTGTTTTAATATTTTATTTTTTGCTGCGTAAACGATCCGGAGAAACCCGAGAAATCCAACAGTAACTTGGGCGGATTAGGTTGAGTTGTATGGTAATTTAGATTCTAACTCAAATTCAAAATAGTGCAGCCCAATTTTAGTCCAACCCAAATTCAACTTAGATTAAATCTAAATTCAGTCCAAATTCAACTCAAATTTAGTAGTGGATGGGCTGAGTTGGTTTGGACTAAGCTGGCCCAATTTGTAGAAAGTTTATTAGAAGCATTTTTATATTAATTAATGTAAAAGTCAATAGGTCAAATTGGATCAGTCCAATTTCAGCCTAGCTCAACCTGAATTTGACTAATGTTAACCCAAATTTAACCAATCTAGTTTAGATAACTTGGCAATCTAATTTATTATAATATAGGCTGGCCTGGCCCACTAGCTGGCTCACCCAATTGATACCTCTAATCTTAAGTTCTCTGGACATCACGGTCGTAGATCTATACACTCCTGGGAAAATTAATATAAGCTAACACATGGTGCAAACAACTGGAGCAATCCATGGTTGGGTTTGAGTAACTAGAAAGGGTGACTGGTTCTGTTACGGCCCAATAGGCCCGCCCGTCCTGCGACTGCACACGTGCAGTCGCGCCACAGTCCCCGCCACGGCGAGGCGAGTCGAATCAGGGGTATATCCGTCATTTCGCATCTCACAGCGGCCCAAACCCTAACCATCTCACACGTTGGCCATCTATAAAAGGGCACCGTAACCCCATCACCCGCCGTCTGCTGCAGCCTCTCATCGGCTGCCGATCGCGCACGAAGGGGCAAGCGGCGGTCGGGCACGATGCAGATCTTCGTGAAGACCCTGACGGGGAAGACCATCACGCTCGAGGTCGAGAGCAGCGACACCATCGACAATGTCAAGGCCAAGATCCAGGACAAGGAAGGTTTGTGTTCTAGGGTTTTTGTGATTTGCTTCTTCTTCGATCTCCTCTTCCATTTCTGCTGAATTTCGAAATGTTTCTGTGATTGTTGCTGCTTTTTACTTCGTCTTTGATGTGTTCTACCGCTTTGGTCGGAGTTTGAGATCTGCTCATGGAGGTCTTACGGGATGGCGGTGTTGATTATGTTCTTTGTTAATGGGTGCTACAGGGATCCCGCCGGACCAGCAGCGGCTGATCTTTGCCGGGAAGCAGCTCGAGGATGGCCGCACCCTCGCCGATTACAACATCCAGAAAGGTAAAGCCACCACTTCGCTTGTCTCCCTTCTCTTTTGGGGTGATCTTTCTTGGTTCTTTCTTTTGGTTTGATTTTGTGATTTTTTGTTTACTGGAACTGGTCGTTCATGTCTTCTGATCAGAGTCGACCTTGCATCTGGTGCTGAGGCTGAGGGGAGGTATTATCGAGCCTTCGCTCATGGCGCTCGCGAGGAAGTACAACCAAGACAAGATGATCTGCCGGAAGTGAGCATCCTGCAGATTTTTCTCTATGTCAAATGTTGTTTATTCTGTGGAGGAATATGGGCTATCATTCATGTCGCTTGGTGAGATTTTTGAGATGTGATGTGCTTCTATGCCAGTGTCATATGGTTTGTTCATAAACGTTTGCTTTCCTTCTTGAAGCTGCCCTCCTTCTCCCAATTTTAGAGACGTGGCACAACTTTTGATCTCTACTTCGGTTTTGTTCTTCGTTTGATGTCTTTTTACTTTTATGTTTGCCTTTGCTCCCATATTTTTATTGTTTCCTCTAGGACCTGTCCCAAAAGTTCTTTTGATTTTTGAGTTTTGCCGTCTTTCTACGATGTGAATACATCTTTGGATTATGGGAATTTTCCTCTTCGTCTAATTATTATGGGACTATAGTTAGGTTACTCCACACTTCTTGTTATGTTAAGGAGGCGCTATAGGCCCGGAAAACAAAACCTCCCTTCAACTTTATCAGCTGGCTTTGATCTATTTCAGCTGATTTTCTCGTTGGGAACATACCAGAAGCTTTTGCCCATTTGCTTGCTTTGTTCATTAATTTACTTTAAAAAATCAGTTTTTTCCCCAGACGCTTCCTCCATCTTCAGATTTCCAGGTTGGATTTGATTAAATTCGGCTGATTTTTGTTTCGGGAAGATGATAATGGAAGGTGTAAGTTTTATTTTCTTCTAAAATTCCTTTTTCATAGAGATAAACATCTGTATTTGATGTAAGGTTTGATTTTGATACTTCAACTGATGCACTGCCGAACTTATTTTGGTGAGCAATTTGAAGATGAGAGATTAGTTTTCACCTAACGAACTGATGTTTCTTCATTTTGAAATGATCCACGGATTTTCTTTCGTTCTTGTTGGTGTTATGTCTGATTGTTCTATTTTCTACTTTTTATAACTGATTGTGGCGGAGCTTTGGAGTTGGAGATTGCCAAAGGATTGACATGTATAGCTCCCTAGTTTTTTGTGCAAACAAATGGAGTCAAGCTTAGCTGAATGTTTACCAACTTATTTGAATTTTGAACTATACTGGAGTGTTTATTTGAATCTGTTCCTGGGCATAAACAAGCCAAGTAAATATATATCAAGCTCACCTTGTTCATTAGGTGAACTTTGAATTTTCTTCAAGTTTGACTCGTTAGTCGAATGGGGTGAACTAAGCATTTATCAAGCCTGATCACGAGTTGTTATCCAAAACAGAGCTAGACAGGGTGATCCTGTGCACCCTTATCCTGGTTTGTAATTTTTGTATCCCTTGCTATCTATGTAGTCAGAAGCGAGAGGCGAGAGAGGCGATTAAGGGGTCGCCCCAGCCTCAAATGCCTAGGCGATTGCCTAGGCGTTTGAGGCGACGTGTTTCTACCATACAACACCGTGAAGGAAGAAAATGACAATATGAGGATAACTAAATAAAATATTCAAGATAATCATATATAAGACTTTGATAAACATTGATCATGATCAACATGTAATTATCAATTTGTATAAAACACTCATATATGTAGTGCATGGTCTTAGGAAACATCAAAAAGAAGAAAACAATGTAGCAGCATGTAAGAAGAAAGGGGAAAAAATGTGGCAGCACGTAAGAGAAAAATATTATTGGACATTGTTAAAAGAGACATTCACTTTAGAATAATTAAGAGCAAGAAAAGCAGTACCACATAATTAAAAACAAACAAACATTTGACATAGACTTTACAGGCAAGTGCCTATGTGAGTGAGGCAAACATGAGGCGAGGCGAGGCACTCTTGGCTCGCCTCAACCTTTTTCATTGCCTAGGCGAGCGAGACGATCGCCTTTGATAACATAGCTTGCTATCTCTTTTATTGAATCAGGAAAGCACAATAGAGTAGAAGTTGGAGATTAGTATGCAGATCTGATATACCGTGTTTAAGTAACCACCTAATCTTAAGTTAGGAGTTTGCTAGTCTTTCCTGAAGTTTTATATTTCTTTTTTCTTTGAAGAACCCTTTGTCTTATTTCTTACTGTTTGTTCACTTTTCATTTCATTCTTTCACATTTATTTTTCAGCTATTGTGCCTCTCTAGTGTCCTGTTTGTTTCTGTGAATTTACATCACCTTTGAAAGCTTGTATTTTGCAAGCGTGGTCCTTAAGATCGCCTTCCTTGCTTGATTTGTTCAAAATCATGCTTTGTGGAAGCGTTTCGAGTCATAACCACGCAATAATAAAAATGTGTTTCAGGAAGAAGTTTCTTCTTCTATGGATCCTTTCCTATGATGTCTTTGGTGCAGTGTCATCTCTGTAACCTGCATTTGGTCTTCTTGAGGACTCGTGGATATGGAAAGAAATAGTACTTTGTGGTCTGTTTCCTCTTTGTCCTATGAGTTTTGATAGGAGTTCCTATGCTTATGGTTGTTCTGTGATACTGCCTTTTTAAGGGGGAAGATATTTGCATTCTTCTGTTGCCTGCTACAAGATGTTAGATTGTCTAATTTTTTTTCTTTACTGATTCTTTTGTCTAGGTGTGTTTAATTTTGCTTTGTGTGCGATAGAAATGAGAAATGTGGCTGCAGTGATGAATCAATTAGATGCGTGAAGTGATATTCCTCTCATGAACTGAACTTTTGAGGCATACATGTATTCTGACCTGCCACACAATCCTATGCTTTGTCGCCTTAATCTTGAATGAAAGGATTATTATGGTATTTGCATTCTTCTGTTGCCTGCTTCAAGATGTTAGATTGTCTAATTTTTTTTCTTTAATGATTCTTTTGTCTAGGTGTGTTTAATTTTGCTTTGTGTGATAGAAATGAGAAATGTGGCTGGAGTGATGAATCAATTAGATGTGTGAAGTGATATTCCTCTCATGAACTGAACTTTTGAGGCATACATGTATTCTGACCTGCCACACAATCCTATGCTTTGTCACCTTAATCTTGAATGAAAGGATTATTATGATTTAACCGATTTTTCATTTCACATCAAGGAACTCATCTTTACATAGCTTTGCTAAATTTCTGAAAGGTTAACAAGTTACCTTTTTTTTTGACAACTTGTTTACTATCGTCAAATTCCTTTGACTGCAAATGGTAAAAGGATGTAATGGATGTGATGATAGTGGTTAGTTATCTCCTATTAATCTTACGTGCATGTAGTGGTGATGAAGATAGTGGTTTAAAATGTCCTATTTACTTTACATGCATCTTTCCATGCCTTTATTCTTTCAGGTGCTATGCTAGGCTTCACCCTAGGGCTGTGAATTGTCGGAAGAAGAAATGTGGTCACAGCAACCAGGTAGTCATAATTTTCCTGCACAGTAATATTTTGTTACTATTGTTGTGAAGCTGCATTGGTCTAAAGGAGATTTTGAAGTGTATCTCATAATCTGCTGACCCAATGCTGTTGTTCCACAGTTATTCCTGAACTGAATCAGTCATTTGATTGTTTTACCGCGCATCAAACTGGCCCTGATCTCATTCTTTTCTTTTGCAGTTGAGGCCCAAGAAGAAGATTAAGTAAACTCTTTCTGGTATCTCTGGGCTATGTAGTGTTCCAGTATTTTCCTTTTGGGAATACCTGCGATGTGAAGAGGGTAGTGAGGTTTTGGCAAGCACTTTCTGTGGACATGTGTTCTTGTTTGCTATTTTTATCCATGTAGCAATAACTGCAATTTAAGTTTTGAACTGTTTGTTGTTCTATTAGGGTCTAGTTATTGCCTTGTTCCATGTAGTCTTGTTCTGCGGTTTAATTTATCTCTTCCAGATGGTTCTTTTGTGCCACTTAGTCTCCAAAAAAAGTGCGTTAATCTATGCTGCGAGTTCATGATTATTGCGGTCGTTCTCAGCATGTTTAACTGTCTTCAGAAGTGTGGTCGTTCACCGTATGTTTGACTTTTAGCTCCAGTACATTCGCTTGGTAGTTGACGGTATAGTTTGCTTCGCTTATGAACGGTGTAGAGCCCGGGGAAAGGAAATGGTGGATGGAGTTGGTTTTTTCAAGTAAACCCTTGACAGGTTCCATGTAAGTTGGCAAGTCCCTGCTTAATTCTTTTGTCTATATATAAACCCCCGTAATTCGTACCAAGGTGACCCGTTTATTAGATCGAAAGATTCCGTGTAGATTAGCAGCGTTGTTTGAAAACAGATGCATTAAGCTTGAATTATCAGACACTACCTCAATCAAAGTTCCACATTAGTTCCACCTTTTCATTCATATGTTATGTTTTTAGACAGAATAACTTTGCGGTAAAAGCTTGCAGCCCCAACCCACAATGTTTAATTCTACAAAAAAAGACTAACATAAAATTTATCTTTATTAATTAATAATTTAATTAAATAAAATTACTTTGCACTCGGCGAAAAATTTTGGCTACGCCCCAGGGTTCTATGATCACAAAACTGGTTTTGTTATACCCGACGATCCAATTATCTACAAATAAAGGATTCATCGAGGGCCTAACATCAGCCCGCATGCAGAAACCTTTTAGTGTTGGAAGTGGATGCTCAGAGGTTGTCAATAGGTACGTACGGGCACTGGGTGCCCTGTGAAGTGGAGAATGCTGTTTAAGGGTCTAGCTTACGTGAAGGATAGGATGTGCTTAGGTCACGTAGGAATATTGGGGCCCCTTATATCCCCAACTGCATAAAGTCCATTCTTTGCTTCTCAAAAGAAATGCCATCTTAATGATTAACGGAGAAATAAATCTATTATGTGTAACTTGCATCAGGTGTCTAGGGTGATTTCTCAAAGGGCCAAAGGCCATCTTCCTGTGAATTATCTACAACGAAAAGGCTGCGTTGTCACCTTCACGTAGCTAATCTTTAGCCATAACAAAATCTTCTAGAAACCTCGAATAGCCCAGCGGGGCAATGGACCAACAGCAAAGCCACCAGGAAGGGCTTTGGGCTCTCCGCTGCGGTGGAACAAAAAACCTTAGTTCATGTTGGGCGTCCCCACTTGCCATGCCTTCAACCGTAAGACCTTCACTGTGGCCTCCCCATTGTTGAAGGCGTATAAATGTGCTTCGGCTCCCACGGCCTCAACGGGATAGACGCGCAACGTGATGCAGGTCCTCCCTCCGGCTCCAAAGCTCTCCACGACAGAAGTGTCGATCTGTTTGATCATTTCAATAATAGTGAGAATTAGTCGCACAGATATCATATATATGTGACTCAGAATTGATGAAGAGGAGGAGAAGAGGAAAAATATTGTTCAAATAGGATAGATATCTCTCTCTGCGAACATTACCAAGCTTCTCATAGATATCTTCCCCTTCTTTCCTATATCCACGTCCACGAAACCTCCAAATGAGGGTTTCCAAGCGCTGGCCGTGGTTGTTGACCTGGACATGTGATGAAGAACCACTTAGACAATTCAAAATCCGATTTTCCCACTGTGCATCTCACTGTAATCCACTCTGTGTTTATGTGTAGAGAGAGAGAGAGAGAGAGAAAGAGAGAGAGAGAGAGAGAGAGGACTTAGTCTCTACGACCTGCGGAACAAAATGTGAACAGTTCGAATGTGTCGTCGTAGACATAAACAACCAGAGACGGTCGAAGCTGCATACCTGAAGGGTGACTGAACAGTCCAATAGTGCATACCTCTCGTGAATCATGATGTGATCCTTCCCTCCTAAATATAGTGTGGTGTTGTATGTGTTTTGTGGTGGGGGGATTCGACGAACCTGCTGGAGTCATGGCACATAAGGACCACATGCTTGTTGTGGAGCGCCTTGAACACCCGGAAGAAGACGGCAGTGCGCTCCTGCTGGTCCGCCGAGGCCAAGACCCAGAGGCCGAAAGGCCCGACGCCGTCACCCACGTCGGTGCCCTTCTGGCTGCACAGTGCCTGCGGGTCCGTCCAGCTGGGGTCGAAGTTCTCGGCCTTCTCCAGCTCCGACACCACGAACGTTGCCTCCACGTCTGCCTGCAATAAGCCACAGACGAGGAGAGGACGAGTTGCCCTTAATTAGCTTCTTATCTTGGGGTGAATACAAATTAAGCTGACTTGGTTAATGTTGCTCAAAGGAAAATGCTTGCCAAAGACCATGCATAAGATTAAGCAGGTCTTAGGCAACATATATAACAAAAGGACCTAGTACTATCAAGCTATCAGCATTGATATCCTGAGTCACGAGGGTAACGAGGGGTTAGTGCACTATCACAGGGAAGGAAACAGAAGTATATGGATGAATTATCTGAGATGTGGTCGAAGGAGAACGAGATCCTTTGAACTTTCGTAAGATGTATCTCTGTACATCCCACTCACATCATTCAAAGATAAAATTGTTGTTTATATATTAAGATGACAAATTTTGTCTTGCTGACATCTTTGGTTAATGTGGGTACAGTATACAAAGTCTATCATATTAAGGTCCAAAATTCAGTGAAAGGGCATCTAAATTTGGCTAGATTTAATTGGGAAAATAGCATTGCTTCGGAATTGAAGTGGTGACGCAAACGTTCGGTTGTTCAAGAAGCTACGAAGATTTGAGTTCGGAAAGAGGTCCAAAAGATACGATGGCATAACTAATTAATCAGCTTCCTTCCGTTACAAGGAGCTGATAATTGGATTCATGACCCTATTGAGTCAAATATATTTGTCACAAAGTTAATTTGTACAGCTGATCTAGACTGAATAGTAAGTTGGAGACGTATGAACAATTTAATTATTAGATGGATAACAATGGATCATAAAATGCTGAAGTGCGTTGGCGAAACAAGTGATGGATGTCCGAATCAGTTAAACTAAATGCTAACATATGGCTAAAGTTGGCATGCCACAGCTGTTAGAAGGATAATTTCTACTCAGAAAAGATGGGGAATACATGTGTCATTAAATACCCAGTTAAAGCATGAATTAATTAAGTTGGATGGTATACTCAAAACCAAATCAAAATGACAATAATGAGATTTGTAGTAGTCGATTTGAAAAAAAGGGACTTAGGAGTGTGGTCTTTCAATGAAAATAAGTAACAAATAAAAGAAAGAAGACTCGCCTGTGAGGTATGGATCCCTTTAACTTCGAAATGCTCCCCCTTCTTCAGCTCCACCTTATGGGCTTTAACCTTCTCGCCCCTCAGCTTCTCCAACTCCTCAACTGGCCACTGCACGAGCTGCTTGCCGCCCTTGTCCAGCGAGATGGTCCTTGGAATTGTCTGAAGTACGAAAATTATCTCATGTCACATTTGTCATCCTTTAGTTAGGTGATTCAATATATCTATAAATTCTTTTTTTAAGAAGGAGAATTCAAATTTGAGTAACATGAATATGTCTTCTTAAAAAGGATAATCGTGCAAAGTCATAATCCTTTCATATCTATTCGAGCGATATTTTTAGACTTGAGATAGATATATAAATAACGTAGCTTAATTGCAGACCACATGATCTTGGGAGAAACATACATGGTGCAAGGAGGATGTGCATGCATGGTAGCTCACCTGAATCCCCGCCCAACCCTTGGAGACGTCGCTGGACTTGGTGTCGGACTCGTTCGACCACCCCCACAGGATCCTCCGGTTCTTCACCGGGTCGAAGAACGTCTTGGAAGCGTAGAAGTTACCGTAGTCGTACCTCAACCCCGTGTGGTCGTCGCCGGACGTCTTGTCCGGCACGTATTTGCCCAACTCCGGGTGGTACTTTCCCACCGTGTAATACTCGTACCTGGTTAGGTCCAGGCTCACCTTCAGCACATGCTTCAGGTCACTACCGGTGGCCGACGTATCCAACCCGCTCTTGTTCCGGAGCGACACAGGGTAGAAGTCCGGGCACTCCCACATGCCGGTCCAGGCGCCGAGTGCAGTGGGTGCGCGGCCTTGGTCCAGTTGGCGAAGTCCCGGCTCTGGTAGAGAAGCGCCACCCCCGCGCTCTCCTGCCGACTGCCGACCAGCACGTTCCACTGCCCGTCGTTGCCCGTCCACGCCGTCGTGGGGTCACGGAAGGCGCTGGCGTTGATGCTGGCGTCGGGGGCGATGACCGGGTTGTAGTCGGGCTTGACCCACTCGCGGAGGTAGGGGTCGGAGAGGTTCTTGGGGAAGGCCACGTTCTGGACCTGGTGATTCTGGGGGTCGATGCCGGTGTAGAGGATAGCGGGCTTGTTGCCGGGGAGGATGGTGGCGGAGCCGGACCAGCAGCCGTTGTTGTCGAAGGGCTTGGAGGGGTAGATGGCGGGGTCGAGTGGAGTCCAGTTGATGAGGTCGGTGGAGACGGAGTGCGCCCAGACGATGTTCCCCCAGACGACGCCCTTAGGGTTGTACTGGTAGAACAGGTGGTAGACGCCATTGTAGTACATGGGCCCTGCAAGTTTTTTTTTTGGTAATTCGTTCGCCATTTCATGTCAGAGAAGCAAAAACTTCCAGGAGGAACATACCGTTTGGATCTGTCCATTCTCGTACGTTGGAGAGTTCGGGGGCGATTTGAAGGGGGAATCATCCAATAGCACAAGATAGGAAAATGGGTTAGATAAAGGATAATATGAAGCTAATGATAAGTCAGTGAAACAAACAATACAATATATAGGCATTCCCCTCTTGTTTGGATGGCCAAGTAACCCTTATTTTACATGTTTTGAATTCGTAGGGAGAGAAGAGCAGGAAACGTACCATTCATCCAGTTCTTGGGGGGTTGGAAGTGGTACCCGGTCCGGTGCTTCCCTTTAACCGCTGCCGGTTCGTAGTTCTGCAAGTGGAGGTGCACCGTGTGGGATGCGTCCACCTGCAGCCTGTTCCTCCCTACCACGAGGAGAAGGAAGAACGTCATGAGAACCCATCTATGCAGGACTTTGGAGAACCCCATGGACAACGCTTAAGGATGATGTGAAGTGCTGATGGACTGGACAGGAGGGAAGGATGGAGTAATATTTATAGGTAAGAAGAAGTGCGATGGTTAAGACAAAAGGGATAGAAGGGAGAGGGCGACAATGGCTTGCCATATCTTGGTCTTGCTGGGGCAATTGGCTGGTTGGGCTTTCGAAGGATACTTCCTTTGGTCAATATTTACTATTTATTTCGGAGCAGTTCCAGGATTGTCGGAGGTGTGACTTGCGAGAAGAATGGATTAGTATGTATGGCATAAATGTACTCAGGAGGTCCAGACTTCAGACAAATGCTTGGCCTAACTTGGGTATGACCCTCGTGAGCCCAGGCTCCACAGGTGCAATGACCTTTGTATTTCACTTCTATACATCTACACTTAGTTAAATTTGCAAATTTGCTGCATTGGCAGCTGGTACTTCTTTTTTAAAAGAAAATTTAATTTTAAGTTTTTTTATGGCCCCATTATATCCTACATGGTCATACTACTTGATTTTTTTATGGCCCCAGTTTTCATTTTTCCATCTTTTTTGGTCGTTCGAATATAAATCAAATTCTACAACTATGTAGCTTGGGTTGCGGCTTCCAAAAAATAGTTTCTTAATAAAAACACTGGCAGCCAGTGCAGGAAGTTTGACTATTTCAGTGTTTATAATTACACGTGGCGGCATTAGAAAGATGAGTGTTCTTAATAAATTTAAAGTGATTCCCTAATATTGGTGTTCATTTAAAAATCTTAGGAAAAGCTAATTTATTTTGTTGCTTTTGCGCCCGTCAAGATTTGGGTCGGACCAAGTCAGACTAGCGTTTATGGAGTCGATTTGACTATATATATAACAAATTCAATTTGAATCATGTTGAAAAGCATGTTTATGCAAATTTAGGCACCATGAAAAAATAGACATCGCTGTGGCAGTGATCTACCATAATCGTCGCCATCATCCTAGCCTTTTGACTAAGGGGTCATAAAATACCGTAAAACATCGTAAATGACGTTTTTCTTTTGTTTAGATTAGTTTATATTATTTTTTCATTCATTTAAGAGTGCCGTAAATTATTCTAAAACCAGCTGACCCTCAAAATGTTTCTTGTCACTCAATGAAGGGAATTTTCACCCTCTTGGGCTCAGCCCATTATCAACAGCATGTAGATAGGCATCCCCAGCTAGGGCTGACCCGCGGCCCATCCAGTCCCTTCCTCTGGGCATTCAAGAGGGATGAGCACCGCATCCTTAAGAATGGGAGCTGGACATGTCCAATCAAGGTAACTAGATTATTTTACTTTCACTCGATATTTTATTATTCACATGTCTTCCTATACTAACTTGACCGCCAGAGAAACCCTCTTCGGATTACCGCCCAAGGATCCACTGACATGACTACTGGTTGTCTAGGCAGTCAACCCCGTTTTTGCCCGGCTCGTCTTCAGTTCCCATGATCTCCTTCTGGTCCATCTTCCACAAGCGTCTTGGTTGTGTCAGTTGATTTTAGTGTTCAACTCGAGATCATTGTAAATTAAAATTAGAGATTTTAAGACTGTTGATTTTAACATTAAAAAATTTAGTTTTACTACTTTAAAATTAGATGGTTTAAAATTGAGATATTATAATTATTTACGATACATTAACGACTCCTACTAGAATGGAATTGCTGAAGAAAGGGGAGATACTAGGAAGCGAGAAAGCATCCTGCAAGATTTCGGGGGAGGGGGAACAGCCGGACAGAATTTGGAACTTACTTGATCTTGCACCAGTAAACTGCGGAAGAATAATAGTCATCAATCATTTGCATATATATAATATTCTGTTAGATATGGAGGATAATATTTGGTTGTTTGTTCTAACAACCAGCGTGCTAGAAGGACAGAATATAGGCGTATGTGTTTACAAATAAAGGAAACCAAAACTTTGTATTCTTCGATTCTAGTGAACTCTTGAAAACAAATTGTTTTGGTGCTTTGTCTTGCATGGTTTGTTGTATTGTATCAGATCATGCTGATCCGTACGAGTCGACTTATATTTAGATGAGTTCAATCCATTGATTCAAATTGGACCATGCATTAGTGCTGACTCATATATACATAATGACCTATTTTAAGTTGAACCTTTTATTTAATAAATAAATTATATTTTTTATATTAGTTAATGAGATATATTTATCTAAAATATGATTTGAATTTATTACTTTTAACAAATTCATTACTTGACTCATACGATTCATACAAGTTGAATTAAGTCAGATCATACCATATGGAGAAAATTATGATTCAACATGGATCAAGATACGATACGGCAAACCGTGATATTCTGGCAATTCAGTAAGTTGTTCTGTTAGTTGCCACACTCATGGGCAAACCGTGATGTTATGTCGAATTGGCTATCACGAGATTCACGACACCATGGGCAGGGTACTGCAGGGATTCTCTGATAAGCGAGTGTTTGCTTTGACAAAAATACAATGTTTTGCATTGTTTAAAGGGTATCATTTTATGTCAAACTGGATGACTTCTGGAACACATCACAACAGCTTGGGTACAGTTTTTGTAAAGTTAACCTATGATTTCTTCAACAAGGAATACTTGAAGGGGTATTATTCACAGTAGACCCCTGCAGATGCTCTGTTGTTCCTAGAATCCTATGGAAACTTTGCAGCCCGGGCATTCCACTAAGAAGATGAGTAATGTATAATGTTGGGAATTGGGTGTTTCGTGGAGGCTCGTCACAACCACCCGACTAGCTCGAAGACTGATTGCTCCACAACCTCAATGGTACGACCTCTCTCGTCCATCAAGTTTATTTTCTAATAAACTAGTCATCCTCGGGGACAAAGCAAAAAATCCACAAATAACCCGAGGACCGCCGACCTGGCATCACCAACTTACAGCAATCCGAGCCATGGGGTTCACTGCATGCTAAGCTTTTCTTTCTAGGGGCCAAGTTCGGTCATAGTCATTGAGGCCGTGTTTGGCGCAACTTTCATTTGGAAATACTTTTGTATTTTTATTTAGTTATTTTTTATGAAAATTATTAGATTTTGGAAGTCATTTACGTGGTATTTTTCTTATATTTTGGCTTCCACTCAAAAGTTATATGGGACAGCTTCCCATATTAGAGATAAACAAATCAAAATTAGTTATAACATCTCTCCTTCAACTCATTCTATGTAAGAAGTGAAAACTAAAAGTAACTTTTAAGTAGAAATTTTGCCAAACACATCTTAAGTCTTGGACGAACTTCTTCAAGTCATGCAGGTCCTACAAGTCGGACGGCATGGACGACTTTCTTTTCTCTACTTCTGTTAAAGGTTGTGATAAAACTATGCTGCCACTTCATACATTCAATTTTATATCTTTTGATGACATAATTTCAAGACATGCTGATGATACCGACTTAATTGATAAGTTAAATATGTAATGATTTTCAATAATTTCTTCAAACTTTAAATAGATAGCAAACTCAATATATTATCTTTACATGCACACTAAATACATATTTGTCATATCTAATAATTTGTAATTTCGTGATATATATAATTGGAGAGATTACCGATATTAGAAATATTGAAGGAGTATGAATACCAGAAAGGATAATAAAAGATTGACAATTGAATTGGAAAATGAAAAGTAAGTGTTTCTAAGAATAAATTGATCATTCGTTATCAAATACTTCTTTTATATTTCATATTAAAAATCGTATGCAAATATGTTCATCTTCATCTATTATAAATTTTTATTTTTATAGTAAGAAAAAATTGAAGAGAAGAAGTACTAAGATTACTTGTAATTATCTTACACTTAATTCGGATTAAGTTGTGGAAAGATATTTAAACTAATCTTTGTTGACTCATATAATATTTGTAATTCAAAAAATATCACAATGTTAGTACTTTTAAAATTTTAATTATCTGTACACTTCTTTTTAATTTTGTTTTAGGTACAACGACATTATCTAATTCATTTTTCAACACCAAAATCTTAACTGACCAGAATATACTTGAAGTTGTAGATTTTAAGAATAGATAAACTTAAAAAGACTTTGATTAATAAGTGAAGACTTTGATTAAGAAGTCGGGCCAATTCAAGTTCTGTGATAGTCATTAAGCCTTGGACGAGCCTCTTCAAGTCATGCAGGTGCCACAAGTTAGGCCACGTGGACGAGCCTCTTCAAGTCGTACGGATCCCACAAGTCAGGTCGCGTGGACGAGCTTACTCAAGTCGCACGGATCCCACAAGTCAGGCCGCGTGGACGAGTTTACTTAAGTTGCACGGGCCCCACAAGTTGGGCCGCATGGACGAGCCTCTTCAAGTCGCGCAGATCCCACAAGTCAGGTTGCATAGATGAGCCTCTTCAAGTTGTACAGATCAAAGAAGTCGGACCACATGAACGAGCCTCTTCAAGTTGCGCAGGTCCCACAAGTCGGGCTGCGTGGACGAGCCACTTCAAGTTGCACAAGTCTCACAAGCCGGGCCGTATGAACGAGCCTCTTTAAGTCGCATGGGTCCCACAACTCAGCCCACATGGACGAGCATCTTTAAGTCGTGCGGGTCCCACAAGTCTAGCTCTCAGCTATGACCTGGCTTAAACATCGAAAGGTTTTGCCCTGAGGTCACTCCTGGGCCCTCTAACCTTGTCTATTTTGCAGGGTCATTAGAGCTCAGCATCACAAAGCTCGGCCACATCATCCTCGGCTACACAGTCCAAATCGTTGCAGGTCGGCATAGCTTGTTCGAGGGGACCACTCAAGCTCAAGGTTGTCCAAGTCTCGTTGCCTGTCTTCCTCATACCTCAATGCAAAGCTCGGATGGGGCCAACGAAGGTAAACCTTCCACCCCACACCTCGGCAGGACAGATTGGACTCGTACATGTTGGACTATCATTTTATTTATTAAAGATATAGTCATTACATTTACTTTATCTTAATAGAATGTTTCTACTAAGAAAATCTGAACACTACTACTGACATTCTTTAATCCTCTGCAAGAAATTGGTCATTAATTGCAATATGGTTAAAATGAAAGTACAGTTGCATTTTGGGAAAACACAACCTACGAGCATCACTTCATCAGGCATGACCTCGGTAATTTCCTAAATCTCATCGTCCCGTAAATTAACTATAAGCCACATCAAGAA
Organism: Zantedeschia hybrid cultivar; assembly: GCA_030544215.1. NCBI lineage: Eukaryota > Viridiplantae > Streptophyta > Magnoliopsida > Alismatales > Araceae > Zantedeschia > Zantedeschia hybrid cultivar. The sequence continues at coordinate 18,260,162 of JARZZO010000014.1, read as the reverse complement.
GACCGCATTATTACCATCACCAGCCATCTTCATCAAAACCCATATGTAGATTAGCTCAACAGGGGCAAAGGTTCTGGGGATTCCACTCTGCTGCAACACACGACGGGTCAGTTCATGTTCTTGGGCGCTCCCATCTGCCATGCCTTCAAGTTGGAGGCCTTCACTGTGGTATTCCCGTTGTTGAAAACATACAGATGTGCGCTGCTCCCCACGGCCTCAACGGGATAGACGCGAGACGTGATGCACGTCTTCCCTCCGGCCCCAAAGCTCTCTACTACAGACTTGTCGATCTGTTTGGCCATTTTAACAATACAAGGAGAACTTTTAGTAACACAGGTATCATGTGAATTAAGAAGAAAAATAGTGTCCAAAGAGGGGAAGACATGTCATTCGCGAAAATTACCAAGCTCCTCAGAGATATCTTCCGCTCCCTTCCGATGTTCACGTCCACAAAGCCTCCAAATGATGGTTTCCACACGCTGGCCGTGGTTGTTGACCTGGGCATGTGGTGAAGAACCAGTTAGAGAATTCAAAATCTGATTTTTCCGAGGTGCATCTCAGTCCAACCCTCTCTACAAGTGTGTGGAAGGAGGGGGGAAGAGAGAGATGGTCATATCCGATTTCTCTTTGGTTTATGGAACAAATGGCACTCCTTTACTCGCCAGTCGTAGAGATACATAACCAGGCAAATCCAAGATGCCAATCCTATGGGTGGCTGAGCAGTCCAACAGTGCAGGCCTCTTAGTGATGTGATTCGATAAGGAAAACCACATCACATCCCCTCGCTGTGACCACCAGCTGCAGCCACTATACACCCATAGATGGTGGAATTTTCAACATCTCTAATATCTTCCCACATAATTTAAATCGTCTCACACTTTCTGGTATACTTAAGTGACCTGCTCTGGGTATTAGTTAGATCCGGTCCGACATCTAAATCTAATGGAGGAAAGGGGATAGCTTAGCTCGACAAACCTGCTGGAGTCATGGCACATGAGGACCACGTGCCTGTTGTGGCCCTTGTGGTGCGCCTTGAACACCCGGAAGAAGACGGCGGTGCGCTCGCTTAGGTCCCCCGATGCCAAGACCCAGAGGCCGAAGGGCCCGACGCCGCCACCTACGTCGGCGCCCTTCTGGGCGCACAGAACCTGCGGGTCCGTCCAACTGGGGTCGAAGTGCTCTGACTTCTCCAACCCCAACACCTCGAACGTCGCCTCCACGTCCGCCTGCAGGATGCCGCAAAGCCAACAGGAAAAGTAGTGAGCTGCTTTTGGCTTCTGTTCTTGGGTGAATATAAAGCTGACTAGGCTGGGGTTGCTCAAGGGGAGTTTTTGGAGAAGAGCAAGGCAAAAGGCCAAACACATTGAGAGAAGGCTTTATGCAAATAACTAAAGGGCTTAGGATTGTGTGGGGAGACTAATTGCCCTATAAGCAGTAAGTTTCAGTAGAGGAAATAAAGGCGCGGGTAAGCTAATTGCCCCTATAAGCTTTGATGTCATGAGACTAATGAAGGATTTAGTAGGGGATGGACGAGGAGAAGACAGAAGTATTTACTGTAAGTAATCTAACAAGATGCAGCCAAAAGGGCGCGCGTCTAGCTTTCACCAGATTTTGTCGGGGAAATAACACTGCTTCGCATTTAGTTTAAAGTGGTGATGGAGATGTTTGGCTGTTCGCAAAGAAAGGCAAGATGACTAGGATATATGAAGACTCGTTGCCCTGAAAGAGGTCATTGGTATTATTTTAAAAGAGAATCAGGAAAGGGATAAAGCACTCCATTCACTGGGGATGTCAATAGGTCGGAGATGGAAATGAAAATGGCACATTTTACTTGTGTTCCTATAAAATTTATCGGAAACGGAAGTGAGTGTTTTCGCTTTTACATCTATTTTTTCACTTTTAAATTGGAAATCGAAAACAAAAATGGAACTAAACAGAAGTTTTTACTATCATCATCGCTATATTAAGAAGTTATTTATTTACTTTTCGATAATTTTTTTTAGTAATTAAAAATTTTAAACTTAAAATATATAATATATATAAAAATTAACAATCTATAAATTTTGAATTTTGAAATTTACTTTATCTATCGATCTAAATTTATATATGAATATATCCAAATATGTGCTATAAAAACATGTGCCTTATTTTGATCAAACTGCTAAAAGATATTCTCACTGTTATATATGTGGATAGATATATAAGGTACATGATCATTTAGAAACGGAAAAAGATTAGTAGATGCGGAAATGAATATTTTCATTTCCGACTCTTATAATTATCGAAGATTCATTTCCGTTTTCTATAATTTAACGGGTGGTCTTTAACAGAATTCCGTATCTATTAATAAAAATGGAAATAGAACAGATAATCGAATCCGTTTCCTATAACTTAACTGAGGCCAAAGTTGTTATTTCCACGGCCGTAGGTTGGAGCCGAACCAACAAATGAATGAACAATTTATACAATGAATAGCTCTACGTCTATGATTGGAATGGACTCGGTCAGTAAAAAGAGGGGAATGTTTCAAAAAACTCCTTCGCATGGTATTTTTTCCATTCTCAAGGAGGAGTTCTCTCCTTTTTTTCTCTGTACCGACTGAGTTCAATTCAAATCAACCGCACTTATACCATGGACGGCAACGCAAACGAATCATTGAAGCATGTTCACGTACCAAAATGACTGAAAGATGTCCGGAGAGGAGGAATCAATTAAGCAAAGGCTAAACCCACAAAAATTAACAAACCCGGCATGGAACCCAGGGAACGTGAGGAGGTTAACTAGATTTCAGTCAGATAGGAACCGAATAAACTATTCCAGTTGAGATGTTAGGGGTAATCAGCTGACTAACTCATTAGAAAAGGGTCATTAGTTAAGCAAAACTCTCTCCTTGGAAAAGATGCGAAGTACACGTTGTCATTAATAATTCAATGAGACCAAGTATGAAGAATAAACTAAGATTAGGCGTGTGGCCAAAACAAAGTATATAATAAGAAAGCAGACTAACCTGCGAGGTAAGAATCCCTTTAACTTCAAAAGTTCCCCCCTTCCTCAACTCCACGTTTTCGGCTTGAACCTTCTTCCCCCTGAGCTTCTCCAGCTCCCTCACCGGCCACTGCACCAGCTGCTTGCTGCCCCTGTCGAGCCAGATGGCCCTCGGAATCGCCTGAAACAAGAACATTACCCCGTGTCATGTATCAAAACTACTGACCATCACTTCATCTTAACTAATATCTCCTAAAGAAGCAAACGGCAAGACCTAATGGCAGCAGAAGGAGGAGGTGGGTATGCATGCATGGGAGCTCACCTGAATGCCCGCCCAACCCTTGGAGACGTCGCTGGAACTGCTGTCTGACTCGTTTGACCATCCCCACAGTATCCTCCGGTTCTTCGTCGGGTCGAAGAACGTCTTGGAAGCGTAGAAGTTACCGTAGTCGTATCTTAACCCTGTGTGGTCGTCAGCGGACGTCTTGTCCGGCACGTATTTGCCCAGCTCCGGGTAGTACTTCCCGACCGTGTAGTACTCGTACCTGGTCAGGTCCAGGCTCACCTTCAGCACGTGCTTCAGGTCCCTACCGACGGACGAGGTCTCCAACCCGTTCTTGCTCTGAAGCGACACAGGGAAGAAGTCCGGGCACTCCCACATGCCGGTGCCGGCCGACGAGTGCAGCGGGTGTCTGGCCTTGACCCACTTCATGAAGTCGCGGCTCCGGTAGAGGACAGCCATCCCCCGGTGCTTCCGCCGGCTGCCCACCAGCACGTTCCACATCCCGTCGGTGCTCCTCCATGCCGTCGTGGGGTCGCGGAAGGCGCTGGCGTTGATGCTGGCGTCGGGGGCGATGACGGGGTTGTAGTCGGGCTTGACCCACTCGCGGAGGAAAGGGTCGGATAGGTTCTTGGGGAATGCCACGTTCTGGACCTGGCGGTTCTGGGGGTCAATGCCAGTGTAGAGGATGGCGGGCTTGTTGCCGGGCAGGATGGTGGCGGAGCCGGACCAGCAGCCATTGATGTCGAAGGGCTTGGAGGGGTAGATGGCGGGGTCGAGGGGGGTCCAGTTGATGAGGTCGGAGGAGACGGAGTGAGCCCAGACGATGTTGCCCCAGACGGCGCCCTTGGGGTTGTACTGGTAGAACAGGTGGTAGACGCCATTGTAGTACATGGGCCCTGCACAAGTTTTAAATTTTTTTTTTCCAATGTTTGAATCCGAAATCAGTTCCATTTGGATGCATGAGACAGCCGGAGAAGGATGGTTTTGATTTCAGGGAAGAGCATACCATTTGGATCTGTCGATGACGGACGCGCGTTCGTGGAAAGTTACGGGTGATTTAAAGGGGAATCGCCCAAGAGCACAAGATAGGAAACTGAGTTAGATAAGTGATTACCTCCAAGCCATGATCAAATTAGTAAAGCTGTACAGACGACAAGGAGATTTTTTTCCATTATGTTATATCTCTCTCTCTACACATCGGTCCAAGTCGGGTGACCGCCCATCCTCGGCCGTCCATTCTTGAAATTGGATGGACCTTTGTTTGGAAAAATTACTAACCTCGGAGAGCGTCCGAGATAACAAATGTAAGATTAGATAAGTGTCAATAGGAGATCGCAGATTAAAGACAATCCCTCCTCCCATCAACTGAGGCCATCTGAAACATATTTTAATAATTTTTAAAAAATAAATTTAAAAAAAGTTAAACAATATCCATCATTTGTTACCTCCAAAATGAAGTTTACTAATGTATCACATCCTCTCCGAAACATGGCATCCTCTCCTTCTCTTTATCATAAAGATATAACCTGAGTCCACTCTATTTATTATCCGGATAAGGAGCGAATGTTACTTAAAAAAAAAAAACTTTCAAAACAGATATGGATAATATCTATAGAGAAAGTATTTAGAAAATAGAATATTTGTCTAAAAAATTAAGTTTTTATACCCAATAAAATGGACCATAAAGTGAAAATGTCGATTCCTTTGTCACAGACGTCCATCACACCACATTTCATCAGACATGTCATGCCGACGTGTCGAACACCCAATTACGATTGATCAGAGAGAGGTGAAACTCGAAAGAAAGCAAGTCAGGCAAGTTATATCCATAAGATCTTTTTTTAAAGGACACCACAAAAATGTCCACCAAAGAATTATGGACGCATAAATGTCCACAAAAGTCATAATTGTCATAATAAAATTCTGAGCACAAAAGATTATGTGATATAGAATTAAATTAATTAGCTACATGAGAAATCTAATAAATCAAAATCTTTGAGTCCTGGTCAAAGACTGTGGATTTCGAAATCAACGGACAAAGGGTTTCTGGCATCTAATGAAAGACTTCCACTCCCCGGCCCACCCGGGCCGCACAAAAATCTAAGCATGCGCAGGAGGAGAACGACCAAGAAGGGTCATGGAACAATCTAGCTACAACAAAGGAGTACAGCAGGCGCAGAAAAGGAGATCATAACATGCGTCCCCGTTCCCATCGACCTCCTCCTCCTCCTCCTCCTCCTCGACCGTAACAAGCCATGTGATCTCCTCGCTCGCCGGGGGCCGCAGGGGAAGAAAAGGCTGCAGCGCCGGCCGTGTGAGCCCACCATGTGTGCCTCTCAGGTGCCCCTCTCTGGCGTACTATGGCATCTCCGGGCCCTTGTTAACGTGATCCACAATTCTACGTGGCACCCGCATTTGTTCCGAATAGACTGGGCAGATTACGGAGGCCACGGAACAGAAAAAAAAAAAAAACGGTGATTTTGGCCTTTGGGTAAGAAAAAAGAAAAAAAAATAATTAAGAGAGGAGATTATTAATAGAGTAGTGGGATTAGGATGGCCTCTTATCAGCAAGATGCTGTTTCCTAATCCGAGACGGCTCTTCAGAGTCCTAAACCAGAAGCTACCGCACCATTATTGAGCAGATGAGAACAGAATTAGTGTATTCTGAGACGAAGAAGATGGATATATATAGTTCTGATATATAGAAAGAGTGTGCCGCACAAAAAAAATGGATTCCTATAAGAAGATGTAAGGGAGAGCAGGGAACGCACCATTGATCCAGTTCTTGGGGGGTTGGAAGTGGTACACGGTCCGGTGCTTCCCTTCAACCTCCGCCGGTTCGTAGTTCTGGAGCGTGGTGTAGCCCATATGGGAGGCGTACACTGGCGTGTTCCACCCTCCCAAGAAGAGGACGAAGAATACCAGGAAAATCCATCTATATGAAATCTGTGAGACACCCATGGACGACGCTTAACTCCTTTCTCCTCTCCAGAAGCGGAGCGGCCACTGCATGAACAAAACAGCGTCTTTTTTTCCTTTCCCTGCTAGAGGGGGAGGGGGAGGAGGGGGACGATGATGAGAAGTGCCGGATGAGGGAATTATTTATAGGGGAGAAGGGATCGGTGGAATGGATAACCGGAAGGGGAGGAAGGGTAGTTTGAGAAGGGAGAGAGAGAGAAGGGAAAGTATTTGAAAAGGTAACTACTAGAAGAAGTCTAAGACGGCAGGGATGGGGTGGTTCTTGATACGTACGCCGTTAATAGCTTCACTGGATAGAATGGCTTGGCATATCCGGGTTTTTTGTTGGTGCTTCTGAGACGTTGGGCTTTCAAAGGATCGTCTGTTGGTGGACACCTTAGCATTTACTTGGTGTCTGTTCCAACTTCCAAGATTGTTACTGTTAGTGAGGAGAATGGATAAGGGGTGACGTAAACATCTCACAATAAGAAAAGAGAATTACGCGTGGCACCCGTGTTTTTAATTTTAGAAAAACATTGCAATTTTTTTTTATACGGTATAATCTAACTTACATGTCTGAACTATCTGATTTATGGGTGCAAATCAATCGACTTGTTCGGCTTGATTTGAACAAACGCTCAACTCCGAGCCTTATTTCGAACTCCTTTTTCAAATTTGAACTCGATTCAAAATAAAACTCACGTAGTTCGAGCTAAACTCAAGTCCGGCTCACCAGAAACTTTGTAGAATATGGGCTGGGGTTAGACAATTGGGCTAAGCTGAGCAATTGGATTGGATTGGATTTTCTCTTCTATTTTAATAAAATTTATTAAAAATAAATAATTATTAATCATATATTTTATTTCGAACTTGTTCGCAAGCTTTCTAACCTAACTTGGTAGAGTTTAAGTTCGGCTCATTTGATTGAACGAGCTTATATTCGAACTTGAATTCGACACGTTTAATCAAACAAGTTGAACTTGAGTCGAGCCGAGCTCGAATAACTTGAGCGTTGCTCGATTCGTTTGTACCCCTAGTTTGATCTCCGATCTGACATTTCATAAAAATCTTAAAATTCAAAAATCACACCTAAATGAACAATTTAGTGCTAATTTGGGCTCAATTTTTATTTTTATATTTTTTTAGATCGTCCGATCAAAGATCAGACTGTATGAGCATGTAAGTTGGATTGGGACCTACCTAAAGAAATTGTTTTTTACATCTTGAAAACGTCGCAGGTAATATAGAACCTCCTGGCAGTCCAGCAAGTTGTCTCATAAGAAAACAATATAATAACATTCCTGATTGATTAAAAACATTTACTCTTTTTTTGATATCAAAGTTAACACAAGATATAACAGAAAAAACGATTCTTATTCTAGTGCAACGAGTCCATTTCAAAATCACCCTAAAATAGCATCTTAACTTTAAATCATCGGTTTTATGTATTTTTGTTTAATAATTTTAAATTAACAATTAAAATTAATTTAAAAAGTATAACATGGGTGGATTAATTTTTAATTTCAAAATTTATGATACCTCGAATGTATAGAAAAAACCGTGAAATAATTTATAGTACTCCGAAGGTAAGAACACCTCTGTGTTTTTTGGTACTTTATGACATTTTACAGTATTTTACCTCACACAAAATGACCCCTAAATGTAAATTTGTAAAAATATAAATAACAAAAGATAAACAGACAAAATGAATATCAGAAATCTCCGGGCCGGTGCTACCGTTTATATACTTCTTTTCCTTTTTGTTGTTTTTTAAAATTAGGTATGTAGTCAATCCTGTCACATGCGGATCTAGCAACCGGTAACGAATGGAATTTTTTGGCAGTCCCTCCATAACTAATAAATATTTAAGAGAACGTACAATAATTAAAAAAAAAAGCTTAGAAGATCTTAATCCCATGAAATCTTGACGCAGGCTTTCTTTCTCCTCTCTAGGGTGTTGGATCCGCGTGCGGGTCTCCTATAAATATGTTGTCACCAATTCCATCTTCAACTGCCATTTTTAGTAGTCTGAATTGTTGCATATCTTTTCTTTGCTTATTAAATAAATAATTTGAAATGTGTTGTCGTTCAGTGGTAGATTCACCTTATATTTAATGAGGTGAGATAGAGTGACCCTACTAACTTTTATAAAATTTATTAAATTTAATCTATTAAAATAATTAACCTATTGATCTCGACTTATTTGAGTGATCTCATTGATTTATCAATTCAAATTCAATAAAATGGTCACACTACTCCTACTCCACCACTCGAGTGATCATACCGAACAATTTTTTTGCACCCAGTCGCCGTTGACTTGTTCGTATATGTGTTTCTTATCCAGATCGACCTCCAATCCGACTCATCACTAGGCGCATTAATTGAAGACCAAGAAAAGGCTGAAGAGAGCTTCGTGCTTTAAAGGACCCTTGTGTGAGGTTATCAAGGGAAATAACAACACACGGTAGCATTATGGAATCACAAAGGACATCGTCGTTTTTTTTTTTTTTTTTGGAACTGATACAGATGTTTATAGGTGACTAAGAGCAAAGTCTAAGAGAGATTCTCTAAAGTTGAAAATAATTTTGAACTGATCTATAATTTTATTTAATTAGGTAAGAAATTTAAGTTCACCGAATCATCCGAAAAAATAATCTTATGGATGAAAGATAAATATCTCAAGAGATATTTTGGACTTTAATAAGAAATAAAATTTAAGATCTCCTAATTAATAAATAAAAAATGAGTCAACTGCACTGGACATCCGATTCGACATCCTGACATTATGTTATTCATAAAGTAGCATGATCGTATAGAATGGGAACATCAAGTCTCTCACGCGTAACTCGGTTGAACACGGCGTTGTTTGAGTCCCCGCTCTGCAGTGTGTTTAATTAAAGATTTGTCCCGCGGCTCTTCACGTAACTGCGTGTGACTTTCCTTTATTATTGTGCACATTTATTTGAAATTTTATTAGCTCCAGCCAGATATCAATCCCTTCGCTTCGGAGAGAGGGATCCCTGCGTCCAACCATTGAGTGACTTTTTCAAAAAAATACATTAATTGAATTATTTATATTAACTTTCCTTTAACTTATATCATAATTCGCAGTAATTGTAAATGTCTCTACGCTGTGATGTTTGATTTTCTTTTTATTTAATTGACTGATTGACGCTGTAACAACACCCAACCACCCTTACCGACCAAAAAAAACATCCAACCACCCCATGACTGAAGGTGTCAATTTGACCGGTCAATGAGTGGCCCAGTCTAAGTCGGTCAGTTTCAGAGAAAATTAGATTGACCCAAGTTATATAAATTGAGTTAGATTAAATTTGAGTTGACATTAGTTAAATATGAGTTCGGTTGAATTGAAAACGAGTTATTCTAATTTAATTTATTGACTTATACAATAATTTATATAAAAAGTAAAATCTTCTTACAAATTATTTATAAACAGGACGGGTCCAATCCAACTCACTCACTATTGAATTAGGATTGCATTTTAACTGAATTTGAATTAAATTTAAGTTGAATTTAGATTAAGCTAAAATTGGGTTGAACTATTTTAAATTTAAATCAAATCTAAATTATTACATAATTCAGCTCAGTCTGTCCAATTTACATCTCTATCCATGACAGTACAATATTCTTTCTTATGTCCTCTCCACCCTACTTGTTTCATGGCTTTCCCCTTGAATACAAAGCTAAAACTTCGGGATTAATGGTGAGTGCTGTTTGGAGCTGCCGCAGATACGCATCCACAATCTGAAGTAGACCTTGTGGGGGCTCTCGAAAGTTTCAAGATCTCTGTAGTTTAGATGGAAATCCCTTTAATGACTGTTTTGTAGGGCCTCAGCCGTGGTGGTGGGGGGGGGGGGGGGGGGGGGAACAATTAAGAGTAATAATTAATAGTCTTCTATCCCTTCATAATTATGGTAAATATATATTAGGAGCGATGTTAACTGAGCCGGGATAACAATATCACCACTGGCTGTTTACATCTTTAGGTGTTGTTTGGTCACTGATAAGTTGATAATTTGACAATTAATGAATAATCATATGCATCACACTTACGTTTTTAGTTGAAAAATAATATGAAATGATAGATAATTGCGTTGTAATTCCAACGTTACCAATTTCGTCAAATTCTGACTTAAAAATATCGTCATTTCATGTGATTAACGGAGTATAGCGCATTTGCGATTTTTCGACAAAATCGAGATGAAATAAACAAATAAATATAATAATTTTTATGATAATATGTTAATTTACATTTATTCTATGTGAACAGGACATGCCGATGATGCAGTGCAGTTGGTGGAATTTCTAAAAATTTGTGAGAGGTTCAGTGTTCGAATCTCAACAAAATTCGACTTCATTTTAGCTAAAAAGTTAAAACATGGACGAAATGATCTTTTAAAATTCTCAAGAAGATTACCCTAATTCTTATCCTAAGAGAGGCCAGCCGTCACCTCTTTCCCTCCCTCATTTCTCTATTTTGAAAATCCCCCCCCCCCTCTTTTAAAGACATCTCTTCCCTTCTTTAGGAAAAAATTTTAATTTTCCCTCTCCCTCTAAACTCCCCCTCACGCATCTCTAAACTCTCCCTCGCGCATCTCTGCTATCTCTCTTCCTTTTCTTCCTTCATCTCTCACCCTTTTTTCTCTCCCTCTTCCCTTTTCTGTTTTGTCTTCTTCTTCTTCGTCCTTTTCTTCCTCCCTCTCTTCTTCCCTCTACCTTTTCTCTTCCTCTCTCTCACCTTTTTTCCCTTTCTCTCTCACGCACCCTTGACAAATCCCCACTCCATTTTGTTCCTCTACGTCTCTCTCTCTTCCTTTTAATCCCTCCTCCCTCTTCTCTCCTCTACCTCAGCCAATACCAGCAGCCATCGTACGCCTCGGTGCCCACGCGTGAGTGGGAAGCTCGCACCAGCAGCAGCGCCGGCGCCCACGTGTTGCCCGTGCGAAAGTTGCGAACCGGGGCATCGTCGCTCATGCCCGTGAGGGAGCCCGCCGCCGTCAGCCGCAGCACACGAGGCAGTCCCACGTACACCCCAGTGCCGTTGGACCAGTGTGCCCATCGCTCCACTGCTCCAACAGAGCCCCTGTTTGCTGTATTATCATTTGTTTTAATTATTTATTTATTAGATAGTTATTTTGATTAGGTTTAAGTATTGCTTAGGATGTTAAAGGTAGAAAGCTTGTAATATTATTTCTTGTTTCAGTTTCTTAATGGCATTGTGATAAAATTGCAAAGAGTTAAAGAGGATGTGTTCTAACTTGGATTTTTTTTCATACGTGGTATTTCATATAATTAGTGTAAGGATCGAGACTTTCGGATCCGGTTTTCGGGTCGGACCCTGTAGTCCTAGCCCTTGTGAGGGGCGGGGGCTCTGAGTAGAATCGCGTCAGGACCTCGAGACGCGTTTTGAACGGCGTCCACCGTGGCAGACGCGTTTCAGGTTCTGCCACGTGGGCTGGTCTTGGGCCGGTGAGTACGGCCCTGTCTTGTCGTCTGAACGGCGTCCGCGTGGGACGACGCCTTTTAGACTGCGACTCTGGGTGTGTCAGAGTACGGCCCTGACAAGTTGTCTGAATGGCGTCTGTGTAGGACGACGCGTTTCAGAATTTTGTCAGAGCGGCCGTCACGTCACCTGATAGGCGTCCGTGCATGTCGACGCGTTTTAGCCAGTCTCTGGTTAACCCCGCGAGCCCTCCTTCTTTCCCTCATTTTCTCCTACTCTCCTTCTCTCATTCTCCTCCGGTGACCGGCGGCGACCCCTCCTCCTCCCTCTTTTCCTCACATCATTTCGCCTCTCCCTCCACTCCATCCTCTACCTGGTTCCTACCACTACCACCTCCATTTCCACTGCGGCGTTCTACTCTCCGGACGGCGGCCGACGTCACGGTGGAGCAAGGACGACCACGGCGGTACCGGCGGCGGCGTGGGGCGAGACGGGTGGACGGCTTGAAGCTTGGAGGAGTTCGAGTGTCCGATAGGGTGACGTTCCCCATAGCATCGTGCTTAAAATCATGTTTTTCCTCGTTTATGCATGTGGTAGATCTTTGGTTTGGGGGTTAGAATGAGCATGTTTAGGAGTTCATTTGATGACAAAGGGGATTCCCACGAATGTATTGCCTATGGATGGTATTGCTTCTCTTTTTCCCTCCGTTTTTGGGTTTGTTTGGGGTTGGAAAGGGAGCCCTCGGGCTTAGGGCGATTCTGGTTCCTGGGGTTGAAAGACGTCGTGCATGGACGACGCCTTTTTGAAGGGCGTCGGGCCATCACGACGCCTTTTAGACAGGAATCGCCTGACAGACAGTCTGCCAGGTCGGGAATTCCGAGCTTAAAAGACGTCATAGGGGAACGACGCATTTTTGAATGGCGTCAGGCACCCACGACGCCTTTTAAGGCAGAAAAATCCCCTGAGTAAAGGCCTTGGAATTCCGGGTTTCTGTGTTGAATGGCGTCTGAGGATGTCGACGCCTTTTAAAAGGCGACTATTGGTGTCGACGCCTTTTAAGGCCAGATTCTGAAAACTGATTTATATGAACCTGTACTTGGAGCTTGAATGGCGTCGACCTTGGTCGACGCGATTCAAGACAGAATCTCACTAACTCATGCCAGTAAAACGTGTTCATACTGCTAGATAGCTGGTTAGCACATGTTTTAGTGCACCTGATAGAGATGGATTCCTCATGATCGGATGGTTCTATGTGTGTTATGCGATCGCGGGCTTTTCACGTGACCGGATCGCACTGTGTTGGGTTTTCAGTTACTGTGGACCTGGAGTGACATTGTAGTACTTTATCACCCTGTGCTGGTGGGGGCGTGAGCACAGCGCCGGTGGGGGCGTGGGCGGGGTGACGCCTAGTGAGAGAGGGTCACCTGATGAACCCCGGGGTCAGCTAGTACCGGTGTCGGAGTGGTACATTCGAAGAGTCACTCATGCTGAGGGAAGGGGTAGTCACCTGAGCCAGTTGGGCCGGAGTAGCGAGCGTGTTATCCGAGGGGCTACTCCTTGGTCTCAGCGGGTCGAGGTTTTTTCCCACCGTTGTTTGTACGGTCGGCGAGTTCTATCGAGACGGCAGTTGTGGGTTTTCTAACGGTTGGTTTAGAATGTGCATGATTATTATATTTCGACTGCATGTGTTCTCACGTAAAGAATTAGATATTGTACCTGCCACTACACTTGTTACTTTACTGTTAGCTGTACTTTACACTTGTGGGTGTGTGCGTGGGCAGTGGGGATCGAAGGATCCCTACTGAGTCTTGTCTTGAGACTCACCCCTGCGGTTTTCAGGTGAGGACTCCCAGCAGACTTAGAGCCGCGTGTGCGGCCGGATGTGGTGTGCCTTCAGCGGTTGTTCCGGGGTATGCCCCGATGTAGTTGTTATTTATCTTTGGCCTGTATGTTTAATTATTTCCTTCTGTTTGAATATGTAATTATTTGCTGTATCGAGTCGCATTGTAATAATTTTAATTTCTGCGCTTTCAATTCAATGCGATGTGAATGTTTAGTTTAGTTTATTATTTATTTCCCAGACTTACTAGATCCTGGTTTAGTTCCAAATTAATGATTCGGTACCCATTTAGTAATCGGATCCCCGATTATAGGGTGGCTAGTCGTTACAATTAGTCTTTGTTACCTTAGCTAATTTAGTTAATTGGCTTGCTGTTTAACTAGGTAATTAATTAGTTCATTCAAATTCTCACTTGTTTTTAGGTAATTAAAAATCACAAGGTTTTAAAAATTAAAATCTTATTTTCTTGTGGATCGACTCGATTCTCACTGCTTATTATTTTCAAATCAATTGTGAGTCCGGTAATATTTGAAGTTGATTGTCGTGAGCGTTTAACGACGCGTATCGCGTCTATATCAATTTTTGGCGCCGTTGCCGGGGAATTAAATTTTTAATTTTGATTATTTTAGATTTAGTGTAATTATTGTTTATCTAACATCCTTTTGCTTATTTATGTAGGTGTATAAAAAGAGGAAAACGAAATCATGGTAAGTATGTTCTAACTTTCTATGTTTCAATTTCCTCATTTTAGTCAGTATCCTTTTTGTAGTTGCTAATTTAGATAGGTTGCCATTAACATAAAAAAGGAAAGAAAAATTCAAAGTTAAAATCTTCATTCCAAGATTAGAAACCTTCCATGCCAGGCATTCATCATTTTAGGAAAGCATACATTAGTTTCTATTTTTAGTCATTTTCATAAATTATTGAAGATTGCAGGGGAAAGGTACGTATTTCAATTATAGCAAGTCATTCATAATTGCATCAACACACCCTGCCTTGATTTGCTTATTGCCTTACATTATATTCAAAAAGACTTTAAGGAAAACAACTTTAACCACATAAGGTAGGGATTTGAACACCCTTCTTTAACCCACAAATCACCTTCCTTACATTAGCATTTCATAATCCAATTAAAAGCAAGTCGAAAGAGAATCTAGGATTTACACCGTGAGTGGTTTAAATTTCGGGTTGCCTCCACTTTTGGCAACGGTGTCTAGACTAGAGGTTAAAAAGGCAAACGCCTAAGCGAGAAAGTGGTTCTCTAATTAGGTCCTTACGAAAGTAGGGGGAGCCTTCCACTACCCCACCTCTTACCTAGCCGTTGATTGATTGTGGTTGTGACTTGAGGTGAACCCCATTCACCTTGTAAGAAAATTCACATAGAGAGTCTAGGTCAACATTAAATCATTAGGGTAATTTGATTGCTAAAATTGTTTGCATTTTTTAAAAAAAAAACAAGAAATAGAAAATAAAATTCAAATCCATCTTCTCTCTCTTAGTCCTAGTGTATGCAAGGTAGGAGATCTCAAAATCCTAACATTCTAGGACCTTTTGCGGAAATCGAGAGAATCCTACACCAAGGAAACCCACCACACGATCAAATGGCTGATAATCATGCTCCACCGAAGCAAATGAAGGACTATTTCATTCCAAATCAATATCAACCTTCATCTTGTATTCATCTTCCTCAGAATCCAGCCAATCAATATGAAATTAAATCTAGCACCATTCAGATGCTCTCGTCCTTTTATGGGAACACGAACGAAAATCCTTATAAGTATCTGGATGAATTTTTAGAAATATGTTCTACGGTGCAAATCCAGAATTTCACCGATGATGGCCTTAAGTTGACCTTATTTCCCTTCTCATTAAAGGATAAGGCTAAATATTGGTTGGAGACTATAAGTAGGCCCATTAGGATATGGGAAGAAATGCAAAAAAAATTTCTGAAGAAGTTCTATCCCATAGGGCGGACTAATACCATGAGAAGAACTATCACGAGTTTTACCCAAACTCCCGATGAAATGATTCATGAATCTTGGGAAAGACTAAAAGAATTGCTTAGGAAATGTCCTCATCATGGACTTTCAAAATGACAAATTGTCCAAGCATTCTATAAAGAATTGTCCGAACAATTCAGACAAATGGTAGATGCCTCATGTAACGACCCGCCACCCTATAATCGGAAACCCGATTACTAAATGGGTATCAAATCATTATCTACGGTTTCACACCTGGATCTCATACACACGTCTGGAGGAGTAAGCGTTAAACAAGGTTAAATATAACAATCACACGGACTTCAAGGTCCCGTTTGGTATCAGGATAAGCCAGGGATAAGGCTTGTATATCCCCGTTCCTCGTTTGGCATTGCAAAAAGTCACGAGAATAAGAGGGGTTAAGGGGGATAGGGATAAGGGAGCTTAACCCTATTTTTGGGGTTAGATATAGGGATAACTTATTCCACCAAAAAGGTGGAATGACTTATCCTCGCCCCCTAACCTCATTGTTATCCTTATTTGTCCCTTTTCTTGGTTCATAAAATAATAATATATTTAATTCTAATAATTATTTTTTTACTATCTAATGACGTTAAATATATTATTAAACAAAATTCTTAATCAAATCGATACCACCTATAGAATATATTATTATATTTATCTTATATATCATTATCTTTAAATAGTGCTAATAAGTATTTTAATATATTATTATATATAATATAATATCATATATTATTATCTTAAATTAGTATTTGTACTTAAATTATTAGTATTAGTACTAATAAGTATTAGTATTACATCGGATACTTAAAATAGTAATATAATTAACTCTAATAACAACTTTATTACTAGTTAATGACATTATGTCATTAAATAGAAATCTGAATCAAGCCAATATGGATGGAATATATTATTATACTAAATAATAGTAATAAGCATCTTTAATATATTATTATACATAATATAATAATATATATTATTATCTTAGATAGTACTAATAAGTTTTTTAATATATTATTATACATTATATAATAACATATATTATTATCTTAAATTAATATTAGTGCTTATATTAGTAATATTAGTACTTACATACTAATATTAGTATTAATAAGCATTAGTACTACATTTGATTTATAAAATAATATACTTAAATTCAATAACGACTTCATTACTAGCTAATGACATAATGCGTCATTAAATAGTAATCTCAATCAAACTTATATCCACGGAATATATTATATAAAATATAATAATATATATAATACTTAAATAAATCTATAATCATCTTTAATATATTTTTATATGTAATATAATAATATACATTATTATTTTAAATAAAACTAATGAATATTTTAATACATTATTATATAATATAATACATATATTATTATCTTAGATTAGTATTAGTACTTACATATTAGTATTAGTACTAATAGACATTAGTATTACATCGGATTTATAAAATAATAATATAATTAACTTTAATAATGGTTCATTTACTATATTGAATAATACTATTAAGTATATTTAATATATTATTATATTCTAATTATATGTTAATTATGTGTAGTATAAATTGAGTGCCTTTAAAATATAAATAAATTCAATAACTTGAATTAAGTATGTTTAGTGTATCATGATACGAGTAATAAAAAATAAAAAAATATTTACACTTAATATACTACATATATAGTGAATATATAGTTATATTACATAAAATAATATAATACCCATGCTACTTTAGATTAGAAGGGTAGCAATGTCTTTTTCACAACTTATCTTCGGTACTGTAGACACGCTAATTTTGACGTCATTTCGAGTAAATTTCATATCATATAATAATGCCTCAGAATGGTCTGATATTTAATCATTGATTAATTTTTATTGATCTTTTTTAATGTCGGATTTAACAGACATGTTTAAGTTAATCAATTAAATTGATTTTAACTCAAATTTCAGTCGAAATATGAAGAAGTCTAAAAGACGTCGACCTTTGTGGACGCCATTTAGACTTTATTCTTATTTTAACGTTTAAATTTAAATTTTAATCAGTTGATTAATTAGCTAAAATGCGTATGTAAAAGTTGACGCGTTTTAAGTTTCCTAAGCTATTTATACTTCTCTTCCGGATGCTTATCCTTATCTTAATTAGTGTAAAAGACGTCTATACAACTAGACGCGTTTTATCTAATACAGATAAAGATAAGTTTTTCGGATGTTTATCCTTATCTTAATTAATCTGAAAGGCGTCAGCAATGGTTGACGCGTTTTAGATAATTACAAAAAAAGATAAATTAATATGTATTTATCTGTTGGTTAAGATGGATAAATCCTAGATTTTTTCATGTAAATCCGCGGATGCAGAAAAGGTCTATAAATACCTTGCACCTTGAAAGTTAAAAAAAGAAAAAAAAGATAGAGAAGTTAGAATCAGAATTAGTGATTGAAGATCGAAGCGACGACGTCTAAACGCCGAAACAAGTAATCTCTCATTTCTGCATTTTCATTTTTATTTCATTAATCTCTCATTCTTCATCATCACTTTATGCAACACACATCACAACATCATTCTTTTTAAAACCTATTTGATTAAGGGGTTTCAAAAGCCATTAAACAAGTAAGTTTGCTGTTTAGTTTCATATTTAAAACCATGATTAGAATAGATACTACTTTTGCTTAAAGTTCTCATCATTGTTTCTTCATTTCTCTTTCCATTTTTCATGTAACGGAGCAAAAAAGAGAATCAAAAGGAGTAAATCAAGCACAAAGTCACAAGAATCTCTGGACGATCCACAACCTCAACTTCAAATTCAACAGCAAGAACAAAGAACAAAGAAAAGACTTTCTTTCTTCAGCCGGCTGAAGGAGGGGAATCAAGGACTCAATATCTTCCGCGTTTAAACAGGTAGGCGATCAAAACTTTCTTTTGGAACTTTTAAGTCAAAAGTTTCTGGCGATCACTTCACATAGTTTCTGTTTTTAATAGGTTTATTTTGCACCTAAACAACATAGATTTTTCATGTTAATCACACAATCATTCTAAACACTCACAACTTTTTTGGCGATCACGGTGGGACTTGATCTCGCCATCTTTTAGTTTTTTGTTCTTGCTATCATCAATCGGGCACCCACGGTGCACCACTTGTGTCTCTCGACACGTCCTCACCAATTGGTGAGTGTTTTAGTTTAGTTAATTTCCCTCATGCACCACGTGCACACCCCTGTGGCAAGATCTTGCCCTCCCCGTTGATTAATTGAAAAAGCTGTTTTTGTGATGAAAATGCTGTGTGATTGATTGGTATCTTGGTTGTTTAGTTAGTAAAATCATCCTGTTAAAATCTGGAACTAAAAATTTTTGCATGAACTGATTATTTACTGTTTTTATCCTGTTTGAGGAGGAATCAACCCAGAAATTCTTCCTGTAAAACTGTTTCTGCGACTTGAAAAGCGTCTAGGAGCACTGACGCGTTTCAAACTGCGTCAATAAACCCAGACGCCTTTCAGTCTTCATTCTCTGCTGTCTGCAATCTGAGTTTCTGTGAAAAATTAAGATTTTGTTTGAATAGCGTCGACTACATCCGACGGAATTCAGACAGTTTTTTAATTTTTCCCCAGTTCTCAGATTTTTGTGACTTGAGTGCTACTACCCATTATTATTAAGCATTAGAGGCCATCCAGGCCATAGGTCATACGCATTGAGGCGAATACCTTTCTTTTCTTAGGAACACACTACTTGTCGTCAACAACTCTCTCTGATTGGGTTGGTCCCTTGATCAGACTAGAGAAGTTGACGTTGAGGCCTCCATAAGTCCCCAAAATCAAGGTACTCCTCCTTGATCATCGGGCTGGTTGTACCAGTTGAAGTCCCGGTTAGATTCCATAAAGCGTTGTGATTTAATTAAATCCAAATAACTCAACAAGAAATCTCAAAATCACGTTAAGCATCCACTTGATTGATTAATCTCTGTGCAACTTGTTTGTCAAATCTTTGAAAAAAGAATCTAACATCATGCTGCTGCGATCAGGCAGGGACTTGAGTATGGCTCAAGACACCATCATCAACTACGAGGGAGATGCTAATGCCCCTCGCGATTCGGACTACAACTATGAGAACGGGAGAGATGCTGATGCCTCCCGTAATTCTGTCCCCATTCCATATCGACAAGATGGGAATGTCCGAACACCTCTCTTTCATCCCCATGATCGATATCCTGATCTTCCCCCGCATGAATATGCGATTCCTAATCCCAATCTTGAGGGGGACATGAATCAGAATGATCCATCATCCTCTGATCCTTCGGATCTCGTCAACGCTTTGGGAGTTCTTGCCTTCCGTCTGGACCCTCAGCAGTTCGAGGCAATCCAGTCTATTCTGAAGGGGAAGGCACCCATGCAGCCTGCTGAGCCGAACCCTGTGGCTCCCCCTGTTGTCCCTCAGCAACCTCCTCTTCATCCTCCTTACATCCATCAGGCCATGGAAGGCCTCCATATTACTTCTCGGCCAGCTGGGCCACAACTCTCGTCTTCTCGGCAACCGGCTAGACCACTAACGCATGCTTATCAAAATGCCCTCGGGCATGGCGGAAGCTCTGCCGGACCTCCCCTTTATTGTCCCCCCTGTCCAACGTACTCTAGGCAGCAGGCCTATCAAGTACCTTCACCTCCTCCTCCTCCTCCCCAGGCAGATCTGACCACGCAAGCGTTGCTGGCCAAGATGGAGCGCATGGATGAGCAGTTTAACAACCTCCAGAAGATGATGGGGGTTAAAGCTGCGCCAGAGATCAATTTGCCGAGCCTGCCGGTATTCCACCTACCACCCTCTGAGATGCCAGTGTACCGGAAGTACAACGGTACTGGTAACCCCTTCACACATTTGAAGGAGTTTATGTACGAATCGTCTTTCTGGCAGAACGATAAGAGGTCGTTGACCTTTTTGTTCATGAGATCTTTAGAAGGACCAGCCCTCGAGTAGTTCTTTTCCTTGGAACCCTCCGAAGTAGAGGACTACGGTATCGTCTCTCATAAATTCATTCAACGGTACCAAGACAGAGTTGCACCCTCCTTGTCCATCACTGACCTCATAGCAGAAAAGATGAAACCTGATGAGGAGTTTGTCAGTTTTGCTGACAGGTGGCGGGGCCTGGCCGAAAAGGTGAAGGATCACTTGTCCGAATCTGAGCAAGTGAAGATGTTGATTTCCAACGCCACGCCCCAGTTCAAGCTAGTCCTCTCCTTGAACAATCTGACCAACATGGCAGAGTTATATGAAAGAGCACGGTACTGCCAGAATGCCTTCAAGGACGCTACGTTCTCTAGCGTCTTTGATCCTCACAGACCTAGCTGGCCTCCACCTCGGAAGCCTGCAGTGCCAAATGCTCCTAGTACAGGTCTGACTACTGAGGGCACGCTCTCTCATGAGCAACTCAGTAGCATGAACAATAACTCGCCTCAGTTTGTGAGGAGTCAGCAACAGTACCAGAGGCCACCGCAGCCGAACCAGCAGGGGTACAGACAGCAGCAGAACCCCCATTATCAACAACAGTATCAGCGGCCCCAGCAGCCGAACCAGAACCAGTAATAGCAACAGCTACAGCAGCCGCCGCAACGGCAACAACAGTACCAGCAGCCCCAACAACAGCAATATCAGCAACAGCAGCAGTACCAGCCGCGTGCACCGCCGGCATACCATAATGTCCCTCCTCCTGCTGACTATAATCAGCAGAGAAGACCTCTAGGCCTTAAAAGGGCAGAATACCCGGTCCTCCCAGAATCCTTGGCAGATATCTTCAGTGCTCTAATGGCAGCTAATGCCTTAGTTTTACCAAGGGAAAAGGCCGTCTGGCCTCAAAATGCCGACACGTCCAGGTATTGCTACTTCCATAGGCAACCGGGGCATACCATTGACACCTGCTTTCAGTTTAGAGATTATATTCATGATCTCAACGAGCAGGGCGGCATAGACTGGGAGGAGATGAAAAAGTATATATCAGCCCTGAAGGCAAGAAGACCACAGCAGCAGCAGCAGCAGCAAGCAAGACCACCAGCACAAGCAGCACCACCACCCAACATGGGCATAGTGCAGAATCCACTCCCAGAGCACCAGAACCAAAACCAAGTTGCCCCTATCCTGACAAGCAGCCAGTCTGAGGCTGACCGTGGGCAACAGTGGAGAATAGAGGACTCTTCCTCTCTTTATTCGACGGGTCATATTCAGAGTACCGCAGAACGACCGCCACGCCGTACCATCCACATACCCAGGCCGCAACCCATTACCATCACCCCTCTACCGACACCCGCATCCAATAACCCATTACCACCACCCGCCTTCCTCAAGCCCATTACGCCCCATACTCCTACGCCTCCATCATATAACCCACCGCAAACCAACTACGCGCCCCTCCTACCATCCAGACCGCTATTACGCGTACCATTTCCTACTTCACCGGCTACCACTACCACCTACCCAGACACCATCCAACCTTCCAGACCGCTATTACGCGTACCATTCCCCACTTCACCAACCACTTACCCATCCACCATCCAACCATCCCGGCCTTTGATCCGCACCACGCCACCACCGCCTAACACAACGCCATCACCGGCATACCAACACCACACATCATCTATACCACCTAACTCTGCGGTACTCAAGGTGTCACCCGGATCCTCCACGGTTGAGGAACACGCGCTCCGGAGTGGAAGAATTTTCAACAAAGTCTTTCCTCAGTCCACAGTTAGAGACGGCCCATCACAGCCGACTGAGGAAGCCCATAATGAAGAGAGTGCACCAGGCACTCAATGTGATTTGTTGAAACATCTGGACAGAACACCGGCACAGATCACCGTACTTGAACTGATCAAAAGGTCAAAGAGTCACCAAGAAGCCTTAATGGAATATCTACAGAAGGTGATGGTCAACGAGGACGTGCCGGTAGAAAAAATTGCAGCACTACTAGTTCCTCAGGGGGATCAGCCCTCCATTACATTTCACACATCAGAACTAGCACCGCCAGCAGCCAGAAGCATGGCTCTGAGCATCACGGTCAACATCTGTAAGAAGGCCGTGGATGCATGCCTGGTAGATACAGGGGCTTCGATCAATGTTTTACCTCCGAAGACCCTGGAGCTGTGCGGTGTGCCCAAAGAAAAATGGCTGCCTAGCCCCATCTCTATGACAGCATATGACAATTCCACCCGTTCCCCTCTGGGAATGGTTTATTTGAAAGTAGAGTTAGGCCCTGTAAGTCATACAGAGGTCGAATTTCACATCCTAGAAATCGACCCTTCTATAAATGCCATTTTGGGTCGTCCTTATATTAAAACTCTTGAGCCGATTCCCTCTACGAATCACCAATGCCTCAAATTCCCTTTCAAAGGAGGAATTATTAAAGTGACGAGCATGCCGATCCTTGATGCTGCTCATACCTTGAATGTTAAGTCTACTGCTTTACCTGGCCGACAACCTTTTCTGTCGGTATTACAGGTTTACCATCCAGTGGCTGATCCTCTAAAAGCCGCCACTATATCTCCATACCCGTTAAATGCCATAAAAAGGGGGAAGTGCATGAGTACCCCAGGATGGAGAATTATGATGAAGAACGGCTATGAGCCTGGGAAAGGTCTGGGCACACAATTGCAAGGCAGGACCACTCCTGTTAAAGATCATCGAGCAGCACCTGGAAGTGGTCTGGGCTATAGGCCAAGAAGACTGAAGTAAGATCTGGCTCAGCCAGCAGAAAATGAAGAAGGTCAGAAAATCTGGGAGACAATGTCTACACCGCCCAAGGAAGGCCGAGATCCCCTAACATGGACCCTGTATACACACTTTGTAAAAGGGCCCATAATTAGCCACGACAACACGATGGTCATTACTTCGTGTTTTGACTTCCATGACATATATGGGAGGGACTTGGCCAGGCATTGCTCAGAACTACTTACGTACCAATCCTTGGAGGCTCTGCGGCCTATGAAAAAGAGAAAATTTCATGATCCTGAATGCGAATGGTACAGGTGGTTCGATCTGAGAGACCTTTACATTGCACTGAACATATTGTTCCTAGATCCTGCAGAACCCAAGTGGCCGCCGCAGATTGATGAGCTGATTGAAAGCCCTGGTACCATCTTTGATAAGCGGATATTGCTGTCTGAAGAGACCGACGAAGGGGAGCCAGATGACCCCTATGAAGTTGGTTACACTACAGATCTGCTCTGGAGGGGGACATATCATTCCCATGTCTTCATGCTCCATACTCTGTTTCGCACACTGCTCTTGACCCCGACTTGGTCGCGGGTCATTATTGAAGATATTCCACGGGCTCCGCCCGTTTTGATTACTCTGTCCCCTCGGGACCTTATTCCACAACCTCCTCTCGATCTAAAGAGGATGTATGATTTGATCTGGGACATATTGCTATATGATCCTCCTAATCCTCTGGCCTTAGTGCCACTTCCTCCATCTGATTCTCCTTCTATTCGTATTCATTCCTGTTTCATGTTTAATTCCTCTGATATCCAAAAAAAAACGCCAACTTTACAACAAATTCTTCTCAGATCCTTATCGCGGAAACTTCTTACTTGTCCGATCGCACCCCGTCGCGCGGGTCCTTCGGTCAAGACTCTCTCTTAAATCTACTATGCCCCTCCCCTCGAGAGGATTCTCTTGTATTTCCACTTCTATCCCAGGATTTCCATCCTGCTTCATCTTCATTAGGTTATAATAGGGAGTTTAGTGAAGTTAGGCAGTCTAGCTTTAGGCAGGTTAGTCAAGTTAGGAAGTCTAGGAAGCCTAAGGGTAGGCGAATTCCAGATAGATACCTCCACGACTTAGCTGATAAATACTTTTCTTGCTCTTTGATCCCTCAGTTTTTAGATAATCCAATTCAGATGCCAGAAGACTGTATGAATGATGAGTCAGTCAATGATGGGTATGGGGTATATGAGTTAGTACATGAAAAAGACCCCATTATTGAAAATGAGAAAGATGACGAGGACGCAGCTGAGGCATATGCCAGTGGAGTGAAGAGATTCGATGAACCCTCAGCTGCCGTAGAAGAGCCCACTAAAGAAATCAATTTAGGGACTGAAGACGAACCTAAGGTTGTCCTAGTCAGCAAAAATCTTTCTACAGAGGATGAGAAGGCAATGGTACAAGTACTTAAGGATTATAAGGACACTTTTGCCTGGAGTTATGAAGATATGCCGGGGTTAGACTCGTCTTTAGTTGAACACAGGTTGACATTAAAGGATGGAGCTAGCCCGGTCAAGCAGAAATTAAGGAGATTCCACCCACAAATGGCTCTAAAGATGAAGAAAGAGGTCGACAAATTACATAAAGCCAAATTTATTAGAGTTGTCCTTTATCCACAATGGGTGGCCAACATAGTCCCGGTTATGAAGAAGGACGGGAAGGTCAGAATTTGCATTGACTTCCGCGATCTGAACCGGGCGTGTCTTAAAGATGATTTTCCATTGCCTCATATTGATGTGCTCATTGATAATACTGCTGGCTATGAAACATTATCATTTATGGACGAATTTTCAGGATACAATCAGATTAAGCTAGCAGAAGAAGATCAAGAGAAAACGTCATTCACTACACCTTGGGGAACATACTGCTATGTTGTCATGCCATTTGGATTGAAGAATGCTGGAGCCACTTATCAGAGGGCTATGATGGCAATATTTCAGGACATGATGCACATAGATCTGGAAGTGTATGTGGATGATTTATTGGTTAAATCTAAGACAAAGGCTGAGCACGCCAAAGTTTTGGCAAGGGTGTTAGAGAGATCGAGAGAATATCAGTTAAAGATGAACCCCAAGAAATGTGTATTCGGGGTATCTTCAGGAAAATTGCTTGGATTTATTGTCAGTAAACGGGGAATTGAGATCGATCCCAATAAGGCGAAGGCTATTAGAGAAATGCCACCTCCCAAAAACTTGAAAGAGTTGAGAGGATTAATCGGGAGGTTGCAATTTATTCGTCGTTTTGTCTCCCAGCATTCACAAAGGTGTAAGCCGTTTTACGAGCTTACCAAGCCGGGAGTCAAATTTGATTGGGACGATAAGTGTCAGGAGGCATTCGATGGATTAAAGAACTATTTAGTAAGTCCTCCTGTTTTGAGACCACCATCTCCAGGCAAACCATTGATACTTTACATTTCAGTCCTGGATGATGCAGTGGGGGTTGTCCTAGCACAAGAGGATGAAGAAGGAAAAGAGAGGGCAGCCTACTATCTCTCTAAACTTCTCAACCCCGCTGAACAGAGATATACAGCGATGAACAAAATATGTGCAGCATTGGTCTGGGTTGTGCAGAAATTGAAGCATTATTTTCTGGCCCATGAAGTCCATCTCATCGCTAGGATGAATCCGATCAAATTCCTTCTGGAGAAATCTGTTCTTACTGATAGGTTAGCGCGATGGCAAAGCTTTCTATCTCAATTCGATATCATTTATATTCAGTAGAAAGCGATCAAGGGCTATGCCATAGCAGAACATCTTGCTCATCATCCCCTTCCTCGATTTGATCCAGTGCGATCAGAGTTTCCGGATGAGGAACTGATGTCCGTAAATCAAATCAGAGATGATATGTGGACTCTGCATTTTGACGGAGCTCTGAATCCTCATGGAAAGGGGATTGGTATCGTTCTGTTATCACCTGAAGGTGTCACCATTCCACAAGCCTTTCAGCTTGACTTTCCAGTCACTAACAATATAGCTGAATACGAGGCACTTCTTGCTGGCCTCGAGGCCGCTCATTTTCATGGTGCCACCAAACTCAGGATTATGGGTGATAGCCAAATAATTCTTCGCCAAGTGTTGACCAAGTATCGAACTCTTGATCCTAAGCTCAAGCCTTATCAAGAACTTACTTCTGCTTACTCAAAGCTTTTCACGAAATTGATCTTTGTCTATGTCCCTAGGAATCAAAACATCTTAGCGGACGCTCTAGCTTCATTGGCCTCATCTCTCGATTTTCCAATCAGCAAGCAATCCGAATCAATCATAGTTCATAGGCGTCTTTCACCCGCCGTGAAAGACCCTTCATTTCTTAGAATTAAAGAGAAGCTGCTGAAGAAAGTCAGAGACGGAGATATTGTAGAAAAGAGAGAAATCATGTTAATGGAGCTGTTAGAAGAGATAGATGATGAACAGAAGCCGTGGTATTATGAGATTGCAAAATATTGTGAAGATCAATCGTATCCTGAGGAAGCTACAACTGAAGAGAAGAGAGCTATCAGGAGAATTGCTCAACGATACACCCTAGTTGGGGGAACACTGTACAAGAGAGGTTTTGATGGAGTTCTTCTAAGATGTCTAGACGAAGATGAGCTTTGGAAGGTTATGGAAGGAGCTCATAGTGGAGTTTGTGGTGGCCATGTCAATGGACAGATGCTAGCAAAAAAGATCCTTAGACAAGGATTTTATTGGCCAACCATGGAAGAAGATTGTGTAGGATATGTCCGTAGGTGTGCTAAGTGTCAACTTCACGCCGACAAAATTCATTCTCCTGCATCTTCACTCCATCCTGTTTCTTCCCCATGGCCTTTCTCCATGTGGGCTTTCGACATTATTGGACCCCTTGGTAATCCAGATTCCGGCATCAAGCAAAAATCTTTCATTCTCACGGCAACGGAATACTTCACCAAGTGGGCAGAAGCTGAAGCGTACGTGGAGATCAAAGCATCAACCGTCTGCAAGTTCATCATGAAGAACATCATCACCCGATTTGGAATTCCAAGCACCATCGTCACCGACAACGGACCGCAGTTCGTGTCACAAGAATTGAACGACCTCTGCAACAGGTACAGAATTGCATTGCATCATTCGTCTCCTTATTATCCGCAAGGCAATGGCCAAGCAGAGGCAACTAATAAGACTTTGATAAAAATCATCAAAAAGACGTGCAAATCTAATAAATTCGCAGACTGGCAAACTCCTTATTCCTTAATATTTGGAATGGAGGCGGTAGTTCCATATGAGATCCTTATACCGTCATTAAGAGTACAATTGAATAAGGAATTTTTCATTGATGAACATCGTTCAGCACTCCTTGCTCAATTGGAACTTTTAGACGAGAAAAGATGGTCAGCTGCTAATCATGCAAAAGTTTATCAAAACAGACTAGTACGTTTTTATCAAAAGAAAGTCATTGAACGTAAGTTCAAAGTCGGTGAAATGGTCGTCAAAAGGATTTTTGTAAAACCAGGTGGTCCGCGTTCTAAGTTCCAACCCAACTGGGAGGGACCTTATGTTGTATCGCACGCTTTTCCTGATAATGCTTATCGTCTTGTTAATGCAGAAGGAGAAGAGCTAAATCATCCCTGGAATGGCTTACATCTTAAGAAATACTACCCTTAGGTTAAAGAGTCGATCAGTATGGTACAAAGACCAGTGGAATCAAAAAATTTATAAACTCGAATTTCTTTGTTAGTCTAGATAACTTAACTTCAAATACGTTACTATACACACTGAGATGTTTGATTCGTGAGTAACAAGAGATGCCAAGTCCTAAAGAATACCAAAGCTTGACTGAAAGGGTAAAGTACAAATCATTCATTTTAAAGCAAAAATTCTGTTTTATACTCGGCCCATGATGTCGGAACGAGGCTTAGAATAGACTACCAAGAATACCCACCATCTTAGTAGGAGGCCGTCATAAAAAAAAAGGGGGAGATCCGTCCCAAAGAAAAAAGAATAGAAAAAGAAAAGCAAAAGGCAAAATCCAAATGTCAAATCGAAAGAATACAAACGTTACATGAAGGCCATGAAATGAAACGAAAGGGAATGCAAGGTCGATAAATACCTCGGAAAGAAAATGACCGAACCCCAACGGATACTAGGGTAGGAAAGGAACATCTTTTTAAGTCTCCGGAACCTTCTCATGGGCTTTCTAAACTTATTTTTCTTTTCCTTCTAAAGAGGTGTACTCCAAACTTAAGGAATGGCTTGGATTGACTAAGGATCAAATCATCAAATGGGATCACGAATGGAAACACAAATTCAAACACGATGGGTTTTAAGTTAAGTTGTTAAAGAACAATTTGGGAATTAAGTTAATAAATGAGTATGATCTTTTGATCTAAGTACCATGCTGATCTTTTATTTCAAAAATCCAAAAAAATACATTTGTCAAAAATCCAAAAAAATACATATGTCAAAAATTCAAAAAAAAAAATAATACATACTTCAAAAATTCAAAAAAAATACATATGTCAAAATCCAAAAAAAACATATATTTCAAAACCCAAACAAAGATGAATATTTCAAAACAACAAAAATATTTCATTTAGCATTTGCTTATTGCATTTGGTGTGTCTCATTCCTTTTATTTTTAGTGAGCATTTGTCTGCTTGCATGTTACATTTTGCTTAAGTTTGATTATTCATATTACCTTTGTTAATAAAGGCTATGCCCCTTGACCCTTCTACTAAGGATAGGATCAAGTAGTCGGTTACTTAACTAGGCAAGGGGCTAAGCCTAAATAGATGCTTAACCTGTTTGTTAAGTAATATACAGAACACAAGGCATGAAGAGAGTTGGAATTCGAATAGAGAACAACCAGAAATCTGTTTCTGTGAGTAAAAGGCGTCGAGGAGAACCGCCGCGTTTCAACATTGAATGACGTCTGCGCGACACGACGCGTTTCAGCCTTTCTGTGATTTACCTGAAATTCTGTGGTTTTTTATGTTTAAATTGAATATTTGTTTGGAATTATTAATGATTTTGATTGCAGAAAATTCAAGAAAACCTGAGTAAAGCTGGAAATATCAAAAAGATCCCATTATGGGAATTTATGAAGTCTCAACCGTGGCTAAAAAGACGGTTATCTCTACCCTTGTACTTCTTTCATGTAATTATTTTGTATTTGCATTACTATATGTTAAGTATTTATTAGAGTATATCAAGGACCTTGTGGTTTTGATGAAACTGGAATTTGAGTTCCCCTTCAACAAAAACAGTGATAATTCCAGAGGATTCTTAATCGCACGGATAGGCCGTTGGTTGTTAATTAGTGAGGATGATGGTTCCACTTTTGTGAAACGGTGCGTGTATAAACGAGCTTCGGCTTAGCACTGAATTACAAGAATTGGTATCTTGACTCATTAATGATAATTTAACAATATTATCCTTGATTAATTTATATTTTATTTGACTTTATATTTTTCTTTTAGCCCAACATGCATCATGTAAGACTTTGAAATCATTGTGATAAGGATTAATTATTGATTAAGTTTCAGACCATTAATCAAATAATTTCAAACATGATATGAAATATTCCATTCTGAATTGAGTATCTTGATTATCTTTGAGGTTCGCTTGAACATATCCTTGGAATTCTATCCTTTCTTGGACTCTTTATCCAATATTTCTTGTTTTCTTTTAAGATCCATTATGGCTGCAGCACGTCCACATTGGCTGGCAAACGCTCCCCATGATGAAACCTACAGTGTCTACGACCTAGGGTACTTCCCACTCCGAGGAGGTTGATCGACCTTATTTTATTTCCTTGTCTACCTCATCCTGACAGGATTAATTCCATTGATTTCTTTGAACTATCTTCATTAATGATTTTGAGAAAAATTCCAATCATGTGATGTTAAGAGCGTGTCTCATCACACCTTGGCATCACCTTTTCAGTACATTCCATTCCATTTCACTCCCTTGCAAAGACGATGCCAAGGTGAGGCAGCTGTAGACACGCTAATTTTGACGTCATTTCGAGTAAATTTCATATCATATAATAATGCCTCAGAATGGTCTGATATTTAATCATTGATTAATTTTTATTGATCTTTTTGAGTGTCGGGTTTAACAGACATGTTTAAGTTAATCAATTAAATTGATTTTAACTCAAATTTAAGTCGAAATATGAAGAAGTCTAAAAGACGTCGATCTTTGTGGACGCCATTTAGACTTTATTCTTATTTTTAACATTTAAATTTGAATTTTAATCAGTTCATTAATTAACTAAAAGGCGTATGCAAGGCATGACGCATTTTAGGTTTCCTAAGCTATTTCTACTTCTCTTCCGGATGTTTATCCTTATCTTAATTAGTGTAAAAGACGTCTACTCATGTAGACGCGTTTTAGCTAATACAGATAAAGATAAGTTTCCCGGATGTTTATCCTTATCTTAATTAATCTGAAAGGCGTCAGCCAATGTGGACGCGTTTTAGATAATTACAGATAAAGATGAATTAATCTGTATTTATCTGTTGGTTAAGATAGATAAATCTTAGTTTTTCCATGTAAATCCGCGGACGCAGAAGAGGTCTATAAATACCTTGCATCTTGAAAGTTAAAAGAGAGAAAAAAAAAAAAAAGAGAAGAGAGAGAAGTTAGAATCAGAATTAGTGATTGAAGATCGAAGCGACGACATCTAAACGCCGAAGCGCTGCTGTTTCCAGAAGTCGGCGTCCATTCTTCATCCAATTCAAGGCTTCATCCAATTCGGCATAAGTTTTTCATTTCTGCATCTTCATTTTTCATTTCATTAATCTCTCATTCTTCATCATCACTTTATGCAACACACATCACAACATCATTCTTTTCAAAACCTATTTGATTAAGGGGTTTCAAAAGCCATTAAACAAGTAAGTTTGCTGTTTAGTTTCATGTTTAAAACCATGATTAGAATAGATACTACTTTTGCTTAAAGTTCTCATCATTGTTTCTTCATTTCTCTTTCCATTTTTCTTAACGGAGCAAAAAGGAGAATCAAAAGGAGTAAATCAAGCACAAAGTCACAAGAATCTCTGGACGATCCTCAACCTCAACTTTAAATTCAACAGCAAGAACAAAGAACAAAGAAAGGGCTCTCTTTCTTCAGCCGGCTGAAGGAGGGGAATCAAGGACTCAATATCTTCCGCGTTTAAACAGGTAGGCGATCAAAACTTTCTTTTGGAACTTTTAAGCCAAAAGTTTCTGGCGATCACTTCACATAGTTTCTGTTTTTAATAGGTTTATTTTGCACCTAAACAACATAGATTTTTCATGTTAATCACACAATCATTCTAAGCACTCACAGCACTGTGCTCATTTTCACCAAATAGAGAATAGGATTAACTTTTTTCTTATCCCCTCACATACCAAACACATTTGAGAATAAGGATAAGGATAAATTAATCTAGGTTAATTTATCCCTATTCTTCCCTTTTTCTATCCCGATACCAAACAAGACCCAAGGAAATTACAAGTGCGAAGGAAGGAAATTAACAATGTCCGTACACAGTCCAACAATAATTACATGGTCCAAGGAATTAAATAAGTACAGGCAGAAACAAAGTACAACAACATCGGGGCATACCCCGGAACTGAGATAGCAGCTGGTCCGCACACCAAGGAGAACACCACACGCCGCCACTCGCCAAGAAGTCTACACCTGAAACTGCAGGGATTGAGCCACACCAGAATTGGGTTCAATAGGGATCATCCGATCCCCCGCCTCCCACTCACACACCCACAAGTATAATAATACAGAATGAAGGCAATTAAGTAAAGCAGTAACACAATTCCTAAATTTCAATATAAAACACATGCATTCGAAATGTAACACGTACAACTCTAAAACCATTCTAACAGGGAGCGTACAACCAACGTCTCGGCAAAACACGCCAACCACACAGCCGCACGCGGGAAACACCAACCCGCTGAGACCAAACAGTAACCCCTTGGATAGCACGCTAGCTACTCCGGCCCAACTGGCTCTAGGTGGTTACTACTTCTCCCAGCACGAGTGACACTCCACAGGTACCACTCCTACACCGGTACTAGCTAACTCCGGGGTACACCAGGTGACCCTCTCTCTAGGCGTCACCCCGCCACACCCACACCGGCGCTGTGTCCCACCCACACCCACACAGGGTGGCAAACGCTACAACTGTTACTCTAGGTCCACGGTCACACGAAACACAACACAGTGCGAACCGGTCACATAAAAAGTCCACAGTCGCACGAAAAACAATACAGTGTGATCCGATCACGTAAGAATCCTCATCCTTGAGTACGATTTAAAGCATGCATTGACTGAACTATCTAACAGTGTAAACACATATTAATAGCATGAATTAATGTGATTCTGTCATGAATCGCGTCGCCCCAGGCCGACGCCATTAAAGCCTCCTAAAACTGGTTCATGAAATCTCGGCCTCAAAATATAACCCAAAAGGCGTCGTGTCTAGTCGTCGTCTTTCAAAACGCGTCGCTGTTCCTAGTCACCAGATAGCGATAGAAACAGAGACAGACTACGGTTAATTCACTTAAAACGGGTCATCCAGGTAAGCCGCCATTTGAAAGGCGTCGTTGTCCCTGGACGCTATTCACAACAGAAGCCCACTCTGACGGAAACCGCTACCGGGACAATTTCTGCCTAAATAGCGTCGTACTGGCCCGTCGCCATTCTGAATGGCGTCGTTCTAGCGCGACGTCATTTAGCGCCAGAAACCTGGTTTCTACAGTTCGACCCGAGGGTCCCCTTTTACCCCAAATTCACCCTAAAAATACCCAAGAGGGGGAAACGAAGAGGGAAAACCAAACCACCACATGAAACCCACAAATCCTCATTCATAAAAACCACCATTCCCATCAAGAAAGCCCCTTAACATGCTCATTCTATCCAAAAACCCCATACACGCATCATGCTTCACAACGGGAAACACGGATGAAACAACCACAATACATGCAAGGTTCGTCCCCCTACCGGTTATTTGAACTCCTCCTGACTCAGTGCCGCCAAACCGCCGTACCGCAGACCGCCATCGGTACCTCCGAGGATGTCGTCACTCCGCCGGGACGTCGGCTGCCGCCCGAAAAATGAAGCGCCGCGAAGGAAGTGGTGGTGGTAGTGGTGTGAGGTAGAGAGGTATTGGAGTGGTGGAAGAGGAAGAAAAGGAAGGGAAGGGAAAAAAGGGATCGGAGGGGACGGAGAGAGGGAAGAGAGAGAGTGAGAGGGAGAAAAATGAGGGAAAGGAGGGAAGGCTCGCGGGGTCAATCTGAAATAGGGTAAAACGCGTCGTTCGAGACAGACGCCTATCAGATGACAGGACGGGCCGTACCGTCAAAGACTCTGAAACGCGTCGCCCATCAAAGACGTCGTTCAGACGACGAGACCGGCGCCATACACTGACAACCCAGGGTCCTACTCTGAATGGCGTCGTCCATCAAAGACGCCGTTCAGACGACGCGACAGGGGCCATACTCTCGCAGCCCGAAGCCCGCCCACGTGGCGCCCACGTGGCACAACAGCAACCTAGCTAAATGGCGTCCACCCAATAAGACGCCGTTCGAGAGGCGTCGTGCATCCTAGACGTCATTTAGAAAGCACTCCCCAGACCCATCAGGGC
Organism: Zantedeschia hybrid cultivar; assembly: GCA_030544215.1. Taxonomy (NCBI): domain Eukaryota; kingdom Viridiplantae; phylum Streptophyta; class Magnoliopsida; order Alismatales; family Araceae; genus Zantedeschia; species Zantedeschia hybrid cultivar. Next base: position 18,226,276 of record JARZZO010000014.1, on the reverse strand, counting down.
CCAAACCAGGGGGTCCGGCCCGAAACCGATCCGAAAACTGAACCCGAATCCTCATTCCTTACACCTCATGTGGAGGGACGTTTATGATGAAAAATGAAGATGAGACTTATGATCTTTTTGAGATGTTAAGCGAAAATTCCATCAATCATGCCTCATTATCATCTTATGAGAGGTCTGTTGGGCCATCTAAACGGGTTGGAACGTACGAACTTAAGGCCCATAGAGAACCCGAATCTAGAATGGACATAAATCTGATTAATCAAAAATTGGATAAGGTAGACATCTTGTTCCAGAAATTAGACCAACTCTTGGCCTTAAACAAACAAGAACCTACTTACCCAACACAATCTAGTCCATATGAAGGCCCATCTTCTACCAATCATGACATTTGTGCCTTATGCGCAAGCCCGACCCATCAAGTGAATGAATGCCCAACTGTGACCTAACTTCCACCATTCATTCAAGAACAGGTTCAAGCTGCCCAGGGATTCTCTAGGCCCAATAATAATCCATTCTCAAATACTTACAATCTGGCTAGAGAAACCACCTTAATTTTTCTTAGAAGAATCAGCAGGCCCCATTACCAATGTCCAATCCTCCCATGCATCAAGCCCAAAAGCCACAGAATTCATTTCAACATCAATATAATTTCTAGGAAAATGTTCAGGCTAGGGGATCTCAGGCCCAATTCTCTCAACCGACCCACTAACAATCATTCCAATCAGGTCAACCGGCCCATTACCAATCATTCCAATCAGGACAACCAACCCAATACCATCCTCCACCCACTTACCAACAACCTCCTCAGCCAACTTTGAGGACAAATTCACTCAACTCCAACAGCTGATTTTGACCCAGCAACAATCCATTTCTAAGTTGGAAAGTTAAATGGGCCAACTAGCTGAAGCTACGATGAGAAGAGAAGTGGGTCAACTTCCTAGTCAACCCATTGCCAATCCAAGAAATCAACCTCCGGGGGTTTTCACAGCAATCGGGCCTTTTACCTCAGCCTGACCCATTACCACAACCTAAAGGGCCGCAATTTGAGAATGCTAAAGCCATTTCAGCCCTTAGGAGTGGTAAAAGTTTAAAAAACCCACGGACAGATGGAGAGTTAGCCGAAGGTTCCACTGATGGGCTTCATAAAATTGAAAGTGAGAGTGAGGCTGAACCCAACATGGATAAGTTGGAGGAAGATCCAAAAGGAAAAGGGAAGATAGATGAAGGCCCAAGTTCTTATCAACCCAGGGTGCCATTTCCAAATGCTTTGTTAGCTAAGCCCAATGCCAGGAAAAACTGGCTCAGAATGGGGAGTTGCTGGACTTATTCAAACAAGTTTAGATTAATATTCTATTCCTCGATGTCATCAAGCATGTGCCAGCTTATGCTAAGTTCCTTAAGGAATTATGTACTCCACGAAGAGAATCTAAAATGGCACCCGAAAAGGTTTGGCTTTCAAAAGATGTGAGTGCGATTGTGATGAATCATCTTCCCAAGAAGTTGAAGGATCCTGGAGCACCTTTAATCTCATGTGACTTAGGTGGAGTTACATTTGATAGAGCATTATTGGATTTGGGCGCTAGTGTGAACTTATTGCCAACTGCTATTTTTTGAAAATTTTGATATTGGGGAATTGAAGCCCACATCCATCGTCTTGCAGTTGGCAGATAGGTCTGTAAAAATTCCACGGGGACTCATTGAGGATGTTATTGTAAAAGTTCATAATTGCTACTTCCCCGTGGATTTTCTCATTTTGGAAATGGCCTCATCCTAGGAGCTCATTCATACCCCGATCATCCTAGGACGTCTATTTTTGGCCACCGCCAAAGCTAACATCAATTGTGAAACTGGCATGATGGACATATCCTTTGGGGTCAAAAGATCAAGATTAATGTCTTCAAAACATCCAAATTGTCGGGATCATTGTGTCGTGATCCGACCGAAACGCAGCGGAATAAAATATTTCGGGATCGGATCTGTCCCGTTTCGATTAACTAAATAAGACCGGAGTAATTCGGATTTACCTTGCGCGAATTCGGATCCGCGTTCGTTTTTCGGTTCCGTCGGAGCGATGCCGCAAGTCGCGCAGATGCCCGACCTCTAGCGGTATCCACGCGGTTCTCCTCGCGATGGATCGTCCTCGCTTCCTCGCTCGCTGCGGCGTTCGTAGATCCCGTCTGGCTGCGCGTAATCCACCGCGACATGCGGATTCGGAATCTCCCGTCGGACGGAAGTCGGAACAGTCGGGATTCGAAGCGGATCCTCCAGATGGCCGCTACGTGTCGCACGCCCAGAAGAGAGAGATAAAGAGAGAAAGAACGATGGCTAGGTTAGGGTTGCTGGCCTCCGACATATTATCCGTTCTTTTATAAGAACTCTATTTGCGGTTTTTCATAAAAACCCAGACTTATCCGAAATCCTGTCAGATTATCCATCGACTTGAAAACCATTTGCGTGTGACCCTTTAGGCCCAAATACCAATCCAGTTAATAGCCCATTAAGTCCAATAACCCTTTACTGACCCACTGAATTAATTAATATCCTTATATTCAATTAATCAGCCGAATTTAATGTCCTACAATAAATTCGGACGGACTTCCGATCACGTTGGATGCCAAGCAACATCGCGTGATCCTAGATGGCACTGGGGTTATCGCAACCCTCTATTGGAACCTTTCTGTCATCGGTTAACGCGCGGATATAATCCTTCATCCGTACAATGTTCCCGAATCGACCTAGGGCATGGTTTACTGTTAAACCCTATTCAGTCGATTCACTTGAATCAGATGACGCTAATCTGAATCCGATAACTCCTTATCAAACACAGAGTCCGCCCTGGCCAAGGACTTTAAGCGCATCATTCCCGGAACATTCTCTCTCAAACAACCGAGAGCGGATGATCCCGTATTGAACACACAATTACCTTCGAGGGCATTTCCCTGAACCTGATCGCTTGACTTATTGATAACCCATGGCTAGGGATTCGTTAGTCAAGGTCAAAGTTCAGAAACCTACCAACAAGGTATCTTTGGTGTCTCAGGTCCAAGGATCATCCACGCAACCGTGACAAATGAATCAAGCTGGTTAACAGTGAGGTGTTTACCATCCAGCGATTCATAGTCGGATCAGTTCAGTGAACTCATTCGCCAATGAGCACCTATAGGTCCAGCATAGTGTCTCCACACAAGTGACTTATAGGATCAGTCACCCTCATCATATGAGCTGAAGAAACCTATACTAGTCTATCCGGATGTTCGATGTCCTATCTCAAACATCCTGTGACTAGGAACAATTAAGAACATGTGTTTATAAGTCTTCGGTCCCGCAATTATGATCTCATCATAATCCGAAGACTATTTCACATGTTTATGGATTTCATCGTGATACGACAAACACAGATCGAATTAATTACACACAATGAATTATTGCCATTTATTAATAATATGAATCAGTACATAGTATCGGATTGGCTTTGAGACCATCTAATACCTACAATCTCCCACTTAGTCTAAAGCCAATCACTTTTATACAGAATACCCAGATTCTCTAAGTGACGCTCAAAGACATTTTGAGACAAAGGCTTTGTAAGTGGGTCTGCTATGTTGTCGGCTGAAGAAACTCTTTCCACCACGACATCTCCTCGAGCTATAATCTCTCTGATCAAATGAAAGCGCCGCAAAATGTGCTTCAACTTCTGATGAGACCTCGGCTCTTTCGCTTGAGCAATCGCCCCATTGTTGTCACACAGCAGTGGGACATGATCAGATATACTTTCCACCACACCAAGATCACCGATGAATTTCTTCATCCAAACAACTTCCTTGGCAGCTTCAGCAGCAACAATATATTCGGCTTTCGTTTTCGAATTAGCAGTGGTTTCTTGCTTGGAACTTTTCCAGCTCACTGCTCTCCCGTTGAGTGTAAAAACAAAACCTGATGTAGACTTGCTGTCGTCAGGATCAGACTGAAAACTCGAGTCAGTGTATCCTTGCAGCTTTAAGTCTCCTCCTCTATAGACTAGAAATAGATTATTAGTCCTTCTCAAGTACTTAAGGATGCATTTCACAACCTTCCAGTGTTCATCACCTGGATCTGCCTGATGTCTGCTCGTAACACTTAGAGCATATGCAACATCAAGTCTGGTACATAGCATGGCATACATGATGGACCCTATGGCAGAAGCATAGGGGACTTTATCCATCACAGCCCTCTCTTCATGTGTCGTGGGAGACTGACCTTTAGATAGTGAAATTCCATATCTCATCGGTATGAGACCTCTCTTGGAATTTTCCATGCCAAACCCTTTAACAATGGTTTCTATGTACATGGATTGGGTTAAAACAAGCATCTTCTTTGATCTATCTCTATAAATCTGTATTCCTAATACGTAAGATGCTTCTCCCAAATCCTTCATGGAGAAGTTCTTTGACAGCCATATCTTTACATATGACATCATTTCTACATCATTCCCAATGAGTAGGATGTCGTCAACGTAAAGAACCAGAAATGTGATTGCGCTCCCACTGTTTTTCTTGTATACACAGGGCTCATCTTCATTCTTAATGAAGCCATAAGATTTGATCGGCTCATCAAATCCTACGTTCCAACTTCGGGAAGCTTGCTTTAGTCCATACATGGACCTCTGCAACTTGCATACCATGTATGGAGATTCTTTAGATGTGAATCCTTCTAGTTGTATCATATACACCTCCTCCTCGAGGTTTCCATTGAGGAAGGCAGTCTTCACATCCATCTGCCAGATTTTATAATCATGGTAGGCAGCAATGGCGAAAAGAATTCTGATGGACTTAATCATAGCAACGGGTGAAAAAGTTTCGTCATAGTCAACATCTTGTCTTTGACGATAGCCATTCGCCACTAATCTTGCTTTATAAGTCTCAATACGTCCATCTGCACAGATCTTTCTTTTAAAGATCCATTTGCAGCCGATAGGTACTATACCATCGGGTAAATCTTCCAAGTTCCAAACTTGGTTGATATACATGGACTGTATTTCAGAATTCATGACTTCCCGCCATTTCCCGGCCTCTGGACTTTCAATGGCCTCCTGGTAAGTCTTAGGATCATCATCCTCATTATAGAGTATCCTTGAACCATCCAAATTAATATGTCCCACATATCTTTCTGGTGGTTTAGGTACTCTTTCAGACCTACGAGGTTCCTGTGTATCAGTTTGAACAGGTACAGAAACTGATGGTTCATCCGATGAACCATTACCAGTTTGTGGGTCTGGAATTTCTTCCAGAATTACTTTACTCCCACTATCCTTCTGGATAATATAATCTTCTTCCAGAAAGACAGCTCTCCTGGCCACAAACACCTTTTGTTCGCCAGGATGACAAAGGTAATATCCATAAGTTTCCTTTAGATATCCTACAAATCTGCATTTGTCAGTTCTGGATTCCAGCTTATCTGCGTCATGTCTTTTAACATGAGCAGGACATTCCCAGACTTTAACATGTTTAACGTCTGGTTTCCTTCCATTCCATATCTCATATGGAGTGGTTTTAACCGATTTGTTGGGTACCTTGTTCAGGATATATGTAACGACCCGCCACCCTATAATCGGGGATCCGATTATAAAATGGGTACCGAATTATTAATTTGGAACCAAACCAAGATCTAAGTAAGTCTGGGAAATAAATAATAAACTAAGCTAAACATTCACATCGCATTGGATTGAAAGAAAAGTACAGAAATTAAAAGTTATTACAATGTGACTCGATACAGCAAATAATTACATACTCCAACAGAAAAGAAATAATTAAGCATACAGGCCAGAAATAAAGATAACAACTACGTCGGGGCATACCCCGGAACAATAACTTGCGGCGCGCAACTCACAGCAGTACACACCTCGCTAAGTCTACCTGGAACCCTCACCTGAAAACCGCAGGGGTGAGTCTCAACGAAAAGACTCAGTAGGGATCCTTCGATCCCCACTGCCCACACACACACCCACAAGTGCAATTACTAAGACACAAGTGAACAAGATAAGTAAAGCTGTAACACATTATTCCTAATTCTCTCTATAAACCACATGCATTCGGAATATAACATGCATATCTCAGAAATCATTCTACCAAGGAACCTACAACTCGCGTCTCGGCAAAACGCGTCAACCACGTCTCCGAAAGTGGGAAACACCGACCCGCTGAGACCAAACAGTAACCCCTCGGATAGCACACTGGCTACTCCGGCCCAACTGGCTCAGGTGGTTACTCCTTCCCCCAGCACGACTGACACTCCAAAGGTACCACTCCGACACCGGTACAAGCTAGCTAACCCCGGGGTTCACCAAGTGACCATCTCTCACTAGGCGTCACCCCGCCACTGCTACCGTCAGCGTTGTGTCCCTCCGCACCGACACAGGGTGTCAAACGCTACAACTGTCACTCTAGGTCCACAGTAACACAAAACACGGCACGGTGCGATCCGTGTAAGGAATCGCCATGAACGCAGCGGAAATAAAAAATGATTCCATTGTATCGGTTGTTGGGGTCGTAAAACAGACATTAAAACTAACGCGGGAAGAACAGTTCTTCATCTTTGCGGGGTTTCAAATCTCCCGTGGATGATGCCGACTCGGTAATCGCGCACGCGCACGATCTCTAGAGGTATCCATACGAGTTCCCGCAGCAGACGCGATTTCCTCTTCGGCTTGAGTGCTCCGACCAGACCTCAAATCCACCATGCGCGGTGAGAGACAGATCCACTCCAAGAGAGAGAGAAGGAGAGAGAGAGAGGAGAGAGAGAATCTGGGGAGTAAAATTCGTCCAACCAACTTTTTACCACTCTCCCTTGGCCCTCCTTATATAGAAATAAGGATAAGCACAAGAGTTAATCCTCATGATTATCTAAGAGTTTGGCCTCGGATAATTCTCCATTAAATCTTCATGTTTATCCTGCAGCTTTTCACAAAAAACCCAGATAAGCATGAAATTTAACATCTCTCACCGTCTGACGAGAACTCTTATGTGGGTGACCCTCTAGGCCCATATATCAGTCCGGTTGCAGGCCCATTAAACTTAGAACTGTTTCTTGAGTTTAATATTTATTAATTAACATTTAAACATCATATGTTAAATGATTAATTTAATAAACAAGTAAATTATCATCCGATGATTAATTCACTTGGCCTTCTGATCATGAACAGCACCAAACACTACCTCATGATCCCATAAGATATAAGGGATACTGTTCCCTTCAATTGAACCTTTCCGTCTGCAGATGCCGCACAGATATAATCCTTCACTCATGCAATGTCCCAATAATGCAACGATATGGTTTTATAGTCAAACCCTCTATCGCATTATCCAGATGGATGCTAGTACACAGTTAATATCTAGAAAGACATCTCTTTCATTTGACCATGGCCAGGGATTTCTGTGTACACATCCATAGGACATTCTCTCTCCAGTCTTATACCAAGAGTGAGTGATCCCTTGTTGTTCACTCAATTACCTTCGCAAGCTTTCCACTGTATCTGAAAAACCGATTATGGTGGACTTAATGGTTAAAGTCCACGAGTCAGAGAATCAAGATACAATGGTCCACAAACAAGGTATCATTGGTGACTCAGGTCAAAGGACCAACTGTGCTACTGCAACGATTGAATTCCCTGGTTGACTAATAGGTATAATTACCATCTAGGAATTCTTATTTGGGTCTGTTCAGTGAACTCATTCTCTAATGAGCACCCACTTGTTTGTCTTAGTGTCACCACACGAGTGAATGTGAGATCATTCACCCTCATCATATGAGCAGACATAACTTGTGTCGATCTTATCGGATATTTAATGTCCATCTCAAATATCCTATGATCGAGAACTATTTAAGACAATTGCCTTAGGATATTGATCTCACTATCATGATCTCATCATGATTCAATATCCCATACATTTGTCTATGGACCTTCATTACGATAGTCGTTTGCAAGAACTTAAATGAAGAAATAATTGCCTTTATTAATAATCTGAACTAGAATGTACAATGATTGGCTTTGAGGCCACCCAATTCTAACAATCCGGTCACGTGAGAAGTCTGCGGTCGCACGACACCCAACGTAGTGTCATCCGGTCATGAAGAGTCCATCGTCATCGAGTGTAATAAAAGCATGCATTTAACTAACTATCTAGCAGTGTAAACACATTTTACTGGCATGAATTAGTGTGGTTCTGTCTTGAATCGCGTCGACCAAGGATGACGCCATTCAAGTCTCATAAACTGGTTCATGAAATCCCGGCCTCAGAATATGGCCTAAAAAGGCGTCGTCACAGTTAGCCGCCTTTTAAAAACGCCTTGAAGTCCTCAGACGCCCTTCACACCAAAAATCCGAAATTTGCAGAAAACCTTAATCGGGTGATTTCTGCCTAAAAGGCGTCATAATGACCCGACGTCCTTCTAAAAGGCGTCATCCATACATGACGTCTTTTAGCACCAGATTCCCCGAACTGACAGAGACTCGGTGGAGCGATTTCTACCTAAAAGGCGTCATGGTGGCCCGACGCTTCTCCAAATAGCGTCGTCCATGCATGACGTCTTTTAGCCCCAGAAACCGAGTTCTGTCCTCAGCCCGAGGGCTCCCTTTTCACCCCCAAATACCCCAAAATCAAACCAAACGGAGGAGGAAGAGGGGCAAGCTAAACCATCACAAATCCACATTCACAGAAACTCCCATTCCCATCAAGAAAAAGCCCCTAACATGCTCATTCTACCCAACAACCATAAATCCTTAGCATGTTTCAAGCGGGAGAACATGGTTTTAACATAAAACACTACGGGAATCGTCACCCTGCCGATTCTTGAACTCCTCCTGACTCCGCCGCCAAACCGTCGCACCGCAAACCGCCGCCGGTACTCCGAGGACGCCGCCACTCCGCCGGGACGTCGGCCGCCGTCCGGAGAATGGAACGCCGCGAAGAAAGTGGTGGTGGCTGTGGTGAGAGGTGGAGAGGTAGTGGAGTGGTGGAAGAGGAAGAAGGGAAAAGGGAAGGGGAAGAGTGGGGCGAGTCGGAGGATGGAGAGGGTGAGGAGGGAGAGAGTGAGGGTGAGAATGAGGGAAAGGAGGGAAGGTTCGCGAGGTAACCAGAAACTAGGTAAAATGCGTCGAGATGTACGGACGCCTATCAAATGACATGACGGGCCGTTCTGACAGAAGTCTGAAACACGTCGTTCAAGGCCGCCGCCATTCAGACGACAAGACCGGCACCGTACTCTGACACCGCAGGGTCGCAGTCTGAAACGCGTCGACCATCATGGACGCCGTTCAAACGATACGACCGGCTCGTACACTCGCTACTCGACGACACGCCGTTCTGACTCCGACAACTGAATCCGAAAACTTCAGTCCTTACAATATACATAATCGAGCTAAGTGCATATCCCCATAAGGACACTCGTAATTTGGACATGCTCATCATGGATCGCACAATTTTCATTAATGTGCGATTTCTCCTTTCAGATACACCATTCATGTGAGGTGTATAAGGAGGTGTAAGCTGAGAAAATATACCATTATCCTTTAAGTATTTAATGAACTCAGTACTTAAGTATTCTCCACCTCGATCAGATCGGATGGTTTTTATACTCTTTCCTGTTTGTTTTTCTACTTCATTCTTAAATTCTCTGAATTTCTCAAAGGCTTCATATTTATACTTCAATAAGTATATATATCCGAACCTTGAGTAATCATTAATGAATGTAATGAAGTATGAGAAACCACCAATGGCTTGGGTTGACATAGGACCACATATATCTGAATATATGAGTTCTAATATGTCTTTGGCTCGTTCTCCAGTTCCACTAAATGGAGACTTAGCCATTTTTCCCATTAAACATGACTCACAGGTTGCATATGATTCATAATCAAATGGATCCAAGTATCCATCTTTATGCATCCTTTGGAGTCTGTTTTCACCAATGTGTGCAAGCCTACAATGCCACAAGTAGGCTTTGTTCATTTCATATTTCTTTTAATTGAGGAACCGATGTGTAAATTATCATGAGACACATTTAATAGATACAAACCATTGGACAAAATAGCAGAAGCTATTAATTTATTTTCGAAATAAATTGAACAACTATTGTTCTCAAAATTTAAATTGTATCCAATTTTATCTAAACATGAAATAGAAATGGTGTTCCTTATTATGCTAGGTACATAATAACATTCATCTAATAAAAATGTGTCTCCGGATGGTAGCTTGAGCTTCACTGTCCCCACAGCTATCGCCGCAACTCTTGCGCCGTTATTTAGCCTCAGCTCCACCTCGCCGGTCCTCAACTTACACCTTCTTGCCAATGCCTGCACAGAATTGCAGATATGAGATACACATCCAGTATCTAATACCCATGATGTACAATCTCTTATTGACAAGTTTACATCTATCATATAGATACCTGAAGCGTCCTGCTGCTTCACAGTTCCTTGAGCCTTGTCCTTGAGGTATTCTTTACAATTCCTCTTCCAATGCCCTTTCTGGTGACAGTAGAAGCAATCACCTTTCTCAACACTTCTAACTTTGTCTTTCTTGACAACCTTTGCCTTTCTATGAACCTTGTTCTTATTCTTTCGAAAAGCTTGGACTGCAAGTCTTTTTATGTTGGTCTTACCATGTTGGGATCGTTGTGTCGGGTAACCCTTTACTGACCCATTAAGTCCAGTAACCCTTTACTGACCCACTGAATTAATTAATATCCTTATATTTATTTAATCAGTTGAATTTAATGTCCCACAATAAATTCGGACGGACTGTCGATCAAGTTGGATGCCAAACAACATCGCGTGATCCTGGATGGCACTGGGGTTATCGCAACCCTCTATTGGAACCTTTCTGTCATCGGTTAGCGCGCGGATATAATCCTTCATCCGTACAATGTTCCCGAATCGACCTAGGGCATGGTTTACTATTAAACCCTATTTGGTCGATTCACTTGAATCAAATGCCGCTAATCTGAATCCGATAACTCCTTATCGATTACAGAGTCCGCCCTAGTCAGGGACTTTAAGCGCATCGTTCCCTGAACATTCTCTCTCAAACTACCGAGAGCGGATGATCCCGTATTGAACACACAATTACCTTCGAGGGCATTTCCCTGCACCCGATCGCTTGACTTATTGATAACCCATGGTTAGGGATTCGTTCGTCAAGATCAAAGCTCAGAAACCTACCAACAAGATATCTTTGGAGTCTCAGGTCCAAAGATCATCCACGCAACCGTGACAAATGAATCGAGCTGGTTAACAGTGAGGTGATTACCATCCAGCGATTCATAGTCCGATCAGTTCAGTGAACTCATTCACCAATGAGCACCTATAGGTTCAGCATAGTGTCTCCACACAAGTGACTTATGGGATCAGTCACCCTCATCATATGAGCTGAAGTAACCTATACTAGTCTATCCGGATGTTCGATGTGCTATCTCAAACATCCTATGACTAGGAACAATTAAGAACACGTGTTTATAAGTCTTCAATCCCGTAATTATGATCTCATCATAATCCGAAGACTGTTGCACATGTTCATGGACTTCATCGTGATACGATAAACACAGATCGAATTAATTACACACAATGAATTATTGCCATTTATTAATAATCTAAATAAGTACATAGTATCGGATTGGCTTTGAGACCATCTAATACTAACATACCAACCATAAGGACTTGGGGCTTATCATGTTCAGAAGTTCAGCTAAGGTGGCCTAGATCTTGTTCATGTTAAAATTAACGATGAACTGAGCATATGACTGTGGAAGTGAAGATAACACGAGGTCTGTGTGCATCTCCTTGGGAAGTGTAATCCCAAGAGCATCCAGCCTCTCCACCCACTCAATCATCTTCAGCACGTGGTTCTGTACTGAAGTTCCTTCTGCCATCTGAGCCTTGAATAAATTCTTCGATATCTCATATCGTTCGATTCTGCTCTACTCACCGAATAGCTCCTTCAAATGGAGCATGATGGATCTAGCATCCATCTCTTCATGTTGTCTCTGCAACTCATTGCTCATTGAGGCTAACATATAGCATTGGGCCATGGTGGAATCTTCCTTCCATTTTTCATACGCTATCATTTCCTCCTCTGGGGTATCTAATGTTGGTTCAGTAGAAGGTTCATTATCCAAGACGTAGGCAATCTGCTCAGACCTGAGGACAATCTTCAGGTTCCTGAGCCAGTCTGAGTAGTTGGTGCCTGTCAAACGGTTGGCATCAAGTATGCCTCGCAACAGGTTATGGTGCGACATTCTCGCCTACAGGAGATAATCAATTGATAATTAGCAGATATTCAGATTAACTAAAACAAGATATGGTCTTTTATTATCTAGTTTTACTCCCACTAATTTTCGACGGACTGTATAACCTTCAGATATACAGAACGGGAGACGCCAACTGTCTCCTAGTGGGGATCAGAATCTCCAAGCATCACAGTATAACCTCGGGTAAACACGTAGTATCATACCGCTATCTTAGAGCAATCATCTCATGATAATTGCAACTCCTTGCAATATCCGATCATATTTCGACTCCCAAGTTTAATGGTCCCGGGTAAACACAGTAGACCATTATCTCCGGTCTAAATTTTACCATCAATACGTGACAAAGTAAAGTAGAAATATAGTTCCCGGGTAAACATGTGGATAACTATATCGTTCCTCTACTCTTATCCAAAGGCATCTAATGATATGATCAACAATCCTCTCAACAGACAATGGCAAACCTCGGGTAAACACATAGTATCCGCCATGACTGAATTAAGTTCCATTGATCATATTGATGGAGAGTCACGCGGTGCATTCTCAATGACTCGCGCTACGGCTTAGAATTTATAACGAAGGCTTTACTTATTTAGTTTGGTCTCATCCTAGGTGATAGTATTAAATATATCGTATATATATTATAAATACTAATAACCTAGAAAATATTAAGCACACACATCACATACATGTCATTAGTGTGGTCATGGACGGCACTGCGGATTGACTTGAGCCAGACAATCAAACGCACACACATGCACAATATAACAACTTATATCATGAGTCTGCAAACCCATGGATGCAATGAACTCCTTCATTTTTCATCTGGTCGGCAATTGTGAATCATCCTCGCTCCGCACACAGCCGCCTCGATCAAATTACATCATAATTCTCAATTACATGATAATTTAAAAGAGGAAGCCTTATGGCGATTACATCAAGGAAGAAGGTAGAAGTACAATGGAATATGAGAGGGAGAGGTTCGCAGACCTCTATTTATTAATAAACAATAAACCACACAATCACATTCCATATACACAAATAATGCTCGTCCATGACCACCATGTGTTTTATTTAAGCAAACCACACATGAAATAGCACATCAAATGGCTAATTTAAAATTTTCGAAAATAATTAATAAATTTTGGTTTCATAAAACTAAGGACCAATCAAAAATTAGATTTAAAAATTTTTCGAAAAATTTTACAGTTTAAACATGCTAATTTAAATCAAATTCAAACAAGCAGTTAACATACATCAAATATACATCAAAATTTCAAAATATAACTTTCTAAAATATTCCAAACTCTCCCGGTCATCATTGCGGCAAATCTCACATTGCCGTAGGAGGCCCAATTAACCGAAGTCCTCAAAGACCACAAGGGTGCCATTGGATGGTCGGTAGCCGATTTAAAGGGAATTAGCCCGTCCATTTGCATGCATCACATCTATATGGAAGAGAATTCTAAGCCCAGTCGGAAGATGCAAAGGCGGCTTAACCCAAATATGAAAGAGGTGGTTAAAAAGAGGTTGTGAAATGGCTGGATGCGGGTATCTTTTACCCCATATCGGATAGCAAATGGGTCAACCCAACTCAAGTGGTACCAAAGAAGTCCAGATTGACGGTTGTCAAGAATGATCAGGGAAAAGAGGTACCTACTAGGCCCACCACGGAATGGAGAGTGTGCATTGATTACCGAAAGCTGAATCTCATGACTAAGAAGGATCACTTTTCACTCCCATTCATGGATCAGATTCTGGAAAAGTTATCGGACCAGAAGTACTTTTGCTTCTTAAATGGGTATTCCGGGTACAATCAAGTGGCTATTTACTCGGAAGATCAAGAAAAGACCACCTTTACGTGCCCTTATGGCACGTTTGCTTTTAGGAGAATGCTATTTGGATTATGCAACGCACCAGCCACATTTCAACGATGTATAATGACTATATTCTTCGATATGGTGGAAGAATTCCTCGAAGTTTTCATGGATGATTTCTCAATCTTCGGGGATTTTTTTGAAAATTACTTGGAAAATCTTAAACAAGTGTTAGCCAGATGCATTGAAACCAATCTGATACTTAGCTGGGAGAAGAGTCATTTTATGGTTCGAGAGGGCATTGTTCTAGGCCACATTATATCTGAAAGGGGGATAGAAGTAGATAAAGCTAAGATCGATCTCATATCTAATCTTCCTCCTCCCACCTCAGTCAGACAAATCCGTTCATTCCTTGGCCATGCCGGTTTCTATCGCCGGTTTATCCACAATTTCTCTCAAATTGCCCGGCCTCTAGCTCTTCTCCTAGCTAAGGATGTTCCCTTCCAAATGGATGAATCTTGCATCAAGGCATTCAATTCTCTGAAGGAATCTTTGACCAAAGCTCCGATTCTTCAATCTCCAGATTGGTCTTTACCCTTCGAAATCATGTGCGATGCCTCTGATTATGCTATCGGTGCGGTATTGGGACAAAGAATCAACAAGTGTCCCGTGGTGATCTATTATGCATGTTGCACCCTTGCAGATGCTCAAATGAATTATACCACCACAGAAAAGGAATTATTAGCTGTGGTTTTTGCCCTAGAAAAATTCAGATCGTATCTTTTAGGGACGAAAGTCATAATCTATTCCGATCACTCAACTTTGAAATATCTTTTGACCAAGAAGGATGCGAAGCCCAGACTTATCAGATGGATCTTACTCCTTCAGGAATTTGATTTGGAAATTCGGGATAAGAAGGGTTCTGAGACTGTGGTAGCTGACCACCTATCCCGAATTCTGATTTCCGAGAGTGCACCAATAACTGATTCATTTCCTGATGAGCATCTGCTGGCCATTTCTCATACTGTTACACCTTGGTATGCTTATCTTGTCAATTACAAGGTAACCAATCAACTTCCAGAAGGATGGACTAAAAGTGAGAAGGACATATTCTTTTCCCAGGAGAAGTATTATTTCTGGGAGGATCCAGAACTATTCAAATTATGTCCTGATCAAATCATTAGGCGATGTGTTCCTGAAGAAGAACAACAGAGTGTTCTCAACTTCTGCCATAATCTAACTTGTGGGGGCCATTTCTCGGAGAAGAAAACTGCAGCCAAGGTCCTGCAAAGTGGTTTTTACTGACTCACACTTTTCAAAGATGCCCATGAGTTCAGCAAAACTTGCCTCCGATGTCAGGCTGTAGGAAATATGGCGAAAAGGGATATGATGCCACTTAACCCAATCTTAGTGGTTGAAGTTTTTGATGTTTGGGGGATTGACTTTATGGGACCTTTTCCACCTTCTTTTGGACATACATATATTCTGTTAGCGGTGGATTATGTCTCTAAGTGAATTGAAGCAGTAGCCACCCGAACCAATGATCATAAAGTGGTCATTAAATTTGTCCAGAAAAATATCTTTTCTCGGTTCATGTGGCCTAAAGCTATCATAAGTGATGGGGGAACGCATTTCACGAATTACCAATTTTGAGCTTTGCTTAAGAAATATGGGATTTAATCACAAGATGGCTGCCCCTTATCATCCTCAAACCAGTGGCCAAGTAGAAGTTTCCAATAAAGAGATTAAGAATATTCTGCAAAAGTCCGTTAAGCCTGATAGAAAAGATTGGTCTGAACGATTGGATGATGTCTTATGGGCCTATCGGACCGCTTACAAAACTCTTATTGACATGTCTCCTTATCGCCTAGTTTTTGGAAAAGCGTGCCACCTTCCGGTAGAATTGGAACATATGGCATATTGGGCCATTAAACAAGTCAATATGGACCTAGCTCAAGCTGGTTCCCACCGAACCTTACAACTAAGTGAGCTGGAAGAGTTGCGCAACGAGGCCTATGAAAATTCAAAGATTTATAAAGCCAAAACTAAATATTTCCATGATAAACATATTGTGAGAAAATATTTTCTTCCAAATCAGAAAGTTTGGCTATTTAATTCTAGGTTTCACCTATTTTCAGGAAAACTGAAATCCAGATGGGATGGACCATTCGTGGTCATTAAAGTGTTCGATCATGGGGCTGTTAAAATTCTGAATCCTAAGAGTGGGAACACTTTCACCGTTAATGGTCAACGGTTGAAACCATTTATTGAAAACCTTCAAAATAAGCCACCATAATCCATAGAACTGAGTGATCCTCAATAACTGAACTTCCGTCTGGCTGAAGACGATAAACTTAGCGCCTGTCGGGAGGCAACCCAATATCTTTAGTTCAGCTTTTGTTTTTCTTTTCATTCTTTTTAGGTTTGTAAGCAGCAATCGACTTTGATAAAGTCGCATCCTCATCATCACAGGTTGTTTCTCTCCTTCACAATTTTCTTCTGGCTAGCATATTTTTCATATCTTTTATGCCATTAAAGACAATGTCAATCAAGTTATGGGGGACAATCAATTTGATATGCATTTATTTGAAAATCTTTTAAAGAAAACTGATATCTTTCACTGAAAAATGGTCAAAATTTTAAAATTTCTTTCAAAAACTTCTTTTCACATCCTATGAAAATTACATGAAATCATGTTTCATTAAGTAAATCTTAAACAAATCAGTTTTTTGTTAGTCACATTGGTTAAAGAGCCTTCAAAGTTTAAAATATCCCACTTCACAAAAATCTACGGCAGGATAATTCTCACACACATACGGCAACTTAGAATAAATGAAAGATCTTAAAAGTATAGAATTGCTAGAATTAGCCTCAAGGATAGGACTACTTATTCAAATTTTTCTTTTCGGGTTGAACGAAAGGAATGTTAGGATTCATAATAGGGGACTGTCCCACTCAGCACTCTAAAGAGGCGGTCATTTAAAATGGACAATTGTAAACACTAAAGGCAATTGCGTAATTAAATAAAAAAAAAATCGCGCTAAAAAGTCTATCATACCAGAAATATGACCAAATCGTGAAAAGTGCTGAGTCAGGGCGGGAGCTGAAAAACGATCCTCGCTGACTGATCGGAAAATTTTTTATTCTCTTCTCTTCCCTAGGTAGTCTTATCTAAAGGATAGTAAAGGTAAGAATATAACATAAAGGTTGGAAACGAGTTCTAAGTGTGTCAATTTGTATGCACAATCACCTGTCGCGGATCAAAATATTGTGGGATATGAAAACTTTAGCTTACCCAATCAGCTACCACTTAAATTATTTGTAAGAGATAACAAAAAATAAAACATGATAATTCATTGTTTGTCCTAATTTTTCCTTATTTGCATTGCTAAGGAACTAGCAATGAGTAAATTGGGAAGTGTGATAAGTTGATAATTTGACTATTTATGAGCAATCATATGCATCACACTCACATTTTTTGTTGAAAAATAGCATGAAATGATAGATAATTGCGTACCAATTCCAACGGTACCAATTTTGTCAAATTTCGACTTAAAAACATCGTCATTTCATATGATTAATGGAGTATAGCACATTTGCGATTTTTCGACAAAATTGAGATGAAATAAATAAAAAAATATAATGATTTTTATGATAATATGTTAATTTATATTTATTCTATGTGAACAGGACATGCCGATGATGAAGTGCAGTTGGTGGAGTTTCTGAAAATCTGTTTGAGGTCCAATGTTCGAATCTCAACAAAATTCGACTTCATTTTAACTAAAAAGCTAAAGCAGGGGCAAAATGGTCTTTTAAAATTTTCAGAAAGATTATCATAATTCTTACCCTAAGAGAGGCCAGCCGTCACCTCTTTCCCTCGTTTCTCTATTTTGAAAATTCCCCCCCCCCCTTTTTAAAGACATATCTTCCCTTTTTGGAGAAAAATTTTAACTTTCTCTCTCCCTCTAAACTCTCCCTTACGCATCTCTGCTATCTCTCTTCCTTTTCTTCTTTCCTCTCTCACCCTTTTTCTCTCCCTCTTTTCCTTTTCTGTTTTGTCTTCTTCTTCGTCGTCCTTTTCTTCCTCCCTCTCTTCTTCCCTCTCTACCTTTTCTCTTCCTCTCTCACCCATTTTCCCTTTCTCTCTCACGCACTCTTGACAGATCCCCTCTCCCTTTTCTTCCTCTACGTCTCTTCTCTCTTCTACCTCAGCCAATATCAGCAGCCACCGTACGCCTCGGTGCCCACGCGTGAGCAGGAAGCTCGCACCAGCAGTAGCGCCGCCTCCCACGTGTTGCCTGCGCGAAAGCTACGAACAGGGGCATCGTCGCCCGTGCCCGTGAGGGAGCCCGCCGCCGTCAGCCACAGCACACGCGGCAGTTCCACGTACACCCCAGTGCCGTCGGACCAGTGTGCCCATCGCTCCACTGCTCCAACAGAGCCCCTGTTTGCTGTATTATCATTTGTTTTATTTATTTATTTATTAGATAGTTATTGTGATTAGGTTTAAGGATTGCTTAGGATGTTAAAGATAGAAAGCTTGTAATATTATTTCTTGTTTCAGTTTATTAATGGCATTGTGATAAAATTGCAAAGAGTTAAAGAGGGATGTGTTCTAACTTGGATTTTTTCTCATATGTGGTATTTCATATAATTAGTCTTTGTTACCTTAGGTAATTTAGTTAATTGGCTTGCTGTTTAACTAGGTAATTAATTAGTTCATTCAAATTCTCACCTATTTTTAGGTAATTAAAAATCACAAGATTTTAAAAATTAAAATCTTATTTTCCTGTGGATTGACTCGATTCTCACCGCTTACTATTTTTAAATCAATCGTGAGTCCGGTAATATTTGAAGTTGATTGTCGTGAACGTTTAACGACGCGTATCACGTCCACATTAGTCACCCCAATTTTAAAATGTGATAATTTAAGACGTAAAAAAAATATCGTAAAATAATTTACAGTACTCTAAATATAAGAAAAACGTAGTATTATATATGACTATTTACAATATTTTACAACTCTTTACAACACACCCTTCACGTCGTTTTCCTTCTCCATCTACCAATCCCCCCAATCTGCGCATTTCAGTGGCTAAGGATGGGCACAGGATAAGGGTGTAATCCACAGTGTATAATGTGAATGGAGTCATTGGACAAGTGGGGATTTTATTCTGCCCTCCTATAATGGGGAATACAGACGGCAATTACTGAGAATAAACAACACAGGCCCTCTGACATGTAAGTGAGACGATGAGCAGACAATGGACGGAGCCATATAAGGTCTGCAATGCCGATTAAATTACGGTGGCGAAATTTTTTGAGGCATTACCCTTCTATCCTTCTACGTGTAGCATAAACTGTGTGGAGCCACTCACCCTTCTTTTGAAAGTGGCCTCCACACTGCAAGGACTCATGTTTCTGGCAGCCATGTTGTGTCAGGAACAAGATCACAGAATCTGGAGATGATGGGCCAGAGCAGTCCTCCTGCGCAATGCGTCCAGGGGCATCGGAATATCGGGTCCAAAAGGTCTCACGCTTGAGTTGGCAATGGCATCCAACTCTGCTCCAAGGTGGGTGTTGCCTTGACAGTTCTTCACCTCCAACTATAGAAGCACGCCTATCACCACTAGGTTTCCCTTGCCAGAAAGCGGGCACGACGGGCAGAGAAGCCAAGAACTCTGTAATCCGACCTCCCCATGTTATCCACTTTCGGGTCCATAGCGGATGGAAGTGCCTTAAACGACGGTGCATTGTGCCTGGCCAAAAGAGAGCAAGATGTAAACAGTGCAGATTTAGTACAAAGTAGATTCCTGACCTTATCTGTGTTATGTTATTTGGTTTAAGTGACGGATCCAATTCATATTCAATGGAATCCAATGATCCATTAACTTTGATCTATAAGAATGATTGATCTATTAACTTTGGCTCATTAGAGTGATCCAGTTGATCTAATGATGCTGAATCAATAAAATGACCTCACTAAGTTACTGTCAAATAATCTTACTGAATAAAATTTATGCATCCGCTATTAATCAGTTTTAAAAAGTTTATATGTTTAATATCTCAAATTTGTACAATATGTACATATCTATTGACTTATTTGTTATGCATATCAATTTAAAAAGATTATCAATTAACTGTCTTGTACCTTAACAATGGGTAAAAATAATTAGGTCATCAGCTAGTATTTGAATAAAGAGAGACGGGTGATGGCATCGTACCATGGCGCACTGCGCCACGGCGCAGATGACTGGTCCTTGCTATAACTGCCCGAGCATGCGACGCATGCGGGGAGCACCCAAGTGTTGACTCTTAGCTATGCCGTCGACCAGAACCTGCAGCTCCACTCATATCGAGGATTCCACGTTCCGAGATGTCTGACAGTTTCTTTTTCGTCTCCTCTGCAGCAACGTGGAATCCCACCCAACAGGGAAACTTTTTTTAGATTATAGCACCATGAATGCCACACGAAAATAGAGTTCCCTTTGGAAGTTGGAACTGGTACAATTTAAGAAGCACCTTTGTCTATTTTTGATGTGTTTATTCTTTAGATTTTGAATGATAGCCACACTTGTCTGCGCTCTAAGCAGGTTCCACATTGAACCAGGTTGCTTTATTCATGTAACATTAACCCGAACGAATTCGTCCTCGCCCGTTTTGATTTCTGTTTTGTCTGCTCTCTTTTATGTCGGGAGTGATGTCTAGTGTTTGATAGTGCTAGTCCGGTCTTGGATACTGATGTAGCCGAAGCTATCACGATTGGATTCCGAAGTTGGAATCCGAAGTTGAGATCCGAAGTTAGATCGGATCGGAGAAGAGGTCCGACGGGGATCCGGAACGCGACGAGGGCGGAGACGAGGCTGAAGATCCGAAGCCGAGAGTCGCCCGATCGGATGTGGGCTAGCCTGCGGAACGCGCGGCCGAAGTTCCTCCGATTGAAGGACAACTGGTGCGGGGCAGAGCCGAGGCACCTTCAGACGAGGAGGACCAGCCAACGAATGGCGTCGAGACCGGAGGGAGAAGCCCGAGGTCGGTGGCCGAGACCGACTCGGAGAGGTCGGCGAAGATTCAAACCGAGTCCCTACAGGAGGGAAAAAAGAAGAAAAACCAGTCAATAGAAGTCCCGGACTTCGGCCCTTAGGAACCCCCTCCAACGGTTAAGTTAACTTCTGAAGATGATTCGATTCAGAAGTCAAAGAAGTGGAAGAAGCAGCTTTAATGCTTTTTGGACTGTAGTCCTTAAGAGTCACGAAGACATATCTTTGGAAATAAATAGCCGTGTATTTATAGCGGATGATAGAGGTTGCTTAATGGTGGCAGCCAATATAGGACTATGTTGTGGGTTTACTGGTAAACCGCCATAGTGCCTAACCTTCCCACCGGAGTGAGCCGGATACGGCTACTGGGCCGAAAGGGGTTGGGCCGCTGATGGGCTGAAGCCTACTGGGCGAGGACTGCTGAGCCGCTGATGGGCCGAAGGCTGTTGGGCCGCTGATGGGCCGAAGCCTACTGGGCCGAGGGCTGCTGGACCGCTAGTGGACCGAAGGCTGTTGGGCCGCTGATGAGCTGAGGACCACTGGGCTGCTTACTGGGCCGAGGGCTGCTGGGCCGCTAATGGGCCGAAAGCTGCCAGTGGGCCTTTTACTACTGTTGTTGAACTGATCTCAGTACTGGACTTGTTTTAATGGGCCGAATCGGATTCTGCCTCATCATGTACAGTTTATACCTTCCACAAAACGTAATAGTTTGGTTAGCCGTGGCGAGAGCTAATGGACTGAGTAAAAGAGTATTTATTAGGATTGGAAATGGAATTCAATATACCGACTTTTCGACCTGATTTTGATTAAAATTAATAGTTATAAAATTTTAAAAATATTTCGATAAATGATCAAAATCAGAATCAGATATTTCGACAGCATATCGGAATCGAAATCAAAACTAACCCAATCAGTATCCCATTATCCGATTCATATATATATATATATGACAGTGTGTGAGCGCACCCCAGCATGGGCCCCTCTCTCTCTCTCTCTCTCTCTCTCTCTCTCTCTCTCTCTCTCTCTCTCTCTCTCTCTGCGCCACAGATATGTGCGTGCGCACACCATATTGGGGTTGACAACAGTATCAAATGCTCTGAAATCAGATGGATGCTTTATGATCCAACGTGCTGAAGCCAAGTTTACCAGACTTGGTTTACCGGATCATTAAGAAAAGAATAAATTGTGGAAATTATAATCAAAGCAAATACTCCCCGTGATCTACATTTTATCTGGAAATTTTTCAATTGCTTGTGCAGGTGTGCTTTTGCAGTCCATAAATCAACGGATGGGAAAATCGTTACAATTTTCAAACTGGTTTCTTAATAACTATATACAGAAACATATAAATCATTTATGGCAAGTGTTTGATGATAATATGTGCTTTTTTTTTTATGGCAAACCCTCTAGGATAACATGTGGTCGCGGAGATGCTATTGTGCCGTGCCTTTTCTAGAACTACTCTTTGTTATTATCATGAACATTGGACTCTTGTTGTTCTGTATTGTCTTAAAACATTCTCTAGACTTCTTGTGTGTGGACTTGTATTATGTTAAGTTGGTTACGAAGTGCATGCAAGGCACTTTAAACTTATATTATTTTGTAATTTTAGTATCATGTTCATGTTCATGTGTGATTGAAAAGTTTTGAAGGTGAAACTTGAAGTGCACGGCAGGTTTGGATTCTGTGGAAGATTAGTTTTTATTCCTTTGATTGTAAGGTAAAATTACAAATACGTGACAGGTTTGGAAGACTAACTTTAAGTTTGGAAGGTTTATCGTGGTGATTTATTTTTTTTATTGAAAGTTAATTTTTATTTCTTTCATAGGTGGAAAGATGAAATTTGATATTATTTGTCAGGTAAAATTCTAAGTATGTGCGAGGTTTGAATGAAATGTTTATTTTAGTTTGGAAGGTTTATCTTGGTGATTCTATCTTTTTTTATTGGAAGTTAATTTTTATTTTTTTTGATAGGTGGAAAGATGAATTTTGATAGCATATGTAAAGTAAAATCCTAATTATGTGGCATGTTTTAAGCATATGTAAAGTAAAATCCTAATTATGTGGCATGTTTTAAAGGCTAATTTTAAGTTTGGAAGGTTTGGAAGGTTGATTTTAATCAGATTTATTTTATAAAAAAATAACAAATTTGTTCATCATTTTTATGTTGAATCTAACATAATGTCATAATTCCGATAATTATCAAAATCAGAAACATCAACTTCCAATTTAATCCAAATCAGAATCGAAATGCGGAATTATTATCAAAATCGGAATCGAAAACAATCATTCCAATTTCGATTTCGACCCGTTTGCAGTCCTAGTCTTTACATTAATCTTTGCTAATCTTTAAACCGCGGATGGAAGACACGTTTTGATTGCCAAAGAGAATTACGACTGAAAAGGACTAAAAGCGTAGGTTCCACAAGATATATATCTTAATATAATCCTCACCACCTTCACAATAATAAGAGGACCACAATTCAATTCCGCATTGATATATACTTAATATGCGCGTGATAGAAGCGGTTCAAAAAATAGCCAAAAGATAACCTGCATCAGATAAATTAATGGAGTAAACTTTTCTAAGCCTTGGCTGCAAGGCCAGCTTTAATCTTCTCGATTGTGGCGGCGTCGGTCTTGAAAGACTTGGCGAGGATGCCGTCGTCAATGCCAGTGGTGAAGACGCCTCCAGGGACGGAGACAGTCCCGGCACTTGCGCTGCCAAATGCAGAGACGGCTATGGCGGGGCCTCGGCTATTGCAGTACTGGTAGTGCACGAGGCCCTTGGGGAAGACGAACATGTCCCCCGGTTGCAGTGTTTGTGTGTACAGTTTATTGGTAGTGTCAACAAAACCCACGTCAAGGTAACCACTGGCGAGGAACAACAGCTCTGCAGAGCGAGGGTGGGCATGAAGGGGGTTCACGGCGCCAGGAGGGTAGAGGAGCACGGCATAGGAGACGCTCTGCCCATTGAGAGCTGGGAACTCGGCCTTGGTGGCCTTCATGACCGTGAAGGCTGTTATCCCTTCTAAATCGACCACCGGGCGCAAGCCGGTGTAGGTGAAGAAGGTGCCATTGATGAGACCGGACGTGCTGTTTGGGGGGAGGATGAAGTCCGAGATGATGTCAGGGTCACCTCCGCGAGCCATGCGAGTGGCGGCCATGGCAATGATGAGGAAGAAGAAGGCGTGCTTGGGGATGCCCACGGCCATGGCTGTTGATAAGTTGGTGGAGGTCTCCTGGATGCGTAACACGTAATGATGCGAAAGATCGATGTGGTGTTGGTGTGGGGGGACGCCAGTGTTGATAACTCCACGCATGGATGCCCCCGAGCTGTTATGATGAACCGTTCTTTATGATGGGGCTTGTCTTCGACACAGGCCGGCCGAAGCGAAGCTGGAGTTCACAAGGTTGAGCTGTTGTTATCGTTTAGTTCTTGGTTTCATGGATGAAACAATGAAGGGGAACGCTACAGCTGCTGATTAGAGCATATTCGCCTACCATTTCTTGTTCATTCCGTGGTTTTGACATATACTGGCATCGATCCACCGTTTAGATGCCACCCGGTTTCTTAAAACCACGCGGGCATCTCCAGCTATGTCATGATCGCGAGTGCGAAACCACAGCCTCTCATCATCTCCTTCATCCCAGATTAATGCAAAATAATATGCCGTCCATACGGAGTTAGGATTCAACAAAGCTAGCTCGCTGAACCCGGATCTGGATATCCTCAGAAATTTTAGAATATTCACCCTTTTTCGGAAAGTCCGAAACCATGACCAAGATCTTGATTCGTAATCATTTCTTCTCAGTCATCTGTAGAGACTAGATATCTACTAGGCATAATGCCCACGATGCCTATGAACAGTTTAAAAAAAAATTCTAAGTCGGACTCTGTGCACGAAGCCGAACTTAAGTTTGGGTTGAGAATAATTCCAACACGAAGTCAATTATCATAATTATTTTAGGATATTTGTTTATCATCTAGTAAAAAAAATAAAAAACTATTGAACTCAATCACTTGTTGCTGTTACCCAACAGAAAACAGTATTTTCCTCTTGGGTTCTCCCTGAACCCCTAGGCGATCATTAACATATGTTTGAGAGAATATATACAAAATGAATTTCAGGAGAGTTATTATTTTTGGTTTATTATACATGTAGAAGCTTATTAATAATATAGTTTGAATATTTAGATTTTAATTTTGAGATGATAATGATATATGTTCTAATCACCTTACGGAATTCCTTAACTCTCACTTATGTGTGTGTTATGTTGAGTTTATATCTTTGTTATATTCTATGTTCCGATGTAAGGTACACTGAACTGGAGCAAAGCTATGATAATTAACCTAATCGAATGAAAGAACAACCAAAATATATGTCATTGGGAATATGAACACTTAATCTATTAATTTTTGGATCAAATATCTTGTCTAGTATTGCCTCTCTGTTCTTGTTTAATTGACTCGATTGCTGTTTCAATGTCCATTATTCAAGGCCTCGGCGTGTTTCTCCAGTATAAAACTTTGCTTTTGCACCAACTCTCCCACATGTCAAGACATTTTTCTCCCCCCTACTAGAACATGATCTTCTTAACTTTAATTATGGTACATAGATCCTTTAAATACCTTCTCACGTAACTTGAAGATATTTCTATTAATTAATTATTTAAAATAAGATGGAAAGCAGGACAGCAAAAAGTATGAAATAGTAAAATACTTCTAAATCATGTGAGAGAGTATTAAGACGTTTACCAAAATTACAGCCTAGAGGATCCCATTTCATGATGGGTTTAGGCCTTCTCACTAATTATGCTCGGAATGCCCCCCGCATTACAATTTGATTACTGTCAATGCCGCTCATGAGACAAATGCATCATTATCAAAAGAAAAATCATTTGCAATCTATGTAGATGAATTATGTGTGGTTAAGTTCTTTTTTAACAATGGATAATTAAGCTATTTCAAGTTCATAAATACAATTAGGATGTATTTGATAATACATCTGAAGTCTGATTGATTATTCGTACATGTACTCTTATCACAATTTTTTTTCCAATTCGCTTGTTTCATATGTGTGAGACATCTCTATTTACTTGCAAAGGCAAACTCATCTTTTCAAAATCCTTAGAATTGAAAAATAGGATAATCTATTTAAAAAAATCAGCCTAATTCTCACGAACTTTATCTTTCCGAATCAGACCCTGAAATTGTTTCTAGATGCGTCCTTTGATTAGATTTCGTCAGATGGATTCTCAAGGTTGAGGGACATGCAAGAATTAACTATGAAGTTAGATAAGCACAGAGATCTAGCCCGTTATTGTCAAGAACAACTGAGGCTGAATCACATAACCTCAATTTGATTGCAGAATAGGTTAATCCATAATTATTTATCCGGAATAGCGTATACTAGAATAAGGGGTGCTTAACTTTGATAATTATGTAGGATCCATTTGCGGAATAAGAAGGATAAACAATTCTTGAGTCTATGGTCGAATTGCTTATTCTCCGAATAGGCTATTCGGCACCGGTAAAAACTATTTCACTTGTCAAAATTAAATTAAGCTTATTCTCCCTTTATTCTTCTTTATTCTTCTCCTATTTTCCAATCAAAGTGGCGCTATAGAAGTTCTCCGTCAACGGACTTTGGATCAGGACTAGTTACCTCAATACACGAGAGGAGAGAGTTCTTACAGTTATAAATAGGTGGGTGTCACCCATGCATGATACGTTCAAGTGATCAGAAAGCTTCTTTTTTAAGGAAAAGAATTTAGGAGAGAAAAAAAAAAAGAAAAAAAAAACTGAGTCTCCAATTATTCAAGTTCACTCGCACGTGCATGATACCCACATAATGATGACTGTGAGAATTTCCTCCTCCATTTTAGTAAAGTAATCTTAGGCAGCTTTGGATTGGGCTTCCTGTCCCTTTTCAAACTCTCCCTTGTACGCCGTTATATGCAAACCTATGGAAATGCTATGGTGATTTAATTATTAGTACGTTAGTTAAAATCTGCCTTATAGTAACATAGTTAGGTAAGCTCAAAAACAAGTGGTCAATGTCTTGACAATATCTAATTAGCTAGAAGGCATAAGGATCACTAGGCATAAGGATCACTAGGTAAGCTCAAAAACAAGTGGTCAATGTCTTGACAATATCTAATTAGCTAGAAGGCATAAGGATCACTAGGGAAATATTTTTGAGGAAAGATGATACAACTATTACTTATGTGGTAGTCTTGAAAATCAGGGTCAATAGAAAATTAAACTCATTGCCCAGTGTCAAATCTAGATTTTGGCATCCAACATACGAAGCCTGATGTCGATTTTCACTGGGGTGCATCAATGTGAGCGGTGAACGGGGGAAACTGCAGGCAAAAAATAGACGCTAAATTTTTTTGTTAAAACTTAAGATGTATAATGTTATACTTATACCCTAGAGTTTAAGCATGCACAATTTTGTAATTATATCATTGAAATTTAAAGATGTTATTATGTAAACGAGGTTGAATGTTCTTTTTCATGACAGTCGAAAATATTTTAATAAGTACTAAATGACAAATGTTGTTTTCATTTTTTTTTGTAAATTTATTTTTTAAAAAAATATTTTTTATTGAAATATATTTTACGTAGAACCAAACGGACCTAAGATGAACTAAGGAGAACGTCGGTAAATGGCAATGGACCCTCACAACAACCATAAGGAATAAAACCCAAAGCACTTGCAATGGCAAAAAATCACCAAAACGATGAAGCAACGTTAAAATGCAAATTGCAAACAATGGAGCAAACTCCAATCCACCAAAAAAGACAACAAGTGAGGGTCAGAGGAAGTGGAAGTCTAACGTTGTGTGCTTTCAAAGTTATCCCCACACGGTACGTACATAACTGAGACCTACTTCATTTGGAATTTTGACCAACATGGAGTTATTGAGCTTCTTAATAACATTGTCACTTTTGACCCAAAAAAATAAAAATCTCTCAAATGCTGTCACCGACTTGGTGGTGTGAATTAACAGGGAGCTAAACTGGTTTAGTACGGTTAGAAAAAAGATGTCGATGACCATAAAGCAACAAATAAACAGTCACTTTTGCTCAAAAAATTCAAATTATTTTTAAATTTTGTTAAAAACACAATATTTTTGACATTAGTCATGAATATTAATCATATTAACCATACAACACCGTGTATAATATATATAACCAGTATTTAAAGATACGTTGGACTGAGCCAAGGCCCCATGGGGAAATCCAAGTTGGGCCAGAACGTTTGTCTCGACCTTTGGGCCCTTGGCCGGCAATTAATTAGGATAAATTCAGTTCGATATCATAAAAGCGAGCAGCTTTGGCGTCAATAGTATTTTAACACAACTCACTGATAGTTGAGATGGAATTCCTTTTTAATATTAAATGCTTATATTCACATAAGTTAAATATAAATTAATCACTTATTAAAATGAGATCAGATAAATATAAATTTTACCTCAAGTCCATTTGGCTGAGGGACAACAGAACACTGGCTAATTAAAGATCCCCTACTACAAGGCGCTCTCTTTTAAGACCCAGTCAAAACTAGGAGGTCAAATCCAAACTTCAGTAGCCTGTCCTGAACTGATTGAGATCACTTGGGTCTATTCTCAGGATTTTTTTCTTAGTCCTTAAATCTCATTGAAAAGAAAAGAATATTTAGTAGAGAACAACTTGCTGCATACCCGCCGCACGTGATTGGGTGTGTGCGAATTCACGGGGACGCCTCCCCATTGGGTATGCAGCGAGTGTTTCACTATTTAGTAGTGAACTAAAGTTTCGTCTGTTAATGAGTTACTTTTTCTCTCTAATAAGATTTAATTCAGGAAGAAGTTCAAAGAATGGGTCCAAGAAATCTCAATCTGTCCTAGACTTAGGCAAATATGCTGAAGGACATTTATTAAAGATTGAGATCACCTGAATCTTTGTCCTACACCCTTACATGAGCCCTAAAATTTTATTGAAAAGAAAAGAATATTTATTAGTGTAGTAAAAAAAATTATTAATGAGTTATTTTTTCCTCTCCAATGAAATTTAAGGGCCGAGAGAAAAATTCAAAAGATGGATCCAAATGATCTCCATCCGTTAATTCAACTGGCGGTTCTATAGCGCTTCTGTTGCCCGTTATCCCTGGAAAACTTCTATTAAAGCCCAGGACACCAGACAAGAGGTAGCCCTAGTTTTCTCCAGCTTCCGCCGGCCGTCACCTTAACAAGGAGAACATTGATTCCTATGTGATAAGGAGCTTAATTACCATCTCTTAAACTTATTTATAAGCCAAGAGAAGAGCAGAGCCTTGGCACCTGGCAGTAGGCTCTTCGCTCTACCAAGTCCCCAAAGCATTGAGGCGTTGCACCGGCATCAGCAGCACCTACCGGGACAAACCTGCACTAATGGCCGGCCTAAACGTTCCCAACCATGTGCTCGCCTTCTTGCTTCTGCTCGCACTGACCACCTTGCCCATTGCGCACGCCGGCGACCCCGACATCACTTCCGACTTCGTCCTCCCACCCAACGCCACCTCCGTCGATGGCAACTACTTCACCTACACCGGCCTGAGGACGACGGTAGGCATGGATCAGCCGCCGGCAGCCTTCACGGTCCTGAAGGCCGCCTTGGCGGAGTTCCCAGCTCTCGCCGGGCAGAGCGTCTCCCTCGCAGTGCTGCTGTTCCCCGCCGGCACCGTCAACCCGCCTCACACGCACCCCCGGTCTGCCGAGCTACTGGTCCTCGTGTACGGCACGCTCGAAGTTGGATTCGTCGACACCACCAACAAGTTGTACACGCAGACGCTCCAACCAGGCGACCTGTTCGTGTTCCCCAAGGGGCTCCTGCACTACCAGTACTCCTGCGGGAAGGACCGGGCGGTGGCCATCTCTGCCTTCGGCAGCGCGAGCGCCGGCACGGTGTCGGTCCCTAAAACCATCTTCACCACGGGCATCGACGATGGAATCCTGGCCAAATCTTTCAAGACTGATGTGGCTACCATTCAGAAGCTCAAGGCCGGTCTTGCTCAGCCCTGAAGCCGAAGTATGTCCATGGAACCCTAGTCCCAAAACCCACTAGACACAACCTTCTCCTCCTCCAGGCATCCCGTCGGTTATCACCGTGTTGGCTTTTTAGTATATCGTGCCAATAATTCTAAGCTACATGTGAAAGTTGAGTTTGGTTGATCAATAAAGGTTTGGCCCATTGTTACCCTCCACTACCTTTTCTCTCGTTGTGATTTTGTTTCCAAATTAAGCATTTCTTCGAAGCTTGCCTCTGACCATTAGTTGGAGAATTCCTCAAAAGTCGGATGTAAGGCAAATGGTGTTCGCTGTTCTTTGGCAAAGATCGTAGGAGAGTGTTTGTTATTATTGCAAAGCTAATAGCATGGGCTTTTCTTTATGGGGGTAATGAGATGCTTGATTTCTACAAAGGATAGTTTTATTAATAACAATTTTGAAGCTATTATTTATAGTAAGTATTTGGTTATGACATTTCAATTTTGATATTCATAGATTTAGTAAAGTGTAATGCTTACAATAAATTAGAAATAGATCTAGCAAAGGGATTTGGGCAAGTTAGGTTATAGACCATGTAGTAATTGGCCTGGTCCAAATTAAAAATGGCACAGGCAAATTTAGCCCATTGTATGTTAAGCCCAAATTAGCACGGCCTAATCTAGCCCAAGCTCAATAGCATAACACTTGCTGCAACGACCATTGCTGCTGGCACCTGCAGTGCAGGGTGTTGCAGTGGTAAAGAAAAAATTAAGGTCGGGTCTACATGCCTTATGTGTTCGTACAGTCCGATTTCCGATCGGACGACATAAATAATTTTAAAAAAATAAAAATTGAACTCCAATGAATAGTAAAATATGTCTTTAATAGGTCGGAACCAGTAATACTTTTTTTATTTTTAGAATTTTTTGTGCCCCGATCGAATATCGGGCCATATGGACACATAAGACATGTGGGCTCCAACCTTAATTGAAATATATATATATATATATATATATATATATATATATATATATATATATATATATAATGCCTCATACTGTCATAATGGGTGAGAGCATTGCAACAAGTGTTACTCAATTCAATATAACTAAAATGAGTGGGCTGGGTTAAGTTGGGTTAGGCTGTGCCCAATTTAAAAAATATAAATATTACTAGTTGTGGATCATGCCACTTGATAAGTTCTTTGTTTTTGTTCTTATTGACAACTTTCTAAAGCTTTCTCACTTTCTTAGATAAATTAGCACAAAAACCATGCGTTAGAGATAGAATACAAGTTAACTTAGGCAGGCCCACTTTCAACGCAACCTAACCAAAATCTGATTTATGCGAGTAAATTTAACCAGATTGATTTTAGGTAATTGAGGTTACTTGGGCTAGGTTGGTTGGGCCATGGGTTTACCAATGCAAGAAACACCCTCATATAGAGTACTAAAACTATACTAGAGCTAGTGTTTTGAGAGTCTCAAGTCAACCTCTCTTCTGTTTAGCGTCTGCAAGTCTCAAGTATCACCTCATCTTCCTCCTCTCCCACTAGTCCTCTCTTTCCTATTTAACCATCCTTCTTCATATATTCTTCCAATATTAACTGTAATATTAATCTAATACACCTTAAAAGTACAAATACCAAAAGTAATATTATATCAAAATTACCACCCCAATCAACCAGAACGTTAAGTATGGTTGGTTATACTTAATTTTCCACAAACAACGGCTCGATTTCTTTGGCCCACGCTTAAATGTTTGGGACAGACCGAGTAAGACTCTTGAAAGGGGCGTGGTAGTCCTAGCATGCATACAGGAAGGAAGGTGCGTTAACTGAAGTTGCGATTATTATTAATCTTATACGTTTCTTTATATTTTATTTAAAATAAGTCTTAATTATAGTTTGCCACCGCCAGCCTTTTTTGAAGGTTAGATGGTAAATTAATTTGTTACGCGCGTTCCAAGATGAACACAACGGGAAGAAATGGTGCACTCTATCGGGGACTTCGCCTGGGTCCCTATGAGAGCTACATCAGAGAGTTTTGGCAGAGTAATTGGCTACAATATGCGCCGCCCTGTTAGCACTTCTAGGGATATATAGAAGCAACTCTTGCAAGTGGATTAGAGGAGAGGGGTAGTCCGCAACTGGAAATGACTAGGGTTTAGGTTCTTTGTATTGTTAAGGGTTCTCTCAGATGTACCCTTTAATTTGCATTGTTGTCCTCCATCAACGGACAAAAATGAATTTTTGGCGAAGGTTCTTTCCAATGGAATGCCTAAAAATTTGCGTAGTAACTTTTTGTTCAATTCTCCCTGACGGCGTCATTGTAAATGCATAAATATTTGCGTGCCTTCTTCGAGGTGTTGTCCTCAGAACGGAAGTGAGATTTTGTTATTTTTCTTAGAAAAGAGCTCTCGTTGAAAAAAGAGGTTGCACTCTACTTATAAGCATACGCCTAGTTCTACAACATCCAATGTCAGACTAAAACGGTTCGCCGTTTTTATGCCTCTACATAACCCTTTAGTGAAAGTAGGCGTGTGCGGACCTCTTTGAGCCGCTGGACGTATCAAACTAGCTAAAGGCGCTCAGACAAGTTAGTAGCTTTTTGTTCGTTTTCCACAGACGGCGCTATTGTGGATGCGGAAAAATTTGTGTGCCTTCTCCGAAGCGTCTTGGGGACGGTTTTCTCTGAAAGAATGATTTGCCTACAATCTAATCCCCTTGATTAGGGAGATTGTGGGAAAATAGGCAAGGAAAGATCCACCCACAGTCGTGGGGGGCGGATTGCATGGACCTGCTGTAAGTGGGCGGTTACACCCTAAAGATCCGCCAAATGATGCGGAGACGCGAAGGGTTGCCCCTCGAGAGGGAACCTTCGTTATCCCGGGAGACTAGAGAAGGACCTTCCGTGCCGCAAGGGGCTTAACCAAGAACCTTGGGAGTTTCAAGAGCGTTTACCGGATGCGAAAGCTGGAGATCTTGACTTAGTGGTTCTGAAATCCTGCCTGTGTGACGCCGGTTAGAGTATCGTATGCTACGTGCCCCTTGTGCTAGCTTCGATGGGCCGTAAGTCTTTGAACCCATAGGCTAAGGGACTTAGTTGGGCCGAACCCGATCACCCCTCGTCATCTTCCATTGCAAATGTCATTGCAATGAACAAAGTCTTCTACACTTGAGAGCCAGAATTATTTTGCCATGTTGTCTTTAACTTATTAGAACTTGACGTGGCCAATAAAAACAAGTATATTTTTATAAGATGAGACCGGTTACATCTTCTTTGCTGGATCACATGATGCCCCGGCCCAGTTACAGTCAAGACAGAAGCAAATTGAGTTATTTTTCATAACAATGAAGAAATGGGCTACCTATTTTTATTCTCATGTAAATAAAGACATATCAGAGTCTAAAGAAAGAGGTAGGGAGGATGCCATATCTTAATTCTTACATGATGTTGCTTTCACATACCTTCTAATTTTTGTTTTTTCCTTTACCTTTAAAAGTTCTAGCTAAAGAGCAGAACAAGATTCCAACACATGGCCCGTGGTAGTACACGCGGAAGAACCTTAGGAACGCCAGTTGTTCCATGTTCTCCTGGTAGGGCACGAGCAGCGGAGCAGGAACCTATTCTTTTGTGAGACGTACGTCTCTCTCTCTCTCTCGCGTACCACCGTCTTGGAGATGCTTCGTTGCAGTGCCCACGCCCACACATGATGCTTTTCCACGCATCCAGTTGCCAAGGAACCTGACCTTTAGCAGCGCTCTCTGCATTTACGCCCACGTGGCGCGACCTCATTGGGTTCTTAACACCTGAGGACGGAGACGTGCGCTGCATAGTGCCTAGGAACTTAACCATGGGCGTGGGGTCTCTATAAATCTACCGTTGAAACCACCACAGCACCACCAGTTCAGAGGAAGTCCCGCCACCGCCACTCGGCAGCTCCCAGAGCAGAGAGGCCAGAATGGACGTGCAGCGGGCGTTCTCCCTTCTCCTCGTGCTTTTAGTCTTCTCTGCTTCGTCTTCCTCCTGGTGCTGCGCGCTTCGCGCCCCTGACGCCCCGGCCGCCGCCACCACTGCCTCTGCGTCTGGTGATCAGTTGACTGCTTGTTCTGCTCTTATCGTGTGCTTTTTATCTTTTTCCTGATTAGCTAATTAATAGTTTTTAATAGAAAATGGCCACATCGGGCATTTGGTCTAGTGGTATGATTCTCGCTTTGGGTGCGAGAGGTCCCGAGTTCGATTCTCGGAATGCCCCCCTCTTTTTCCTTGATTAGCCACCAAATTCTAGTTATCAATGGTTTAGGATTTTTTCACTTTGTGGCTTTGGTGGAACATTTTTTCCTTCCTTGGTTGGCCACGAGATTCTAGTTATCGATGGTTTAGGATTTTTTCTCTCTCTCTCTTTTTTTACTTTGTGGCTTTGGTGGAACATTTTTTCCTTCCTTGGTTGGCCACGAGATTCTAGTTATCGATGGTTTAGGATTTTTTCTCTCTCTCTCGCTTTTTTTACTTTGTGGCTTTGGTGGAACATTTTTTACTTCCTTCGTTGGCCACGAGATTCTAGTTATCGATGGTAGGTTTTTCCTTCATTTTATGTTGAAGTGGCATTAGCCGGCGGACGATTACTTAATTGTTTCCTCGGCGAGGAGACAAACGTTAGACATGGGGGATAATCTGATCAGATCCCAAGGAAAACAACAAAATTATATCTTCCTACGTCCATATCTAAGATACTCAAATAATCGATTTTTTCTCTCTCTCGCTTTTTTTTTACTTTGTGGCTTTGGTGGAACATGAGTGTAGCGACTGAAGATTCGGATTTGGGACGGAAGTTCTGAGCTCGAAAGCTCAAACTTGTCAGAACATCTGAACTGGCCATATTCCTGCTCTCATGTGATGACAATGATGATGATCTTAAGCGAGAAGAATGAGAACTATTGCCTGTTACTTTCATGGTCAGTTGTTCTACTTCTAAGGCAATCAGTAATGCCGACTTCTCTACCTTTGATCTTCCCAGCTGATCAGGAACCCGCATGGAGAAACACAGTACCAGTTGGCCGGACAACGGCGGGCGGCGGCGGGCATGGTGCAGCCGGGGGTTCATCAGGTAGCACCGACGCAGGCTCAGAGAGTTCGAGGACACCCTCCGCAGGAACTCCATCGTTAACCAACGACGGGGGAGCTGCTCTAGCCAGGAAGCACAACGGAGCAAGCAACGCATGCGGCAGCTGCCTCGCAGTCGCGCTGGCCGCAGCTGCAGTGTCCACCTTGACCCTACGCTCCACCTAACAAGGGGGTGTTAAGAGGCAAGAGAGCAAGATGGGAACAGAAGTCCAAGCAAGGTACTTAATTCCCACGTAAAGGTATACAAGCACACATACTGCGATGGGAAAAGAAGCGGATTGAAGACTACTAAAAGATCCCCCGTTTCGTAGATTATGTCACGTCTTTGAATCGGGTAAAGAAAAAGGGACGTTAGCCAGTGGACGGTTAGCATCCGCCGTGGATGTACAATTATGTGTACGGTGATATGGTAATGGAATTTATTTTATAAACATATAATTGTAAAATTAAATTAAATAAATTTGGTGAAAGAACACACTTTGATAGGAGTCCGATTCACAAAGGTATGATAACATTACAAGAACCAGAGGAAACTTATTTTGCTCATATTACAAGATGTCCTTATGGCTGACCTTCATCCAATAGGTGACAAACATTCGTTCCTCAAGCATACAACGTAATAGCTGAACAAAAGTATTCCCTTGAAAGGGAATCATTTGACCATCACATTGTGCCAGGGAGAGTCTAAGAGAGAACGAGGATATTTAACCAAAGGTTAGGTAAGTTACTTTAACTCAATCCTAACGGAAGGCAACAACGAGAATAAGATTGTCACATTGGATGAAGGTTAACCACAAGGATATTTTGCAAATATTCGTGGCAATCTTTCAACCAAGGTTAGATGAGTTACTTTAACTAAATACTAACGGAAGGCAACAAGAAGAATAGTTTTGCAAATATTATAATACAGTAAGATTACCAAAACCAATGTGAAAATAAGACTAATATTCTGCAAATCAACTCCTAAAGGCTCTGTATTCATAAAATATTTTCTTAATTTCTTTAGCAAACAATAAAACTACAGAATTTTCAACAACTCATCTATCGCTTTATGAAAAAGAGGAGGCTCTCATGTCCACCTACTTCAATATCTATCAATATAAACCATATATACACCAAAATATGATAAAGATAAATAAATACAGGTCTCTACTCGTGCAAAGTGCCCCAAGCGTTGACATCAAATTACATCTGTCCGAAGCATTCAGCCATCCTGCTGAATGTCCACTACGTGATCAACTCTCCAGATTTGTTGTTTAGAAATCAAGAGCCGGCACGCTACAAATTTCGGAAATAATAGCTATAACACCAAAAGTGCCCAAGAATTATGCTACACCACGGAAGCGTAGTGCCTGACGCTGTACAATGCGTGAAGGCCATCAAGACAAATAACACAGCATCAATCAATATAGTTACACCTCTCTCTCTACACATCTCTCTCTCTCTCTCTCTCTCTCTCTCTCTCTCTCTCTCTCTCCGAGTGCACCAGCTGGGAAGGCGAAATCGCCAAAGGATGGGTCAGCACTGGGATACGAACGGAAGATAGGCTTTTGAGAGAGGGAGTTTTGGCTATCCACAATGGATTAACCAACGTTAATCCTGCTACAGTGATGACGGCCGTCATCGAGCACCCGTATCCCCGGCAACCCCATCTAAAAATAAGACGACAGAACGACAGCATTGTAAGCAGAGTTTCCAATAGACAACATCTCATCAATTGATCTGGGTGAGTGGAGAGCGTGGAATAAGGGCGACTTTAGTATCCTTGCTGGATTCATATGGATGGTTTCCCGGAAATCTTCCAAGAGAGTTTCCATTGGCATGGCACGGAGGGACTCGATTGTTCCCTTGCTTGGCACATCCGGCTCGGATCTTACCGGAGTCTGACCAGTTGGCTCATGGTCCTGCATTGCATCAAAAAGCATGTATTTAACACAGCAAAAAAAGGCCATGAAAGAACAAGAAAGGATTGTCATTGATATATAGAAATTCTAACTGGATAAATGACAGATTAACTGGATTTTTGTAAAGTCCGCATGCCAGATGAGACCCAAGGGGATTTCCCAAATGCTCGGACCCATGAACATGCAGTCAGAACGTACCAAAAACCTAAGGACACGTGTAGTAACTGAGGTTGAAGTAAAAACCTCCTATTTGACCATATTCCGAAGAGATTCGGGATAAGATTAATAATGTATCAGGTGATCAAATAAAGGACGAGCAACTCAGGATCGGTTCCCAAATTGGTCGGACCCGAAGCTATCCAGAGCGGCTAAAGCCAACCTGAGTCAACTGTTGTTGGATTCTACTCTTTTTTTCACTTAAAGTATAAATCAAGGACCCTGTTCAAAGGATCTGAGTTGAGTAAGTTGAGTTTTGAAATATTGGATCAAATATCTCAGCAGGACAAGCAGATACGAAATTCAAAAAAGTGAGATACCAGAGTATATGATAAGCCAATAAAAAATGGTAAAACATGATTCACATGTTGACACCAAGTCACTGCATGCAAAACATGCTTTGTCATGATCTTCAGGTTCTTTTAAGATCAAAAACTGCAACATCTAGATGAGAAGGTAGTGATGTCTTGCCTTGTATCTCTCCTGGAAAGTTTTCCCAGACTGTTGTTCGATATGTGATGCTTGGGCAGTATGGTCCACATGTAGTTCCTTAAGGAACAATGCATGAGCTTCAACTGGAGCCATCACTCTTGATGATGATTCTCGCCCATGCTCCAGTACACCTGCAGTTGTTTTCCACCAAAAGGCCACTAGGAATGTTACAATACTAAACTGAAGGACATGCCAGGATCTGTTCCAATATGAAACTGTACACATGTTTTCTTGGAACCTTTTCCACTACCCGGAGAATAAGTGCATGGCAGTAAACAAGCATTCTGAGATCCGTAAATATGCAGTTATAGCAAGTTACGGTGGATGTTAATCAAACTAAGCTGAGATGCACATTCAGGACAGTCCAGTTGCAGCTCAAGGAACTACACCCATTTGGAGCCCATCAAGAACATGATAAAAATGAAGGTAAACTGAACAAAAGGACAAAAATTACTTCCAAAATGGCAAAGAATATCATTGCTGCTTTTGGTCACATCCGCTTCAGCAGCATCACTCGCTGAAGCAACCTCAAGATCATGCTGTTCATTGGTCTCGATTGCAGTTCTGCAACCACACAGAAGACTTACTAGTCATCTAAAGACAGCATGAAGACAACCCAAAGCAACAGAAGCCATGATTGGTGAATCTTTTCACAGAAGATGAGGAGATGCACAGTAAACTAGTCTACATAAAAGCAACCTGAAATTTTCCTCCATGGCTGCTACTCGTCTAATGCTCATCTTCTTTACCAATGTATTTGTGTCCCTCCACTGTTTAGAAGCAGCTTCAACAGTGCTAACACTATTCAAAATACAGAAAATACAATGAGAGAGAAGATGACATTAAGCATCAAAAAAATATTTTACCCACGAGGAAAACTAGCATTTGAATTTCATAAGGGTAAGCAATCACGCATAATATGATACTGAAAAGGAATATCCCATAATTTATAAGGCTACAGTTAAAAAAACATGCTTCAAGTAATATTTAATTAGCAGTAGGTTTGTGTAGTGAGGCGAAGTACCAGAATTTAGAGTGTAGTTAGAAAAAGTGACTAAATGATATTCGAATTGTAAGAATTTCCAGTGAGGCAAAGAACCAGACAAAAGAATGTCATCCATAAACTGAGAACTATAGGCATCAAAGTTTGCTGTCCATTCGCTGTGAACAGCGGAACAAAAAGGAGAGAACCAAGCACTGTGTGATTTTGGTAGGAACCTACCATTTCTGGAGCATCACCTCCATGCGACAATGTTTTGCCGCAGAAAAATCCACACCATCTATAGAATCATTCTCTGCCTCAGTGGAAAGTTGCTCCCACTTTCGTTTGGCATCATTTGTGATGCCACTTATTGATAATGCATGTGCATCAAAAAATGCTTTGTTTTCGAAAGCAGAATCCATCAGACCACCGAGTCTCACATCCACCTGCAATCCCAGGTCAGCTCATTTTCCATTAATAAGGCTACATACATGAATGTCTATCAGATACTTCCATACTCACCAATTCCTTCTGCCGACACATATGGCTGGAGATTAAATTACAAACATCACCCAAAAGCTTTTCTCTTTCAAACCTTGATTGTTCCTGTTTATTATGCTTAAAAGAATTAAACAACCCTACATAGAAGGACAAGAAGCAACACCTATGGAATATTCTCAAAGCAGAAGCTAGAACATACATCAAATGCCTTTTGAAAATCAGCAATATGTTTGTCCTGCGTCTCATGCACAAGATTCATGTGGTTATAAAGTTTTTGTACTTCATCTCCAAGCCTATCAAGCAGCCCCAGAACAAAATCAGACATCTCCTTCGTTTGTTCCATGGTCCTATGAAATCTCTGAAAAGTAACATTGGACGTTATGAAGACAATAAAGTGGAAATTCCATCGCTGCATTACATGAAGACAACATGTGATGGGGATCCAGGAGCGGCTGGAATGGAGTCTAAGGTCCAATGTGCAGTTCATTTGACCCATTAGGGGTCCATTGGGAGTCTTTTAATTTATCTGCAATTTTCACATGTTTTTTTTAGTTATTTTCGGAGTCCTAGGGGTAGTTTAGTAATTTTTCTATTAGGGTTTCTTTGAGGAGTCTATATATTGTCATGTATCCCCTCGTGGGAAAGCATTGAAGAAGAATTTTGAAATGAAGAGCCGCCGCTGCGTGTTTTCTCCCGAGACGGGACGGGAACCCTAGTCTTCTTCTCCTCCAACCCCCTCTCTTCTCCTACTTCCGGTCTACCCCCCCCCCCTCTTGTCCCGCATCAACTTAGTATCAGAGCCCAACTCCGATCCCCATCGTGCCTCCACTGCCTTCTCTTCTTCTTGAACCTTCCTCCTCTCTCTCCCAGCGCTGTGTTGGTTTCTCCACTGCAAGGACCGGCCTTCCACGAAGCTGTCCACGCGGCCAGGTCGGTCCCCGGCGAACCCCGGCTCCTGCCGCCACCCTGCGAGCCGGACGGGGCCTACCCGAGAACTCCCTCCGCCCGCTCCACCGCACACAGGCACGAACCGGCCTCCCCGGTGGCCTCCCCGCGTGCCCCTCCCCTGCTACACACAGGCCTGAGACGGGCCATCCCTGCAAGGAACCGCCGGCCACGACCCCTTCCACGCAACCTGGTCGGGTCTCCGGCGAGCCCGCGCACCGCCGGCCACTCCCGTTCCCCCCCCCCCCCGACTTCGACGCGACTGGCCGGAACTCCACGCCACCCCGCTCCCTGTGGCATCGCCGCCTGGTTCGCGTGAAAGAGGAAGAGGAGAAAGGAGACCTCCGCGCGTCGCCGTCGCCGTCGTGTGGCTCTACCGAAGCCACCGCCTTCATCATCAGCTTCTGCCTCACACCATCGCTGCCAGAGTCGTCAGCTTCCGCCGCCCTAGCCGCAGACTCCCGGAGCCACCGTCAGCCAGCGCCACCTGCGCTATTGAGGCATGCTGCCGGCGCCATCGCTGCCTGTCGCTCGACCCGCAGCCGTTGTCGCCGTCGCCATCTCCCACCGCCGGCGCCGGGCACCGCCACTGCGCTCGGCCGCCGCTGCCTTCCTCGCCGCCTCCCCTTACGTTGTTAGGGTTGGAGGGGTTGGGGAAGACGACCCCTCGTATCGGGTCGTTTGGATTCGAATCCTAACGGGTCTGAATCCGACTGCATAAGCCCCAGGATCCGTTTAACTTGAGCATCGGTTCACCTGAACCGGTTCATTAGACCCGGATCCGACCCAGCAAGCGAACCGGTAGCCAAGTCGAGTGGTTCAGCCGAACCGGTTCAACCCAGCTCATGCACAAATCTGCCGGTTTGCTACAGTGTCCGGGCGGTGCACTAGGGGGTTCTTATCGCACCGCCATCGCCGAGAACTCGTATGTGCTCCGATTTGCGAGCCGCCAGCGCTGTTGGGTTCGTATCGGCGAGGCCGACCTCGCTGTACATTCCACCTGACAGCAGCGTCTCGTTTTGCGTGGCGCACTTGCACGCTTTACGAGGGCACTCGGGCTCGCCGTTCGAGGTCTTTCCGGACTCCGATTTGTGCACCGTTTGCGCCGTCGGATCCATCTCGACGAGGCCAACTCGGATCCAGTGTGTTGTTCCCAGATTTGCCTCGATTTGCGTGCCAGCATCCCAGCGCACAGATTTCGCAGCAGCTAGTGCCCTCTTACCTCGTTTTGCGTGCCACTTTTTGCACGCATATCGAGGATGATGATTTGAGCTCCGATTCTTATGCCGATCGTACCATTGGCATCCTTGCAGTGAGGCGGACCTCGTCCACCATTTCTTTGGCCAGTGGTACATTTTATGATCATGGATTTTAGCTTTGAGGTAGAGTTACCCAATTCTGTGAAAACTAAGGTGTATCTTGAGGCAACTTCGTTCGACAATGTTATTTCACAATCTATTGTGGATTCTATCTCCCACACGGACTACGTAATGGTCTCTGGAAACCGAGTCTATGTGCCATTTTTCCATCTCTTAAAGAGCAGCAGTACTTCCCGATCCGTCAGGTATTATAATAATGCATGGTGCAAGATCATATCTCATGGCTCATATATCGGTTTGGGTAGAGAATGGATCGATGAGCGGCAAGTTGTGATTGATCAGACTGGACGAGATTGTCTTATACGACCTGAGGGATACCAGGCACCCTTTCTTATTCTCAATGCCACTTATCATGATCGCGAGAGCTCCCAGATGAGGAGTGAACTTCAGAAGATTTCTGCCATGCTTGCCAAGCTGACCAAGCCAAAAGATGTTATCTATGAGGCCGACCCAACGATGATCGAGGAGTATGAAAATCAAATGAAGGAGGTGCACTATGTGGCCGATCCAGCCCTAGAAGATGAATATTTGGGGAGGTCGAATCAGTGACGCCTATAGCAGATAATGACCTCTTCCCCACTAAAGGGAACGAGCCGAGGACAGAACCACTACTGAGAGATGTAGTCGATCAGCCGAAGGTCGTTAAAGATGTTATCAGTTTGCATGATTTTGATCACATATGGAGCGACGTCGAGGCACAATTTTCTCCTCAGGTTGGAGCATTCATGCGCGCGATGATTCATGGGTCATCGGTGTTGTTTTCCGAGCATGCTACCATCATTCCCCCATGGAAATTGACTCATTTTAAAATTCGAGGACGAATTTTTTCGAACCAGGGGAGAATGATGGGGATCCAGGAGCGGCTGGAATGGAGTCTAAGGTCCAATGTGCAGTTCATTTGGCCCATTAGGGGCCCATTGGGAGTCTTTTAATTTATCTGCAATTTTCACATGTTTTTTTTAGTTATTTTCGGAGTCCTAAGGGTAGTTTAGTAATTTTCCTATTAGGGTTTCTTTGAGGAGTCTATATATTGTCCTGTATCCTTTCGTGGGAAAGCATTGAAGAAGAATTTTGAAATGAAGAGCCGCCGCTGCGTGTTTTCTCCCGAGACGGGACGGGAACCCTAGTCTTCTTCTCCTCCAACCCCCTCTCTTCTCCTACTTCCGGTCTACCCCCCCCCCCCCTCCTCCTGTCCCGCATCAACATGGCTACTGGGTAAAAAAATATGAACGAACTTCACGAAGCTCCTGAGCAAAATGAGCAATTTCCCCTCGCTGATTCAACAACAGCCCTTGAATATCATCGACTATGCCATCTGCTACTTGCTCCCCTGAAGATAGTACCTAGTGCAAAAGCAGGAACGCAAAACTGAAGGTTAGACAAACTAATTAAAGACAGTCACTGAAAGATGTCCTATTAAGTCTAGAGTAAGTCACAACAAAATATAGTTGCTCACTTCTTCAAGAGAACCACAATTTGCAGAACCCAATGAAGACATCTCCTCAAGACTGTTATTTATGTTTGCCTTATGCAATCTGACAACATTTTGAATTGTTTCAATGTGAGAAATATACAAAGCACTTGAAGCTGATACTTTCTTTGTTAGCTCCATTGATGACTGCACTCCAAAGATCCATAATTAAGATAGAAAACAACGGAAAGTTCAGTTATAAATCTAGTAAGATTGATTTCAATAATTAAAATATCATGAAAGCACAAGCAGCTTAGCACGAAACCAATCTTATCATGGAATTCTAAACAAGATTTGCAAATTTCTTCTGCACATTCAAGTTGCTTTCTTTGCCGAGCCATGAAAGAAGCAAGGGTACTGCAAAGTGCCCTTATCTTTTCTTCAAGGTCTGCTTGGAAATTGTCCACAATCGACTGATTTGCAGCACTCAGTTTCTCTTTTCTATCTAGGATACACATGAGAAGTGGTCAACACACACACGAGCACATTTGTGATAGTAAACAAGAATTGTGCTTCTGAGATATATCACAAAAAACCATGCACACGCACACAATCCCTGAAAAAAAGGATTGTTGAACAAGTGCTTAGGGCAGAGGGAGGCTGGGTAAAATCGTCCACTCGTCCAGCCACCTAATCTTAGTGCAGCAGCAGGTGCTGTCACTTGGTTGGGCAGGCTGGGCCATTTCAACCAGTCTGCATCTGACCTGCACCCTTTGGTGCCATTCCTTTTAAACTCAATCGTTCGATCAAGATTGAACAACTCAGATCGGAATGCTACCAGCCCATTTACAAGATCACGGTTGTATCCTCTCTCTCTCTCTCTCTCTCTCTCTCTCTCTCTCTCTCTCATATGAATGTATGTACATAGAGATAATGCCAATAATAAACAACAAATTTGCTTTTTAAGACATTGCAAAATATATGGAAAACTTACCAATCTTAAAATACAATGAAGCATTATCACGTAGCGATGTCTCCAAGTCAGATCACAGAACCCATGCCTGATGTGCCAAGGCATTTTCTGTTTCAAAAGTTTGGAAGATTAAAAATAGTATGAATGGTGCTGAAGATGAAAAGCTTATACAAAAATATCCTTACCTGCCTTCCTCTGTTCAGCTATTATGAAGTCCTCCTTCAGATTATACTGGGAAAGTTTCAGATCTTCCTTTGTAGTGTCAAGTACCTACTTGTATGATCAAGATTTCTCTGAAAATGTTAAATTTTCAACAATCAATACTCTTGTTCATGTCATTATTAAATTACAAGAAACAGCTATGTAAGAAATATTGCCTCTGTTACATCCAGTTTTTGGCTCAGATCATAGCACTGCTGCAGCTGAGCTTTGTACTTATCTTTCAGCTCATCCATTCGCTGTTCAA
Source organism: Zantedeschia hybrid cultivar (assembly GCA_030544215.1). Lineage (NCBI taxonomy): Eukaryota > Viridiplantae > Streptophyta > Magnoliopsida > Alismatales > Araceae > Zantedeschia > Zantedeschia hybrid cultivar. The sequence goes on along the minus strand of JARZZO010000014.1, from coordinate 18,181,730 downwards.
TAAGCATGGATGTGAAAACACTTCGAGAATAATCAGAACCTTAATTTTTGAGAGAATACCGTGATTAACATAGAATGCCAACTGAAAGTAGTGGTTCGCCTTTTGATTGACCTCAAGCATAACGCCCATCTGCTCAATCTGGTCAGCCATTGCCTTCAAGAGAAAAGGGTAACAAATAAGCCAAACATGAAGAGACTAAATAGATCCTAGTAAGCACATTTAGAACTAAGTTCTTACAGCACATACCCATAAAATTTTCTGTTTGTAAAATGAAAAGATGAATCATACAAGTACTTTAGATATCATTTTTAAACCAAACTTTTTCTTAAGGGGCATACCTTCCTTTCACTTTCCTCTTGTAAGTACCATTCCTTTGGTATGTAAACTCCAACCTTCTCATGAGCAGCATACACCTCTGGTATAACAAGACTTCACAAGCAATGATAATGAGGATTAATGATTCACATTCGATGTCACCACTTCATCCAAAAATGATTCCCCACAACATAGTAAAGTGAACCCCCAATGATGATTGCTCACCAGATTTAAGGCGCTCAATCTCCCCATATAAGTCCTTGATCAATGCGGATTTCATCATTTTTTGGTTCACCTAAAGATGTCAAATATGAGTGTTGGGGTATGTGCTCTACATTTGTGCCAAAAACAGTAAAAGATGAGAAACCAATTGCCAAAACAGATGGTCTGATTCCTCAGGATATTACTTTGAATTTATCCTGAGCTTCAGCTTATCACAAGTCCCCTCTGAGGGTGGATAAGCATTTATTATTAAGAACAAAAGCTCTAAAGAGAGTACCAAAATATGAAACATATATGAATCTATGAGATAATGTAATAACACCTACATAAATCTGTAAATGGAACCCAACCAATCCAGCATGCAACAGATTCGGGAATGCAAAACTAATTCCAATAAACTATATAAATAAAAATGGATACACCATTTTTAGCTAAGAGCTCAATCCATGATAGCTTCGGCCATGCAACATGGATCATCTTCAGAACAAACCATGATAGTGAAATCAATTCTTTAACAACCATAAACCACATAGTTTATTAAAAAAACTAAATAAGCATTTGCAGTTACGGTAATCAAATAGCAAGATGGGCAGAGGTTTTCAAAAATAATGAACAATACAAATGGTCATAGAGATGGGCTCCCAAAGGGGTGCAAGATTCATGCAAGAGGTATTCTATCAATAACAAACCTCAGGTATGTTCTTTATGTTCTTTGCTCTGTGAGCATAGTCCAATGTACTAAGGGTTTCTTCAAGACAGTAAACAGATGGGCTCCCAAAGGGGTGCAAGATGGGCAGAGGTTTTCAAAAATAATGAGCAATACAAATGGTCATAGAGATGGGCTCCCAAAGGGGTGCAAGATTCATGCAAGAGGTATTCTATCAATAACAAACCTCAGGTATGTTCTTTATGTTCTTTGCTCTGTGAGCATAGTCCAATGTACTAAGGGTTTCTTCAAGACAGTAAACAGATGGTGAAACTGTTGCAATAATGCATGTCTTAGTCTTCCCACCAAGTGAATCACGAAGCAAGCGAGTGAGCTTGCTTTCCCTGCAAAGAACACATCTTTGGTAGTGATGGAACAGAGGAAGGGCAGGAAACGAACTGTGAATAACCAATTATGCACTTGAAGGCTGGAACCTGTATGGAACATGCCCAAGGTGTTCAACCAAAACAGTAATAACACGACCCAACATAAGCAAGCTCTTATTAATTTCTCCTGCTTCTCTTGCACGGCCCTAGAAAAAGAAATGGCAATCATCAAAGAAATGATTGTAAGAAATGGGATGTGTCAAACTTTTTATGTAAAAAGAAAATGTAACATAAGTTACTGCCAACGTATATGAAGTAGCCTGAAGGATATGGTATCTTGTATTCAAAGGATACCAAAATAAAACAATGAACTTAAAACAATATACAGTTCCTCCCTGGCACCAGAACGAGAAATATTTTCTGACCCAGCAAGGTCAACAAGGTTTAGCTTCCCACATTTGATAAGCTCTTCACCTTCTGGAGTTACCTCCTTGATATGGATAGTAATAGAAAATAGAGAATGTGACCGACTAGAAGAAAACAAAAAAGAATACAATATATTCAAAAACAAAGAAGATGCAATACTTGTGTTAACAGAATATACAGAAAACTATATACAAAAGATGACCTGGATTGCTTGTTTAATAAGGTCTCAGCAGTGCGACGTTTAGCAGAACCTCTTTCCAAAAGAGTAAAAATTTCTCCCGCACTTGTTACAATTTTTTCTTCAAGACCACGCACCAGAACACTCCCTTTTCCATCTTCCATAAGAGGTAACAGTTTTTTCTGCTTCTCTTCCAAAACAACCTTTGGAAGCCCTTCAGGAGCTAACAAATCTGTGATTTCTTCATTGTACAACTCAAGGAATGTAACTTTAACACTGTATTCAGCATTTTGACCTTCTAATGTATCGAATATCTGTTTAACAGCTCTGGGTATTACTCCTGCATCTGGGGGCAACTGACCTCTGGGTCCACTCTGTAAAATTCATATCACGATGGGGCAGGATAAGGTACTATAACAAATTGAATGATGTTTTTGTTAATAAACTTCCATTATCAATGAGAGAATGAAGCAAATAAACATTAAAAAAACTGAACAAAGTCCATGAGATTCCAAACTTACCTTCGATTTTCTGCTTTTCCCTTCCATTGTATATGTTTTTCCTGTACCGGTTTGGCCATAAGCAAAAATGGTACAATTAAAGCCCTCTAAAACCTCTTTCACAATTGGGACAACAGCTTGATCATACAAATCTTTCTGCTGTGCCAAATGGCCAAAAACCTGTAGAAATAAAATTCTAATTTAGCTAGAAAGAAAGACTTCACTGTTAAGCAATTCCATTAACAGAGATTTATATCTACAAATAACTCATACATGCTGAAATAGAACACGAAAACTGATGAATGATGTAGATTCTCAGTTGTATTTACTGACCAATATTAAACTAATATGCTCCATGAAAACAATACAGGGTCTCAATTGATGTTATCGCTCCCTCGATACCAAGTAAAATTGGCATTGATAAGACGTGTGTTACGGCCCATGCTGAATTCCTAGATAGTTACTAATCCAACTACTACACTACTAAAACAATGACTTCTACCTTTATTTTAGATGCTGCAGCATTTTTTAAATGGTGCCTCTTGACATAAAATGTCATCCCTATTAGATGCATACATACTCCTATTCCTTATTATATGGCACACATGCTGCAACAACTTGCTATAGCTTTTGTTGCTTAAACATTGCAGCCTCATATTGCCTTTGAGCTTTCATGTAAGGAATCTTTCTCAAGTTCCAGAAAACAACCTCTTTCGCAGAAAGCAGGGGTAAGGCTGCATACAATTGACCCTCCCCTGACCCACAACAGCAGGGCCTTGTAGCACTGAGCTGCTCCCGTTTCCCTTCTTTTCTTAGTTGTAACCATTCTCAAGTATGCTTCTTGACTATAATTCTGGACTATGTCTATACCCTACTTCATTTTTTTATACATGTACACTGCTGTTTTTCCTAGTTATTTATAATTTCTAAGACAATCCCGTATTCGGATGTCTGCATTCCACAAACAGCCTTCATGTGTACGTCAATTCATGTTTCTTGGAACCTTGTGTAGTTGTTCTTTGTAGTCCTCCGCCTTTCACCACCATTCTTTCTGCATATAATTGCTCGAGGGTAAATGCAACATAAATGGCGGGGAGCTAGTCTTGATTTTTTCAAGATAAGGCAAGGCCCTGGTTGCTACTTCTATCAATATCATTTAGAATTACTCCACATGAAGATGTGAACGTTGCATCAAACCTCCAGGTTGGTCGCATGTGGAAAGATAAAGCGTATTCATCATGTGGACTATCACTCCAAACTTGAGTAGAAGAAATTCTCAAGGACAGCAATATAGGAGATGATGACATTGTTTGTGAATTTTTTGTGCAAACATCAAAGAAAGAGCTTTAGGAATTTAACGAAGGGGCCAATTGCATGCAGTGTGCAAACAAGAGCTGTGAGGCTTTTGGCTCCTTAGTCCCTTGAACCAACAACATAGCGGGCGCAATTATAAGGAACGAAAGAAGAGATGCTTCATCCTTCATCAAAGCAGACATCAGCAGATGTTTTTCAAGAGACATTTCACCCATGGTCCTAATCCAGGCCCATTACTGCTTCAGAAAGCAGCATGCTAGGGCCACGATAGGGGCAGCTGCTTCATCAGTTATTGACTCAGCCTTCCTTTCAATGATCTTTTTTTCTCTAAATAGTTTGTTGCAACCAATGTTTGAAAACTTGGCCCATATCGGTCGATCCGGATCAAATTTTGGCCAACCGTGACGATCCCGGATAACCTAGCCGAGTCTAGGTGCCGGATCAGCCGATATGGGCCAAGATCGGCCCGGATCACACCGATCCCACCCCCAACGGCTAGTTTGGGTTTCAAACTAGCCGTTGTTGGCTGTTTCCTTGGGGGTCTTTTTTAACACACACACCCCCCCAAGGCCCTCCTAAGGCTCCACAAGTCTCTCTTACTCTCTAACTCTTGCACACTCTCACTGTCTCTCACACCCTCTCAATCGTAGAATTCTCTCTCGGTCTCTCCCATGACTACAAGCTCGGCGATCTCTACAAGACTTCCTACTGCACATTCTCTCTTTCTTTCTCTCATCTTCTTCTAAACTCTTGTACCTTTGTTTAGCAATTTTTTTCTTTTTACATTATTGTTCTCAGCATCTTTATTTGCCTTTTGACAGTCGAAGTGTTGTGAACAACTCAATTGCCTAAAGAATGGCATCTCAAGGTGCTACTGAGCGCCCTTTGGGAACCCTCTTAGCATTGATCCTACTTGGGCTCATTGCACACCGGTGGACATGAGCCAGAGAAAATATTGCAACCAAATAATCTCTGGCGGGGTCTAGCGATTCAAACAACACCTTGCTAGAATAAAAGGTGAAGCTCCATCATGTGTTGAAGTTCCTTCAGAGGTTCGGATCTAATTTCGAAACTACATAAAGAAGAAAGAATCAAGTAAAGCAAGTACTGCCAGGAGAAGACAGGAAATTCAAGAGGAGTTGTTTGAACCAACGTGAAGGTCCGATGCTGGAGTTTGGCTTAATGGAAGTAGTCAACCTATAAATGTGGCTTTGGTGTCTTTATGTTTTACTAATAGTTATCAAGGCGGTAAGGCGACCCAAGGGCCAATGCATACTTGGGGTCTCTGAGTGCCTAAGCGCTTAGGCACCCGCCTAAGGTCGCCTAGGTGCCTAGTTGACAATAATATATTCAATATTACAATAATATGACACTAATATAAAAAATACAAGAAAATAACACTAATATGACATTAATATGAAAATTAATAGGCAGTCTATTGGATTGAAGTATCAAAATTAAATATGTGACTGAAAAATAATTATAAAAAATGATATTTCATAGTAAAACATATTAACACATGTTTGTCAACTTATTCTTCCAAAATCTGTAACATAATGCTTACAACAACAATATATATGATGGAATAATGTAAAACACAATAAAAAATATTATCACTAAGAAAAAATGAAGTTTCAACAATGCTAATTGGATGAAATATACAATGAGAGAGTGAGAACCTCAAAATGGGTCAGCAGGTCTGATACAGTTACCTGGGTGGGCACCTTAGGCACCTTGTCAAGTGCCTTGGGCACCTTTTGGCCCATGGAAAAAGCAGCCCAGCACCTAGCAGTTTGAATTCCGCATTGGCACCTAGGTGGCACCTAGGCGGGCACCTTGATAACAGTGATTTTACTAAAAGCAAAGTTCAGTTCAGTCATGTGCACCGGCAATTAGAAAGTATGATCAAATCCAAGTGGAGAAGGGTAAGATAACTCAAGGAAGGCCTGAAATGAACAGACCTGAGATGAAATGGTTAGACATGGTAAAAACTAAGAAGGGACTTAAGCTTCTTGGGTAGAACTACAGATGTGGCATTGGATAGATTGGAATGGCAAGGGTGCAAACGAGCCAAGTCAAGCCGAGATTTACCTATTCAAACTTGGTTTGACTAATTTTAATCAAGTTTGATTTCAAGCCGAGTATCTATGATAATTGTTCAAGCTTGGTTTGTTACTTTGTTTAGATATTCAACAAGCTCGAGTCAAGTATCAAGTAGCTCACAAGCCCAATGAATCCATGATAGATCTAATCTATTTTTTAAATTTAAAATTATAAACTCAGACCAAACTATAGTGAATATCAAGTTGTTTGCACCCCTACTTACTTGATATAAAACTCTATAAGACATTAGATATCTTACTAACTAAGTTTACTAATGAATAGAATAATTAAATGAATGCTTAAAAGAGGTTTTAATGAGTACTTAAAAAAGGTCTTAATGAGTACTTAAACAAGCTTTTAATATGTAAACAAGTTATTAATGAGTACTGACACAAGCTCTTAACGAGTACTTAAACAAGCTTGTCATGAACATAATTGAGCCGAGCTAGCATGTGTTTAAGCTTAGCTCATTTAAAGAACAAGCTTTGTCGTATCATACCAGATCGAGCCGACTCATATATGGGACGACCCGATCTGTTGGCGCGGACCAGGTCAGATTGAATCGTACCATCTCAATATAATCATACATACATAAAGACTTGTTTTAAATTGAGTTTTACTCATTTGATAAGTAAAATCATACTTTTATATGAATTAATAGAGTATCTTTCTCTAAAATATAATTTAAATTTGTTATTTTTTAATTTTTTTAACAAAGTCATTGACTTGACTCGTGCGAGTCGGTCCGAGTCGAATCCGTATTGTACTGTATTTGAGGAGATCCGACCCAATCCGAACATGGAATGCAGAATCAGCCGATCCCGATCCTGATCAGCCGATTCGGATCGAGATCGGCGGGACCCAATCCGGCCAAAATCGGCTGATTTCAACCGATTATGGTCGATCCGATCCCAATTCGGATCGAGATCGATGGGCCCGATTCAGCCTCCCGATCCATGCAAGAATTCCATGGATCCGGATCAACGAGTCGGCAAACCTTGTAAGGAACAGAGCTTAAATTTTCATTCAAACTTGTTTACTTAGCTTAATAAACGAGCAAAGCTGTTATCGACCCTCTCATGAGCTGTTCATTGAGTGTATTGGACCATTGGTTCATTTGCAGCCCTAGCCTCCTGCAATGCAAGGCACCTTACGCACTAAATTTCCCACCATAACTTTTCTCTCATTTTTGGCTATCTTCAACTATCCCATTTCCCTCTTTCTTTCTACAACCATCTCACCACTTTCTCTTATGATGCATAAAAAAGGCAAAGGGTATCATCTTGGGTTATTAGATGGTAACAATTGATTTTAAGAAAAGGGTCCTCGATATTAAGGTGCCTGGCTCACGAATTGCCACCTAGCCAGCAGAGGGACCTATTGCCTTGCGTGCCTGGGATTTCCAACACGGTAGGACTGCTCAAGAGATGGTTTACCGAAACTTTAAGACAAGCAATCACATCCTTTTGCCTGGCAAATGAGCATATCCTCTGTAAAACAATGTCCAAAAACTTTTTCCTTTGAATTCTTTTAGTCAAGCATCACTTGAGCTTGGTTATCTGCTGCTCCCAGTGAGAGAGAGGAATCACACTGACTAGCCGCTTCACACGGATTTCCTAAGTATACAAATTGCAGACGCTACAAAATACGAGCAGAAGATCTGATTGCCCACCGGAAATTGTGAAGAAAACCAACGCCAATGGCCGTGCCTACCTTATCAAAAGTAAAAACCCTATCGATCTGCTTCCCCGCAATGGCCTGCGTGACGGCGACCTCCCTCTGGAACTCGTTGCACGTCACCACCTGCGGCGCGTTGCTCCTCAACTCGTCCTCGTTGAACGGCCTAGAAAGAAAGAAAGGAGGACAAATCTTGGGTTAAATTATGAGGGGAAGCCAGATCTACCAGAGCATCAAACGCTTGTTGTTCTTGTTCCAGTTGCAGATGAGGTGATGAACGAGTGCGAAACCCTGGATCTGCGATGAAATGCCCTATGGGAATCCCAAACCCGAATTTCGAAGAGAGATCAAGGAAGCGGCGATGGTGGGGGAGGGTGGGTTGCGCCCATGCCTGCAACGGAGGAGAACCTGCACGTTCACAGCCTTGTCCTTGTCGTGCGGAGACGACATCTTTGAGACTGGCGTCGGCGCCGGGGGGGGGGGGGCGAGAACGGGAGGGTGTAGAGAACTGAGAGAGCTTCTTGTCTCAAAGTGGCGCGTTTTTGGCTTATCGGGGGGAGCGCGAGGACGGTCGAGGTTGCAAATTTGAATTCCACGCTAGCCCCCGCTTGGCTAGACGATAGACATGGGGGAATCATGGTAAAGAGCCGACCCGGAAGAGTTCGGTGAATCTACGCCGTCTGATCCACATGATCAGACGGTGGTTGTATTAAAGGTCATGGTGATTATTTTTTAAAAAATAAGTGAATGTTATTAGGTATTTCATAAATGAAAAAGCATATACAAATGTAAGAAAGATACAGTTACAAAGAATCATCCTATACACCAGCATCATCTTTCCATTAACCCTCCTGATGTAGTCGAAGCTATCACGACCGGATTCCGAGACTGGAATTTGGTATTGGGATCCGAAGCTAGATCGGATCGGAGAAGAGACCCGACGGGGATCCGAAAGGCGGTGAAGGCAGAGACGTGGCCGGAGATCCGATGCCGAGAGTCGCCTGGTCGGATGTGGGCTAGCCTCTAAAAGGCGTGCCCGAAGTCCCTCCGGTCGAAGGGCAGCCGGTGCGGAGCCGAGGCACCTTCGGGCGAAGAAGACCAGCCAGCGAATGGCGTCGAGACCAAAGGAAGAAGTCTGAGATCGGCGGTCGAGACCGACTCGAAGAGATCGGCGAAGATTCGAACCGAGCCCCTGCAGGAGGGAAAGAAAAAGAAGAACCAGTCAGTAGGAGTCTCGAGCTTCGGCCCTTAGGAACTCCCTCCGACGGTTAAGTTAGCTTCTGAAGATGATTCGATTCAGAAGTAAAAGAGGTGGAAGAAACAACTTTAATGCTTTTCGGACTGTAGTCCTTAAGGGTCACGAAGACATACCTTTGGTAATAAATAACGGTGTATTTATAGCGGAGGATAAAGGATGCTTAACGGTGGTAGCCGATATAGGACTATGTTCTGAGTTTATTGGTAAATCGCCATAGTGTCTAGTCCTCCCACCGGAGTGGGCCGGATACGGTTATTAGGCCGAAGGGGGTAGGGCCGCTGACGGGCCAGATACCGTTTAGTGGGCTGGAGCCTGCTGAGCCGCTAGCGGGCCGAAGGCTATCGGACCGCAAATGGGCCGAAGGTTGCTGGGCCGCGGACGGGCCGAAGACCACTGGGATGCTTACTGAGCCGAGGGCCGCTAACGGGCCGAAAGCTGCCAGGGGACTTCTTCCTGCTGCTATCGGACTGATCTGTGTTGAGCCTGTTTTAATGGACCGAATCGGATTCTGCCTCATCACCTCCCAAGACAGCAAATAAGAAAAAGAAAAGTTACAATAATCCCTAAAGTAATAAAATTCGAAAATTTGACCTGCAGTCTAAAACGGGCTGGTGGCTTTAATTCTCGGTCCTCCTTCGTGGAATCTCTTAACTTCCGGCCCAAAACATAACGTCCCTTTAACCCCGTTAACGCGAACAGCCTAAAGTAACGAAATTACTCTCCAAAGTCTACAGGTTAAAATTTCAATCCAGTTTAAAGTTAACCTCCAGTCCACTAGCTTTAACTTATGATCCAAATTCGTAAGAAATTTAACTTCTGGTCCATTATAAAACTGTAAAAACCTTTATACTTTGGTTTGATTTGTTTGATACGAATTTTCATAAAATCAAAGCCAAATAAAGTGTACTTGCAAACTAGACCACTACATAAAAAAGTTTTCAATACAAAACAATTCAAACTAAAGTAGGTTGGTTTGTAATTCAGTTTGATTGTCTAACACCCTTATAATATATGTGGACTTTTTCTTACAAATAAAATGAATAAACTGACTACTTCTTTTTTAATTTTAATTTAAATTATGAGTACTAAAAATCTATCAAGATATTGAAACAGCGATAAGCCTTCCTAATATTGGAATCAATTATTTTTTGTTTTATAAATGTATACGAATATATGAATTTTAAAAGATTATAGGTAATTACATGTGTTTGGTTGGTTTGATTTCTAAACTCTTGATATTAAACAACTCAAAGCAACATTTTTCCGCTTTTAAATGAGATCGATTGATTCAATTAGATTCTTTGATTTTAACTAAATATTAAAAAATGCTAAACATAAATTATTACCATGCATGAATTATTTCTATTGCACCAAGAAAGTTGATAGTATGATGTACACGTTAACTTATTGTTATAAGATCAAATTGATCAATGAAACAAAGGTCTACATCTTGATACATTTTGTTATTAGTCTTCCTAAATGGCCTTAAACGGTTGGAGATAACAGATCGGATATGAAATTTAAATTTTTTAAACTTTTGGATCTAAAATTAATTTTTTTGGTCAATAGACCAGAAATTAAATTTGACCCATTTTTTAGACTGCAGATTAAAAATCTAATAAAATTTCATCCATTCCCTCACCCTATCACGTACAAAAGTAACCACTCCTATAAAGGTCGAGGAGATATTACAGTAAATAATACTGATTATTGATAATTGTGAGTAGGCTAAATCGATTGGTACCTGTCCTTGTATATTCTGTTTCATAGAGATTATGTTAAAAAAGTCTCCACAATAAGTATTAACGCCAGTACAGACTTAAGATAAGAAGTCAAATATTAAATAAATATAATTGACTTTGATCCACCGTATACCCATTCAAATTAGGCAAAAAGTCCTAGATAGTTTTTTTTCTGAATTTATTTTTACTGTCTAATTTTTGTACAGATGGGCCCCTCAAGGTAACCCTCACTCCTTGATATTTTTGTTTTTTTTTTTTTTAAATATACTCATTTGACAGAGTCTTCCGATCAAATTGATGGAATGGCACTGCAAGAGATACTATAGGGCTTTGCAGCAAGTATTACTCCTCTGTGAAACGCACCTTGTCACTGGAGTTTTGCAACTCGAGCTCATCATGGCCCATAGGCCGTAGCACAGCCGCACATGCGACCACCTCCGGAATAGCCGTGCACCGTCGTCCTCCGTGCGACCACGCTCTCATCCCCTGTTTCCCACTTTCCACATTCCTTTTCTTTTTGATCATGTGGAAGCACCGGGGAGGGGAGACAGTGGCGCCCGTTGTCAGTCCATTTCCTTTTTAGATTCCATTCAGTACTGGACTCAGATCCGAAGCACTTAAATCCAAGTCCGAAAAAGGACCTGCCAAAGCTGTTTTGTAAGTGGAAAAAACAAGAAAAATGTATGGATCCATTTGGTCACTAATTAACTTACCATAAAATGGACACGAAAAATGAATCATTTGTCTGGAAATGAAACATTGTCGACAAATGTACAGAAACACTAACGAATTGGATAAATGGGTACATCCGAATCCGAGTCCTAGACCATTCTGACCGCCTGTTGGATAGATGGAGCCTTTTAGCCTTTACCATATAGGCACGAAAACACTTTCCGTGAAGGAGATTTTTCTAATCTGTTGTTTCATGTACCTCCAGAAGCTACGAAAGAAAGACAGCTATGGATCTCTCAATTGTTAGATATGTATGTAACAAGTAATTTTACTTCGTGAGCGTGCAGTGAAATCATACAAGAACAAACTTAAGTGAGATTATCCATTCTCCTACTGTCCAACAAAATTTGATTTGTGAAAGAGTCTGGATAGAGGTAAAAAATAACCTCTGAATTGTTCCATGCGGTGATCAAGATATTATAAAAGAGAAAATCTAAGTACAGTAATTAAGATCAAAATCTCATTCAAATGCAAAACCATGATCTGTGATGTTAAGCTTACCAAATAGATTCTTGAAATCCAAACTTTCAAGATGTTAAAAAAAAAAGAAAGAAATCTACATTTTCAAGTTCAACCTCGGAAGTCATTCGGCTGTGAAATATTGAAAACTTCAGAATTTTCCTTCTTATTCATTTGGATTGATGTAAATCTCAAAATATCAAACTTTATTTTGTTAACAAGTATAAAATAAGATCAACTATTTTGCACTTGCTTTCCTCCTGTTGTTTTTTTCACGGATATTGACCGTCAACCGAAGCCAGGAGTTGTTGCCGAGTCCAAGGAATCCTCCATTTTGTTGCAGCCTAAAGTCCCAAACAACGCTTAAAGGCAAGCCACCAATGAGTTAAAAAAAAAAAAAAGGGAAATCGTGGCACCCAGGCTTCTTTATTTACATAATTTTCCTATCCACGTTGCTGAAAAGAGAATTATCAAATTAACATAGACGGGCAGCACACATTCATCTGCAGGAAATGATGCACGGAGGCGACGAATTCATCAGACTCAAGTATCTATCAGAGGCACAAAAGATACCCAGTACACCAAACATACACAGGAATTTGCATTTTTAACTTCCCATTGCTTCCATTTTCAGCATGTCGGGGAGAGAAATTACTACGTTAACTGCCATATCTGCAGTAATACTCATCTGCAGAATTTACAAAACGTACGCAGGGAAAGAGAAAAGTATATATGACAACATTGAGGAGAGCATAATTTTCAGCTGCTAGCAAGGTGCCATGCTGATCCGTTCAACCTTTATGGCGAAGATTATTATTTGCTGTGCCAGCATCTGTTCAACCTTTATATGAAGAGTATTACTTGCTGCACCGGCAGCCAATGTTTTTAATTTAGAAAAAGACAATTCTTTTGGTGGCCCCCATGGTGCCCTACAGGTCCGGATCTCTGAATCACACGACCCAGAAAAACAATTTTCATGTTCATTGAGGCTCAGTTTTTTTGAGTTGTCTGATGGGAGATCGGATTGTACGGCCCTGTAAGTCGGTTTGCACAGCCCTTGTAACATCGGCTGCAAGTAATAGTCTTATACCAATGAACCAAGATGCTGTTACATCCCACACTGAATTTGTTCTAAACTCTACCTTTCTGAACAACACAGACAGAGGAATCCCAATTTGCTGATGATAATTCTTCCAGCTGTTTGCCTTGCCCGATCTCCCTTTGCGTGGTGTAAAACAGTAGCATACCAAAAGCTGTTAATTTCTTCACCTTTCTTGAAGCCACTTCTGAAAAATCTCTCCTTTTTCCTCCCACATGAGGAAAGAACCCCGCCAGTCAATTAATGCCAATGGGTGAGGTTCGCTTTCTCTTCACATACCAATAAAAGAAGCATTTTTTTGGATCATACCTGAATTCACCAGATTAATCACATCCGTGGGTAAGTTTGTGAAAATGTAACACAATAAAAACGTAGCTCCCAGGACTAATCATTGTTGTCTGGTATAGCATGACTGATTGACCAAGATGAGAAGCAGGCAAAGTAAATTGAGTTAATGCAAAAGGAGTGCTGCAATCTCAGATTAGAATTTTGGTGCTTTCTCATACCCCAGAGAAGTACCAACGGACGGGATCATTACATATTACAGATTCACAGATCTATCCACAATGAGGGAAGGGTGCAAGGGGAGAAAAGGGGAAATGGGAGCCTATCTCTCTGATATCTCAAGCAAAAGAACTTCACCTTCAAGAAGCAATGCTGGGCCAGTGGGGATAAAATAGTACCACCAAATAGTGAATACAGCCTTTAGATTCCTATGAAGGTAGCAATGCCCTCTGAATCTTGATGGGATGGAACACCATTCAATTTAGTATTGATGGACCATGGTCCCAGCCTTTAGCTGAACAAATGAAATAATCATAGAACAATTGCAGCTGAAATGCACAGGAAAAGGCCAGCGTCAAACATGTTCAAACCTTTCCCTTCCTTTTTTTATTCTTTAGGGATCAAATACCATCCTAGAGGTAGAAGGAATAAAAAGATAATCCTTTAGAGCAGAAGTTATGGCAGAGTTAACACAGCATTCAGTCTCCATGTGAATTTTGCTTCTACCGCAAAATTTATTATGTAGTTGACACATGATAAATGAGGCAAGGATTCATGAAATAAATTTCATCTGAGACTTTTCTAATCTGATGTATGACATATCTTAACCGACACTAGTTTTGGCCCCATAACACAGAGTTTGTTCTAACTGGAAGAAGTACCATAAGCATAAAATAGCCAAAGAACATCACCACCATAAGCATGTGCTGTACCCTAAAATCTTCACTTCAGTTCAAATCAGAAGCATCTTAACTATGGAAACGGCAGTGCATTTTCTACATAATCGGCACAAGTACAATGGAATATAGCCCATTAGTATCTCTAGCATCTTCATGGTATTTCATTTTATTTTGTGGCATCCAATTCCCCTAAAAGAGATTTCCAAGATGATTAATGAGATTTACAAGAGCTGCACCCTTGACAGGTGCAGTGGACTCAATCATTTTCGAAGTTAAATTGCCAAGTATAAACACAGTCAAATGATCAGCCTGAGATAGCTTTCAAAGATCTTGATCATGGCCTGAAACTCATAGAGTAGTGTTGCAGTTGACTAGCAGCCTAGCACATGGATCTCGTACAGTATGAATTTATCCTGGGCCAAGAGTTATATCCTCTTTGACCCATTCTTTATAAGAACTCTCAGTACTGGGTGAAATGGTTCTGGTGGCTTTGCTCTCCAGCAACCACGACCAAAATCCTGCAATGCCAGCATGTGCAGGTGTTCACAAGGCTGAAGGGACACTGTCAGAGAGAGGCATATTCAACATGTGTCAAAATGTGCCCCAACCATCCAAAGGATGGAAGAGGGTACCTCTACATGGGGTAAAAAAAAATAATAATAACCTGGTATGCATATTTTTATCAGAACATGAAGTTCACATATTTTAACAACGTCTTACCAACCCCCCCCCCCCCAAACACACACACAAATGAGGGCTTGATTTGCATGAAGCCTTCACGTTCTGTTGTTTAATAATTTTAATCCTGGTGCCATAATTTCATGTTACTTTCAAGTGGTCATAGTCTCACGTCACTTTCAAGTGGCATGAACTACATGGTCAACTGGATGTAACCCTTTCCTTTTTGTGGTTCCAAGAGTCTCAAATGTAAGTTAACGACTTCAATCTTGTACAAAAGAATATGTTTTTTTCAATTGGAAAAAGGAGACAGATATTCCAGGGATTTTCAACATAAGTATCATAAAATCTTTCGAAAATGACAATGGCCTGGGAGAGAGAATATGCAACATCTCTCTTTTTGTCTGGCAAGTTTTTGTCTTCAGCTTGTCCCGTTCATTCTTAAAAACTTCAGCCCTGAACAACATCTAACTTTTTGTTTCTTTTTATTTTCTTTTTCTTTTTTTTCTTTTTTGTTTTTTTTTGGGGGGAGGGGGGGGGGGGGGGGGTGGAGGGGGAGGCTAGATTGATATCTTTATTATCAAACATTGCCATTGTGCTTCTTCCCAAAGCATCCATGTTTCCTAGCAATACACAGTAAATAACTAAAAAGCCAACAAAACATTGTAATGTATGCAACAACAGTAGTGAGAAAGAAACAAAATGAAGCAAAAATATTGTCATTCTGCCTCTACTGGGAAGAAAAACAAAATAAAGTAGATGCATGTCAATACACTATAGTGGTACCACAAATTTTATTTGACTTTGTAAGCTATAAATAGAACTGCTATATGCACTCTCCATTGGAAGATAGGCTTAGCATCCAAAAATTTACCGTGGCGAAGTCAAGACGTAACTCACACTTAAGGCAGACTTTTAATATTTGTGAATGACTGCCATCCATGATTCACATAGAAGGTGCAATAGGGAGATGGCAGAAGAATGAAAGTTGGCTCACCTCGAGTGAAATAGTAACGCGTCCTTTCAGAAGAGGTTAACACTGGGGGTGCCAGTCAAGAAAAGAAACAATCACTTTGCTTGAGAGGGAGGGAAAAACAAGATTCAGGGAAACACCTGACTTGGGAGGGCAAGGTGAAACATACACATGTCACAAGCCAATCATTGCAGATAGCATTTAATAACAAAGAAAATGTATCTTGGTGTTCAATTTTATCTTAGGAAATGCCTCCTAAGAAACAAGAACATTGTCTCCCTATGTCTACTCATCCACTACCCGCCCACCCCCAAGAAAAAACTGTGATACTGATTGGGAACAATAATGCTGCTCAAACAAACACAGAAGCATGCTGCTTCATTTATCATAATAAATAATCTAGACAAGTTGACAGAGCATTACGATTGACAATCATACTAACAGTAGAACATGACTTTTATGCATGCATTGGCCTAAAAGCTTAGTATGCTGGAACAAATAAGTTGACATCAGAGAAATTGGACAAATCCAAAAAGATAAACATGATAGACAAAATAGTATTCACACTAGCATGCATACTGAAAAAAGTTCCAACCACAAAAGTTAACGTTGAAACAGCCGATGCCATCCAGTAGTGGCATGCCCCTCTGTATATATTCTGAGGAAGGATAATGAATTACATCAATCTTATTCCACAGGGCATGAAACATCAGAAATAAATGAATAAAGTGCCAATCTTAGGAGTTGTACCAACTTTTGAGTACTTGAAAGAATAAAAAATACTGTTTCAACCTTCCTGTGTCAGCATACATCTTGCACCTTCCCAGTGATCGTTGTTGATATGATCAAAATTTATCAATCAATAAGAATAACGGGCCTCAACCAAAAAGCCAATTGGTATAAGGAGCTGATGAGTACAAGCTTAAGCAGTTTCATGTGCAGAACATCAATCATTTCAACCTTTTGGCTTATGTTCCAGCAACCACTTGAAAGTGGTCCCAAGTGACACTTGGAATGAGAAAGATAGTGCAACTTGCACGTGGCCTGTGCTGCATTTCTTGACACGGCCAACTCTCTTCTATGTATCTGATGTCAGAGAAACCAAACACCAGCATAAGACATTATTGTCTATGTAAGAGACCACTTTCCATCAACCTGGAGTGTCACTCTCTGGGTAGAGAACTGCACGAAACTCGTAATCTGCACCTAACTGCTTACATAGCATACTATGTGTACAAGAATCTGGTTGAATGCCTTTCTGAAGCATCTGACTATACAATCTGAAAGCCTCTTTCCAGTCACCAATATTGAAATTTTCATTTATCAGCAGTGTGTAAGTGTATTTATTGGGGGACAAACCTCGCTTCTGCATGCCATAAAATATCTGATAAGCTTGTTTAATTCTTTGAACTCTGCATAGCCCATTTATCAGAGCATTACATGTGACGACATTTGGTGACACACCATTCTCTAGCATCTGCGAAAAGAACATAGACGCAGCTCCCAGCTTACCAATACTAGCGTACGCATGCACCAGAACAGTGTATGTCACAACTGATGGAGATAGCTTTGCTCGGTAAATCATGTCATAGAACACACCAGTTGCTTCAGCCAGATGCCCTCTTTGTGCATGGGCATGAATTATGCAAGTATATGTCACACAATCTGGAAATAACCCATCTTTATGCATACCATATAACAATTTATCTACTTCTTCCAAATTTCCCACCTTGCACAGTCCACTGACAAGCACATTATAAGTTATTAGATTTGGTGAGACCCCTTTCGGTTTCATCTCCTCAAACAAGCGTAAAGCCTCAGACTTAGTCCCAAGCTTCAATTCCCCAGATATCCGTGTCGTATAGGCAAAACAATCTGGCTGCAAACCCTCATTCAACATCTGATCAAAAAATTCCTTCGCCATAGCAATATTTCCTTTCTTGCAGCATCCATTGACAAGAATTGTGAACGTAAAAACATCTGGTGTCAGGCCAGACTGAACCATCTCTTCTTTCAGTTGCTGGGCATCATCCAGAGATCCCAACCTGCATAGACCGTCGATAAGTGTATTGTACGTTATAGCACTCGGAAGGAGATCTGAGCTCTTCAATTCATCGAACAGATCAAGAGCCTCAGTTAAATTCCCAGCCCGAGAATAGCCATAAATCAGAGAATTGTAGGAAACCACATCCGGCGCCAAATTATTTTTACCCATCTCCAAAAACTTCTCTCTGGCCTGACTGAGATGTCCACCTTTGCACAGCCAATAGATGAACGTATTGTAGGTCGCAACAGTTGGCAATGCCCCTCTTCTGACCATCTCATGCTCAAAGCCGAGAGCTTGATCCATCTCCCCTCTCAAGCAGTAAGCATATATCAAAGGATTATACGTGTAGGCAGAGACCTTCAACCCCGAATTCATCATCTCCACAACCAAATCCTTCGCCCTGTCCAGCTCGCCTTCCTTAGAAAGCCCATTGATCAGAACATTGTAGGAAACATCGTTCGGCAAGCATCCTCTTTTCTGCATCTCCGGCAACAGGTCGAGGGCCTCCTGGAACCTCCCTTCCTTGCAGAAGGAGTCGAGCATAGTATTGAACGTGACGATGGTGGGTCGAATCCTGAACTCCGCCATCGCCTCATACACCGCCCTCGCCTCCGCACCACAGTCCCGGTCCCGCAGAATCCTCAGAACCCTGTTGCAGTTCTTCACATCGGGAGAATACCCATTCCTCGCCATCTTGTAGAAGGTCTCCACGGAGCGGTCCAGCATCGAACACTTGGTGTACACCCACAGCAGCAGGTTGAGCAGCTTCACCGAGGCGTCCAGCCCAGCGCACCCCTCCACCAGCGCGTCCACGACGCCGTCCAGGCGCGTCCGCACCACCCTCTCCACCACCGAGTACGCCGCTGGCCACAGCCCGTTCTCGGCGAGGATCTCCATGACGGCGCAGAAGGCCGCCTCCTTCCGCGGGAACCCGGACCGCCGCTCCGCCCAGCGGAAGAAGCGGAGCGCGACGCGGGGCTTAGCTCGCACCGACTGGAGCGCGCTCAGGAAGAGGTCCCGGTCGGCGAGCACGGGCTTCAGCTCGTCCGGCGGCCGGAAGCCGCGGGTGAAGGCTTTGGGATCGGCGTCGAGGGTGGAGCAGATTAGGGACTCGAGTTGGGCGCGACGGTGGCAGCGGCGTAGGAAGGTGAGGACGCCGGAGCAGGGGAAGGAGAAGAGCGCGTAGAGGGAGGAGGAGGCGGCGGCAGGGATGGACGCCGACGAGGCGAAGGTGGTTCTAGAAGCCCGGAGGGAGAGAGCCGGGAGGAAGACGAGCATGGGGGCATCGGCGATTAGGGTTGAGCTCGCCGGGCTTCGTAGCCGCCGGATCCCCGCTCGCCTGCTTCCCTCCGCTGCTTCCACGCCATTACAGGGAGAAGGTGAGAGGAAGAGTGGACTCCTGCTTGAGCGATCTCCGTGGGGTGGGGGTTTAGGATTACCGCGGTGACCGTAAAACCCTTGACGAACGCAGTGACACAGATGGAGCGGACCGAACTGTCTCCGTCAGTCTCCAGAGAGAGCTAATTGGTCTGGGCCTGTGGTCTCAAATGAGAACCCCAAGTTTGGGCTCCCAGGTTTGGGCCGGGCTACCCATATCATGAGAAACGTCCATTTTAGTTTTTAGATCGTCGATGTTGTCAGAACATAGAATGGGATTTTTTTATTTTTTTATTTTTTTTTCAAAGTTAGACACCAAAGTGGTTAGTGTGTTTTAAAAAGGAATCCAGACCTCTAAGTGCATGTGAAGATGAGACTCAATAAATACACAGAAAAGAAGTTTTCCAAAAAAAGCCTTTACATGCAACTTTTTACAATCCCCATGGGCGGCTTCCTTTAAAACCTCTGCTCCTTTGCACCGGTCCCCTCCTCACCAGCACTTATGGGAATTAGACTCTTTAAAAATAAGGAATGAATTATTTTATAATGAAGGTTATTTTCTTTAGATTAGAGATTTAAGAATTTCAGAAATTATCTTAAAAATTTTCTTACCCCTAGATTCATGAAAAGTTTTCTAAAGGGAAAAAGAGTTTACTCTCTAACTTTCCATAGTTCTGATTCTGCTTTTCCAATGTGTAAGATTTGGCACTATCCCATGTGAGATTTGACATTTTCCAGTAACTTCTAGCATGCAAAATAAAAATGAAAGGATTTTTGGAAGAAAAAATTTCCCTTTTTCAGGGAATAAATATTTTTCATTAACCAAGAAACATACCCTTAGAAAAAAAAATAAACAATTAAGGAAAAGGTCTTGTTCCCTACGTCAAAAAAAAAAACTAAAATGAATTCTACCTCTAAACTTAGGAAAACATTCTTTTGTACAAAAAAATCAAACCTCTCTCGCTTTCTTCTTTTTTTTTTTTTAGCATGAAAGTTACTTTTCATTTAACCAAGAGGCAAAGAAGGAATACAAGAGATAATAAAGAAGATAGAAAAATAAGACAACATGTAGTAAGAGAGGGGGATGGAACATGGACATAACACAATGATGGACTTTGTTGGAACAATACAAGCCCATACACTAGGTAAAAGCCAAAGTACATATGATATCGAGAAAGCCATCTAACAACCAAAGGTTGCCACCCAATCAAATTGACAAGAGCCACCACCAAGATCATGGTTTGCATGGATGAAGAAGAGCCTCCATGGAGAAGCCAACGAAGATGATCAGAAAACATTGTGATAACAAGCAGTCTAACGGAGGATGCTAAAAAACATATGCCCCCAAGGACAACTTGATATGCGCATAATTCGAGCATCGCCACCAATCTCCAAAATCTCGATTTGAGATCAGCTTAGAACTACGATAGATGCAGCAAAGAACTCCAGTAAAACCCTTAAACGACCGGCCAAGCAAAGCGCACCTAAGAAGTAAGCACAATACAAAAGAAAACACAATAGGGAGAATAATATGTCGGAGTCGAAGACTAGTCAAACTCCTGTTTGCTGGGTAAGGTCCTATCAGGAGGGCCTAGAGACAAAAAGGGCAAACTTGCAACAAAAAAAGGAAAGAGGGGGGGGGATAGGCAAGGAAAAGAAAAAGAATGAGCTACTAAAGAGATGAATGGAACGGAAGTAGGTAGGTTGGGTTGAAGAGCGCAGGATTGGAAACGAGAAGGAAGTTTCTAATCATGTGCTTATCATTATCCACGTGATAAGGACCAAGTTAACTTATAGGTAAGTTAGCACGTTACAATTTTACAATACTCTTACAGTGGCTAAAGGATAATACAAAATATGCCTAAAGAATAGAGCCCATGCGCTTAATGGCTTAAATTATCGAGTTAGTCAATAATGTCAACATAGTACTAGATCCTACAATTGTATTTCTTGAGCTATGAACGGTGGCATTCAACATTCTCCATATAATAGGGACTAGTATGAACTTTTACATAAGAAGGTACATTAGAATAGTCTAATATTCAATGATGAGTTTTATAGCTCTCTACTCTCAATTATAAGTCAATTTATGATTTTGATCTTGGGTTATGCATCTGACGTTTGGCATTTTTGACATGATAGGATTTAAGTTAATTCATACATAAGGAGGCGTGCTAGACTATTAAGTTAGTATATTAACTTCAGTATCTGTCATATGAAGAAACTTGTAAAATATATTTGGAGCAGTAATTTAGATGAGGAAAAGTCTATACATATATCAGTTCATTTTTTGCTATTGATGTATGCTTAACATATTTGCAGGTATAGCCTTTTTTTTTTTCTTGATAGCCTACTCAATTTTGTTTGGTCATTGTGTTTCAAATTCAAACATGATTTAATTGGAAGATTTTCCAACGAAGCAAATTCGAAAGCACAACAAGGATGGTCCATTTTTTTTTTTCCTTACAATCAAGATATCTAGAACATTTGTGAAGATATAATGTAAGATTACTCACATTTGTGCACTGGGCATAGCATTTGTTAGCTTCATATAATTATATTGGAAGATGTTTGAGATAAATTCCAATTGTTCCTAAGAGGAAAAAAAAATCGTTTCCATTTCGACCGTAATGGCCAAATTTCCCATGAGGCGGCCTGACGACTAGACGGTACCAATTATTCACCAATGAACAATTGGCTTT
The DNA here is from genome assembly GCA_030544215.1 of Zantedeschia hybrid cultivar. Classification (NCBI taxonomy): domain Eukaryota; kingdom Viridiplantae; phylum Streptophyta; class Magnoliopsida; order Alismatales; family Araceae; genus Zantedeschia; species Zantedeschia hybrid cultivar. The sequence continues at coordinate 18,159,712 of JARZZO010000014.1, read as the reverse complement.
ACTGATACAATTGTACCATAGATGATCAACGTGAAATTATTAATGAACGGTCCCCGCGCGTAAAGGAGCTCATAAGGCATGTGGCCCAGGATAGACAGCACCCTCGGGAGAGCAACACAGGGCCATCCCCTGACCCTCAACCTGAGAACCTGAGGCAACGGACTAACCTCCCCGACCACCAGGAACTGAGGGCTAGAGGAATACTCGCAGGGACCTAGCAGCCACGTACTTACATCAATGCACCTTTACACGTGTAAGGACCTTGTGTCACACAATTGCCAAGCATATGGCGTCCAAGAGTAGAAAGCACCATCATGAGCCACCGCCAGCATGAAGATATGTTGCGGCCAATCCCGTCACCATCAACATAGCAACTCATTCCAAACCATGGTGAATTGGCCCTACCAACATTGGGATTTGAAACTACTAAACCCGGGAGGCTTTGCATGACACCTCTGTGGCACTCAAAGGGGTCGACATGTTTCATCCTTCATGGGGTACATAGCCACTGGTTCCCAGTCGGAGGCACCCTTAAAAGCCTTAAACCTTCCTACCCAGTAAGATAAGCTCTACTTACCCATGTGCAAAACTCTGCTTAATAGAATTTTTTCCTTCAGACAACCTCTAACTTAGGTATTGAAGGGTGAACCCCGACAAAAATTGGGGCCCTCTAATTGTCTTCTCTTCGTCCTTGTAGGAGGAAGAAATCAAAGAAGATCCACATAGTCGGCCAAGGTTCTATGTGTGTAACGTCTTGCACTCCATAACATCAAAGAATTGTTTGCTTTGGTCTCTGGGCCTTACGATTTTAGCCTTTTAATAGTTATTAGTTCTAGAGCGAAGACTTTCAAGTGGTCACCCATTCTGATACTACTTCTGGTTAAGTACGTTTATCTGTAAATTTATTATAAAGAACCAACCCAATATTCGAAAATGCATCTTGATGTTTAAAAATACAACTTAATTATATTTGAAAGTTGTTACATTCTATTCTCCTTATATAGGTGAGATCATGATTGCTATGTTTCTTAGCCTACGACTATACTACCAGACATGTAAGACTCTAAAGGTAACCTCTATAGGCTCATTACTCTACAACATTAAGATATTATCCATTTTGGCTCATGAGCTTAACGATTTTGTCCTTTTAGTAGTAATTGGCTCAAGAGTGGAGACTTTTCCAGTGATCACCAATCTCAAAACTACTTCTGACTAAACACGTTTAACCATAAAATTCTTATAATAAATTGAGTTAATACTCGAAAAGACGTCTCGATATTTAGAGATACAACTTAATTATATTTGAAAATTGTTAGAATGTATCTTTTTCCTATGCATTTATTCGATGCGACAACTCAACACCTCTACAATTACAAATCTGTAATTAATGTTTTAAGCAAGTTTATGCATCAAAACTTAATAGGGTATCCCTCTTGTTTGCAAAATGTTGGCCTCTAATTATATAATTAGGAAGATAGTTCATCTTTATCCAGTTCACTAGCTAGACCCACAAAGAATGTGACTCCTTGTCCATAGCGTGGTCAAGAGATGATCGTACAGAACATATGCTGGGAGACAGATGCAGGAAAATTAAGACTTCTATTAATGCAGGTAACCCCAAATCGGTGCATCATTATGGATGACGTTTGAACTAGAAAAACCACTTGTGATTGTCTACTACATTCACATGGGACTGGTATCCGTATGTTGCTCTTGTCATGTTCTGGTGTTCGTTAAAACTATTTAAGTTACAACACTAGACCTGTTGCTACATGTTTTTGGAAGAGAATCTCTCCATGCGTGACATGACCTTAGCTTAAAGACCTTGGCTCTAACATCAAAAGTAATGTCTGTCTGATTTTATACAGGTAAAAGAAGACAAAAAAATATTGTATTTAATGATTGGATGCATGATCCAGTTGAATACAAAAAAGATGACCGAGAAATATTTTCTGATAATTTAAGGTATGTTAAACATGAAGCTCTCTTAGTTAATTATTTTCCCTCATTTGGAGATGATGGGCCGTCCTCGCTTAATGCATGGTAGAAACATGTGAAAAAAAAAAGAATGATGCAGCCTTTCTTTCGGGTGTGAAGTGGCTGTATCGTTGCACAGAAAATTTTACAAATTTGAGTTAACTTATATAAGCGTAATATTTGTTACACTGAGGGTCAATAAAATAAGTTTATTTATTTTATAATGTAAAATATCATTGATCTATATGAACAGATGTTACATGGGTTAGACAACCTTTTTTTTAGCAGTGTTAGGATGACAGGAGATCTTACCCAATTTTTTCACCTCTTTAAAGGTTGCAAAATTGTTAGAAAGTGATTAATGATGGGAACCTATCCCACACATCTACATCAGCTGGGTAAAGAAAATGGAGAACATTTCCTGTCTGCCTAGCATTTTCAATTTTTTTACAAGTGAATCAAATAAGTATTAAATGTGGGTGCAAAATTATAGACATGACAAATATATGTAGGTGCGCCTACACGTGTAGGGAGGACGAATATTTTTAAGGATAATAAATATTTCATGGACATGACAAAGACTATTTGTTATGCTCATGAAGTATTTGTTATGTCTACAAAATATTTGTCACGCCCAAAAATCTATACACAAATACGTAGAGATGATAAATATTTTTCAGGCACATGAAATATTTTTTATGTCCACATATATTTGTCATGCTTAGAATCATGTACTTACATTTAATGTTTGTTTGATTCACATGTAAAAAAAACTATCTGACCCATGTGTCACCTATCCATATGGACTAATAGCATCTTACATTGTAAGATGACTTAGTTTATTACACTGACCTTTAGTACAATAAACATTATTCTTTTTATGATGTTATCATACTAGGACATGTCGAGCATCACCCACTTGGACAGTTGGACCCATCTTCTAAGTCAGTGGGTTAGGAGGAGGGTTAATTCTCTCACCGATGAGTGGTACTTACTATAATATTGCTCCTGCGTGTTGCATACAACGACATTGTAGTGAGTAAAAAATGAATTTTATTTTATTTTATTTTTTTTAAGTCAACTCCGAAGTGTCTTAGACATTTGTACAAGTTCTACTTACAACTCGCAAAACATTACAACAAGTATTATTCATCACCCTTAGCCTTCCATATATATCAATTAATTAATAAAAATAATAAGATAAAGTGTGCAAAACGATATCCATCGTCATTTGTTAATGGTGGAGAGGGAGTGCTTATGATCGAGTCTCACATAAGGCTTTTTCTTTCTACGAAAATAAAAGATAATTTTACTAGTTGAGCCAAATTTCAAATGCATGGGCCAGATTTGGCTGACGTGACACCTAGGCTAGGCCCGTGCGCAAGTTTGAAGAAGTTGCCAAGATCGCATCGAGGACCTCTTTTTTTGAATTTTTATATGGGTCTTTAAATCTTATTAAATAAAAAATTTACTTATAAATGAAAAGAGGTTCACTCTATTAATAAATAAGCTTTTTCTTCTAATAAGATCTAGAGAATAAATCCAGGGCATCAGGTTCGCCCGCACGTGACTCTTCTATTCAAGGGTTGTTTGTTTTAACATAAAGTAGCGTAATTTAAAATAATTATTTTATTTTATAGTATTTTCAATTGTTTGACATGATATAAAATAATATAAAATAAAATCATGTATGAACCTTGTCTGTCCACTTGACAGTTCATTTCTCTTGTTTTAGTTTACAGTAGATTTTTATTTTAAACCGAAACAAGAAGATTTAAATATTTCTCTTATTTTATTTTACAAATTACTAAACAAATACTTCTTGATTCTAAAATAAAAAAATTTAACTTATTTTCAAACCAATGACTTTAAAATCGATGATTTACAAAGTTTTTCATTAAAACAAACAACCCCTTAATGCCAGCTGCAAATATGAGTAGTAATACAGTTATCACAGCCTAGCTGACCCATCAATTGGATAGTGGGCGTGCTGCATTATCAGCAAATTAAGACAGCGCAGCAAGTATTTCTCTATAAGGCATAGGAGAAGAAAAATGTACAGCATACACTGTAGGTATTTCCGTGGCAGGCTTGTAGAGAATTATAGCAACTGTGTGCTAAGCTGTAGTCTGGTCTGTGGATCTGACGGTAGATGCGACAAACAGGAGAGCAAACAAGACAGAAGCCAATGTTGATCGAATCCGGACCTTGTCAGTGCAGAAACAGGGGAAGAAATTTTCCAACATCACCTCTCTCTGGGGAATGGAAAAAATTAAGTATGAAGAGTGTTTTTGAAATACTCTTGATGAGGCAGAATTCGATTCGGCCCATTAAATTAAGCTCAAACCCAGTTCAGTCCAGCAGCAGCAGTACAAGGTCCTCAGGGAGCCTTCGGCCCATCAGCGGCCCAACAGCTCTCGGCCCGTAAGCGGCACCGTTGCTCCCGGCCCAATAGGCTTCAGCCCGTCAGCGGCCCATCAGCCTACGGCCCGGTAGCAGCCCGGCAGCCCCAGGCCCAGCAGGCTTCGGCCCATCAACGGCCCAACCCCCTTCGGCCCGATAGCCGAGTCCGGCTCACTCAGGTGGAGGACTAGGCACTATGGCGGTTTACCAGTAAGCCCGGACATAGTCTTATATCGGCTGTCACCGTTAACCATCCTCTATCCTCTGCTATAAATACACCGCTATTTATTGCCAAATGTATGCAATTCTATGCCTCCGAGACCCTCAAGGACTATAGTCCTAAAAGCATTAAAGCTACTTTTTGCCTTCTGAATCGAATCTTCTTCAGAAGTTAACTTGACCGTCGGAGGGGGTTCCTAAGGGCCGAAGCCCGGGACTCCTGCTGACCGGTTTCTTCTTCTTTCCCTCCTGCAGGGGCTCGGTTCGAATCATCGCCGACCTCCCCGAGTCGGTCTCGGCCACCGACCTCGGATTCCTCTCACCGGTCTCGACGCCGTGCGCAGGCTGCATCCCAACCGAAGGAGCCTCGGCCCCGCCTTCCGAAAGCAAGCCAGCAACCGACCGAGCCACCCTCGGCCTCGGACCTTCGGCTTCGTCTCTGCCTCTATCACCTTCCGGATCCCCGTCGGGCCTCTTGCATCGATCCGACCCAGCTCCGGATCCATTATCTTCGGATTCCGTCTTCGGAGTCCAGTCGTGATAGATCCAGTCTACATCACGTGGCGCCGTCTGTGGAAAACACACAAACAAGTCATGTCTCAACGACCTGTCACCCGGCGATCCGGACAAAGCGAAGCAGAGACGCGGGAAGCCTCCGCGCAGTTACAACACTCTGAAGGCGCCCCGTCCGCCCCGCCAGGCGCGACTCTGCCAGTCATACCAGAGTCGCACGCTGCGGGAGACGACCGGGTGGGATTGCTCCAGCAGCAAGTAGCTACGCTGGCCGCAGCCGTCACCTCCCTGGCACCTCTACAGGAGATGGTGTCCGCCATCGCCCAGCGCATGGGACTGCTGGGCCAGCCTCCTCAACAAGTACCACTCCCTCCACTCTGTCCGGTCCAAGATGCGAGGTTTCGGCCAACTCCTGCGCCGGTTTCCCCTGCCGAAACTGCTACGGCACGCAACGAGCCCTCGGCACTACCTGCCCGAGCTCCTCGCGCTGACCGCCTGACGGAGCAGGGCTATGCTTCGTCGGAATTCCGTCCGGACCGGACTGGAGGACAATCAGTAGCTACCTCAACCGCCCCGGACCTGGACCGGCGACTGACGGCAATGCGCAAGGAAATGCAGCAGATGGTGTCCCGGCCATACGGGGCACCTCTTGCCAGCAACATCCTGGAGCAGACCCCGTTCACGGCAGAACTCCTGGCTGTCGAGGTACCTCCTAACTTTAAATTGCCAAAAGGCCCCCTCTACGACGGAATGACAGATCCGGTCTGTCACTTCCAGAGGTTCAACACCTACCTCTCTGTCCGAGGGGTCCCCGAGGCAGTCCGTTGCCGACTTTTTCCCCTCACTCTTGAGAAAACCGCCCTCACCTGGTTCGAGACACTGGCCCCCAACTCCATCCACTCCTTAGTCCAGTTGGGCCAGTTATTCATCGACCAGTTTTATGATGCCACCCGACAATGCAAAACCTCCGCCAGCCTGCTAGCCATTCGGTAAGGCCCCACCGAAACTCTTCAGGAATACTTCACCAAGTTCCGGACCGAGGCAGCCCAAATCCTGAACCTCGACAGCTCGATCGCGGTCTCGGCCGTGATCAGCGGGTGTCGGGACGAAGGGCTCCTCGGCTCCATCGGGAAACGCCATCCCCCTACCTTCCAGGACCTCGTGGTCCGAGCCCATAAATATATCAACCGCGAGGCCCTGATGATGTCCAGAGGTAAAGGCGCGACCGAAGCAGCCTCGGCGCCTGCCCCCCAGGTAGCCCGACCTCGGCCAGAAGACCAAGAGCCCTCTCGAAAGCGGTACCGCCGGGAAGATTGGGACAAGGAAAGGCGACGAGATCCGCAACAGCGGTACTTACCCCTACCTGCTCCCCCTTCCCGTATGCTCATGGAGGTGAAGGGTATGATTAGGCGACCAGATCACCTGAAGACGGATCTTCGCCGAAGGGACCCCGGCAAATACTGTGAATATCACCGGGAGATCGGCCACACGACAGATGAGTGCCGGCAGCTCCGAGAGGAAATCGACCGCCTCATCCGGGAGGGAAGACTGCCGCAGTACCGATGAGAGCAGCCCTCGCCGCAGCGAAACCGAGACGTCCCAGCGACGCCCAGGCAGCAACCCCCGGTGGCAGAAGCCACTCCTCCGCCAAAGGTCACCTCGGCCCCGATAGAGGCATCCCATCAAAGACCCAGTTCTGGGTCTATCATGATGATATCCGGAGGGCTAGGAGAAGGATCAAGGCCACGGCAGCGCAGCTCTGCCACTATAGCGGCAATTGACGTCGAGCCGAAGCGGCATCGCCAAGAAGATATCACCTTCGGCTCAGAAGACCTGACTGATATTCAGGTCCCTCACGACGACGCCCTCGTCATAAATGCTGTAATAAATAGCTACGATGTACATAGAATATTTGTCGATAATGGAAGCGCCTCAAACATCTTGTTTTATGATTGTTTTGAAAAAATGGGATTGAGTGAGGCTAATATGAAACCTCACCGGGGCCCCCTCTTCGGTTTTAACGGTTCGCCCTGCCGAGTAGAGGGTATTGTTCGGCTCCCTGTAACTTTAGGCTCCGGCCCCCGGCAATTAACCGTTGATACGGACTTTGCCGTTGTAAAAGTCGATTCGGCCTACAACGCCATATTCGGCCGAAGGCTAATCGGCGGGGTAGGAGCCGTGCCTTCGTCTTTCCATCAGAAGTTGAAGTTTCATACCAGTCATGGAATAGGCGAGGCCAGAGGGAATCAAGAAGCAGCCCGGCGGTGCTACATGATCTCGGTCAAAGGGAAGGCTGCAACCGAAACCCTAGCAATCGAATCATCAGCCGAGGCATCTCCGGGAGAAGCACTCCTCGCCATTCCGATTCCGGGAGGCGAAGGACGGATCCTGATGATAGGCTCTGGCCTAGAAAAGACTGAAGCAGAAAAGCTCACTGAGTTCTTGAAAAAGAATCTCGACGTCTTCGCCTGGTCTCCGGCGGACATGCCTGGGGTTGACCCGGAGGTAGCAGAGCACCGACTCCATACCGATCCTGACCAGCCCCCGGTAAAGCAGAAGCGGCGCACCTTCAATCAAGAAAGGAGAGCCGCCATTCAAGCCGAAGTACAGAAGGGGCTGGACGCCGGACATCTCCGAGAGGTGCATCATCCGGACTGGATCGCCAACGTGGTGATGGTGCCAAAAAAGGATGGCAAGTGGCGAATGTGCGTGGACTTCACCAACCTCAATAAGGCCTGTCCGATGGATAGCTTCCCGCTGCCTCGGATAGACCAGGTGGTGGACGCAACCTCCGGCCACGAGCTCTTAAGCTTCCTCGACGCCTATTCAGGCTATCACCAGATCCGGATGCATCCGGATGATGAGAGTAAAACTAGCTTCACAACCGATCTGGGCTTATATTGTTATACCCGGATGCCCTTCGGTTTGAAGAATGCCGGCGCGACATTTCAGCGCCTCGTCAATAAGGTCTTTGCCCCACAAATCGCCCGCAAGATGGAGGTCTACATCGACGACATGCTGGTGAAAAGCCGCGTTGCCAAGGACCACTTGGCCGACCTAGCCGAAACCTTCTCCACGTTACGGCGGTACAAGATGAAGCTGAATCCGGCCAAATGCGCCTTCGGGGTAGCCTCCGGGAAGTTCCTCGGCTACATGGTTACTCGCTGAGGGATAGAGGCTAATCCCGAAAAGGTTTTGGCCATCATTCAAATGCGCCCCCCGTCAAACCTTCGAGAGGTGCAGAAGCTGAACGGGAGGATCGCAGCCCTAAGCCGCTTCATGTCGAGGGCGGCAGACTACTGTTTCCCCTTCTTCAAGCTGCTGAAGAAAGCCAATAGCTTCGACTGGACGGATGAGTGCCAAGCGGCCTTCGACCAGCTAAAAGCCTATCTCTCCAAAGTCCCCATTCTGTCCAAGCCGGTCCCCGGGGAGCCGCTAAGCCTGTACCTCGCAGTCTCCGAGATGGCTTTCGGCGCCGTCCTCGTCCGAGAACAAGATGGCGTTCAGAAGCCAGTTTACTATACCAGCCGAGCCCTTCAAGGAGCAGAACTCCGCTATCTTGCCCTGGAGAAGTTGGCTCTGGCCCTCGTCTCGTCCGCGAGGAGGCTCCGGCCTTATTTTCTTGCTCATTCGGTAAAAGTTCTTACCGACCAGCCCCTGAGGCAAATTCTCTCCCGACCGGAGGTATCCGGCAGGCTGGCAAAGTGGGCGATTGAGCTAGGAGAATTCGACATCTCCTACGCGCCTCGAGTAGCAATAAAAGCCCAGGCGTTAGCAGACTTCATCGCCGAGCTCACTCCCGGCGCTATCTCGGCGTTTCAGCCGAAGGCCGATGCGCCCAAAGCCGAAGGAACTTCGGCTCCTACGCCAGCAGACGAATGACAACTCTTTGTAGACGGCTCCGCATGCTCCACGGGCAGCGACGCGGGTTGGATCCTGGCATCGCCCGAAGGAGTTGTCACGGAGTATGCTTTGCATTTCTCTTTTCCAGCAACTAACAACGCCGCCGAATACGAAGCTCTCATTTCTGGCCTCCGGGCCGCGAAGAAGCTCGGCGCCCGGAATCTGAAGGCCTTTAGCGATTCTCAGCTGATCGCCAGCCACATTTCCGGAGAATACGAGACTCGGGACGCGATCATGGCATCTTATCTCCAGGTGACTCGCAAGATCCTCGCTCAATTCGATTCTTATGAAATCGTGAGGATCCCGAGAGCCGAGAATGCCCGAGCCGATGCACTTTCCCGACTGACGTCGACTCAAGACGGGGGAGGAGGCCGAATGATCCTAGTGGAGGAACTCGCCGAACCAAGCCTCGGCGAGCCTGAAGCCATGCAGATCACTGAGGCCGAAGCCGAGACATGGATGACTCCCCTCGTCGCTTTTCTCCTCCGAGGAGAAGTCCCGCCAGACTCAAGGGAGGCGAAGCACATTCGGCAACGCTCATCCCATTTCCTCCTTCTGGACGGGGTGTTATACAAGAAGTCATTCGGCCGACCGCTGTTGCGATGCCTCGGCCCGACTGAAGCCGACTACGCCACGAGAGAAGTACATGAAGGGGTATGCGGAGCGCATGCGGGAGGAAGGGCCCTGGTTCACAAGCTTCTAAGGCAAGGCTACTGGTGGCCGACGCTCCGAGAGGACGCTTTAGCCCTCGTACGGCGCTGTGACCAGTGCCAGAGGTTTAGCTCCCTCATCCACCAGGCAGCCACCCTTCTGACCCCCTTATCCGACCCCTGGCCTTTCGCTCAATGGGGAATCGACCTCCTGGGGCCTTTTCCCGTCGCCACCGGCCAAAGAAAATTCCTCATCGTGGCGGTAGATTATTTTACTAAGTGGGTAGAAGCCGAACCCCTCGCGTCAATAACCGATAGCAATGCTTGGAACTTCGTATGGAAGTCCATCATCTGCCGGTTCGGCATCCCCCGGGCCCTCATCTCGGATAATGGAAAGCAGTTCGACAGCTGACGATTCAGCGACAACTGCGCCAGCTTCGGCATACTCCACAAGTTCACTTCGGTAGCTCACCCTCGGGCAAATGGCCAGGTCGAAGTCACTAACCGAAGCCTGCTGCAGGGACTGAAAACCCGCCTCGGCGAAGCCAAAGGCCGATGGGTAGAGGAGCTGCCGAGTGTTCTGTGGGCCTATCGGACGACGAGCCGAAATCCTACCCGCGAAACTCCATTTCGCATGGCTTATGGGATAGAGGCCATCATTCCAGTGGAAATTGGCCTCCCCTCTCCCAGAGTCGTTGCCTACAATCCGGAGGCCAAAGAAGAAGGCTTGAAAGATCATCTGGACCTCATTGAAGAGACCCGAGATAAGGCTCGTATCCGGCTAGCAGCTTATCAGCAACGCATGGCCAAGTATCACAACACTCGAGTGAAGCCCCGGAGCTTTGAAATCGGGAGCCTCGTGTTGAGGAATGCTCATGCTTCCAAACCGGCCGAAGCCTCAGGAAAGCTTGCCCCCAACTGGGAGGGACCTTATCGGGTCAAAGAAGTAATCAGACGAGGGGCTTATCGGTTGGAAACCCTTTCGGGCCAGCCTCTCCCTCGCACCTGGAATGTGGAGCGCCTTCGGCGTTATTTTATGTAAATCACTTTTTTCCGGACTTTCAGCCGGAAGGTATGAATAAAGGTCCCTTCTTCAGGAAGCATGTTATTCTAAGTCCGTGTAAACCGTACCGAGAGTGGCTTCGGCCATGCAAACCGTATCGGGAGCGGCATGATATTCTCTTAAGTCCGTGTAAACCGTACCGGGAGTGGCTTCGGCCATGCAAACCGTATCGGGAGCGGCATGGTATTCTAAGTCCGTGTAAACCGTACCGGGAGTGGCTTCGGCCATGCAAACCGTATCGGGAGCGGCATGTTATTCTCTTAAGTCCGTGTAAACCGTACCGGGAGTGGCTTCAGCCATGCAAACCGTATCGGGAGCGGCATGTTATTCTCTTAAGTCCGTGTAAACCGTACCGGGAGTGGCTTCGGCCATGCAAACCGTATCGGGAGCGGCATGGTATTCTAAGTCCGTGTAAACCGTACCGGGAGTGGCTTCGGCCATGCAAACCGTATCGGGAGCGGCATGTTATTCTCTTAAGTCCGTGTAAACCGTACCGGGAGTGGCTTCGGCCATGCAAACCGTATCGGGAGCGGCATGTTATTCTCTTAAGTCCGTGTAAACCGTACCGGGAGTGGCTTCGGTCATGCAAACCGTATCGGGAGCGGCATGGTATTCTCTCATTCCGTATAAACCGTACCGGGAGTGGCTTCGGCCATGCAAACCGTATCGGGAGCGGCATGGATTTCTGTCTGTATGAGACCAAGCCGGGAGTGGCTTCGGCCACGCAGATCGCGTCAGGGGCAGCAGGATGTCCCTTCGGATCATGTGAACCACGTTAGTGAAGGCCCTGGCCGTATATACTATCTGTGGCCATATTTTGTTAACTTTCTATCAGAACCTACAACGGGTCTCGGCCTTACGAGCTGTGGCGAGCAGACGACAGGATCTCGGATTTCTGAAAAACCAGATTCGGTCGATCATACACAAGACATCAAGGTAAAGCCATAAACACTTCCTGTATTCACAAAAAGGGGAAGTACAAAACCGGCCATCCACTTGGCCGTAGGCTTACAAAAAAGAAAAAGAAAAAACAAAAACCGAGGCAAGCCCTTGTGTCAGTCCTCGGCAACCCCCTCCACTTCAACTGGGTTTCGGCCAGAAGAGGGAGAAGGGGAATCGACGATCTGCACAGCGTCATGCGAGGCAGCTTCGACAGGGGCCTCCTCGGCTGGTACGGCCTCATCGCCTTCCGCCGAGACCGGGGCCCTCTCAGCCATAAGCTCCTTCCATCAAGATAGGAGCTCATTGGCTTCCTCACCCGTCGGCAAGGAAAGCCCGGTAAGGTCCACGCTCGGACAGGCCTTCTGGGCGACGGCCAGCCCGATGTCGAAGACCGAGGAGGCTGCCAGAAGCTGGGCTTGAATTATTTCTTCGACGTAGTCCGGGCCGGCCTTATAATCAGCCACTGCCGAATCCATCGCCTCCTTCAGCTCCTGCTTCAGGGCCGACATCTCCTCGGCATGGCGGCGATTTTTCGAAGCCTGCCGGGCGTCCTTGTCCTGGATCTGGGCCTTAAGGGCCCGGATCTCAGCCTGGGCCGCAGAAAGCTTCCGCTCGGCCTTCGTCCTGGCCTCGGCAGAAGCACGGGCCTCTGCTGCCCTCTCCTCCAGCTGCGCCCGTATCCGGGCGTTCGTGGCCACAAGCTCGTCAATCATGGGCTCGATGTTGGGCCCCGCCGAAGGGCCCTCATCCGAACCCGCCAAGGCTGCCGCCCTCTCGGCATCCAGCAGCTTGTCTCGGAGCAGTTCCTGATGGTGAAGCAGGACACTACCCGTAACCGCGGCCTATGGACCGATAGCAGATAAGGATCAGCAAAAATTGAAGCTAAGGAAAGCTAGACTGAAGCACACTCGGAAGCTTCTTACCTGGACCGCCAATCGGGCGCTCATCGCCACCAGATCGGTGACCGAGTAGTCCTTCAGCTCCACAAGGGCTGAAGGGAGAGTGAGGCGGCGGAGCAGACGGAGACACGTCTGAGAGTCCTCTATGCTCTCATCTCTGTAGATCCCCGGCTCGGGGACCCACAGCTCGCGCTCCTGTGCGCGAGGCGCCCGCGACCCGGCGCCCTCATGCTCTGCTCCAGCCATCGCGGCCGGAGGAGAGTCGCCCCTCGGCGCCTCGGGGGAGGCCAGCCTTGCGGCCCTTCGGGCCCCGGCGGTTCTCCTGACCAACGGGGCGGGTTCTGCCTCTTCAGGCTCTTCCGCCCGAGGCCGCTTCGACGATCGGCCGCCCCTTCGGGCGGCAGATTTGGTCTTTCGCTCCCTCTCGAGAGCGGCGGCAGCAGCACGGCCCTCGGAGGAGGCCGCAGTCATGGCGATCCCGGCTTGAGCGCTCGGGGCCACAACGCCGCGTCCCGACCCGCCTGCCGCCTGCGGGGGTCGTAGCTGGCCTTGGCCGCGCTGCTCGGCTATCCGTTCCAGGAGGGCCTCGATCCCGGACATTGCTGCAAGCCAGAGAAGACGTGTTAGAAACGAATAACACAGAAGTTACAACTTACAACCGACTTACCCTCGGCCGAAGCTTCAACAACCTCGTCGACCGGAGGAGCTTCGGCCGGAGGAGCGGCCTCGGCACTTCCTTCGCTGCCCTGCGGAGTCTCCCCGGGAGGAAGGTAAGGGAAGGCCCGCTCCGGATCGATCTGAGGGTCCGGCCATACCCCGGCGTTCACAAACAGCTCCGCCTTGCTAAGGAGCCCCCATATGTCGTATGGGGCCATAGTCTGGATGTGGCCCACAAGGGTGCTCTGGGCGGAGGTCAGGACGGGAGGATCCGAGAGGCCTGCGGCCAACGGTGCCCATTCGGTAGGGAAGGGCCACACGCTCTTCTCGTTCTCCGGCAGGGAAATGAGGATAAACTTCCTCTTCCAGCCGTGGATGGACGAGGGCTTCCCGGAAAAGATGCTTCGCCCGATCCGAGGGACGAAGCAATACCATTCGGATCTCCCCTGCCTCTGGATTTTGAAGAGGTAGCGGAAGATGTTGATGGAAGGAACAGTCCGTATACGGGCGAACACAGCCAAAAAGCCGTATACGGTGCGCCAATAATTGGGAAAAAACTGAGACGGGGCCAGCCCGTAGAAGCAAAGGAGGTTAATGACGAAGGTGGGGAGAGGAAGACGAAAGTCCGCCTGGAAGCTATCCTCATAGATAGAAAAGGTACCCGGGCGGGGAGTGTTGGCTCTGGTGGTGGAGCCAGGCCGATAAGGCGTCATCCATGAAGGAAGCTAGAAGTACGAAGCAAGGTTGCTAACCTCTTCGTCCGAAAGGGCGCAGGCTGCTTCCGAAGCAGTCTCGGGACGACGACGTCCCGAGGTGGAAGCCTGGCCCGGAGCTCGAATCTCCTCGGACGCTTCGGCCTCGGAGACCTCGGCCCCGGAAGCTTCGGGCTCTCCGGACATTACAGAGGCGAGGGAGTCCAGAGTATAGGGAGATGACACAGAAGACTTGGGGGAATGAGACGGAGTATATTCTTCGTCCGAAGGAGTAATTTCGCTCGAAGTAGAGCTACGGACCATAAGGTCGGGAAGGTGAGAAAGGAGATCAAGGCTTACTCTCGAGGGGGAAAAGATTTCTCCTGGACCGAGCGTAGCCTCTCAAATCACCCAACTCCGCCAACAAAAGCGCTCCGAAGGATGTAGATCTTCCCGCGATGGCCAGCAAGCTCGGACGACGCCTTCAGAGAAGCTAGCCTTTCGCCAGAGAGGAGGGAGAGCTCAGGTGATCGCAGAGCAACGCAGGCGCAGAAGCGGGAAGAAGAACAGTGTTCTGTGAAGGGCTCCTATTTATAGGCCCCGTTTGAAGCCCTTCCTGCCAAGGCCGACGGCCGAGATCGTCCCCGTCGTCTCGCCGCTCCTCTCGGATGCCCGCCACGTGTACCGTCCTTCGGCAATGATGACGGGCAGGCTCCGGGACTCGAAGCAAAACGATCAACGGCCGAAAGCGCTCCGACCCTTCGGCTGATCACTCGGATGCCCGCCACGTGTCCCGATCCGCGTGCCGGAGAGGGGAGCGGCGGCAATCCGAGTAGAACCTCGGGCAGAGAGCGGAGGCGATCCGCGACCCGCGAGCGGTCAGGATCCTTTTGTGCTTTTTACGGAGCGGCCGGATGCGCGACGCGTGTCCCGTGCTTCTTCGCGAAGCGACGCCCGTCCCGTCCATTTAATGAAGTCTGACGCGAGTCAGAGGGCTCAGCCCTTCGCTCTCAGAGGCAAAGGCCTTCGTCGCCATCCTGAATGAAGACGAAGCAGCTACTTAACCCTCGGCCGACCGAGGGCACCCTCTTTTTCAATAAAAGGAACAGAAAGCTTCGGGTAAAGCACCTGATACGCTATTCCCCAGCCAGCTTCGGGCTATACTCTCGCCATCTCAGAACTGAGAAAGACGAGTGGGGGGCTATGTGATGAGGTAGAATCCGATTCGGCCCATTAAATTAAGCTCAAACCCAGTTTAGCCCAGCAGCAGCAGTTCAAGGCCCTCAGGGAGCCTTCGGCCCATCAGCGGCCCAACAGCCCTCGGCCCGTAAGCGGCACCGTTGCTCCCGGCCCAACAGGCTTCAGCCCGTCAGCGGCCCATCAGTCTACGGCCCGGTAGCAGCCCGGCAGCCCTAGGCCCAGCAGGCTTCGGCCCATCAACGGCCCAACCCCCTTCGGCCCGATAGCCGAGTCCGGCCCACTCAGGTGGAGGACTAGGCACTATGGCGGTTTACCAGTAAGCCCGGACATAGTCCTATATCGGCTGTCACCGTTAACCATCTTCTATCCTCTGCTATAAATACACCGCTATTTATTGCCAAAAGTATGCAATTCTATGCCTCCGAGACCCTCAAGGACTATAGTCCTAAAAGCATTAAAACTACTCTTTGCCTTTTGAATCGAATCTTCTTCAGAAGTTAACTTGATCGTCGGAGGGGGTTCCTAAGGGCCGAAGCCCGGGACTCCTGCTGACCGGTTTCTTCTTCTTTCCCTCCTGCAGAGGCTCGGTTCGAATCATCGCCGACCTCCCTGAGTCGGTCTCGGCCGCCGACCTCGGACTCCTCCCACCGGTCTCGACGCCGTGCGCAGGCTGCATCCCAACCGAAGGAGCCTCGGCTCCGCCTTCCGAAAGCAAGCCAGCAACCGACCGAGCCACCCTCGGCCTCGGACCTTCGGCTTCGTCTCTGCCTCTATCACCTTCCGGATCCCCGTCGGGCCTCTTGCATCGATCCGACCCAGCTCCGGATCCATTATCTTCGGATTCCGTCTTCGGAGTCCGGTCGTGATAGATCCAATCTACATCAACTCCTATTTCTACATTGATTGAGTTCAGTCTTATCTTACACTAAGGATCTCTATTCATGTTGATCACTACATGTCTATGTGAGACTCGGTGAGATCCAACTTTTACTTTGCGTGCTTCGGCCCATTTATGATTTCCTCAAGACACATGGAGGACTCGAGCGATGACATGCGTCATGAGTCAAGACTCTAGTAAAAGATCAGAAGATTCAGAACCCTCCTTTCACACACGCCTCCTACTCCCAGTCATGGTGCCGCTTGCTCGATGGGTCACAAGACCGGACACCAACTTTGACACTTTCTAGCACGCGCAAACCCGACATTATCAACAGGAATAATAGCAGGCAGCTCAAATGCCGGCATGATGAGCTGAAATCTAATCAACAAGGGGCCGGTCCCATCTGCCGTGACTCATGCTCAAAAATCACGCTCTCTGGGGATCCTAATTCCTGCAATAACTAAGGGACGTATGTGTACATATTTTCCTCAAATATATATATGCATACATGTTCGCCTGTGAGCTCTGAATCACATCACCTCCCCCATCCTCTGGAGAGCTCCGATGAGAAGAAGCATACAACTCCCTCTCCTGCCTCTCTCTTCCCTCTGCCTGACCTTTCTGCTCGCGTCATATCGGCATGGGGCAGCACAGGAAGCCCTTGGCCCCGAGCCCATGCAGCAGTACTGGACGGAGGAGAAGGAAAACGAGGTCGACATGGTCCAGAGCCACCAGGCGTCCCCCTCTCCCAGAGGAGGCTGCGACATGTCCGTCGGAAAGTGGGTCTACGACCGCTCGTACCCCTTATACGACGCCAGCTGCCCGTATCTGAGCGCGCAGGTCAGCTGCCGGAGGAACGGCCGGCCCGACCTCGACTACGAGAAGTGGCGGTGGAAACCCCAGCGCTGCTCAGTTCCAAGGTAACCGAGCGTAGTAGAAGTTAAAGAACATATTCGTATATGAGACGGTAACTAATACTTTGTTGTGGCTACGTCGGCAACACAGGTTCAATGCACTGGACTTCCTGGGGAGGATGAGGAGGAAGAGGGTGGTGCTGGTGGGGGACTCCATAATGAGGAATCAGTGGGAATCCCTGGTCTGCCTGGTGGAAGCCGTCATTCCGGACGAGAGGAAGACGGTGACCACCCACGGGACGACCACCGCCTTCCATGCCCTGGTAAGGACTGATGAATAGGGTTTCCTTCGGTACCGCCGCCGTTGTTGGCCTCTTGCGCAGGTGGGAATTGCTGGGTACCTGAGATGACATGGGCTAGCTAATCAAGTAGTTATGGTCAGTGCAGGACTTCGAGACTGCCATCGAGTTCCACTGGGCGCCGCTGCTGGTGGAGCTGGAGGTCGGAGGGCGGAGCAAGAGAATTCTGCACCTGGATTCCATAGAAGAGAACGCGAAGCACTGGAGGGGAGCGGATGTTCTGGTGTTCGACTCGGCTCATTGGTGGACTCACTCTGGCCAATGGAGTTCGTAAGATGGCAAAACTATAAGATTTGTGCTGTGTCCTCTTTTTGGAACAATTGTGTATATACTCCTAGCATCTGTTGTATATGCTAATTGCTAACTCATAGTCTTCATACGTTATCTATGCCCTTAAAATAAACCATATAATATCATTTATGCCCTTACCGCGCGTCATCTATGTAGTCTGATTATCTTAATTTTAGGTGCTGTGAGAGAGAAAAAGAGACTAATTACCTGTCTGTACATATTAACCTTAACATAATTATACACACACTCTCTCTCTTAAATTAATCTTGTTATGTTCTATGTAACCCCACAAATGCTATATTTTTATCTCTCTTATGGTTTCAATAGAATATTTCATTACGTACTAGTAATGCCGAAGCTAAAGAGATGTACTTGAAGTAATATTCATCTGTTACGAAGATATACGTACTTGACAGTATAAAGATTATGAGTTTGACAGTATAATACAGAAGACTTGGAGGTATAGACGTAACTATTCTTATTTTTTTCTACATAATTAGCAAAACAGATAACCAACAAACATGGTCACCCCTTTTTCAAGATAATCAAAAATAAGTTTTATTTTGTGACCATCATACGATTATGAAACTTGTTATGATCAATTTTGGGAGTCATGTGAAAACTATTCCATGAGTTCAATTTGTTGGCAGGTGGGACATGTACATGGAGGGGGAGAGGCTGTTCACAGACTTGAACCCAATGGTTGCTTATGAGAAGGGGCTCACTACATGGGCCAAGTGGGTGGACCTCAATTTGGACCCTCGAAGGACCCGGGTCATCTTCAGGAGTGTTTCACCTAGGCACAACAGGTACAACACTTTGACGAAACTAATTAAAGCCAACTTAATTTGGCCTCTCGCTTCCATGTCAAAGCAGTGCACTCATGACTCATGTTATCTATAATTCAGGAACAACGGCTGGCAATGTTACCGGGAGAGGGAGCCCCTGGCGTACTTAGGCCATAGCCGCCGCTCGCCGGCTCAGCTGACGGTGGTGCGCGAGGTGCTGAGGAAAATGAGCTTCCCTGTCTACCTCCAGGACATCACAGGCATGTCAGCTCTCCGTAAAGATGGCCACCCTTCGATCTACGCCCGGTCGCCGAATGCACAAGAGCAGCTGTACCCAAGGGCACCTTCCTCCGACTGCAGCCACTGGTGCCTCCCCGGAGTGCCGGACATTTGGAACGAGATGCTTTACTCTATCCTCTAGCTAGCACAGTTTGGCCATGCATGTGTTTAGGAACCTTAGGAAGGCTATCGTGTTAGCTAGGGTCTGCAACTATGCTTCAACTACAAGGTAAGGCTATGAGACTAGCTCTTACAGGAGTAGAGTGATGTGTCAGTGTAACTATGGTGCATAATGTCGTTTTTTGACAAATAATTGTCTGTTTCCACCATGGTTAGCACGCGTAGGAAGCTAATTGGTTCAGCCATTAATGTCACGAAGCCGTTTGTTGGTCTTCAGTTCAGGTTCTCCCTTCAGTATATGAAGAAGAAAAATGACTGTGATTCCAAAATGTTGTAGACATTAGTACAGATTGACTCAACACAGATCGTTTTTAACCATCATAGACCAAATATACGCGTGACTATAGTTGCCAAGAAGAGGTCGTCCGGGGTAAAGCATTCATCTAGCTAGACTTGTGTTCGTCCTGCTCACATCTCATTGTACTGGAAGGAGCGCTTGAGCTTGTCTTATAATTGGAAAGGTCTTCAACACAGATTAAGGTATCAAGAAATTACCGAAATATTCTCGGAATATGGCCAGAATACAGACAAGAGTAAGAGCTAGATATGTGAAAATGCCATGAGTTCAAAGAATCCGATCCTGGACGTTCAATTTACTATAACACCTCGTGCTAATAATTTTAATTTTATGAAAATCTAAATAATATTTTTTCATTAATTTGAAAACGCTACACTTCTGGTATAGTTTCTTCCAAAAGTTAGAAGCTCAAAAATGAAGACCTTGTTTGGTCCATACTGTGCACTAGTCTCAATCAATCTTGATGTACTTGAGTCTAAGATTGACAATGAGTTGAGTCGCTCGTGAGTTGCTCAAGTTTAATTTAAAAAAAATTCGGCTCAACTCGACTAGTCTCATAAAATGAGTTGAGGTTGAGTTCGAAGCCAAGTTTGTTTCTTGAACTGAGTTGAGCAAGAATATTGCAAAACTCGGCTCGAGTAGTTTGCAAGCCGACCCAATATAAAGTATATATTAATATTTCTTGTAAAACGTCCTCCGATCACCAACAGCTACTATGCCCATCATGGTGTCCGCATGCTTCGTTGAGCAGGTTTGAAATCTTTTATGCTTTCTGACTTGGACCCCAAGGTAGGCTTCTGCTAAACTCAAGAAGAGCCTCTCTCCTGTTCTTCTATAACATGTTTGCCTTGCTTCCTTTCAGCCTGCCTTACCCTGATTGTTCCAGTGATGGTCTCCGAGGGGTTGGCTGGGATTGTAGGACTTACTCAATGACACGTGCTAAGCTTGAGTCAGGCAAAAAATTTTTTTTGAGCCAAACTTGAACCAATAAGTTGAGTTTGAGATAAGCTCAAGCTTAAGTTCGAAATTTTTTGATCGAGCCGAACTTGAACATATAAAAGTTTGGCTCAATTCGACTTGTTGCCACATCTATCTGAGCCTTTTTATTTTCCTATTTTGCATTAGAGTTTTCATTAGTATTCACAATTTTAGAGAACACTAATTAAACTCAAGAACACCCTCTTCGTGATACCAGTCAACAAACAAGGTAAATCAACTAAGTCATAGTGCATCTTACATATGCATGTCCCATTTAGTTGAAGTAAAAAGTACTCAACATTAATGGGACTGTGTAAATCAGATTTGGGTTGACACTAACCCTTCGATTACTCCGTACCTGATCAAGGGTTTAGATGCATGCACGGGAGTACAATGGATGATGAACTTGAAACGGCATCTTCGCATATAGGGCCCCAAGGTGTGTCCCAGGGGAAAATCCTTCAATCCTTAGGTGATCAATATATACATAGTGTAGAGAACTAGGGGCTTCAATTGCTCATAAGCTGCATTCTTGACTTTAGATGATTCATTTCCCTTTATGTCTTCTCTAACTTTGTTTGTGGAATAGGACCAGAATAGCCGGTATAAAGGTTCTATTCTGATTTGATTGAGGGTATGTCTAATTCTTCTAATTCCTCCAACTCCCCAAACTTATCTGGAATATCTAATTCCCCCAATTCTCTCAAATTTATTTTTTATTTCACTCCTTATTCCACTTATTCTTACCAAATCATTTGGAATAGCGCAGTGTAATTCTCCTTATTCTGGGTGGAATACCAACAATTTACCAAATCAAAATATCTCTTATTCTGATTTAAGAAATCCCCAAAACCTTATTCTAGTTTAAATTATTCTGCAAACAAAGTGAGCCAAGTGATTAGAGGAATTTCCATTATCAGTTGGTGCCAATGCTATCATTAATGGTATGACTCTTCCAAATGCCCAACATTCGTAGGATCACGGGTCTTAACGACATACTTACTGACTTAGGCCCGTTTCATTACCCGTAAAACGTATTCGAATGGAAAATATTTTTTATGAAAATCAATTACAAGAAAATGAAGACGTAATCGATTGTTTGATACTTTTGAAAATATTTTCTTGAAAATCTTTTTATTTGTTTATTTTCCCGTAAAACACTTTCCTGATAATGACTGCATGTATGTAAAATGTAATCAACAGAAAAAAATGATTTTAAGAAATAAGTTTTACAGAAAAATTATGTTTATTAAAAACATTTTTATGAGATTTTTTCAAATAACGTCGTAAAAGATTTTATATTTATAAATAACTCTTGCATAATTTATATTTACATATAACTCCCTTAACTATGACAATATTTTCGTATAACCTCCTTAACTATATGATTTGTCTTGAATTTCATCTGACTAAAAATATTTTTATATTTTTACTTTACATAAAAATATTTTTATTTTTACTTTAATGATGTACATAAGATAACAATATTTTAATTCAAGTGAAATTTAAAGTAAACTGAAATAGGTAAGGGGGTTATACACAAATAACAACATACTTTAGGGGTTTATACATACATATGAATAATACAAGAAAACAATCTTTAAATATGAAATCCTTTAGGGGTTATTTCCAACCGATTTTCATTTATTTGTTTTCCTCTACAACTGTCATGTCTTTAAGGGTACAAATGTAAAATTGCACACATGTTTTTGTAAGGATGTAACTGTAAAATTATAACAAGTTAAGTTTTAAGGGTATAAGTGTAAACAAATTATAAATATAAAAGTATAACAAGTTAAGTTTTAAGGGTACAAGCATAAATAAATTATGTGTAAATATATGACATGGTAAGCTTTAAGGGTACAAGTGTAAATAAATTTGAAGATGTCTATTATGCAAGTTTGCAAGGTGTTTCTCTTATACCTGCAAAAACAAAAGAGACACAATATTTTACTCCACTTATAAACAAGAATCTTAGTCAAGGGACTTTTTATCAATTTAACCGGCACGACTGCAAATAAAAGTGAAAAAGTTCCCTCCATCAGTTAGCTGCATGTTAAGTCCTTCCCTGCTTCCAACCAAAAGGAGGATCCATGTCATGGGGATACGCCCCGGATGCCAAAATTGGGAAAAGTGGGTGGTTTAGTGAGGTCAACAGAAAATTATTTTCGTTGACTATAGTTTTGTGGATTGCCAAACAAAGGTTTCTATTGTATATTTTAGAAGATCGTTTTCATGCAACACATTTTACATAAACCGAACGGACCCTTAGTATGGAACTGATGAGGCAGAATCCGATTCGGCCCATTAGAGCAGGCCCAAACCCCGTTTAGCCCAACAGCAGCAGTATCAGGCCCTCCGGGAGCCTCCAGCCCATCTGCGGCCCAGCAGCCCTCGGCCCCATAAGCGGCACCGTCGCTCCCGGCCCAACAGGCTTCGGCCCGTCAGCAGCCCATCAGCCTAAGGTCCGGGAACAGCACGGCAGCCCAAGGCCCAGCAGGCTTCGGCCCATCAGCGGCCCAACCCCCTTCGGCCCGATAGCCGAGTCCGGCCCACTCCGGTGGCGGATCAGGCACTATGGCGGTTTACCAGTAAGCCCAAACATAGTCCTATATAGGCTACCACCGTTAACCAACCTCTATCCTCTGCTATAAATACACCGCTATTTATTGTCAAAGGTATGCAACTCTTTGCCTCCGAGACCCTTAAGGACTACGGTCCAAATAACATTAACGCTACTTCTTGCCTTCTGAATCGAATCATCTTCAGAAGCTAACTTGACCGTCGGAGGGGGTTCCTAAGGGCCAGAGCCCGGGACTCCTGCTGACCGGTCTTTCTTCTTCTTTCCCTCCTGCAGGAGCTCGGTTCGAATCATCGCCGACCTTCCCGAGTCGGTCTCGGCCGCCGACCTCAGATTCCTCTCCTTGGTCTCGACGCCGTGCGACGGTTGCCCTGCGACAGGAGACTCGGCCCCGCGTTCGGAAAAGAGCTTTTGGGCTCACTATCCAAGAGCAAGCCGAGTCCGAGACCCTTCCGGCCTCAGACCGTCGGCTTCGGATTCATCGCCCGTCGACAGTACAGCCAGAAGGAGCATCATCCGCGCCGCCCCTTCGCCCGCCGAAGGAGCTTCGGCCCCGACTTCCCGGAGACGAGCCTGCACCGACCGAAGCCACCTTCGGCCTTCGGACCCTCGTCTTCGCCTCCGCCTCTTCGGCCTTCCGGATCCCCATCGGGCCTTAGTGACACCGATCCGAACCAGCTTCGGATCCACTTCTTCGGGTTCCAGCCTCGGAATCCGGTCGTGATAGATCCAGTCTACATCAGGAACCTAATATTATTCTACCTTGGCAAATGTTGTCCCCACTCCCAACCAGTTTAGACATTCTGCTGAATCATGGACCTATACTCTTGACCATTGTAAAAGTTGCTCGAATCATTGATGCCCTTTTTTTCCAGAGCACGGTATTTGGTACTATCATATGATCAGACTCGAAAGTGCACCAAGAGTTTTGAGGGATTTCTCTTGCTCATTGCTCTCGAGTAAGAGTAACACTTGGTACAGTTTCCTCCTGCTGCAGCAGGAGGCATTACAGCGGTTGAACCAATTAATTTTTTTTTAAATTTTTTTTTTAAAGGTCGATCCACTTATCTTATGTGTTTGTAAAGTCCACTTCTGATCAAATATATCAAAAAAAAAAAAATATTGAACTTAATCTATTAATAATCTTTTTTTATTATTTCTTAGAACTTGATTTTTTTTTTTTTTTTTGAGTCATCCAATTATAACTCGGGTTATATGGACACTAGGGCATTATAATATGTAGTAGTCAGAAACTGGTCGGACAACGACGATCGTCTAATCGAACATCCCGGCTACTCGATGATATTTGTTTGGTAGGAGAAACGCCCAAAGTGAAGCTTGCAAGAGAGAGAACAGAAGCATCAGAGGACGCCTCGTTCTGGTGAGGGGCAAAATCCTCCAATGCCTGAGTTAGGTTCTAGAAAACGAGCTCTTGTAGGGGTTTGTCGTGCTCAGAAAAGCATATCTTATTCTAGAGAGGGTCCAGAAGATTATATGGTCTCCCCCTTGAGGTGTCCTGGGGATGGTTTCTTTCGGAGGAACGATTTGCCCACGATCAGATCCCTCTGATTTGGAGAGATCGTGAGATATTGGGCAAGCCATAACTTTTCCATAACTAGACGGAGTGGATCCCGCGGGCCTACTAGAAGTGGGCGATTAATTCCGTAGGACCCGCTTGATAGCAATGATTGTGACAGAGTGCCCTTAAGAGGGCCTTGCCGAGATCCTGGGGGATCTCGGGAGTGAAGACTGGGCTTCATATTAAGAGATCCAAGATTATGGACCCGGTGGGCCTAAGATTCGGCCCCTATTGCGCTGGCCGGGACTCTTAATGTTGCATGACCCTTTGCGTTATTCTTGAAAGAGTGTAGACTTTTTGGGCCTTCGTACTTAATGGGCTAATTGGGCTGAGCCCAATTTCCCCTCGTCATAATCCATTCTTCTTTTGTTCACCTACTGCAAGGGTCCCACTGCAGCAAAGAGCAATACAATAAGTACTACTCTTTGAGCAAAATTCTCAAGAAAGTCGATTAGTCTATGGCCTGCTATGGAGCGCTCTTCTTGGGGTTTTAGGTCATTTGGGCTTTAGCTTACGTTCTTGAGGGTCCATAAGGAAATATGGTCACCAAGTTTTAGATGACAATAATGCAGGCCACTGCTACCTACTAAAAATAAAAAGCGTTTGGCCGTTGGACAACAAGACATAGATTTGTATTTTCTTTATAAAAAAACTCACATGGTTTACATGGATAGTTCGACTTAAAGGCCCTTTTGCAAGTAAATGGGCATAAATCTCTTGCTATATTAGTTTTGAACGAGTCACAGCCAATTGTCGTTAGAGAAGATCTACACTCATTGTTAAGATAACCAAGACTTTATTGTTAAGGAAGATGTCAGGACGGCAAGAGAGAATCTAAAGAAATGATCAGCAAAATCAATCTCTCTCTCTCTCTCTCTCTCACACACACACACACGCACGCTGCACGCACATGCGCAGGACTCACACAAGCACACATACATACACAATACACGCACACATCTTTAGCTCAAAGTTCAAGTAACAGATAATAAATGAGCTTATCACCATAAAAATGCAAGTTTCTTTCATGCATGATTAGCATGAGATTAACCAAAAACCAACATTCCTTCCGACTAGGCCAATTCACATATTAAGCAAAGGTAAGACAAAAGTAGAATGACCCAACATAATGACAAAGATGAAAATAAGCTAAAATAAGTAGGAAGGTGTAGTATTAGCTCAATATGGATGATCATATTACCATATTAGTGAATTTATGTCAAAATTAATTAATTGGCAGAGTGACGGATGAGACCAATGACCCCACAAAAAAGCAACTCTTCTACACATCTCCATGTGGCATTAACTAAAAGGTTGTTTGATTGCTATATTACTCAGTAGGTTTTGATAGTGTTATTAATTGTATGTATTTAGCTATGCACTGTCAATTTCACTATCAATGTATAATAAAAGAACTTACTTTTATAAAAAAAATATGATTTTTTTTTTAACTTTTTGGTTCCTATAATCATTAAATATTCTTTATTGGTATCCCACAATCTTTGTATTTCCTTAAAAGTCTTTAAACCCTCCTTAAAAGTTCTTCCAAAGGGATTTTGTAAGGAGGATCGAGGGGCCTTAAAATGCTATATTAAATAAGTGTACGACTGATAACGAATATGACAAGGACTAATAAACAATATTGAATGATAGTAAAGACCAAAAAGTAAAAAATTCCAAAATTTAATGAGTGTTAACCTATATTAAGAGCATTGTGATTCATATTTTAAGATTATAACGATTTTTTGTTATAACCATTTTCTTCCATCTCTCACTTTCTCTTTTTCCTTCGGTTGTCATCCTTTATATACCTCATATATTAATTACAATACCATCAACTCGCCTAGATCTGATCATTTTAGGAAGAGGTGAAACTTTATCATCTTAAAAAGGAAAAGTTGAACACGTCCGTAGCCGCACACGTTCGGGTATATCCACATTAATTTCTATCTGAAAGCTACAAATAAGAACAAGATCAGTTGACATTGGATGTAATTTTTAAAGTGACGCTCGACTTTCACAAGCAGGTGGGTGAATCGGGGAGCTTAAGATGACACTGCCAATTTTATTACTTTCAAGGCAAATTTTAAAGAGTAATATTTCCTGCAATACCTGGGGCATCTCAGCCATTGCGGTTCGATCTAACGGGTTGGACGGTTGGTCAGTTCTCTGTCCAGAGGGGAGATGAGCTATTTTTGTTTTTCTTCTTGAATTTTTTAACATTATTTAAAATGTCTAATAAAAAATTAGATGGTACAACCGGTGAGCTTAGGTCGGCCTTGAATTAGTTGTGTATTTTTTTTTGGCACACAAAGTGAGGTGTTTTTCAAAAGTTCTTTTTTCTTTAAAAATTACAGTTAGTTTGGAGTTGACTCGAGTTCACCGATTGTAATGTTCGATTTTTTTATCAGATATTTAAAAAAATAAAAAATATAAGAAGAAAATAAAAAAGATAAAAAAAATCGGCCCCACTCCCCACCAGTGGTGGATCCACCTTGTATTCAGTGGGGTCATGTGACCCTACTGGACTTCCTAGAATTTGGAAAGCCTATTAATCTTAGCCTATTAGCCTCACTTTGTTTGTGGAATAAGTCTTAAATAAGATGTTTTATTCTCTTAAAACCTTTTAACCCACTTTGGTGGAGGGGAGTGTTTAACCCAGGGTGCTATGGGTTATACTAGGGGTTAAGCGGAATAACATGGGTATTTTGAACTCTTTATTCTACTTTTTATTCTCTTCTTTATTCTACGTATTCCTACCAAATCACTTGGAATAGCGCAGTGCAATTCTACTTATTCTGGGTGGAATACCAACAATTTACCAAATCAAAATACCTGGGTTAAGAAATCCCCATAACCTTATTCTGGTTTAAGTTATTCCGCAAACAAAGTGAGCCTTAGAGTAATTGGCCCATTGATCTTGATTTATTAGAGTGACATCAATGACTCATTCATTATGACTCAATAAAGTGACTCTATTAATTTACTATTCAAGTGATTTTACTGAACAAATTTTTTATGTCCGCCATTACCTCTACTACGGGGAGCGGACCAGTCAATCCAACGGTGGGGAGCAGACCAGTTATCAGATCCGTTGAATTGGACGATAATGTCTAGGGCATTGCAATGTCCCAAGCATTACAACAAAGATTACTTAAGTTAAAATATCTTTTTTGGCTGCATTCAAATTTAATGCCAACTTAACTCCAACATTTTAATTAGCGGCAAGTCATGGATAGAGTTGACACCAATTCAATAGTCACCTCGAGTCTGTCGACCTCAAGTTTTTGAGACCCTCCCCACAGAAAGGCCACAAAGTCTCGAGGGCAGACAAAAATATCACCAACACACCCCCATCAGTTCGTCTCTTACAGGTTCTACACTTCCTCAAGTCTTGGAAGGAGACGACCGGGACAAGGACCACTCGGCAGCTACGGACAGCGCCGCGATCAAACTCTCCTGCCACATTGGTCCACTGGTTTGACACGAACATCATAAAGCTAAATCCATTTGTTGGGAATTGGGGAGTATGAATGCAAGTGGTAAGTGATAACCTGATTATTTAATTGATCTTTAGTTTATAAGTCAGTTAACCGATAGTCTTTCTAAATAGATATGTATAGTGGATAAGATAGTGTGTCCAGTCTTTTTTATGACTAAATACATATATTATATTAACAATTAAGTTATCTAATAGATAATTACTATCTTACAAGATAGTTAATAAATATTTTTTTATAAATCGACAACATAATAGATACGGTCATAAATCTACTTAAATTTGTACTAAATCCAACTTGTTCAGATCTATAGTTGAGAGATGAGATTCTCTAAGTTTCATTTTCTAAATGAGAACATCCTTCCATTCTAAGTACTTAAGTGAATCAATTAATAAGATAAAAAAATGAATGTAAAAATAAAACTCATATCAACCTTTGTTCTACATGAATGGGGACGTATTGATCTAAAAGATAAGATTTAAAAGACCTTATTATCAAGGAACTAGATTTTCCGGACCTCCTCCATTGCACCATCGTGTGAGTCCTCTATCTTTGACCTTCCCAAGTCCCATTATGTGGTAGATTGGCCAAAGTCAACGGTCACCAGAAAGAAGTCTAAAAAACCACTGCACATCCAATCACCATCCGCGTTGACCAAGTTGGTTGACCGAGATATCCCAAGTTGCTCAGATCAACGTCATCCAGGGGATCATCGTGCAGTCTTTTTCTCCACGTGGTTGGGTGGGGAATATTCCCCCGCAGCCCTTATCCCAAAGCTCGTCATTGGCTGTTGAACACGGGAAAAACAAGACTTAATTCCTTGTTCCCCCTGGAACTTGCTCAATCGTCACACAAGTCCTTGGTAGCAGTTCATCTAAACACGCTGCCAAAAGAAGGGTACAATATTACAACGGGAAGTACCTTTTTAGAAATTAGAACCAGCCTCCCCATTCTGAAACCGGGCCAAGAGATGATCCCATTCCCATGGTCACAGTCTGAGTTTTGTATATTTTAGGGCGTCTCCAAGAAATGCGAAGTATTTTTTTTCATACTTAAAATATATAAAAATAAGATTATATATATATATATATATGTTTTTTTGGGTAAAAGTTTTCTCTCTCCTTTCCTCCGCCCTTCTGGTATCCGGAAAATGTTTGTTTTACGGCTTTGACGACTAGTTTGTTTCCGGAGTCCGGGCGCGACTCGGCCGACTCTTTCATGTCGGGAATTTTTCCGCAGGACGGCTCGCGGGTGGGTCGTGGCGGGCGAAGTCGCAGCAGCGCAAACCCTTGTCCTTTCGTCTCCGTCGCTGTCAGCTCCAACCCTCTCCCTAGTCTCTCGCTTCCGATCCGATCGCGGGGAATGCCGGTGAGTGCGGGACCTGTCGTCCTCACCCGATTTAGGGTTTTTGATACGGGGAGGGGACCCTGGAATTCTGATGCTTGCTGCGTTTGCCCTCTCCGAGGCCTCTCCTCTGCTTGGGTTCCGCTAGGTCTTCCGTCTCCTTCCTCTTCTTCTCTCTCTTAGGTGCAGCCTGCAGGTGGGGAGCGTGCTAGTTCTTCCCCACGTGGGGATCTCCGGGATCGTCTCTTCCTTCTTGGTGATCCCGACCTTTGACCGTCGTCGACGCTGAAAGCTTGACGCGTTCCTGCTTTTTCGTGTGATTCCATATGGTTTTTGTCGCGTTTTGGACGACCTTCTAAATGTGGCAACTGGGCATACGCCTGCATCGGCGGGTCGGTAGCTGAAGAAGTTCCCCAGTCTCTACACTTGTTCTGGCTGTTACCCCAGTCTCTACACTTGTTCGGGCTGTTTACTTTAAGTCCACTTTGAAAGGAATCTGCCTTTTTTTTGGGACCTTTGCACAATTTTTTTAGAATATTTCTGGAATGCTTTGCCACTTGCCAGTTTTCTCTTCGCAGTTAATGTGTTGTTTGTATTTACTCCGATTATCATGTGTTTAGCTACTGGTTTGGAAAGTGGGTCTGATTACTTTCCGATCAGCACATATTTAGAAATTTATGTCTTACATAGTTACATGTTTGATCTTTATGTCCACCATACACTCAACAGCAGTCACTGGCTAGTAACCGGACGTGAATTTGAGATCTCATGACTGATATTAGGCGGAATGGCGGGCAATTTGAGGTCCGAGTTGGCCTCGACCAGTCCGGAAGGGTCGTCCTTTGCAGTGGTTTATCCTAATGGGCAACGTGGGTCGCACGGTGGTGCCAGTTTGGAGAAGTCAGGTAGCTTCCGGGAGAGCATAGAAAGCCGTGTGCTGTCTTCTGGGGTTGGGGCTGCCAGGAGCGTGGCATCGATATCCATAATGGAGATCCCATCTCCATCCCAATATCTTGTGTTGGAGATGCTCTCATTGGGGGATCAGAAGTACACTCGTGCCGGGGAACTGAGGAGAGCTCTCGGTGTTTCTCTTGAAGAACACTCATTTGGAGCTATTCAGTGTAGGCCGCTTACTCCAGCAGCAGCAGAGGAACTGAAGCGGTTGAAAGCTAATGTGTTGGAGACAACTGCCAGGGCCAGGTAGTCCATTTATCCCATTTCTTCATAGTAGCAACCTGAATGATGAAATGCCATGATTGTGTCTACAAATGCCCCAACCCTATCCTTCTACCTTGTCAGGCAACCTATTGTGAGGTTGTGCAGGTCACTAACATAATAAAAAAAATTCCCTGGTGTTAGTTCCTCTACTGTTGTAAGCGATAAACATTTTATGGACTCAGAGAACTCTGGGTCATGCCACTAATTCTTCCAGGTGAATGTACAATTTCTGTTTGGTCAGGGAGAGAGCAAAAGTGTTGCAGGAGTCCATAGCAAAATTGGAAAGATATCGCAATCTTATCCTGAGGAAACGTCAGAGAAATGATATTCCGTCAGGTGAGAGGTCAGGTGGTGCAAATTTAATGAAAATGGGAAGTCAGATCCATCAGAATCCTGCAGACCTTGTCTCTCAGAGACTAGAGGAGAGGGCCAAGAATGTTGTGACAAACAAGCGGATGCGCTCATCAGCGGGGGAAGTACGGGTTTGTGCTTTCTTTTTCCTCATTTATATCATTGTCAGATTATTCTGTACTACAGACATTTGGTTCATCATCTTTCTGCTTGCCTAGTTGGTGCTTGAATCTCTTGATGATGCCTCCAAGAAAAATGAAAAGACTTCTCTGTGTTTTTATTTTACTTTTTTACATGCAATAATTGACCTCCTATTCTCGTCCAAGAAAAAAAATGTTTCTCCATTTACTCTTCTTTTATATTCATGATACTACCCCCAACTAAAAGAACATTTTTGGTGCATCACCTACGGTTTTTGGGCCTCTCATTGTAACCAGTTGATCATTGATGATGGGGCTAGAGACCACTGTCTGGTTTGACTAAGGAGAGTAAGAGGTTACTCTATCACTGACATCTTTTAAAAAGAAGAATTTCTTCTATTCCTTCTGTAGTTCATTGTTTCTGACATCTTGCGTTTTGTCTACGTCCATGCCATTGTATTTTGGCTATCTTTTAAACTATCTGCCTTCATTTTTTTTTGGGATATATTCTGGTATGCAATCCTTAATCACTAAAAAATGTAACATTTCATTTCTTGTACTTTTACAGGCAGAAACACGTACTACTGTTCCACTGAGGCAAAGCCCAGCTATGGAGAAGGACAAAAATGCACTTTTGGACAGGGATAAAAATATGCTCAAAGCTTGCAATGGGGTTTTAATGCCTGTTGAAGATAAGATCCGGGCACTTTCTGCTGGGGGTGAAGGATGGGAAAAGAAAATGAAGAGGAAACGGTCCATGGGTGCTGTAGGTAATAGAACAGCAGATGGTGATAGAGAGACTAAACCAACAGTGCAGAGACTTCATAATGATACTCGTCCTCGACCGTCTAATGGTCTTGGTTTCAGGTGCATTTTGCTTAAGTTTATTGAGGTTTAAATAGGTGTTTTGTTCACTTTCTGAAAAGAAGTAATCATTTTTGGTATTCTCTCAAATGTTGATTCTGATTCTTCATTACCTATAAAGTTGACAAAAAAAGTATCAATCAACACATTGGTCAAGTCACCTTTTGGATATAGTACAAATCTCTCAAGGATTTTATTTTCTTGAATTACCTTCCTTATCGTAATTATTTCCTAACTTTATGCCCAATTTAATATTAGGTAGTTAATATGCCTGGCTAGACATATAGAGATCTAGCTGGATGCCTAGGCATCTCTAGTGTGCTTCAGCGTATAGGACATACTTGATTATGGTAGTCTTATTTGCTCTTTTGAAAATTATACTCTAGGGGACTTTATCTTCCATCTTCCAAGCTGACCTTGTATGTACATATTCATGTAGTAAAAACACTACCTACAGGAGGTATATCATTGGCATACTTATGTTTCAGAAGAAAGGTTTTGCAAATCCTGTCTTTTTGTTTTCAATGGGAAGGAGAGAGAGATTCTATTAAGTTTAAACTAGGTTTAAGTGTCTTTTTAGCATGTAAGAATTGAACATTCTGGCTTTGATCATTAATTCTTTAGGAGATTTTCCCGCATCCTTGTGTCAGCAATTTCTGGAATTTTACAGATCGGGAGCTACTTCCCCTTGTATTTTGGATTTACAGGAATAGACTGCCTATTAAAAGTTGTAATTGTTAGCCAACTTGATGCTTTAGTAAACACGAGAAACTTAGGTGCAGAGTATTAAATGTATTGATTTACCTTTTAGTCATTTTGATTTCATAAAGTTCTATAGGGAAATGGAAAAAAAATACTTTGGGGTTGTCTCCTTCTGAGGCAGTCTGTTTCTCCACTAAAAGGAACTTCATAGAACTGTTTGGATTGTCTTCTTCCATGGGAGTTCTTTATGACTACGGATATACACATTTCCTTTTCCTATGAGCTGGCATGAAAGTTGCTCTTCCTTGTCTTGTATTGCACCTCTTAGACTCTCTCTCTAAGTTTGTTGTGTTGCAATCCTATATTTTCTCTGATGTATTTCTTATCTAATTATTCTTTGGGTGTGTTGTTATGTCTCCTCTAACAAAGGCCGGTGTCTTCGAGTGGAATTATTGGAACCTGTAAAAATGACAGCAGTTCTCAATCAATTGTCACTAGCAGTCGTACTGTCCCCAGGAATGAATTTGATAATGTGTCTATTCCAAATGATCGAAGGGAACGTTTGGTTGCACAAGACAAGGAACGGACTGCAGGAAAAGGAGGCAATAGGTATGCACATCTATTGACAGTAGTTTAAGCATCCTAATTGTAACATGCTGGCTTTATTAACTCTTTATGGGAGTTCATCATTGTTTCTCCTTTTGAATCTGCCTCTCTCTCCATTGTTGAGTGTCCTGTCTTTGATGAATGATCACCTTTTACTCTTTTTCAAGGTTAAACATTCGTGAAGATACTCAGATAGGAACTCAAAGCCCTCTGTTGAAAGGGAAAGCGTCTAGGGGACCACGATCTGCCTCAAGTTCCATGATGAACTCATCATCCAACTTTTCAAGAACATCTGGAGGAACTGATGGGTGGGATCAGCCTCCATGCTTAAACAAGGCTCAGCCCTCGAATGTGGCAAACAACAGAAAACGCCCCTTATCTGAGTCTTCTTCACCTCCTGTAACTCAGTGGGGAGTTCCACGGCCGCCAAAAAGCACTCGGTCAAGGAGAATGAATCAAGTTTCTCCTGCGTCCAATCATGATGATGCTCAGGTGTTGGCTGAAGCATCTCCATCAGCTGACATGGTAGCCAGAGGAATGAGTAGTGAGGCCAGCGGGCCTACAGTTTCTAAGGGTATAAACAGCATACAACAATTAAAATTGAGACCTGAGAATGCTCTATCACCAGTTGGAGCATCAGAGAGTGAGGAATCAGGTGCTGCTGAGAACAGTTCTAAAGAGAAAGGGCCTGATGGTGGTGAAACAGAGGATGGAGCTGTGAATGCAGTCCAAAAGATAGCAACTTTGATGCTGCCTTCGAAGAAAAACAAGCTTTCCTCTAGGGAAGAAATTGGAGATGGAGTTCGGAGACAAGGAAGGAGTGGAAGGGGTTCAGCACAGCCAAAGTCAGGAGTCTCCTTGTCGAAAGAAAAATTAGAAAATGTGGATACTGCAAAGCCATTGCGTACTGGGAGGCCTATTACAGAAATAGGGTGCTGAATCTTTCCCTTATTTACTCCCACAGCCCTTCTTTTCTTTGGTTTGTTTGAAAAAGTTTCTAATTTATTATAAGAATAGAAGTCTTAGGAGAGGGAAAATTTAACCAGTAGATGCTGCATACATTCTGTTCATAAAGGTAGCTTATGTGTTACACTTGAATGTTAGTGCAGTAAGGTGGGCCGACCTCCTTCAAAAAAGTTGTCTGACCGTAAGGCTTCTACTCGTCCAGGTCATGCTGTACATAGTGGTTCCTCAGACCTCATGGGTAAGTTTGTCAAGTAACTCATTAAAGTTGACGGTGGTACATAGCCTTCTTCTATGGGATAGCCTTCTTCTATGGGACAATCATATATGCTGTTCTCTTGTAACTTTTCCAGGTGAATCAGATGACGATAATGATGAACTATTGGTAGCGGCTAACTCTGCCCGTAATGCAAGTGGTGTGTTACCAGCTGACTGTTATAATTATTGTGAATATTTAGTTTCTCTCTTTCTGGATCCAGCATCGGCATTTTTTCCAATTGTTGTGGAACCAATGTAGCATGTGTGTTTGATTTTTCAGATCATTCATGTCGTAGTCCATTTTGGAAGAAAATGGAGCAGATTTTCTCTTTTGTTAGTGAGGATAACATTGCCTACTTGAAGCGACAGGCATGTGCCATGGCCCACACTTTTTTTTTTTTTTGAGTATCAAATTTGATCTTACCTAACAATTTCACATTTCTATGGAAATGTTGGATCAGATAAATTTCGCAGAAGAGGTGGATGGAAGCTTGTGTAACATGGTTGATGCCGATCAGCACGTAATGGTATAAAGCTGTCCACAATTCTTTTCCTCTGATTGCACAATACTCTTACTTTTCATTAACTTTCTTCCAGGCAATTTCAATTTGCCTCATATAATCTTGTAACACAAATAAGTTGGTTAGGTATTTCATTTGATTTATTTTTGGCAACCTAAATGATGTTTTCCCCTCTTTGAAATAATGCCATTTTGTGGAATTCTCGTCCGCTTTCTGTCAAAGGGTACAATTTCTAGTTTGAATTGTTGGTCTTCTTTTGTTTTCTTTTTCTTTTAAGGGTGAGTTTATCCATAAACCACTGTTATCAATGCAGATACTTCTCTCTGGAGAGAAGCAAGTGCCATCAAATCAGGTTGGGGTGCATGAATCTATGGGCACGGTACATTCTTTTAACGACTCTCAACGAGTTAGTGCAGAATCTGCGAAATGGGAAGCGGAAAGGTGGCTCAAAAAGATCTTCCCACTATCACAACGACTTCTTTCAGCTTTCATTGTAGAGGATGAAAGAGGAGTGCATGACTGGGACGCTGGACATGCAGATGGTTTTTTGCACCCTGCAATTGATTGTTCTTCATATGGTATGGCTAGCCATATCAGCTGTGAAGATATAGACGCAGACAGGATTGAGTCTGAACATGCTGAAGTGGGTTTCATGACCATAAAGAATTGCTCCAGAGACGATTCATGTAATGGATATAGTGTCTCCAGCAATTTTAGAAACTCAGGTGCCCTAATTGTCTCGTACAGCAATGAACATTTGCAAGGAAATGACTTCTCGCCCCAGGTGATGTACTCTGAACATGTGGAAGATCATATTCAGAGATCACCACCGATGGGAACTGATGTTTCTGGCTCTCCCTATGAATGCCACTATGAGCACATGTGCCTGGATGACAAGATCTTGACAGAGCTGAAAAATATAGGTTTATACCCAGATACAGTGGTATGCACACTCTACTATCTTACGTACTTTGATCTTTGTTTTGTTCTCTTTATCATCTTGACTAACTTGATATCTATATACAAAAACGTAATATCTTGCTGAACATTAAGTATTCACTGTAGCTCATGACAGTGTTATCTCTGATCCCCCAACACATGATGTAACAGTTGTTTTGGTTGATGCTCTTCTCCCGATCAGCATGATTTCTTGGTATGGCATTTTTTTAATTTATTTTTGAAGGTGGATGGTACCACATATGGTATTAAAGGAAAAAAGGGGAATGTACAAGTATAGAAGTAATTGAGCTCTCAAAAAAAACCCCAATACAGGAAAATCAGTGAGGAGATGATTCCCGTTCTGAACCCCAAAAAAAGAACAAAAAGAGGACTGCGGGTCATGAACGTTGCACAAAGGCATGCTCTTAACCCTCTCACAATAAAAGACGAAATAGCCTCCACCTGCTTGTGCTCCTGCCTGGAAATATGAACATTACGTTCTCCCCAAAGAGACCAAAGTGTCGTGTGTAGAATCAGCCACCAAAGTCTTCTGTCTCCACATATGGTATTAAAGGAAAAAAAGGGGAATGTACAAGTATAAAAGTAATTGTGCTCTCAAAAAAATCCCCAATACAGGAAAATCAGTGAGGAGATGATTCCCGTTCTGAACCCCAAAAAAAGAACAAAAAGAGGACTGCAGGTCATGAACATTGCACAAAAGCATGCCCTTAACCCTCTCACAATAAAAGACGAAATAGCCTCCACCTGCTTGTGCTCCTGGCTGAAAATATGAACATTACGTTCTCCCCAAAGAGACCAAAGTGTCGTGTGTAGAATCAGCCACCAAAGTCTTCTGTCTCCACATATGGTATTAAAGGAAAAAAAGGGGAATGTACAAGTATAAAAGTAATTGTGCTCTCAAAAAAATCCCCAATACAGGAAAATCAGTGAGCAGATGATTCCCGTTCTGAACCCCAAAAAAAGAACAAAAAGAGGACTGCAGGTCATGAACATTGCACAAAAGCATGCCCTTAACCCTCTCACAATAAAAGACGAAATAGCCTCCACCTGCTTGTGCTCCTGGCTGAAAATATGAACATTACGTTCTCCCCAAAGAGACCAAAGTGTCGTGTGTAGAATCAGCCACCAAAGTCTGCTGTCTCCTATGACATGCCATCTCCTCTCCCAACTCCTCAGCAAATCTTGTACTGTGGATGGCAGGTGGATAACAATGTGGGGGCCTTAGAGAGAACTGTCTTCCACACCTCCATAGACATGACAGCTAAGGAGAATATGATCTGCAGTGTTGTCAGGTTGACCACAAAAGGAACAAGAGGTGTTCACTAAATTGAATATGGTCCTCAGCTTATCCCTGGTCGGAAGCCTCCTATTGGTACTCTCCAAATAAAAATCTGAACTTTCAAAGGATTTCTTGTCTTCCAAACCTGTCTGAAGAA
This sequence comes from Zantedeschia hybrid cultivar, assembly GCA_030544215.1. Lineage (NCBI taxonomy): Eukaryota > Viridiplantae > Streptophyta > Magnoliopsida > Alismatales > Araceae > Zantedeschia > Zantedeschia hybrid cultivar. Next base: position 18,122,664 of record JARZZO010000014.1, on the reverse strand, counting down.
AGGAAAATGCAGGCCCCCATCCCTAATGATGTGGTAGGCTGAACATACGGAATAGTTTCTGCTGGGTTTCCATCTCCACAACCACCTGTCTACAGCAAAGTGATGGACACTATTTCTCATAGTGATGAAGTGGGCAGACACATCATTTCCTTCTACTCCCAACTATTTGCGGTAGTGGACTTCCAAAGACCTCTTGTGGATGCGGACATACTTCCCCAGTTATTTATCCAGGAGAGGGAGGGACACTGTTTCTCGTGGCTCAGTCGTTTCTACTCGAGTCCAAGCTTGAGCTACACGTTGGGCATGAATAGACTGGCTCGAGCTCAATTCGGGTTCGAAATTTTTTGCCGAGTCGAGCCTAAGTTTGGTAAAGCTCGGGCTTGGCTTGGCTTGGCTGGGCTTGTTGCCAACCCTAGTTTTGGATTAGATGTACCTGCTTTGTGTCCATTATGTGGTGAAGTGGATGCATTTTTGGACCATTTATTTGTCTGCTGTCAGTATGCTATTGATGTTTGGCGAGCCATCCTCACCAAGATGCACCTACCCTTTAGACATTTGGATTCAATATCTTCCCTTCTTCAGCAATGGCCTCTTTCGGCAGCCCATAAGGCTGATCGCATCACCTGGTGGCTAATTCTGCACGCCACTTTGTGGGCCATTTGGGGGGAGAGGAATCAGCGTATTTTCAAGAACGAAGCTGTGGTCTCTGATAAAGTGGTCAGGTTTTTAATGAGAGAGTTAGAGAATGGGGCATGTCCATTGCACTTCGCATATTGATACTTCTTACTTTTTTGAGTGTTTAGGGACAGTTTGATTGGGGCATCTTCTCGGTGTTTTGTTGAGAGTTTTGATCCCCTCTTCTTAGGGGCTGTATTTTGAAAGCTGCAGTGTAATCTTCTTTGCATCTTTTATTCTTTAATATAATTAATGGTACTCCACTTTCAAAAAAGGAAAAAAAAAGAGAGAGGGCATGTGTCCCTACTGGCTACACTGGAGGCAAGGGATCTTGACTTTGCAAAATCTTTGAATGTACACAATTTTGAGACACCAGAAGTACTTAACTACTCGCTCTGAGCAAAAGCCCAGGAAGCTCAACTGATACCTGGGTCACTCAAAACAGCTCCTAGTTCAGAAAGTCCAATAACCCCCTGATCAGAGATACTTAGTTTTCACCCCAGATAAGTCCTTAAAGTTAATAATAACTTGAAAGATGAAAATAGATGAGAATGACTAAAAAAAATATTAAACATACGTTTAACAGAACCAAGTATTTTTTCTAGATTTGATAGTTTAGAGGGACTGAAAACTAAAAAAAAAATCCTTTGATTATTCATGATCTTCCTTGGACGTTATGTCCCCTATTAAAAGTCCTCAAATTGAGGTACAGAAGATATTTATATTTGCATCAGCTTGCTCTTTCCTTCCATATTTTGATGTATTCATCTCATGTTTGCATATGCTTGTAGTGTTACACTAATTTTTGTTTTTGCTTGTTTTTCCCTTTCGTATGTTCAGCCTAGTCTAGCTGATGGAGAAGATGAAGAGATTGATAAAGATCTGTTGGAGCTGAAGACAAGGCTTGTTGAGCAGGTTATTTTGTAGCAATCATACATTTATTAGTTTCACTGTGTGTGGCATCGGTCGGGATTGGATCAGATCAGCTGACCTGATCGGTTTTGGCTGAGCTGATCCAATCCCAGTCTGTCCCATGCCGATTCAAAGCCAGATTGGCAAGGATCAGCTGGGATCGGCTGAATCAGCCGATCTGAAAGTGGATCGGCCCCTGGATCAGCCGATCCAGCTGATCCTAACTAGCCATTGGGTCCCCAATGGCTAGTTTGACTAGCCATTGGAGAGGGTCTCCAACAGCTAGTTGGGGGACCCAATGGCTAGTTTGACTAGCCGTTGGACAGGGTCTCCAACAGCTAGTTGGGGGTTTACGGATGGTTCCCTACCCATTCTCATTTCTCACACCTCTCTCTCTCTCTAAGTATCCTCTTTGTCTCTCCCTCTCTCTTTACTCTCTTCTTTTTCTCGTTCCAAAAAAGGCATTCGAATGACTTCATCATGGCACAAGAGCTCATTAGATGTGATACCATCATGGCTTTTTGCCATGCTGAGGCATTTGAATGTCTTCATTGATACATCATGATGATCGGATCGACACCGATGAAGGCTATGTAATAACTTCGTGTCTGCTTATTTATTGAGTTGTATCATTATAATAGATTATTGTAGCCTTGTAAGTCTTACATTCTTTTGTTACACTTCCATATTTGTCCTCGGAAGTACCATAAAAGAATATGAATTGGTACATTGATAAGGCACAAACTTGATGAATTATTTGTGTCAAATGATGATCACATTGGTCATTCATCAATTTTGAGTGTTACACATGTACAAATTCGTATTATTTTGTGATACTTCTTTTGAAGGATAAATATGGAAGCATGACAAAGGAATGTAATTTTTGAGTGTTGGGATCTAGTAGGTTACATTTTTCCCTTCAAAATGTCCCAAACATTGTAAGCATCTTTTTTTTAATATTTTTTAAGAAAACTTGTTTTTTATTTATTTTATCATGAGCCATTTGAACATGGAGCGAGTGTCAGCCTCCAATTGGCCGATTCAATCGGCTTGGCCAGACCGATGATCCTTGCCTGATCCCCAACCCTTCCTTGATTAGTTTTGTCATTTAAATTGTATCTCCAAAATGCTTGGGTCTCTTTGTGCTCATTTGGAGGCAATTTCTTTATTTCTATATCTCAGAGGAGAAGAAAAAAACATCACTTCTGCCAATTAGACAAGGCTATACAAAGGACAAAAGAGGCAAATGAAAGGTAGGCTTTTATCTTCTTCTTGTCTTGAGTTGTTTCCGGTTCGTTTCCTTACAAAAAGGTGGATCTATTTTCAATGCGCAGGAGGCTTGAACAGATTGCCATGGACAAGCTTGTTGAAATGGCTTACAAGAAGTATCTGGTAAGGATAGGTTATTTGTCCATCTTTCTTCCTATGTAAGTTATCTAGAGTTTCTTGAATAAATACCTCTGTTGTTAAATGTCATCTAGTTTTTTTATGAACTTACCATTCTTTAGAAATCAGTTTGTAGATACTTCCATCTAGAGGTGACTTACATTATTTAGTCAGGTGCAAGTGGCTACCAGTTTGGTTTTATATTTACCTGAATTTTCTTTTGAGAACTGGTAGAGGTGGATTTGGCATTCTTATTATTTGATTTCATTAAAGTTTTTCCTTTTGTGAAGGGATGGGGATCCATGTTTAATTTTGTTTGGCATGACACACTATGAGACTTGGTTTTTTTTTAAATCAATCTTTTCTTTTGAAAAGAACTTAAAAGATTTTAGTTTTCAGAAGAATCATTTTTTTTTTTGGTTTTAAGTGTAGACTTTGAGAACTTAGGATTAGCCCTCACGGAGTCTAGGGTTTTGCGAATGGATCCGTGAATTTAACCTCTCTCCATTGACCTCGATCAGTGTTAATTACGTCAATCACCGATTGATAGCCCTTGATTAACCGTCCATTAATACCCTTGAAATAATAATGCACTGAAGGAATTGAAATGTTGCATGAAACACATCACTTGATCGACTTTTGCATTTATGAGATTTCGCACTTGATGTTCATTTTGAATTCTCTTTTGAGAATCCTAAAGGATACTTAAAGGATTTACTTTACGTGGAGGGCATATGAGCTTGCAGTCCTTAAAGGGCATTAAGAGGCTATGCTTTGGGCAAGATCCTTCTTAAAACCTTTAGAGGATATACTTGAATTTGGTGGTATCTTTTAAATTTCCTTTAAGGAATTCTATGGGTTTGCAAGGATCATTTAAACTTGAACAAGAAAATCTTTTCTTTCTTTTTTCTTGAAGATTTGCAAGGAAAATGACTTAATGAATGGGGCATGATGGCCACCACTTAACCAAGACCCTTCCATGAGGTTAATGGTCCTCCACTTAACATGAAGGAACCAAAGTTAGTTAACTTCAAATATGATTAATTAATAATTTGAGCGAACACATGAAATAGTCAAATTGAACACATCCACAAGCCATGCACAATTTCATTAGTTACATTCAATCAAATCAAGCTTCGATCATTCCGCCAATGGGAATGGACCACAATTTTACAATCTTTTGGCCATACCAACATTAGGAAAGACCAAGAAATGCACTTTAGTCACTCCAACGATAAAAGTGAGCCACAATATCAACTTTGGTCACTCTAACAATAGGAGTGTACCACAAACTTAATGGCTATTCCACCAATAAGGATGAACTACAAATTTAATGGCTATTCTACTAATAGGAATGAACTAAGATAAGGACTTTGGTCACTCTATCAATAAGAGTGAACCACAAATTTAATAGCCATTCCACCAATAGGAACGAACTAAGAATTTAATGGCCATTCTACCAAGAGGAATGAACGAAGAGAAAGACTTTGATCACTCTACTAATAAGAGTGAATCACAAATTTAATGGCCATTCTACCAATAGGAATGAACCGAGAATTTAATGGTCATTCCACCAACATGAATGAACTAAGAAAAAGACTTTGGTCACTCTACCAATAAGAGTGAACCACAAATTTAATGGCCATTCTACCAATAGGAATGGACTAAGAAAAAGACTTTGGTCACTCTACCAATAAGAGTGAACCACAAATTCAATAGCCATTCCACCAATAGGAATGAACCATTCTTTTAATTAAATTGCTGTCATTCAAACAATATAAATGGACCATTGAATTAATTAACATAGTTACGATTAATACAAAATTGAAATAGTTTAAGGTCTTTTTTTGTGCCATGCACGACAAGTCTTTGAGGTGTTGATGAACGGGAGTTTGGGCGGCGCTTTAATGGCTTGAATCTTCACCAAACAAGGCGGCAACGCTTTGTCGAGATCTCCAAAAGAACCCCCCTGCAGCAGCCCCTCTAGGGGGTATTATAGAGGAGAGAAGAGGGAGAGAGAGAGGTGAGAAAAGAGAGAGAAGGGGGGGTGCGGTGGCACCCCCACTGGTGGGTGCCACCGGTAGCACCCCCTAGTGGTTGGGGGGGTGGGGGGGGGGGGGGGGTTGCTACCGGTAGCACCCCCCACCGGTAAAGGGGGAGCCACCGGTGGCTCCTCCCTCACTCTTCTTTTCTTTTTTTCTTTGCCCTCTCTTTTCTTCTTTTTATTCACATTCCCCCCCATCCTTTCTCTCCTTTCTTTCTTCATAAAAACATGTTCAACACACACTGAGGCCTTGTCACCACATATGAAATTCGAACACATTCCTTGAGTGGAAAACAAGCACATATTGTTTACCTACCTAGTCTTATTTGTTGGGGCCTTGCTGGATGGATACCTTGCTGGATGGATAATGACAGGAGAAGGTGCATAAACAAAATTATAGGTTTTAACTTAGGGGTCGTTTGGTGTGTTGTAAGATGCTGTAAAACAACGTAAATAGCTGTAAAATGACATTTTCAAATGAGTTACACTTGCTGCACTGTGCACCGCAAGTGGGCAACGGTCTGAGCTGGTTAGATCAGACAGCTGCAGCAGCAAGTCTTTTTTTTTTTTTTTTTGAAGAATTTTAAGGTGGGCCCCGTCATGCTTGGCATGCCCGTACAACCCGATCAGAGATTGGGCAAGCCAAAAAAATCTTTAAAAAAAAATCACTGTTCATTTGATTTTAGAAATTGTTGAATCGTCCTATCAAAGATCGGATTATATGAACATGTTGCCATGATGGGGCCCATCATAAAAAAAATTAAAAATAAAAAAATAAAAAAGTTTGGACTGCACCCCATGCATTACAGCAACTTGCTGCACTGTGTAACTCTTTTCAAATTGTTTTATGTTACTTGTTTGTATGTTTGGAGTGTCATTATTTGCCATATTCCAAAACCAGTTGACCTCTAAAATCTTCCTTTTAGCTGATTTTGATTTTCAGTCCAAAACCACTGTAAACCAAAGCCAGAGATTTTGACCTCCATTTATTTTGGGACAATTACTGCACCCTTCTCTTGGACTTTTGCATACAAAAGAATTATTCCCAAAATCCTATGTTGAGGGTCTGAACATAATGGATCAGGAATAACTTATCATATGCAGTAATTGTTGAGTTTAATTATTGGGAAATGTCTTCCATTTGACTGTTCTATGAGGAGTGCCCTCCCCTTGCTACCTAGTTGTCTTCATGTTTATTTCAGTAAATTTAATGCATCAGAACATGTATCATTTATTTTTCACGAGATTCCTACTTTCAAATTGTCTCAAAAATCAAATTTTAAAGTGATGTGGGTTCTCTTTGTTTTGGGATTATTTGAGGCTTTTCAACCATGTTGGACACAATAGTTTCTATTAGGCTAACTAGCCAAGTCTAGTTGGTGTTGATCTTCAGTGGTCTGCAAATCACATCGTTCGCCACATTGTGATGTTTTCTGTAAGACATTGAAGCAAGGAATTCCGGGTCGGATCGGGTCCCCGAATCGGGACCCGCCGATCGGATCGGCGGGAATCGGCTGGGATCGGTCGGAATCGGGACCTGCCGATCCCGATCTGAATCCCGATCCGAATCGGCTGATCCGGATCGGGATCGGCCGATTATGCATTCCATGCATTGAAGAAGATGTTTTCTTGTTCCTTGAATCTTTAGCTCTTGAGAGTTCACTGTTTTGTTTTGTGTTTTTTGAGAAATATGAATTTAATAGGAAGACTGGGATTCTTTTTAAGTGAAAACAAACTTTCCTAGGAAATTTACCTGTTGTCTATCGCATGAGGGGATTGTCAATTAAGAGTTTTAAGATCTACCTGCCTAAACATTCCCACGGTCCTGAACCATATCATTTGGATTTTACTAATGATTCTCAGGTAAAGGCATGTTCACTCCAATCCATGGCTTGCAAGACAATCTGGGTAGTAATCAAAAGGCAATCTGGACCAGGAATGGGACAAAATCGCTCAAATTTGCTCTGGATTAGCTGATTCATTTAAGAATAGGCCAATCCGAGGCTAACTGTATTTGGCCTATCTGGCCTGGTTCTTGTCACCTCTTTTTTTTTTTTTTGGGTGGTGGTGGTGGTGTTTTTTTTTTGGGGTGGGGGGGGGGGGGGGTGGGCTGGGGGGTTAAGACCCTCCCTTTCCCTTTCAACATGAGCCAGCAGACCAACATGAACATGCATGGATTTGGAAATTTAACAGAGGATCTACATCCAATCTACTTGATTGACTAACTAAGCCCTGTATTCAAAGTGCAGTTTTTTTTGGTACATTATGTTAGGTTGTAAGCTTTTTGGGTCCATGCAAAATTTTCACATCTATTTTTGCAGGGCGGCCGAGGAAGCCATGGTTCAACTAGTAAGAGTGGAGCAAATAAGATTTCAAAACAAGTTGCTTTGGCGTTTGTTAAGAAAGTCCTTGCAAGATGTAGGAAGTTCGAGGAAACAGGAATGAGCTGCTTTGGTGAAGGTACATTCAGGGAAATCTTGTTTTCTGTGCCTTTACAAAGCACAGATTCAAAATCCATTGGTGTACATGATGTTGCATCAAATACAAATGCAGAAGTTCGTAATGGGCAGCAAGAACCGCGGGTAGGAGGTATGCAGCCTTCAAAAGCTCAATCATCGTCACGTTACTTTATTAATGTTGGATACGTTGAGCCTTTTCTTTTAAAGGCTCCTTTTGCTTCTGCCCCTACTCATTTATAAAGTGTAAAGTTTATTAGTTTTTATACACTCAAAGCAGTGGATTATCCAGGACATAAATTTTGGCATCTCATTTACATTTGGATCATCTTTCTTTTTCTCAAGTAATAGTTCATCGATTTTCTGGTTTCATTTGCAGCTTCTGGTGTCTTAACAAGTGTGGCAGAGAAAAATGGACCTATTGGCCTTAAATTCGAGTTGGATTCATGCCAAGGACTTCCATTGTCAGATCAAGTTTTTTCTAAACAAGAGCCAATAACCAATAAAGGGAAAAAGAGGGAGGTGCTACTGGACGATGTTGGTGGTGGCACTGCTTCAAGAGCAGCTCTTGGCAACTCTCTCCCTGGTGGTGCCAAAGGGAAGAGAAGTGAGAGAGACAGGGACCAGATTATGCTAAGAAATTCGGTTCCTAAAGCTGGGCGTCCATCACTAAGTAGTGTCAGAGGTGAGCGTAAGCCAAAAGCAAAGCCAAAGCAGAAGACAGCTCAGTTGTCAACCTCAGGAAATGGTCTTCTTGGCAGGTTTACAGAACCGATCAGTGCAATACCCTCAGTCAGTGAGTCCCTTGAAACAGTGAACACTGGAGTCAGTAAGGGAAAGGAAATGCCTTTTTTTGGTAACAATGCCTCAAATTCGTCCAAGGACATTGAAGAGACCATCGACTTCACAAACCTGCCATTAGACTCCATAGAGGAATTGGATGTAGGAGATGCCCTTGGGGGACAAGGCCAAGACATTGGTTCTTGGTTGAGTGTTGATGATGATGCTTTGCAAGACAATGATTTAATAATGGGGCTTGAAATTCCTATGGATGACCTTTCAGAGTTGAACATGAATTTTTAAGAGAGCTATGGTTCCTCCTGTGCATAGTGCCTAGATAAGAAAGCTAGGACTTTTTATCAAGATACAACTAATTAATGACTTCCTATCTGAAGCAGATTAGAAACTTGTAATTAGGGCAGTCCATTCTTTCGTATACCCTTTTCTAAAGAAAATTTTGACAGATCTTAGTTTTCTGTCATTCAATAGTCTCTCCCTGTATCATGTAACCATTCTATTCTAGCAGTCTTCTATTTTTATTATTCCAAGATAGTATTTCTATCTGTAAGCGTTTCACATCACGTTGTCTTCCCGTTTGCCTCATACTGTATATTCATTCAGTTGTCAAAGGAATTTGCTGGAAATTGCTCTTGGATGTTGACCCAATATCTCCTGTCGGCTATTAAATTTTGATAGCTTTATTCTTTTCACTCTTATAGATAATTCCAAGGAAGTTTCCATCATTTTACTGTCAAATATGGAGCTCTTATGAGTCCAGGTAAATTCTCTATCCTTCCGATATACCGAGCATATCTCCAAGAGTATGTAGACTTGAAGCTGGCTTTTCCTTTATGGGGTCTTGGAGATGAAATTAATGCAAGAAAGTGTATTGGCGAAGTGCCTTGTATCCATTCTCCTGCTACTGTTTGAATTCTTCAGCAGCAAAATGGGGATTCAGTCTTGAGCGCTGGCAACCCTTTTCATTGAAGAATTTATTTACAATGATAATCATGCTATACTTGGTTAAACAAAGTCTTGTTCCTCTTAAAAAGATAATACTGCAGCTTTTATTGAGCAGCTGGGTCTAGGACCCAAACACCTGCCCCCCCTCCTTACAAGTTTGATGCATGTCATTGAAATGGCCAAAAAGGCACTTAACAAATAATGAGATGTTGCACAGAAGAACACTGTTGGGTTTGACAGCAACATTCAGGATGTACTCTGCCAGTTGGGAAGTTGGAGCAATGTGGTGGACTAAATGTAGAGGGGTTTTCTACTGCAGGCATCATATTCAGGACTTGTTTTGAATTTGTATATCATTAGGAGATGGAAGAATATTTTGCAAAAGAGGTATTTATTCTTACAATGAGTATCCATGGAGGTGATTATCTAAAGCTCTCATCTGATCTGCAACATCAGTACTTGTTGTCTATGAGGAAAAATGCTGGTACTTATTTTCTTTTGGCCACCTTTTTTCTAATTGTAATTTCAGGAAGTGATTTAGGCATTATTGCTTCTGATGCATTGGCACCTCCAACTTCTACATTCATATGCTTGAAATGGAACAGCCATTCTGATATAAGAAGTTTCCAAACCACAAATTTATTTTAGTATCCTAGGAAATTGAATTTAATGTATGTGGGTGTATTTCCTTTTTTCCCCTCTTCCTTTCAAACTGTTCTTGTGTGGAAAATACGTAAATGAAGATTTTCCCCTGCGCTAAGCATTCCATTGATTACTTTTAGTACATGCAAGGTTTTGGTCTTGGCAGTGGAAAATATTCACAATGAAGCATTCTTGTGGTATCCTGGTTAGGTCTTACGTTGTTTTTAGTGTTTGGTCTCACTTTGCTCTGTCTTTCTTGATGCCTTTGTTTTCTTTGTTCATTGCTTTCTCTTGAGATTCTTCCTTTGTTGGTATACTTATCCCTAGTTTTTTCTTGTTTCTACATGCCTTCAAGACTGCATTGCGGTGCATTTAACCATCTTTTTTCATATGAAATCCTTGATTCCTGGATATTAATTTCAGCATTAACTTGTTTCAGAATATTTATTACTTATGAAGATTGTTTGAACTACGTTCTCTTATGCATGGACTGATTTAGTTCATTGACCACTCAAAAGCTTTAGGCAAGGGTTTGTATGTGAAGCATTCTTTTATGTCTATCCAATCCTAGATCAGACCCAAGTGCCATTATTTCCATATTTCTTTTCTTTCTTCTTTTTGGGTGGGGAGATTGTTGTGGTTAGAAAAAAAGTAAAATAATTAGATGATGAAATCTAGGAGCCATAGGACCTAAGGGAATACTGTAACCACAGACATCTTTTCCACTCAAATCAAAACCTTCGTTAGGGGGAATCTAGATTTCCCGTCAAGCAAAGTGTGCGTCCTGCTCTTGTCATGAACCTGAAACTTTGTAAAACAAAGGCTTTTTGAATTCTAGTGTCTACATCCCATGTTCATATCCCGGAAAGACACTCGAGAATAGTCCTGTTTCACATCATATCTTCTCTTCATCCATGAGAAGGTTTCTATATTTGGATCCTCAGATTGCATTGGACCAGCAATCAGCATGACCCGGGCTTCTTCCTGGTCTCCGTGATGTGAAATAGCAGGTGATAAAGGGGGGAGAGAAGGAAACAGATCTGAAGTGGAGATTGATGGTATTAGTCCTAAATTCTTACATAAGATAGAATTCTTAAAATTGTACAATGGTTTGCCTCTTCTTTTTAGGGCATGGGTGGACAAAGGGTTGGATGGCTTCTGGAGTTCCTTTTGAAAACTGAATATTTGAACTGCTTTTGAATTTAAGATGGTTGGATTTGACTTGAACAAGCATTGATATATTGGATGGATCCCGAAGTCGGTCTTGGACAGTCTCCCTCTCTACTACCTCTCTATCTTCAGGATCCCGGGGGTAATAGCCAAGAAACTTGATTCCATTAGGGCTAGATTCTTCTGGCATGGCTCGGGAGATTCTAAGAATGGAGGATATGATGTCAGCTGGGGACATGCTTGTAGACCCAAGGAGAATGGTGGTGGAGTGAAAGACATCAAACTATCCAATCTCGCCCTCTTGTCTAAATGGCTGTGGAAACTTGGTGGTTCTTGTGAGGGTCTGTGGTGGGAAGTGATCCATCAAAAAATATTATGGTGCTTCAAGGACTTGGGCCATTAGCATTCCCTCTCTCTATCATGTTTCTTCTATCTGGAAGGGTATTCTCAGTTCTGTGGATGTGTTCAGGGCTGGAGCTTCTTTTGTGGTAGGCAGTGGCAACGAGACTCTCTTTTGGGAGGATGTCTGGGCGTCCTCTGGGCTTCTTTGCTAGGAGTTCCCCCTTTTATTTGCCATCTCCACTCTACAATCAGCTCGGGTGTCCCAATTCATTGATGGTGAGCTGCCGCAGATTTGCTGGTGCCCTTCTTTTAGGAGACATCTGAGAGAGGAGGAGATGAGTGAGCAAAGATGGAGTTTTCTCGGTTAGCTCTGCTTACACCATTTTGGCTGATGGAGGTGTTAGATACCCCTTCTATCATGCTGTTTGAAGGTGAAGAGTCCCCCTAAGGAGCAGGTGCTGCTTTGGAGAGCTTTGGTTTATCAGCTATCCACACGGGATAGATTTCGTGGCTTCTTACTGGACATCCGAGCCGAGTGTTGCCTCTGTGGAGTGGAGGAGGAATCGATTGATCACCTTTTCACCTCTTGTTATTTCTTGAGCGAGGTATGGCAGCTTGTTTGCTCTCGACTTCGGTGGAGTGTCCCCCCGAGTCGAGTCCTTGGAGTAGCTTTTGCAGTCGTGGGGTCTCAACGGGATGCTTCGTCAAGATCGAATGCTCTGGTGGCTAGTTCTTTACGCTACTATCTGGGCCATTTGGATGGAGCGGAATAGTAGAATCTCCAGGAGGACAGCTGTTAGTCTGTTACTCTGGAGAGCGTCTTTTCTTTTGTGCATGATCAAGTCATAGGCTGGGCTAAATTGTATTGCTTGATGGATTCTTCTCGGTCACTATTGTTGTCTTACTTGGGGGAAGGTTGATGGCAGATGCCACCCTCCTGGTGTTTTGTATAGGGGAAATTTTGTGTCAGTTCTGGTTTGGTTGGGCTTTTGGAGGGTGTTTTGCACTTTGCACCATTTTGGTGCCCTTTTGTATATGACCCATGGGGTTGGAGGGACATTCTTATACTGTTCATCCCCAACCTCTTTTGTACTTCTTTTCAATTAGTTCAATTAATACAAATGTGGTACCGTCCACTTAAAAAAAAAAAACTACATTCATGTGCACTTATTTAAAAACTGAAAGCAGATCTAGGTTGAGAGGATCTACCTTTGGCAGTTCTGTAACCTCTGTTAGTCGAACCCAAAACTTTCAGGCCATGATTTGGTATTCTATGATGCAGAAATAATAAACTACAGTATGATCATATTATAGAACAGAGTAGTCAATAACAGGTAAGGATGTGATAAACGACCTAGACAGGTCACAAATCTAGCGACTTCAATGTATTAAAATCTCATATTTTGATCTTTTTTTTTGGCCGGTCAAAGGTCATTATATGTTGAGAAAGAAGCTAGTTAATTCCAGCAGGTTTGCTCTGAATTCAACTTTCAAGTTCAACTTGGTATTCACCACAAAATGGCAGAGGCAAGCAGGACATCATCATTATTGTCAACTGCTACTGTCAATCAATCAATTTATTAAGTCATCAGTCTTATTCTGGCATTCTGGATTTGCTAGGGATTCAAAAATTCCAGAAGAGAGTCATGATCATCATTTAATATGATCCCGTTGATCTGGTCAGACTTGGAGAGAGCAGCATGAAAATAAGTTAAGAAGTTTCTAAGTCTTGTTTGGGAATATGTTGTAAACAAATCGATGATGGGATAATTTGTTGATTCTCATACCATCTAAAAGAAATTGGACCGCAGGAGATTCTAGAATGGGGGTGGCGGATGGCCTCTACATGTGCCACATTGTCCATGTGGAAAAGGTGCCATAAAAAACTAATACATGAAATGATTAGTTACTCTCATTTGGGTGCAAAAACTATTATTCAGATTTTGAGGCCTTCATGCATATATTGTTCTTCAATTATCCCATAGATTTCAAATCTCATTCACAAATGTAACCCAAAGCAGGTGCCACGTTGATATGAAGTTATTGAACCCATGTGATATGCAAAGATGCAAACAGTAAAGATAAACCAAAAAGGGCCATTGTACTTTTAGCAGGCTGATAATAAATCAACCAATTATTATAAGTAGGGATGCAAACGGTAAAGGTAAGCCCAAAATATGCATGGCTTTCTTTATCCTAAGAAAGGCTGCCTGTCCCCAGGGCAGATTGGCTGCGACTGGGTGGTAGGAGGGGGTTTTGATGGCCGAAGCGGGCGGGGGGAGGGAAGGATTTCTTGGGATTTCATTTTCAAGGGATCCTCTGTTTCCACTACCTGTAGATGGGTCACCTTCAGTGGTCCTGTCAGCATCCATGGACTGTGACCTGCACGAGGGAATGTAGGGGCAGGCTGGAGACAGAGTAGTACTTGATGATGGGTTCCCATTCCTTCACAAAGGTAGTTTCTGGGTGCTCCTCAACCATTATGATGAAGAGGATCTGCTTTCAGCAGAATTGGAGGAAAGAAGGTAAGTCCTGAATGCGTCACTATTTGTTGGCTGCACTTGTGGAGGGTTTTGTGAATGAGAGAAAGGTGAGGTGTACCCTGGGTGAAGAAGGATGGGGGAGTGGATGGAAGTCTTCTAGAGTTTAAAGGATGATTTTCTAGTTGTTGGCCTCACAGAGGAGTTTGAGTAGGCACAGCCGTGGTGGCTAGGGTATTAGCAGCGGGTTAACTGGTGCTTCAGTTTAAAAGGTGATCATTACTAAGGGGAACCTATCAATATCCCAGGGAGGCTTGCATACGGATCAATACTTCAATATTTCCATTGTGCAGTGAGGGTGCTTTCAATATATGTCAGCTGGTGTTGCCCATATTTAGTTCCGGCCTACTTTCCATTTGTTCTTACTCCTTTCCCTTTACACTTGGTATATCTTGGACCACCCATACGTCCATCCCTTACAGGAAAAACCACTACAATGTTAGCAATGACTGCCTCAAGAGGTGTGGAGAACTTGAGAAAATAGCTGCAGCATTACTTGACTTAGGATTATGACATTGGTTTGGGTTGCATGATTGCTTCAACAAATGAAAGGATCAGAGTGAGCACCAGTGGATATATTTTTTTAAGAAGATCCAAAGCATAGAGGAAGATGGGTAAACAGTGGGAAAATGGAACATGAGTTAGGTTCCATTCTCTTGTCAGTTGATTTTTTTCCACTGATGCAGCGATGAAATACGATAGTAACATGCAAATCTATACTGCGATTTTTGTTTATTATTTGGCATGTATAGCTGGTTTTCTTGTGTTTGTGTGACCATGAATCATTTGAAAGGCTATTATTTAGCTTCTCTAAATTTGGTGTGTATGATCTGTGGGTTGTTTAAAGACTTGCAGGATCTTCCATTCTGTGAGCCTTCATGGATGTTCACCACTAAACAGGTTCCACGAGGCAAACTCTTTCTTGAGACGCTGATATGAACACATTTCTTATCAGTTACTCTTTCTATATATTTTGAAGATGCATATCTGAATTGGACAACCTGTCTTTTTTCCGGGAGTATATCAACCAAGTTTACAAAAAAAGTATTATTTCATTAATGCGTTATGTCTGCAGCGCTGCCTCTTTACTGGCTCCTATTATAAGGTTAGAACATCATGATTATGTTTCCATTTTTTTCTCCATTCAGTGTACACCAACACTTTCTACTGCAATAGATCCTTATTCTCTAGTTGGAAAAAGAGCTTTATGATGTGGACGCTTGCATTATCAGGTCTTTGTCCGGTTTTACTTCTTAATAGGTAAGTGTTTGGCACATTACATTCTGACACTCTGCACTACTATAGAGTTTGAAAGTCCACTGGATATAAAGATGAAGACATTTCTAAGAGATTCAGGTAATATATTCATGACAGTCAACTGCTTCATTATTTTGTAAATATTTTGGTGAACTCTTTGCGGTGGAGCCTGTTAATGCAACTTTAACAAATGTTAACAATCAATCCAGAACTGATAATGTTGTTGTTGTTACTTTAAGGATAAACAAGGAGAGGTATGCAATTTAAGAAGGAACAGCATGGAACCTTGTTATTTTTATCTTGGAACTGATACCTTTCTGTTGGATTTCATCCCATAATCAACAAAATTTCGTACTTTTATCTTAGAACTGATACCTTTCAGTTCGATTTCATCCCATAATCAACAAAATTTGGTACTTTTATCTTAGAACTGATACCGTTCAGTTGGATTTCATCCCATAATGAACAAAATTTCATACTTTGCTTTTTCATCACCAATAAACATCATTCTGTGTACATTCATTAGTTTTACGATGATATTACTCAAGGAGCTTCTGTTCCTTCCGTCAATGAGTTATCAGTTTCAATTCATGATTGAGCTTTAACGGCCGTGACAACAGCTCTGTTAGTTGTCAACACACATCAGTTTCCATTAGGGCTTTTTCAGTATCGGTCCTAATAAACTTGATGAATTCAAAATAAATCCCTGTATCTTGCGCATCTTGATATTAGTCTCTATAAATACAATATTCATTTAGCAATAAATCCTTCCAGTTAAGAATTGTTTAAAAGAAGCAAATGTTCATAGAATGTTCTTTAAACCAATGTTAAAACAGATGGAAATATTTGAAATGACTCTAAAAAAAATAAAAAATAAAAGCCCCAGTGAACAGTAAAAGATGTCCTTATTGGATTGAGCCTAATAATATTTGTTGAGTTTTTTTGGATGGTCCAATCAGATATCTGATTGTTCCAACATATGGAGCATATTTTGTGGCGACCTAAAAAAATAATTTTCTTTTTATTTCGGCTGCAGTGGTAACTGGTTGTGCAGCAAGTAAATTCAGAATTTAAATAGGGGTATAAGTGACTTTTTGAATGAGTTAAATTTAAACTCATGTTAACTATGGTAGAATTAAGAAAAACTGACAGAAACAAATAGCATGGATTAAGAACTAAAAGGTTGAAGTATATAAGGACTAATATTAAATTATGTAATATACAGGAACTTATTTCGAATTTACTATGTTAATAGGGATCGATAGCGAAATTCCCTTTCAATTAATGTTAAGGATCGATAGCGAAATTCCCTTTCAAATAATGTTAAGGTCTTTGTTGGACGTGTCATCTGCCGGTCACATTAGGTATTCCTGAAGGCTGTAAGGCCGCTGAAATCATTAGGGGATACGCTTTGTAATTGAATGCCTCTCATTGTGTATTTGGAATAATGGTCAAAGCATGAAAGTAGTGTGGAGCCGGATTCGTGCTCTGTGATTCTTTCTTGGACCACTGAGTACCTGCAGTAACGAAATGTTTTCTCATTTGTTTAAATTAGGATGTAACTAGATAGAATGAAGTACTGAAATTATGGAAGGCAGGCAAATAAATAGCGAGCTAAAGCTGTTAACCTATGGCGGTGTTACCTTTCGCTTCAGGTTGCTGGCACTTACATAGTTCAGTTAAGCTTGAGATATGCAATTCCTTCCATAAGTGCCATTTCTATTCACCTCTTGTTTGGGAGTTCTGACCTTGGATTTATTTCTATTTTCTGTTTTTCTGAGCATTTAGTTATGCTGGAAATGCTTGATATACATGATGTTTGGAATAATTACCGGTCGCTGCTGCTTGTATGTATCGGATATATGTAAATCCTCATCTTCTACATGATTTTTGGAATAACTTCCGGTCACTTCTGCCACAAATCTGACGTAAAGCCAATCCCGACCCCTTAAAGCCACGATATTTATTTCAAGAAACACACATGCCAGTGGAGAACCGCATGCGAAGGCGTGCTGTTTGGGGAATGGTCTCTCCTTGACCAGACTGAAGAAGGCTCTTAATATATTGTCCAGTATAGTAGTCTATGCTTGTGCACGCCTGCTTCATGTCACTAATGCGTCTGAGCAACCGTGGAAACGTCAGAGATGTTGGTGGGTGATCAAATTTCTGGTGGGTTCTCTATTTGACAGGTGTTGCCTAACTACTTAAGAAATTTCCTTGGGACGGCCAGGCATTATTTGTTAATAGCCAGGTTTCATTTGCTGACGACAAGTGGAGTGCATGGAATTTGTTGTCTTTATTCAAAAGTCTGGTGTTCAGGGTGGGGGGTGTGCGTTTGCATTTACGGGCTGGTTGTTTTAGGAGTTGCTTGTTTCAATATAAAACTTAGTAATTCATTGACTTTAAAATCACTGATTATAAAATGAATGAAATTGTGTGGTTTTAAAACAAGACACTATTTGTTTGGTTATTTAGAGAATAAAATAAGAGGGATATTTCAATCTTCTTGTTTTAGTTTATGGTGAACATTCTGTAAATCAGAATAAGAGAATTGGACTGTCAAGTGTTGTATTGCTTTACATCATTCCGAACAACTGCAGATACCATAAAATGAAACAATTGTTTTAAATTACGTTATTTTACGTCAAAACAAATCACCCCTTAACGTAAAACTTTGTCAATTATCGGTTTCAAAATCACCGATTTTAAAATCAGTGAAATTTTCTTATTTTAAAATCAAGAAATGTTTATTTGATTGTTTGTAAAATAAAACAAGCGATGTTTCAAATTATGTCGTTTTATGTTAAAACAAACAACTTCTTGCTCTTATTCTGTTTTTCTCCTGATTGGAGTGGCGAAAGTTATGTTCCTTGCTAACGCAGCCGCATCTTAGGTTTCCGCAACAATGGTTGGTTGTTGGCACAGCCATGGGGCTGTTACTGTGCTCCTTGAGGGATTCTTGGTAGCAAAATGGTATGGCATCGATGTGCTTCTGTTCCCACAATATTTTCATTGTCCGTCCTAACCGACGCCAGAACTGGGTGCTGAAATCTAGGAGAATAATGCTTACTGGTTCCGAACCACTGTAAAGAATGGCACCAAAGTCAGTATGCGTAGTTTCGGATCCCCTTTCTTTTGGAGTGGATTATCCGAAAGGATTCCGAAAGAAATAGCCAAGAGTACCCTCCGTCACATCCGCGTTCTTGCTTGTTAAATCACAAGCCAATTAAAACGTCGGTCTTTGTAATGATAAGTAATATCCATTTACGTAGAAGTCTATAAAATATTGACTTTGGAATTTCTGATTTTAAGATTAATAAAGAAGAAATTCAGTTTTAAAATCACTGATTATTTTTAATCGAGCTTGACTTTGATTTCAATATTCTTAGTCTGAAAATTGGGACCAGATAAAGAGCGTCATTTAGACAATTGATCAATTTGCGAAAAAAAATTATATATATATATATTTTTTAGTCATGTAGTCCTGTGTTGCACAGAATAGGTCACAATTAAAGAGTGTTGGAATCGAAATTGTCTAAGAGCAGGAATTCCTCTTTAAGGAGGAGATAAACATCTAGATGACCTAAATGGATGACGTTTCCGCTTAAGTAGAGAAATGGGAATTACTGCCCGTCCATCGGATGACTCAAGTCTGAGTTCTCTTCATGAGGGGAGACGGTGTGGTGTCCCTACTGCATCATGTGTGTGCCGTGTGTGCGAGTTAATTTACAACATTTTAAGCATAAGAAAATATTATTTTATGATATCTTATAATTTACAATACATGGAGCAACCCTTAAGCTGGTAATAACTAGGCACAGACTTACACAGCTGGTCTCCAATTCAAACTTGAAACCTCTAGAACAAAGCTGATCGTGAGTCGGACCGTCTCAGCTCTGATATGGCAAGTCTTGCTGAACTCGGAAGAAGCTGATGGCAGCAAGCTGATGGATGGTAATAAGGGCATGTTTGGCATGATTTTTAGTTATAAGTTATTGTTTGTTTTTTTATAACATAAAAAATAATAGAGAAAAGTAGTTATAATTAATTTTCTTTTTTTTTTCATTTTTTTCTCTAATTTAAGAAATTATAATTTATAAATTTTAGTTGAAAGTAAAAAAATAATCAAAACACTATAACATTGGACTTTCAACATCTACTCTTTTTTCTCTCAAAATAATTAGCCAGAAGTTTAAGGGCTTCCAATTAGAGCTGCACCGAACAGGGCCCAAGAGTATGACTAAAAACAAGCACCTTCCATCACCTGGCCTTAAATTTGGATTGTTGTCTATATTCTTTTGCCCTTCGTCACCAACAAACGTAATATATAGAACGGCGGTTGTTTTCCATTCACATAGGATGGAAGAGAAAGCACAGGTTATCTGGTCCTGATCCCTGGAGCTGTGGCCCATATATAATATTGGTTTTATCTATTCCTCTATCTCTTTTCGGTTCATAAAATAATGATAGAAGAGAAAACGGTAGGAGAGTTGGTTGCAGCAGCCAACCTACACCGGGTGTAGAAAAATGTGTAGTAGATACTTTAAAAAGTTGATAACTTCCTAGATTCGTCCCTTACTCATGCAAGTTGCAGAACAACATCATCAAACGAGAAATTTAAACAAAAGAGAGAAAAATAGATAGAGAAAAATTCTTATTTTCTCAATGGAGAGAGAGAGAGAGATGCCTTCTATTCCGTCCTCGTTCGGCTTGTTCTCTACTGACTTGAGTTAACCGTACATATTTTTATTATAGCCATGGATGCAAACATGCAATACACCCCTCAATATACAAATCTATCACTTCCCTTCCCCTTCCCTCCAACTTAAAATTAGCACCGATGAGTAGAAGATAAGATCCCCTCTTTCCCAAATTTAGATAAATAGATGTAATAGAGCAGTGTTACAAGAGAAGAAAAAGAGAGCACTCCTGTTGCTACTTGCTAGCTCTCTCTCTCTCTCTCTCTCTCTCTCTCTCCCCCCTCCTCCCCACCAAAGCTTGTGTCTCCTCATCTCTGTTCTGCAGGCTGATGCCGGTCTAGTGCCAAGGGGATGCCTCCGCCGCGACCAATCTAATGGTGGAGGTGGGACCGGTCTTCACCATTTGATTCTACCATCAGAAAGATGAAAAATGGCTTTGTAAAGGCTGATGAACGATCTGCAAATCTGTAGCTGTTGGGCATGAAACCTCGTCGGCCATCAAGTTCCTGTTGAGAATGTGCATAGACGTCACAGTTAGTACCTTCATGTTCACAATAATTGGATCCAATCTAAAAGTTGGCATCTAAACACCATCAAATCACGATTAGATGGTTGTCAAATTTTTACTTGTGTGGGTTCACCGCCCTTCTTTCGGCTTCAAAGAGTAGTCACACACTAATAATAAAACCCAATGGAGGAGCTCTCGTCATCTTCACCTGTCCACCAACAGATCTAATGGATGGGACAAAGGCGGGTTCTTTTTTGTTTTCCCCTTGTTTCTTTCTTTTATTCTTTTCTTCTTATTGGGTCGTTATCTAGGTGTGGGGGTCGGCCCTCTACGTGGTATCTATCTTTTGGAGTGGTTGAAATGTTACCAAGACTACTAATATTCCATTAAATGGAAGACATCTCAATCAACCATAGATCCATAATTTATGCGACATGTATATAATATTCAAATGACCAACTTGAATGCCTAGAATATGATACCTCCAAGATGCATATCCCTTGAAACGATGGGAAGATAGGAAAAATTGATGATAGGGAAATGAATGATATAAAATGTTGAGAGGAAGATACATACATATGGAGCGTTGCTTATACGTGAATACAGATAATTTGGGGCTTACTCTCGCGGCCGGGAGGCCCAGATGGAGCTAAGAGCACGCAGCCGGTTTTGGTATTCTCCAATCACCAGGAAAGACCTTGCCGATTGCCTTATGGTTAAGATCCTGCACAACTGGTGTAGAGTCTCCTGCCTTAGATTATCTGCCTGCACACAGTTTACAGGGTAAACAAAATTAGGAAAGTGAGAATAATGGAATAGAAGATCTTAGAGGGCCTGTATGTTCTTTTAAGCATTACTATATCCAAAATAATTTCTAGAATGTACTGTGAAAGCTTAGGCTCATGCACTTGGAAAAGGGTGGGAAAAAAAGGAAGACAAAAGCATTCAAACATGCATGGGCCTAGAACTCTTGGAGCTGTCTTCTTCATTGGCTTTTGGACTTTTGTAATCATACATCAGAAAAGCACCTATGATTTATTTTATTCCAACTATTTTATGATGTCCTTTGCTTCCTCCGAATATTTTAGTTACTGATAGGAAGTGAAATGATTTTCTAGTAAAGGGATGGTGCGCAATCTGTCTGCAAGCCCCAATGGTCCATAGACAAATGTGATGGGTCCAGCATCATCTATTTGGGCCAGTGTAGCATGAAATAGTGTTATTTAACAATAAAAAACACCAATCCACGATAGGCCCACCTCGGGTAGGCGGTGGGGTGTATTGAACCGACACCAAAGCTGCTTGTACTTATCCAAACAAATGAAGTTAGGTAGTTGCGTCCTCTTCCTGCTGCTAGATGTGGACGTCAACTTCAAGAACTTTTAATAACGTAATAGAACAAAGGAGCATTATGGCTTTCAGCCTTCGGGGGCTCCATTGGGAGCACATCAAAGGGTGTGGATTTGAAAGAGAAAAAGGGGAGAGAAATCTTTGCAGTAGAGGTCATATATCGAATAATATAGGTTGGGGCTTCTTAAGGGATAGAGAGAAACTGTGCTTAAAGAATTCCAATATTCGCCCTTCACTTTGTTGTATACAATAGGACCAAAGCAGCCTTGCTAGTATATTAATTGCAGGTATTGTATATATTTCATATGTACTTTTTACATGTTAATACAATGGAGTAAAGTGGAAGGAGCTAGTGAGATGTTTCTTACTGTTCTAGGAAATGTTTGGCAGTATTAGGTAAAATTAACCGTGTTATTTAGAGCATCATTTAATTTTTTAACGCCTAGATCAGGTTCATCATGATCAATATTCACGTTATATTTTTGGCTTCCTAGGGCTAATGTGTGTGTGTGTGTGAGAGAGAGAGAGGGGGGGGGGGGGGGGGGGGGTGTTCCAAACAATGCAGGGTGTAATCCCGCTAAGCTAATGAATTTTGATCAATATATGACCCCATAGCTTACAAAAGGGCTCCTCTGTAATTTCTCTTCACTTTTGTCTGCCCTCTTTGATACACAAGGACAGGTGTCTAGAGTTTTGGAACCTCCTAAGATTGTTTAGTCTAAGAGTGCAGGAGCTGTGTAGATTAAGAATGATTAAGAGCCATCTAATGACTCAGCTAACTTTTGCCCACAGTCAGGTACGATGGAGTCAGACTTGGGCCAGCCTAGTGATGCATACCATGATCACCATGCAGTGGTGATCCAACGGGTGCTATATCATCACCAGGACACTACGACTCCAGCTTCTTTCACTATCAATCTGTATGACGGGTTTATGGCTAATCACCATTAATATATACCACGATTCGCAAGGCCCATATGCATCGTTCCCTCACATATTGTGTCATATAATTCCAATGCCCATATGAAGGTTGGTGAACCAGCCGTAGCTACAAGAACAAGAAAAATAAGGTAGAGAAGAGGAAAGAAATTTAACCTGCCGAATAAACCCCTCAAGGTTGGAGAGCTTTCCCAAGGCAATGGCCATCTGACCCATGTAGTTGCCGACGTCGGTGCAGTCGCTCAGTGAGCCGCTGGCGACGGTGTCCCCTAGCGACTGCTGGAGCTGCTCGAAGCCTTGGATGAGGGCATCCTCCGCTTGCAGCGAGGACTGCTGGAGGCTGTATATCCCCATGGCCTGTTGCTCGGTCAGTGGATCCAGCTGCGTAGAAAGTATCTGCTTCAAACCAATCCATGAAACCAGTTACACCACAGAATGATCACTGTGTAGGTTAACATCAGAGCAGATTAAGTGCATGCATATGCTGCTGCATACAAGACAACACAGTTGAAATGTTAACAGCACAGTCCTCGACGTGCATAAAGTTGTTTGGTGTATAAGTTTGGGTCCAAGGCTTGTGATTCCAGATATCAATACAGTTATATATGATTAACAAGTGTGAGAACAAAAAAAAAAAACTTAAGAATGCCTAAAATTATTAGAATAAATAAAAAGAAAGAGCGTTCTTGACAGTTTTAGGATGCGTTAGTAAAACTTGTCAGAGAATAATGTTACTATATCATTTCTCTATGCATTTTGGGAGATTTAGTGGAAACATAACGACAGGTTTTCCAAGAATCTTTAGTAGGTTGTCACCGTGTTCTAGAACATTAGGTGATAATTTGCACTGTTTCAACTACCTGTCCGTAGGGTGATGGTGATTGGCGGAGTCACCTGAGGTGGCAGCCGACGGAAGAATATATTGGATTCTTAGACGGACATCGAATTGGAGTCCTTTATTATGTAAGAGTAACATAAACTTCCTTATGATATATAAACTACGACGCCCTTTGTGGGCATACGGGTGCAAACCAAACCAGAGCCAGTTATTTAAGAAGATTAGCTTCGAGTGTGTACGCAGACCTTGAGCATCTCCGAAGGCCGGAAGCCGCCCATCCAGAGGAAACACCGCTCTGCTGGCGATGTCCAAATGCCGGTGATGAGGTGGAAGACGTCGGACTTGGCGGCGGCCCCCTTCAGCTGGAAGATCTCGTCGTAGTGGGTGATGCACTCGTCAACGAGGACCCGGAGGTCGCCGTCCGGCAGGTGGGCATGCAGAGCGCCCCGGAGCTTCGTCATGTGCTTCTGGTCTTCGTCGAGCCACCGGGCGTACTCCATGTCGAAGAGCGCAGCTCCTGCAGAGGGCCCGAGTTTAAAGCTCCGTAATGGCGTAGAGGCCGCTTTGGTTAGGGTTATGCATGGCTTTTTACTAGTCTGAAGTTGCTATAACTGGGCTGCCATGCGAGGGGATTTTACCTGAGCTGAGATTTCCACCTGCACCACCACCACCTCCACCATGGAAGAGACCCTAGACAAAAAGAGCCAGTTTAAAATTGGTGGGGTCAGTGTTGTACGGTTCTAATACAACACTTTGCTCTCTCTCTATATATATATATATATAGATAGAGAACGACTTGTTGCACATTGTAGTAGAGTGTGCAGCCGTCACTTGTGGCGCACATCTAATAGAGTGTGCGCAAATTCACAAGGGGATGTGGGTGATGTCACTTGTGAATTTACACACACCCAAATATTTCTCATATACATATACTCTCGTTACGCAAACAGTAGTCTGAACCTGTGAACGCGCTCTCTGGAGGTCCTGTTCTATCTGTGTAAGCTTTACTCTACTAGTCTCTAGCTGCTGGACATAAGCCTGCCAAACACATATAGACAAACGCACAGATAAAAGAACAAGGAAGAGCGCATAAGATGTCTCATGAGAGAGAGAAGGGATAGAGAGAGAGAGAAAGAGAGATCACTGGTTCAGTGCTAGTTGAAAGTTGACCTAGTACCTTCTTCCTTAGACGACTCTTCTTTGCGGCCTCTCTATTCTGCGCCAGGCGTCTGAGCGTCTGAGGGAGAAAAGAAAAAATAGAAAAAAAATGGATTCCATCAGATAAATGTTCGAAATAGTAACATGTACAAATAATATCTCAGGGAGTGGAAGTCTTTTACGTCCTCTTTTGGAGAAGACTCCGTCAGTAAAGAGAGGATGAGCGGGATGAATTTTGCAATCACGTGAGGATGAGGTGGTGGTAAATTTTGATATTGTTTAGCCCCTCTCCTCTCTTTACTGAATCTCCTCCAAAAGAGGACGCAGAGAATCTCAGTTCTTTCTCAGACGCACGCAAGCATGTACATGCAGAAACGCATGCAAAGGCATGTGAAAGTGAACCAACACGGCCTTCGTACTGTACATACGAGTTTGCAGTTTGCACTCATACATACACATACGTATGCGTGTATATACACATTCAGAGAGAAAGAGAGATTAGGAGAGAGAAAGGCCAGTGGGGGAAGCTGAAGGAGAGGAAATCCAGGATTAGCATAACCTTCGCGTCCAGTGGCTTGCCATCTTTGTCCGTAAGCTTCCTCTGCGTCATTAACAATGACAACTGGGTCACTAAAGAAACAAGATGGTATCCACAAGTCAAAAGCTCCTTTTTTACTTGTTAACAGTACCCATGGAATAAGGAAATGAATAGGAAATTTAAAGATGTTGAAGATATTGGTGGGGCTTAGATTAGAGCCATTTGGAAGGGATGTGCGTATATACCTAAATAAAACATTAATGTCTAGAGGTAGATCTGAGGGAATATGATGCTCTCCGTGGTACCTCGTCGTATATTATAGATTAATTAATAACTATGAGAAGTATATATATATATATATATATATATATATATATATATGCAGATAAGCAAGGAACAAATGACCTCTTCAAGCTTCGGGTGGACATCATTTCTCTGTACATGAAACTGGAACTAAACATAGAAGCTAAAAGAAGGCCAGACACAGCTACCAGATCATATTGCATTTTTAATGCCAGTACAATCATATCTTTTCTCCTAGGACTTGAGTGCATGGCCATGAAGGAAGCAACTATTCTAATTGATCCTACCATCTTTGGTCGGATAAGGAACTGAGATAATAAATAGGACAGACCCAAACAACCTTGAAGTTAGAATAATGCAGGGTCTTGCAACTATTCATCTCACCTGCAGGTGGTGAAAAATTCAAGCCTCCGTGAAGACTTGGAAAAAAAGAATTTTTTTTCTTTTTTTTGAAAAAGGCAAGAAGAAACAAACATGGACGCCATAACCACTACGAAAGGACAGAAAATTCTGTCCTTCCTTGGAATCTGTGTTGACTATCCACTGTTGTTTCCCCATCTCTTCTCCTCCGAAAGTGGGGGCCGAAACTGTGAGATCTTGAGATGTGGGTAAAACTTTACAAGCTTCCTGGGAGCCGAAGCAAAGACTCCAGCCACCACCATGGTTAAAGACCTAGCTACATGCTTTTATTGTTTTGGGGATTTGGGTCCCTGGAGGTGTGCGTGGACGAGTAATTGATGGTGTAGGGAAGCATCCAAACACGTACAGTACCCATTTTGTAAAGACTAGCTCGGAACCCCTGGCTGCCTACCTTTTCTTGGGGCCTGGTGTGAGGATTCGCTGTTGCTGCTGCTGTTCTGGAGACATCACTGGCCATGGCTTGCTGTTTCTGCTCAGGGGGCTGGCCTGAGGAAGACCTCCTGCTCACTGGCGAGTCCGAGTCCAGCTGAGCGGAAATAGTGGTGTTCTGAGCAGATCCTGAATCAGTGCTCTCTGCTGACTGTGGATTCCCCTATTGCCAGTTTAAAAAAACACAGCAGCAGCAACCACAGCAGAAAAAGAAAAAGGGGGAGCACTATCAAAACAAATCCCGAATGGGGTCTCGAAGAACTTATCCAGACATGTACACGAAGCAAGCAAGGACTACAACAGAACAGATGAACCCCATCTGCCCATTAATTTTTCTTGTCTTCTCCCTTGGTGCTGAGCACCCAGTACTTGCTCTGCCCAAAAACCCAAGTCAAAAAGTCAAGGGTCCTTACCTTGGGCGCCTGCTGAAACCTCATTGGCCATGAGGGGAAGATCTCCAGAGTGGGGGGTGGCCTCCCTGCAAAAAAGGCTGCAACAAGCAAGAGACCGCAGAGGATCAAAAGAAAGCTGCCACAGAATCAAAAGGGAGAGAAAGACCAAACAGTCGGTTTCAAAAGGAACTTATTCCCTTTCCTTGCAGAGGGTTTTTGCAGCTGGGAGGGAGGACGGGGTCAGTAAAGGGAGGGATGAACGGTAGGAGCAAAAGTGAAAAACTACAACCCACTAAAAAGATGGAAAGCTTTCCATCTATGGGTCGATCACACCGTTCAAACTTCCTCCCTTGCATGATTGCCCCCGGTGCAAATGGCCAGCTCCAAGCTAGCGTAGTAGACTCTTTCAAACATATGCGTTAGCTAGCACGTACGGTGCAACACACACACCAACACCTTTGTGTAAGCCTAGCCAATAAGCCGTACTGTGTCTCAGGTGGGAAGGGAGGGTGGGGGAGGGAGAGGCTTCTTGGGTGAGATCATGAACGGAAAAGGTAACGGGGAAGGGAGGCATGAGAGGGATGCTTACGCTTTCTGTCCCCATCAGCTCTAATGCCAACAACTCCTTGCATGATCAGAGCCTCCTCCAGCTCTCCGAAATAAGCAGATCCTTCTTGGTCACTGTTCAACCACCCAAAACAGCACCGCTAGTAAGCACATGATATGATTAGTAACAAAAAAAAAAAAAAGTTATGATCTAACAAGAGTGCTCGACAACACGGATTAGAAGAAAGATAGATAAATGAGACAAAAAAAAAGGGACGAAAAAAGCAAGAAGGTAAGGGAACAAACCCACAAATGGATTGGAATGAATATTGGATTGGATCATATGACAAGTCTTTGCAATTGGTGGCGATCGAGAGGTGTAATCCCATTACGAATTGAGCAATATGTAAGATGACGGTTGTTATAAAGTTGGAAATGTTATGAAAT
Organism: Zantedeschia hybrid cultivar; assembly: GCA_030544215.1. NCBI lineage: Eukaryota > Viridiplantae > Streptophyta > Magnoliopsida > Alismatales > Araceae > Zantedeschia > Zantedeschia hybrid cultivar. Next base: position 18,094,929 of record JARZZO010000014.1, on the reverse strand, counting down.
ATATTTCCACGACGAATCATCCGAAGATCTTAAGCTAGTGGGGGATCGGTGAAACTGATCATGATCCATTTGTGGATTGCGCGCATAAAACAGTTGCCTTCTATTACAAAGGGGAAAACAAGGGTATTTGTCAAATTAAAGAAACAAATTAAACAACTTGAGTAGTTGAAGACATCAGTGGATATTGCAAGGCGCGCGAGGGAGGTAATCCCAATAAAAATTCCCATCTAATTCACAGTTCTGGCAAACCAGCAGATTAACAGGAAATATTAATGATGAAAGGTTAATTAGCTAGGGAATTAAAAGAAGATGTGAGGAAAATACAATACGAAGAAGAATTGAGGAAGAGTACAAGAAATTAGCTGCGGCCGGCATCATGCCATGTACTCCATACGCAAGAGCTTGGCTCGAGGTCGACCCCGATTCCGAGAGGCCAATTTCTCCAACTCTATGATTCGCCATCCCAAGAAGCTTCTGCTCATATCATTCTCAGCTTCTATAGATTCGCCAACCCCTCAAATCTCAGCTTCACCCATAATCTTCATGCGACTGTACGTCGTCACAATATTAAGAATAAGAGAAAAAAAAACCCATACAAATTTTAGAGTAGAAACTAGACACCCACAAGAAATGATGCCGGGAAGATGGGAAAACAAGAGAGGAACACGAGCAGCAGCGACTTACATACCATGCAAACCTTGGTTTTGTGTTTGACCCCGAGAGCAGTATATATATATATATATCTCTTGTGAAAAAAGATGGAGAACAAAGGGATATAGAACCTCCAGGAGAGCCTATGTGGAGGGGCAGCAGCTAGCACAGTGGGATTAGAGCTAGCTAGCTCGCTCGCTTCTGGGTTTGGCAGTTTAGCTTCCTCCCCGCGTCAGTGAGGCAGGTGATCTGGGACTTGACCAGCTTCCATGTGTGTGCCTCGCTTGCCCTCCGAAGCTAGAACTTGGGTTCGCATCAGCCTCCGTGGTAATAATTCCGCTGTGGGTTTCATGCATCGGTGGTGATGCACAAGATCTTGTCCTTCCGGACTTGCCTGTGTGGGGTATAGAGAGAGAAGAGAAAGAAATAAGAGAGAGAAGGCAAGGGGGTGAATAAAGGTTGGGTATTTGAAGGAACCCACTAGAATCAATTGACTCCTACTCCACTCCTTGTAACCGAACCCGTCCGTGCATATTCCCACTGGCCCTGGTTTCGGGTCTTCAGAGATTTCGAAGTACTACTCAACAAAGCTAGCATTCAATAAGGTGCAGACAAACCCTCGAAGTTTTAACACTAAAGAAGAGAGAGGCTATGGGGGAGTTTTTGGCATATTGGCTTTTGTATAATCCCCAAGAGGGGCCTGGGGCCAGGGCAGTTTACTTTAACAACCCAGCCCACTTATTGAACTTTCTCGGAAAACACTGCATTTTTGCCCCATAGCCCTCCCTTCTCTCAGCAAAAAGGATTACAATAATCCCTTGCCAAGCAAACCCACTTGCATTTTTAATCCCCCAATTAAGATGGACTTGTTTGGTATTATCTCTTTGTTGATGGGTCAACATCCTTGCCTTGTCAAATACCTAAAACCGGGTCACACCAAGATTCCTTTCCAGAAACAGAAGCAGCAGGGTCTGGAATGGAGGGGCTAGGTGGTTGCACAGGGGTCAAGAAGCCGTGGTTAAATTTTCCTCTCTTCCCTTCTCGGGTCCCTTCTTCAAATAGGAAAACGATTTTGTGACGCACACATTTGACACCAGGTATATGACACAAATTTTAAGTATTGGCACAAATTTTAAAATTTATATTTGTCATTCATTCACTTTAAAATTTGTGTCGTATGTCTGGTGTCATATAAATATCAAATGTGTGAGTCACAAAACTATTTTTCCTTCAAATATTAGATGTATTAGGATGGTGAATCCTTAATTATTATTGAACCCTGTGTAATTAAACTTCTGAGCATCCCAAGCATGCATCATTTTACTATCATTATTGTTGTTGCCATCGTTGTCCCACTCCTCCTCCCCTTACTTGTTCTTATTATTATTATTGTTAATTAAGCAGGGGGAGGAGGAGGAGGGGGAGGCCCTGCCACTTGATCCAAAGAGGGATGGGATGTCCTTTTCCTAGAATGGGGGCACAAACCACTATTTTATGTTGCAGCCATCTGCTACCACTGTTGGTGAATGCCTCCACAAATAATTCCCTTCAGAACCAATGATTGGCCTAACCAACTTTGTTTCCTATTAAACAAAGGCCAAGGATTAGGTGGTCCAGCTATATATAATCTCTGAGCCTGAGGTTACTATCCAGGTGAAGAACTTCATATTTCTCATATGTGTGATGCCTAATGAGAGGGACTAATCCCCATGGATTCCATTCTTTTTTTGGGGGGGCCGGTTGTTCTTGGTTTGGTTGACGATGTGCTTGCCATGACCAATCCAGACGGGTTAGATTTAACATATTCCGGAGGGTACAACATTGTTAGATTTCAGGCACATAATCTAGAATAGCATATCTAGTATCAATGTAAAGCAGCGTTCCTCCGAAGGAAATCACAATTTTTGTTGGGTTGTGGATGGAGCCTACGGCCATGTCATTCCCCCACATCATCCACCTTTAGATCAGCCAGATCTCTGCATGGTACCATGCGGGAAAATAGAAACTTCTCATCATCCACATCGTTGGAACTGTTCAGATACATACCCATACATCAGCTAGAAATGATTTAAATATCGGGTTTTGCACGTTAGTATAGCTTTTAGGCCCTTTCAGTATGGGATGCATCCCAGGTACTACGTCTCTTTTTGGCTGTTTATATCATTAAGCCCTGATCTGATGTGAGCTCTTTTCTAACCCATGCCCATGATTAAATCCTGTAGCACCTGACCAAGGGCACATCACTTCACACTGTCCGCAGTCTCATCACTACCATACAAGGGAACATGCATGAGTGGAGTAATTAGAAGTGGCATTGAGGTGGGCACATCTCCCCTCAATGTGGGCATTCCATTTGTTACACATGTCTCCTCTGTGTCTGTGTGTCCCCATGGGATCCTGTTGATTGGAGTAAAATGGGGGGACACACCCATCTGGAGGAGGCCCAGTGTGTGGCTGTTTGAAGCATCCCAACCAGCTGCCTTCAAGTAAATGCAAATAATTCACAAATAAAACTATCTTGCAATGGGCCAAACCAATCATAAGGCGGCCAAATTAACCCCTCCTTGCAGTCAGCCGCATCGTTTGAACGAAATCATCATTGCATTGCTAGATTCCAACAAAACAATTTGTCAATGCGCCCATGCTGCGTCGGGCACCGGCCAGTACAGCCATTTATGCCAGAAGAATAAATAAAAGGAGGATGCTGTGGAAGACCCAGCTGGGGGTGGAATTGTTCTTGGCTTTCTTTTTCTTATTGAAGTTAATCATAAGGCACTGATTTGTAAAAAGTACAGTATTTAGCACACCGAATAAAAGGATGCCGCATCAGTACATTACACATTATCTAGCTTTTGCAAGAGGGGCACCGTGGCCTTCTCTTACTCATTAGTATATCAAAGTACGTGTTTGAGAGCTCTGGTGGCAAATTACTTTCCGATTTGTATGGCTACAGCCTATAATCCAAACTTCCAAAAACTTGTCATCTCAGCCAAGTAGCTGGAAAGTGATAGGGGGTGGCTTGAACAAGTCTGCAGATGTTGACCTTTCAATCTTCAGGCTGCACTCCCCAGCAGTACACCCTTTTTTGTTTTGTTTTGTTTTTTGACAAGGAGCAGTACACTCTTTTATGAAAGGCTGGGGAGGCACAAGGATCCTGTTATGTTACATTGCTTACTACTTAGATGATCATGGAAACAGTTCACAATGTTTTGAAAGCCTTTAAAGTAGCGTAAAATATCTGTTCTGGAATCGTTGGTTCTAAAATGGAATCGTTATGATCATCTGATTTTAAATTCACTGGGTTTGAAATTTCCAGCCTTTTGAGTTTTAATAGTTTTGAACTGAAAAGCAAAATCAGATAAAGCAGATATCACATAGACTGAAGGATTTTGAAACTCTGATTATGAAATTTCAAACAAAAAAATTGGCATACTTTGATTTTAGGAATATGAGTAAAACAATGCTTTATGGTGCTTTTTCGAACATGCCAAACAACCTTTGGTGTCGATTGTTGGAAAGAATCCTGCCGTGAGACCGATCCAAACTGATCCATGCTAGAGTGGATTACGATGGTACAATCCAGAAAACCAATGAGATGTTATGTTCCTGAAAAGGCTGGCCATAACGTCTCCGTTTTGTACTTGAACCATAATACTCATACACGTATTTCAGCAAAGATTTGTAAATAGAGCAATCGTTGATCAAACGCCAATGTTACCACAGAGCTCAGAGAAGACATTACTAACAAGTTTTTCCCTTTTCTGCGTAACGGTGGAAACTCACACTGTGGGCCACACGTTGCAGGAAACTTAAGAAGCTTTCAGAAATTTCCTTTCTTAATATGGTGGCTAAGTAAGTCAAATATCTATATATACATATAGGAGATCTAGATATGATTTCAAGCAAAGTCCATTATTTTGTCACAATACGGAAATAATTTCACGCACCTCCAAATCAGTTTTTGTAGAACCAATCTCACGGATCAAAAAAAATAATCCTGTGACACATCTTAGCCAAAAAAACAAAGTTCTTAGCTTCTACATGATTTGAATTCGATAGAAGCCCAACTGAGTTACTCGATTGTTTCGAAGCTTCCAGAGCACGTCTGCTTTCTTATTTGATAGTCGTGATGGACAGCACAGACGAAAACCTAATGAGGTCTAGAGTGTAAAGTGGTTGTTCCAATCTGGCAGCTACACTTGAAGTGAAATCACTTTTAACCTCAGGAATCTTTTCTACTTTCTTTATACGCAGGATCCCTTCCAATACTGGATACGTGTCAAGATCATGTGAGCCTGTCCGAACGTAATCCCCGTCCGACACAGAATAGGAACCCACTAGAACAGTAGAACTGGACCCCGGCCGTCTCTATAAAACTCGGTCAGGTCGAGACGGCTGGGTGACACCAGTTGACAGATTACTTGTCAATTGTTCGTAGACCACAATAACAGAGTCAACTGGTTCAGTTCTTTAACAATGTCTCAGGTTCTTCAACTTACTGAGTTGATATGATGATCACCTTCAATTTTATCTTTAGTATAAAAAATCACCTTTATTTTTATCTTAAATATAAAAAATATTAAGTGAGACTAGTTATAATTAAGTTTAAATTTTTATAAAATTCAAACATTTTCTTATAATCTTATTTTTTACTCTAATTTGGACATTTGGTATAAATAAAAAATAATCAAAATACTACAGAAATAGTTTCTAAGGTTTTGATTTATTTTCTTCAACAAAACAGTTAAAGACCAAAAATGTGTTCAACTACACCAAAGACGTCTTAAAAGGTTCATACTCATTTTGGCTTTCTAGTTTCTAAAATGTTGGACAAAAAGCAGATCAGAAGATGCCAGCCGCAGCACCACCCTATAGGAAGTGCAGTGCGTGTTAATGCCCATGCATCGTCCGATGTATCATCGATGGGATGATCAATGCTATATAATGCCAGTAATGCTTGCTGTACTGCGCACCACGGTGTAAGACAGTGTCGTCCGATCCGCCGAATTGGACAGCACGCAACGAGCTCGTTTCAATTTCTTTTGTTTTTTTGTCAAGATTTTTAGATTTTTTTAGAGCATCCAATCAAAAATCCAACAAACAATACATTCGGAAAGTTTTCAGCTTAGTCCCAAGCCGACTGTATATTTTTTCTTTTGAAAAAAAAAAAATCTTTGAACGTAAACCGAGATGTATACAAATTTTCTTTTTTTACAAAAATACATACAACCAGCTCAGAATTGACACGAACTTCTTGAATGTATCATCAGATTTTTGATCAGACACTCCAAAAAAAAATTAAAAAAAAAAATCAAAACGACCTCACTGACGGCACTGCACGCCGTCGTCCTGCACTCATAAGTCTTGCAGCAAATATTTCTCTACAATTTTCTATCCTACTCTGTAATATATAATGGTCCCCGTCCCACGTAATGTGGATCCTTCTGAAAGCGATTCGCACGGTGGCAATTGAACCTTTACCCCCCAAATAACAACATGGACTTGCTAATGATTGTTTGACCGGAATTTATTGAATAAATGCAGAGCTTAATGGAAAATCCATCCCCTCCGGCCTCTTCGTCCTGTTCTTTAACGGCCTTTTAGTGTTTACACTCTACACTACAGTGTTCACATGGCTGCTGTAGGAACAGGTGGGCCGGCCATCCCCAACATCATCAACCTGGAACTCCAACACACGCCAAATAATGGGAAGACTCATGCAATTTGATGCTGTATTGCATTCTCAAGCTACAAAGAGTCTGCTATTTGTTTATATAACAGAATCTAGCCGGCAACCATCCCTTCAACTTCTGGGGAGACTGCGATGCACTTTGAGTTGTATCACAACTCGCTAATTGTCCACCACATTTACAGATATTGCATCCCCACAGTCAACAGAAGCCCCGTTTCATCAAGGTGGAGTTGATCGACTTAAGGATTTAAAGACTTGGTGAGGTTTCCTGACTAGGGTTCTTTTCGATGTCAACTGTTGGGATTCAGGTTTACGGTTTAGGACTCAGGATTCATGATGGTGCCAGATTTCTATTCGAGGAAAGTTTGGACAGACTACTTACTGGGTAAAATTTGAACTCAATGCAACCAAAGAGTAGCTATTAAAAGTTCTACATTTTGGAATGAGGTTAAATGCAGAAAAAAGCCAAGCTAGCTGGATTTCAGGATGTAGATCTTTTCTAGGCTAACTAACAGCCAAGGAATGAACGAATGCAATCTGCAGTTGACATCGCCTACAATAACTCCATTTCAACTATCAGCGTACAAGATACACCTAATTTACTTCAGAGGCAAAGCTAGATTACTTGCCATGTAAGTTCATAAATCTGTATGGAAACACGTAAAGAAATACTTAATAATCTCAAAGGAAGCTCATGAGACCAAGTTTTAATTCTGACTTGGTTCAACTTCCAAGCGACGTTGTAAAAGTCCACTATCCATGCAAGGAACTAATATTCAACTTTGACCTTGGGATTAAAAATACAATCAGCAGCCACAATGAGTTACAGGAAGAGGATTCAAGGATGACAATAAGGTAGAATATTTATTTCTAATTAACCTACTATCGTCTCTTGGCAATGTCAGGTTTCCGGAAGATGGCCAACTGGCATGCATATCCAAAACAAATCACCAACTCCAAGATATCAAGGGACAGCTGATTTTTCATTATAGAGAAGAATGGAGAGAAATGACTAAAATGTTTACTACATAGTGTTATTTTTAATGACAAGAGTTTTGCAAAAGTAACTTCCAATTCATCCTAATTAAAAAGCTACAGCTATGTTGTACTTGACACCCTTGCTTACATGTTCTTTTTCAGCTAGGAACTTCACACCATCAATTGAGAAATGAGCCGCAGGAGGGGAAAAAATGTCAACAATCAGAACCTATGATCAGGCCTTCCGAAGGTCAATGATGTCCCTTTTCCGTATCACCCACTGCTACCGTTTGTATTCCTCCTCTTTTCCTTTTCCTAGTTCATTCCTTTACATCTTTCCATTTACATTTAAAATTGACCCGATAGCACAAAGAGGTGGAATTTGTCTAAACCCCATACTTATGCACCTTTCTGGACCGAATTATGATCCTCTCTCGTTTCTGAATGAGCATTCAAAGGTTAACTTAGAGCATTCAGCAACTACTTCTCAGGTTTTCTACAGGCAGAAACGAAATGAAAGATAGTATAGTTAGCATTCAGCAGCCATTTCTCACATTTTCTGCAGACATAAATAAAATGGAAAATATGCTATTTAGCAAAACTCTTTTCCTGCAAAAGATGGAAAAACCGATTCTAAGGAACAGGCTTTGCCCATTCACAAACCCACACACACCTAGGAAGTAGCTGTTTTGTACTAGCATTCACTAAAGAAGGTTGACAACCAAAATCTCAATTTTCTCTCTTGTTGCTGACCAATATCCAACAGCAAAGACGAGGTGTACTAAAAGCTGGTACTGAATGATAGCCCCCTGTTTCCAAGAAAACGTCACACTCAATGTTCTGCTAGACAACCACTACAAAAATTTCAGTCTTTCACATTCATTATCAATCGAGCACTTCAAAAATACCTTAAAGCATCTTAAATGAATCAACCATTCTTCGAAGAAGCTTCTATCCAAGGTACTTTCCTTAGAACAAATTCCTAAATAAACTTATCTATTCCTAATAATCCATGACAAGCTTTATTCAACCATCACTACATGCCTCCTTCTAGATATCATTGCACAATCCATTCGTCCATTGTACAGTGAGAAATGTGGGGCTTCACACCCAAAGCATGTGCAGTAATTTTTCCTCATCTCTCACTGTTGCTTTTAAAAGCCTCGTATAACAGCCTGGTTTTTGCCCTTTTTCAATCATAATTTTTCATCCACTCACACTTAAAATTAGATGGCAAGTCTCTTCAAATCCACACACTTGGTCATGTGCTCGGAATTGATACAGAAGCTCCGGTCATCCAATCTTACAGCTGATATATATAGCCGAGACAGGCACTTGCATGGGAGAAGTACCTCAAATGGGTTACATCACATCCTCGTATTATTTCAAAAAGAGTATATTCAGTGTGCACATTCCTTTTCTAGTTTCCATACCATCTATATCCCAAGTCTACATCAGTGCTTTCTTCTTCTCCAATATAAGCAACACAACTTTACCATCAGGGAAAGTTAGCAAAGTACTGCTTATACAGTAATGATAACAGTTAGGAATGGTATTGTTCCTTTCACACCTATAAATCGAACTTGATCAACTCTCTAAGTGTCAGTGAGCTCATGGGTCAGGGTACCCCAACTTTAAGGTGAAGAAGAGGAAAAAAAAAAAGACAGACAAGGGAACAAATAGGACTTCACAAGAAAGAATTCTCCAAAAACACATCCTGCATGCAAAAAAAACTTTAGTGAACTAGTTTAGTTACTAGTGGAGAAAATACACAAACTAACTTTAAAGGGAGGTCAATGGTGTGGAAACTTCAGTGCTTTTTATCCTCTAGTAGGAAGAAGAGTAAGAGCCCAGTCAAGATAGTGGAAATAAGTGGCAGCAAGAACATGTTATTTGAATATCTTCCAAGGTTCTTTCATAACAAGTGACAAGGGTGGGAGGGGGTTGTGCATTTGGGTGGGGGTGGGCACAGCAATGGAGGGATGCCTGTGCAGGCGGGGGAGGATGCTAAAGATTGAGGAAGGAAAGTCACCAATGCCCCAGCTGGGATCCCTTTTGTCCCTGGTGTTCCACATCTAGCTTGAAGAGAACACATGAAATCTTTGTGGCTCTTACTAGTTTGAATGTTAACAGATTTTTAAAGGCATGCTCCGGTAGACGAAGATTATTTATCAAACAATCTGAATTAGGCATCATGTAGTTTATCAAGCATGAGCCCATTTAAATGTTATCGAACATCACCTAAGTCAGAAACTTGAATAACAATGCTCCAACATATACAGAGAATATAATACAGATGTATGGACAGTTAGCTTCAGTGTCTGATTTTAGGAAGAAAATATAAAGTTTAAGCTGAAGCATGATTTTTGGACGTGTAGATCAGCATGTGCAATACACTCTTCATGTAATTGAAATTTAATTGAAACATTTCTTCAATAAATTAAAGTGTGGATTAGCAAGTTTTTTCTCAAATATGTGGATCAGAAATTTGAAACATCAGTATTGTAAATTTGAAGCCTGTCCTTGGCTACTTGCAACTGTCATGATTAACTAAGATTTCATGAGTTGCATAAAGCAAGAACAAACTTAAATGCTTAAGTTCTTAACTAGCTACAAGAAGCTGAAGAACTGTTCCAATTCACCGTACTCAGTGAATAAAATTTTAGCAGTCACAATGTATAGTTAAGATATAAAATATTAGCATAGGATCAATGAATACCCTCATCCCATTACAAATGAGGAATGAAACAAAAAGGGTGCTTATTTCACATTTGCAAAGAATAAATGTTCTTGGCTCAAAAGAAGACATAGTGCCCTGAATGCCTACTGAACCTTTCAGCACATAATAATGGCTAGCGATGGTACCAATGAACCACTTTCTATGCCAATAAGTCAATAACCTAGGCATGTTGACCAAGGCAGCCCTGGGTAGCACAAATCCTTCATGTTACCATATATGCCAATGCATCACCCCATGGGCTTCAAATTCATGACCATCAGGGTGCGAGCCAGTAACGACATGGGAGGTGGGCACAGCTTAATGCAAGTTAAGCAAGAAAATAAAGAGATGTGTGTGTTGTATCAAGTTCAATCTTGACAAGAGAGAATTAGTAACAACTAAACTCTGAAGTTCACATGAGTACGGAGGAAAAAACATGTGTGATCAAAATCATAAAGTCCATTCAAAAGAAAGCAATATCTAGCAATAACAACAGCAAAGTTTAGCCACCCAAGATCATCCACCTTGAACAAAAAATGAAAGGGAAAGAATGAAATCAATTATGCAATTGCTTGAGCTACTTTCTAACCTGACAAAGAGTTAAGACATTCAGGCAAGAGGGCAGATGCAAAGCTGGTGAGATAATATCTGGAATCATTTGCTTGCTTAGAGTAAATCATGTTTTATCAAAACTAGGATTTCTGCCAAATGTTTTGTAAATTCTATTCATACTCAAATTGTACGTCAACGTGCATATATTTCCTCATGAGGCAGATCATGAGTGAGTCGAAGTTGGCCATTATGTGGCATTCTTCTGGGGATTTAACCTCAGAAACAATGCCATGGATGACCAACTTCTTGAGATTCGAGCATCTCTCCAGAAGTCCTGCAACCCAGTGCCCAAAATGCTCTGTGATTACATTCCATCCCAGCTCCAAAACTGCCACATTCTCCAACCGTGTGGAGCCTTGGAAGCCATAATGGGCCAAACCATCCCTTGAATCAAAGCTTAGAGATAGCTGTCGTAGCTGTGGGAAGCAATTGGCAACTGTTTCCAAATCCACACTCTCATCTTCATCATCAAACACTACACCCCAGAGCTTTAATTTTCTCAGTTTAGAGGATTTTGATATCATATGGTGGAACTTCGGCCACATTATGGTGAAATTGCTGACATCTACAATTTCCAAGTGCTCCGTACTCTCTCCAATGTCCAAATGCATGACACTAACTTCATCAATCTTCAGATGCTTCAAGGTCCCCTTCCCAATAAGCTCAAAGAGATCAAGGGTTGAATCCTTTAAGTGCAGGAGTTCAAGACTATCCGCCTCTAATATGAATTTGTCCAGGCTCACTGTTTCGACATGTATGCTCTTCAGTGTAGGGCTACTTAGTTCCATTGTAGCCTGTGAATCTGACATAGCAATTTCAGGACTGATGAGTGCCAAATACTCAATCTTAGGGCAGCAATTAAGCAGAAGACTCAGATCCAAAGCTGAGATACTAACATGGCTCAAAGAGAGGGACCTGAGACAAGGAAACCTCTGGTAACTTGGCTCAACACCAGTGATTGAATTATGTGACAGGAATAATACCTCCAGCTTCTGTCTACCACATTTTTCCAAAATATTGACATTGGGGTCCGTGGGGACATTGTAAAACAAACTGCGCAGAGTTTCTCTGGTGTATAATAGCCAAGCAATCACAGAAGCTGCAGAAAACGCATTGGCATCATCCATAGATATAGAAAGGCATTGCAACCCTGTTGTTTGGAATATAGTCTGAGTTATAAGGATCTCCAAACGGCTGGCAGGGAGATCCCGATACACAGGCCAATCATGTGAATTGAAGAAAAGAGTATGGAGGTGCTTTCTGCAGGCCTCTCGCCATTTCCTACATGTTGCAGAAGCAATCACTACATCTCTGGCTGCTCCCAGATGAGACAGTATGTTTCCAATAACTTCAGGAGGAAGAAATTCCATTGATGATGGGAAAGAAAACCCTAAAAAACAGATATATTCCAACCTAATCCCCTTCCTGAACTTTGAAGGCAATCACATGCATTTGCAGCAATAAATCTCAAAATCTTATGTCTGGTGCATGTTTACAGCTACCAGTCTTCCCTCTCTAATCCCCTAATCAAGATATCATGAAAATAAGTTAAACCTTATAAGTATCCTGAAGCAGAACAATTAAACAGAATGCAATATAAAATGTCCCAGAGAATAGAGCCAAGAAACTACCAAATAATCAAGATCTCATGAAAATGAGTTAAACCCTAAGTGTCCCAAAGTAGAATAACTAAAAATGAAACAGTTTATAGCATCCTAGAGAATAGAGAGGACTACGAACAACAAGATCAGCTTCTAAGGTTGAACAAGTCAATACTTCCAAATCAGACTTGGTAGTCGTCTGCGGATAATTTTATCAAACCATAGAGACCTTAACCCGGTCAACAGAAGAGTACTGCTCACACGCCACAATCCCCCGAAGGGGCGACCAAACCCGTCATGAGGCTGCCCAGCATCCAACGGCAAGTAAATCGATACACAAATCAGTGAACATCGCCCCCTTCCATTGCAGAAATCGACAAAATCACAAAATCTAGAATCCGAAAACTCCCAAACCCTATGCAGAAACGACGGGTTCCGGAAAATTTCCCAAGAAAACAAAGGAAACAAATCGAATATCATCGAATTATAAAACAAGAAACAGAAGCCCTCATACACTAATTAAGACTGTGATCAAGCCACACGAAACAGAGTTCGCCATCCAGGCTTATACGCCCACAGATCGGAAGAACAACAGAATCGCCAAGAAACCACAACCAGATGCCGCGTTTGTACCCCAAAATCTCAGGAAAAAACCCAGTAAAATCGAAAAAAAAAGACATAAAAAAAGGAGCATGCGAGGATATCCACCTTGAAATCTCTCTCTCGCCGGTGGATTATATCTGCAGAGGATGAAAAAATCAAGTGAGGTGGAGATCAGCGGCGACGAGATCGGTGGAACTGGTGGGGTGTAGATAAGCGGATTCCTATCTCGGGTTCTCCGAATGCCGGGGAGTGGAGGAGAGGGGCCTATGGCTATAACCGGAATCCCAGATGGACAAACATGGAATTCGCTTTTATTTATTTATTTATCTTTGGCTTGTCCTCCTAATATTCCACTGGTTTAGACGAGGGGGTCAAGGGTGGGGCGCCGGAAGTGGGCAGTTTTAACTTTTAAGGTTGTGTATAATTCGGTTAAAATTGAAAAATCGAATTGAATCAAATGATTCCATTCATTTTGAGGTCACGTTCGATTCGGTTTAATTTCATAAAATTGTGAAATCAAATTGAATCGAAAAATTGAATAAATTAACTTTTAAATAATATATATTTTATATTAATATTAAATATATTTTTATATAAATACATATTTTTAAATTTTAATATTATATATATATTTAATATAAATAAAATATTTTTTTTTTATTTGAACTGAATCGAAATATTTCAATTAATTTCAAGTGACAATTCTGTTCCATTCAGTTTAAAAAAAAATCTTCCAAAATCGAATCAAACTGAACCGTGCACACCGGCCCACCCTCAGATGACTGGGGCAGTGGGGCCCTTCCGGCCGGACGTGCAAAGTCCTCACCTTTCACACGTGCTACCTGTGTGTTTCCCTTCTCACCGGTGTAGTATCGTCACCGTCCTCCCTCGTTCACGCTGGAGCGTTTCCTGACTAAAGCGTGGGAGAGCTATCCAAATGCGACGTTGCGGTAAGTCGACGAAGAAGTAGAGGATTCAGTGTTATTTCGCCTGCGGGCGGAAAAGGACGCCGTTGCGATCACGGACGGCCCCGCCGGGCTACTGGGGGCAGGTGACCATGTGGGTCCAAATCTGCCAAGCCTTCACCCAGAGGCGGGTAAAAGGTTCGAACTGTTTCTTTATCTCCATTTTTACCATGGTTATTAAAAAAAGATTATTAAATTGTATTGAAAATATCTTAACAGACTAGCAAACGAATATGACAAAAGGATGACAAAATTGTAATATAATAGCACTTTTCAAGATCCGGGCCTTTTGTTCCTGTGGGATAAGGGAAGACCGGATCTTTATTCTTGTGCGATAACTGATAAGGGAAGGAAGGAGCTCCTTTATACATTTATAATGAGTAATACTTGTTATAATATTCTTGCAGCTACAATCACCTGATCGCGAGATCAGATGATGTGTGGGTTTTAAGTTCTGTCATGGTGTCCAAGAGGTGGCGAAACAACTGCATGTTATCTGATCCCGCAATCAGATAATGGTTGCAGCAGCAATGTCTTGAGATATTTCAGAAAATATTACTCCTATAATATATGATAGCTGTGAGGAGATGATCTGCAGTTATCCAATGGCATATGTGCGTGGTAGGACTCAGGATGCAACGGGCAAAATAAAAAACCGGCTTCTTCAAAATCAAGCCTTTGCCCGGCTGAGGCCTATGACAGTTCAAGTCATTTCAATTCGAGTTAATTTGCTTTAATATAAGCATTACGATTGTCTTTGATCGCATAATAATGCACATTTTCATTAGCCTACATGCACATGACATAATAGTTGGACCAACATATGTTTAGCTCAAACAAGATCTCTTTTACAAGTAGACATTGTTATATCTTTACTAATATTTAATGTGTGTCACATCATTTTAAACTTCCAAAGAACGGGAAAGTTAAAAATGCACAAGAAACTTCCAGAGAAGGAGAAACTTAAAAATGCACAAGAATAAAATATATTTTATTCCTCATTCCTAGAACATATAATATCATTCCATAGATGCTTCATTCCTACAATTACATATTATTCTCACATAATATATTTTTATTTTTATGATACATATATGCAGGAGACGGATATAACACGCCCCGAAGTGCATTTAACTTTAGATGCGCCCCTCTTTAAAAACCCTTCACCCCGATTTCAAAAAAAAGTAAAAATCACCAAAAAATTTAAAATATTCAAATACTCTCGTCTAGATGATTTTCCACTCCTTTGGATTCAATTTTCACCATTGGGTCAATGAAATCAACTTTAGCCGTCCAATCTTATTCGTCGTTGTTTAAGGATCAAAATTAAAACTCCAGTGAATGGAATCAACTTTAAGAGTTAATCTGACAAAGTTTTTATTTTTTTGACTATTTTGTCAATCTTTTTAAACGTTTATTTTTTATAGTTATTCGATCGGACAGCTCCTATTGATCGTCAAGATCAGACAGTAAAAATTAAAGTCATGGAGATGTGATCAACTCTAAAGGTCTTATTTAAATATTTAAAAATTTATAAAAAAAATTACTATGGAGAGAGTGGGGTTTTGAGTGGAGCATATCTAAGTTAGATGTGTCCCAGGACTCATTGAATTCTTCTCCATATATATATATATATATATATATATATATATATATATATATATATATATATATATATATATATATATATATATATATATATATATATATATATATACATTTTATTCCTTCAACTTATTTATTATTTCTATAGTACATCTCGTTTTTTTTTGAACCACAGTTTATACCAAAGCAGTGCGACATATTAAATCTGTTCAAATGTAATGATTGTCAATATAAAAGATCTCGTTTGATGTAAATATGGACCCAACAATAGCCCTTTAGCTATCATCTAATTGTTAGGGATGTAGGAGTACTTGCAGTGGAAGGTATCTTTAAACGAAGGAAGAAGACGACGAGGAAGTCGATCCCTACACACGTATGAACCTCGCGAGCACCGGACTAGGAAATGGTGTAACCTAAGCACAATCTCTACTGATTTTCTCTCTCTATCTTACTTGATGCGTATGACTTTATGAAGAGTCGTAGACTTCTTACATAAAGAAGAGAGGCCAATACCATTTCAGCTAAAATAAATCTCACCCATTAAAAGATCTTAATAGACTCTTAATGGGTTAAGTCCAATAACCGTATTCCGTTAACTGACTACCGTATGATGTATTTGTGTGGCCCAATCACCGCAAGTAGACTATAATATTAGGTAAAAATCCAACACTAATCACATGCTGATTGGATGATAACTAGAAGATGTGTAATTCTTTTTTCAAAAAAAAAAATACTAGAGTCCATACCAAATCAATGTTTATACTGTCCGATCCTTAATTGAAAAGTCCAAAAAATTTAAAAACCGATAGCCACCAGGGCACATATCGTACACGCTTGGGCACACCCAAGTTCATACATCCCAGTCAAATGATCATAACGGCAACGCTGAAATTAGTGTGCTGCAGCAAGTATTTCTCTATAATATGAGTAAGCATAGGGGTGTCAGTTGGATCCTTTAGATCCAAAATCCATCCGAATCCGATGCTATAATTTGAATTTGGGTTAAGCCATGATCCGAAAGTTCATATTTTGGTCGGATCGGATTCTATTTCGGATCTTATTTCGGGGCACTTGTAAATCCGAAATAAAAGGACCGGGGCCTAAGTTTTGTGCGTAGTTTCTTTATGCCGCCGCTGGAGTTTGAGAGGGGGCGGGGGTGTTCTCTATAGCCATCAAGGGGAAAATAGCCAGAACCTAGATGGGAGGAATAATATTGCCAACCTGGCCCAGTTCTAGGGCAGCGGCGGCATCCACAACGGCTGTAGCGGCATCGGCGGCGGTGGCGTCTTCCACGGCAACGGCAGCGGCGACATCCACGACGGCCACGGCGGCATCAGCCGCAGCGGCAGCGGCGATGGTGGCGTCTTCCACGGCAGCGGCCGCGGCGGCATCCATGACGGCCGCGGCGGCATCCATGACGGCCGCGGCGACAGCTACGACGGCCGCGGCGGCATGTATGGCAGCGGCCGCGCGGCATTGACGGCGTCTTCCACAGCAGCGGCAGCGGCGGCATCCACGGCGGCCGTAGTGGCGGTGGCGTCTTCCACAGCAATGGTAGCGGCAACATCCAGGGTGGTGGCGTCTTCTATGGCAGCTGCAGCGGTGGATTCCAAGGTGCCTGTGGCTTCCACAGCAATGGCAACGGCGACTATAGAGGAGGCTACGACAACCGTGCCGCGATAGGGGCTGCTATGGCCACCGAGGCAGCAATCATGATCGCAGCCATGGCAACGGATCTGACTGCTTCCCCATGATCCACCCCCCTCCACCTGTGTCAGAGGTTCGCAGCCTTCCCCATTGCCTTCCCTGCCCAGCGCCATGAACCCGATGGCAAACCCTAGGAAGGAGCGTCAGCCATAGAGTCATGCGTCTCACTTTCCGGGTCCATCCGAGTGGGATTCGAATTCGATCCGATTTAGATAGGAATTTCGGATCCAGGTTCTAATTGGATCAAAGATTTCAGATTTCAATTCAGATCTCATAAGATCCGATCCAAATTCGACCTGTTGACACCCCTAAGTAAGCACAACTGCAATATCTGCATTGCAGGAACGTATTATTCTTTCAACTTGAATGCCCACCGTCAATTAACACTTGGCCCGTTAAAAGGCCCAGTCTAAGGGTGACTCACTTTTATGAAGGCCCCTTGTGCCACTCAAACTCATCATGTCCATTAGATCATGGACTCACCTTTATATACTATTTTTTTAACATATGGCACAGTGGTTAAAAGTCTCAAGAATATAGAATAACTCGGATTTGAAATCCACAAGAACCTCCAATTTGAGAGATATTTTGTAAAGGTAAAATTTCTACTCTTTAAAAAGTGAGGGACCAACCCGGACAACTTAGACGACCAATCTCATTCCTAACAAAGGAACAGATCAAATCCCCGACTTCCCCAAAAAGTAGGCAGGGTGGTGTCTACGAACCACCCTCGTACACTATTACACCTGCAACGTCGACACCACCGCTGCCGTCCAACAGTACTGCAATGCCCCAACGGCAACGTGGCAAGTACTTCTATATACGCACCACTACTGCCGTCCAACAGCACTGCAATGCCCCAGCGGCAACGTGGCACGTACTTCTATATACGCGCATGTGGGCAGGTTTATCCTGAACCCGAACCGCAACTTCCACCCAATGCACCGCCAAGCCTTTTACCAGTGAAGTTCTCGATGAGAGGTAGCTGTGGAGGATATTTCTGATAAGTATCTGGAACAATACACCGTCGCCGTCCGTGCGAACGACATTTCACTTAGGGGCTGTTTGTTTTATTGTAAAACGTTGTAAATCACCGATTTTAAAATTATTGATTTTAAAATAAGTGAAATTTTTTTGTTTTATAATCAGAAAATATTTGCTTGGTTGTTTGTAAAATAAAATAAGATGAATACTTCAATCTTCTTGTTTTAATTTACAATGAACTTTTACTGTAAATCAAAACAACAGAATTGGACTGTCAAGTTGACAGACAAGGTCCAGACAAAATTTTACTTTACATTATTTTACATCATATCAAATAATTGAAAATACTGTAAAATAAAATAATTATTTTAAATTTCATTGTCTTACGCTAAAACAAACAATCCTTTAATGCGCCGTTAACTTTTCACTAGAACTTGTCGATAAGGGTTAGTTGTGATTTGTGAAAAGATGCCTCTGACAAGTAGCTGTATCGTTACACGATACACAGTGGCTGTATGTGTGACTAAACAGTTATTTAAATACCATTATCCATCTTTTTCCAGATTAAAGTGAGATCACAAAACGCCAATTCTCCAGACGTGCAACGTGTATTTGTAATAGTTTTTGATTTCTCGATTAATTAGATGGAGTTATTGAGCAGTTTGAAATTATCTCTAATTTTGAAAGATCTTGCCTTGATCACCTATAAATATCTGTTCCAGTTAAAAATAAATAAAACATTGTTAGCTTGACCGGATTTCTTCCCCACTTTTCTTACCCCTAATAAAGAAAGAGTCTAATTCAATGACTTTTTTCACACAATCACAGGTAAGAGTTCCATTCAACCACATAAGATAGATAAAAAAAGTGGAGAAGAAATTTCATCATCCAAGTATTTCCCAAAAAGGTAATTACTTTTAAAGCTCTTTCCGTATTTAGATTGGGTGATGAATAATGATGGTTGTCTCTGTCAAGACTTTGATGGAACCTATATGATAATGCCTACACTAAAAGACATTTTCTTCTACATTAGAACAATAAAATGTTCAGCATTATAGCGTAGTGGGACCTCCCTCCAAAGGGGGAGGTCTCGGGTTCATGCTGCTCCGGTGATAAAGGCAAACGATAAATCCTAGCTCTGTCGCCTTCTTAGGCGATTATGGCGTCCCTCTGGACAGTACGTGTGCATATATCCTCTATAAGAGGAATTTTTGCTCTCTGGCAGTTTCGAACCTAGCTCTTTTGAGCTGTGCTCCTACCAGCCATTAGGTTACCGTGATCCCCAAAAAAAAAATCAATAAAATGACTTTATAATAATGACGACAATCATCCATCTCAAGTACTCAATTTGAACTTGTCAGATCACAGTCAAAGGTTTGGATTTTTACTACTGCTTCACAGTGTTGCTTCTATTTTGTTGGGAAGGGTCTCACTTATACGTCGTTCTCCATAAGGAGCCAAACAGGACAATGGACAATATTTACAACGTTTGTGATTGTCCGCGAACAAAAGCTTTGTCCATCCGAACCTAACCCATCAACGACCCATTCTAACCCGGAGGATCTTGCTTATGTGTAAAAGCAAGCAAAGTAAATGCTCGCTCTCATACGTCTCCGACCCCTCTATTGGAGCGGAAGGAGCCTACCCTCCTCTCCGGAACACTCGCCGGAATTTTTTGGCAAATTATTTACTGGCTTCCTCGACAGTTGCAGTTGCAGCATCGTTTGTCGTCGACGTTTCGGTTAAGGGGAGTCTCCGACAATACCTCCCCCCCCCCCCGCGACGTTTCTTCTTCCTTCTTGTTTCTTTCCTCATCTGGTTCCCTTCTAATCCTTACTCCTACATTACTTCTTGCTCCCTCCTCTTCCATCACCTTTGTTAGCCTCCCTTCATAGCTTAACCTACTACTACCTCCTTCCTGCTGTTTGAACTCCACCCCCTTCCCTATATTCTCCATTCTTCCATCCACCCGGTTCCCTTTGCACCCTTGTTTTCTTTTCCATTTTATCTCGGGTAAGCCCACAGGGTTCTACCTGTGGTTTCGCTCCCCCTACCTGGTGAGATTCCGGCGATTCCTTAGAATCTTGCCGATGACTTTCTATTAGGCATATCCATTTGTGTTTCTATTCCTCCTTGTTTTGATGCTTTTTTTTTTCTTGTTTGAGGTGAAGCCCCTTCTTTTGTGCAAGTTGGTCAGTCCGATTTCAATGTCCGGTGGTGCTCACTGGCGTTAGGGGATTCCTTGGCTAGATCTTTGTTGATCCTCTCCTGCGTCCTTAGAGATTAATGGTGGTGCTCGAGATCTGGTGCTGCTTCCATGCGTCCTCCGATGACTGCAAGCCCCGAGTCCAACCATATTTCTACTGCCTGTACGTAGCTGCAGCATTTCTCTGATGTTTCTCGCCGTCTTCTCCATGGATATCCTCCAAGGTCTTCCAAGTAGCTCCAAGCCCGCTGGCGACTCTCCAACGCAGGCTTCGGTGACCGTGGATGAGCTATCTATTGGTCTTGTACTACTAGGTTCTAGCTTTTAACCCTTACTCTTTGCTTGTGACGGTGATATCCACCGAACTGCCACGCCCCTAGAGCTGGCTTCTATATTGTTTACTGTACCCATGCCTCTGCTTCTTTTAGTCCTTCGTTCTACTTTGTACCCTCTCTGTATCATGTTTTAATTAATAGTAAATGCTTTATTGATCAAAAAAAAAGTGCAAAAGCACGTTAAGTTGCCATTACGAGCAGCAGAAGATAAAAATGAAAATACAACCTCGAAGCAATAGACGGCTCAAACTGTATCATCTAGTTATTGCTTGATGCAAGAATAACCAACAGTAAATATCAAGAACCAAAAGACAACCCAACCACCCAAGTGCAGGGGCAGTAGCCGCTAGCTTCCACTGGCTTGGCTAGGCGTTGATGGCATTCTTATAAAACTGAAGGAACTTATCACTCTGGTTTCTTCACTAGCTTCAATAACTTGCATCACCAAAGAACTTGCATCATAAGAGAACGACAGCGTTTCAAGAACCGTCTTTCTACACAAGCTAAGCTATTAGAAGCTGATATATGAACGTTGACACGGCCAGGCAATGCGACTTTCATCCCTAAAGACCGAGCGCAAAAGTATGTCAACCAGATGATTGAACATAAAACTAGGGAATGAAACATATGGAACTATCTAAGCCATCTCCATGAGGCTACAGTAGCCGAGGCCAACAAATTCTCCAAATAAATGAGAATTCTGTAAATTTCTTAAGCAATTATCGCATAAATGACCAAGGAGTGGCAATTTTATAGACACATTTCACACATCCGAACAGAATCTTGACAAAGAACTGGCTGGGGCCCCACATTATTCACCGACGGCTATGGTTGCCTGTTCAGAGAACTGTCTCACCACAGAAACAAGCATAATCCAGCTACCCAACAGCCTAATCAATGCTCCCACAAGAAAAGAAGGGAAGTAGGCGCACAAAATCATCGCTATCCGCCAACACCTACTAGAGCTTTAAAGTGATCTGAAGTCTAACATGTGCCCAGCTCATGTTCCTGGAAAGAAAGGGAAAGAAGATATTTTCTTGGCAACAATGAGACCAATTGTTCCAGCCATGCATAACCATGCATTAAGCTACTGCTGCATGACAACAGGGATTCCCACTTCTCATTCCAGGGAACTGCAATAACTCACTCAGGGAAGGTGGGGAAAAAAGTGAAGGAAAATGAAAGGATCCTATAGAACTACAGAGATGCCTTCCTTCTTGGAGACCTTGTTTCCTGGAAATGCATTACGAGAAACATCAACTAGTGCCTTGAAACTGTAAGGCTCGTGCATTGACAATTCTGATAGAACTTTCCTGTTCAACTGGACGTTCTCCTTCATCAAACCATGCATGAAGTTACCATAATTCACCTGAAATATAGCCCAACAAATTAAAAATCAGAAACCAGGTCACATGTTTATTGTTATCAGTGTCAATATAAACATCCACAAGATACACAACGCCAATATCAATATCCATAATTGACTCAGAAAAGGGAAAAAAATCAAATTAGAAACCAGAAACAGAATCACATGGTTCATTTTGTCCACTGAAGGTGGACCCTTGTGTCCTGTCAATGGGGAATGACAGGGAGGGTGGGGGAAGGGGGTGGAGCCTCTGGTGCCGGAGGAGGGTGACTGACGGGTTGGGTTGGAGGTTCTGACTTTGTTGTGTGGGTGGTTTTTTTTTTTTTTTTCCTCCTTTGAGGGGGAGGTTGTTGTTGTGGGGTTTATGGGGTGGTGCTTCTGTCCATAGACATGTTCCAAAGGAGGTCATCTAAGTCCGGTCCAGTGTGGGTTTATTGCATGAACAAATCATGTTGATACAACAAATTAATAGAGTATATTACAAAGTGGAAAAAAGTAAAGGAACGAATCACAAGTTTATGACACATAATTTGTTGTGCACAACAGGAGAACCACAAACTCATCAATGGTTAAGGGCAGACACTTGTTTCCAGTCCAAAAACATGAATTTAAAATTGACACTTTGTAGTTTGTAGTGCATGTGATATTAGCAGATCTATGTACAGAAATTGGCTCGAGAAGCTAGATCCCCCATTCTCTTCTCAACATCAACTACCGATGCATCAAATAAGTGATTGGTTTCTTCAGGGTTGAATTCACTGCAAAGTTTGCAAAGGACTGGCTTAAAAAAAAAGGAAGAATGAGGGTAGAGCTAGTACTTCTATTGGTTCAAATGTAATTTAGCCCAACATACTCAAAATAGAAGAAAATCACTTGACTGGCATTTCTATACATGATATGGACTCCACCAAAGCATTTCTTTGATCCCTAGCCTGATATGAAGCTCTAAGCACCTTCACACAACAAATACCATAACATTACCCTTTTCAAAAAGTTGAAACTAACTGGTAAGTGTCATTAAATCTTCAAATCTCAGTTTAAATACACGATCAAAATGTTTTTAGGTCGAGTTTTTCACAAGCAAAATGGGATAGAATCACCAATAACGTGGTAAGCACAATCTATGGGAGAGAGAAGAGAGCAAAATAAAAAAATCGATATTTTTGAAAGTAGATGGTATCACAATTGTATCAAGTGAAAAAGGAGAATGTACAAGTACAAAAAGTGTGAGCTCTCAAAAAAATCCCTCTATATGGAAGACCACACCAAGGTGGTGTATCACAATCGAACCACCCAAATAAATAAAAAAGGTGAATTGAGCTCATTTACACTACCAAGAAGCCTTAGCCCATTTCTGCACCCTATCAAACAGGAAGGAAATTATCCTCTATGGGGTCTTGGACTCGCAAAGAAATAATATATGGATCATTCATATTTCATACAGAGTCCCAGTTACGTGATTCATTGTAAGAAAATTGTGAGCATACTCTTTTAATTTGTGCAAATTATCACCAGATGATGTCCTGCAATTTAAATTATGAACCAGTAGCAGTCCGAGAAAGGGGCATTAGACGGGGTTCGGTCATGGCCTTGATCCCGAGGCTTTACAAATCCTACCATTCCTCTCTCCTGCAAATCGTCTATAGATGTAAGGACCCACTTAGAAAAATTATACAAAGTATTATTGCGCCTTAATTGGGCCTTAAGAAATGGGCCAAGAAACACCTCAAGAACAGACCCAATATGAGCCTTAACAGACTGAAATGATCAGTCCCTAGCTGGGCCATGTGATGGACCCCTATTGTACCCTGTTAATGGGCCTTCCAGAAGGCCCACAACCCTAAACCACCTCAGCCTTCCACCTCCTCAACCCACCTCCTCTCACTCCTATAAGTAGGGGTCACCCCCTACAGTCCTATGTGCCAAAGAAGGGGGGAAAGGTGAGAAAGAGAGAAGGCAGTAAAATGAGGAAGTAGAAGAGGAGAGAAGGAAGCAGCAAGGCAGTGGCAGGTGACAGCAGTAGCTCATGGCAGAGGTTCAAGCTTCAGGTTCGCCTTTTAGGTAGGGTGATACTTCCCCTACTCTTCCTTTAATTTAGAATTAGGACATTAATTTAATTAGTAGTTTAGATATGTTTTTTTATTATGTTTAGGTGTAGGATTTAATGTTGTTTCTAAGGAGAAGCTCTATCGGTTTCAAACCTAGATTTATCCTTTTATGAAGATAAAGAAATGATTAAGCTTAATGATCTCATAAAAGATGCTTTAGAAGTTTCATTCCAAATCACACGTATAATTATGTATCATAGTTACTATAAAGACATTGTCATTGAGCATTGATTTTCAATTCAGCATACTTAGGATTAAACATGAAGATGAATGATTATTGTCAAACTACTATTATGCTGCAATAAGCATCATGCAATGATCTGTGATTTAGTTATGTTTATGATTTATATTGAATAGTTTATGAATTATGGTCAGTATTAAACCTGCTAATCTACTATATTGTACATAACACCCAAGTAAAGTATAGTCATCTCTCAGTAGGGGTGAATGTTAAGATTAAATACCTCAAAGTGGAGGTTAAGGCAAATTTTAAAGAATAAGAACCAAATTAGGGACTGGACACTACAAGAAGAGTTATTAAGTGTTGAACATTTTCCGAACACTATAAGAGAAATGATTTCACTTAATCAGTGAGAAGGGCCTAACTAAGAGTTGTCCCTTGGGGATAGGGGACTTGGGTCATTGCTCCTTAAGATGTGTGCCGAAGTTGGGCACGGAGCATCCCTTTTGCATTTTAAAGGGGTCTAGAAGTCCAAACTCGGAACATGCCAACTTAGGGCAGCGGATTAAACGACCACGTTAGTGCACTCAGGGCACCTAGGACGACGTAGTTGGGGGCCTACATGTTCCAGTCAGCCTAAGATTGCTGAGTAACCTTGCTGAGCAATTGAAGCCTATGGTGGTGGTTATCTCCATTACTTCAAAGAAATGAAGTGAGTCACAACTAATATAGACCAATCAACTTCTTTAAAGAAAGGACAAAGAGTCAAAACAAAGTCTTTGGCCTTGGCTCCACTTCACATGATCAAAAAATTCTTAGAATCAAGGTAGGCCAACACGGGGATCGGACTCGGATCAGTCCGATCCCCATCGAGTGGATCAGCCAATCCGATCCGATCCCGGAGCGGTCTGGCCGAGTCAAATAAAAAAAAGAGAGAAAAATAAAGAAGAATGATAGAGAGACAAAAGGTAGAGAGAGATATGTTGAAAAGAGATTAAAATCTTATAGAGAGAGAGGGTAAATAATAAAAAGAGAGAAATGTTAGAGAGAAAAAAATGATGGAAAAAAATCGATGTAGTCCGTCCATCCCTTAGAGAGCTCTGGAGAGCAAGAGAGCTTTGAGTTTGAGTATGAGAACTTAAAGAGAGAGAGAGAGATTATATAGAGAGAATGAGATTTTAGAGAGAGAAATGAAAGTTTGTGTGAATGAGGGAAAAAGAGGGTGGGAGGGGGGGTTTATAGGCTGTTGAAGGGGCTTAGAAGCCCCTTCTAGCCGAATGGGTTCCCAACAGCTAGTTTAGAACTAGCCGTTGGGATCCTAGATCGGCCGATCTAGTCCAATCTGCTGTCCGGATCGGCCGATCCGGTCGATCCCGGTTCCAGCTCGCTGGGTCGGGGGTCGGGACTGGATCGGTGCGGCCAATTTCCGATCAGATCAGCCGATCCGATCTAACCCCGGCCGATCCTGCACACCTTGCTTAAAATATAAGTATATGCTATCTTTCATTTATATATATACATAGAATAACCCTCAAGACAAAGAAAGAACTTTAGTTGAAGATTAAGAATAGCCTAAGATATGAACAATGATTATGTTATATGTTGATTGTTATTTAAATAACCACATCATGATCATTTAATTTCTATTTAAGCATAGTACAATCATTTAATAAGAAAAGAGAGATGATGCATGGATGATGTAGGGAGCAAATGATCCCTATTGAGTCTAACAATGTGACTCGTGAATTTTTTTATTAACATTTTTCAAGGGAAGGATCTCAGCAGTAAAGGAACAGTAGTGCGGCATCAATTTATTTTATTATTCATGTTTCCATGTATAAATGTTCTGCTTTGTTCATTACTACAGTTTTGTGCCCTACTGAATGGTCCCGCAAGTAAAGTAGATTTGGACAATCCACTCAAATCTGGGTGACAGGTGCCACAGGTCTGCATTTTTGAAACATTAAATCATTTAAAAATGTGGGACCATTACAGTAGAGTTTCATGCAAAGCCAGCCACAAAACTTTGCAGTCTCCCTTGACATCCTATCACCAGCTCCAATCCATCATAAGCCTCTCCACATCATCCCGAACCCAATGCACACAATGAAGTTAGTCAAAAAGCAGCTGCGACTCACCATATAGTGGCAGCATTTTGAAAAAAAAAATGTCACCAGGACAATATCTATGAACACCATTGCCCAACCTAAAGCATTAATTTTTATCCTCATCACCAGAAAAGAAGCTATACAATTTAGCGATGAAGCACAAATTCCAGTACTCCCAATTTCCATTCCTCTATCCTATTAGTTTCTGCGTGAAATCATGAAGCAAGAAAGGGAGAAGTAACACAAGCAGGATGGGAGCTGGGCATGAACTGTTGGTTCAACAGCAGGATAACTGAATCCTACTTCCATGTTTCACCAAAGTTATGCATAATTTCAATAGCTTGTGGCAGCTCATTCAGATTCCAAATGTGTGTGTGTATATAGATATATAACGGATCAAATGAGCCCCCCTCGAAATCCTCTTCTCCCCATGATTAAAAAAAATAAATAAAATTCATCAATAATTTTTAAATATTCAAATAGGACCCTTATGGTTGTTGCCATCCCTAGCGCTTTGATTTTCATCATCTGATCTTGAAAATCAATCAAAGCCATCCGATCGGTTACATATCAAGAAACAATGTCTAAAAATGTTAAAAAATAGTCAATAAATAGAAAATTCGTATGATTAACCCTTATGGTTGATTCCATCCCTTGGGGTTCTAGTTTTGATTCACAACGAAGGACACATTTGATTGGATGGATATTGTTGAGTTTTTTGATCTGATGGTAAAAATTAAATCATAAGGGGTGGAAACTAACCGGGAGGGGGGGGGGGGGGTTATTTGAATGTTTTTAATTTTTTGATGATTTTTAGTTATTTTTTGTAAGATGGAGACGAGGGAGTTTCGAGGGGGACTCATCCACATTAGCTGAGCCCCGGGGTTACATATATATATGTGTGTGTGTGTGTGTGTATACACACATATATATACATATATGTAGATCCTTTAGTTGATTTATTCACAATTGTTGGTAACCGTCCTACCTGCTGAGAATATTTCCATTAGAGCTCTGTCTTTCCTGTTTAATTGGTCAGAAGGGCTTTTAACTGAGTTGAACAGTGGAGCAAAGCAGCGGATATTTGTAATCCAGACAATTCTGTAAGTGTTGGAGAAGGCTCATCGATGGAAGAATATTATTAAGTGATGGTTTTTTTTATCTTTTCTGTTTTATTGCCTTGATAAAACAATGTCTCTGTCTTTTGCTATCTTTGGGGTCTCGTTTTGCCTGAGACCTTCTTTCTCATTCTCTTTGGGATTTTTCTCTTTCTTGATTCCCTGTCGGGCTCTTGTTTGGTCTGATGTAAGGGATCCTTTCTTGATGTACTTTGTAAGCATTCTTTTTATTCAATGAATTGTGACACTGTCACTTTCCCCAAAAAAAATATTTTGGGTGTTTCAGTAGAGTCCTGGACTAGGTATTAAAGCAGTTAGTCTGTTTTTATTTTCTTTTCTAGGATAGGAACCTCTCCTATCTAACTGATTGTACCTCCTCAAAAAACTGTCTTACCTGCCAAGTAGGCATAGAAAGACATACAGCAAATCCTTAAAAGAGAGAGTCCTAAAACATCCCATCAACTTATATAGCCAGGCCAAGATGTAAAAAATGTCGACTTTGTTGCTAGGTTACCGACCAGCTAGGAAAAGTTGAGCAAATTTATCTAGGGATTCGATTCCCCCAAATGAACAAGGACTTATGATGTCATTGATTGGTCTTATCCAGTCCAGTGTAAATAAATATTGAAAATCAACATAAAAAATGACACTATCAACCAGCGATACTGCCTACGAGAAAAAAATGTGTTCTTTTATATATACCTCGGACAAAAAAAAGGAATAATTACAACCTTGATAAACCATTTCGAAATTTTAAGAAATGGAGGAATAGACTTTGCAAAAGCAAGATAAGAAAAACTGAAAATGCTATGCTGGATATTTTGGCAGGCCAGAAATGATGGATGTTCGACTTTGAGCCAAAAGCTGGGATAAGAATGAGTATTCAGAGTTACACACAGCATTGGGACAACTGTAGAAACAGGTACGGGGAAAATTGTATTGGGAGACTTAATTAAGAGTTCAGTCACTTTGTTGTTAAACGCCCTCTCAAAAATGTAGCTTGACTAGCTTCACACACAATTTCAAGTTTCTCTCAAAGGATTCTGCATATCCCATCTGCCGAAATGTCCAGCATGGCACTCTCTCACATCCTAGGCCAAACTTCCCGGCAGTAAACGTCTAATGAAGAGATGCTCTTACTTGTTCTAAACTTGCTAATAAAACCTGATGACATGATTCCAATTCAAATTTTCTTTATACGTGTATGTATACATGCAAATATATTCGCACTGAGAGAATAAGCCAGTCCCTGTGCTGCTATTTGGGGCATGGAATGCAGAATCGACCGATCCCGATCCGGATCGGCCGATTTAGATCGGGATTGGCAGGTCCCGATTCCGGCCGATCCAGGCCGATTCCAGCCGATCCGATCCCGATTTGGATCGGGATCGGCGGGTCCCGATTCGGGGACCCGATCCGATCCAGAATTCCTTGATTTGGGGCCTTGGTGAGAACCCACTTGACCTAGCTGCACAGACCAGCCATGGTCCATGTCACATCCACAGGCACAAGATTGAGTTCACCTAAAATACATATATTAAACAATTTCTAGATTTAGACGATGCATTTGATATATACTTACCCTCTTCCACCTCAACAATTCCACTACTCCCACATTTTGGGTTGACCCCTGGACAGGAAATACAACCCAGAAGAATAAATTTCTTGTAGTTATATACAACAACGAAGCAATGAAAAAGATGGCTATTTCTGTAAGACTATGGATTCAAAAGGGAGCAACAATGTGGCTCCCACTTTTCATAACAGAATGATGGATGATGAAGTGCAGCGTGGCGGAGTTGCTTCATTGCATTAAGGGGCGGTAATTTCAGGTTCTAAGACAAAGTGACAGTGGATGGGATGCTATGAAAAGCTGAGAAAATCGAGATCCCTTCGAGAGAAATCGAGTGACAATAGTACTGGTCAGTCTCAGATTCTTTTACGTGGAGAATTGAGCCACACATATTACAAACCCGTGTCTAATTTTGGTCCACAGGAGCTGTATATGAAAGAAAATTGCTTTTGTGTATTGACTCCCAATTTGCCTATGCCACATATCACAAGAAATATGGAATATATTTCAAGTTATGAAATTTCAAAGTATAGGCAGCATGAATGGCAATCCAATGTCTTCACTGTATAGGAAGGATTTTTCAAGAGAACTGTGAGAGAGCAAACGTAAGAAGACTTTTAAATTTACTTTTACAGGAGAATATTTTGAAGACAAGGAACGAAAATAAATTCCAGAACAAGAGTAATGAAATGTGAAGATAAGCATAGATGATAAAATGA
The DNA here is from genome assembly GCA_030544215.1 of Zantedeschia hybrid cultivar. Taxonomy (NCBI): domain Eukaryota; kingdom Viridiplantae; phylum Streptophyta; class Magnoliopsida; order Alismatales; family Araceae; genus Zantedeschia; species Zantedeschia hybrid cultivar. The sequence continues at coordinate 18,065,098 of JARZZO010000014.1, read as the reverse complement.
ACGACATACAATGGAGAAATATCACAGAAACATAAGGCAGAATAGAGCTGCTGAGATAAAATATTTTACTTTTTGGTGGGTACTGAGCTACACAAGTACGAAGTGACTTTGAAGGACTGACGGTTCACTTGGTGTTACAATTGATCTATCTCACTTCATCTTATGGATGACTTTTCAACCTCCATGCCTTATCCTTTTTTTCCAGGTTGCAAAGAACCTGGCTTCGTCCACAAACACTGGGTAAGCTTAACTGGTCAATTGCCCCTGAAAGTATTGACCTTTGATTTACACAACTGATGCTTTACCACTGAGCTACAACCATGGCTTTTTACAGTATGATTGTATCTGCTAATTTAACCCTTCTAATCTATTGGAATATGGTGCCTCCTTTTGATGAAAAGACATTACCACTTTCCCCAAAAGTACAAGTATGTATATGTCATTTAACTCCAGTTATCAGTTATCACTAGGAATCAGAACCTATTGTTCCTTATTTGAGTAGGAAATAGATATCCTGAATCTAGTGTCTCCAGCTACCTCCCAAGTCTCTTCTCCACACAAATGGTTCAGGGCTCATCTATATATATCCCTCTCCTACAAACGTTCCTTTTGTCTTGAGTTTCTCCTCCTATGGATCCCAAATGGAGCATTTAGCATCATTGGTAAGTGCATGTTTAAGATGTTTCTTCTTTCCTACAGCATGCTCTTGGCATGGAGACACATCTACATATGCACAAAAAAGTGAAAGCACCATTGCCTATTGTAGCATCTTCAACTCTCTATTCACTTGAGCTCCCACTAATACATCAAAGAACTCTTCTCCCAGTTCAATTGGATGATTTCTGATAGCTGTTATTGTCATTGTGAAACAACTATCCCATTGGATTCTTTATATTTAATGCTATGCTCCAACAATTGGTTTCAGTAGGTCACAGAGTAATAATGAGGGACTGGATAATACACTGGCAGCCAGCAAAAAAAAACTCAAATTTTTTAAATATCTGGAAATCCAAATCATAGTGAAACTCTAACTAACTAATGGGACAAGGCTTGTTGATGACAATGAACGATCCCTCCAGTTAATGATATCCAAACTTCTTCCCAAAGAGGGGATCCAATGCTCTCCATTTATCAAATTTATAAAAGAGCACACACACAATGTCACAAACACACATATACATTTATATGTGTGGAGAAATGTTATTATATGGCCAGCCCACTTGGTGTCGTCTAGCTTTATACCAATGTACGTAGAAAACAAAAAAGGAATTGGGGGCCAGTGCTGGTCAGGACGGGCGATCGAGCAGCTAGTGTACTTTGCCAATCCCATGCTTTGGCACTTCTTCTTTTGTTGATCGGAACCATCTGACGAAGATCAGACAGCCCCAGCTACTTACGATCAGAGTGACCAAGTGGGCTGGCCATGCAGAAGCATTACCCTATACATCATACACGTATGTGTTTATATATTTATGTATGTGTGTGTATCCGTATGTATGTGTGTGTGTGTGTATCTATGTCTCGTAGTTGTCAAGGCGGCAGCTAGGCGGTAAGGTGCTTTTTAAAAGCCCAGGCATCAATGTGCCTTATTGGGTCATGAAAAAGGCAGCCAAAGGCGCCGCCTAGATGGACTAGGCAGTCCAAGGTGCCGCCTAGGTGGGCCAGGCAAACCAAGGCATGCCCAGATCCTTATTTTTTTTATATTTGACCCTTCCATCCCTACTCTCTCTCTCTCTCTAATTTTTGTGTTAAAGTCTCTCTCTCTCTCTGTTCGTGTATTTTTCATGTTAATGCCGATGTTAGTCTCATATTAAGTAAGTTGTTGGTACTATTTTCTTGTCATATTAAGCAGCTTATTGCTACTATTTCCTTTTATGAGTAGTGTCATAATACTGTGATTTTCTTAGTTGTTTCATCTTAATGTCAATATCTCTCTCTAATTTCTTGTTAATATCAACATTAGTCTCTCTCTCTCTATGTAATTTTCATGCAAACGTCAATGCTAGTCTCTCTCACATTATGTAGGCTGTTAGTGATGTTTTCTTGTCATATTATGTAGATACTTAGTGCTATTTTCTTGTAATATCAGTGTCAATATTAATGTCATGTCAACGTCATAATAGTGCTATTTTTCTTGCAATTTTCATTTTAATGTCAAGATTAGCATCATATTAAGCACATTATTATGAAGTGTACACCTAGGTGACACCTAGGCAGGCGTATAAGCATTTAGGCAGTCAGGGACCCCGAGTATGCCTTGAGTTGCCTTACAGCCTTGACAACTATGGTATGTATGTATGTATGACATCCTTATAATAATATACCAAAAATGTTAGACTCGGATCTTCAACACCAGAATATGTGCATAAGCATGGAGTAATTCTAGGAGCATGGACATATATCACATATCCCATCTGTTAACAAGATTTCCAGCTAATGTACAGAATACTCCCCAGGTAAGGGAAGGGGATGCAGGAGGCAAGTTAACAATAAGTTGCTTGGTAGTTTCGTGAAATTGACTAGACAGAAGGATCGACAAAATGCCTACAGAGAGGAATATTCAACATACTGTCCATCTGCGTACCCGTTTGCTGTGGAGCAAAATTATACAAACTGAACACTCACGTGATTCCCCATGGTTCTAAAAGATTCGAGCATCTTGTTACAACAAATTAATCTTCCATCAGCAACATTAAAAGGGGAAAAAAATACAATGGTTTGTACTCCATGAAGAAGGCCAAAAAGACAACACGCGACAAAAGGACTTGATCCTTTCAATTGTTAAGAAACACCATACCTCATACCTCCATGGGAACAACATTTTTCGCTAATAACAGAAATAAGCAAATAACCTCGAGCTGGATAGGAAACAAATGCAAAGCTACTAATGACAGAATCTGGTATCTGTGCAAACCAGTGCAGTAGAGAACTTTAGTTAGAAACATATTTTTCAAGCTGCACACCATCTGTCATCGATTGTTTACAATCAAGCTTTTAAAGCAAGCACGGTTACAGAGATGAAGGAGATAGACAGGTCGAAACTCTCGCCGACAACAGAGGATCAGAAAGCAGCGAGGGGAGGGGGGGGGGAAATTGGGGGAGGTTGCTTACCCCGTGGAGGCGGGTGCCGGCATTGATGCGCTCGATCCAAAGGGAGCGCATGTCTCGCTTCTTGTTGCGGCGGTCGCGGTATGAGTACTGCAGTGCCTTCTCCACCCGCTCCCTCGCAATCCGGATGCAGTTCTTGGCCCTCCCCCGGAACCCCTTCGCCAGCTTAAATATCTTGTCCTTGTTCATCTCTTCCTCCTCTTCTTCCTGCTCCGGGTACCAAAACCCTAGGCAAAGCGGGGGGGCTGCTGCGCGGAAGAGGGCGGCGACTGAGGAAGGAGAGCGGCTACTGAGCTGTGGAGAGGTGCTGCGGGAGGGCCTGCGAGCGTGGGTGCGTGGGGTGGCGAGGCGACTGCTGCTGGTGGGGGAGGAGGGCGGCGAATGCGCGGGGGAAGAAAGGCCGTGGCTGCGCGGGGAAGAAGGGCCGCCTGTTCGGCTCGGTTAGGGCACCTGGCGTCGCCGCGTCGTGGATGACAGATACGTAAATAAAAAAGAATCCTAAACAATTTTATATTTGCCTATAATCCCTGTATATTTCTATGTAACTCTATTAATTTAAAGAATTTTAACAATCAATTCCCTAAGCGCTGCTTTGATAACAGCATAAAAGAGAAAAATCTTGAATTCACGAGTCACACACATTAGATCTTCATCATGATCATTAGGTCCTTTTTTAAGGAAACGTTGCATTTAGGGATGTAAAAAGATACATATCAGATTGAATAGTGGTTCTATCCTTATTTTTTAAGTAACATGTGTATCTTTATTCTTATCATCTTATATCTTTATCTTTTAAAATTATCAAAAATTATCAGAAATGAATACATAAAAGTTAAATTATCAAACAATACGATGAGTGAATATAGACTTAATTTTTTGTCGCATCTCTAGGGAACAAAGGAATTCTACTTTCAAAATATACATATATATATATATATAAGTTTTTTCTAGTTAATTCTTATAAATTTAATTATAAACTATATGACATATGTGGGAATGAACTTTGCAAACTAGTGAATGAGAGAGAAAAGAGACTGAAAGAATAATGTGGATAATAAGATGTGTAATTATGTAAGTACATGATTAAAGATTTCATTCAGAGATAAGGTTTTAAATAAGATATGATCAATAAATAAGATGAGTAAAAAAAAATAGATAGATACTCAAAAAATCGGATTAAAAAAATATATATATTCTTATCCTAAATCATTCGGATACTAATAATATCCTTATTTTTATTCTTTAACTTGTATCCTTTTATGACTTTTAAATTTTAAAAACAGACGAATAAATGAATTTTCGGATACCATTTACTTTCTAGTTGCATTTAACTTGTTCACAAGTTACTTGATGAGGGATATTTTTGGTATTTCATTATATCCAGATGCTTAGAGATTTTTATGACCGTAAAACACAGCTTGCTTGCTTTTTGAAAAGTGTTTACATGTTAACTGAAAATATTATTATTCTCAATTAATAGTCTTCACGTATTTTATGCAGGATAACCGTATTCTAACTCATGTGAAATTCAGAATAAACATTTTAGTTAATAAAATTATATGTAAGTACATATAATGGAGTCTAGCTACGAATAAAAAACCTTTTAGGGGTTATTTGCAAAAAAATAAAAATTATCAACACCACTTTTATTTTTAAGCACTTTAATAATAAATTGACCTTCTAGGTTTATTGCATATATGTCAGTAGATTGTTTAAAATGACAGAACAAGATCCACGTAGTCGACCCCCTGTAGCGATCTATACTTGCAAATAACTTCCTTTTTTTGGACTTGCTTGCAAATAACTTGCAGAACTAGATATGCGTTATGTATAAATAAAGCCTTTAAAAACTGCCAAATACAGTAAACATTTAATATTTGATAATATCAATAAGTCAACCGTCTATGGTAAACAGGCCAAGCAAGTTGGACAAAATCTATTACCTGGAAAATCTCCTCACAATATATGCATACATAAACATATAATAACTTCATTGGCCCAGGATATTCAATCATTTTTTAACTAAAACCTAAATTTTGGTGAGACAAAAATGATCAATGTATTAAAACACATACACGTACTCACATTAACTCACAATCACCACACCAGCCTTCCACGTACCCACATTAAACTCATAACCATCACACTTCCCTTATTCCATTTCACCGGTCTAATGATTGATGATAAAGAAATCCATCCAATTGCACTTTTTGATGTCTTCCATACAAACAACAATATTAATTTAAACTTTGTTTAAATGCTATGATCTTCACCATAAGACCTTCATGGTGAAACAACAGCATTGCCGCGATGGAATTCATGGTGGGGGTCTAAAGATGACAGGTTAATTAACATCGCTTATAAAGTAGACCAAAAAACTTGCCAAAAGACTCAATCCTGCTAAAATATATCTCTGTTAAATGGCCAAACACTTGCTTGGCATTCGAAAATCGCAACTAGGCATACATTCTGATATCAACACACGTGACGTCAAAGAAGTCATTATACTAGAGAATAAGATGCTTGATAACGGGAAAGGGGAAAAAAAAAAAAGGTCAAATTTTAAGAGGGAAAACAATATCTAAACTTAACCAACGAAAGATTATCAAATCTCAAGGGCAGACCACCAGAAACAGTCATGCTATACCTGGGACATCACATTCAAAAGATTGACAAATGCACCGTGCAGCTATACAAGTCAGATCTGACAGCACAAGGAACAAGCGCCGATGACAAGAAATGCAGAGTGAACCACATAGAGCGAACACAAAATAGAAATAGAAACAAAAATATTACTCAAACCAAATAGGGCACTGGAAGAACAATGGATTTTTCCACATATTAAAGCACCCAACAACCACGCATGCAGAATCAACCACCGCTCATATGCAAAACTTACAACAGAAGGATTACAAAATTTTAACTAGAATTTACTGAAATATTACAGTCAGACCATAAATAAATAAAATACAACTCATTTCTCTGAAAGAGATAAGTACACCACACCGTTAGAAGCCAGACAATCATACCCACATGCTCCCATCCAAACCTCAGGTGTGATCACACAAGCTACTCCGAAAGTTAGGAAGAAAGTGTGTCGTCCAGTTGTGGTGTTCCACAGGTTCAAAGAATACGTTTTCCACCCTTTTCGCTCTAATAACTGGTGGTTTTGACAAGAATTTGAAATGCACTAAAAAATAAAATTGATTTTACAAGAAGCCTCATGGTTTAGCCTTTATTTTCTCTACTTGCTGGTTGTTTTTGTGTTGCTTGTGTCATAAAGGACTCTCCGCAACCACATTGCCCCATTGAATTAGGATTGATAAATACGAACTCAGACCTGAAACAAGACAACTAACAGTGACACTGGGTTCTGAGATAATCCTTTTATCAAAGAAGATAGCTGGTTAATCCACTTAATAAATTACATTACACACCTAAGCGTATCATCTACAAAATCCATCTTGGTCCCGATAACATGCATAAGTGCTTTAGGGTCAATCAATATCTTAACACCCTTATCCTCCACTAATTCATCGAATTTCCCTTTATCATCTGCATAAGAGCAAACATTCAAAATCAGAAAAAGATTTATGGCTGCCTGATACTTGACATAATTAGGGGTGTTCACTATTTGGTTCAAACCGAAAAACCAAACCGAACTAGCCAATTCGGTTTGGTTTGGTTTCTCTTGTTCATAAACTAAACCAATCCGAATAAACCGAATTACGTTAAAAGGACATAATATAAGTATTAAATTCTTAGATTAAATGTGAATTTATGTAAATTATAAGATATACATTTTTAATTTATTTTTTGATAATACCTTTTAGATTGTCATCTTGTACAAAAGAGGCGTTGAGTCCTTAATAAAATAGGATGTTTAACTATAATAATCCATTTCGAGACTTAAACCTCCAAACAAATTTCAAATAATATTTTTAATAACTATTTTTAGAAAATAATATTGAAGTGGATTATTTAACCATAGTGGCCCATTATGAGGCTCAAACCGAACCAAACCGAATTATTTCGGATTGGTTTGGTTCGATTTCAAACTATTACAATTTGGCTTGGTTCAGTTTGACTCTCTACTTCGGTTTGATTTAATTTCTAAAATTTTACCCTTAAACCAAACAAAACCGTGAACACCACTAGACATGATATCTAAATTGAAGTTCCATGCATATAGTTAGAGAAAACTAATTAAAACACAACACATGGAGAGGATTCTTATTCGATCAATTATAAGCCTTGTCCAACATATTTTTTAATGTGGATGGTACCACTTGTATTATAAATAGAAAACAAAGGTGGCCGTGTACAAAAAATAAGAGGGTGTTCTCCAACCTTGGTTAAGAAATAGATTGTAAAGTACAAAGAGATTGTCTTTTCAAAAAGTTGTGGCTATCTCTCAAACTGACGGCATCCTAACCACCATGTCAATGGCTAACTCTCTTAGTAACTGCGAGAAACTGATGATTCTTCGAGTTCTTAGCCTAACAACTAAACTTCAACATGAACATATGTTTCACTCACATTTCTTTATCCCTATGCAACGGCCAAAATTACAATCATAACAATATATGCCCATGATTGAAATAATCCATAAAAAAGATTCCATCCAAAAAATCACAAGACAACAAATGCACCATTGCTATGACTACCACATTTTATCATGCAACATATATTATAATTTGATTTAACTAAAGATATCCATAAAAAGAGTGGTGCGAGAATATTCTACTCACAACATGAGATGAACAGATGCAGAAGATGCATTTGGCTATTGCAGAATAGAAAATAATCCTAATTAGAAGGGAATTAAGTGTTTATCATGATTACAATTAGACCAGAGAAAATACAGTACCTCAATCACTCAATGCAGTTGGGGAAAAAAAAGGTCTAGTAGTACTTATTCCGATTTCAAGGATGGGAGAAAAAACACCAAAAAAAATCAGATAGGGGAATAAGAAAATATCTGGTTCTCAGTGATCCATCCACACACACACAGCAGAACAAAGAGGAAGAAGACACAAGGTTTGACTAATGAATGGTGATGAGGCAGAATCCGATTCGGCCCATTAAAACAAGTCCAAACCCAATTCAGCGCAGAAGCAGCAATAGAAGGCCTTCAGGCAGGCTTCGGCCCATCAGCGGCCCAACAGGCTTCGACCCATCAGCGGCCCAACAGTCTTCGGCCCATCGGCGGCCCAACAGCCTTCGGCCCATTAGCGGCACAGTAGCCCTCGGCCCAGCAGGCTTCGGCCCATCAGCGGCCCAACCCCCTTCGGCCCGATAGCCGTGTCCGGCCCACTCTGGTGGAGGACTAAGCACTATGGCGGTTTACCAATAAGCCCAGAACATAGTCCTATATCGGCTATCACCGTTAACCATCCGCTATCCTCCGCTATAAATACCCCGCTATTTATTGCCAAAGGTATGGCTTCAGGACCCAAAAAAGGACTACAGTCCGAAAAGCTCTAAAGTAGCTTCTTCCACCTCTTTGCCTTATGAATTGAATCATCTTCAGAAGCTAACTTAACCGTCAGAGTGGTTCCTAAAGGCCGAAGCCCGGGACTCCTACTGACCGGTTCTTCTTCTTCTTGCCTTCCTGCAGGAGCTCGGTTCGAATCTTCGCCGACCTCCCCGAGTCGGTCTCGGCCACCGACCTCGGACTCCTTCCTCCGGTCTCGACGCCGTTCACCGGCTGATTCTCAAGGTGCCCCCGGCTCCGCATCGGCCGCCCGTCGACCGGAGGTATCTCGGCCACGCCTTCCGGAGGCTAGCCGACGTCCGATCGAGCGACCCTCGGCTTCGCCTCTGCCTCATTCGCCTTCAGGATCCCCGTCGGGCCTCTTACACCGATCCGACCCAGCTCCGGATCCATAACTTCGGATTCCAACTTCGGAATCCGGTCGTGATAGCTTCGGCTACATCAAATGGTGCAGCCAAGGGTAAGAAATATTCGCTGCTTCGCAAATTATTTCTGGCACCCGATGAAGATCTTCATATCATGAATTTCAGCAAGCCATGAAGTCTGAGATTTTGCAAATGCAGCCATAACACTTTGGAGAAGTTTGATTCCATGACTTCTGGAGAAGTAATGGTGAAAAAATAATTAAAAACAAACACTTTTCAATGGTTGATTCATCATTCAAGCATGGCTGTTGATAGTAGTTTAAGAATTCACTTAGCTTCATAGCTTATCAACAAGTCTAACCCGTAGACTTTATGTCAAGAAGGGTAAAAATAAATTTCAGCTCTTTACCTTTTCTTAGACAATAATCAACTAAGGAACAAAGAAAATCTGATTTCTAGGGTTTCTAGAGTCGTGCTTGTGCTTATCCAAGGGAGTTAAATTAGGGGAATAGATACCTTCCAGACCTCCCAATCGTCAAATCCATCAACAAAAAATATCAACATAACCCGCTAGATTAGCGCTTGCCTAGAACGTTTCCCTTGCCAATAATTTAACAAAGAAAACCTCAATTGCCTCCCAGGGTTTCAATTCACGCCTCATCCGATAAGAATCGCGGGAACCAGTTATTAGAACAACATAATTCGCCAAACCCACAAAGAGCGTGGTGGCAAGACGATAAAAAATTTCGAGAGAAAGGGGGGGGGTGGCAATTCGGAACCTGCGTAGTTAAGTGTGTAGGAGAGGCCGTTGCAGCCGCGGGCCTTGACGCCGAGCCTGAGGAAGGGCCTTCGGCGGAGGTTGAGGAGATGGCGGATCCTGTCCGCGGCGGCGTCGGTAAGGGTGAGGGCCTGCCGCCGCGCGGCCGCTGCCCTGAGGATGGAGGAAGACGCCATAGCCACTCTGCAAGCTGTCCCCTTTTTCTTTCGCGACGCTTCTCCGGTCCCGCCGCGGCCGGCCCAGCCGGGTTCTAATTGTAAAGGACAACCGACAAATGTCCCCTTGCATGGAACGGAACCTCCTTCGGGATTATTGAATTAGGGATGCAAATGGTAACTAATAGTCCGATTATTGCATCGACTATTAGTTTATAAAATAGTTAAGGGATAATTATATATATATATATATATATATATATATATATATATATATATATAATTCTGTTAAAAATAAATTACACATTTATTTCCATTATATTTATATTATTATAAACTGCCAACTGCTCCACTTTACTTGCAAAATGTTCTTACGGTTAACTTCTGATGCAGCCGAAGCAATCGCGGACAGTTCTCGGACGCGGGATTCGAGAATTTCCAGGGGATCTGAAGCCGAGAGGAAGATCCGAAGTTGAGAGAGGATCCGGAGGTAGAAGAAGAAGGTACCTGCAGGAAGAGGAAATTCTGTCAGCTAGGGTCCCGGGTCTCGTCCCTGGGAATCCTTTCTGACGGTCAAATTAATCCAGTTAAAAGATTATAATGATGTACTCAAAGGAAAGTGAAGGCCTTTTTCACTTACCTTTTGTGATGCAAGTAGTATTCTATTTATAGTGAGTAGGTGATGGAATCTTTTCTATGACAAGCGATGTAGGATTATTCATAGAGATAAGAATATAAGTCACAAAAATATCAAGGGCCTCCTTCATACCTGATGGGCCGAAAGTCTATATCTCGGCCATCCATGGGCTGGTCCGAAGATGATGGGGCTTCTGTCGCTCTCAGCCCAATAGGTTGTTGGGGCGCGTACTTGCTGGGCGCCTCTCGGCCCACTTTCGGACTGGATCTCGGTCTCCTGGCTGGGCCCAATTAGATTACCCCATCAACTTCCATTGAGGATATAACAAATATACCGTTTTCAACTGTTAAATTTAATATTTAGATAAAAATACTTCTACAATAATATGTTCCGTTGATTGGCACATTGTACCAAAAAGAAAAAAAAGAGAGATAGATGGAAAGAAGGAGAAAAAGAGTTGAGAAAAGAATAAAAGCATTTTGAGATCTTTTTAAGTTTAATTAAAACTTAACCATAGTTAAATAAGATATGTGCAATGGCAGAGGTATTTTTGCAACAATTGACATGCAAAAAGATTATTAAAAATAATACAAAAATAAGAAGACAAAGTATAATTTTATTTTTAATAGGGTTATATATGTAATTATCCTAGTAGTTAATGGATAGACTTTTAAACCGATATACGTAGTAGATGAAGCAATCTACATAATTTTTTCTAGATTTAATGCATATAATACATTAATAATCTGATTATTTGACTAATTGTTCACTTATAGGTTAATTTATGGACGGGCCCTTTAAACCGGTAGCATAGTGGATAATGTTTGACCATGGATAAGTTCACTTATAAACTGAATCCAGTTCTTTTATTAGGGGTCGTTTGGCTTGGCTTGACGTTAAATAAAAAAACACTGTATTTTATGTCTCACTTAAATACTATGATTTGTAGTATTTTGGGTCAAACCAGTAGAAAATGAGATTGACTGTCGTCCATTTATTTGAATTCAAGTTAATTTGATGCTGATCTATCAATGAGAGCACAGAGGCAATTTTGGGTTTTACTTGGGTGATAAGAGTGAAAAGGTTCAGAGTTGATGTTAGAACATCTATTGCCGATAACTTCTTAGACAAACAGTTTATCTGATAATAAATTGATAGGTCTTAAGTTAAATAAGATTATCATCGGACTTCTTTTAATATGAACCTAAAATCAAGCTCATTTATTGACTAATTGACTACCATTAGAGTTTAAGATAAATTAAGTACTTCCTAAATACATTTGATGTTTAATGCAGAGAACAAAAGAAGTACGCATTCGATCTCCTAGTTTGTTTACCCAACAACTTCATTAGGTCATATTTGATTTGGTTTACCCGTATAGGTTGGTCACACCGGTGAAGGCTAACGAGTCAGGAGACTCAGGACACTAGAGATCTCGCTAGGTGGTTAGTCCGTAAAAAGGTTCAAATCGTAAATTGAATCGTATTAAATTGAATTAATTTTGTTTGATTTGATTTGGTTTGAGAAATTTGTGATTTAATTTGATTTGGTGTTTGAACTCATTTATGTTTGATTTAAAATTTAAAATTTTACCTTAAAATCAAATCAAACCAAACCATAAACACCTCAAAGGAGACCTAAGTTCAAACACCATTAAGTCTACGGATGGCTGATCTGGTGGGTGAGCCTCTTGCCAAACGGCCTTTCCCTAACATTCGTTTAGTTTAAGCCCATTTTGTAGTCTCTCCTAGACAGAAAAAAGATTAGAACTCCTAAAATGATGTTGTGATGCCTCATTTCTTTAGTTTTAACCGTGAAATTTTCATATTGTGACCTATGAATGTCAAAACATACCATGTCATTGTAAATGTATTTGTAGAAATGAGACATCGAACTCTTCCCTCTCCAATGACTAGCCTTGAAATGTTGGGTTTTTGCTCAATTAGTGGTCCACTTGTGGTTATTAGGCTGCACACATACACACTGTTAGGCATCCAATTAATGGAACAAAGTTATTCAGTTTAACCCATTAAGTGCCCATTAAGATCCTGTAATGGATATAATCCATTAGTAGTTTGAACGGGACTGGTCCCTCCTCTCTATAAAAGAAGCCTGTGACTCCCCATTAGTTCATACGCATCAAGAGACATAGAGAGAGGAAACCAGTGGAGAGGGTGCTAGAGTTTACACCGTCTCTTTGTCCGGAGTTCGTGCGTTCCTGTCTGAGACTCGCCGCTCGTGGGAATCAACTCCGACGTCGTCTTCCTCCTCGTTAGGGATGGCTTCCGCTCCAGATATTCCTAATATCCTTAATAAGTAGTATCAGAACGCCCGTGTCGGTGATTTTGAGGCTCCGATTTACCGTATTTTTCGGTTGTCGGACGGTGACCGAAGTCACCATGAAAAATGACGTGAAAATCGTACTGCCGCCACCCCCCCCCCCCCTACGGTCAGAAGGGCCTACACGGGACGTCCGTGGGCGCCGCTCAGGGTGTGCGGGTGGGCTGCACGTCGCCCAGCGTGCCTGCGCGGGATGCTCGCGGGCTCCGCGCAGGACGTGCAGGCGCGCTGCGCAGCGCCCAGCGCCCTTGCCCGAGGCGCCCGCGAGCGCCGCGCAAGGCGTGCGGGCGCAATGCACCGGCAGACCCGAGAAGGGTCTGCCACAAGAATTTCCATAAAAAAAAAAAAAAAAAAAAAAAAAAAAGGAAGGGGGGGTATAGATTTAGGAAAGGGGGGTCTTCACCTCCTCCATCCAGATCTTCTCGTAACGTTTTTGGAAAATAGTGGGAGAGGTTGAAGATGAGTTTAAATAAGCATTAAGGCCCCCATTAAGTCCCTACTAATTTGATTTCTAAATTTGGGATCTAATGCAACTTAATGGATCCTATTTAATTGGATCTTTTGAGTTTTATATTGAGTTTGGATTTAAAATCCTTAACGGATCTTATTTTATGATTTCGGGTATGGATTTTGGGTACAAGATCCGTTTGGATCTTATTGGGACCCAAATCTGTATCCGTTTAAGTAATCTGTAATGGATCCATCTTAACAGATTTTGGATTCGAATTTTGGGTAAATATCCATTTGGATATTATTAAGACCCGAATACGAACCCGATTAAGTTTACGACCCGATTCCGTTAATCCAACCCAAAAATGAACCCATTAAGCTGTTAAGATCCGGGCCCGCATCCGTTTATATCCGTTTGTGTTATTTGTATCTTTTAAGATTTAAAATTGTTCAATTTAAATTTCTTTAGTCATATTTATTCTTTAAAGTTCACTAATGGTCACTTAATGGGTCCATTAAGTTCTGGATCTTAGGCCCTTATTTCTGGATCCGTTTTAGGCCCGTTAGTGATTTTTTAAAGGATAAAAGATCATTTTTAAAACTGTTTGGATACATACACAATTTCTGAAAATCTGTTTGTAACTTTAGTTATCTCTGCAAACAGAAATAGATATTTTTGCAATTTAGTTTATTTCTGCAAATTAAAAACAGACATGTTTGCAAATTCTGGCTATTCTTGCAAATTTAAAAGGGCGTGTTTACAATTCTAGATATTTCTATAAACAGAACTGGTTATGTTGCAATTCTAGTTTCTTTCCTGTAAACAGAAAAGGACATATATGTAACATCATGCTATAAACTTGTAAAATATCCATTTTAATGTAGTTTTAAGCATGATTAAGGTTATTTATGAATCAATAATTATTGCTGTAAATTTAGGAGATATTTCTTGTGATAATTTGTCCTCTTTACAGTTTTTAATCATGCATGAATATCTCCATTTCAGATTGCATTAATTATTGTGTTTATATCCTTTTTGCTCATATTGAGTGTTAATTGATGTTATTATATAGTTTTGTGGTGAATTTTGATTTCTAAATAATTAGTTTGACCACCAAAGTGATACTAATCACGAAGATTGATAAAATTTAACCATATTAAGTTTTATATAGCATTATTAATTGGGGGATGATGTTTTAGAATTCAAAGTGTGTAAGTAGATCACCAAAGTGGTCTTATGCATGGAGATTAATAAAATATACTCGTTAAGAAATTAAAATAATATAAAATGTTTGTGTTCTTAGCTTGATTGTAAATTTAACTCCCAAAGGAGTGTTTATTATCATGTCATAAGCAGGATAAAATAAAATTTATCTGCATGATGATTCTTGAGAGTTTTGTACCCAAAGGTACTCTCTCTTGATATCAAAATGTTTATAAATTTTAGTTTATCACTTAAGTTCATTTGGAGAGTTCGTCCATAAAATTATCGGACGACTTGATAAAGTAGTTCATTTTAAGTTATTGAATTACTTTGCAATTTAAATCTTGCCTTATTACTTGTAATATATTAGTTCCATTGTCTTATATGTGAGCATGTGTTTGTTTATTTCAGTTGCTTGTCCTTTGTTTGCACCGTTTACTGCTAGTGTGCCGTACCTGAATGACACTAATTTCATTGAATGGAAACAAAGGGTACAGTTTGCTCTGGGTTACATGGACTTAGATTTGGCTTTACGTGAGGTTATGCCGGCTCCACTTACTCCAGAAAGCTCAATAGAACAGCAGACTCATTATGACAAATTAGAAAAGTCCAATCGTCTCTACCTTCTGTTCCTTCAGGGACATGTTGGACAGAACATCAAGGGATCTATCCCAGATCAGACCACTGCTAGTGGGTTTCTTAAAGCCATTGAGGAACAGTTCATTAGTTCTTATAAGGCCAAAGCCAGTACTTTAATGGCTAAACTGTCCTCAATGAAATACACTAGTGGTAGTGTTCGAGAGCATATAATGATTATGAGAGATATTTCTGCTCAACTGAATGCCATGGAAGTTACTATTTCAAACACTTTCCTAATCCATTTTATTCTCAACTCTTTGCGAAGTGAATATGAGGTATTTAAGATCTCCTACAACACACATCAGGCTAAATGGTCAGTCAATGAATTGATGACCATGTGTGTCCAGGAGGAAGAGAGATTGAGAGGAGAGAGGAACAATGTTGCTTTGTTTACCTCTCATAAAGTGAAAAGTGGATAAGGAAAGAAGAAGGGTGTCCAGAAGAAGGGCAAGAAGAAGGACAAGTCAAAAGAAAAAAATGACAAGTGCTTCTTCTGCAAATTACTTGGACACGTTAAGAAAGATTGTCTGAAACGGAAGGCATTATTTGAAAAGAAAAGTAATCTCTCATCTTATGTTTGCTATGAGTCTAATTTGGTCAATGTTCCTAAAAGTGTACGGTGGATTGACTCAGGTTCTACTGTGCATGTTGCCACTTCTATGCAGGGATTTCTTTTTCAAAGGCCTCCGAATGAGGGTGAGCGGAACATCTTTTCGGAAAACAAGACGTGCTCACAAGTCAAGGCCGTAGGAATTTATAGGATAATTATGGAATCAGGATTTGTTCTAGATTTAGAAGACACTTTTTATGTACCATATTTTAGTAGAAATTTAGTTTCAGTATCAAGACTTGATTCAAAAAGTTTTTAAGTTAATCTTGAAAATTCTTCAGTTGAATTAATAAAGGATTCTATTGTTATTGGTACTGGTTCTATATCTGATGGTTTGTATAAATTGTGTCTTAGCAATGTGATTGAACAATCTCATAATACCCTGCATACTTCGGTTCTTACTAGCAACAAGCGTGGTAAAGTTAATAAAAATTCATCCATGTTGTAGCATTGGAGATTAGGACACATCTCCATTAAGAGGCTTAAGAGGTTAGTGGGAGAAGAAGTGTTACACACTCTGAATTTCACTGACTTCGAGACATGTGTTGATTGCATTAAAGGAAAGTAAACACACACGCCTAATAAAGATGCCACAAGAAGTTCTGGAATTTTAGAAATAATACACACTGATATCTGTGATCCTTTTCACCCTATTTGACTGGTGAGAGGTAGTTTGTCACCTTTATAGATGTCTATTCGAGATTCATGTATCTCTATTTACTTCTTAAAAAAGTAGATGTTTTCAATGTCTTTAAAAATTTCAAGAAGGAAGTAAATAAACAATCAGGAAAAGTAATCAAGATAGTTAGGTCTGATAGAGGTGGCGAGTACTATGGTAGGTATACTGAGATGGGACAAAGATCTGGTCAATTAGCTAGATTCCTTAAAGAGGAGGGTATTGTAGCTCAGTACACTACTCCTAGTAGCCCATATCTGAATAGGATTGTAGAAAGAAGGAATCGAACGCTTAAAGAAATAGTCAGGACAATGTTGAGTCATTCTACCCTTCCTTTATCCTTGTGGGGCGAGGCCGTTAAGACAGCTGCTCACATTGTGAATAAGGTTCCTACGAAGGCTGCGCCTAAGACTCCCTATGAGTTATGGTGTGGTAGGAAACCTTCTGTAAGCTATATGCGCACGTGGGGGTGTGCAACTGAGGCTAGACTATACAATCCACATGAAAAGGCTTTTGATCTCAGAATAACTAATGGATTCTTCATTTGTTATCCAACGAGATCAAAAGGGTATAGATTCTATTGTCCATCCCATGTTCCCATCTTTATAGAAACAGATAAGGCAAGGTTCCTTGAAGATGACGGAGTTAGTGGGAGTGGACCTTCTCGAGAGATTTCTTTTGAGGAGTTATAGGATCAGGTTGAAACACCTGTAACAACTGACAACGTTGTTCCCATATTCATTCTTCGGAATGAAATCCTAGGAAAGCAAGTAGTTACAGTTGGTCCACCCCAAGTTACTCTAGAGCCAGAAGATGTCGCGGTTGTTGACCAACCACCTCCTCAGGTGGATCAGGGGCCAACATTGCGTCGATCTGAAAGAATCATGAGACCTGCTATATCTGATGAGTTCATAGTGTACCTACAGGAGCACAGTGTAGATAGGGGTGACATTAATGATCCAGTGACGTTTTTACAAACCATAAAGAGTGAAAAATCTGCCTATTGGTTTGAAGCCATGAAAGAAGAGCTTGACTCAATGGCTAAAAATCAAGTCTAGGATCTCATTAACTTGCTTAAAGGATTCAAACTTGTTGGATGTAAATGGATATTCAAAACTAAGGTGGACTCTAAAGGCAAAGTTGAACTATATAAAGTCAGATTGGTGGCTAAGGGCTTTACTCAGAGGGAAGGCATTGATTATGATGAGATATTCTCTCCAGTTTCTAAGAAGCTCTCATTCATAATAGTCATGGCCTTGGTAATTCATTTTGACCTAGAGTTACATTAGATGGATGTGAAAACGGCTTTTCTCAGTGGGGGCCTAGATAAAGAAGTGTATATTGAGCAATCTTAAGGGTTTCGTACTGAAGGGAAAGAACACTTGGTATGCAAATTAAAGAAATCCATTTACGGATTAAAGCAAGCCTCCCGCCAATAGTTCATAAAGTTTAATAAAATCATATTGTCTTTTGAGTTTAAGGAAAACATTATTGACGAATGTTTGTACCTAAAGATCAGTGGGAGTAATTTCATTGTCTTGCTTTTGTATGTGGATGACATTTTGCTTGCTAGCAGTGATCTTAGTTTATTGCACGAAACTAAAGTTTTCCTTTCTAAGAACTTTGAGATAAAAGATATGGGTGATGCCTACTATATTTTGGGCATTGAAATCACTAGAGATAGACCCTCAGGCACTCTTGGTCTCTCTCAGAAAACTTACATCTCAAAGGTCTTGGAAAGATTCAACATACAGTTCTGCGCACCCGATAAAGTAATCATTGTAAAAGGTGATAAATTCAGTGAATTACAGTGTCCCAGGAATGACTTGGAAAGAAAACAGATGGAGCATATCCCATATACTTCAGCCGTTGGGAGCTTGATGTACCTTCAGACTTGTACCCGTCCAGATATTGCTTTTGCTGTGGGTATGCTCAGCAGGTACCAGAGCAACCCAGGCATAGATCATTGGAAAGCTACCAAAAAAGTCATGCGGTATCTTAAAGACACAATAGATTTTATGCTCACATACAGAAGATCAGATCAGTTGGAGGTCATTGCATATTCTGATGCTGATTTTGGCGGCTGTCTTGATTCAAGGAAGTCCACTACAGGATACATCTCCTCTTAGCAGGAGGAGCTATCACATGGTGCAGTGAGAAGCAGAGTATTACAGTGGCTTCCACGATGGCAACAGAGTTCATTGCTTGTTTGAGGCTAGTGCACAGGCCATCCAGTTGCGGAATCTACTCACATGTCTATCATTTGTTGATTTCGTCTCCATACATATCAAGATATATTGTGACAATTCCGCTGCGATCTTTTTCTCTAAGAACAATAAGGCGTCCAAAGATGGTAGAGCCTTAAACATTAAGTATTTTGCTTTTAGAGATAGAGTGAAGAATCATGAAGTGTCTATAGAACATATTGGGACGGATCTTATGGTTGCTGACCCACTCACGAAGGGACTACCTGCTAGCACCTTTTGTAGTCATGTGATTCGGATAGGTCTTGTCAGTTCTCTCGATATGTTGTGACTTTCTCAGTTTGACACATTCAGTTATTTGTAATCATATTTATATCATGATTCTTCTATTACTTTCTGCCTTTTCCATTTATTTTGTATACATGTTGGTTATAGATTATAGTCGGCAGATTGTATGTTTAAGTGATGACCAATAGATAAATATTATGTTTGAGTTTATCTATAGTTTCATATTTGATGTTCAATTATAGCAAGTTGGTGACATTGTGGTACATGGAAGGAGGTGTGTAATTGAATGTATTTACCGCCATGACCATATCATTTAATTTACTATTCTTAAATCTTTAAGATTCCGTTAATTGGAATGGTGTGTAGTTTTTGTTTTATCGTGCGCACGTATACAGTGGTTTTTCCATCAGGTGTATGTTCATGATGTCAAATCTTCAAGAGTCTTTTTGAAACTATATATATTTATAATATTAGTATGTTTTCAAAGGAAGATTTGATGTGCTTAAGACAAGTTGGAATAAGTAGGAGAATGTTGCGTTTTTACCCAATTAGTGGTCCACTTGTGCTTACTAGGCTGCACACATACACACCATTAGGCATCCAATTAATGAAATAAAATTATCGAACTTAACCCATTAGGTGCCCATTAGGATCCTGTAATGGGTAGGATCTATTAGTAGTTTGAACGGGACTGGTCCCTCCTTTCTATAAAAGAAGCATGTGACTCCCTATTAGGTCATACGCATCAAGAGACATAGAGAGAGGAAACCAGTGGAAAGGATATTAGGGTTTACACCGTCTCCTCATCTGGGGTTCGTACGTTCCTGTCCGAGACTCGCCGCTCGTGGGGATCAACTCCGACGTCATCTTCCTACTCGTTAAGGATGGCTTCCGCTCCTAATATCCCTAACATGAAAAACCTATATTAGAATGAACGACTGGCTGCTGCCAATCCTTCATTGCATTTTTCCTTTCTATCTCATTTCTTTAAGTAAAGCTACGCATTTCTCAGGGGTTCATTTGCTGTAAAGTATTATGAGAAATATTTGTTGCAAGGTGCTGCACCCTATGAAGTGCAGTCCCATTTTTTTAATTTTTAATTTTTATTTTTTTTTAATGATTGGACCCATTGTATCCGTTATGTCAATACATTCAATCTTTGATTGGACCACTAAAAAAATATGAAAAATTAAAAATTGAACTCTTTTTTATTGGGCTCAGTCTATTAAAGACTTTTTTTCACAATTTATTAGGATTCAATTTTTTATTTTTTAGATCTTTTTAGATCATCCGGTCAAAAATTAGGTTGTACTAATACGTTGGACATGACGGACTTGACCTTATAATTTTTTTAAAAAATACATCTGAGTTGCATACTATACAGTAAGTATTACATGAACATTATAGTCTAGATCTCACAAAAAATTAGAGTATCTTTACACAAACAGGATCATATAAAAATAAGAGTTGGTCCTAAGTGGCTTTATACCTTGAATACGTTTGCTAGCATGTCTTGTCTCGAAAATATCCAGAGATTTATTGTCACATTTATTAGGATGTTAGGAAAGAAAATTGGTGGTGGAAACGAGAGTTGATTTATTGTCACTAGGTTGTTGGGAACGAAGATCTGTAGCATAAACTAGCACAACTCTTTCTAGTCTTGGAGCTCTTCCCCAGTGGAGTTTAATCGGCCTTGATATTCAACTCTAACACTAACTCTAAGTCAGTGACAGACATCGAAATTTTATTCACTGGAATCATTCGGACATTAAATCACTCTGACGGAGAAATAATTTGGTTCCATTCGATTTAGTTTGCAGTTTGGGTCTTATAATAGGTCACTATAATTAAATAATCTATTTCAACATTATTT
The DNA here is from genome assembly GCA_030544215.1 of Zantedeschia hybrid cultivar. Lineage (NCBI taxonomy): Eukaryota > Viridiplantae > Streptophyta > Magnoliopsida > Alismatales > Araceae > Zantedeschia > Zantedeschia hybrid cultivar. The sequence continues at coordinate 18,044,274 of JARZZO010000014.1, read as the reverse complement.
TTTAAAAATATTTATTATAAAAATATTATTGAAAAACTCTTTAGAGGTTTAAGTATCAAAATAAACTATTATAGTTAAACATCCCATTTATTAAGGACTCCAAACACTTTTTTTTGTACAAGATGACGATCTAAAAAGTATTACTTGAAAATAATTTAAAATTTTACATCTTATAATTTACATAAACTCACACTTAATCTCATAATTTAATACTTATATTATGCCTATTTAACATAATTCGATTTATTCGGGTTGATTTGGTTTATGAACAAGAGAAATCAAACCAAACCAAATTTCTTAATTCAGTTTGGTTTCAACTCAAATCAAAATTTTCATAAGTTCAAACGAAACCGAATCAAACTGAATTAGCTTGTTTGATTTATTTTTTCGGTTTGAACCGAATAGTTAACACCCATAGAATATATACTATATGTATAAAACAAAATTCCCTAGTATTATGTGTCAACACCAAAAAAATTTGTTTTCCGTGTAAATTCTCTCTCAATTGTTTATTAATATCTTTGTCCCCTATTAATTTTCTCTCCCTCTTCTCTCTCTCATTAATTATCTCTCTTCATTCCCTCTCTCTCGGCCCTCTCTCTCTCTCTCTCTCTCTCTCGCCCTTTCTTTGTAACAAAAACTTCTTATGTATCATAATAATAATAATAAAAACTTTTTATATACTATATATATAATAAATCTCTCTTTTATAATAATAATATTATCATCATCATCATCGTCACTCTTTCTCCTCTTTAACATTTCTCTCTCTCCCTATTAATATGATATCCTTTTTTTTATGTCTCCTATTATTATTATTATTATTATTGTTATTATTGTTGTTGTTGCAATCTTTTGAGATAATAATAACTAATTTTAATATAATTATTATTATTGAATAGTCTCATGGGATAATAATAACTAGTTTTGATATTATTATTAAGATAATCTCATGAGACAATAGTAATTAATTTTGATTTTTTTTAATGTATGTTATTATTATTATTATTATTATCTAAGGTGGTGAAAAGTGTTGCTATATTATTATGTTTCTCTTGAAAGTATTATTATTGTCTTCTTCCTTTTTATTATTAGGGTAGTCTCATGGGATAATAATAACTAATTTTGATATTATCATCATCACCATCATCATTATTATTATTATTAAGATAGTCCAACGAGATAATAATAACTAACTTTGATATTATTATTATAATTATTATTATTTAATACAGTGAAAAGTATAATTAATAATTTTTTTTATCGAAAGTATTATTATTTTCTTATTATTATTGGGATATTCTTACGGGATAGCAATACTAATTTTTTTAATTATTATTATTAAAATTAATATCAAAATGATAGTCTAATGGGATAATAATAACTAATTTTGATATTATTATTATTATTATTGTTATTCTTCTTATTATTAACTCTCTTTCTCTTCTTTCATATTTTTTTGTCTCCCTACTTATATTTCTATCTCCTATTTTTTATGTTTCCTATTATTATTATTATTATTATTATTGTTGTTGTTGTTGTTGTTATTGTTGCAATCTCTTGGGATAATCTTTCTCTTTTTTCACAATTTTCTCTCCCTATCAATATTTCTATCTCCTATTTTTTATTTTTCTTATTATTATTATTGTTGTTGTTGCAATCTCTTGCTATAATAATAGTTAATTTTGACTTATTATTATTATTATTGAGGTAGTGTTATGAGATAATAATAATTAAGTTTGATATTATTATTATTATTTTAAAATATTATCAACTTATTATTATTATTATTATTATTATTATTAACGAGACCAATCTCGGTCTCACTTGTCTCATTCATGTTATTATTATTATTCCTGTTATTGTTGTTGTTGATATTGGGATAGTCTTTTAGGATAATAATTATAACTTTTAATATTTATTATCATTAGTGAGATAGTCTCATAGGATAATAATAATTAATTTCATTATTAACGAGATTATCGTTTTTCTTATTTTTCTCTCAATCTATATTTAAATACAATATTTATTTAAATAATATCATGAGATACTAATAATAATAACTTTCAGTTCACATTTTAATTTTTTCTCTCAATTTATATTTTAATTGGATACAATGGTTCTAAACTTTTAATATTACTAAACAATTGACCTAATATTCGCAAAAAAATATTAGTATTTCTGAACATATATCCTTTTATAATTATTTTATTCATTCTTTCATAAATAATAAAAAAAATTCACTTATATTAATTATAATTATTTTATTTAAATCTGTTAATTCACAGGATTGAAACTAGTTCAGCTAATCCTACGGTATCACGCCAAAACCGGTCATGGCATTCTGCTTGGCACGTCCGCTTCTCCATTGAGGTCCAATCGGGTTCTTTGCGCACCACAGTGCGCCACGCCCCTCAGTTCCCGTTATCACGTGGCCATGGGCCCCACCAAAAAAAAGTAAAGCCGGAGCTGATGGGCTGGGGTACCTTTCGACTCCCAGAATCGATTGGTCAGTTTTGGTACGAATGGAAGAGAACAAGAGCCGCTGTTTGGTTGGTGGGGTGTATTGCCAGAAAAGTATCCAGTGGGTTCCGCTCGTGGGCCGGTGGTACAGATTCCTACACGTCAGCGGCGTCTCGTGGCGGGCAGGCGTCCGCATTACCAATTCTGCTGGATTTCCTTTAAAAACATGTTTTGAGTAGGGTGTTAATTTGATGTGGCATAAACGAGCCGAGTTTTTTCTTGTTCTAAGTTTGGTTCAATTAATTTTAATCAAGTTCAACTTCGAGTCAAGTATTTATAATAATTGTTTAAGTTTGATTAATTTAAATATTATACCAGTTTGAATCGAGTATGGAGTAGATCATGAGTCTAATGAATTCATGGTAGATTTTAATCTAAAATCTTTTAAATTTAAATTTATGAATTCAGGTCAAACCATAACAGATATGAAGTTGTCTGCACTCCTAATTATTTGATAGAAAAGTTATAAGATATTAAATATCTTTTTAATTAAATTTATATATGAAAAGAATAACCCTATGAGTATTTAAAAGATAATGAATATATATACGAGTTCTTAACAAGTATTAACGTGAGTTCATAGCGAATACTTAAACGAGTTTGTTTACAGACATAATCAAGTCGAAGTCATCTGTATTCAAACTTAGCTTGTCGAATTGAACCAAGTTCAAATTTTTGTTCATATTTATTTATTTAACTTGATAAACAAGCCGAGGCAAACTTTTATCGAGTAATCTTATGAGCTGTTCGTCGAGTGTCTTGGTTCTTTTACACTCCTAGGTGTGATTTGAAATGGCGTATTGCTTTTAATTTGCAATCCAAATGTATCATAAGGTAAGATTAATTTTTTTGTAAAGAAATAATTTTAAATCTGAAAGATTATGTAACATTTCACAGTGCATTAAAGAACACCTGAAGTTAGCATCCGTAAGGCAAGTCTTATTTAGTAATGGTTGCAAACTGTTACCTACAATCTCTCATATTTAGGTCTCGCTCGGATACGTAGATAATTTTTTATTTATTGGAGAATAAATTCTTAGGAGTTGATAATTTTTTATTTACTAGGGAACATACTTTTAAGACATACATCTTCAACAAGACACAATAATAAACATTTTTAATACAAATGTCAATATCGTTTTCCGAAGTGTGAGCACCAATCAAGTGTAGTTACGTTTAAACTACACAAACCCAAAACCCCATGCGATGCTTATGTTGACATTCTCAACTAGGTTAACAGTCTTAAGTAATTTTTCTTTGTTTAACTCAACTTTAATTAGCATAATGGCAGTTTGATCTTTTGCATGAAAGTAAGTAATCACTTAAGAAAAATTGAAATATATTTTAAATTAAGCATGAGTAATTTCAGATTGTTTATACCAGAATAAGACTCGTTTTACTTTGATAACTACTTGTTAATTCTCTCTATATATCCGAAATAAGTCATTCTAATTAGATAAAATAAATTAAAAAATAAAATATGATAGAATAGGAAGAATAAAGAAGAATAAGTCATCTAATCTCTCTTATTCTTCGGTCAAACCAGCACAACACAAGAATAAGTAATTCGAGATTTTTAGCAAGAATACTTATTCTAATTTATTAATATAGGAATAAGCCATTCGTCCTCGTCTCGTTCCCACACACCGCCGGGCCTCTTTGACGTGAAGGGCGCCAGCCACACAAATTCCTCACCGTCGTCGTTAGCTTTCCTAGGACACGTACATGCCCCCATCGCCATATGCGAACCACGAGCTCAACGTGTCCGACTTCCCCAACCATCTCCTTGGCCGTCTCCTTTCCCACACATTGCACTCCCCCCCACCCTCCTCCAGCCGCACCAGTATATTTATACCAGCGGCGGAGAAGCCATATATTATCATACTGTAGGATCTTTTCCTCGTCTCTCCTTGGACATCCACACACATCACCAACTGGGCAGCAGCAAGGGATATGGATCACGCCAGAAGAGAGGACTAGACTGTCGACGTTAAAGGTCCTCACACGAGGAGTTGGTGGAGGAGGCGAGAAGGGAGCCACGGCCGGCGTCATGCTTCACCACGCCGGCTGCTTCGACTGCGACCACCAGACCATGTCGCCGATGGCTCCCCTGCCGGGAGTGGAGAGGCCCCATGTACCGGTTCTCCACCAAAACCCGCCGCCAGCTCCGGAGGTATTACTACTGGTTCCAGCTGGACAGGCCAGCTTTGCGTCGTCCCCGGATGAGGACCGCCGCCGGGGGAGGCCGGGGGTCTTGGCACATGATGGTGGCAGCGTCCTCCTCTCGGGGGAGGCGGTGGCGTCGGAGCCGCCGCCGCCGCCCGAGGAGGAGGACTGCGGGCGGGAGCGGCTGAAGAGGCACCGGGTGGCGATGGCGGGGCAGGTGTGGATACCCGAGATCTGGGGGGAGGAGAAGCTTCTCAAGGACTGGATCGACTGCGCCGCCATCGACCGGGCGCTTGTGCCTAGCGGCCTCCTCTCGGCCAGGGAGGCGCTGGTGAAGGAGTGCCGTCGGGCCAACTCCGGTAGGTTCCGGTTTGAGAACAGGTGCCTGAGCGCTTGAACCCTACAGGCCTTTGATGGGGTTCTCCTCCATGAGGGCTCCCTAGATAGCTATATCATTCTCATCTGCTCTTCACTACTGGCTTGACATCTTTTTAACTTTGTTGATGAATAAAGAGGGATGAAATATGTATACGAAGATTCTTCTTGGACGGCACTGCTTTAGGGTTTGGACCGTGCAACCCACCTGTGATATGTGGATGCCTTCCTTTTATGACGATAATTGCTTTGGAAAATCTTGCTATATATCTATTCTCCTTTTTTTTCTCCCTCTTTTTTACTGTTCGTGGTGTATATATATATTTGCATCTCCCAGACTAGTCGTGTGGTGTTTTCCTGATGCTGCAATTTTTTTTTGGATGTATGATCAACTTCATCAATCCGATGATGAAAGACAACTCTGCATTCGTTAAATCCTGTGGAGATGCATTAGATGTGTAAGATTTTGTTACAACAATACATTGAGATCTATTCTTAATTATGACAGCATACATTTGTCGGCGGATGTGTGAAAATTTGTGTGCCTCCCCTTTAAATATTAAGAGGTTGAATTCTATTTATAAGAATTATTGTAGATGTGAGAAAATTTATGTGACTCTCCTGAAATATTTTCTCTAGAGTGGAGTTGAGATTTTGCTCTTTTTTTTTTTTTTTTTTTAAAGTCCTCATTAGGAAGAGAAATAGTTACATTTTGTTTATAAGTACATGTCTATTTTTACAACATTTGATGTAAAACTAAAATGATTTACTATTTTTGTGCCACTACGTTTATCATTCTAAAATTAACTCGTTCGGCGCCAAATATAATCCCATCTTCACAAGTTCAAGGTTTTCGTTGAGAGGGCGAGGTGTGCAGTCGAACAATACTGTCATCATATATGTGTCTTATAACCTATTATTTTTCTTGGGAGTACTTGAAGTTTTCTTTGGCCACTTGAGATTCCCAACAATGAATCTACAGTCCGCATGCACATGCATAGCTTCCTCGTCCAAACGGCAAAGAGATCTTACCATGTTTGTGATTAAGATTAGTGTTGTTATATATTTTATGCCTGATTTGGTTGGAATATTATTTTTCATATTAATATTTTTAAAATCTATGATTGTACAATGAAAATTGATATAATTAGAAGTACATATAATAATGGAGGGGAGAGTTAAGAGTTTGAAATTCTCAAAAAATTGACAAGGTTTTAACATAGTTTTAGACCGGTAGTTTACAAAGGTTTGGGATTTTGTCATTTTTCTTAAAAAAGAATTCTTATTAGGAAGCTAGATTACACTCTGTTTATAAACATACACTTATTTTTATAATATCTGACGTGGGACTAAAATGATTTGCCGTTTTATGCCTCTACACATGCGGCGCCATTGTGGATGCTTGACAATTTGCGTGTCTTTCTTGAAATATTGTTTTCAAAGCGGAGGTGGGATTTTATCTTTTTTGTTAGAAAATGACTCTCGTTAGAAAGAAAGATGTCGGACTAAAACGGTTTACGGTCTTTATGCCTCTACAGAAATGATTTTCTAAATGGATTATTAAAGAGCTTGTACACTTGTATCAAGATTGTGAAAATGGAACTTGCATGCTAACTTCATAAAAGCTCTTCAAGTTGATATTTTTTGCGAAGGTTATTGCTATTAGTTAGGCTGTTGGTTGAGGGAGTTACAGTCGTGCACTTCTTTATAGGAATTTCCTTTGTTAAAGAAGTCAGATAAATCCCAGTGAAATGCTAATTTATCTTTCATAACCATATGTTGTGTTGTAAGACGATTCTAGTTGTTGGTATTTAGTGAGTCTATCTTCCTCCTCCCCCCCCCCCCAAAAAAAAAAGGTATTTAGGGAGTCTAGAAAAATACCTATTCTTCGCAGGAGGAAGATCCTCGTACAGTAGTGGTGGAAGCTGGAGATTGTCCTCGTCGAGGTGGAGAGAATTTACACTGCAAAATCTCAGGTTCTCGAGGTGGTACGTACCTCAAGGAGAGAGAGAAAAGATTAGGGTAGAGAAAGATCAGGATGAGTCTATTTTTCTTTCCAAATATCTATGTATATATAGAGTAGCTTGACTCCTCTTCCTATCGGAAAAGAAACTTCTCTCGAGTCTCTATTCAAATCTCTCATCTACAACCAATGTACGTAGATGAATAAGTTCAAATCAATGTCGATCTCCGTCTATACTAGTGATTATAGACTGAATAATATACCTTGTGATACATTCTACTGGCATGCAAATAGTGCAATAAACTGAAGATCCAAATAACATATGGACAGACTGACCGGAATCTGAGCCCCAACCATGATCACTATCTAGCTATAGTCACCCACAGCCAACCCAATCGTGATATACAGTAAAATCTTTTTCAAGTTCTAATGTCAATGCGAGTCAAAAAATTGGAATATACCCCAGTTGTTCAAATTTAACACAATCAATTACGTAACGTCCAAATTTATAAGGGTGCGTTTGGTTCTGAGGAAAACATAGTCGAATGTAAAAAGTTTTCTAAAAAAATACAAGAAACTAATAATCAAATTTATCATTTGGTACTTATCAATAAGTTTTGACGTCAATGCTAGTGGAAATTGGAATACGTACCCCGGTTGTTCAAATTTAACACAATCACTTACATATGATTTATACTTATGCAAAATTGTTCACTATTATTTTATGTCCAAATTAACCGTGCATTTGGTTCTTAGATTGAAAACCAGATTCTCGATCGTTATGGTATCAAAACCAGTTGTTCCCACTTCGAGTTTGTCATGCAATTCGGTGCTGGTTTCAGGCTATTTTAATGGGTCTTGTGACTTCACTGGATTTTAAAAAATTTAAGAAGGCTGATTAATTTCGGTTTATTAGAGTGGTTGGCCCACTGATGTCTCCCATTAGAGTGATCTCACTAGCCCATTAATTCCAGAGAAATACTTGCTGCAATACACTGCTAATAACTGCAATGAGGGCACTGTAGTAGGTAATTTTTTTTTGATATTTTTTTTTTCAGGTCGGCCATGAGGTGTCCTAATTGTTCGTATAGTGCGATGCTCGATCGGAAGATCCCAAAAAAATCTGAAAAATCAAAACCAAGTCTAATGAATAGTAAAATACCCTTAATGGGCCGAGTCTAATAATGGTTTTTTTATTTTTCAGATTTTTTTTTGGGACGTCTGATCGGACATTGCACTGTACGGATGGTTAGAGCACCTCAAGGCCGACCTGAAAAAAAAAAAAATCAAAACATTATTTTTTTTACTCACTGTAATACTCCTATTGCAATTATGGGAAGCATTATATTATTACTCTTAATTCCGACTCAATAGCGTGACCCACTAATCTACTGTCTAAGTAATCCTACTGAATAAAACTTCTACGTCCACCAGTGATGCAATTATCCACACTTATCATCGTTCACATCTGCCGGTCCCTGCAAATGACAGTGTGTGTAGGAATTTAGGTTTCAGATTCCTTGGTGACTACTGGTGGATGGCCCTTAAAACTGGAGCATTATATCAATTCTTAAGACCCCACGTACAAGAGGATTTGTGTTCACTAATACACATCAGTTTTTTTTATTTTTTTTGACGATAGAAAGTAGGAATTTCATTCAAATTAACAAGTGGGTACATAAGAGGCAGCTGCACGAAGAGCAGATGTTACACAATCAGGAAGTATGCCAAGAGGACAGACTTCCGGAGCAGAGTTCAAACCCAGCTTTGCCAAAGCATGGGCGACTTTGTTACAGGATCTTGGGGGATAGAGGAGTTGAGTATGGGAGTTTTAGAGCACCTTCTGGGCGTTATGGATGAGAACCCTTACATGCCATGGAGGATCGCTCTTTTGCAAACATGCAGAAATAAGAACCAAAGCATCCCCTTCAACAGACACCTGCTGGAATTCATTTGCAATCTTTAAGGCTTCAAAGAGGCCAAAAGCTTCTACCACATAAGGATAGCAAGCTAAGGGTCTTCCGTTCTAGTCTCTGATTTAACAATACCAATTGCACATCTCGTATCAGCAGTAGTTCCATCGAAATTAATCTTATAAGAGTCATTTTCAGGTCTTACCCAAGTTGGTGGTCTTGCCCAAGCAGGTTTTAGACGTGTTTGACAAAACTTCCACTTTTTATTGTAGCTGAAGAGTCTGTGAATGTGTTGTGGATGAGGGAAGCATCCCATTTCCCCTCTCTGATGAGCTGAAAAACCCAAGTTGGTGGACAACCTAAAGTCCGGGTGGATACGGGGGGCGGCCACACTGATTAGGGATCTAATTGTCCTCCCAGATATTTGTGGAGAGGCCATCCAGAATACCTTTGTGACAGATAGTATTCGTAATGTGCCTTAGTTGCAGCATGGCTCCCCTTCAACAGGCACATCAGCTGTTCTGTAGTAAAGAGTCATCTATTTCTGCATCAATCTGACAAAGGTGGGCAAAAGCACTAGAAGGTGAATCGATGATCCGTGTGCATGAATAGATGGTGAATTGATGATCCATATTTCTTCTCTTCTTCCCCTCCGTTCCTCACCCCACCCTCCTCTCTTTCCTCTCCATTCTCCTTCCTGCCCGTCGTCTCCCCCCCGCAATCTCAGGTTCTCCGCACTCCACCCCTCTATTTCACCTCTGCTCTTTCCTCCTTCCCCCCCCCCCCCCCCTCTCTCTCTCTCTCTCTCTCTCTCTCTCTCTTTTATATATATATATATACCTTGGCGAGCTCAATCACCAACGACCTCAATCCTTGTCGGTCTCCTCTTTCGGCTGCCACCGTGTTGTTAGTTCTCTTCCCCTTGTCCCCTGTTTGTTTTGTTTCCCCTCTTCAGATCAACGCTCCCTCAGCCCCTACGTCGGGAAAGTTATCTAGCGAGTGTGATGATTTTATCGATTTCACTTTGATCCCGCTTCGGGATCTTAGAGTTCTGTAGTGGTGCTTGTGTATCTAAGTCCATCCCGTGCAACCTCAGCTGCCAGAGCACATCTCCGATTTCACCCCTTCTTCGACTGTCGTCTGTGGTTACAGTTCTCTTCAGGAAGCTTCGCCGCCTACTGCAAGGTGGAAGAACTAGGCTCTCTATGTGCAAGCTACGTTCTTCCTTTGGCTCTAGAGATTATCCTATTATCTGCGGGTTACTAGATTGGAGGTCTGAAGGTCTATGTGTTGTACTCTTCTTGTTTCTTAGTTTAACGAAGAGTCCGGTTCTCGTCAGTAAGATTTTGGAGAAAACTCCAACAGTAATCAGTGAGAAAATATCACGTATAAAATTGATCCGCCGTTCGAGACGCATTCCACCCACTTTGACAATTTTTTTTCTGTTACCGATTCAGCATGTTTCAAATACTACGCAGAACACTAAAATACTATGCAGAACATTAAAATACTACGCAGAACATTTAAATACTATGCAGAACACTTAAATACTACGCAGAGCATTTAAATGCTACGCAAAACACTTAAATACTACACAGAGCATTTAAATACTACCAAGAGCACATAATTACCACCATATGTTGAAGTGTATTTTAAATTATGGTTGTAGTCTTGTGTTCTTGGTAGTATTTAAGTGTCATGTGTTGTATCTAAGTGCTCTTGGTAGTATTTAAGTATTTTGCGTAGTATTTAAGTGTTCTGCGTAGTATTTAAATGCTCTGCGTAGTATTTTAATGCTCTGCGTAGTATTTTAGTGTTCTGCGTAGTATTTGAAACATGTTGAACCGGTAACAGGAAAAAAGTTGTCAAAGTAGGTGAGATGCATCTCGAACGGCGGATCAACTTTACGCATGGCGTTTCCTCACTGGTTACTGCTGGAGTTCCCTCCAAAGTCCTATTGACAGGAACCAGACTCTTTAATGAAAGGTGACTTTAATGGTAAAAAAAAGAATAAGCAAAGAGGATATTCGATCCATATTCATAAAAGACTGAATATGGCTGTTTGCATTTAATGGATATGACTCGTAGGACTGTCAAAATGGGTCTCTATTGTGTTTTTTTTTTTTTTTTTTTTTTTTTTGAGGGGGAAGGGGGGAGATTGAAATTACTTTACCCTGGTGGTAAAGCTGCTTATCTCACCCGAACCCACCGTGGTTCGAACCCAGTGGGCACTTCCCTTCCCAAATGTCAACCATCCCCTAGCTCACCATGCATTGAGCTAGGAAGTACAGATAACGGGTCTCTATTGTTAGTGAACCCATTTAGACCGTTAATAATAGGTCTTAATGTACCCATTTACCCAATAAGGGACCAGTTAGCCTATCTCATATGGAATTTTAAGATAAGAGATTTTAACAGAACACTAACGGACGTTGATGATCAAGGTAATGAAAAATTAGAGCATTTTAAATTCTGTATTCTTTAGCTAAAAGTTAACTATTAAAATTTTTAACCGAATGTTAATGAACATTGATGAGGTAATTTTATTTGTATTATAATTTAGTGAGATTATTAAAATAATATAAAAATAAGATTGTCAATTTTGTAAAAGGAATTTTAAGAAAGATATACTTGAAAATATTATTTTCAAGGAAATTTTTACTTTCAATCTTTATAATCTTCTAATATTCCTTCTAAGTCTCTAAAATTCTTTATATTCTTGAGTAGTCTCTACAATCATTTAAAATGTACCTAAAAGGTCCTTCAACCCTCCTTAAAAAGTTCCTCTAGTGGGATTTTTTTAAGAATTTAAAGATTTTAGAGGGTTTTAAGAAAATTGAAGATTGTAAGGACTTAAAAGGAATACTATAAGATTATAGGAATTGAAAAGTAAAAATCATTTTTTTAAAAAAATCTACAACACATTGTAAGTTTTTTATAACCTTTTAGATGTTTTATATCTCAAAGTTTATTTTGAGAGTGAAAAAAGTATATGAAATTTATTTGATTGTAGATCTCTCTCTGAAAAAGAAAAGCATTGGCTTATTTTCTCTTCAAAAACACTTAAAGCACACCTATCCTTTTGTTCTAAAGAATTATTCTTTAACCCCTCTCCTCCTTTTCTCTTTTATTTTTTCTTATTTCTTTCCAAGCAAACATTTCGTAACTCCTCTCATCCCTTTCTCCTCTTATTCCTTGGAAAATGATGTGGGTCTCATTTTCCATAATTATGAACTTTTCTAAAAAAATAATAAAACTTACAAAATAGGATAATATGTGAAATGAGATATTTTAAAAATACAGATCTTATTTCGAAGAGAGAAACTCATCGAAAAAAAGAGTGGATCCAAAGTCCAAACACTATATTACGAATTTACGGTAGACGATAAAAAAAAAAGGAAAATTAATAACGCGCATGAGCTTGGATTTTGCCCGCCGACCCGAACCGACCCATCAGCACCACCGCGCAGTGATCGAGCGCTCCAAACGAGCGGCGCGGGCGAGGGTTTTGGCTTTGACCCCTCGCGGACGCAGGAAAACGCCATTATTAAGCAGAGACAAACGAAAGCTTAAGCGCATCATCACCTCCTCTTCTTCCTCTGTTGGTATTCCTGGAATACACAGCACAACAGATCCAAAGCATGTGGTGTTCTCGTGGCGCCAAGCTCTCGGCGGCGGGGCGGATCCTCAGGGGCCTGAGCGCCGCGGTCGGCGGGCAGCAGAGGCATGGCTACTCCTCTTGGGCGTCCGGAGCGCGCCGGCTGGCCGAAGGGGGTGGTGGAGGCTGCCCGCTGCCTTCTCGCTGCGGGCGGCATCCGCTTCCGGTGCTGTTGAGGAGGCTCGCGACCGGCGTCTCCGCCTCAGAGCAGATGGACCTGATCAGACAGCTGCGGGAGAGGACGAGCGCCCCGATCAAGGACGTCAAGTCCGCTCTGGTCGACTGCAATTGGGATATTGGTTGGCTGGTTCAATCCTTTTTGCGGCTTTGCTTTAATTCTTGAAGGAAAAATGTCCCTTTTTTTGGGCCGAGAATTGGTGTTTTTAGCTCTAATGTTGGGTTATGGATGGTTGCAGATGCTGCTCAGAAGGACCTGAGGAAGAGAGGGGTGGTGATTGCGTCGAAGAAGTCGTCGCGGACCGCTGCCGAGGGCTTGCTTGCAGTAGCTCAGAGCGAGAACAAGGCGGTGGCGATCGAACTCAACTGCGAGACGGATTTCGTGGCGAGGAATGACATATTTCAGTACCTGGTCTGTAGCATGCCCCTTTTTAGACCTTTCTCTACATAAAATTGGTTGCTTAGTGTTTTCACGATAGATACTTCATCCTACCAAAAATATGTTGTTGTGGGTACTCCATTTTGAATGCTTGTTTGTTTTTTTTCTCTCTCTTTTTTAATAATTAGCAGAAGCGTTAGCTAGTAGCCTCCTGTTAGTTGGCGAATGTGTCTTCTTTTTGTTGTTCAATGCCTTTCTCATTGTTCAGGGACAAGCATTCTTTTCTCATGTTAGATATAGATTTGGTAGGCATGAACAATCATGTGCTGAAATAATGTGCACTGCTCGTCCCTGAATTAGATCCACTGGACTGGTGTTTGAAACTAATTAAGCATGGAGATACATAAAGGGTTGCACAGTTCGCTTTTGTCTTAAGTATGATACAAAAAATGCCATGTATTGTTGTCTGGATGCCTTTTTGATTGAGAGGGAGCATAGAGGAAATGGGAGTGCGGTGGAGTTTTGATAATGTCCTCTTTCAAAAGTGGTGCATCAATGAAGGGAAGCTACCATTTCACATTCTGAGTACCCCATAGATTCCCTCCTATTGATGGCTCCAGTAAGTTTCAATGTGCTTGATAGAAAGATTGGCATGCAAAGACGTGTCGATTGTTCTCTCCTAAAGGTTGTTTGCTTTGACGTAAAACACTGTAATCCTTGATTCCTTTTATTGGATTGGCATAGAATACTGAAATCCTTACATTTCTTTTGGCTGGAGTGATTAAGTACCAAAAATTTAGTTCAAGACCAATCGTTTAACATGGAAATCTCTGGTTTTGTTCTCAACAGAGACCGCTGTTAAACCAAAGTCAGTGATTTTGTTTTTACTGTTTGTAAGACCGGTGAATATGAAATTGAACGATTTCACTATTTACAGCAGTCCTAATTATCCCTTAGCATATGTCTTCCCTGGGAGAAAAAAACATATGTCACTTGCATAGTTTCCTGTACCAAACAGATTACCTTATATGGAAATCACAGAATGTATGAATTAAATAAAATGTTTTTTTAATTCCTTGTTTCCTTTTAAAGCTTCACCACTCTTTGTTAGCTATATCATATTTCATGACTTATATTTATGTTCATATTCTCTCTATTAACAAATTATTTGAACCCTTTCTACCACTTTTTCTCGACTGTATTCAATCTCTTCTTATTTTCTCAGATCCATCCTATTAAGTCTGATTATCTCCTCTTCATCCTTTGCCCATGATTGAGTTATCTTACTTGGTTCTCACATATTTCATCTTACATTGGATACTTCATTTTCATTTTCAAGGAATAGGTCCTGACACCCTCATTGGTTCCTAGACAGCTCTATAACTTGTTCATCTTTACATTGTTATACTTCATGGTTTATCTGTCCCTCATGTACACCTTTCAAGGCCTGTCTCTTGTCCACTCTTGCCTTGCATAGATCTAGCTCATATTCATTTATGTAGCGCTACAAAAATCTATCTTAGATTCATTTGTGTACTTCCAATTGGATCCAGTTTCTTAACATTACCATAAATTTATGTAAATAATGTTTCTGTCAAAAAGATGTATGTATAGCCTCCTTAGTGGTCGATTATTGCAAAACATTTAACTATTCTACATTCAAAAACAAGATTTTCATACCTCTGTACTTTAGTTCCCTCTGTCTTTACTTTAGCATAAAAGGTAATGCAAGCTACTTCTGTCCTCATTTGTTTCTTTCCCATCATCAATACAATTTGTTGCAGGCTATCTCTTTGGCAAGGATGGCGTTGTCAATCGAACGCTCAGAACAGCAAGTGGCAGCATTTCCTTTTGGTTCAGAATATCTGGAGGTATTAAAAGTCCTCTCATCCTTCTTTAGTTTATAAACTGGTAGGTTCTGTTAAATTGCCATCCAATATTCCTTTATTTCTTGCTTCTCTTTTGAAAAATAGGCAGTATCACTATTGTATTAGGTTCAATATGGGAGAGTGGATGTACATAATATTCCACCGGTCCAAACTCCCTCCCCTTCCAAAAAAAAAAAAAAAGGGGAAAAGAAGAGGGGGGGGGGGACCTCTGTTATGGAGGAGCAACGCACCTCTGTTATGTACATAATATGGGAGAGTGGATGTACAAACTTCTTGAGCAGACTGTTTTCAGTGAGAATTTGTTTAAATGTTTCTTCACTTTGCAGTACTGTGTTTACTGATTGGTTCTTCCCATTGATTTATCATTTTTTTTTGTTCCTATGTTCTACTGATTGTCCATGCTGACAAGACGAAGTTTGGCTAGATCTTAGAGTTTGGCTTCGGAGCATTTTTTTTTGAGTTTTTGCCTTTTATACTTTGTAGGTGGATTATGAGAAAGCATGCAAAAATCTAGTTTTTCTTCAGTCCATTTTGACCCTTGGATGTTAATTTCTATACTGTGATTACATATGGGGTTGTCAAAATGGGCCCAGACACCTTAACAGACCCATTTGGACCCGGTAAATACTGGTTCAGTTACATCCATTTTCGCAGTAGTAGCCCCGTTACCTACATGCTATTCAGATTTCTGTGGATCTATGCCTAAAATAAAACCATTGGCCATCTGTATTATAATTTAAGATGAATGAGCTTTTTTATAGGCCCAATGAGTGTTCAACATCAAGCAAACAGGTACCCAAGAGTGAAGACCCATATCATTTACACCCATAATTGTATGTTTTTTTTTGCACCAAGTTAAGCCAAAGGTCCAGCTAATTAACCAGCAACCCCAGGGTTCTAATACTGGAAGGCATGGATACTATACTCACAAATAAATAAAAACATTATAGTTTTAACTTTTAATGTGTCTTGTCAGACCTCTATCTTTGGGAAGTGTTAGGCTCTTCGTCAACATGTTATTTTTTGGAATTTTTGCATGTATGCCACCCAAACAATTGTATTTATAATTACCCCCCTGCAAACATGAGATTGCAGCTATACCACTCATGAACAATTGTTGGCAGCCTGAAGGGGAGTGTTGCTGGAATATTGACCGAACTAAGAATTTGGCTCAACATTTTACATGTTTGGAAATACGTAAAATCACCTCTCTCTCTCTCTCTCTAGTTTATACAAATGAAATGAGCACCCAATTATGGTGATAGGATGAAGCACCATAGATGCAGTAATATGATGTGTTTTTTGTGTCATAGTGAGTGATATAGTAATTAAAGGGGTACGTATGACTGATTTTACCGGTGCATATGCAAAAATCCCTTTATTTATTAAGAGCTTCCAAGGTTTGCCATCTCACTTCTCTGAAACATCTTGGTGGGTGTCAAAAGAGAAGCTCTCAGGGCAAACCATGAAAGCTTCTACTGTGTTTTGTATTTGTTTATACATTGGCTTGACTATCCTGGTACAAATTCTGTTATGGTATAGGACAAGAAAATTTGCTTGGATCATCCCAAATTAAATGGTGAAATGACCATCCAAAATGCAATTACAGAAGTGGCTGCCATGGTGGGGGAGAATGTAAAGCTCAGAAGAGGGTTTACATTGTCCACATCTTCACATGGTGTTGTTTCGTCTTACCTCCACACAAGTCCCCAACCAGGTAAGCCTGTTTCTGGATGACGTCAGTTAGGGAATCGATGTAGTTATAGTTCAGATGCATATACAGCTGTTTTCCAGCATGTTTCAAGAACTTTGATATAACTTTTCTTCATGGTTCTCACTTCAACTGAATGCCCGCTTTTCCATTTCCATTTCCTTTTTTCGGTGCTCAGAAGAAAGACATTCTAAACATCGGATGTATTGGTAAATGGCTAACTAAATCTGAATGTAACTGATTCTTGGGCACTTTGGAAATGAAACTTAAATTGATTGGTTCCCTATATCAAAATCACTTTGAGTTAATCCAAAGAGCACTTTTAATTCATGTGCACTGTCTTTGTTTATTCACATTGGTTCCAACATGTATCTGATAATTTCAGTGGATTCTCTATCTATGTTTGTTCTCTCTGTAGGCTTGGGTCGCATTGCTGGACTTCTAACCCTAGAAGTAGAAGACAGCAGCATTGCACTTGATGCTTTACAACAAGTTGGTGCATCACTGGCTATGCACATAGTAGCAGCCAAACCTCTATTCTTATCAAAAGAACTTGTTTCTTCTGAAGCCATAGAGAGTGAGCGTGACATACTCAAATCTCAGGTTTTCTCTTGACTTATTCCTTGCTAAGTGTTTTTTGGATTCTCAACTCCTAATGACTATGGCAGTAACATTTTGTATTTACCTTGCACATGTGGCATTATTAGAGTCAATAACAGTGATGTACCAGGAACAAATAGAATGGAAGGCAAACCAAGAAAATGCTTCACTGAATCTAAAACTCTGCCTTCAGTGCTGACTTTATTTTTTTCGCGGAGGGGGGTTGTTTTTGTTATACCCACCACTCAATTTGCAATCTCCATCAGTTATGTTTTGGCTTGCCTACCTTGGAGAGAATATAATATTACTTTACGATTCCATAGACTTTCCCACATGGTTGACAACTCTTTGAATACTACTTATTTCATTTGCATCATTCACATAACATGGAAGGAGAGGTGCCATTTATTGGTTTTTTTTGCATATATACCCCTAAAAATTTGTGTATTTGTATCTATACCCCCAACTCTCATCTATTGTATGAAATACCCCTGAAAACCTCAGAAACGTTGCGACTATGCCCTTCCATTAAATCCAACTGAATATGCCAGAAAGATTCTGTAAATTCTTATTAAGCTAGGGGCATATATGCAAAATTATAGTAAATTTAGGGGTATATATGTAAAAATATCTGTAATCTTTTAGGCATATTTCATTGGAATTAATGGCATTTTGATGGGTGGGCATAACCGCAACATTTCTTAAGTTTTCAGGGGCATTTCATACAATATGTGGCAGTTGGGGGTATATATACAAATACAATAGTTTCCAGGGGTATACATGCAAAAATCCCTTTATTATTCAATGGGCAGATGTACAGACAAAGATTCTATTTAGGAAAATCTGTAGTGGCACTCGGTTGATCATAACTGGATGGTTCTCTTTTATAGGAAATCGTGTAGTATCTTCTTGTATAGGAGCATTGGAAATAACCTACCTCTGTTTTTTGTCTGGATATGTTAAATTGGTGTATAGCCCATTCCTCTTTTCAGAAAGCAAAGCATTAGACACCAAAATTGGGGAACATTGTAGCTTAATTTGCTAAAGTAGAACCAAATTAAAAGAACCAAATCATGCAGAAGAGGATCAAAGAGTAAAAGGGAGTATACCAACTGGGCTAGTTCAATTGGTACCTCATGACCTCGTCCCCATTTCAAGAGGTCACAGATTCAACTCCCACCACGTGCTTGCATCCCACTTATTTGGGTGTAGCCCGTATGCTTACTTTGTTCGGTGGTGGGGCTGGCCTGGAATTATCGCTTAATTAGGCAGAAAACTTGCGTTCAGTACGGAATCATTCCCCAGTAGCGGGACTCGTGAGCTTCGAGCCTCTCCCACTTAGGAGGTACTGTAAATACTTGGCCATTGAGCCACTCCACGAGAGAGAGAGAGAGAGAGAGAGAGAGAGAGAGAGAGAGAGAATTAAAGGGAGTATAACCTTTTCTTGCATTTGTCTACGCTTTCTCTTCTGCTGTTTCAGTTTTTTTTCTTTTTTTCCCTTTCGTTTATCTTCTCTTTGGTATGTCAGGGAATACATGGCAGGAGTCTCTGTAGAAGGCCATAAAGTCCAGCTATATATCAGTCAGGGTTGAAGTCTTCAGGGTCCAATAGTCTTTTATATATATATATAAATTTTTTTTTTTAATGATTTTCCTGCAATCCTGTGGCTGCTGACTGGATGCATCTTTACTTCTTTTTGACTTCTTTGAAGGAGTCCTTTTTCTTTTTTTTGGGTTTGGGGTGGTGGTGGTGTTGGCTTTAGGTTTCAGCACTTGGCTATTTTGGTGGATTTTTCTTTTTTTTTTTTACCTTTTTCCTAAGCAACTTCTGGTACTGGTAGGGGGGCATGTTGTACATAGAACTGGTAGTTGCATGTTGTTCAGTAAAAGAAATTGCAGGCAATGTATTTAGACTTTCTAAAAGAAATCAATGCGTGACCAAGAAAACAACCCATTTTGCGCTTGGTTACTTTGTCAACAGTCTTTTCTCATGGTACATAAATTGCCAGTCTGGCACTTGATGAAAGTTTTCTTCTAATTTTGATTTTTCAATTTTCATTATGTCTTTCATGTCAGGCAGAAAGCACTGGAAAATCTCGACTGGCCGTAGAGAAAATGGTTGAGGGTCGTTTAAGAAAGTACATTGAAGAAGTAGTGTTCCTGGAACAGAAATTTGTCGTTAATGATAGCACAAATATCAAGGTCTGTGGCATGTCCTCTACCATTGACTGATTTTATCCTCACCTCCACATTGTATTTTCATGGATTACTTTCCAATCATCTCATGCACAGAAGCAATCGTATTGACTTCTCTTTCATCAATTGTATGTCTTTATTAGTTCAGTATTTAATGATATTTAACTTTAAGACGGCACAGCAAATTGTTGATAGTTCTTGTCTAATGTTTGCAGTCAGTGCTGAATGATCTGTCGAAGGAGGTGGGTTCATCAGTTAGGATAGGGAATTTTATCAGAATGGAAGTTGGAGAAGGCATCCAAAGGTATAAACTTCATGGGATGGCATTTTCGTTGTAGTTATGTTCTTATACAATGTGATGTACTGCGAAACTTATTTAGTCATGTACTATCTTTCCATTCTAACCTTTACCTAGTTGCATTATCTTGTCACACCTGAGATGTTGTCTCTGATGGTAACCATAAAGCAAGCTTCATCCCTCCTACTCATGATCAGCTGTGTTTCAAAATGTGATTTGCGATGATGTTTTCTGCCTTGTGTTACCATTTTTTGTTCTTGTTGACTAGAGGGGAGAAGAAGAAAAAAGAATAGGAGCAGAAGATAATAATTATCACTGATGTTAAGAGTGATAGGTAGTGGACGAAAAGGAAAAAAAGAATCCTTAGTGCCAGAATGTTCCCCATTGAAAATAGCATTCTCATGTGCAATATGCATAATGTTTCCCTTTGCCTGCAATTGTGCACTTCAACAACCTTACGGATACACAAAAGGGTAAGTTATCTTACCCTTTCCAGATCTCCGCGTGCATGGGAGATAAAGATGGTACCATTATAGAAATGAAGGTTTGACTGATGGAGCTTATGTGCCCCTAGTATTCCAAATTATGTGATTGCAATGTCTTTAACTTTTTTTTCCTTCCTAAACTGTAATTCTGATATAGCCAAAACACTATCAGCTTTGTATGTACATGACAAGTTTAACCCATTTTTGGTATTTATGCAGGCCTGAAGCATCTGCTGCACCTGAGGTTGTGGCCCAGGCCGGTTAGATGGAAGGAAACTTACTATATGTGGAATAAGAAAACCAGTTAAGGATTATTCTCAGTCAAGTTCTGAAGCTAGAGCTCTTTGTGGATGCGCACCGACTAGAAAGCGCAAATTCTTCTCGTGATAAAGCCATTGAAATTTCTGCAGATGTGCCAGAAAGAGATGGCGACGGCTGAGAACGTTTAGATTTCATGTCATTTTCTTTGAACCCCCTACTGAGTAGGAAAATTTTGTTAGAAAAAAAATATCACCGAATGTGTGTGATTTTATGCGGTTACTTGTACGTGACATGAACGAAGTATTGGATGGCTGCCTAGCTTCGGCCGATTCTCTCATAACACCTTCTTATAACTTTCAAAACGAAATTACTAATCATTTCCACTTTTTAGTTGAAATAGAAATTTCTGTAGCTTATTGAGGGCACTCGCGTTCTCAATTGAACTGCATTTTTTCCCCATCGACGAACGAAGAGTGGTCTCGGGGATGAACATTTTGAGGTAGAGAAATATTTGTTGTATCACCTGATGGTGTTTACATCGTTTGAGGGAGTTTTCATTTAAATGTTTTTTGAAAATTTTTTAGATAAGTTCTAATCCGACCTAGATGATCATACAATTTGACTCTTATTTTTTAAAATTAGAGTTAATTTTTGAATTTTCAGATTTTTTTAAAATCATCTAATCGGAGATCAGATTGTTGCTCCATTTTAAAAAAAAAATATTTTAAATAAAAATACAGTCAGGTGGTGCAAGGTCACCTGATACACTGCCTAACGGTGTAGCCAGTCTTCCCCTTCTGTGGTATCTATATAATGTCAAGAAAGCCTGGCATCCATAAAGAAGGAATTTTTGCTCTTCCAGTCCAAGACTGTTATAATAACCCATGAGAGGCCATCTAAGTATACCCTTCCGCACTGATGTACATCAACCTAATCAAAAGGGATTCTCTAGCTTTGGAGTTCGGGTTTGTATCAATTTAAGTCATAACATACCGTAGTATATAACTTAATTCTGCTATGCCTTTGTTCAAAGTCGATGCAAAGTGTAAAGCATCTTATTTCATCTTACCAAAAGAACTCAGGTCCGGGAAGTAATCCCACGGCATCCAGTGCCACCGACTACACAAAGGGGCACTATTGTGATGAGAGACTTTTGAACTCAACTTCTCTCTAAAAGGAAGGTGTAAATATTAATAGGGGGCCTTGCTGTAGGTTGAGTCAATCGAATGATGTTGCACGGTTGGCTATATATAACCTTTCAAAGAATCTTGAATATAAAATATTCATTGTCTCAGATGAGTAGAACTCAGTAACATTCAATTAAGTTGGCACAAATTCGAACCAATCGAGTGAGATGGTTAGTTTCACTCTTGATCTCTCTTTGAGAGGTCACAGGTTCAAATCAGTAGAGTGCCTAAAAATTTTTCACGTTGTTTAGTTTTGACGCGTCGTGAGGTTATTTCTTTTTTATCTATTAGATTACTTATTTGGAGATTAGCTTGAACTCGAAATTATCATCTAATTAGACAAAATAATTGGAACTGTGTGGAATTATCTTCTTTTGGAAAGAAAACATCGATAGGCATCATATGAAATTGAACTATGGTCTCTTGACCAAATGATCCACTCTTTCCAAAAAAAGGGAGGGCACTAATTTTGGACACGTGAAGACCTTTTCAAAAGAAGTCTCACATAGAACATAGTAGTGCAGAACTGATTTTTTTTTTTTTTTACATAACTTATTTAAATAGATAAAAGTTGTGATTTGATAAAATGAACATGATCATGTGAATATAGAAAGCATATAAAAGGGCTAACAAATGACATCCTTTGTGAACCAGCTGTGGGGCAGTTGGTTGCACATCTGCCTCTCTCATGGGAGGTCTCAGGTTCAAATCTGATTAGAGTCTAAAAATTCCTCAGCCATACAACTTGCTACGTGCTGTATATACTTGTAAATACTTGGTCTATGTGGCCCCTAAAAAAAAAAAATGACGCCTTTTGATTGGTCGGCGCATGTCGGCGCAGCAAAGTCCGGCGCAGAGGGCTCCAGTCGAATGGCCATAACAATTCGGGCCACGGTCCCACAGATCGGTGCTTAGTGGTCCGTCGTCAAATCAAAGCAACAAGCCGCCACCGCACCCCAAGCTGAACGGAGTCGGAGCGGACGCCAAAAGCCTGAAGGCCCCTCGCCGCTTCGAGAGAGGAAGGGGAAGGAAAGGAGGAGGACGCAGGGGAGAGAAGGGGCGAGGCGTCGGCAACCATGGACGCGACGGCGGCGAGGGGCGGAAGGGGCCTCTTCGAGGGCATATACAGGTTCGTGATGCGGCGGAACTCCGTGTACGTCACCTTCGTCATTGCCGGCGCCTTCCTCGGTGAGCGGGTATGCCTTCTATCGCCTCCCTATCCTTCTCCTTATCTCTTCCTTCGCGTCTTTGCTCCCGTTCTCCTCTTCTTGCTGCTGTTGGATTCATCTATTGTTATCTGGATTG
The DNA here is from genome assembly GCA_030544215.1 of Zantedeschia hybrid cultivar. Lineage (NCBI taxonomy): Eukaryota > Viridiplantae > Streptophyta > Magnoliopsida > Alismatales > Araceae > Zantedeschia > Zantedeschia hybrid cultivar. The sequence continues at coordinate 18,021,189 of JARZZO010000014.1, read as the reverse complement.
GCTGCCGCCATATTGATTTGGATCTGATGCGTGGCGCTGTAGCTTGATTTCCCCTTTTTAGTTTGCCATAATCATTGTGTTTAGGGTGTGTGCGAAGTCCGCATGAAGTGGTAGCTCTATAAGCTTTTATTATCCCAATTATTTGGGCATGCTTCTCGAATGCTTCTCGCCATTGAACGATCCAACGCCAAATTTGTAGTTAAACCTAGTACAGATTCATACGCTTTTCTTGTTTGGTGAAAATGTTGCCGTTTAAGGGTGATGTGGGCGTTAAACATTTGTTTTCTGGTAATGGAAGGGTTCTCCTCAATTCAAAATGCTGGACAGTTCTGAAAATTCATTTCAGTTTCTCTTGGGAGTAATGTGACACCTTGGTAGGCTCGTAAATATCCTTTTTTATTTCTTTTTTCTTTCTAGATAATATGTTCACGGTGGTTGCACACAATATTCTCCGCAGCCTTTAGGTTGCTTGCTTTGGAGATTTTGGTAGCTATTAAAATTGTTGGGCAACTTAATGAAAAGAAGATAGAGTTCATGGAAATGCCGCACTCCATAACAGATGCATGTCTTTAATTCTGAAAGATTTGCAAGATAGTACACATCCATAATTGCTTTGTGAAGATGATAACATTTCATTTCATTTCATACATTTTAACATATAGCATCTGCAACCAACCATCACTATTACTTTGTTTTGCTGGCTGCTTCAGTCTTCTTGTTACTCTCCACTTTTTCTTGGGGCATTGGATAGATTAAGATGGCGGGATAGGATTCTTGTCGCTGACCCCAAATAGATGGGATAAGGCTTTGATGATGATGATGATTCTTGGGGCTTCTTGTTTACAAAGTTAATGCCTGCAAATTTTCCCACAAATGGCTCTTTCACCTGGCAATCAAAAAATAAATCATCAAAGATCACCTTCTCAGTGTGGCATACCAGGAAAGTTACATCAGCTAGGCTTTTACCTGGAGCATTATCCTAGTAGGGATTACTTTGTCTCTGTGCTTCCACCTAAGGCCGCCGACCAATGGAAGATTGCAGCCTTTTCCCTTCTGCAACCACCAGCTATTGTATTCTATAAGGTTTTTACAGTTACAGCCATTTTTTCTTCATTGCCAAACCTCTGTGTACGTGTGTGTGTGCAGCCTTTTCTCTTCTGCCACCACCAGCCTGTATATCCTACAAGGTTCTTACAGTCATTTTGTCTTCATTGCCAAACCGCTGTATGTCTGAAGCCTTTTTCTCTTCTGCCACCACCAGCCATTATATCCTATAAGGTTCTTACAGCCATTTTGTCTTCATTGCCAAACCAGGGGACCCTTGGTACATGGTAGGGGACCTTGTTATAAGGGCTTACATTTGCATATCATTCATTTACCTTACAGGCCTTGTTGCAATATCTCAATTTCTTTTTCGTAATCCAAGAATATCCCTCCCAGCTGGCTGTGCTTCCATTTTTTTTTTTTTTTCAATCCCCAGTTTCTATGCCAAAACCATTCATCATGTTGATATGTCCAAAATTAAATGATCCTTCAAATTGAGCATCTCCTTGACAGAGGTCCAACCAACGTTAACATTTATATTAGATCTTTTGCTTGACTTTTTTTAATAGGAGTAGATGTTTAATGTTAGACAAGGAGATGGGGGTTGCATATCCGGATACATTTTTTGCCCCCAAGAAAAGGTTGGAATAGGTGCATTAAACAAATGGCAGAAAAATTGTTTCTTCTGTAAGGGGGTATTTTGATCTTTGATATCACACTTTATGCACCTAATATAGAAGCACAAAAGTGAAGAGGGCACAAGTCTTCGGGCAGCATGTTTGTGATTATAATGTTGTCTTCATTCATTTATTGACTGGTTGACAAAACACTGATCATTTATGGCTAACAAATTAATGTTTGTTTGTTTGCTAGGCTGTTGACTATGGTGTACACAAACTGTGGGAACACAATAATGTTGGGGTACTACATCTAGCCCTTGTTTACAGTTTACTCAAATGTGTCAACTCTCTCAACTCTCTCTCTCTCTCTCTCTCTATCTATCTATCCCCCCCCTGTGTTAATTCTTTGGGCATTCCAGTGTATATATTTATGCATCTAATTTTATTAAAGCTTGTTTCCGTATTATACATCTAAGGAGAAGAAGTGCATAATAATGCCTGCTAGAAGATTTCTTTTGAGTTTGTATTCCTGGTCACATTTTGTTCCAGTGTTGACAGTACGTGCATCATATTAAGGAGTTGGATCAGTATTGGTTCATGACTCATTTCGTGGATCATAAGATATTTGGGACATATTCTTGTAACAATATGTTACAAAGTTGGGTTTATCTCTAGGTTCATGTGAACAGGATCATGGATCTTTTATATGTTTCATGGATCACACTGTTAAAATTGTCCCAGATTGACTATTGGACAAGATAAAATATGCTTAGGTTTATAGCCTATTCCACTCTGCCTATATAGCCAATTCCACTCACTGCCTTAAAGGCTTCAAATTGGATGTGCTCGATAAGTCAACATGTAATTCAACATGGTACCAGAGACAATGGTTATGTTTTGGAACTATGCATCTATGTTTGTCTTTGTTCACTTGATAAAGCTTAAATTGGGAATGCATTAGAATGGTCCCACATTGGTAAGGACAAGATAGTGTATGCTTAAAATAATGGAGTCTAGATCACTTAGGGCCTGTTTGGTTTTACGTATAATCGGACGGAAATGATTTTCTAAGGAAATACATTTACAAGAAAAATGAAAAAAAAATTCATCATTTGGTGCTCATGAAAATATTTTCAGCTCTTTTGGAAAATGGCATTCGGTCTTATCCTATGGATGCCAAAGTCAGGAAAAGGAGGAGTCAACAAATTAAGTTTTCCGTTGACTTGAGTTTTACGGATAACCAAATAAGTGATTGTGATATATTTTTCGAGGAAAGCTTTTCCTATGGTCCATTTTACATGAAATCAAACGGATACTTATTGTCTTAAGGTTTTGAGGTGGATGATCCGAAGATCCAACTTGCATATCTTGGACCATATTTCAGAAGATATTGACAACAATGTTTTGTTCCATTATGTGCAAACCATGATTCAAGTTTTTCTTGAAAGATGCTAAAATTATGAAACTTATAGTTAGCTAAACACTCAGATTCAGGGTCGGGATAACTTTTCAGGAAGCCTAGTGAAGCTCTCTTTTGCCTAGCTAAACACTCAGATTCAGAGTTGGGATAACTTTTCAGGAAGCCTAGATGAAGCTCTCTTTTGCCCTTTGATATAAACCAGTGATTTTTCCATGTTGGCTCTATGATGTTATGAGCCATCTACTTGCATGTCCCTTCTGATTTCCATTTTTAAAGATCAAGTCAATGTTGTTTCATTGTATCGTAGATATTTTAGCAAATCTCTCAAACATTTTGTGGGTATTCTTGGAATTGGAAGTTTTTCTTTTTTTTAGTTTAATTAGAATGTGGTACCATCCATTTAAAAAAGGTGGAATTAATTAATACTGAATTGGCTTATCATGAGTAAAAATTGGTGTCTGCCATAGCCTTTGTTTTTGTTTATCCCCAAAAAAAGCTTGTAGAAGGTTAAGAAATTATACTGAAAATTCGATAAGTGCACTTATAAGAGGAACATGGTCGAAGTGACCAGGAGATAGTGATGATTAGTGGGTCACTGTGATCACATGCTTTTTTTTTTTAAAAAAACTAATTGCAGCTTGGAGGCACTTAGCAGGAATTGCAATTTCAGTTGAGCAAAGTTTAAAGGAACTTTTATAGTGATTTTGCTGGTAATTCTAAAATAAATAGCTGTTATCCCAACGATTCTTCTCTTTCTCAAGCAACTTATGTTCAATGTTTAAGAGAATTCATAATTTGCTAACCTGATAAGTTTGTTGACCTTATTAACGTTATTCAGATTTTGGATGGGTGATTGTCCTTTTCTATCAGTTGCATGGAGATGTTGGAGGCCGGACATTGTGTTGTCACTTGTCTGGGCCTGGATCATCCATATTGATGGCTGGATCTGGACCTTTTGTTGATAATTTCTTGAAAACAATGTTAACCTTGTAGTTTATGATGATGAGCAAGAACATGGAAAGACAAGGGTTCTCAAGATCCTAAGCACCATGCTCAGAGGTAGTGATGAAAGTTAACTGATGGAAGAACATTATCAAGTATTGTGGGGAGGGAAGAAGGGGGGGGGGGGGGAGGGCTTTGTGTGTGCATGTTGGGGGGTGGGGAGGTGTTGGGTGTGTGTGTGGTTTTTCTTTTCTGTTTTTTTTTGTTGTTGTTGTTGTTTGGGTTGGGGGTGGGAGGTGGGGGGAAGGGGTGCGCTTTGGGCCTCCTAGCAGGTCCATTATCTAGGCCCAATAGGAGCCCGTTAAGGGCCTGCTAACCTGGCCCAATTGCAGTTCACTATCAGCCTTTTTTTGGCCTTCTAGCAGTCGATTTAAGGTCCGATAATGCCTAGTAGCATCTTTTAGGTCCCCAGGGCTTATATGTGGGGCCTTACAGTTATGCTTCTGGTTGGGTTTTCGAATCTTCTGCATAGTTTAGGTTCAGTACAGTGGGATTTGATAGAGCTCATGGAATAGTGTAATTCACTCGTTAGTTTGTTCTGTTAGTTTTAATACTCCAATGCTGGAAAAAATAGAAGTAGATGCTAGAATTGAGGCATGTCCAATCAAGGTCTCTGGGTGTTTAAACTTCAAGTTAGAATTCATTGTCAGAGGGAGATTAACTATGGTTAAATAATGCAGCTCTAGCCTCCATGATTATAATTTACATCATTTCTTAAATCTTTTGTCTCACTTGATTACGAAGTTTGAGGATGTCCAGTCCTTTTATCAATAAAAGAACTGGTAATTCTTGGATTCTACTGGATGTCATTTCACGCTGGCATGTCAATTGTCCTGGAAAATTGACATTAATTTTATCAGAACCCAGTAACATGCAAATCAGACTAATGTAACTGGATGATATAAGTAATGCTACTTTGATGGTTTGTTCTAGTTCCCTGTTTGGCCTTAACTTGTTGAGGCCAGCTCTTCACATTTGCTTTCGTCTTATCTGTCAGTCCCCATAATGTTACCCTTCTAACCATTTAATGTTCTTGGCATACTTAGTCGTGCACTGAATCTTAATTTTTGAATGTTCTTGATGCCTTCAAAGAATTGCTTGGCATTTGTCATTGGGATCTTCATGATCTGAAAGGGCGGTTGTGTGTGTGTGTGTGTTGGGGGGGGGGGGTGTTACAGTCAGTCCGTTGGTACATTAGATCTTTTGGTGAAGTGCATCTTTTTGATGATCTACAGCCTGCCAACTGTCAAACTTCTTAAGATCAGTAGTCAGTCTATTGTGCTGAAGGATTCGTGATAAAATGAATGTTGATGCTTGATAGCCACGCTACTATGTTTTCAGAAGAGAAATACTTGATGCAATGCCCTGAGCATTGCAGCTGCAACAGCCATCTGATCAGTGGATCGGATGGCCACAGGGGGTTGCAGCAGGCCTTAAAAGTTGCATGCTATCCAATCCACCAATTGGACAGCAACTGCAGCTGCAATGCCCGGGGCCATTGCAGCAAGTATTTCTTTCATTTTCAGAACGTTGGCCAACTAATAGTAGAAAGTCAAACTTCTGACCTTGCAGTGTTACAATATTTGAAGTCCCATATTAGAAGAGAAAATAGGTCACATTTGGTGAAAACAGTATTCACAGAGCGTTTTCTTTTCTTTTCATTTCTCTGATATAAATGGAAAACAATACAGTGATTCGGAATTGTGGATGCATAAATATGCAACATTAAATTTCCCAAGCATTTGCATGCTGTAGTGATGATAAATCTCATCTTCTTTATTTGTTTGTTTTGTTCAAGGCATAAATCCTCATTAATGTGAAATCAGTTTGTGTTTATCTCAACCAAATTTGTCCTTGCTATGTTACAGAAGAGGTACGAGGACATTCCAGTTTTGGGGCAGAGGCCGTCTGAATGACCATTCTACCATGCCTGCTTCTCGGGTTAAGTTTGGTTTTTGTTGCTACATCATTTGTTCGAAGTTATCCTAGACGTTGGTCATGATGTTATCATTTAATAAAAACACTTCCCAGTGCCAGCAACATTTTTGGATGGAGAACATGTATCATGTATGTTACTTGTTTTCTAGTGCAAGAAGTCTTCATTGAAAACATTTCAGAACATGTATGTTATTTGTTTTCTAGCGCAACGTCTTCATTGAAAACATATCTATAGTTCCTTCTAATCGTGCGTGACCAGTGCATGTAGCTTAGTTGGGAGATGAACCACAATGTAACGAAGAAAATTGCACCACGAGTGCTGCTTGGCTGCTGAAACAGCATGTAGGACGAGTTCCACGCGTATAATGGATAACAGACTTCCAAGTGCAAGGGCAAGGTGACACTGACAAAGGGATTACAGCTTATCAACCTATGAAGAGAAATGAGCTAGCCTCGACTCTAGTTGAACGAACAAGCATGAACAAAAAGCTAGATTTGTTTAACGAATGAGCTGAACTTAGCTGTAAACCCCGGCTTGGTTATATTAGTTTGATATCTATTAAAGTTTGTCTAAGACCCATTTAAAGTTCATTTAGTTTTTGATATAGTACTAATTTTGATATTTTTTAAAGTCTATAAGATTAACATTTACATTAAATTAGAGGAATACTTACGAGAGTTGGGTGAAAGGGAGAAAAGAGCTTAGAGGCAGGAATGGGAGAGGAAAGAAGCCTACTAAACTTTTAACATTTTAAACATAAGTTCAGACGTGTATTCGATTTGTTATGACTATATTTTATCCATGTACAAAAATCAACATTAATAGAGCACAAACCCGTTATTAGGAGAAATGTCAAATCGACGGTCACAAAAGTATCTTATAAGGAATCAAACACCCCATAAAGGATTATGCTTAGTATCTGATGTAGTCGAGGTTATCACGACTGGATTTCGAAGTTGGAATCCGAAGTTTTAGATCCGGAGCTGGGTCGGATCGGTGTAAGAGGTCCGACGGAGATCCGAAAGGCGATGGAGGCAGAGACGTGGTCGAAGGTCCGAGGCCGAGAGTCGTTCGGTCGGATGTCGGCGAGCCTTCGGAAGGCGTGGCCGAAGTCCCTCCGGCTGAAGGGTAGGCGGCGCGGAATCGAGTCACCTTCGGGTGAGGAGTAGCCGGCGGATGGCGTCGAGACCGGGGGAAGGAGTTCGAGGTCGGCGGTCGAGACCGACTCGGTGAGGTCGGCGAAGATTCGAACCGAGTCTCTGCAGGAGGGAAAGAAGAAGAAACCGGTCAGTAAGAGTCCCGGGTTTCGGCCCTTAGGAACCCCCTCCAACGGTTAAGTTAGCTTCTGAAGATGATTCGATTCAGAAAACGAAGTGTAGCTTTAATGCTATTTGGACTAGGGTCCTTGAGGGTCACGGAGACATACCTTTGGCAATAAATAGCGGGGTATTTATAGCGGAGGATAGAGGATGGTTAACGGTGGTAGCCGATATAGGACTATGTTCCGGGCTTACTGGTAAACCGTCATAGTGCCTAGTCCTCCACCGGAGTGGGCCGGACACGGCTATTGGGCCGAAGGGGGTTGGGTCGCTGTCGGGCCGAAGGCTCTTGGGCCGCTGACGGGTTGGAGCCTGCTGGGCTGCCTGTTGGGCTGAGGACTTTTGTGCCGCTTACGGGCCGAAGGCTGTTGGGCCGTTGACGGGCCAAAGACCACTGGGCTGCCTGCTGGGTCGAGGGCTTTTGTGTCGCTTACGGGCCGAAGGCTGTTGGGCCGCTGACGGGCTAAAGACCACTGGGCTGCCTGCTGGGCCGAGGGCTTTTGTGCCGCTTACGGGCCGAAGGCTCCCAGGGGGCCTTTTACTGCCGCTGTTGGGCTGATTTGTGTTGGGCTTGTTTTAATGGGCCGAATCGGATTCTGCCTCATCACATAGCCCCCCACTCTTGTCTTCCTCAATTTTGAGATGGCGAGAGTATAACCGGTCGCCTCTTCGGGGGATAATGCAGCAGGCGCTATCCGAGGCTTTTTGTTCTGTTAAAAAGAAATGATGCCCTCGGTCGGCCGAGGGTCAGTTGCCACTTAGCTGTCCTTATTCGAGATGCAGTGACGAAGGCCTTCGCTTTTGATTACGAAGGGCCGAGCCTTCTGACTTGTGTCAGGCTTCAATAAATGGACGGGACAGCCGTCGAGTTTTCCGTCAGAACGGTCGTTTCGCGAGAAAACACAGGACACGCGTCGCGCATCCGGCCGCTCTGTTAAAAACACAAAGAGATCCTGACCGCTTGCGGATCGCGGGTTACCTCGGCTCTCTGTCCGAGGTTCCACTCGGATTGCCGCCTTTTCCTTCCTCGGCACGCGGATTGGAACACGTGGCGGGCATCCGAGTGATCAGCCGAAGGGTCGGAGCGCTTTTGGCCGTCGATCACCCTGCTTCAATTCCCGGAGTCTGTCCGTCATCATTACCGAAGGACGGTACACGTGGCGCGCATCCGAGAGAAGCGGTGATATGAGGGAGAAGATCCTGGCCGTTGGCTTCGGCGGGAAGGGTTTCAAACTCAGCCTATAAATAGGAGCCCTTCGCAGGGTACTGTTCTTCTTCCTGCTTCCCGCGCCTGCGTCTCTCTGCTACTGCCCGAGCTCTCCTTCTTCTCTGGCGATGTGCAAGCCATTCGAAGGTGCCTCCGAGCGTGTCGTCCGTTGCAGAGCTCTCCATCGCCCGGAATCGTCGCCGGGGAGGTTCTTTTTGTTCGAACGGTGGTGCTCGATCGAGGAGGTCCCTTTTTTCTTTGAGGGTAAGCCTCAATCTCCTTTCTTCATTCCTGCGATCTCATGCCCCGCAGCTCTTCCTCGAGTGAGATCACTCCCTCAGACGAGGATTATACTCCGTCCCAGTCCCCTGAGTCTTCCTTATCATCTCCCCTTTCTTTGGACTCCCTTGCTTCTGCCATGGCGGACGAGGCCGAGTACTCTGGTGTCGAAGGGCCCGAAGAGGTTCGTACCCCGGGCCAAGCTTCCTCCTCGGGTCGTCGTCGTCCCGAGACGGCTTCGGAAGCAGCCTGCATCCTTACCGATGATGGGGTCAAATTCCTTGCCTCTTATTATCAACTCCCGTCATGGATGACGCCCTATCGGCCTGGTTCGAATACCAGGGCCAATTCTCCCCGTCCGGATAGTTTTTCCATTTATGAGGAAAGTTTCCGGGCGGGCTTTCGGCTTCCTCTCCCTACCTTCGTCATCAATCTCTTATGTTTCTACGGGCTGGCCCCGTCTCAATTCTTTCCCAATTCTTGGCGCACAGTCTACGCCTTCCTGGCTGTGTTCGCCAACATCGAAGTCACCCCCTCGGTCAATATCTTCCGCTACCTTTTTAAGATTCAACGGTAGGGGAGATCCGAGTGGTACTGCTTCGTCCCTCGGCTAGGCCGGGGTATCTTCTCCGGGAAGCCCTCGTCCATTCACGATTGGAAGAGGAGCTTTATCTTGGTTTCCCTCCCGGAGAATGAGAAGAGCGTGTGGCCCTTTCCTATCAAGTGGGCACCGCTGGCCGAATGCCTCTCCGATCCGCCCACTCTCAATTCCGATCAGATTCGCCTTGTGGGCCTTATTGAAGCCGCGGCTCCGTATGATATCTCGGAGCTTTTCAGTAAGCCGGAGTTACTTGTGGGTGCCGGGGCGTGGCCGGACTCGACGAAGGATCCTCTGCGGGCACTTCCTTACCTTCCCCCCAAGGAGACTTCGGGGGAGCCTGAAGGAAACGCCAAGGTCGAGCCTCCGGCCGAAGCTCCTCCGGCCGCAGAGGGTGCTGAGGCTTCGGCCGAGGGTAAGTCGATCTTGAGTTGTGGATTTTGCGTGCTGCGGGTTGTTAACCCTTCCTTCTTTTGCTTTGCAGAGATGTCTGGGATTAAAGGCCTCCTTAGCCGGATAGCCCAGCAGGGCAGCCAATCCCAACCGTCCCGACCGCAGGCGGCGGAAGGGGCCGTACGAGGTGTCGTGGCCCCGAGTGTCCGGGCCGGGATTACAATGACGGCGGCTTCTTCCGAGGGCCGCGCTGCTGCAGCCGCTCTCGAGAGGGAGCGGAAGAGCAAGTCGGTTGCCCGAAGGGGCGGCCGACTGTCGAAGCGGGGCCGAGCGGACGAGCCTGGCGAAGCAGAGCCCGCCCCGGCTAAAAAATCGGCTGCGGCCCGAAGGGCTCCGATGCCGTCGTCCCTTGAAGCGCCGATGGGCGATTCTCCCTCGGCCATGATGGCGGGGGCGGAAGATCAGGAAGGCGCCGGGTCGCAGGGGCCTCGCGAGTAGGAGCGCGAGCTATGGGTCCCCGACCTGAGGATTTATAAGGACGATTCCCTGGAGGACCCGCAGACGTGCCTGCGTCTGCTCCACGGCCTAACTCTCCCGTCGGCCCTGGAGGAGCTGAAGGATCACTCAGCGACTGATCTGGCGCTGATAAGCGCCCGATTGGCGGTCCAGGTAAGAAGCTTCTTTGTGTGCTCCAGCCTAGCATTTCCCTTAGCTCATTTCGGGTTTGCTGACCCTTATATGCTTTCGGCTGCAGGCCGCGGTCACGGGTAGCGTCCTGATCCGTCGTCAGGCGATCATCCGAGACCAACTCCAGGATGCCGAGAGGGCGTCGGCATCGTCGGCTTCGGGCGAGGGCCCCTCGGCGGGACGCGACTTTGAGTCCAGTGTTGACTGGCTCTTAGCAGCGAATGCCCGGATGCGGGATCAGCTGGAGTAGCAGGCGGCGGCGACTCGAGTTTCTTCTGAGGCCAAGGCGAAGGCCGAAGAGGAGAAGGAGAAGGCCGAGCAGGAGCTGGAGGCGGTCCGAGCGGAAAACCCGGCCCTTAAGGCCGAGATCCAGGACAAGGACGCCCAGCGGGCTTCGGATAGCCGCCGCCATGCCGAGGAGCTGTCGGCCCTTCGGCTGGATTTGGAAGCCAAGGCCGAGGAGGCTGTTGACTCGGCTGTAGCCGATTATAGGGCCGGCCCAGATTTTGCTGAGGAGATAGTCCAGGCGCAACTTCTGGCGGCATCCTGGGTCTTCACCATCGGGCTGGCCGCTGCCCAGAAGGTCTGCCCGTCCGTGGACTTAACCGGTATCGTCCTGCCGACGGACGAGGAGGGTGAAGAGCTCCTGTCTTGGTGGAAGGGGCTTATGGCTGAGAGAGCCTCAGCTTCAGCGGAAGGCGGCGAGGCCGTTCCGGCCGAGGCTACTCCTGGCGAAGCCGCCCCTCCCGAAGCCGTGCAGATTGTGGACTCCCCCTCCCCATCTCCTGGCCGGAGCCCCGTTGATGTGGATGGGGAAAATACCGAGGGCTGATACCGGGGCCTGTCCCGGTTTTTGTCTGGACTTTCCTTGTAAGTCTGCGGCCAGACGGACGGCCGATTTTGTACCTTTTTGGTATATATATAGAAAGTACTTTTGCTTTGTCTCTGTGTTCTGAATGAATGTCCGAGTTTGACTCTTCTTAGGCCTGAGACCTCGTCGTCGTTTAGTTGCGGCTCATACGGCCGGAACCCGATCTAGGTTCGGATATGGAGTTAAAAAGTATCGCCCCCGATATGGTTTACGCGGCTGAGGCCTTTACCAATATGGTTCGTGCGATCTGAGAATAGCCTTCCGCTCCCGATACGGTTTGCATGGCCGAAGCCACTCCCGATACGGTTTACACGGATTTAGAATACCATGCCGCTCCCGATACGGTTTGCATGGCCGAAGCCACTCCCGGTACGGTTTACGCGGACTTAGAAAACCATGCCGCTTCCCGATCGGTACGGGTTGCTTGCGGACTTAGAAATATACCGTGCCGCTTCCCGATCCGGTACACATGGCCAAAGCCACTCTCGGTTCAGGTTACCTGCGGGCTTAGAAAACCATGCCGCTTCCCGATCGGTACGGGTTGCTTGCGGACTTAGAAATATACCGTGCCGCTTCCCGATCGGTACGGGTTGCTTGCGGACTTAGAAATATACCGTGCCGCTTCCCGATCCGGTACACATGGCCGAAGCCACTCTCGGTTCAGGTTACCTGCGAGCTTAGAAAACCATGCCGCTTCCCGATCGGTACGGGTTGGTTGCGGACTTAGAAATATACCGTGCCGCTTCCCGATCCGGTACACATGGCCGAAGCCACCCTTGGTTCAAGTTACATGTGGGCTTAGAAAACCATGCCGCTTCCCGATCGATACGGGTTGCTTGCGGACTTAGAAATATACCGTGCCGCTTTCCGATCCGATACACATGGCCGAAGCCACTCTCGGTTCAGGTTACCTGCGGGTTTAGAAAACCATGCCGCTTCCCGATCGGTACGGGTTGCTTGCGGACTTAGAAATATACCGTGCCGCTTCCCGATCCGGTACACATGGCCGAAGCCACTCTTGGTTCAGGTTACCTGCGGGTTTAGAAAACCATGCCGCTTCACGATCGGTACGGGTTGCTTGCGGACTTAGAAATATACCATGCCGCTTCCCGATCCGGTACACATGGCCGAAGCCACTCTCGGTTCAGGTTACCTGCGGGCTTAGAAAACCATGCCGCTTCCCGATCGGTACGGGTTGCTTGCGGACTTAGAAATATACCGTGCCGCTTCCCGATCCGGTACACATGGCCGAAGCCACTCTCGGTTCAGGTTACTTGCGGGCTTAGAAAATCATGCCGCTTCCCGATCGGTACGGGTTGCTTGCTGACTTAGAAATATATCGTGCCGCTTCCCGATCCGGTACACATGGCCGAAGCCACTCTCGGTTCAGGTTACCTGCGGGCTTAGAAAACCATGCCGCTTCCCGATCGGTACGGGTTGCTTGCGGACTTAGAAATATACCGTGCCGCTTCCCGATCCTGTACACATGGCCGAAGCCACTCCCGGTACGGTTTACACGGACTTAGAATACCATGCCGCTCCCGATACGGTTTGCATGGCCGAAGCCACTCCCGGTACGGTTTACACGGACTTAGAATACCATGCCGCTCCCGATACGGTTTGCATGGCCGAAGCTACTCCCGGTACGGTTTACACGGATTTAGAGAATACCATGCCGCTCCCGATACGGTTTGCATGGCCGAAGCCACTCCCGGTACGGTTTACACGGACTTAGAGAATACCATGCCGCTCCCGATACGGTTTGCATGGCCGAAGCCACTCCCGATACGGTTTGCGCGGACTTAGAATAGTCATGGTTTCCTGAAAAGGAGATTTTCTTTATTTATGCCTCCCGGCTAAATTCTGGGGGAAGAGACTTATATGAAGTAACACCGAAGGCATTCCACATTCCAGGCGCGAGGGAGAGGTTGGCCCGAAAGGGTCTCCAACCGATAAGTCCCTCGTCTGATTACCTCCTTTACACGGTATGGCCCTTCCCAGTTGGGGGCAAGCTTCCCTGCGGCTTCGGCTGGCTTAGATGCATGAGCATTCCTCAGCACGAGGTTCCCGATTTCAAAGCTTCGGGGCTTTACTCGAGTGTTGTGGTACCTGGCCATGCGCTGTTGATAAGCTGCCAGCCGAATGCGAGCTTTATCTCGGATTTCTTCTATGAGATCAAGATGATCCTTCAAGACTTCTTCGTTGGCCTCCGGATCGTAAGTAATGACTCTTGGAGAGGGAAGGCCGATTTCTACAAGAATAACGGCTTCTATCCCATAAGCCGTGCGAAATGGAGTTTCGCCGGTAGGGGTTCGGCTCGTAATCCGATACGCCCAGAGAACACTTGGTAGCTCCTCTACCCATCGGCCTTTGGCTTCGCCGAGGCGGGTTTTTAGTCCTTGCAACAGGCTTCGGTTGGTGACCTCGACCTGGCCGTTTGCCTGGGGGTGTGCTACCGAAGTGAACTTATGGAGGATGCCGAAGCCGGCGCAGTTATCGCTGAACCGACGGCTATCGAACTGCTTGCCGTTGTCCGAGATGATGGCCCGAGGGATGCCGAACCGACAGATGATGGACTTCCACACGAAGTTCCAAGCATTGCTATCGGTTATGGACGCGAGGGGTTCGGCTTCTACCCACTTGGTGAAGTAGTCTACTGTCACGATGAGGAATTTCCTTTGGCCGGTGGCGACAGGAAAGGGCCCCAGGAGGTCGATTCCCCATTGAGCGAAAGGCCAGGGGTCGGATAAAGGGGTCAGAAGGGTGGCTGACTGGTGGATGAGGGAGTTGAACCTCTGGCAGTGATCGCAACGATGTACGAGGGCTAAGGCGTCCTCTCAGAGCGTCGGCCACCAGTATCCTTGCCTTAGGAGCTTGTGAGCCAGGGTCCTTCCTCCCGCATGTGCTCCGCATACCCCTTCGTGCACCTCTCGTATGGCGTAGTCGGCTTCGGTTGGGCCGAGGCACTGCAGGAGCGGTCGGCCGAAGGATTTCTTATACAACAGCCCGTCCAGAAGAAGGAAGTGAGATGAACGCTGCCGAACATGCTTTGCTTCCTTCGGATCGGGCGGGACTTCTCCTCGGAGGAGGTAAGCGACAAGGGGAGTCATCCAGGTCCCGGTCTCGGACTCGGTCACTTGCATGACCTCAGGCTCCCCGAGGCTCGGCTCGGCGAGTTCTTCTACGAGGATCATTCGGCCTCCTCCCCCGTCTTGGGTTGATGCCAGCCGGGAAAGGGCGTCGGCTCGGGCATTCTCGGCTCTCGGGATCCGCACAATTTCGCAAGAATCGAATTGAGCGAGGATCTTACGAGTTACCTATAGATAAGATGCCATTATCGCATCCCGAGCTTCATACTCCCCGGAAACGTGACTGGCAATCAGCTGAGAATCGCTGAAAGCTTTTAGGTTCTGGACACCAAGCTTTCTGGCGGCCCGGAGGCCGGAGATGAGGGCTTCATATTCGGCGGCGTTGTTGGTGGCTGGAAAGGAGAAGCGTAGTGCATACTCCGTGACGATCCCTTCGGGAGACGCCAAGATCCATCCGGCGCCGCTGCCCGTAGAGCACGCGGAGCCGTCTACATACAGCTGCCACTCATCCGCCGGTATGCGAACCGAAGTGCCATCGGCTTTGTGCGTGTCGGTTTCCGGCTGATGTGCCGAGGAAGCTTCGGGAGTGAGCTCGGCAATATAGTCGGCTAACGCCTGGGCTTTTATTGCTATCCGAGGTACCTAGGAGATGTCAAATTCTCTTAGTTCGATCGCCCATTTCGCCAGTCTGCCGGATACCTCCGGCCGGGAGAGAACCTGCTTCAGTGGCTGGTCGGTGAGGACCTTTACTGAATGGGCAAGGAAATAAGGCCGGAGCCTCCTCGCGGATGAGACGAGGGCCAAAGCCAGCTTTTCCAGAGCAAGATACCGGAGTTCTGCTCCTTGAAGGGCCCGGCTTGTATAATAGACTGGCTTCTGAATGCCGTCCTGTTCTCGGACGAGGACGGCGCTGATAGCCGTCTCGGATACCGCGAGGTAAAGGCACAGCGGCTCTTCGTGGACTGGCTTGGACAGGATGGGAATCCTGGAAAGATAAGCCTTCAGTTGCTCGAAGGCTGCCTGGCATTTATCCGTCCAGGTGAAGTTATTGGCCTTCTTCAGCAGCTTGAAGAAGGGGAAGCAGTAGTCCACAGCCTTGGACATGAAGCGGCTCAAGACAGCGATCCGTCCGTTTAGCTTCTGCACCTCTCGGAGGTTAGCCGGAGGGCGCATCTGCATGATGGCCGAAACCTTCTCGGAGTTAGCTTCCACCCCTCGGTGAGTGATCATGTATCCGAGGAACTTCCCGGAGGCTACCCCGAAGGCGCACTTAGTCGGGTTCAGCTTCATTTTGTATCTCCGCAGAGCGGAGAACGTCTCGGCTAAATCGGCCAAATGTTCTGCAGCGACGCGGCTCTTAACCAGCATATCGTCTATGTAGACTTCCATGTTGCAGCCGAGCTGCATGGCGAACACTTTATTGACGAGGCGCTGATATGTCGCGCCAGCATTCTTCAGGCCGAAGGGCATCCGGGTATAGCAATATAGGCCAAGATCGGTCGTGAAGCTGGTTTTGCTTTCATCATCCGGATGCATTTAGATCTGGTGATAGCCTGAATAGACGTCGAGGAAGCTTAGGAGTTCGTGGCCGGAGGTTGCATCCACCACCTGATCTATCCGAAGTAGCGGAAAGCTATCCATCGGACAGGCTTTGTTAAGGTTGGTGAAGTTCACGCACATTCGCCACTTACCATCCTTCTTCGGTACCATCACTACGTTGGCGATCCAGTCCGGGTGATGCACCTCTCGGAGGTGCTCGGCGTCCAGCCCCTTCTTGACTTCAGCTTGAATGGCGGCTCTCCTTTCTTGATTGAAGGTACGCCGCTTCTGCTTGACCGGGGGCTGGTTAGGATCGGTGTGTAGCCGGTGTACTGCTACTTCCGGGTCAACCCCGGGTATATATGTTGGAGACCAGGCGAAGACGTCGAGATTCTTCTTTAAGAACTCGGTGAGCTTCTCCGCTTCGGTTCTCTCCAGGCCGGAGCCTATCGTCAGGTTTCGTCCTTTGCCTCCTAGAACCGGGATGGCGACGAGTTCTTCTCCCGAGGATGCCTCGGCTGATGATTCAATCGACAGGGCCTCGGCTGCAGCCTTCCCCTTGACCGAAATCATGTAGCATTGCCGAGCTGCTTCTTGATTTCCCCTGGCCTCGCCTATTCCATGACTAGTATGGAACTTTAGCTTATGGTGGAAAGACGAAGGCACTGCTCCGACCCCGCCGATTAGCCTTCGGCCGAAGATGGCGTTGTAGGCTGAGTCGATTTTTACAACGGCAAAATCCGTTTCTACGGTTAATTGCCGGGGGGCGGAGCCTATGGTTACGGGGAGTCGGACAATACCCTTTACTCGGCAGGGCGAACCGTTGAAACCGAAGAAGGGCCCCCGGTGAGGCTTCATATTAGCCTCACTCAATCCCATTTTTACAAAGCAGTCGTAAAACAAGATGTTCGGGGCGCTTCCATTATCAACAAAAATGCGGTGTACATCGTAACTGTATATTACAACATTTATGACGAGGGCGTCGTCGTGAGGGATCTGAACATCAGTCAGGTCCTCTGAGCCGAAGGTGATATCTTCTTGGTGAAGCCGCTTCGGCTCGACGTCGACCGTCACTATAGTTGCAGAGCTGCGTTGTCGGCGCCTGGATCCTTCTCCCGGCCCTCCGGATATCATCATGATAGACCCAGAGCTGGGTCTTTGATGAGATGTTTCCATCGGGGCCGAGGTAATCTTTGGCGGAGCGGCTTCTCTCTCCGGGGGTTGTTGCGGCCTGGCCGTCTCAGGGGGATCTCGATTCCGCTGCTGCTGGGGCTGCTCTCGCCGAAGCTGCGGCAGTCTACCTTCCCTGATGAGGCGGTCGATTTCCTCCCGAAGGTGTCGGCACTCGTCAGTCGTATGGCCGATCTCCCGATGATACTCGCAGTATTTGCCGGGGTCCCTTCGGCGAAGATCCGTCTTGATGCGCTCCGGTCGCCGGATCATGCCCTTCACCTCCATGAGCATTCGGGATGGGGGAGCGGGTAGCGGTAGGTACCGCGGCTGCGGATCCCGTCGCCTTTCTCGGTCCCACTCCTCCCTGCGATATCGCTTCCGGGAGGGCTCTTGATCTTCGGACCGAGGGCGGACTACCTGGGGGGCAGGCGCCGATGCTGCTTCAGCTGTGCCTTTGCCCTTGGACATCATCAGGGCCTCCCGGTTGATGTATTTGTGGGCCCGGGCTACGAGGTCCTGGAAGGTAGGGGGATGGCGCTTCCCAATGGAACCAAGGAGCCCTTCATCCCGACACCCGCTGATTACAACTGAAACCACAATCGAGCTGTCGAGGTTTGGGATTTGGGCGGCCTCGGTCCGAAATTTGGTAAAATACTCTTGAAGAGTTTCGGTGGGGCCTTGTCGGATGGCTAGTAGGCTGGCGGAAGTTTTACACTGCCGGGTGGCGTCATAGAACTGGTCGATGAACAGTTGGCCCAACTGGACTAGGGAGTGGATAGAGTTGGGGGCCAGTGTCTCGAACCAAGTTAGGGCAGTCTTCTCAAGGGTAAGGGGGAAAAGACGGCAGCGGACTGTCTCGGCGACCCCTCGGACCGAGAGGTAGGTGTTAAATCTCTGAAAGTGACAGACCGGATCCGTCATTCCGTCGTAGAGAGGGCCCTTCGGCAGTTTGAAGTTGGGAGGTACCTCAGTAGCCAGGAGCTCTGGCGTGAACGGGGTTTGCTTCAGGATGTTGCTAACAAGGGGTGCCCCGTAAGGCCGAGACACCATCTGCTGCATTTTCTTCCTCATCGCCGTTAGCGGTCGGTCCAGATCCGGGGCGGTTGAGGTGGCGACCGACTGTCCTCCGGTTCTGGCTGGGCGGAACTCGGACGAAGCATAACCTTGCTCCGTCATGCGGTCGGTGTGAAGGGCTTGGGCTGGTAGCGCCGAGGGCTCGCTGCGTGCCGTAGCGGTTTCGTCGGGAGAAACCGGTGAGGGTGCCGGCCGGAGCCTTGCATCTTGGACCGGATAGAGTGGAGGGTGCGGCGCTTGCTGAG
The DNA here is from genome assembly GCA_030544215.1 of Zantedeschia hybrid cultivar. Lineage (NCBI taxonomy): Eukaryota > Viridiplantae > Streptophyta > Magnoliopsida > Alismatales > Araceae > Zantedeschia > Zantedeschia hybrid cultivar. The sequence continues at coordinate 18,002,690 of JARZZO010000014.1, read as the reverse complement.
GAAGCTGGCCTAGCAACCCTATGCGCTGGGCGATGGCGGACACCATCTCCTGAAGAGGCGCTAGGGAGGTGACGGCAGCGGCTAGCGTCGCCATCTGTTGCTGGAGTGCTCCTACTCGGTCGTCTCCCATAGCGAGGGACTCTGGTATGACTGGCAGAGCCGCACTCGGTGGAGCAGACGGGGCGCCTTCGGAGGGTGGGAGCTGCGCTGAGGCTTCCCGTGCTTCTGCTTCGCTCTGTCCGGATCGCCGGGTTACAGGTCGTTGAGACATGACTTGCTTGTTGGTTTCCCACAGACGGCGCCACGTGATGTAGCCGAGGCTATCACGACCGGATTCCGAAGCTAGAATCCGAAGTTTTGGATCCGGAGCTGGGTCGGATCGGTGTAAGAAGCCCGACGGGGATCCGGAAGGCGATGGAGGCAGAGACGCGGTCGAAGGTCCGAGGCCGAGAGTCGCTCGGTCGGATGTCGGCGAGCCTTCGGAAGGCGTGGCCGAAGTCCCTCCGGCTGAAGGGTAGGCGGCGCGGAACCGAGTCACCTTCGGGTGAGGAGCAGCCGGCAGATGGCGTCGAGACCGGGGGAAGGAGTCCGAGGTTGGCGGTCGAGACCGACTCGGTGAGGTCGGCGAAGATTCGAACCGAGCCCCTGCAGGAGGGAAAGAAGAAGAAACTGGTCAGTAGGAGTCCTGGGCTTCGGCCCCTCCGACGGTTAAGTTAGCTTCTGAAGATGATTCGATTCAGAAGACGAAGTATAGCTTTAATGCTATTTGGATTAGGGTCCTTGAGGGTCACGGAGACATACCTTTGACAATAAATAGCGGGGTATTTATAGCGGAGGATAAAAGATGGTTAACGGTGGAAGCCGATATAGGACTATGTTCCGGACTTACTGGTAAACCGCCATAGTGCCTAGTCCTCCACCGGAGTGGACCGGACACGGCTATTGGGTCGAAGGGGGTTGGGCCGCTGTCGGGCCGAAGGCTCTTAAGCCGCTGACGGGTTGGAGCCTATTGGGCTGCCTGTTGGGTCGAGGGCTTTTGTGCCGCTTACGGGCCGAAGGCTGTTGGGCCGCTGACGGGCCAAAGACCACTGGGCTGCCTGCTGGGCCGAGGGCTTTTGTGCCGCTTACGGGTCGAAGGCTGTTGGGCCGCTGACGGGCCAAAGACCACTGGACTGCTTGCTGGGCCGAGGACTTTTGTGCCGCTTACGGACCGAAGGCTCCCAGGGGACCTTTTACTGCTGCTGTTAGACTGATTTGTGTTGGACTTGTTTTAATGGGGCCGAATCGAATTCTGCCTCATCAGTATCCAAAGAGTTTGAACTTTGTATAATTATTATACAAAGCAAGCTTGAATCTGGCACAATTAACCGGTCCAGTGGTTAGACTTGGCTGGCTCATCGAAATAAAATCAGCTTTGGTGGAACCTTTTCATATTATCGTCTTTGTAGGTAGACAAGCATGTATACTGTCATATAAGAATCTCTCTATATGTAGTTTTCTCACTCCGTCGTCCTCTCTCATATGAGGGCATTTCAGCAGTGGGACTCCTATATGTCTAGGGGCATATGGGTCGAATATATGAACCAAAAAAAGTTTCAACTTTCAACAGATAACATCATCCTTAATAAGCAAAGCATATCAGAGTATACCACACTTACCATCAATTTCTACTAATATTATCTTATATTGAGAGCTTGCAGACAAAGCAAACCAACCCACGACACGGGGATCATCCACTTATCCCTCGACCCCCCAAGGCCCCAACCAAAGCCACCCCCTCCCCACCTCCAAGCTCTCACCATGTCTCCAACTCGCGTGCAAACCACAAGGAAAGAAAAAAAATACTTTTCTTTAATTAGAAGATTTCAGTGGTCTTTATCAGGTTTCAATATCATCTACAATGGTGACAAAACACTGCATCGCTTACAGGAAGCAGCTCCCAAATATTATGCTGCTGTTTACAATCAATCATAAACAGGGTCATCCTTAGTGGTACATTCAGGAAACAAGCTGTTTCGGAAAGACAGCCAGAGACAAACTTCAAGGAAGCTCTTTAACCATGAAAGAGCTTTTACAACTGCAACCTCCAACAGCACTTGGATTGGTAGTCACCTGCATACCAATATCCAAAATGAACTTCATAGGGTAAAGAAATGATGAATTGCCAAATAATAGTAACTTCATCTACGTGAGCATGGATGACCTAAATCAGCATAATAGCAGAATACTGGGACGAGGCAGTTGGATGGTTTCCATCCAGAATACCTTTGGTAATCACTAAAATAAACGGAATATCCTGGGAATGTGGGGATTATTTCCCCAACTAACTTTTACTTGCATTTGCAAAACTTGTGAAAGTTAGATGGGAAAATTTTTCCCTGGGAAAATTTTGAGATTGCAAACACCTAAATCTATATCTACATATTCCACTGAACATGTATAGAGAAATTAAGATAAAAATGCATAAAATATGACAATAACAGCAACTCTTTAATACCATTAGCTAGTAGAAATCGATATCAGGTTCTGTATCACAGTAGACATTCTAGGTCATCCATAGTACAGAGGAAAAAGCAAACATGCATTACACCTGCATATCGTGATGTATTTACGAGGGAATAAACAGAAGACTTGCTGTACACACGTGCTGTAGCATATCATACGCCGAGTCAAGACTTGAGATAGTACTTAACCCTCAGACTGGAAAATTAACTATCTGCAAAGTAACACAAGCTAACAGTCTTTAAACTTAGTAAAGAGTGCTGGTCTATAATTGCCAAACTTTGACGACTGCAAGCTTAACTACCACCATTTTTTATGAACAAAGGATCCACTTCAACGGCGGAAAGCAAGTCTATCACCATTTTTTTATAAACAAGAGAAATAACCCCTTTTGAGCCTCTGAGGTGCAAGTATGCAAGTTTTGGCAAGTAGTTTATTTCTGTGGTTTTCAAATTTAGAGAACAAAAAGTCATGACTACAATTTTTTCCTTATATTGTTTGATATATGTTTGAGATTCAAAGGTGAAAAATCAACTCAGTTTGACTGGAATATACACAAGGGCCTTCAGTAATTTTCAACTGGAAGCATATCTTAACTTTGTTGTAAACATCTGCATTCTAGACATGAGGCTGATTATTGTCCTGATGAGTTGAAAACCTAGTGCATGTGTCATGGTCAAAAGCCAAATCCCACAGTCTGAGTTGTAAGGTACTCCTAGACATAAAGAGCACTTTATATTGCAAGTGTCAACAGAAATTGTACCTGGAGGCTTTGAGTGGATGTAAAAAGTTATTCATAAGTGAAAATCGTCAACATGTTGCAGATGAAGATTCCTGAATATGATCTGACTCTGATGTGTGAACATTACTTTTGAAATCAGCCTTATGTAGGGAATCTACAACTGAATCTACTATCCATTTGTTTCTTTCTTAGTTATCCGGCATCATTCCTGTGAAGATACTTTAAGCAAAAGTTAGGCATTCAAGGTGATTACAGATCCGCTTCACTGCATGTTCAGTTGTTTGGGTTGTGCCTCACTTAAGACAAATCATGTCTTGGAGTTTACTTCCTTCCTATACCGATCTGCTGGTTCATATGGCTGGTTATGAATACCAAACTTCACAATGAGAGGGCTTTACCAGAGAAGCATGTAGTTCAACCTATTATTGGTCATCAGCAATCTGCTTTGAATGTCCAAAGCTGCAACACATCACAAGAATGGCACTTTGAGGAAATCTCAACTCTTGGAAAAGATCAGTTTTCCTAGCTGGTCTATTGGCAGAAGCCTCCCTGTGGATGTGATGCGGGACAGCTAACAGACTCACTGGCGTTGATAGAATTTCAGCAATAAGCATTTAAAAATTAGACAACTATAGTCTAATCGCACAATAGTCTAGTTAGATAACCACACTTATAAGTAGAAATAGCTGAAAAGCCGTCCCTCTCACGATGAGGAAGCGTAGGACCGTTTGGTAGTTGAGAAACTACCACAAGTCTAGGAATTAGGACCACCCAAAGTTCTGTCGGAATTCGGAATCGGTATAGCGCACTCACAGCCAACAGTGATGAAGAATCACGGGCTAGAACCTATCTCTCGAGTCGGCGGCAGATAAAAGCACATACGAGACAAGCAAATCGAAAAGAGAAGGTTAGCACGTACCTCCACGCTGGTGCGTGGGAGAAGATCACCCGGTGCTTGTGTACCACCTACCAAATACAATAGAATAATGGTCCACTCCTCGCAGGGAGGTAAAAGGCTACAATAAACACAAATAAATCGATTTGGGGTGGTAATCACAGTAGCTGACGGGACAACGATGGCGCCGAAGTTGCTGGAAGAATGCATCGGGAAGCGTGCAGCAGTATCAGCTCTCCGGGATATCGGCATGCAAATCGAGGCGGCTTGTGTGGACCTTGGAAAGCACGATCGGAGTCCTCGGTATGCGCGCAGAAATGGCATGCAAAACGAGGCAAAATCTGGGTCACAACGCTCTGAACCAAAGTAGGCGTCGTCAAGACGAATCCAACGCCGCAAAGTGCACGCAAATCGGAGTCCGGACGAGTTCCGTACGAGGGCGGTGCACTAAGACTGCAATTGCACCACCCACCAACCCATTCGAACCTGGCTAGGACCCTGTTTACACCCTGGCTCAGACCAAGTTGCATCAGGTGGCTCGGACCACCTTAAATTCCAGAACCTAGTTAAACTAGGTGTCAAAATAGGACCTAGGGCCCTTTTGAAGAAGGTGGCTCGAACCAGCGGCTCGAGCGAACCTGGTCAACCCGCTTTGACCGGGTTAGGCCTAAATAGGGCATGAGCCCTTCGTTTCCTCTTCCTTCTTTCTTCTTCTTCTTTCTTGCCCTCATCGAGCCAAACGGGGAAGAGGAGCCGCAGGGGTGGGTGGCACGGGCGGCAAGCGGCGCCGGCGGCAGGTGGCAAGCGGCGCCGGCGGCGGCAGCGACTGCGTTGGCGAGGCCAGGCGGTGATGGGGCAGCGGGCTGTGGCGTCGGCGGAGCAATGCGACGATGGCTCCGGCGATGACGGGGCAAGGCGGTGATGGCAGGGGGTGCGGACGGTGGCGTCGACTCCGGTGGCAGCGGTTGTGGGCTCCTCTCCGCCGTTCTCTTCTTCTTCTGTTCCGGTGTGGCTAGGGTCCGACCCGAGGGAGAAAGAAAGAGGAGTTTGGGAAGGGGAAGTGGCCTGTCCGGCGTCACACCGGAGCGAGGGAAGGCTCCTCGACGTCGCACCGAGGTGGTTCTCTGGCGTCGCACCGGAGCTTGGAGGGGGGGGGGGTCTCTCTCACAGAGGCCTAATTGCACACATGTATTTTCTTTTCAATCATTCATCATCTTATTTCTAAACGAAAACAACATACATATAGGGGGGATTCCGTAACGTCTGCCCTTTCCCCTCCTACTGTTACATATCGAAAAACCCTAAAAATGGAAAAGATACATAACGGACCATAAATGGCCCTAATAACAGCAAATAAAGAGGTCTCAAGCCTCACATGGGCTCCAACTCGTCCCCAAGCCACAAGGACGTCGGATGGATCCTCCGACGGCGGTAGACGAGGTCCGGGCGGAACCGGACCGAGGCTCGGGTGTCCTCACCAAGATGTGTCTTGAGTTCTGATGGTACCATAAATTCAATACCATGTAGCAGGTGGTGATGGCATCGCTGGACATTGAGATGGATCGGTTGTGATCACATATGCTCATCATTACGGGGTCTCCTATTAATTAGTGCAGAGTGCAGAGCACTTGCCAATGGATTGAGGTGCTGCAAATTATTTACTTTTCCCATTGCTGCAGTTCAAATGTACTCCCAGGTGATGATACATCCTTTTTATGCAATGCTGCCCTGGTGCACATGGGAACGGCGGATGGGATTAATGATCTCATGTCTTTTTTCAAGCCAAGAATTAGTCATATATATCATGAATGAAATTCTTAAAGATTTCTTTGCCAATTATGGATGCTCAGCAGGGTCATCTTTCTAACGTGAGGATCAACTACCTCTCCAAGCCAAAGGCCTTGCTCTTTTAGATAAGTTGGGCCATCCATGTACACATTGTATATAATGGATCTTACAACCTATGTAGTAAGAGGCGAGAGGCAAGCGAGGCGACCAGGGGTCGCCTCAACCTCAAATGCCTAAGTGATCGCCTAGGCGTTTGAGGCGATATGTTCTCTCATAAATCACCATGAAGGAAGAAAATAATAATACAAGAAAAATAGAGAAAATATCTAAGATAATAATATGTAAGACTTTGAGAAGCATTGATCATGCCCAACATATAATGTCCTAAGCAAGGTTCGTAGTCGCTCTTCCGTATCGGATTATATCTTCCCAGATATGGTATGACACTGATCTATATCGGCTCGACTCGGTCCAACTCGCACGAGTCAAGCCACTAAATTTGTTAAAAGTGATGAGTTTAAATCATATTTTAGATAAATGTACCCTATTAATTGATATAAAAAGTATAACTTTACTTATCAAATGGAAAAGTGTTAATTTAAACAACCCATTATACATGTATGAGTCGGTACGATCTAGTCCAACTCGGTGCATACCAAAGGATCAAACTCACCCAGATACGAGTCGACTCGTACTGGTACGATACGGCAAACCATGGTCCTAAGACCGTCTACTATTCATATAAGTGGTGGATGGGCTTAAGAATCACAAAAAATAAGGAAAAAATGTGACAACATATAAGAGAAAAGGGGTGATAGACATTGTTAAAAGAAGCATTAGCCACTTTGGAATAATTATGAATAAAAAATAATAATACCACATAATTAAAAAAGAAACAAACATTTAGCATAGATACCATAGGCAAGTGCCTTGGTGAGTGAGGCGAGGAGCTTTGGCTCACCTCAACCTACTTTATTGCCTAGGCGAGCGAGGCGATCGCCTTTGATAACATAGATTACAACTTCTCAGACTCCACTCTTCAAAGGAGATCGGGGTCCCTTCTAAAAGAGAGAGAGAGAAGCATAGTTTATGCACATCAGAGATCTCTTTCCCTTTTACGTATTAAGTGGGAATCCTTATACCATGAATTCCAATTCGATTGGACTTCCTAGAAACCTTGTAAGAAGACTCGGAACCATGAATATCCTTATTCCAAACAAGTAAGACCAGGCTTGGTTTCACATTTTCTTCATTGTTCTGGTCTTAACTGTTACATTGTTATATAATGGATTTGCTACAGGCCATTATGTTATCCATGGCTCATATTCCATCGTTGCTCTAAAATGATTATAAGTAATGATTTGTGCAAAAAGCTATGGAAAAGAACTCCCATGAAAAGAGGATTTTCATAAATGGCAATATAGAACGTGAAGGAAAATGAAATTTCCTGTAAGCAGAAATTATTGAAGAAAGTGATCCTAAAAGCAATCATAGAAAAGGAGTAACTAACCAGGAATGCAGACCGAATCAACTCCTCAACATAATCCACAGTAGCTCCTTTCACAAAGTCATAGGAGATATTATCAACAACCAGCTTGACACCTTCTTTCTCAAAAACTCTGAGCATCAGAAAGAATGCATGAGCACGAGGTAGGCCATAGTGAGAAAGATGCTGATAATCTGTATATGGAACATGAGAATTCTTTATTAAGTATAAATGCGCACCTATCATCTTCATTTCTCTTCTCTTCCAGCCCAAAGACATACTGAAACCCAGAACACCCACCGGTCTCCACACTTAGCCGAAGCATTTTTCCTCTGTTAGATTCTTCTTTGGCATGCAAGTCTTTTATCCTCTGCAACATGGTACACAATTCAACATGGAACTAACACCTTATATGGAAGAGAGTTTGTCATTAAGGAAATGACAGCAAATCGAATATCCTATTTGGACCAGGAAATAAACAAGGCATTTATTGGTAGTTTAGTTTTTTTAACGACTTACGCTTCACCATTGAGGCATCAGGAAGTTACCACATAGTGAAAGCCAATCCTGATGTAAAAGTAGGCTTTGGCCATCAAGCACACCAGAGACAAATTTGTGACATTTCTGATATTACTACATGAGAAAATCTTAGTCATGAAACAGATCATGGCAAAGTGGTTGGGGGATGGGAGGAGAGACCAGAACTTTTCACTGGACAGATGACAACATTGTCAGATGGGGAGTGAAAAGGCAGACATGACAACATATTCCATTCTCATAAGAAGATATTCCAGTCTGATGACATGTTTTCTTTGTGTGTGTACGAGTGAAAAGCACTTACAAAAGCCAAAACAGCATAGGGAAACAATGTCCACTGCTGAAAAGGGTAGAGACTTCATTAAGTTGTGAAATCAGGAAAATCCAAATTTGAAGAAAAGACTCTGCATTAATTTAAGGTGCTCAAAAGGGCAAAAAATAGTATAGAGGAAAGAGTTTATTATACTGAACAAAATGTTATATATATTCTTAACTTGTAGAAATAAGTGAAATTAAAATTTGAAGAGAACTTTTGACACTAATTTGGTCCGAGAGTTAGTTGTTTCATGAATGTCTATCTCCTTCATTTTTCGTCATGAAAAGATAGTTCTGTAGATGACACTAATGCCATCATTGGTTCACTGCCAGCATCTATAGAAACAAATTAGTTATTCTCGTGCTTTATAAATTTAGAACTTCCATATTCCAGCACATACATGACCACCTAATTTCATACTCATTCAATTATCGACACTTGAAGTCACAAACAATCAGATGCCAAAATACAGAGTGGCGTTTAAAGTTTAAATATCCTTGGCACATGTTTTGGCAAGCATAGCCCTGGCTCACCAGTTCAGATGGTTTGACGCTGAGCTCATGCATTTTCTCCCAATAATTAGGAGAATCTGCATTGATTCACTTTGTGCTTCTCGTCTCCAACTTCACTGAAACTAACATTCGTACTTCCTCCTGTCTGGAATATTAATGCTTCCACTGCCATTTTATTTGTTCTTATCTTTATCTTTTTTTTTCTCGTTATTCCATATGTTCCAGGCTTGAGGACCAAAAAGCTTTTGATACTGTATAAATGAGTTTCTTTTTCAACCTTACTCTTATAATTCAAATGAGGATCGCCTGATTACAGGTCAATTATATGCTATAACCAAACAGATTTCTCCTGGCAAGAAGCTAGAGATGCCATTAGCAAAAATGAAGTCCAAAATTTCTCATTTTCCACTCATATAGTCTCTAGCTTTGCAGCGTCAATTCAAATGAAGACCCAGCAGAGGTAGATTTCAAAGCTGGTCCTTTTTATTTCTTTTCTATCAAAAGCTACGAAGCCACAACATCTGTCGGATAAATTTTCCAGGCATCCCATGATAGTGTTCCAAAGCAACATCCGCAGTGCGGTTTTCAAACCAACGCGTCCGAATATCATCTCCTATTTATCCATCATAGAGAAATGGGACTGGCCCTACATTTCGACAAGAGATTTAACAAAATGTAAAATTCTAAAAATCTAGGGGATTTTTAGGGAATGGGATCAATAACGTGGGCAATTTATCGAGAACTAGGGTTGGTGTTTGAAAGCTCAAAGCTTTCTTCCTCAATTATGATTCAGAACACAGCCTGCGTTGAGTTCCATCTGTTGCACATCAAATTGAACTCAAGGGGCCCTTCAATCAGGCTGTTGCCCAGGAAAGAAGTCCCATCTTGGAGGGATCCGCAAGCAATATACAAGCAAAAGATCGAGCACGCCATACACATCACCAAGAACAGAAATCGGAACGAGTGGCTTTGGAGGAACCAGAATTTGCAGATAGAGATGAGGAAAGAGAAGGCCAACGCACCCGGATGCAGTTCTCCGTCATGTGGACGCCGTCCTCTTGGGCGGCGGACGACGAGGACGGCTCCTGCAGGGCGGCGGAGCTGAGCAGCTTCCCATGGTGGTGACTCCGTTGGATGCGGCCGTAAAGCGTCGGCGCGAGGCGTCGGAAGAGCGAACTGGAGGAGGCCATGGCCTTAGGCTTCCCCTCTTCTTCCACCTCAGCGCGTGGCTCGCACAGGTTCTCTCTCTCTCTCTCTCTCTCTCTCTCGTGGAGTTCTTCTAGGGAGAGACTGAGATCAGGAACCGCGACGTCGGCGACGATGATCTGGACCGTCCAATCAATGTATTTTGAGCTGTCATGATCCCGCCGAAGCGGCGAGAAGAGAGAACTTTTGTTGGTACGGGAATGTGCTTCTGGATTGAGTTTTACTTGTTTACACGGCAGTGACGTGGAATGAAGAATAAGTTGGAGATTATTATAGCATAATTTTATGTGTATCAACGATTACTCTAATTTTTATAATTTATTGTATATCTTTCTAAAAATTATGATAACCATAGAAATTCATATTTTTTGACATCAAGATCTAATCCAAATTACCGAGGCCAATGGACAGAAGAGGTGTAATTTGATTTAGGATTTGTTTGTTTGTGTGAAACTCGTGTAATTCACTGGTTGCAAAATCGGTGGTTTTAAAATCTGTAAATGGTTTTAAAATTAGAGTATTTATTTAGTTGCTAGTAAAACAAAACAAGAAAATACATAAATCTTCTCATTTTAATTTGCAGTAGGCCTTCCCTAAAAGTCAAATAAGGAGATAATCTGCTCAGATAGAATTTCATTTTACATAATCATACATCACACCAAATATTCAAAATACTGTAAAATAAATTATTTTTTAAAAAAATTAAGTTATTTTACTCGAAACAAACAACTTCTTTAGAACTTATCCTCCGTTGGACCATGTTGGTCTCCAAGCCAACCAGGAGGAGATTGAGATCAGCCTTTATTAAAAATATGACTTGACTTAAAAATATTATAAAATGTTGATGTTTTACGTCAAATCAAGGAGCAGCTAAGCTGACATGGTTGGCTTAAAGCTGATGTGGTCTGACCTGAGCTTGAGCTGAAGGTAAGCAACGTCATGAACGAGTTCAAAATGGGCCAGGCTGAGGTGATTGAACTAAGGTGAAGGAGACGAGGTGAAGGGCTTTTTTTTTTTTTTGGGGACCGAAAAAAGATCTTCATTCATTACTAATCAAAATAGTCCAGGAACATCAGATACAATAACAGAAAGGATGCATGTTGGAAGCGTATTGGACTCCCAGGATGCTTCAAGATTTGAAGTAATAGAAAATTTTGCAAGGGCGTGGGCAACCTTGTTGCCTTCTCTAGAGAGAGATGTCATTAGATAGAATATCTTGACAGTTCTCAATAATGGTCTTCACTTTCCAAGGTGGAGCAGTGAGGTTAAGAGAAGCATTGGGCATCACCTTCCGTTGTAGTCTTATATTGGTTAATTTTAGTTGTGGCCAGTACTTATGATTTTGAATCCTTCAAATTCAACACCCGGATTTTGTGGTTTGTAAGATGGTAACAGAGCAGGGACCTGATCCAACTTTATCTTCTAATTTGCGCCACCTCTTGTTATCTAATTTTCACGGCTCATCTTGACCGTGAGGGAGAGTGTTGGAACGGCTATATAATATTCTTACATCGGTTAATTTCAGTTGTGGCCAATACTTATGACCTTGGACCCTTCAAACTCAACACTCGAGTTTTGTGGTTTGTAAGACCTTCCACCACCACCAAGTCAGATAGTTGTTGTGCCAGTAGTAAGCTCTGTAGAGGGCCAAAGCTTCCACAACAAGTGGATTAGAAGTCTTGAGGATTATGGTGATAGAGAATATAGGCCAGCCAAGATAATCTTGCATTATAATTCCCAGAGCACCACCTGAATTTGAAGTGGCCCCATCGAAGTTGATTTTATAGGTACCTTGCTTGGGAGGATTCCAATTGATCAACTTATTTGGGGAACCCTGCAGACTAGTAGGATTCATTTTTTATGGAGGAGTGCCATAAGCCCACATCAACCATAGCATTCCTTACAACAGATAAGGGGGACACATTGGCACCTTCCATGACCATTTTACACCTAGCTTTCCATATATGCCACATTGTAGAGAAACATATAGAAAGTAGGTGCCTATCCTCAGCATTAGAAGCAAATGGGGGGGCTGACCATTCAATAACCCTGTTTGCCAGATTTTTCATGTCCAGTGTAGAATGATAATTTAGGGAAGATGCTTTCCAAACAGCTCTTGCAAAACTACAATCAAATAACATGTGATCCACAGATTCTGAGCATTGAAGACAAACCTGACAGGTGTTGTCCACAGCGGGCACTCTTCTGGATATAATTTCAGAGACTGGAATTGCCTTAGACAAACATTTCCACACAAAATGGATTATCTTCGGAGGGATAATCTTCATAACTTTGTGATGCCATAGGTATTTCCATATAGGACTTGGAGATGAAGAGGATGCTGAGGATGAGGTCTCTGTGATGTATCTGTATGCAGATTTTGTAGTGAATTTGCCATCCTGTGTAAGGGTCCAAATAAACTGATCTCCCAACATCAACCCATTCTGTGGTAATTCAATTTGGCAAATAGTATCTGCAGTCTTTTCATTAAATAATCTGTGGATAAGAGCTTCATCCCACTTCTCCTTCTTTATCAACTAAAAAAACCTATAAAGGAATAAGATCTCTATAATCCGGTCTGGCAACTGGGTAGCCATTGAAATTTGGAATCCACCTCTCAGCCCAAATATTAGTGCAGAGGCCATCTCGGATTATTTTGAAGCAAGGTGTGGACATTATATCCCTGATTTGGAGAATGGCTTGCCAGGACATGGAGCATTTGGCAGGCAAACTAGCATCCCAAAAACTAGTATTTGTTAGATACCTAGCCCTGAGCAAGGATGCCCAAACACATTGCTGGTCTTGAATAAATTTCCAGGCTAATTTCAAGATTGCTGCCTTATTAAAGGCTTCTAAGTCTCTAATACCCAGGCCTCCTATCAGTCGGTGCTTCTTTAAATATTCCCATTTGCAAAGATGAAATCTTTTATGCTCATTTTTGTCTCCCCAAAGAAAAGAACAGATAATTTGGTTCAGTTTCTTAACAGTGGCTTTAGGTAAGAAGCCCATTCCCACCACATGAACAGGTATAGATGCAAGGACTGAGTTTATCAGTGTGACTCTACCTGCAATAGATAGCGTGGCTGCCTTCCATTAAGAAAATTTTGTTTTCATCATACATGAGACTGGTTGAGTTGAGATGAAGAATTTGTTCTTAGGTCCAGTCAATTCATTTGAATTATCTAGGCAGAAGTGGGTCAACTTGGGCGAATGCTCTCATGTTTAAGTCAATGACAAATATGAGGCAAGAGAATTAGAAGAGCAAGAACACACATGTAGAGATGCAAATGGTAACCGATAGTTCGATTATCAGATCGTTCGTTAGCTTATAAGGTAACGGATATATATATATTTCTGATCGAATACATATGGTAAACTAAGATAAAATTATCTGACCTATTGTTAAACTATTGGTTTAGTATTTCTAAACCGATAGTTTAACAGATATGATCATAGATCTCCCTTAGGTCCTTGCATCCCTGCACACATGAATATAAAAACGTCGCGCACAAGATCCAAACATTAGCTCTTATTTAAATAGTATTTGTGACACTTTATATTCATGGATGGTGAGAGCACTTGTTGGGATGAGTTTCTGATATCAGGCTACTCCTTGACACCCTCAGGATGCATTCTATTGAGGAATACTATTATATCACCTTTTTTTACCACACTCTTTACTATATCCATTGGGAGCTGTTCGATTACTTGATCAAAGAGCTGCCATTGCATGCATTAATTATAACAAATGTTGTGCCAAAAGTAACTTTAATAAAAATCATTCCATCAAATGTACAAACGGTCTACAATGAGCATGGTAAAGATAGTCGTAAAAAAAGTGATATAATAACATTCCTCCTATTTTAAAGGGCAATGGGTGGCCTTTCTGGTTTGTTACCCAATTCAATGGGTCTCCATAGAGCTAACCGACTGTGCCATCTATTAGACTAACTTAACTGGGCCAATCTAATTGGTCTAACTATGTGGTCATGGCTTGGGTTGCATTGTCTTGCGAGTAATTCTAGCTGCACCGCCGTTAGATTAACTTAATTGGGCTGATCTTATTGGGCGAGTAATTCTTGCTGCGCTACCGTTAGATTAACCTAATTGGGCAGATCTGATTAGGCTAAGTGTGAGCGCTTGGCCTGAGTTGGATTGACTTGCAAGTAATACTTACTGCACTGCACGATGATGCACGTACACCATAAAAATTTGGAATTTTTTAAAGATCATGCCTCACATGTCTTACAAGTCCGTATAGTTTCATCTCCAATCGAATAATCCAAAAAATTTAAGAAATTGAAAACTGTTACTGGACTTGCCCCATTAAGGGTTGTTTTTACTTTTTAGAATTTTTTTAGTTTGCCCGATTGGAGATCAAACTGTAAAGATATGTGGGACATGGAGGCTCGACCTTCAAAATTTTTCAATTTTTTTTTTTTATGATGTACATGCACCATCATATATTACACAGCATGACGGTGCAACAAGTATTACTCGTCTTGCCCTGCATGGAACGGAACGCTTGTCAGCCAGTTTGCGCTTTTAGTAGGACACTTGTCGTACTCCTCAGTGGGTTAGAATTGAACCCACATCGGTTTTCAAAGACTCGTTTCAATGTAAATCAATTTGGAACTGGTTTTTAGTGTTTTTTATTATGGGGAGGATTCTTTCCAGATTGTCATAGTCAAGACTACAATTATAGAATCATAACACTTAATAATCAAAGAGAAATTTATAAAAAGGCTGAGTTACCATAAGTAGAGTCTTGATTACCGAGTGCAAATAAACAAGGCCTAGTAGTCTTTAGAGACCAAGTTCATGATTGGACAACCTTCACAATATTAACAAATAGATCCTCTATCATTTTCAATTTGGGGTTCTTTGGATTATTAACAGTGAAATAAAACAAATCAGGAAAAGCATAATTTCAATTTTGATTTATGAGTTTAAAATAAAAAAGTCAAATCCGATTTTTGGACTTTGATAATTTACATCAATACAAATGAAATAAATGCGGAGACCTCACCGTTTTAATTCATAAAAACAAAATAAAGTCCATGTACTACAATGACGTCAAACCAGATGACCCTCGATTAAAGGTTGTTAGAATCAATGTTAGTTGATCGAGTTTCAGAACCCAAGTTAAGTTCTTGGGAAACCAAGCAGATGACGCTATGTATCAGCTCGTCAAGTGAGATTGAGTCAACAAATTTTCTAAGGAAATCAGATAAATTAATTCAATCGCACTAACTCGTATTGATCGATTTTAAACTTATCAATTTAAAAAAATGAGATACCTGATTAGGATCAAAACCTACTTCTCATGATATGCATGAGACATTAATCATACCTGTTGATGATAAAAAATCTAACACCTTTAGAGTCTGCCCAAGTGCAGGGAGGCCGAGTAAGCCGACTGGCCGAGTATGCAGAGGCCGACTAACCCAAGAAGTGAGCTGAGGCTGTTTGGCTGGATAGGCCGAGTGGTCCACACCAGATGAGCTGAGGCCGATGGGTGTTGAGGCCGAATGTCCACCTAAGCCAAGGCCAATGGGTGTTGAGGCCGATTGGGCCAATTGGACTGAGTGGGCCAATTGGTGCCCTGCAAGATAAAGTGAGGCCTCTTGACTTGTGCCAACAGAAAAACCCTCCAATGCTCAAGTCGGTCTATGATGCGTGACAAAAAGTGAATGGCTGAGTAAGGAGTGGAAGACTTACCTTGAGAGTTGATGTACGTAGCACCTTTCTATAGGGGGGAAGGGAGACAAGTGTTTTTAGTGGTTCCCCCCCCCCCCCCCCCCCCCCGCCAAGACAAACAGAACTGACTAGGCTGACTCGATTGGACTCACTCATCTAGCTTGTCCACAATGGGTCAAGTTTAGTGGGCCGCTCTTATCAGACTGATTTGATTGGGCCAATTTTAATAGTTTAGAAATTATTCTCTATCACTTGCCCCCCACTCTCAAGTCTGAGTTGAATCAAATATTATTCAGAGGAAGGGAGTAGTCTCTTTTGCATCCAAAGGGGACATATCTATCCAAGTTAGAACCAAGGCCGAGCTCATACCTTTGGGCCTATGCATGAGGTATTGTAGCTCTTGAGAAGTCAAGCATGTGTACATAGACTGGAGTTCGCACATACAACGCATGTTATAGAAAGGAACCCGGACTCTCGGCAAGAATGTATTGTTCACTTTGGCCCATGAACTTTACGATTTTGTCTTTTTAACGAAAAGGCTCTTATTGGGAGGAAGGTGAAGAAACTTTTTTTATAAACATATAGTTGTATTCTTAACAATTGATATGAGATTATTTAGCCTCCCTTTCAATACCTCTACAATACCTTTATGAGAACCTTGTCCGAGTGCTCTCTAGCTGGGACTCGTGAAGATCATAATTTTAATTTTCTTTTGAGCACTTTTTCACATAACATTTTTAATGTGCCTTTTCAACTGAGTAAAGAAAGTGCAACACTTCTCTAACCATGCTAATATGGCTCATAAAACCTCTTCGTTTTTCCTCTCGGGTGACAGAAGTGTTGCATACTTGTCTCATATTTTATATGCCTGAGATGTATTTACAAACTCATGTCCCAAGTGGAAAAAACTTTTGATTTTTTTTTTGCATACATACTCCTCGAACACATCGCATTTGCATATATACTCTCAACTCTCACATATTATTATCAATAATACTAAAATCTTCAGAATTTACATTTATATTCCTCCCTTCAGACTTGGGTGGATTTCAACGAAATGTGTCAAAACATTACATAAATCATGATATCATCAAAGGTGTCAGGGATACATAATGTAAGGTTTTAGCGAATTAAAGAATATATTTGCAAAATATTAGTGAATTTAAAAATATTTATGTAAAATCATTAGATTGAGGGTGTAAGTGCAACTTTTTAAAGATTTCAAAAGTATCGATGCTAATACGTGAGAGATTGAGGTAGACAGGCAAATACGGTGTATTTGAGGGGTGTATATGCAAAAAATCAAAAGTTTTTACCACACTAGTATTACTCGTGCAGCAAGTTTATTGCACCTTATGACGGAGTATGTTAAAAGGAAACTAATTTTTTAAAAGTTAACTACATCATGTCTCGTACATCTGTATAATTCGATCTCCGATTGCATGATCTAAAAAATTCTAAAAAATAAAAAATTGAGTCTCAATTTGTTAGGTAAGACCCATCATCGGCCAGCATTTTAACTATTCATTGAAGCTTGATTTTTTTTTAAATTTTCAAAATTGTTTAATAGAACATCAAGTAGTTACAGTACATCGTGCGATACGACTCGTACCCTAAAAAACACTATTGATATTCCCTACTTTCTCTACCCACCTAAGACGTGGGTGGACTTCATCTTCCCTGTTTCTCTTTACCTCATAGTAGATTAGAATGTACCTATGTTGATTCTTAAAAAAAAATGGTTTCTCTAAGGATTTCTTCTTCAGAAAAGTGGGGCAAAGTGATGATCTCCCTAGGGTTAGCTGCAATTTACCTGGATTCCATTTTAGATTCTTGCTACTAGTTGTCATTGTGATAAGAAATAAAGATGTTAAAAAAGGAAAGGCCGAACTTTTTTTATTGATATTTTGTTATCCGTATGCACACCATGTATACATTCGAGTTATGAAGTTACTCCATATTTAATAGGAGTTTTATTTGTTGCACCGTCACCTGCTGAGGTGGAATGTGTCGCTCAGTCATGTCGCGTTATCTGAAGACCCGCACATGACTATTGTCTACCCATAAATACGTATTGACGTCAACGAAAAAAAAAAAAAAAAACCTTCAGACTGTGATCTCAAGAGCTTCAAGATGCTCTCGAGTTCTTCCTGATGCTCGCGAGATCACAATCCGAATGTAATTATTTGTTTTTATATATACTTTTTTCATTAGCGTTAGGATGCATTTAACGGGAGAGACAAGGGCTATGTGCAGATCTCCGGGTGACACAACGCGACTGGACAGTGCATTCCACCTTAGCAGATGCAGATGCAACAAGTAAAATTCATTTAATAAATAAGTGTACCGTCTACTGGTATTTGAACTTGAAGTAGTTGCCGGAATTATGGACTCCGACTTAACACTTGGTGAATAATGTTCCATGACTATGTAAGAAGCTAAAAAGAAAGTAAAATGTGGCCGCTTAAAGGAGGCAAAATTTCAGTAAAACCACTTGTACAGCTTTATTCAGATATTAATATATCCGAATGAATAGACAACAATTTTGATGCCGCCTATTCGGTACAATTTTCTTATTCCTTTCTAATACTGTCCCACTTTGTTTGTAGAATTAGAGAAGAATAAAATTTTTTATTCTTAAAATAAAGTTAATTCTAGTTTGATAAGCAAAATGATTTATACCGCGTTAGAATTACTTATACTAGAATAAGGAGAATAAGTAATTCGACCTTAGACCTAAGAATTACTTATCATCTCTATTTCGCCGGTAAGTCCTACGGAACTATCAAAACTAAACGCTTCTTATTCTAGTATACACTATTCTAAATAAGTAATTCCGGATAACCTATTTTATAAATAAATTGGAGCTAATCAAACCACGGCGGTGAATACTGTAGGAATTAAACAGTATTAATTTTGAAATTAGAAGCAAATTTCAAAGTGGGCATCCATTTCATCTGTGGAAGAGGCTATGTTATACACAAAAACTTCTTGCATTTAATAGTTCTCGAATGTGCATGAATCACTATATCAACTGTCTACTAATTAAATTAGATTACTATCCCAAAAAGAATCCAGGGGGCCAGCACCGGCAAAATAGTTGAGAGCACCGCATCTGGAATCCCACGCCCAGCCCACGTATTCCAGCCGATGCCTGCGTCAAACACAAAGCACTGACCTTAACTTCAAATAAAGGTTATAGTTTAATAAAGGTACGAGGAGAAAAGCACATTGACCCTGACAACCGGACTGCTCTATCACAAGTAATTCTGAATTACTTATATCTGAATAATAGCTTTTTGTATAACCGGATTAGTATTTTATCTAAAACAAAAAAAATAAACTAAACAAAAGAAATAAAAGAACAGAATATATTGAAATGAATATAATCAATGCTCACTTTACCTAGAATAAAAAAATTGAGTTTTTTGACCGAATTATTTTCATCGAGCAACCCAAGTAAATAAAATCAGATTAGGTGACCTATTATCAAAGACGTTCTCAAAATAAACTCAATGTAGAAGATTTTTTTTCTTTTAATGAATTCTGAAAGTTATGACATGATTTTAGATAATTATTAAAAATAATAAGATTTTCTTTTTTCAGTCGTCACGATCTTTCGATATTTCATATTAGTCTATGCAATCTTCATATATATTTTTAACTTTCCATGATTTTTACATTCTTCTTAAAAAGTCTCTCTAGTTAGAGATCATAAGAAAAGATCACAAAGATTTCTTTCATACCATATTTCTAACAAAGATTTCTTTCATACCATATTTCTACCATAACATACTAAAAATACTCCACATATATTCCTAATATATTTGTATTTTTTAACAGTTATTAACCAGAGGAATTTTTTAAGGGAGCTTCAGAGATTGTATAAAACTTAAGATAAATATAAAAATGACAAAAATTGATACAAAATAAGGAAATAACTCAAAATAATTATAATGGGAGAGTTGGTGGTGGTGCTGGAATCCGAATGTAGCAGACAGGGACCTGGCAAAGTGTGGACGGTCTACACAAGGCGCAAATGGTCACCGGATTTGACAACAACCCTAACGGATATTTTCTGGGGTCGACCACCACCAAGAACCGTGTGTGGAAAAGAAAGGCTCATATGCAACAGGGGAAAGCAAAGGCCAGAGGGGGGCCTCTACCAGATTACACAAGCAAAGAGGCTTGGAACCATTTGATTACAGACAGAAGGAATCAGGAAGCGCACAGGGAGAGATGGAATTGGATAAGTGCAAAGGGAGAGATGTAGTTTTTCAAGAAAATCCTTCATGGGGGAATGAAAAAGGTTTACACTTAAAGGGATTCTTTTAAAAATCTCCCCTCTGCACTTACCGAGTTTCATCCTCACATGTATTCAGAAGATCCTGATTCTTCGGAACGGAATCATGAGCAGAGCTGGTGACGCGTGACATAATTAAAATTGCCTAACACGCCAAAGCTGACATGTTATAAAAACTTTTTTCTTGTCATCACTGGAGAAAAGGAATCTGATGTTGAGAGCAAAGGCAAATTGGTTACCTCTAGAACACTGAATTTTCTGCAGAAGCTGTGCTTGCGCATGAATTCACACAATACGTCACATCCAAATCTATAAGTTCTCCACCGCCTCTGCCTCCCCCATTGCTTGGCGTGGACACCTTCTTCGAGCTTTCTTATATGATAGACGCCACGAGGAGTGCTATGAGACCCAGGCCAGGTATCACCTGCAGGGAGGAAAAGAGCAGCCCAAGTAAGCCAGCCAGCTGCTTTGAAGAAGGCAGTCAAGAATATTTGAATGTGGAAACACGACTTCAACACGCCAGCGGTCATGGAGGCGGATCCAAATGAGTTGTTAACATTAATGGAAGGCTAAAAAGAGCAGGCAAAGGGAACTGCTCGCATTTGGAATAAGTGGGAATGAAAGGGTTCCGCTGACAACCATGATGGATGAGCTAGTGGGACATAGTGACCCCACAGTCCACCAACATATTAACTCATATATGCATCTTCAATATGAATATAGATATTATTTAAACACTGAAAATGACATCTAATCTAAAACAGGTGGATATTTTAAGAAATGAGATCGTTTATAGTCCTCGACAGACCGTAGACGATCAATAAAGAAGAGACGATCTCAACTCATATTTTAATGAGTTCAGCTTGGTGCATGCTCCCACGCATAATTGGAACAACATCCTCGAGCTCAAAGTAATAGATACTCATATATTCTAACAGCATGACATAAGCACATATGGCCATATTACCTCACATGCTGTGAGAGGATATATGAGAGTTGACAATTGGAAGTCGAGAAAATCTCATTCTATTTTAGTTGATTGTAATAGAGACGGAGTGCTTATGTCATGTGGGGCTCTTTTGTGCATTTCAATTTTGTTTAAAAATTATTTTTTCAAAAGAATATGAAAAACTAATTGTACAATTCTTTTTCACTATTCATCTCTAGGTTATCCCATTCATATTTCTTTAAAAAAATCGGATGACTTTGGACAGTAACTAATCGCTAGCTATAGGTGCTATACTCGGATAGTCACATGCAGAACCGAACCATAGAGCAGTGGATCGTAACATTCTCACCTTGGCCTTGCGAGAAGAAGAATACGAATAAGACGTCGGATATCCCTGCAAGCCCACGTTGTACACAGGAGTCTCATCCGGGTAGAACAACCCATAGTTCCTCTCCGACGCCGGCCCCGGCTTCATGTCCTCGTTAAACAACGCGAACACGTACACATCAATCGGCACCGACGGCCTCATCGGCGTCCCCTGCCTCATCGCTATCCTCCTTAGCAGGTTCCCATTATACGTCGCCGCGTTCTGCAGCGTGGCGCCAGCCTCGTCCGAGTCCCCCTTGGACGGCCACCCCGTCTCGGATATCCGAATATCGACATCCGTGTGCCCCATCGCCTTGACGGCCGAATAGACCGAGTCCATCTGGGCGTACAGCATGTTATCGTAGCTCAAGTTGGTGTTCGGGTCGGTCACGCCCGAGTTGGGTTCGAAAAGGGCGTACTCCAGGGAGACCCCACTCGGGTCCGCCTTGTAGGCGAAGAAGGGGTAGGCGTTTATGAGGAAGGGGGACCTGCTCTGGGCGTGGAAGTTGAGCAGGGGCTGGAGGTACTCGGCGAGGTCCGGCCGGAACGACCCGGCCGACGGCGGGTACGAGTTGGCGAGGATGGAGAAGCAGTGTGCAGTGGTGACTTTCACCTGGTCGTCCAGGCCGAGCGCGACGAGGGCCTGGTGCACGGACTGCATCGCCGGCAGGAGGTTGGTCATGAGCGTGGTGTCGTCGCCGGAGAAGACCTCGTTGCCGACGGTGATGCAAGTGATGCGGGTGTGGGGGAGGTAGGGCTGCACGTTCTGGGCGATCCACGCCTGGGCCTTGCTGGCGTCCACCATGTTGGACACGTTCCCGTTGGTGATGCCGATGATGAACTCCACGTTGGTGTTGCGGAAGGCCCCGAGGACGCTGGGGTCGGCATCGTAGAGCTTTACCCTGCTGATGTTGAGGGATTGGAGGAGGGTGGCGACTCGGTTGGGTGATGGGAGATTGTTCGCAATCTGGCCGTAGTTGATGCCGAAGCTGAGGCCAAGTACCAGCTCGAGATGGGCACCTTAGATGAGGAAAACATGGCATGTTAGCAAACATTTGTAGCAATTAACTTGGGTTCAAATTTTTTTGCTCAAAGATAGGACATTTGCCAAAGATCAAAGGAAGGTTCAATCCAATAAGGAACATCTGGAAATTAAGATGTGTTGTTAATTTTAGGAAGGGAAGATTTGGAAAAGCCCTGCCCTTGCTGTAATAAGTGCTGAAGATTCTGTTGCATGCATCGCATTCATAATTCACGGCAACATTCCTAGCTTTTGAAGCAAAATGCCAGTGGACCAAAAACAGTCAGGAGAATCTTGAATACTAAATTCGTCATAAATCAGTTTGATATGCGCGAAGAGCACTTATTGGGAAGGTGAATAATTCGCGGAAAGATTAAATTTGGTCTAGAAGACGCGTATCTACGCAAAAATGGGTAGGGTGGTGGCTGCAGAAATTAAAATGAAGTTTTTTTTTTTCTTTTGATAAAAAAATCCCCCGGTGGAAGCAGAAAAAAAATATATTTTTTTCGGATAAAACAACGAACCTTTTGCGGCGGCCCTAACTAGGAAGTAGTAACTTGTACGCAAGCAACTCTAGGGATTGACGAAGATTTCATGTAGGAAAAGTGGAGTAATCTTTTCATTTGACCTCTTGATATATAGGGAAGTTCAAACGGAAAAAAAAGGGGTCACCAGCCAGAAATTGGCACCCCCAACAAGCAGAACCTCCAAAATTTAGAACAGAGAAGAATGGAAAGGACAGAAGGGACGGAGAGAACGGGACAAAAAAATTAGTAAAAATTTCTTCCATAGAACGAAGTGAAAAAGATACAGAGAGGATCCTCCTTCAAACATCAGAAATGGAAGCTAACATGCCAGTGGATTCACCAAAGTGCATCAAACATGATTAAGTTGGAATTCATCTGTGAAGCAAAGCGAAAACCAGAAAATTAGATCCCAGAACACCAATCCAGTCAAGTGAGAACTACTGGCTATAAACATCTGCACAGCAGGAATTGATCCCTCAAGGTCTGCACCGTCATGCACAACTTCCGGCTATGGCAATTTAAGTTTCTACAAAGCAACCTTTCGCATCCGAAGGAGCAAACAAATTAAAGAACACGAAGGAAAACTAGAAAGGGTAAAAGTACTGCGCCGCGCAGGGATCTCCAGTCGCCACCCAATGAAGAGGCAGCCATGGGGTGGAGAGAGAGAGAGAGAGAGAGAGAGAGAGGAACAGAGAAACACACCAGGAAGCAGCAGCAAGAATAGTAATAGCAGAGACCGAGAGCACGAGGAGGGTGGCGCCATCGCCTTCTTCCTCTCTACGGCCTGCTGCTTCTGCTGCAGTTGGCGGTTCCTCCCTACCGAGCCGCCACGCCTGTACGATCCCAGCGTCTGCGGCTATATGTAGGAACTAAGAAGGCAAAATGTCAACAAAAATGGCATTAGTTCTTATCTTTAATTCTTATCGTTCAAATAAAAAAAATATCCTTAGTATTGCCTTTATCTGCACATGTGTGCATTCTTCCTCTTAATATTATCCTTAAAATTATCAGAACCATGTAAATAAAAGTTAAATTAGCGGATAATATTGTAATTCTACGCAAATTCTTATGCCTCTCTTATAGGACAGGATTTTTAGATGGCAAAAATCATCTACATAATTAGAATTGTAAATGCACCATTAAATGCATGAGCATTAATATATAAATATTTATTGTATCCATGAATATACAATTATCGTATTAATGAGTAATTATTGAATAATACTTGCTGCAATTCCCATGCATTGCAATCCAGGTAATTCTTATCCTTATTCTTATCGTTCAAATAAAAAGGATTATCCTTAATATTGCCTTTATCTGCACATGTGTGCATTCTTCCTCTTAATATTATCCGTAAAAATTATCGGAAACATGTAAATAAAAGTTAAATTAGTGGATAATATTGTAATTCTACGCAAATTCTTATGCCTCTCTTATAGGACAGGATTTTTAGATGGCAAAAATCATCCACATAATTAGAATTGTAAATGCACCATTAAATGCATGAACATTAATATATAAATATTTTATCTTATCCATGAATATACAATTATCATATTAATGAGTAATTATTTCTTCTCTACAATAATTTCTACTCTAAAAGTTGTAGACATTTCATGGATTTCGACCAATGGTCCAACAACACTAGTACAATCATGTAAGTGGATTTAATATTAAAGAAATGAGTGGGTCAATATAAAAGAGCTTAAAACTTGTAAGTACATAGTAGAAGCCCACTACTTAGTCCAAAATTTATTGGTCCAACCGATCTAAATAGTTAATGGGTTTAATTTTAACCCCAAAATACTAGCACTCTACATACAACTTTATACATACATTTATATCAAGTTATGATAAAAAGTAAATTTAACATAATTCTTAAATTTGTAACATGTCTAATTATCATGCTTGTCAAAAATGTTATCACTTTTAAAAATTGCAACAACCCATTTAGTACCAATTTTAAATCAAATGGTATAAGTTTCTAAAACAATTAGAAACATAAAAAATTTCCATAAATGCCAAAAAAATCACCAAGTATGAAATAAAACAAAAGAGTACCGAGTCCCGCATAATAAAATTTCCTAATTCATTACACAAAAAAATACTAATGACACCTTGACAACATTATTCTCCCACATTTGTGCTATCTCAAATTTTGTCCCAAGTCAACATTATTCATTCGTACTTGAAACTCTTCCAGCATTTTCCTCTTTGTAATCTCTTGTCTTCTTGATAGTAGACAAACAAAGGAGAAAGGTCTACTCCAATAACAAGCCAATCCAGCATCCATCACCCTGCACACAAACGCCATTAGAGGTTCTCCCATCCAACAGACAAGTGCAAGTAAACCAAAAAAAATCCAAACTTACATCTATAGACGCAATCATTCTTAGGAACATGAACAACCAGACCCATAAATTCACTGAACCCTATTAAATTATAGAAAATGTGTATAACTAGTTGAAACTTACGTAGTTTAAGCAGAGGGAAACGTGGTGACAAAGGGCTTGCCTCGGCCTTAAGCACCTAGATATTTGAGGTGATGTTACCTCTCCCACACACTTTTTTTTTTGAAACTTGACTCAAACGGACAAGGATCAAATTCTACCCTTAGGATCGGAGATCGAAACCCTGGCCCTCCTCTCAACCCCAGCCCCCGTCCCATATAACACGTCTGAAAATGGGTGAAATACCTATGCGGAGGGAGGGGGAAAAGTGCGAGTCAAACTCATGACGCCTCTTGCGCAAGTGCAGGGGATGCCCCACTACGCCACAGGCATACGGACACCTCCCCCCCTCAGACACACAAAGGGAAAAAAGAAGAATGTAGTGTGACTATTTATTTTAGTGCTTCTTATACATTTTACCATGCCATCCTAGCATGAAACTTAAGTGCATACTGTTTTGCTAGAAGCACATTTAATTTTAATTCTAGCATGTTTGCTGTTGGACATGTCAATCATCTAGCTTTTTTAATCAAAGTGATATGTCCACGTGTACCGGTCAAAAACTGGTCCCGCAACAATGATCATCCTATCCAACTATTTAACTATACAATGTAATGCACACAGCAAGATACGTGATATGCCAATTTTTTTTGAGAATCTACAGTAACCAGTTTAAGAAGAAGACTTCTTCTACCTTATAGTACTACCATTGGTACTTAATAATCCTAGTTTCCCAGTCCATTTCATTTTAATTCTTCCTTCTTTTTTGTTTAACTTAATTTTCCTTTGAAGATAACAAAGCTCAACTAATAACCTTAACAAGCAGCCCAAGCGAGCCTTGCATGTGAACTATAATCTTCATGTACCCTCGGGATTGTGAAATGTTGTTGAAGCCGAAGTCTGACTCTAATGTCAAAGACACATCTGAAGTATGATCAAACTTGGATCCGGTTGTTATGAGCTTTCAATGGAAACCATTTCCTTGCTGAAATAGTTGTAGTTAGATTCTTTTAAAAGTTCAATTTTCAGCCACAGAGAACACATATAAGTTCCCGGCTAAAATTCCTATTCAAACATCCACCAAATCAGTTTACATAAATAACTTTTTGCTGAACCAACTGAGTAGCTTTGTTGGCTGTATCGCTTGGCCTGGCCTCTCTTTTGGAGGTCTCGGCTACATGCTAGTCAAGAGCCTAAAATTTTCCCCCTTTGGCCATTGTTAGTCATGGTATTAAATTCTCCTTGTCCATGAGATTACTTCTCGGGTGATCCGCTTGGACTCCGAATTATCACCTAATTTAAGCAGAATTATCTAACTTGCGTGGAGTTATCTTCTTTTGAGAACAAATATTAAGCTTTGCTCGGAATCGAACCTTGGTCTCTTATAAATGTGTATGTATATCTGGCCAATTAAGTCATCATTTTAACAAGTAAAGATTTTTTTTTTTTTTTTTTTTTTTGGTTGCGGAAATGCATCTCCCCCCATTTTTGGTGGTAATATATAATTGAAGAATCTTACCTTAATACCAAATTACCAATATTGATGGTTGCTCTAAAGTCTGCCGTTTTCTTCTTTTTGGGTATGCTTTACTTGTGCAAAGCCAGTCCCTAGAGCTCAGACATTTTCCTATTGTTCTACTCACGTTCCGAAAGCTCATAAAAATGTGTCGCAGGCTTTAAAAAAAGGCAGGATTGTCTCAGAGTTCAGATAGGCATCTCGCAAGAATACATGTCTTGATTGTTGAATGCTTACAAACAAATTCAGGCCAAATGGAGAGAAGCTCAGAAAGCTGCAGGGAAGCAAACTGTGGATAGTAGGAGTATTCACTATTTTGGTTTGATTCGAGTTGAGACATAGTTCAATTTGGTTCGGTTTTCAAAACCTGTCAAATCGATAAAATCAAACCAAATCGATGAAACTAAATAATAATGTTTAATTTAATATTATTTTAATATCCATATCTACTGTTTCTATTTAAATTTTTTATTTTTAAACTTAATTTTCTCGCTGTCTGGTTTCACGTCAGGCCTGAAGGGGCAAATCACCTTTAACTTTTATAGATTTCCCAAAGCTGCTTGCCTTTTGTTTTCCGGTGTCGGACTAAAGGATGGGAAGGAGGAGGCTGCTGGCCCAATGTGAACGGGCCGGGCTTAGGGCTGCGTTTAGTCGTATATAGGACGCCAGAAGAATCGGCAATGGACAAAAGTCTATAAAATCAACTTTCCATCCTTCACTCAACCATTCAAACGTGCAACCCGTGCCATGCTAAAGGCCCATTGGGTGAATGCAGGCGGGCCCATTAGGTTGACCCCAGCTTGGGTCTGGGCGTGCTAGTGTACCTGGGTCAGCAGGGCACGAGTAAGTTCCATAGATCTGCCCACAAACGGTTCAAATCGAACCAAACCTAATTTTTTTGATTTGGTTTGGTTCGATTCCCAAGTCTCACTTGGTTTGGTTCAATTTGAAATTTTTTTTGTCTTAAATCAAATCAAATCGAGCCATGAACGCCTCTAGTGGATGGGAGTAAACGGTGACTCGACCTTCTCATGTTGGGTGATTTTGGCATAGTACTAATTCTTTTTTTATCATGAAAGGATTCATTTAAGAGAAATATTTGCTGCACGCGCCCGCATGGGAGTGTGCACGCACACCGCTCCCTAATAGGCGCACGTGTGCCGGGTCCCACACGCACATGCTTATCGCGCACACCCCCACGTGGGGGTGTGCAACTAGCCGTGCTCTTCTTTTAATCGACAGAAGCATACAACACGGTACAAAGGGGAACTTGCAGTGCACACAAGAGCAGAAAACATGTCAGTAAGCATGGAAGGGGAGGAAAAGATGGTCCCGGGAACCCAGTATACAAAAGGTAGAAACTACTCAAACCAATGGATAAAAGAAGTTAACTACAGGCTGCCAGCAAAATTGAAATGTTGAGATGAACTTGATAGAATCACGATCTGCAGGGAAAGGGGGGCCTTCCTCTAAATGATCTTGCTGGGGGAGCAACGTAGGCTCCATCCATCTAGTACGAAGCTGTTTCAACATAACTTTGACAGCTGAACAGCTTGGAGAGAACTCGAAAAAAACATGCCCTCAAGTAAAGCGTGTGATTAAGTCCATACCTTCGAATTCTACTGGTAATTAAAGATCGAACCTTCAAAGAAGGGGATCCAAGAGGATGATCATCCCCAACTTCCCAAGAGAGCAAAGTTGAAGCCGGCCCAAACTATTGCAAAGTTTAACAGCCACAATCTTGAGAAAATCTATTGGGGAAGATAAACCGGAAAGAAACACAGCAAATAGGTAGACAAAGACAGGAAGATGACCAGTGACTGGATACTAAGTAGAATAGAGAGGAAGAGGGAGAAGGTGGAGAGATACAAAGCCGAAAACCGGATACCACCGACGAAGACCTAGGGGTCGACGACGGCAAGGAAATCCCACAAAGGGACACAAAAACTCCCAATAGGGTGGGAGATAAAACCAGATAAAGAAACCTTTACTCGAACAAAATCCTCCCAAGAGAGGGGAGAGGTTCCTTCCCAAAAGGGAAGAGGGGAAGGAGTTCCACTGCCGGGAAACCCCTCCCCCCAGCCGGTGCACGGGAAGACGTACTCGCCTTGCCGCCTCGATATAGAGAAGAGGACTCTCGGTAACTGATATGAATTCCACCGTACAAGTTCCTTTTAGGATGCAATTCATTGTGTTTTTGAAATTGAAACCTTCCACTTTGTACAATAAGCCGCAGACCTTTGTCTTTTGCTATTGTCGATACGCCATTGCTGAAAAGAGCTGTTATATAAAGGCATTGGTTCAACATTACAAAAGCCCAAAGATTTCATGGCACACCGAGCTGTCTAAACGCAGAAGTTTCTGCAAAACAAATTGATACCATCTCTTGTCCAAACCAGAAAGTTCAGATTAAGAGCACCCTTCAGATCCTGAACTTAAGCTTGCTCTTAATCCATTTAAATCTTCGTGTTTTCATAAGTTAATTCATTTAAGTCTTGCATCTAGTGAAATTTACCCTTTTCTCACCTTTAAAACTAACTGCAGGTTGCAGAGTAATGCTTGCTGCACGGCAAGAGGGCGAAAATCAGTGATTTGCAGTAAGTCCTCCTATTCCTTTTTGCCATCTTGAAAGCACACATGGCCTCTGTCCTCATGTTAAAGGCACTCTGACATCAACAACGCGTCAGCACACATGGGAGAGCAGGATTAAAACAATAAAAAAATTACATTCCAAAACACTAGAATGTTGTCTACAGCATCAAGAAG
This sequence comes from Zantedeschia hybrid cultivar, assembly GCA_030544215.1. NCBI lineage: Eukaryota > Viridiplantae > Streptophyta > Magnoliopsida > Alismatales > Araceae > Zantedeschia > Zantedeschia hybrid cultivar. The sequence continues at coordinate 17,973,108 of JARZZO010000014.1, read as the reverse complement.
CTTTCGAGAGCATCTTGATGCTCTCAAAAAATAATTTAACAGGTTTTTTTTTTTTTTTTTTAAATTCGGCCCTCCTCATATGTGCTAACCCGTGGTTGATGTCGAAACACATTTAATAAGGGGGCATGGGCCATGTGGGCTTTCCAAATGGCAAAAGAAGATAGGGAGACTCATTCCAACTCAAAATGCCTTGCTTGCGGTGCAGCAAACATTATTCGCAGGTTGCAATTGCTTTGATTATGTTTACATGGCAGTCTTCTAGAATATGAACAACAAATTGACTAAACACATCCATACATAACTGAAAAAATGAAAAATCTCTGCTGGATTATCATCAGATTATACATCTCTGATCATGTGTTCTTGGATGCCAAAAAACAAAGAAAATTAACCCAGCGTACATAAGAGCTCCAAAGACTTAGAAGCATCTGACTGGATTATCATCAGATTATACATCTCTAATCATGCGACCATGTTGTACTCGAGTCAATCATAAGCCTTATTCAACCAATTTTGGGACATGTTATTCTCAAGTACCGAGCAAAGAATAGACATATGAAGAGCATTGGTCACAACAAAAGCAAGGAGGTTATCGCACAGCAAGGACTTTTTTGCACGTCAATTGCCCTTTGCACGTCATTGCAATTTTTACATCTTCAATAAGGCAGGCAAGCTATCTGGACGTTAAGGCTGGTAAACATTGGGGAGCCGAAGGCGAACACTGGCAACAGATCTCTTCAGTATTTTCCTCACTTCATCTGACCTATCCACAACTATGTTGTAGGAAAACAACAGCTCCTGCATACAGAAGAATACATTTTACAAAGTATTTGAACGAAACAGTGCAAGGCTAATTAATGAACAATCACCAGATAAGATATGCGTTGAACAAAGCACAATGGGATAGTGGCTTAGAACAATGACGAACCACCCCAATTTTGGCAGAACTTGTAAGCTAGTCCTCATCAACGGAATTCCATTTCTTCAAAAAATGGATGAGTATTTTCTTACTCAGTCGTTTTACTATTGGTAACATGTTTCAACTTAGACTTTCAAGCATGGCTCAAGGGAAGAAAGAATGTGTCAATACGGTTTTTTCTTTTATTCCCAAACAAGCACTCATCCACCCCCCAAAAGACAAGCACATTGAGAACGATGCAATGAAAATTGTATCTTCCTCATGCATCCCTGAAACACAAAGATGCCAAGAAAGATGCATACCAAATTGTCCATTTCTTGAGAGAGCGGAGATGTCCGTGAACTCATAAATTTATGTTGTCTAGCATTTCATGAAAAATTTGTGACTATGATTAAGAAAATCTCTTTTTCAAGCATTTCAAAAGACCAACTTCCTACCAGATGCAAGAGATTACTGAGCTATTTATAGAGGTTTCAGAAAAAACATCAGGAGATAATGCGGTTAATCCCCCCGGTCTGAAATTACAGATAATGTGAAATGCAGCATTTGCTGACTATTAAACAGCAGTTCACACAATATGAATGAATTATCAGAAGCAATATTCGATGAATTCCTTACCTGTCAAAAAGTGAATTACAGGTAACTTTTGTGCACACCAATAGTAGTACAGTAGTCGTAAATAATGAAAAGTACCAAAACCCATCCCTTTTGACCCACTCTTATCATCAATCTCTCTCATTAAATCATGAAAGAAGCTCAAAGTCATTGACAGAAGATTCAGAACAAAGAATACAATCATCAACTTTATTAGTCATGAAGAACTACCGTCTCCACATGATTTTCTAGAGATAAGCTATACATCTTTTCTCCTCTTATAATATATTTCATTTTCCATTACAGACTCCAATGTCCCATCTTCTTGACACCAAATAAAGAACCATATGGCATATGGCACATCTTTTAGCTGAAATCTAGCATCAATAAAGATTGCATGCTCACATCAACTATCATATGGATGACATACATGTCCTCTGACAAGGCTGGCATGCTGATCCATGGATGCAGGGGAGGAGAATACATGGGTATTCTGCCTTCGAAGACAGGCATAACAATCTTTGCTTTGTACTTCCATTTCTATCGCCTCTATGGATGACAATGTATCCAGTATGAAAGTAGACATCTGTACAATCAGCAATTTCATAATAAGTATATGCAGAGAGAGAATTTTCATTATATTACAATTCACAGTCACGATTGCATAACAGTTATATGTAGAGAAAGAATTTTCATTAACATCTCTCTCTTAGCTGACATAGATAATTGAGATAAGAAGCCCTTAACATGGCCAAACTGTCATTGTTGATTGAACCCACAAAGTATTCAAATTCATAAGAACATAACCTAATGGTCAAAATACAACCACCAAGACAGGTTTTCTATACCAACTTGATCTTAGCAGCATCTGTTGCAAGAACTTTCATCATACATTTGTTAAGCTAGTTCAAATAGATCAGGAGTTGATAAATGTAAATTCCCAAGTGATAGGCTATCACCACTTCCAGCCAAACTATACAGTTCTTATGCAGGATTTTATTCGTTGTTGTTTACATCTCTTCTCTTTAAGTTGTTTCAATGCTAGCACCATTATCACAGAAGATGACCTCCTTACCTTGGGTATGCCTATACAGTTATATCTTGCAAGCTAAAGAGCATTAAGGAAGTGCCGTAGCAAGCAAATTATGCAGAAGCAAACCACCAAAGGAGGAAAGGGATGTTTGGATGCAACTTATGGAAAATACAAACGGAATTTTCATAACTTCATTTTCTAACCCCACTTATCATAAGTGTGTTTTCCATAACCTTCTGTTTGGTTGTTCTACACAAACAATGGAGTTTATGGTAAACTCTGATTGATTGAAAGATGCTAAACAATGGAAAGTGTGTTATAATGAAAATGGTAAGCCCGAATGACTTTATGGTAAACTCATTCCAGTTAACGAAGGGCCAGTCTAGCATAAACCAACTCCAAGTAGGTCTATGGAAAATGCTTCATGGGAAGGTCTTGACCTTATGACAAAATCGAGTGAATGTGTGATAAACCCATTTTAAGCCATCCAATTAACACTATTGTAATATATATATATATATATATACATATATATATATATTACAGCAAAGATAAACACGTTTATTCCTTGCATCCAAAAACAGCCTCAAAAGTCACCCACACAAGTTACGCAGGACTAACTTCATGAGAATTACCTCCATATAGATACTTGGTAACCATGCAAACAAACATGTTTTTGACCAAAAGTATAAACCAGAATAAAAGAGAGAGAAGAAAACAAGTTTCTTAATTTATGAACCTTAACAACACATGAAGATAAAAAGAACACAACAAACCCTTCCAGGAGCACCACCCCAAAATGGCACCACATGCTCCCATTTATATTCTATCAAGCAATTTGAACAACATTGCAAATAGCCACTCAAAAAAAATGAAGGAAATGTTCATTAAAGACAGTATTCAAATTATCAAATCATTTCAAGTAGTGCTGCACATCAAAGAAATTATAAAATCGTCAAAAGAAAGGGAAGTATCAGAGCAGCGAAAAAAGAGGGCGACCTTGTGATGATGGGCGCTATCGAGCAGGAAGGTGTAGACTGTAGTCTCTCGCGAGCTTCAGCTCCCTCTGCTTCTCGACGGCTCTGAGAAGGGCACAGTAGACCCCCGACCCTCATGGTTTTGGGCGTCCCCGCAGACCTCAAACTACACCAAGCAACAAATAAATGCCAAGAAAAAAATCCACGAGCTGAAGAAGAGAGGGATCAACTAGAACCGTAGCCAACGAGAGACCTACCTCGCCAAAAAACCTAAATTAAATCTGACATATTGTTCATTTGTTTTCTTTTGTTTTGTCAGGGACATTTATTTTCAACAAATATGAAACTAAACATACGGACAATATAAAACTTCAATGCTTTCTTTTACTTCAAATATAACTTCAAGACTAAGGGCATGTTTGACACAACTTTTAACTGGAAGTAGTTTTATACTTTTATCTAGTTATTTCGTGAAAAGAAAAAGATAGGTGTTTAAAGTCCAATTGCATAGCATTTAATTTATTTTTTGACTTTCAACCAAAAATTTCAATTTAGAATTTTGTGAATTGAAAAAAAAAATTATTAAAATAATTTAACTTTTATAACAACTTAAGATTAATTATGAATACTTACATGTTACGGTATGTGTGAGGGCTGGAAGGTTTAGTCCTGCATTGGAAACCAAACGAGGGTTAAGGATTTAATAATAAGGAGAATAGACCTCTTAAGTGGCAAGTCACTGTGTGATGGGAAAGGCTACAGCTAGGGATGTAAGTGGCACCGATTATTAGTCCGTTTTCGAAGCTTAAAGGTCATAAAAAGATAAAGATGTTATTTTGTATCCGAATGATTAAAAAAAAGGATAGAGATACATCTTTTCCTGAGTCTAATTATTTATCTATTTTCTTGAAACAACTCCTAAAAGGCAACTTTTCCAATTCCCAATGAAGGATTTTCTTGAAAATTTCATCTTTCCTTTTCACTTATCCAATTCCATCTTCACTTGTACTTATAAGAACCCAACTTGTCATAGAGGGTCTAAGGGTTGGAGGGCCTTCTATATTTGTGGCGTTTTTAAGGATTACTGCATGAGAGGGTGCAACAACTGACCTCCGTGAGACCTCTAGCAGTCTGCGGCAGCGAACCAACTATAAGAGGACCTCTGCTTTAAAACGTTCATAAGTTCACTATCATTGGGACTGACTTTTTAATTTTTTAAAAAATATTAGGTCATTTGATTGAAGATCAAATAGTTGTGACATGTGGAATATGATAGATTCAATCTTAGAAAAAATTAAAAAAATTGAGCTGAGGTGTAATAAGTATTACTCCGGATTTAATACAGTGGGATCTTATTGTGAATGCATTTTAAAATTGATATGAGATAACTAAACACCTAATACCAATGCTATTAATATTAATATGAAAAGTGATATTGATATCAGCCTCTAATATAGTAATCAAATAGGGCGTTAATGACTAAGGTGGTGATATTTTGTTCACCTAGTCCGATTTCATTTCTTCGAAACCTTCTGTCTACAATGTCCAACCATCTTCTACGTCTTTAAGTGGACATTAAGTCCTCCTTTCTTGTCCCCTACTTTTAATATCTTGACACGTCTCACTTAAAAATAAACTTTGCTTTTGTGTGTCAATTGAAAGATTAGGTGAAGTCGTGATTGGAATTAGTGCATCGGAAATAAAGATTCTTTTACGATCTTTATTTGTGGATCCTGTCTTGTCACTAAATGGGATTAGCATTGGTTTAAGCTGGTCTGCCTACTTCACTAGGCAATTGGATCTTAAGAAACTTTCTAAAAGTTTAGTAATGTGATCTCTCCTAAGATGGACCATGATATCCAAATGTAGATGGGAAAACGCTTGGATCATAATTCCAACATAACACATGAAATCTAAGATAGTTATTTGCCCTTTAATTAATACCATTTCTTAGGAGTCACTAATTACAATAGCTAATTAGATTTCTGGTAATTAAGGGGATGATTTTTTCATCATAAGACTCCAAACTTCTCTAGTTATAAAATCATTGATTTTAAAATTAGTGATTTTTTTATGATTTTAAAATTAGGAAACACTTGGTTCAAATGTTTCTAAAACACATGAGAACAAAAATAACGGAATGCAAACATTATCTGGTTTTAGTTTATGGTGATCCTTCCATAGTAGTCAAAATAAGAAAATGAGTCACCAAGTGAATAGAAAAAGTCAGACTGAATTTTTTTTACACTATCTTACATCGTCACTAAACATACAATGAAACATTTTTTTCAAATTTCATTGTTTTAGGTTGAAACGAACAACCTCTAAGTAAAACCTCTAAAGTAAAAATGCAAAATAATAGATAACAACTTCCTCAGTTCTAGAAACTCTGCCTAATCATATTGTCATTTTAGAAGGTTCATCCCAAGAAAGGTCTTACTACTGGTTCCTCCTTACAGTCCACTAACAGTGGATCCACTGGCCTCGCATCTTGTTTCTTCTCCATCCTGGACATAGTCCCTTGCTAAGTCAAGGGGTTTTGTCAAACACAAGATCCGGCCAAATGGGCGGTGGTCCTGCACTTTTTTTCCCCTCCTTTTTTGTCATTTATTGGTAACTGTAGCCCTACATAGGTTGCTCTTGACGCTAATCATGCCTATTTGCCTAATATATCTCCAAAGAACCAGTTAGTTTGTAGTCACCAAGAAGATAGCAATAAAATCAATTGTGTCAAAAGATGGGGGGATGAAGGAAACTCAAGAGAGAGTCATGACAAGGGGGCCACAATTCCCCATAACTAAGGAGATTGTTGTCCCCACCTCCTGCCATGGTGGACATCACCCCGCCTCCCCAAATGGAGAGTGTTCCACTCCCATCATCCGTTGGAATGCGGAACGGGGAACTCTTACTCGCTTTGGAGCGAGTAGACTGTGCAATTATTTCTTCCCATCAAGACTTGTTGGACTCGGTTCTTCTCTATAATTGAGGACCCTCTAACCACTGTACTACATGACCAAAAAATAAAAAATATTGACTGTTTTAACCATTCCAACCACTTATTACACTTGTAGCGACCAAAAAAGGACAAGTAAGGTACTATTGCGATGTAAATCAACGACACCAACTTCAAATGCCAACAGAGAGTTGAAGAGACACAGAGAGTCTTTACTTTCATATCATTAGCATTAATTGAACCAATTTTTCTAATTTGCATTATTTTGAGAAGATTATGCATGATGAATTTTGAGCTAGTTATGTATTTCAAAAGACTAACGTATCATATATTATTATAACACCTTTTAACTTGACGTGGTCTCATGATGATGATGCTATATAATATGGTTCGTGGACTTCCATCAAAGTAGGACCAACCCAGCCCGCCTACTTACATCTCTAGTCATGAGGTTGTAACTTGTGGGTAAACAATGACTATATATGAATAAGTTGGAAGCTTTATATAGGAAACGTTAAATTATATTTTGGATGCATTGTAAGCAAAGGACTTTTCTCTTATTAGCATCCAATCTCTGCTCCATGCAAATAAATCATATTGAACTATTGAGGACAAATTTAATTTAGCATCATCAGGATATATTTAGTGACAATATCCGACATGCCCATTCCTTCTACAAATGCATCGACCCTTTGACACCAGGAAACATTTGGTTTGGAAAGCTAGTAGGAATTGGCGGGAGTACTTGATGTGAGTTATATTACTTTCAACGGAAAGATTCATCGAGGAGTTTCGAAGCACGGTCTGCTTAATATCCCTTCCCAAATGTGGATTCCAACCGACAAGTGAAGAGATCTCGAAATCCGACCCATTCTCATAAACCAAATCCGAGTTGGCGATGATTTGATCGAGTCCTTTAGATTCCCATAATTGCAAGTCTATTCTTCTGTGCCATCGACCATAGTTTGTTAACATATTAAAAGTTTTAACAAACAACCTTTAAAGAATCTGAGAGATTTTTTGCATTATACATGCACTTAAAAGTTCTGCTAAACTTACTTCTTAGTTTAACATAAGCGTTAATTTCTAAGTGGCATGAATAACAAAAGGACAGTCCAGTGCACAAGGCTCCCCCCACCACTCCGGGGTCTGAAGAGGGTAGCCTTACCTTCTCTTTTTGCAAAGAGACCGTTTCCAGAATCAGACTACACATTCATCATCTTATAAATTTGGAACTAGACGTTAAACAGCATTGTTGAGAGGGTAGCCTTACCTTCTCCTGTTGCAAAGAGACCGTTTCCAGAATCGGACTACACATTCATCATCTTATAAATCTGAAACTAGACGTTAAACAGCATTGTAGACTTACAAGGGAGAATAGAAAGGGAAAGGATGCACGGGCGAGTTATGACATAACCATACAAAACTAAATGACAATGGTCCAGAACCCAGAAAGTTTTCAGAAAGGAAATAAGAGCCATCCTCCAAAATCAACTTACATGACGTGGATCCCCTCCAGAATCCTAAACAACAGAAACCCAAATTTTATATGAAGACTGCTCTCGATTTAAATAACGATGATCCATTGCACAAACAACAAAAAGCATCATACTTCTATGCGCTCAATAGAGATCACTTTCCTTGTGCGTATGGATGACGCAGTCTGAGGTCGGGTAGGAAATACACGTCAGAAGGTATCCCTTCTCCATCTGGGTCTCATCGAGGAACGATCCATCCGACTGATCAACAGAACCAGAAACCATGAGCCCAGCACATGTTGAGCATGCCCCGGCACGGCAAGAGTACGGTAGCTCCACTCCAGCATTCTCGGCAGAGTCCAGAATGTAAGCGTCATCTGGGGCCTCAAACTCATGCTCTTCTCCCTCTGGAGTGATAAGCTTCACCTTGTACACTGCCGTCGCCATTGCCTTGAAGCGATTCACCGACTTCGGGCCAAAAGCCTTCCATGTGCTCTTAAGGGATCCCGGAGAAGAGGGAAACTGGACAAAAGCAGATGAGCCTTCGCTACGAGAGCTGCCCCTAAATGTGCGGGCACTTGGCAGGGATGCGGTTGGAAGAGTCACAGTCGACATTTTAATTTATCTACACGAAAAATACAAAGTGGAAAAAGAACATAGTCACGGCTTTTGCATGTTTTGGAGTTATTAAGGGATTATTTCACAGGACATGCAGATAGTGAAATTAGAAGGAAAGGTACATCAACAAGAAGAAATTGTTTATTACAACTATACCCTTTACCCCAACCCCTGAGGGGGAAAAAAGATGACTTTTGAGCTCCTCGTCTTTTATGAATTACTGGTTTATGGGGGTCACGGGTGTACAAGTTAAAGACCATCGTCTAGGACTACATTTGAAACCCTGAAATGGAAAAGACCTCAATAGCACATTACACAAATAAGTTATCACATTTAACATACTCCTTGTATTGGTTTTTTATTTACAAGTTCCACTACTTTTGGTAATGAACATAAAATTATCCAGAAATCAAAGGTCAGCAAACTAGATTAAATTTAGAAAATTGTCCAGAGGTCAAAATTCAGAAAACTATAATTAAATTATACACAAGTTTTACGTACCAGAGAAAACCCTTCTCCCAACACCAAGAACATACAAGAAGGCATACCATCAAAGAGAATGTCTTACAGTAGCCTAAAAAAGTCATCTAATTTAATTGTAAAGATCCTCTTATGCCATTTGACTCGTCAGTTGCTGTCTTAAGGATTCATCCCTGTTTTCAAGGAAGTCATTACTAATGCAAGATTCCATATTTCAAATGTACGCTGGACTAACCTTGGGGACAAAATGGCAGAAAAACCATTCTGTTCCCTTTGCAGCAGGCTTGATGTTAGGAGTTTTATGAGAAATGCAAGCATATAATTGTTCCCCGCATTTCACTTGACACTCCATTGACAAAAAAGCATGATTTCACGGTTTGGGAAGAAGCCAATTCATAGTAAAATAGATGGTAAAAGAGCATACGGCAAACTTGAGGAACTCTCTTACTGGTACAAGTCTTCAACCTACCACAACATTCAAACACGGATAAAATTCCAAAGATAATCACAGAACATACTAATCATGATAACCTCACACAGTTGCACCGGATACCTAACTAGTTTCCCTACACCAGGATTTCCATTCTAAGGCAGGGACTTGACCATTAAAGAAAAAAGCAGCCTAAAATGACATAATCGCAGAACAAGGAGAAATCCAGAAGGGTAGTCGCATGAAACCCTTTGAATTATCCTAAAAAAGCCACTAGATCTCATCCCATGTATATTGATTATAATATCTTAATGTTTCTCCACAGTAAAATAGAGATGATAATCTTGTCAAAACCCCATATTTGCAAAATAAAATGACAAAAACATGGTGGCAGTAACACCAGCTTCAGCAGCGCCTAAATGAAGAACAGATGCAGCATCATATGTAAATGTAACCCCAACTTACTCTGTGACCAGCAGCTCACCATCAACCTTCACATCGATAAATCCAACCATCCTTCAGTTTTCCCCAGTCCACCAATATAACAATATAGCTGAATTTTGCCACACCACTAGTATATATATATAGCCCAATTTTCCCAGTCCACCAGTATATCCATACCCTTCCCACATGCCCATTTGAACATCCCATGTCAACAGGCGCCTTGTATGTACACAATCTCAGATGCGGTCACCAATATGTCCAGCATTCAACATGCGCTTCTTTATGCAACCTACAACTCCTGGTGTATCCACCTTTGCTCAACAATGCAACCATCCACCCATTGCCCTGGCAGAGAAACCATAAGTCAGTTGACACTCAGGCTTGATCCACCATACATATCCACCCAACCCCAGCACACACAAAAAATAAGTTGAAGAAAGAGACCAACCACTCAGGACCATCAACCAGAAGGAAAGGTGATGCACCCTTTTTCTGCTGTAGACATTTGAACTTGATGCCTCTCAAGTAGGATACATATTCAAATGTCCTGAAACCAGAATTTCCTTCCGATGACTCTCTATATGCAGAACTTATTGGCAATATGCCTCCATTGATGCAACAAAGCCTAGTTCAGTGCTGTGAGAGGTGGCTGGTCCACATAATCTATGCACCATTTGTAATCATGCTTCCCATCCATCCATGGAGCTGAAGAAGCACGGACTACTGGAGAGTGGAGATAACAACTTACCAACAACCCACCCCCAAGATCCCCTTTAAGAATGGGAGTGAATTCATAAGCTCCAGAAGATTGCTGATCACCCGCTTCCACAAGCATATAAGGTAGAAATTTGGTCCTCTCCCGGCTTACAACACATACAACTCCATCTTTTCTACCTCTACGAAAACATGATTGCTACCGCTGTGCCACAGCTGAAACAATGGTTTTTTTAACTGGTGCAATTTGAATTTACATATGCACCATGGAACTGTGCAAATTACTTGCTTTGTCAAACCAAAAATGACTAAACTAAGTTGACTGACTGCTCCATCGATCGATTGACAATGTACCCAACTGATATATTAGATTCTGCATAGTGGCAGATCCCACGTCTACCAACCTACTCAACATCTGATCTTAGAGCCTCTTTGCCATCAGCTGTGCATTATCAACACACCACAGGGTCACCTTAAGCAAAAAGGTTCAGTGATCAAGTACAGTATCAAGATTAGCTTGGCATCTTGTCTCATCAAATGAATGACATAGACCGTGGAACTCCCTATGTTAGACATACCATAATTATATGAATTAATAAGCATGAGGGATAGTCCCACTAAACCCTAAACCCTAAACCATATATCAAATTCTGGCAACCCAACATCAAACTTATAACTCCAAACCTTTCACTTAAACCCTCAAAAGAGTCGAATCCCAATGTAATGCAGTGGAAACAACAGTTGGGAGGTCCTCTGTATTCCTCATCAGAAAAAGGGTATGGTTATCACGTCAAAGGTTCTTGGAAGGCTGAAACAAATCTAAAGAAGTGTAATCTATCCAGTCAAAAGACAAAGAACATGGGTACCAAGCCAAAAGACCCTCTGTACCACCTCAATCCACCCTCAAAAAAACAAAAAACAGAATCATACTCGGTCTAAAAACTCTACACGGCTATCTGAAAAAGCAAACACCCCCCCCCCCCCAAAAAGGTTCTGTAACAAAGAATCATCTTAAATTTTCATACCTACAAAGATATATGTATATGCATATAACACTATTCCTACTTAGCGGACATCAATTCGCCCTCCACCTAACCGTAACCATCCCAATAATTTATGGCTGTGGTGTACTCTAAATTGTCTCTCTCACATCAGGTTCTTCTCCAGACAGCACTGCCAAAGTTAGTGAAATCATGGTGTTTAATGAAATCAAGGTGTGTGGTCAATCATGGGTGTGTGCAAGTGTGTGTCTCTATAAGGGACAGATCAAACATGCCCCTGGGGCGCATCAAATTGTGTGAGCCATCCAACCGAAGTGCGGATCAAACATGCCCCAGGGGCACATCAAATCATGCGAGCCATCCGATTGCCAGGTGATTCACCTGCCCACCCACATGCCCAAGCGCCCGTTGGCGCTGTTTGATTATTTTTTTTTAAAAAAAAAGCTTCCATCAAATCTTGATCGGACAGCAGTTCGGGTGGGGATATCGGACAACTCCAAAAAAAAAAAAAGATGAAAAAAAAAAGGAACGAGCCGCAATGAACAGTAATCGGATTGTACAGCCACATAGGTCAGCTGGGGGGACACCAAAAAAAAATTTACCTTGAAAATACCGGCAGCCATGTAACACTGATGCTGGTGCAGCAAATAATCTCTCTCTCTCTCTCTCTCTCTCCATATATATATATATATATATATATATATAGGTTTGGAGAGGGGGGGGGGAGAGGATGTCATCCCTGCTAAATCATAAGTTGCCATAAACTTGCAAGTCGTACAACCAACTCTCCCTAAACTGTGATGTTCTATACTAGGTGTTGCGACACCCTACCCAAAGCTTCCCACGACCTAAACTGGCTAGAAACAGATGGAGTCCATTTCTTTTCATGAAACATCAGATAAACAAATCAGACTAGATCTACAATCTAGCACTCCGGTAGTCCTCGTCACAACGAGCTATCCATTCCTTATTCGCGCCTTTCAAGACAACGCATCCAAAGGACATGTCAAACAAAGACGCATGCTAACGCAATCAAAGACCTATTATAAACCAAAAGAATGCAAACTTCATCAGAAAAAAGAGAATCTAAAACAAAAACGTAAACAGCTCCTATTAGATCCATCGAAATCCCTAATACGACCGAAATCAGAACCAAAAGACATCGGAAAAACGAACGAAACACCATCGCCAACCAAGCACAGCCGCCAACAACGGCAACAACACCGCCCCCGAAAGAATCGAGATCGTTACCTAGGCTAGAGCGGCGCAGGATCGGAAAGGCCACCGCTTTCCGACGCCTCTTCCTCCCTCCCTCCTCGACAGCGAGACGAAGAGCCCCTTAGCTCGTTACAACCGATGGAGTGCGCGCAAGAGGGTAGTCTTGAGAGGGTTTGGTGCTCCTATTTATAGCAGCCCCGAGGGGTTCGATGGTCCCTTTCCCTTTATAGCTGACGGCGTCTGGTGGGGACAGCCAGCATCGTAGAGAGAGAAAGATACCGGAATACCAAACCCGGGACTCGAACGGGGAAGGGGGAAAAAGCGGTAGGCGGATCCTACGAACTTGCGAAGATACCCCCGCATGTTTTCCCTAGATTAATATTTGCTGTAATATTTCGGTGCAATTAATACTCACCGTAATATCTCCTAATACTGTCCTATGGAACATTGCATTAAACATAATTTTTTTTATTTTTAGGCCGAATTTCATATATCTTGTTTGTTCGTATAGACTGATTTCTGATTAAATAATTTTAAAAAAATAAATTCTGAATTTTAAAAATTATAATAAGTTAATACTTTTAAAGGAATTAAAATTATTTAACTGAAAATCAATTTATATGACAAATAAGATATAACAGACTTGACCTAAAAAATTAAAAGAATTATTTTATTTTTATTGCAATACTCTATAAGACAGCAGCACCTAAAAGGAGGAAGACATCCAAACAAGTATTGCTCTTTTCCTTGTCGGTCCTGATTGTCCGTTGCTCTTCCGGTCTTTTGGTTCCGACAGCCCGTTTGGGAAGGAACGGATCATTAATGGGCCGCTTGAAATGTCGGGCCGGGAATGGATCCGAATGGATGGTAGCCTCCTGGGCCTACCCAAACGGCGCGTGTGGCGTCTCCAAGTTTTTCTTTACTTTTATATCCTAATTTAATAATCATATGAAAACAATAAAGTATCCCCTCAGTAAAAGCTCTTCGCCCGATCTTGGCCCCCAATCTCCATCCCGTCAAGGAGGGGCCAACGTCCCTTTGGGTGGATGATGAGGCCGGGTCGCTTGGGAGCAACAACAAAGAGAGGCGGCTTTCCAAGGGCTGCTCTTCTCTTCAAAGTGGCCATGTTGTCATCATGGTCCATGTATTTTGGGGTCAAACACTTAGAAAGGTTCCTGGCCTCGCAAGCTACTGTTTTTTTTTTTTTTTTTAAAGGATGACACAATGATTAAGTATGTACAAATATATACAAACGACCGAAATTCAATTTGAGTGGGATCCGAGATATCTTCCTCAGAAGGAGATAATTTCAAAACAGGTCGATAAGTCCGTCTAATTAGGCGAGAATTTTATATCCATCTGATTATTCGGAGAAATAATCTCACGGATCAACACCTAATGACTGTATTACTGGAGAGTTTTTAAGTTCCAACCATATTCAAATCTGAGACCTCCCATATGGGAGGTTAGAGGTGAAGCCAACTGTCCTAGACAGTTGATTCCCCCACAAGGTACTGTTGGATGGTGTGGATATGACTTACTATGATAATAGGGTAATAGTAATGACTAGCAGTACTAGTAAGAATGGAAGAGCAGTGACCAAACATGACACTTTTGAACCAAATTTGCATGCGTACTAGTAGTACCGGGGATGAAGGTATACCCTTACACGGGTCTGGTTTATAGTTGGAGAGTAGTTTTTTTCTTGAGTTCTACGTCGACTTTTCGGAGACTCGGTTACCTGAGCTTAATCTACGTGCTCTAGAGCAGGAACATGCTCCCCGATATCTCCTCACATATGGCTCTGCTGCTAGCATGTGGAGTAGCCTTATCAACTTTCATGGGATCAGCTCAAAAGTACTCGAGTGCAGCTGGCCGTTTTTTCAGCTTTCAGTCCTGTTGGCATTGATTTCTATAGTATGAAGTTTATTTCTTTTTGTTGTAATGAGTCAATGTCATGTATGGGAAGCATGGTAAGCGCGAGTCTTGTGTACTCCAACGATGGGAGAGCATGCATGTTGTTTGTACGTCTCCTGTAGAAATCCTTTCTTTGTACAGTTGTGGTTCAATGAATGCACTTTGCCGACCAGAAGAAAAAAAAAAAAAAAAAAGCTATTCACTTAACCCCCCCATACGGCAATAGAATAAGTGGATGCAAGAAGGTTGTTTTAGGCATCTATGTTAAGATGTCATTTGTCAATTGAAGTATTTAAGGAGCCGAATTTTAATCTCATGGGTAGGATGCAACTTAGACGGATTGGATATCATTATGTGGTAATTAGGGTTCAACTCAAATTCAAAATGGCTCAATCTAATTTCAGTTCAACCTAAATTCAACCTAGATTTAACTCGAATTCAGTCTAAATTCAACTCAAATTCAGTAGTGAGTAAGCTGAGTTGGGTTGGATTGGTTCTATTTGTAGAAAGTTTGTTAGAAGGATTTTTCTTTTTTTATTAATTAAAGTAAAAGTCAATAGGTCAAATCAAACCAGCCCAATTTCAGCTCAATCCTACCAAATTTGTCTAATGTCAACCCAAATTTAACTCAACTTGATTTAGAGAATTTAGGCTAACTCAATTTATTATAATATAGGTTAGACTAGATTAAACCGCAGGCTAGTCCACTCAATTGACACCCCTACTCATACTCACTAGAGAAAGATATCCCCATCCTGTTAAAAGAAAATACTTATTCTTATCATCTCGTGCTAAACAGGAAATTGATGAATGATAAGGGTAACCCATCCATGAAGCAATATTCTTCCCTACATTCACTGTGTTGTCAAACAGGTAGGGACTCATATATTCCTTGCATCACGCCCACATGTTACGTGCTCCGATGATATTATCAAATAAAGTTCATTTTATAATAAATATAATTGGATGGTTGAGATATGGAGAATATCTTAAGAGAGTATTTCAAAGACGTAAAAATGGCATTTCCCAATGATGAGGCAGAATCCGCTTCGGCCCATTAAAACAAGCCCAAACCCAGTTCAGCCCAGCAGCAGCAGTACAAGGCCCTCAGAGAGCCTTCGGCCCATCAGCGGCCCAACAGCCCTCGGCCCGTAAGCGGCACCGTTGCTCCCGGCCCAACAGGCTTCAGCCCGTCAGCGGCCCACCAGTCTACGGCCCGGAAGCAGTCCGGCGGCTCCAGGCCCAACAGCCTTCGGCCCATCAGCGGCCCAACCCCCTTCGGCCCGATAGCCGAGTCCGGCCCACTCCGGTGAATGACTAGGCACTATGGCGGTTTACCAGTAAACCCGGAACATAGTCCTATATCGGCTATCACCGTTAACCATCTTCTATCCTCTGCTATAAATACACCGCTATTTATTGCCAAAGGTATGCACTCCTATGCCTCCGAGACCCTCAAGGACTATAGTCCAAAAAGCATTAAAGCTATTCTTTGCCTTCTGAATCGAATCATCTTCAGGAGTTAACTTGACCGTCGGAGGGGGTTCCTAAGGGCCGAAGCTCGGGACTCCTGCTAACCGGTTTCTTCTTCTTCCCCTCCTGCAGGAGCTCGGTTCAAATCATCGCCGACCTCCCCGAGTCGGTCTCGGCCGCCGACCTCAGATTTCTCTCCCAGGTCTCGACGCCGTGCGCCGGCTGCATCCCCGACCGAAGGAGTCTCGGCCCCGCCTTCTGAAGGCAAGCTAGTCACCGACCGAGCCATCCTCAGCCTCAGACTTTCGGCTTCGCCTCTGCCTCCTTCGCCTTCTGGATCCCCGTCGGGCCTCTTGCACCGATCCGACCCAGCTCCGGATCCATAACTTCGGATTCCAGCTTCAGAATCCGGTCGTGATAGCTTCGGCTACATCACGTGGCGCCGTCTGTGGGAAACCAACAAATAAGTCATGTCTCAAAGACCTGTTACCCGACGATCCGGACAAAGTGAAGCAGATGCACGGGACGCCTCGGCGCAGATGCTGCCTTCCGAAGGCGCCCCTTCTGCCCCGCCGAGCATGCCTCTGCCAGTCATACCGGAGTCCGCTGCGGAAGACCGAGTGGGGGTACTCCAACAGCAAATGGCGACGCTAGCAGCTGCCGTCACCTCCCTAGTGCCGCTTCAAGAGATGGTATCCGCCATCGCCCAGCGCGTAGGACTGATGGGACAGCTTCCTCAGCAGGCGCCACTCCCCCCACTCTACCCAGTACAAGATGCCCGGTTCCGGCCGACGACTGCACCGGTTTCTCCCAACGAAACCGCTGCGACCAGCAGCGAGCCCTCGGCATTACCTGCCCGAGCTCGCTCAGATCGATTGACGGAGCGGGACTATGCTTCGTCGGAATTCCGCCCGGCACGGACCGGAGGACAATCGGTCACTACTTCGACCGCCTCGGACCTAGACCGGCGGCTGACGGCAATGCGCAAGGAAATGCAGCAAATGGTGTCCCGGCCATACGGGGCACCTCTTGCCAGCAACATCCTGGAGCAGACCCCGTTCACAGCGGAGCTCCTGGCTACCGAGGTGCCTCCCAATTTCAAGCTGCCGAAGGGCCCTCTCTACGACGGAATGACAGATCCGGTCTGTCATTTCCAGAGATTCAACGCGTACCTCTTGGTCCGAGGGGTCGCCGAGGCAGTCCGCTGCCGACTTTTCCCCCTCACCCTTGAGAAAACTGCCCTCACCTGGTTCGAGACGCTGGCCCCCAACTCCATCCACTCCCTAGTCCAGTTGGGCCAGTTGTTTATCGACCAGTTTTATGATGCCACCCGGCAGTGCAAAACCTCCGCCAGCCTATTAGCCATCCGGCAGGGCCCCACCGAAACTCTCCAGGAATACTTCACCAAGTTCCGGACCGAGGCCGCCCAAATCCCGAACCTCGACAGCTCGATTGCGGTCTCGGCCGTGATCAGCGGGTGTCGGGACGAAGGGCTCATCGGCTCCATTGGGAAACGTCATCCCCCTACCTTCCAGGACCTCGTGGCCCGGGCCCATAAATACATCAACCGGGAGGCCCTGATGATGTCCAGAGGTAAAGGCGTGGCCGAAGCAGCCTCGGCGCCTGCCCCCCAGGTGGTCCGATCTCGACCTGAAGATCAAGAGCCCTCCCGAAAGCGTTATCGCCGGGAGGACTGGGACAGAGAGAGGCGACGGGACCCGCAACCGCGGTACCTACCCTTACCTGCTCCCCCTTCCCGAATGCTCATGGAGGTGAAGGGTATGATCCGGCGGCCGGAGCGCATCAAGTCGGATCCTCGCCGAAGGGACCCCGGCAAATACTGTGAGTATCACCGGGAGATCGGCCACACGACGGATGAGTGCCGACAACTTCGAGAGGAAATCGACCGCCTCATCCGGGAGGGAAGACTGCCACAGTACCGACGAGAGCAGCCCCCGCCACAACGGAACCGGGACGTCCCTGCGACGCCCAGGCAACAGCAACACCCGGCGATAGAAGCCGCTCTTCCGCCGAAGGTCACCTCCGCCCCGGCAGAAGCACCCCATCAAAGACCCAGCTCTGGGTCTATTATGATGATATTCGGAGGGCCAGGGGAAGGATCGAGGCCACGGCAGCGCAGCTCTGCCACTATAGCGACGATCGACGTCGAGCCGAAGCGGCCTCGCCAAGAAGATATCACCTTCGGCTCAGAGGACCTGACTGATATTCAGGTCCCTCACGACGACGCCCTCGTCATAAACGCTGTAATAAATAACTACGATGTACATAGAGTATTTGTTGATAATGGAAGCGCCCCAAACATCTTATTTTATGATTGTTTTGAAAATATGGGATTGAGTGAGGCTAATATGAAGCCTCACCGGGGCCCCCTCTTCGGTTTTAACGGCTCGCCCTGCCGAGTAGAGGGCATTATCCGACTCCCTGTAACCTTAGGCTCCGCCCCCCGGCAACTAACCGTTGAAACGGACTTTGCTGTTGTAAAAATCGATTCGGCCTACAACGCCATCCTCGGCCGAAGGCTAATCGGCGGGGTCGGAGCCGTGCCTTCGTCTTTCCATCAGAAGCTGAAGTTTCATACCAGCCACGGAATAGGCGAGGCCAGAGGGAATCAAGAAGCAGCCCGGCAATGCTATATGATTTCGGTCAAAGGGAAGGCCGCGGCCAAAACCCTAGCGATCGAATCATCAGCCGAGGCATCTCCGGGGGAAGCACTCCTCGCCATTCCGATTCCGGGAGGCGAGGGACGAATCCTGATGATAGGCTCCGGCCTAGAGAAGACCGAAGCAGAGAAGCTCACCAAGTTCTTGAAAAAGAATCTCGACGTTTTCGCTTGGTCTCCGGCGGACATGCCCGGGGTTGACCCGGAGGTAGCAGAGCACCGACTGCATATTGATCCCGACCAGCCCCCGGTAAAGCAGAAGCGGCGCACCTTCAATCAGGAAAGGAGAGCCGCCATCCAAGCCGAAGTGCAGAAGGGATTGGACGCCGGACACCTCCGAGAGGTGCATCATCCAGACTGGATCGCCAATGTGGTGATGGTGCCAAAAAAAGATGGCAAGTGGCGAATGTGCGTGGACTTCACCAACCTCAACAAGGCATGTCCGATGGATAGCTTCCCGCTGCCTCGAATAGACCAGGTGGTGGGCGCAACTTCCGGCCACGAGCTCTTAAGCTTCCTTGACGCCTATTCAGGCTATCACCAGATCCGGATGTATCCGGATGATGAGAGCAAAACCAGCTTCACGACCGATCTGGGTCTATACTGCTATACCCGGATGCCCTTCGGTCTGAAGAACGCCGGCGCGACATATCAGCGCCTTGTCAATAAGGTGTTCGCCCCGCAGCTCGGCCGAAACATGGAGGTCTACATAGACGACTTGTTGGTCAAAAGCCGCGTCGCCGCAGAACACTTGGCCGACTTGGCCGAGACATTCTCTGCCCTACGGCGGTACAAGATGAAGCTGAATCCGGCCAAGTGCGCCTTCGGGGTAGCCACCGGGAAGTTCATCGGCTACATGGTCACTCACCGAGGGGTAGAAGCTAACCCCGAGAAGGTTTCGGCCATCATCCAAATGCGCCCCCCGGCAAACCTCCGAGAGGTACAGAAGCTGAACGGGAGGATCGCAGCCCTAAGCCGCTTCATGTTGAGAGCGGCAGATTACTGTTTCCCCTTCTTCAAGTTGCTGAAGAAGGCCAATAGCTTCGAATGGACGGATGAGTGCCAAGCAGCCTTCGACCAGCTGAAGGCCTACCTATCCAAAGTCCCCATTCTGTCCAAGCCGGTCCCCGGGGAGCCTCTGAGCCTGTACCTCGCAGTCTCCAAGACGGCTCTCAGCGCCGTCCTCGTCCGAGATCAAGATGGCGTTCAGAAGCCAGTCTACTATACCAACCGAGCCCTTCAAGGAGCGGAACTCCGATATCTCGCGCTAGAGAAACTGGCTTTAGCCCTCGTCTCGTCCGCGAGGAGGCTCCGGCCTTATTTTCTTGCTCATTCGGTAAAGGTTCTTACCGACCAGCCCCTGAGGCAGATTCTCTCCCGACCGGAGGTGTCCGGCAGGCTGGCAAAATGGGCAATTAAGTTACGAGAGTTCGACATCTCCTACGCACCTCGGGTAGCAATAAAAGCCCAGGCATTGGCGGACTTCATCGCCGAACTCACTCCCGGTGCTTCTTCGGCACCTCAGCCAAAAGCCGACGTGCTCGAAGCCGAGGACACTTCGGCTCGTCCATTAGCAGACGAATGGCGACTCTTTGTAGACGGCTCCGCGTGCTCCACGGGCAGCGGCGCAGGGTGGATCCTGGCATCGCCCGAAGGAGTCGTCACGGAGTACGCCTTGCGTTTCTCCTTTCCAGCAACTAACAACGCCGCCGAGTACGAAGCCCTCATTTCTGGCCTCCGGGCCGCGAGAAAGCTCGGCGCCCGGAACCTGAAAGCCTTCAGCGATTCTCAGCTGATCGCCAGCCATATTTCCGGAGAATACGAGTCTCGGGACGCCATAATGGCATCTTATCTCCAGGTGACTCACAAGATCCTCGCTCAATTCGATTCTTATGAAATCGTGAGGATCCCGAGAGCCGAAAATACCCGAGCCGATGCACTTTCCCGGCTGGCGTCAACTCAAGACGGGGGAGGAGGCCGAATGATCCTAGTGGAGGAAGTCGCCGAACCAAGTCTCGGCGAGCCTGAAGCCATGCAGGTCACTGAGGCCGAAGCCGAGACGTGGATGACTCCCCTCATCGCTTTTCTCCTCCGAGGAGAAGTCCCGCCAGACTCAAGGGAGGCGAAGCACATTCGGCAACGCTCATCCCATTTCCTCCTCCTGGACGGGGTGTTATACAAGAAGTCCTTCGGCCGACCGCTGCTGCGATGCCTAGGCCCTGCCGAAGCCAACTACGCCACGAGAGAAGTACATGAAGGGGTATGCGGAGCGCATGCGGGAGGAAGGGCCCTGGCTCACAAGCTTCTAAGGCAAGGCTACTGGTGGCCGACACTCCGAGAGGACGCTTTAGCCCTCGTACGGCGCTGTGATCAGTGCCAGAGGTTCAGCTCCGTCATCCACCAGGCAGCCACCCTTCTGACCCCCTTATCCGATCCCTGGCCTTTCACTCAATGGGGAATCGACCTCCTGAGGCCTTTTCCCATCACCACCGGCCAAAGAAAATTCCTCATCGTGGCGGTAGATTATTTTACTAAGTGGGTAGAAGCCGAACCCCTCGTATCAATAACCGATAGCAATGCTTGGAACTTCGTATGGAACTCCATCATCTGCCGGTTCGGCGTCCCCCGTGCCATCATTTCGGACAACGGCAAGCAGTTCGATAGCCGTCGGTTCAGCGACAACTACGCCAGCTTCGGCATACTCCATAAATTCACTTCGGTAGCCCATCCTCGAGCAAACGGCCAGGTCGAAGTCACCAACCGAAGACTGATGCAAGGACTGAAAACCCGCCTCGGCAAAGCCAAAGGCCGATGGGTAGAGGAGCTGCCGAGTGTTCTGTGGGCCTATCGGACGACGAGCCGAACTCCTACCGGCGAAACTCCATTTCGCATGGCTTATGGGATAGAGGCCGTTATTCCAGTGGAAGTCGGCCTTCCCTCTCCCAGAGTCATTGCTTACAATCCGGAGGCCAACGAAGAAGGCTTGAAAGATCATCTGGACCTCATTGAAGAGACCCGAGACAGGGCTCGTATCCGGCTGGCGGCTTATCAGCAGCGCATGGCCAAGTACCATAACACTCGAGTGAAGCACCGAAGCTTTGAGATCGGGAGCCTCGTGTTAAGAAATGCTCATGTTTCCAAACCGGCCGAAGCCTCAGGAAAGCTTGCCCCCAACTGGGAGGGGCCCTATCGGGTCATAGAGGTGATCAGACGAGAGGCATATCGGTTGGAGACCCTTTCGGGCCAGCCTCTCCCTCGCACCTGGAATGTAGAGCGCCTTCGGCGTTATTTTATGTGAATCACTTTTTCCCGGACTTTCAGCCGGAAGGTATGAATAAAGGTCTTTCAGAAAACCTGATGGTATTCTTTCAAGTCCGCGGCAACCCGATCCGAGAGTGGCTCCGGCCATGAGTACCGATCGGGAAGCGGCATGGTTTTCCAAAGACCGCAGCTCCTTCGATCCGACGAATGGTTTCGGCCATGTATTTCCGGATCATGACGCGGCATGGTTTTACAAAGTCCGCAGGTCCTTCGATCCGACGAATGGTTTCGGCTATGTATTCCGGATCATGACGCGGCATGGTTTTCCAAAGTCCGCAGGTCCTTCGATCCGACGAATGGTTTCAGCCATGTATTTCCGGATCAGGACGCGGCATGGTTTTCCAAAGTCCGCAGGTCCTTCGATCCGACGAATGGTTTCGGCCATGTATTTCCGGATCAGGACGCGGCATGGTTTTCCAAAGTCCGCAGGTCCTTCGATCCGACGAATGGTTTTGGCCATGTATTCCGGATCAGGACGCGACACGGTTTTCCAAAGTCCGCAGGTCCTTCGATCCGACGAATGGTTTCGGCCATGTATTCCGGATCAGGACGCGGCATGGTTTTCCAAAGTCCGCAGGTCCTTCGATCCGACGAATGGTTTCGGCCATGTATTCCGGATCAGGACGCGGCACGGTTTTCCAAAGTCCGCAGGTCCTTCGATCCGACGAATGGTTTCGGCCATGTATTCCGGATCAGGACGCGGCATGGTTTTCCAAAGTCCGCAGGTCCTTCGATCCGACGAATGGTTTCAGCCATGTATTTCCGGATCAGGACGCGGCATGGTTTTCCAAAGTCCGCAGGTCCTTCGATCCAACGAATGGTTTTGGCCATGTATTTCCGGATCAGGACGCGGCATGGTTTTTCAAAGTCCGCAGGTCCTTCGATCCGACGAATGGTTTCGGCTATGTATTCCGGATCAGGACGCGGCATGGTTTTCCAAAGTCTGCAGGTCCTTCGATCCGACGAATGGTTTCGGCCATGTATTCCGGATCAGGACGCGGCATGGTTTTACAAAGTCCGCAGGTCCTTCGATCCGACGAATGGTTTCGGCCATGTATTCCGGATCAGGACGCGGCATGGTTTTCCAAAGTCCACAGGTCCTTCGATTCGACGAATGGTTTCGGCCATGTATTTCCGGATCAGGACGCGGCATGGTTTTCCAAAGTCCGCAGGTCCTTCGATCCGACGAATGGTTTCGGCCATGTATTTCCGGATCAGGACGCGGCATGGTTTTCCAAAGTCCGCAGGTCCTTCGATCCGACGAATGGTTTCGGCCATGTATTCCGGATCAGGATGCGACACGGTTTTCCAAAGTCCGCATGTCCTTCGATCCGACGAATGGTTTCGGCCATGTATTCCGGATCAGGACGCGGCATGGTTTTCCAAAGTCCGCAGGTCCTTCGATCCGGCGAATGGTTTCGGCCATGTATTCTGGATCAGGACGCGGCACGGTTTTCCAAAGTCCGCAGGTCCTTCGATCCGACGAATGGTTTCGGCCATGTATTCCGGATCAGGACGCGGCATGGTTTTCCAAAGTCCGCAGGTCCTTCGATCTGCCGAATGGTTTCGGCCATGTATTCCGGATCAGGACGCGGCATGGTTTTCCAAAGTCCGCAGGTCCTTCGATCCGACGAATGGTTTCGGCCATGTATTCCGGATCAGGACGCGGCATGGTTTTTATAAGTCCGCAGTTCCTTCGATCCGACGAATGGCTTCGGCCATGTATTCCGGATCGGGAAGCGGCATGGTATTCTCTAAGTCCGTGTAAACCGTACCGGGAGTGGCTTCGGCCATGCAAACCGTATCGGGAGCGGCATGGCTTCGGCCACATACATAATCGAAATTCGGCTATCTACTCAAAGACATGTCATGAAGCAAGCAAACGGAGGTCCTTTCTATATGTACACCAAGTCTCGGCCTAAGACGAAGGTATCTCCGACGAGGTCCCGGCCTCAGACGAGGCTGTCTTTCACCAGCCCTCGGCCGACCTAAGGCAGCTTTTTTACAAAGCAATGGTTTCAAACAAAGCACATACCGTATTACTCTTCCGAGGAGGTTCGGGGTATACTCTCGCCATCTCAGAACTGAGGAAGACAAGAGTGGGGGGCTATGTGATGAGGCAGAATCCGCTTCGGCCCATTAAAACAAGCCCAAACCCAGTTCAGCCCAGCAGCAGCAGTACAAGGCCCTCAGGGAGCCTTCGGCCCATCAGCGGCCCAACAGCCCTCGGCCCGTAAGCGGCACCGTTGCTCTCGGCCCAACAGGCTTCAGCCCGTCAGCGGCCCACCAGTCTACGGCCCGGAAGCAGCCCGGCGGCCCCAGGCCCAGCAGCCTTCGGCCCATCAGCGGCCCAACCCCCTTCGGCCCGATAGCCGAGTCCGGCCTGTTGGGATCCGGGCGGGACGCGAAGAACGCAGCGGAAACGAAGAACAAAATTTATCCCGCCCGATGCCCGCTGATCCGATTCGGAACGAAAACCACAAACCGAAAACTACGAGAAGTAATCCGATTACCGTGCGCGGATTCGAATCCGCTTCCGTCTCGGTTCCGTCGAGGCGATGCCGCAAGCCGCACAAGCGTCCGGCCTCCAGCGGTATCCACGCGATCCTTCGTGGTGGTTCGTCCTCGATCCCTCGTCCGTTACAGCTCGCTCGCTGAAGATCCGTCGCCGCAACGGTTGCGGAAATCCCGCCGACGGGAATTCCCGACTTTCGGGAATCACACGCGGCGGAGACGGAAGCTGTTCTGTCGCGTCGAACGGGACGCCCAGAGGAGGAGAGAGTAAGGGGGGATGACGGCCAGCAAGGGAAATCCTGGAGCTTGGCCCAGGGTTTCTCAACAGCGTGTATATATATTAAGTCGGCGCGACTTTTTCAAGTCCCCGAGTTAATATAAATCCCACTTATGTACCACCGACTGAGAATCTTATTGCGTGTGACCCTCTAGGCCCATTTACCAGTCCAGTTTTCAGCCCGTTAAGTCCAATAATTAGTTATTGACTTATTGTAATTAATTAATATCTATATATTAACTAATTACTCAACCGAATTATCATCGCATGTAAATTCGGTCGGACTTCTGATCAAGTTGGGTGCCAAGCAACACTGCATGATCCCGGAAGGTAATGGGGTTCAGCAACCCACTTATGGAACTTGTCCGTCCACAGTTACCACGTGGCTATAATCCTTCGTTCGCACAATACTCTCGAGTTAACCTAGGGTATGGTCAACTGTCAAACCCTAGATGGTCAACTCACTTGAATCAGACTCCGCTGTACAATATCCGAAAACCACTTTTCTGATATTGTTTCTGCTCTGGCCAGAGACTCCTGCGGATCTACTCTAGAGCATTCTCTCTCCAGTTACCTGAGAGCGAACGATCCTTTATTGAACACACAATCACCTTCGAAGGTCTTCCGCTGGACCCGATCCTTGACTATTTGAGATCCCGTGGATAGGGATTCGTAGGTCAAGGTCAAAGTCCAGAAGTCCACCGACAAGGTGTCTTTGGTGTCTCAAGTCCAAGGATCAACCACGCTACTGTGACGATGAATCAAGCCGATTGACAGTCAGGTAAATTACCATTCGGCGATTCATGTCGGATCAGTTCAGTGAACTCATTCTCCAATGAGCACCTATAGGTTTACCATTGTGTCTCCACACTAGTAACTAACGAGATCAGTCACCCTCATCATATGAGCTGGAATAACCTATACTAGTCTAACCGGATGTTTGATGTCCTTCTCAAACATCCTACGACTAGGAACAATTAAGAATATGTGTTTATAAGTCATCAGTCTCATTATTATGATCTCATCATAATCTGATGACTATTGCACATATTCATGGACTTCATTATGCGTAAATATAAATATGCCAATCTACATAATGAATTTAATGCCATTTATTAGTGAACCATATTGAAATAGGTGCCTTATGATTGGCTTAGAGGACACCTATATCCATCAATCTCCCACTTGGACTCAAGCCAATCACTTTCGCATTTGATCTCCATCAAATCTAGGTGCTGCTCACAGAAAGTCTGTGACTAAGACTTGATCAGGGATCTGCTAAATTATCTACAGATGGAATATTTCCATTACGTTATTTCCTCTTAATTCTTTGTCTTTGAACCTGTGAAAGAGCCTCAGAATGTTCTGTAACTTCTGAAGAGATTATGGCTCGATCGCACAATTCATTGCTCCCACTATTGTCCCACAACAACGAGATTTAATCAGATACCTTTTAGAACTACATCTAGTTCAGGGATGAACCTTTTCATCCATACTGCTCCAATAACAGTATCACTTGTTTATGTCGTCATCTTAATATCGAGTTCTGGATTGGAACCATTCCAATCCATTCCTTTCTACCAGAAGGTTGAATCCATTATTTGACTTGAAATTTGAGTCAGTGTGACCTCATAGTTTCAAATCATCCTCTCCATATACGTGAATGCACCCTTAGCACTTCTCAAGCGCTTAATGATGCATTTCACTCCTGTATCCTTTAAGGACTTTCTTTAAAGAAATAAATTCCATATCTCAACAATTGAGATTTGTTATGAAATTTATGCCAAACATTTTGACATACAGGTCAATATAATATCCCCACCAATCTATCTTAATAGATTCGTATTTCCAATACGTGGAATATTATAACTAAATCAATTATGGAAGAAAACATGGTTAACAATGCTTTCACTAATAGTAACATCTTGAAGCCATTCTCAATGACTTTGATGTTATTATCATAAAGCATTACGAAAGTGATTGTGCTCCCACTGTCCTTTCTGAATACACACAATCCGTGATCATTCTTAACGATCACATAATATATGACAATTAAGTCAAAAACTTTTATTACAACTTAGGAAGCTTCAGTTTAATTCAAAATAATTTTGAAATCGTAACTCGCTTCCTGGACATTCTAAAAGCTTTAAAGGTGTATCATATACATCTTTATCTCAATCATATTAAATGGACGCTTTTAATATCCAACTATCATCAATCTCATGATAGGCAGTATTGACAAGTAGAACTTATCAATCTCAAAGTTGTAATGACAGAGAGCATCATTATCATAGATTTTAGATCATAATCTATTTTGAGCTCCTCTCACCTTGCTAAATCAGATATGTCAAACATATCCTTCTAGTCACTGAGAGAATCTCAAAAATCTATGAAGTTCTCTGATGTGTGACAAGAGTGGTTCCAAACAACTAAAGATTATCTAATAATCTTATGTTAACTTGTGAATCTAGAACATCTTCTAGTTTTATCAGCTCCCACTGTCTTCTTTGAGGACATATTCCTCTTCACAGAAGACAGCTTTCAGGACGACAATTATTTCATTATCGTCTGGCCAATAACTGTAATGTCCAAACTCTTTAGACATTCACAATTCACATCACGATAATACCTGACTTTTAAATCAGGTTTATTCATAATTCACATCTCATATGAATTATTTGGTTTCCATATCTTATATAGACACACACTGACTAACTTGGAACCATCTTTAAAGTATGGACATCTAATATTCATACTTATGTTCAAAAGGACAAGAATTAGGCAAATCTTATTATGTATTGCACCATATCTTAATAAAGTGCAATTCCTCATTCTATCATATTTCTATGATGCACAATGAGGATTAATCGAGCGAGGATACAATTATCCTCTTAATGATATGTGTAAATCATATACTTAAGTACTAGTTTCTTTGATCAAATCAAAAATTCTAATACTTCATATTGATCTTATACCTTAATCTCTCATATGCATTCAACTTGTATTTCAATAAGTACATACAGTCGAATCATTCCAAGAGTGAACTATAAGGTAAGTCAATAGCAGTGATTATCTTTGGCCTTGGAGCTGGTTACATCAATATGCATCAGCATCAATGATTTCTTATTGTACAATCCTATGTACAATACCATAGATAATCAGGACTCACACAGTTCATTTCTATAGGAGACTAGTGAACATTCATCACATGAAATGTCACTTTAAGAATCTACAGTACATTGACTGATTCGAACAACTATTATTCTTTTCAATCAATGTTATTCTTAATTTCTTATGCAACTAAATAACAGTTATTCAGTTTCATATTAGACTCCTATAGATATACAAAGATTTACTGTCAGACAGCAACCTATGAATATCATGAACAATAGTTGAGTCCAACTCAACACTTATATTTTCTCGATTTCCTTTTGCTTATCTAAGTCTGCACACTATCGCAGCTCTGAGAATCATTTCCAATATCTCATATTGGATACGCTAATTCTCCAATAGACATGCAAAAGACGATAATAAGAATATATGAAACTTCTTTCAAGTTCCATATTCCTTTTGCATTTACCAATATCCTTATATTGGTTGCAGTGGGAGAACTGCTACTTCTCTATCTCGGCTGACTTTTCTTTATCCTTTCAAGTGTGGGTTTGACCGTTTAAAGTCTTACCACTTGCCTTTCTCAAAGGCACATCATAAATATCTCTTCATCTTGGTCTATCCAAATAAGAGATTTCATGATAATCATTGCCTTTCATTAAGGCATACTATGAGTACCTCTTCACCTTGGTCTATCCAAGTAAGAGGATTCATGATATCTGATTAGGATAGTGACTTTCACTTGGCCCTGAAGACATTCTTCAGAGTTTTCTAGTCAGTCTGAGTATGAGAAGTATCGGCATCCAACATGCCAAAATCTCGAATAGACGACAGACATATTAGTGATCGAAGGAAATAACGTGATTTAAGCAGATAGTTATGATAATTCAATTATGGTCTTTTATCTTGAATTATTTCCCACTATTTTTCGACAGACTGTATAACCTTCAGGTATACAGAACGGAAGACTCCGACGGTCTTCTAGTGAGGATCAGAATCTCCAAGAATCACAGTATGACCTCGGGTAAACACATAGTATCATACCATTATCTTAGAGCAACCATCTCATGGTAGTTGCAACTCCTTGCAATATCTGATCTTATTTCGGCTCCCAGGTCTTTAATGATCCCGGGTAAACACAGTAGACCATTATACCTGGTCTAAGCTTTACCATCAATACGCGACAGAGTAGAGTAAGAATGCAGCTCCCGGGTAAACGCGAGGATAGCTACACCGTTCCTCTATTCTAATCTCAAGGCATCATAATGCCATAGTTAATAGTCCTTTCATCAGATGGTGGCAGATCTCGGATAAACACGTAGTATCTGTCATCACTGAATCAAGTTCTAAGAACTATATTGATGGAGAGCCACGCGGTACATTCTCAATGACTCGCGCTCCGGCTTAGACTTTATGTTGAAGGTTTTGTTTATATTAAGTTGGTCTCATCCTAGGTGATAGTTTATAAATATATCGAATATATATTTAACTATACCTAGATATTAGCAATCGATTCATAATCAATAACTTAAAGGCATGCATCATCCATACATGTTCATTATGTGGTCATGGACAGCACGGTGATTAACTGGAGCCAAACAATTAATCACAAAAACTATATAACAATTATATAATTTAAACATGCAAACACATAGCCACTGGTGATCTCATCTCCTGTCGCCTTCCTAGTTGCATTTGTGGATCATCCTCGCCTCTCCTCGGTCGGCGTGATCAATTACAAATATTATATACTTTGAAACAATTTCAAATACAAATAAATTGTAAGAGAAAGCCTTATGGCCGAGTGCAGTAATAGAGGGAGATAGAATTACAATGGAATGAAGAGAGGGAGGCACACAAGCCTCATTAATTAACATTTAATTAATAAACATTCACATTCCATAACAATCCACAAAATCACACAC
This sequence comes from Zantedeschia hybrid cultivar, assembly GCA_030544215.1. Taxonomy (NCBI): domain Eukaryota; kingdom Viridiplantae; phylum Streptophyta; class Magnoliopsida; order Alismatales; family Araceae; genus Zantedeschia; species Zantedeschia hybrid cultivar. Next base: position 17,943,031 of record JARZZO010000014.1, on the reverse strand, counting down.
CATCATATGATATGAAATTTAACTAAGTGCATGTCTATGACCACCACAAATTTTAACCATCCACACATGATAAAACACATCACATGAAGGCTAAAATTTTGAAATTATAATAATTTTGGCTTTCTTAAAATCTGGGTTCCAATCAAAATTGGATAATTTGAATTTTCGAAAATCTTATTTTCTAACATGCAATAAATCTAATTTAAAGCATTAAACACATCAACATGCGCACATAAAGCTAAAATTAAAATTCTAAAATATTCCATACATAATTTAGAACATTTCTAAATTAATTAATCTAACACTTAGATTAATATTAATTCACATTGATAACAATTATTAATGTAAAATAATCTAACATTTAGAAAGAATTAGAAATTCCTAAATAACATTTATAAAAAAATTTCAAACTCAAATTATTAACCCCTTAACAACTCCTTGTTAAAACCCCTTAATTAAATAATATTTCTCAATAACATTTATTAAGAAATAATAATTAGAACATTTCTAATTAACATAGTCTAACATCTTAGACTTAATTTAATCATTTAATAACATTTATAAAAGATTAAATTCCAAGTAGATTAGATCATTAAAACTAATAATTAAGAGATACTTGAGTAAACTAATTAATGATCTTAATAACTATTATTAAGACTTAATTAATCCTTAATAACTTTTATTAAGATTTATTACTCAAGAAATAATCAACTTAATTATAACTATTATAATTAGTTAATTAATCACTTAACAACTATTATTAAGTGTCTTTAAATTATTTAAATAATTCTCTAACAACAATTGCTAAAGAGTTATCTAATTAGTTAATTAAAATAAAATTAACAACATTTGCTAATTAATTTTAAAACCGTGACAATGATCTAATCTCTTAAATAATTAACAACGTTTGTTAAATAATTTTAAGATCCCATCTTAAATATAAGTTAACAACATTTGTTAATATTATCTTAATCATTAATAATAACAATTGTTAATAATTAATTAAGAACCCATTTTATGTAAATAACAACATTTGTTAATTATCACTTAAGATCATATCTTATTTAACTCCTCTATTAAACAATTAAAAGTAATTAACAACTCTTGTTAATTAAAATATTAAGATCATATCTCAAAATTAACTTTTAATTATTTAATTAAAAGGATTTAACAACAATTGTTAATTAATTAAGATCACATCTTAATTATAAGTCCCTTTTAACTTAAAATAACTAATTTAATGTTTAAAACAATTTTAAACATTATTAATTTCAATTTCAAGTTAAATAGGATGGGGTTTTTAATTAAATAAGGGGTTTTTTGGGTTAATTGGGCCAAAATTGACTTAATTGGGCCCAATCAGGGCTTAATGGGCCCCCTTGGCTCGAGCCAATGTAGCCAAGGCCGAACCTGGCTCGTCTGGCTCTGGCCAGATGGCCCTGGGCTCAGCCAGGTGGGCTGGGGAAGCCAGGCCCAGCCCCTGGTCCGGTCTGGCTCGAGCCAAGCAGGGCCCTGGCTCGGGCGACCTGGTCGAGCCAGGTCGGGGCCTGGTGCGCCCGGGCCAGGCCTAGGCTGCCCGGCCGAATCGGATCGGACCGGCTCAGGGCCGGCCGGTCCAGGCCCAGCTGCAGCAGGTTCGACCAGTTCTGTTTTTAGGGTTTTTCAGCCTGTTTGAGGCCTGTTTTGGGCGCCGCCGCCGCCGCCGGCCGCGAGGGTGGCCGGAATTTGAAGAGGGATGTCACCACTTCCATTTCCCCCGCCGGTGGTGGCCGGACAGCGACTCCTTCGCCGCCGGTGAACTTCCAAAGTTGGAGATTTGTGCAGTTTCGCAGATTTCAGCTTTTTCCACAATCCTTTTCAACTCTTGAAAATTATGGGAAGAAAAGCTCCACCGGCCTCCATGGAAATTTTCCGGGGATGGCGAGGGGTAGCTGGTCATACCAGCAAACCCACAGAGATGGTCCAACCATCATTAATCCCCTTTTGAAGCCCACAAATCCGGTTCTTCATCACCATGAAGAACGCGATGAAACCCTCAAAAAATTTCGTTTTTCGCACAGAAAAATTAAATTCGAAATTCTAAGTTCATCCCATAAACAATATCTATGAGGAAAAACGAATTTATGCATGAAATAATTTAGAATAATAATTTTATCGTTCCGGAGCGGATCAGAGCGGAACCTGGCTCTGATACCACTGTTGGGATCCGGGCGGGACGCGAAGAACGCAGCGGAAACGAAGAACAAAATTTATCCCGCCCGATGCCCGCTGATCCGATTCGGAACGAAAACCACAAACCGAAAACTACGAGAAGTAATCCGATTACCGTACGCGGATTCGAATCCGCTTCCGTCTCGGTTCCGTCGAGGCGATGCCGCAAGCCGCACAAGCGTCCGGCCTCCAGCGGTATCCACGCGATCCTCCGCGGTGGTTCGTCCTCGATCCCTCGTCCGTTACAGCTCGCTCGCTGAAGATCCGTCACCGCAACGGTTGCGGAAATCCCGCCGACGGGAATTCCCGACTTTCGGGAATCACACGCGGCGGAGACGGAAGCTGTTCTGTCGCGTCGAACGGGACGCCCAGAGGAGGAGAGAGAAAAGGGGGATGACGGCCAGCAAGGGAAATCCTGGAGCTTGGCCCAAGGTTTCTCAACAGCGTGTATATATATTAAGTCGGCGCGACTTTTTCACAAAAGTCCCCGAGTTAATATAAATCCCACTTATGTACCACCGACTGAGAATCTTATTGCGTGTGACCCTCTAGGCCCATTTACCAGTCCAGTTTTCAGCCCGTTAAGTCCAATAACTAGTTATTGACTTATTGTAATTAATTAATATCTATATATTAACTAATTACTCAACCGAATTATCATCGCATGTAAATTCGGTCGGACTTCTGATCAAGTTGGGTGCCAAGCAACACCGCATGATCCCGGAAGGTAATGGGGTTCAGCAACCCACTCATGGAACCTGTCCGTCCACAGTTACCATGTGGCTATAATCCTTCGTTCGCACAATACTCTCGAGTTAACCTAGGGTATGGTCAACTGTCAAACCCTAGATGGTCAACTCACTTGAATCAGACTCCGCTGTACAATATCCGAAAACCACTTTTCTGATATTGTTTCTGCTCTGGCCAGAGACTCCTGTGGATCTACTCTAGAGCATTCTCTCTCCAGTTACCTGAGAGCGAACGATCTTTTATTAAACACACAATCACCTTCGAAGGTCTTCCGCTGGACCCGATCCTTGACTATTTGAGATCCCGTGGATAGGGATTCGTAGGTCAAGGTCAAAGTCCAGAAGTCCACCGACAAGGTGTCTTTGGTGTCTCAAGTCCAAGGATCAACCACGCTACTGTGACGATGAATCAAGCCGATTGACAGTCAGGTAAATTACCATTCGGCGATTCATGTCGGATCAGTTCAGTGAACTCATTCTCCAATGAGCACCTACAGGTTTACCATTGTGTCTCCACACTAGTAACTAACGAGATCAGTCACCCTCATCATATGAGCTGGAATAACCTATACTAGTCTAACCGGATGTTTGATGTCCTTCTCAAACATCCTACGACTAAGAACAATTAAGAATATGTGTTTATAAGTCATCAGTCTCATTATTATGATCTCATCATAATCTGATGACTATTGCACATATTCATGGACTTCATTATGCGTAAATATAAATATGCCAATCTACATAATGAATTTAATGCCATTTATTAGTGAACCAGATTGAAATAGGTGCCTTATGATTGGCTTAGATGACACCTATATCCATCACGGCCCACTCCGGTGAAGGACTAGGCACTATGGCGGTTTACCAGTAAATCCGGAACATAGTCCTATATCGGCTATCACCGTTAACCATCTTCTATCCTCTGCTATAAATACACCGCTATTTATTGTCAAAGGTATGCACTCCTATGCCTCCGAGACCCTCAAGGACTATAGTCCAAAAAGCATTAAAGCTATTCTTTGCCTTCTGAATCGAATCATCTTCAGGAGCTAACTTGACCGTCGGAGGGGGTTCCTAAGGGCCGAAGCCCGGGACTCCTGCTGACCGGTTTCTTCTTCTTCCCCTCCTGCAGGAGCTCGGTTCGAATCATCGCCAACCTCCCCGAGTCGGTCTCGGCCGCCGACCTCGGATTTCTCTCCCAGGTCTCGACGCCGTGCGCCGGCTGCATCCCCGACCGAAGGAGTCTCGGCCCCGCCTTCTGAAGGCAAGCTAGTCACCGACCGAGCCATCCTCAGCCTCGGACTTTCGGCTTCGCCTCTGCCTCCTTCGCCTTCCGGATCCCCGTCGGACCTCTTGCACCGATCCGACCCAGCTCCGGATCCATAACTTCGGATTCCAGCTTCGAAATCCGGTCGTGATAGCTTCGGCTACATCACCCAATAACGAGTGTCGGAGTTCAAGTGAGTGATGGAGGTAAGTCACCACCAGATGATCAAGACTCTTAGCTAATTCTAGTTGTGCAAAACTGAAAGAAATTTTTAATATCAGTTCTTTTCCTTTCTCTTTAAAGAAGGATTAAGCCTTTTCGTTAAAGAAGGATTAGTGAGAGGCACTGGTCATCTGAGAGGGTGAGATGTCTTTTTTTTTTTGAAAGGGCCCAGAGGCCAATTATGTACAACTATTTACAAGCGACCTGAGTTTTAATCTGGAACTCGAGATTTTTCTCTATAGTTGGAGATAATTGCGGTCAAGTCGATAGGTCCGCCTAATTAGACGACAATTCCAGATCCGTCTGATTTTTAAAGAAGTAATCTCACAGACTAGAGGATAAAGATCTCAACAACACCAGGACTGCATGACTGGAGAATTTTTAGGCCACAACCAAAATCGAACCTAAGACCTCCCTTTTAAAAAGGAGGTGATGAACCTACTGCTCTAGGCAGCTGGTTCAAAAGGTGAGATGTCTTTATCACTCACTCCGAACCCCACATCAATCTCACATGCCAACTAAGTTACATGGAGCCATCAACATGGATCTTTATAATTGCCTCAACATGTGATGATGATGCAATCAAATGCCCCAAACAGGAATCTGCTTGGTGGGTTGGTAACTTGGAAGAACCGAGTCTTCATGACTTGTTTTCTTATGAGCCTTGACGAGCAAAGAGGTTAAGGCGCTAAAAAAACAAGTTGGCAGTCCAATTTGGCCTCCAAGATTGAGACAGGTTCATGTCATTCTAGACCGAGGAAATTGTTGTTTATGTGTTACAATATTGTGGATGTCCACAATGAGACTTAAAGGTCATCAATTTTTTAGTTTTGTTGGGAGGTGTGCGTTTCTCCTCACTTTCTTAAATGCAGAAGACAACATTTGGCGTAGATGAGACGGTATTACAATATGATGAAAGCCTTAGATCTTCTACACTGGAGATTGGGTCAAATTCAACTTAACCTTTTCTTAATATGATATATCAGAATTTAAAAAAAAAAAAGTCACGTCCAGTTAAATACAAGAAGTAATTGACATCTTAGACGCGACATGGGGCATATCGCTTGAAAGAAGTGGCGAATTTAGCCCAATCTTGAGCGATCTATTTTTTAAACATGATTTGTCATGTCTTATTAGATTGTGTTGATTTGTACGAGTCGACTCGTATTTAGGTGAGTCTGAATTGTTTACATGCATCGAATTAAATCAGAGCGTATCAACTCATATATGCATAATGAGTTATTTTAAATTATTTTTTCTCATTTGATAAATAAATCAACACTTTTATATCGATTGATATGGTATACATCTCTTAAACATAACTTAAACTCATCGCCATTAACAAATTTATTATATTGAAATAGTTTGACTCACGCGACTCATACTAGTCAGATTGATATCGACTCGTATCTAAGAATATATGATTAATACGGATCAACGATACAACAGATCATGCTTTTAGGAATATCAAAGTTGAAATATTGTGGGAACCCGCAGTTCTTCCACATGAAAACTTCAAATGAATCTTTCACAAATTACTCGCTAACTAGAGGAAAACCAATAATTGAAAGTCAAGTAGCCTAGGATTATGACTCTAATGTCTTGGAGAAAGGTTCTTAATATAACTGGATAGTTATTCTTTATTGAGTAATACTTGTTGCCCCGTATGCCACACGGCGTGTAACCTTATTTTTTTATTTTTGAATTTTTTTAAGTTGGTCTCATCATGATCGACACGTCTTTATAGGCTGATCCTTCGTCGGGCGATCTTAAAAAATCTGAAAACTAAAAAATCAAGAGAACAATTTAGTTTTTTATTTTTTAAAATTTTATGGGGTCGTCCGATGGAGGATCAGCCTATACAAAAAGTGTTGGCCATAGTGCGACTGACATAAAAAATTTAAAAAATAATAAAAGATAAAAAAATTACTACTGCGGCAGCCGTCCGATCTGACTGCTCGTCGGTGCAGCAAGTCTCTTCTTTATTTTATTGATGGCCCTGGACTGAAAGTGATAAGTTTCTTTTGACCGGAAAGCTACAAAGAGGATGGCGTAGGAAGACCGGCGACTCAAGGAAGAAAAACTAATCAAAAATCATATTTTTCTTTTGTTATATTTAGCAAGCAATTCAAAAATGCAAGTGTGTGTGTCTAAACCGATATTCAAACCCTACTCTTAAGTCAAGATGTAAAATTAATATTGTTAGCACTCAGGATTGAGATTAACTACTGCCAACGCAGACTCCAAACACCCGCTCACGTATTAATGTATTATATATATATTAGCAGATAATTAGCATGACAATATAGGAGCATTGATATGGGTTAATTTCATATAAATTCTCCTTACATGTAAAGTATCCAATCTACCTCTCTTAATTGTCAAATATCTTATAAACCTTCCTTATAACACTATAATATCATAACTGCTTATAAGATATTTAAGAGAGAGATATTTGATATTTTACATGTAAGAAAGATTTATATGAAATTAACCCTCAATATCTATACTATCATGGCTTTTTTTTTTCCCTTTCAATCGAATTGATCTGATGAGAACCAATGGTTCAAGCCACTGGGGCACCACCTTTGTGTCAGTGACTAGGAACACTACCTTCCTCAATTTAACCATGAGGAATTGTACAAGATATTCTTCTCTTGATTTGTTGTAGCTATTTACACAGCTTCCTCCAAGTGCTCCAATTGGTGGAGCAACTTTTGGACGAATTTCAACGCTCTTGATGAGCCTGCTGAGAACCAATTGTCTAAGGCAGTTGGTGTTAGTCTTATGTGACTTACAAGCTAATATGATTTTGTAATCTCATTCATATTTATTAATATAAGGGCATAATATTCATTATGTGTAAATCGTATTAATTATCGTCTCATAATAAAGTCCGTGAATATGTGTGATAGTGATCAGATTATGATGAGATCATACTAATAAGACTGATCACTTAAACACCCATATTTTTAATCGTTCATAGTCGGAAGATATCCGAGAAAGACATTGGATATCCAGTTATATTAGTATAGATTACTCCTACTCATGCGATGAGGATGACTGATCTCATAGTCACTTGTGTGGAGACACTAAGGCAAATCTGTAAGTCCCCATCGGAGAATGAGTTCACTGAACTGATCCGACTGAATCGCTGAATAGTATTGTACCTCACTGTCAATCAGCTTGATTCTATTGTCGCAGTTGCGTGGATGGTCCTCGGACCTGAGACACCAAGGACACCTTGTCGGTGGACTTCTGTGTTTTGACATTGGTTTATGAATCTCTAATCACGGGATTCTAAACAACCAAGGATCTAGTACAGCAGAATACCGTCGAAGGGAATTAAGTATCAATAAGGAATCATTCGCTCTCGGTACGATAAGAGAGAATGCTCTAAGAAGGATGCGCGAAAGTCCCTGACTAGGACAGACGATAATATTGGGAAATGAATTTTCCGATATTCATCAGCGGCATCCAATCCAAGTGAGTTGACCGATTAGGGTTTGACAGTATACCATATCCTGAGTCGACTCGAGAACATTGTACGAATGAAGGATTATATCTACGCGGTAACTGTCGGCGGAAAAGTTCCAATAGTGGGTTACTTAACTCCAATACCTTCCGAGTTCACACAGTGTTGCTTGGCATCCAACGTGATCGGAGGCCCGATCGAATTCGATGTGCGACATTAATTCGATTGATTAATTAATTAATATGAGTTATTAATTGATTAATCGAGCCAGTGAGGAGTCACTGGGCTTATTGGGTCATTAACCGGACTGGTTATTGGGAATAGAGGGTCACACGCAAATGATTCTCAAGGCGATGGATAAATAAGTGGGTTTTATATAAACCGAAGATTTTTTATGAAAAACCGCGCGGTTAGTAGAAAATATAGCGAACGGGCTAAGCAGGCCAAGCTGCTGCCAACCCTAGCCGCCCCTTCCTCTCTCTCTCTGGCGCCCCAGGCCGGATCCGGATCCTCGGATCTGCTCCGCCGCTTCTCCGACTCCCGTTCGACGGGAAATCGTCCGCACGTTGCGGCGATCATTGCGGTGACCGGGGGAGGTTTCGTGGCTGCGAAGAACGAGGAACGTGAGGATATCCACCGCGAGAAGGATCGCGTGGACTCCGCTAGAGGCCGGGCGCTTGCGCGGCTTGCGGTGTCGCACCGATGGAACCGAACGGTTACAGATTCGAATCCACGTACGGTAAGATTCGATAATCCGATTATCGAGATTTTAGATTTTTCGAAATGGAAACGGATCTCCGTTTTTATTTTATTTCCGCTGCGCGGGAGATCCGGAGGAACTCGAGAACCCAACAGTTGGTTCACCACTTGCCTCCCAAATGGGAGGTCTCAAGTTCGATCATAGTTGAAGCCTAAAAACTCCCCAGCCTTGCAACTTAAATTTGGGTTGTTAGGATCTTTGCTGATAATTTAGGTCCCGTAAATACTCGCACAACATCTTAGTTTCATAAATTCATTGACATATATATAGGGCAATATAGTTGTAAATTCACTGTCTATATGCCTACACTAGTTCAAATCTCGCTTGGGGTGAAGATCTTACGCATGGTCATGTAGAGTGATGATAATAGTGACTTATTTGTCAACTTTTTCATTATTACCTAAAAAAAAAAAATCAGACTCCATGTTACATAAAATTGCTAGAATATACGTTACCTTCCTCCATTTTCCCCATCTAAGAATTTAAGTAATCAATATGCATCTATAATTATACTGGACATGGTGGCAAACGGATGTTATTTCTCCAGTCTAAATGATGATAATAATTATAACAATAAATGATAATAAATAAGATGCAAAAGGGGAAAATGGATAAGAAGGAAGATGGTTTCCAATTTTAAATATTTTGAACATGTTTTTACAATTTTGCTTAATTTGTATAATTTGTCTTTTATTCTGAGTAGTAGTATAGATCATTAAATTTATAATTATGTGTCTAGAATAAGCGTCAACCAACAGATCATATTTTTAACTCCACAACATCCATTAAGTGAAAACCTTGGATTTTGATTAAATTAAAAAGAACGAAAGTTGAAATGATATTAGATTAACACTAGATAACTTGCAGCTAGATGATCTCTCTACTCTAATCAAGGCAAACCTAAGACTTAAAGTTAGAAGATTAAATGAACATTTGAAAGAAATTAATTGCAAGACCTAAACATGCTCTAAGAATGGACTCAAATAAAGAACGTAATCAAGCAAGATCATGCGAATATAACTAAATAACCTAGGTCTAGAAAAGCAATAAAAATAACTACTTAGATAACAGAGAAGGAGAGAGATTAAGAGACAAGAGAGAAATGATTTGTCTAAAAAATAAGGAAGAGGAACAGTAGAGGCAGGCTAGCTCAGTGGTGCACAGGAAGGGCGCAGTGGGCACACAGTGTAGTGCACCGCGTGGATAGAGGCAGTGGATAAAGCAGGGCGGGCACCAGGCAGCGGAGACCGGGGCAGTAGAGGGCGCAAAGGAGCACTAGTCCGACGAGCACGAGTGCTGGCGGGACCATCAACAGGGCGGCAGGCGTTGGGTACGCATGACGGCACCGCCTAGCAGAGGCAGGCCACTACGTATGATGCGTGGCTGGGCATTGCGGTGGCACCAGGCAGGAAGCGGTGGGCCAGTCAATGTATAAGTTTGGAAGATCAGCTCGATGAGAACAAGTCCAGTTCCACTTTCAAAAAGGGTTGTGCTGAGCCTGTTGAACTTAAGTTGGGGGGAGAGAAGAAGGAAGAGGATTCAACAGTAAATTATCAAATCCCACTGTTCGGCCTTCATGAATTTGATGCTTCCCTGTTCCGAGTAAGGGAAGAAGATAATTTGATTGCGGAGAGAGAATTGAGTTTATCCTTAAACCATTACTCTTGGACTAGGGAGGAGCCACGCATCCTGCTTGAAATTCACATCAACCGAGCACCACTTGATTTAGGGAAGGGTATGGATCTCTTACCTATTCTAGATCTCGGAAAACTTGATATCATCTCGAACATTCTACAGCTCGCCGATTGGTCAACTCCACTAGAACCATTTGAGCATCCATGTGTTAAAGATCACATCTATTTCATTCCTGGGCATTCTCTTGACACAAGCCATTTTGTGGAACTCCAACCATCTCCGAACATCTTAACTCAATCTCACCCTCAACATTATGAATGTCAATCCTAAATTTGAGGGAATGGAGGAAAACTTTGTGGGTAATAAGGTCTAAATCGATGTCTTCAATACATATAAAGACCTTAATTGGACAAAAGAATATTTTGTAATTAAAGATATGATTTTTAATACCACAAATCCTCCATCATCTTTTGATTTGGTGGATCTATTTGGACTGCTAGATCCGCTATGGTTTCTGACGCCGACCAAAATCAGAATATGGCGGTAGCTGATCGGAGGAGTTACGTAAGCATGACCCCCCTACGTCATGCAATTTTTTTATTTATTTTCATCTTAGGTGTTAATAATTTCAGTGGTAGTTGGTTTCGGCAGCTAGCTTCGGTATGAAGTGGATGCAAACCCTCAGTATCTCAGGTTGTTTCTTTTCCGGACATTTATTTTGGTTCCTATGATTACACAATTATGTCACATTTTGCATATGCCATTAGAGACAATGGCATTTAAGTTGGGGGAAAAGAACTATAGTGCTTTCATGTAAAATTTTTTGAAGAAAGTTTGTATTTTTTCACTCATAAAAATTATAAAACTATGCCTAAACTTTTTCAAATCTTCTTTATTTTCACATTCCAATTGAGCTTTTATTCAATCATCATTAAGGGAGTCTTAAGCAAAACGATCGTGAGCCAATCAGTTGGATAAAATCTCAAAAGTTCAAAATATCCCCCCTCCACAATGAGCCACAGTAGGAAAGATTTTCACATACGCACGACAACTTAAGGTGAGTGGAAAACATTATAAGTGTAGAGTTGTTGGAGTTTGCCCAAAGGTTAGGACTTCCTTTCTTTTTTTCTTTTTGGTTGAATAAAAAGAAGCTCGGGATAATAAGGGATCAACCCACTCAATACCCTAAGGATGTAGTTATCTCATAAAAGTGTCAATTGGAAGCATGCAAATCAAACACCAAAAGAAAAATATACTTCGAAAGAGTCAAAAGAAGGTGGGTGGTAAAAAGTACGCACCTCCTTTCGAACAAATTAAAAATGGTGGCAAAAAATACGCACTCTCAAAGGCAAGAAACGCAACCAAATGAAAAAGTCGTGCTAAATCAAACATCTCTCGTACTAAAATAAGACCAAGTTCTAAAAAGTATTGAATCAGATTGAGAGCTGACACTGATCGAGAGACTATTTTTTTCTCTTTTCTCTTTCGGATAGTTCTACCTCAATGGTCAGTTGTTAGTCTTAGGTGGCCTACAAGCCAACATGACTTTGTAATATCGTTTATTTATTAATAAAATGACATTATATTCATTGTGTGTAAATCGTATTAATTATCGTCTCATAATAAAGTCTGTGAATATGTGCGATAGTGATTAGATTATGATGAGATCATACTAATGAGACTGATCACTTAAATACACATATTCTTAATAGTTCCTAGTCGGAAGATATCCGAAAATGACATCAGATATCTGATTAGACTAGTACATATTACTCATACTCATATGATAAGGGTGACTGATCTTATAGTCACTTGTGTAGAGACATTAAGGCGAATCTGTAGGTGCTCATTAGATAATGAGTTCATTGAATTGATCCGACTGAATTGCTGGATGGTATTGTACCTCACTGCCAGCTTGATTCTATTGTCGCAGTTGCGTGGATGGTCCTCGGATCTGAGACACCAAAGACACTTTGTCGGTGGACTTCTGTACTTTGACCTTAGTTTATGAATCTCTAACCACGGGATTCTAAATAGTCAAGGATCAGGTATAACGGAATATTGTCGAAGGGAATTGAGTGTTAATAAGGAATCATTTGCTCTCGGTACTTAGAGAGAGAATGCTAGAAGAAGGATGCGCGGAAGTCCCTGGTCAAGGCGGACGATAATATCGGGAAATGAGTTTTGCGATATTATACGGCATCATCTAATCTAAGTAAGTCGACCGATTAGAGTTTGACGGTAAACCATACCCTTAGTTGACTCGAGAGTATTAAACAAACGAAGGATTATATTCACGCGGCAACTGTCGGCGGAAAGGTTCCAAGAGTAGGTTACTTAACCCCGATACCTTTTGGGTTTACGCGGTGTTGATTGGCACCCAACGTGATCGGAGGTTCAATCGAATTTGATCTGCGACATTGATTCGATTAATTAATTAATTAATATGAGTTATTAATTGATTAATCAGGCCAGTGAAGAGTCACTAGGCTTATTGGGCCATTAACCGGACTGGTTATTGGGCCTAGAGGGTCACACGCAAATGATTCTCAAGGCGATGGATAAATAAGTGGGTTTTATATAAATCGGATTTTTTTATGAAAAATCGCGCGATTAATATAAAATGTATTAAACGGGCTGAGCAGGCCAAGCTGCTGCTAACCCTAGCCGCCCCCTCCTCTCTTCTTCTCTCTCTATGGCGGCCCAGGCTGGTTCTGATCTCCGGGTTTGCTCCGCCGTTTTTCCGACTCCCGTCCGACGGTAAATCGTCCACGGGTTGCAGCGATCATTACGACGAAAAACGAAGGTTTCGTAGGCTGTGAAGAACGAGGAACCGTGAGGATATCCGTCGCGAGGAGGATCGTGTGGGCTCCGCTAGAGGCCGAGCGCTTGCGCGGCTTGCGGTGTCACACCGACGGAACTGATCGGTCGTGGATTCGAATCCGCGTACGGTAAGAACCGATTATTCAATAATCCGGTTTTAGTATTTTCGAAATGGAAAACAGATCGCTGATTTTATTTTAATTTCCGTTGTGTGAGCGATCCAAAAAAACACAAGAACCCAACATCAGCAATGGTGATGTTTTACCGAAAAGGGTGGAAATAAACTTTAAGATTGTCTCCTTAACTTGCACAATCACCTGTCACAACTCCAAGTGTAGGGGGGGAAAAAGAATTTTAACTAAACTAATTGGCTACCACTGTGTGTAAAAGATAACTTTGGAATGAAGTATATTTTTTTTACAGCTCATGGTAGTCCAAATTTTTCACTATTTGTATTACTAAGGGGCTAGCAATGAATAAGTTAGGGGATATGACAACTGTACATTTTTAGACATTAAAGAGATAGAATTCGTACATTACACTCATGATTTTATGTGCAAAATACATGAATGATAGATAGTTTAGTCATCTTTCTAATGAAATGTATTTTGTAAAATTCTAAATAAAAAATATCAACATTTTATATGAAAAATTGAGTGTCAGTATATGTGTAAATTTCATTTTCAACAGACTCTTTTCTGCAATTCTTGGGACTTGAAAGACATCCAAATAATTTTATCAGTGCATAATCATAGTTTCATTCTTGGTAGAGACTTAATTTTATTTTTCTGTATATGTAAGACATGAAGATTTTATGGTCTAGTTGGTTAAACTATTTGGCTCTCATTGGGAGTGACCAGGGTTCAAATCTTGGCAACGACAATATTTAACTTTACTATCAGCCACCTTTGGACAAGGAAGAAAAAGTAAAATTATTATCTTTGCCAAGATTTGAACCACGGTCAATTCCAATTAAAGCCAAGTGATTTAACCAACTAGGCCACAAGCTCTTCATATTTTATATACATATAAAAATAAAATTAAGTCTCTATCAAGAATAAAATTATGACCATACACTAATAAAATTATTTAGATGACACCTCAAGTCTCAAGAATTACAGAAAAGTCAATGTCCATAATGGAATTAACACATGCTTTGATACTCAATTTTTGACATAAAATGACTATGTTTTTAACTCAAAATTTTACAAAATAGATTTCGTTCGAAAGATAACTAAATTATCTATCATTTTATGTATTTTGCATAATATTATGAATGTAATGCATGAATTGTATCTCTTTTAGTGCTTAAAAATGCACAGTTATCATTAAGCATTAGTGGTGATACGGTCACAGCTTTTGCATTTATAGTTGTACTCTCCAAATTAATTATTTTACCATTTTATGTGTAGGAAACTGCTGCCTACCCGCTATTTATGCTAGTAACTAGCATTCCTCTTTATCTTATGCTGAAACTTTCACTAACTAAATTACATATACCGTATGGGTAAGGATTGTTCCTTCTCCAAAATGCCTCAAAAACAATAAACATTTTTGGATTGTCTATAAAGGACATAGCTCTAAAACGTCTACCATTTCTATGCACTCCTCCATTTGAAAGTCACCGAACAGAGAGAACACAAAATGATCCTAGCTAAAAGAGCAACAGATATATGTGATAATTAATACGTAATCTGAATCTCATAGTTGTATTAACTATTGTGGTGTTGCATCTGCCGTTATGGGTGGGGAGTAGGATATTGCTCTAAAACATCTATCATCCTAATGGGCTCCTCATAAAAGTCCTCCAAAAAAGAGAGGACACACAATGACATACTTAAAAAAAGGTAATACGCATGTATACTATAAGGATGAATTTACTGTTATCAAATAATAGAAAAGTTTCTTGTTACTATTTTTCTAGCTGTTTGAACTATTAAGCATCACTTTGATTGAAGAATAGGAGAAGAACAAGAGCGAATAAGGAGAGAATAAACTTAATTTTACTTTGACAAACGAAATGACTTATACCGGTACAGAATAACGTATTCGGAGAATAAAGAGAATAAGTAATTCCACCCTAGACCCAAGAATTACTTATTCTTCTTATTCCGTCAACGGGTCACACAAACTATCAAGCCAAAACACCCTATATTCTAATATACGTTACTCCGTCAGTGAACCCCACGTAATAACTTATTCTCCAAACAAAGTGAGAAATGTATGATCCAGTAGAATAAATCCTGTTTGATACAAGGCCTTCTCCGCCATAAATTTATGGGAGTTAGGTGGATGGCAAAGGAGAGAGATAAGCAAGATTTTTATTAGACAATTTTTAGAAAATATCCGTTGAATTGACGTTGATGAGTCGGTATCAAGATTTTAATAAAAGTCTCTTTTAGTAAAGGGAGTATGCCCTTCAATGTTTAAATCAATATTTCCTTCTTGATAGGAGATTTTTTTCAGACTATTGCGAACACTCGGACATAAACCCTCACAGTTTCGTAGGACACATCCCTTCTTGGGGAAAATTAATAGACTCTTTGACAATCGGTATCAACTCAATGGCACACCTTCCATGTTGCGCGAATCCATGCAAGCATTTTCTCTCCATGCATCCTTATGTCTTCGCTACTGTGTTTCTATATAAGAAAATATCTCCACATCAGATTAGATTTTGCGGTCTCAAACAGTTGGTAATAGAGAATTTTTTTATTTTTTTGTAAATAGAACGTATTTCACATAGTTTGCATCTCCGATCGTACAGGGGTGGGTACCGCCAGCGTCCCTTCTGTGCGGGTCCAAAGTTGCTAAAAACCCTACCTCGCGTCTACAGAAAAAGGAGACGTCGATGTGGAACTGGAATTCCATGTTTGCAGCCTCCATGTTCTTTAGTCTTCTGAGTTTTAACATTCGAAAAAGAAAAAAGTTGCAGCTTGGTGCACACCCGTGTGTGGGGGTGTGTGCGCGCTGATAGGCGGGTGTGTGTGTAGGTCCCACCTGCGTGCCTACTAACGCACGGTGTGCATGCACACCCACGTGTGGGGGCGTGCGCACGCTGATAGGCGGGTGTGTGTATAGGTCCCACCTGTTGTGCCTACTAACGCACGGTGTGCGTGCGGACCCCCACATATGGGTCTGCACCGAGAGCTTCCCAAAAAAGAAACACTTGATGCATTGCATGCGGATCTAACGTGCATTGCACTGTACACATGCAACATCCCGATCTGTTTGGATCATACAGCTACAACAACAGGAAAAAAAAAATGTATTTTTTAATATTTTTTAATTTTTTTAGATCGGAGATCAACCTGTACACCAAGACCTATATGGCCAACAAAGTCGTTTTTTATTAAGGTAAGAATAATACTTGTGTCCTGCACTAAAGGACATTACGGTGAATATAAATTTTGTATACATCGAGTCTCACATGCCTCACTCGTCTGTACAATCCAATCTTTCATTAAATAATTTTAAAAAATCTAAAAAATCAACAACCATTACTAAACTTGGTCTATTAAAGATATTTTTTTAATGTTCATTAAAATTCAATGTTTAATTTTTTCTTTAATTTTTTGAATAATCCAATTAAAGATCGACTATACAGATGGGTGGGAAATGTGAGACCGCACCTTTATAAGATTCAGCCACGCAACTGATCTTGCACTGCAGACGCCTTCAAGAATTATCTTCTAAGAGAAACGTAAGTTCTCTTTGGTACTTCAAGTGGGTAGGTAGGAGCAAATCAGGAGAAACACGTGAGAAATCAGTAACTTTGTTTTTTAATTTTGCTTTACCTTATTCATTAAGTGGTCATTTGATTTGATGCAAAATACTGTTCTGCAAAATTCTGTATTTCTGTGAAACATAACTAATGATTTACAGTATTTTACGTCAAACACGGCAAAGCCTAAAATCAACATTCTGAGCCTGTTGTCTAAAGACTCCAAAATGCAAATGGATACACACCTGTTAATTCCCCTTCAGTGAATTCAGAAGTTCCCCCACGTATTCCTATGCTCGTCTTGGAGTGACTTCTGAAATCTCAATAACATATATACATAATCAATTAACTCAAGGAAAAAAAAGGAAGTAACTTACAGATCCACGGGCTCTTAATTCCCACCTGGGAGACCACATGGGCACAGCCCATCCACGGAAGAATTATACAGGGCCATCCAATCCCACAAAAGATGGCTTGGCGCTCAGTAGGCAGACCAAGTTCAGTTACATATGAAATGTTGCATTCTCTGGCCGGCACTGCACGCTGCCTCGGCTCCACTATGATGAGATTTCGATGCCCATTTAGTGTACAAGAATTGGTGTGACAAAAATGTTGGGTGATGCAGCCTCCAATTTTCACTCTGATCACTGAAGTCCTCTAAAACGTTGATCCCATTCCCTGACCTCAAAATCCTGATCATCTAAGTCCTTATCCGTACTATAGACAATCCTATCGGATCCAATAACCGTTCGCTGGGCCATGTCTCGAGCGTTCAATAGCTGGTGTAAAAAACAGCAGCAAAACATAAGCGCACTCCAGTGAAGGCAAGAAGCCGTCTGAAGGTAAGAAGTATGCAAGAATTTGCCAAGGGGGGTCGACTCTGTATAGCATAAAGGTGAGCACCCATGCAATTTTCGCTATCTAAGTGGGTTTAATATAGAAATGGATCAAATGAGTCCAGGACTCATCTAACTTAGATGAGCTCCCTCTCAAAATCTTCTCTTTTCATGTTTAAAATAATAATAAAATTCATCAATAATTTTTTAATATTCAAATAAACCCCTTAAGATTGTTCCCATCCTTAATGTTTTAATTTCACTCTCGGATCATATAGACCAATCCTAACCGTCCAATCGGATAGGTATAAAAAATCAACATCTAAAAATATTGAAAAATAATCAAAAAATAAGAAATTCATCAGATGAATAATTAGGGTTCATCCTATCCCATGAGGTTTTAATTTCGATCCTCAAACAACAACGCATTTGATTAGATGGCTACAATTAAATTTTTTTCGATCCAACAGTATAAAATAAATCTCAAGGGATCAAGACCAACATCAAGGGGGTATTTGAATATTTTAAAATTTTTGATAATTTTTATTTATTTTTTAAGATGAAAAAGTGAAAAAAAATGGGTGGGTGTGATATATATATATATATATATATATATATAAGGCTTGTTCTCTATCCCTGGAACTTTAATTTTCACCATCGGATCTTGAAAATCAATCGAAGCCATCCAATCAGGTGCATATTAAAAAGTAATATCTAAAAATAGTCAAAAAAATAAAAAAAATTATCAGATTAACCATTAGGGTTGATCATATATCCCCAAATGTTTTAGTTCTGATCTCCAACAAAGGACGCATTCGATTGGACAGCAACGCTTGAGTTCTTTGATCCGACGGTAAAAATTAAATCTCAGGAGTGAAAACCAACTTAGAAGGGGTATTTAAATATTTAAAAAAAAATTATGCTTTTTATTTTTTAAAACATCGGGATGGGGGTATGCATGTATGTAAAGAAAATACAATTGAGAATTTTAGTTAGAACCAAGGTCTGGTGGTAAAAAGTTAAAACAAGTGAAAAACAGTCTTTAACTTCCCGAAGTTACCTTCCGCCGTAGAGATGGGTCTGGCAGTTCAAGTGCTTGAGCTCTCTGTTTCCTTGCCCTGTTTCTCTGCTCAATATCTGCATTCCTTTTTCGCAGGAAAACCCATCGAGCCAGAGGAATAGCAAAAAATGAAGCAGCATATATCTGCAGTAAATAACTTGATGTATTAATAACAGCACTGCTAATTCTATAAATCATATAAAATAGTATCCCTGTGTATCTAGAGATCTGTTGTGCTGTCCTCTACTTTTACTTTAGACCTTGCGACATCATTTCAATGAGAAGGAGAAATGCATTATGAATTGCAAAGTAACACAAAACACATCTGAGTACATCTCAAAAGCATGACTAATTGAAACTACGAGTCCATCGGTGTACATCCATCCATTCTATTCCTTGAACATATCTTCCCCCACTCTTTCAGAAACACTGCAAGCGGAAATAATTAAACTCTGAGCACCACTGTTCTGACGCTTCCAAAGGCTTGAACACCGCATCAGAGAACAACACTAACAGCTTAAGCTTTTACCACAAAAGTCCAACTGAGTGTAGGTGATTCATTATATATCCTCTCTTGCAAACTAAATACCAAACTTTTTTTTAGCTATCACAAATTTCAGGTTTCTTTCTTTAAGCAGGTCATATAAGAGACTGCAGCTGATCTCCTTCAGCCATCACATAAACACAGGTTTCAGAGTTTGGCATTGGTGTTCTAGCTGTCTACTTCCTCATGGTTTTCAATTATCAAATTTTCTGGAAGACGACAATTTGAGCTTTCATATGAAAAAAAACTGAGCAATTTGGATAAGCATCATACAGAAAAAGGAAGGAATCAAATATCGTAACTCGAGAAAGTTGTCTTATTCTAGCTCAAAATATAATGCGTAAACTTTATGCGCAAAGACGAAAAATGGTTACCCAATACATTCCTTGAAAGATATCAACAGAAAAGAAAATCAAAGATGGTCAACAATAAACCTGTCCGGTTCTAACTTATAGATAGGATTCTGAAACATGCATAAACTACAATTAAACAAAGAATTCCCAGAAATTTCCTTAATGGAAAACTACAAATATGGTGCTGGAGATTTGGGAATACCTGGAGAAGAGGAAATATATCGGCAACAAAAGATATGAGCCCTCCAGGTCTAACTGCAGTACTCCTTTAAAATGAAGTGATAAATGTCAACATGAGAACTTCTCAACCAACCCCAAACTAAATGCAATAGAGGGGAGGGAAGGGGATGGGCCTTCATGCAATGGTAAGGTTCAACTCTGCAAACAGCCTCCTTGAAAAAGGCAAGGATAAGGCTGCATAAAATTGACCCTCTCCAGAGCTCACAATGCCAGAAGCCTCATGCATTGCAGTTCCCTTTTTCTGCCCAAAATAAATGCGATGAAGGATGATGAACAAATAGCAATGAAATATGAAGAGGAGATATCTTACTTCAGCATTGTGCCTAGAACAATAACACCAAAAAGATTGAGCCCTCCCAAACCAATAACTGTTGCCCTTTCTGAAGTCCCTGTTTTACTGCACAATTATGACATGAAAACAAATTAAACGGATAAAGATAGATATCAAAAAGAGTTTAATGCAGAAAATCCATATATGAGGAAGATTGTCCTCATGTAGCTCCTTTCCTGGAGGGAACATGCCATGGTTGGACAACTCATTCACTAATCTACTCAAAGTAGGTCCACCAGAATGACCCTTACACCAAGAACATGAAATAATCAAATAACAACAAGAATGACACATGAAAATACAAATCCATAACGTACTAGATGTTTCACCATATAGAGGCCAACTTTAAGTAAAAATAAAGAGCATAACATCAATAAAAAATATATAAATCATTATTAAATTAATAGAAAGACCTATTATTTGGGGGAACTGTGCATGCATGCCTACCATTCCATGAGGAAGTGATAGAACCTTATTCCCTGAATATAAAATGCTCAAGGAAAAAAATAAGGATACCTGTATGGCATATTGAATTTCATGATATACTAGATGCTTCAGCTTCTAGGCATTAATTTAATGGAGAAATAAATCGTTACTAAACAATTGTCCAGCCGCAAGACAAGTTATGGATTCAAGAACAGAGAGGCCAACACTAGAGATGTCAGGTAATTTCTGAAATGCTGCCTCTTGAATCTATCAAAACTTAACTTTCAAGCACAAATTTTCCAGTGGACAGCATTTTGCCATTCCGTCAAGCAAAAATCTCATGAATGGAAGCAACTCATGTTTCTAGCAATATATGTCAATGACAAGGGACAGAGAGAAACCTGAAACCCCATCTCTTCTCTTCAAAAAACTTTCTGACTCCACCAACCCATTCACTCCATCTTTTACCAACATACTCCTTTCTGCCAACCCTCTGGGGAGAAGCTGTGCGCTGTAGTGATGGAAAACTATATAGAATGTTCCCCTGCATGGCAACAATTTACCTGATCAAGATAGTCCATGGATACATGTATCCCTCACCAAATGGTGCATGCATGTAGGGAAGAAAATGGGGTTGGGATTGACATAGGTCTCAAAAGAGAATAGTACCCCCTCCCCAAAAAAAAGAAAAACATGCATGAAAATTTTCCAACTTTGGGTTTTTTAATTTGGTCCTTACGGTAGTAAATGCACTTATTATCAGACTTCCACTTTCACCTCCTAAATTATTACAGTTGGTAGTTTAGGTCAAACCTATGATCATTCCTTGAATGAAATCATAAAACTGCTCACTCAGTGCAAGCTTGAGGCACCATAAAAAAAAATGTCAGTTTAAGGAACCAACTCAAAAGTGAAAGAATGGTTCGCACGCAATGTGATGGGAAAGAAGAAATAATAAAACCTGCATATCAGCATAAAAGTTTTTCTCATCTTTAAGCTTGGTTAAACCACTTTCACTAAGGATCGATATAACTGAAAAATATGGTTCAGCTTATTCACAGAAAAACTGGCATAGAAATCTGTGGAAATGACATTGGAAACATGGTTGACATTGTTGGTCACAGCCAATTCTGGTGATCAAGAACCCAAACTGATATTCTTAGTTACAAATTAAAAGTAGGCATTGCCTTGAGAACACACTATAAAAATTTAGCTGTAGAACTTTCTGCATAACTCAACCATGAAGAATACTTCACTCTGAAAATTTTTGGGGGAGAAACCTGTGATATCATCAGCTACCAAACTGTGATATGATGAGCTACCCCCATCATGCTAAAAGTTTATGGTATATGACTGACAGATACTAGTTAATATCTGACGCCAAAATTAATAAAAACTCAATGAACACCTATAAGTTTAAACAAGACATGATTATGTAATGGCGAAGAACTAATAGAAGAGGTGGTTAAGAATAGAGAAGGCACCTCATCATCCACCTCCGGATGTCCGTCAAATCGCAACAGTACTGGTAAGATGTATGATTCATCATTCTGTAAACACCATTTTAAAAAATAAAAAGTAAATAGATATATCAGACTACCTACATTTACAACGTTTGGACTCAACTCCAGCTAGGTAAAGTAAAGTCTGATCATGGCCAATAAAATAATAAATCAGTTGACCAAACATAGCGTTATTCTGTTAAGTGTTAATATGATGTTGCCTAGGCCACAAAGAACAATTTACTAAATGAAAATAAATTACATGAACACAAACTAAAATGCAGCATGAATGTGACCAATTACCAGGGGTGTCAATGAGCCGAGCCTGGCCCGGTCCACCGTCAACCCAGCCCAGCCCGTAGCTTTTCCTGGCCTGACCCGGCCCGGCCAGCCCAAGTAATGTCCTCCTGCATCACTCGAAGCATCGGACAGCACCCAGCAGGGAGAGAAGCTCTCCGATGATCTGCCCCTGGGCCCTCCCGTCCGCCGTAGCTGTCACTGTCGCCCACCGTAGGACCCTCCCGCAATCTGCCCACGCATGATGGCGAAAAGATCACTAGAAGCCTCCGCCTGTCCCCACATCCTCTGCTGCCAAAACCTCCCCAACCCCCGTCACTAGGGGTGCCCCGCCAGCGTGGAGATCAGTGAGGAGGAGGAGGGCAGGTTGAAGATGATGTCACCGACATTGCCTACAGCAGCGACATGTTCCATCAGGGTTTCCTTGCGACGGGATCTGATGAGGGTGGAGATCGATTTCTAGAAGGAGGCGGAGATCACTGCGGCGGCAGGGAGGATGAGGGCCAAGGCTGGCCGCAGGGGGTGGCCGGAAGGTTTTGGAAGGGCACCGTACATTGTGCGTTTGGCGGCCTTTGCACATGCGCTCCTCCACGAGCTCCCCTCTGGCCATGACGGCGTCCTCCTCCTCCACACTCTCCCCTCCGGAGCAGGCTTGCATGCACACCCGTGGCCAGCGATGCCTCCTCCACAGGCTTTCCTCCAGCCGCCGCATGCATCATTTCACCCAAGCGGCCCACCGCCGCAGCTTTGGCTTCTCTGCCAAACCCATCGGGGGTGGAAGATGTGGGGTGGTGGCTGGGGGGGAGGGGGATCAGGATTCGCGGGCTGGTGGGCTCAGCCCCTCAGCCCTTCCATCAGCCCGGCTTTGACCCACAGGCTCAAAGCGTCAGCCCGAAACCCACCCCAGGGTGAGCCCGGCCAGGAAGCCCGCGGCCCAGCCCGTTGACAGCCCTAATTACCAGTAGAAGTGTGTGGTTCCCTGAGGCTTTTGGTTCCAAGCATCCAATTCTGTAATAATTTTTCTTAGATGTGGAAGTTAGCATGAATCTGATAACATATCGATACAAATATAGAGTTAAAATATTTTTTTTTTCAAATACGGATGGTACCAATTTTCTATAAAGTCAAAGTACACATGCCCATGACCCCCCGCCCAAAAAAAAAAAAGAAAACCTAGCCTTATGATTTAAATATTAAACTAAACAACTGATGGCTCTTTCGCCCTTCAGGACATAATCAATAACCATAATAAATTAATCCAAATAAAATGATCCAAACACCCCTCTAACCCTAGAACCCAGCCCTAAATGGCTAAAATACCCCTAAAACCCTAGATATAATTTAAGATAATCAAGACACATTCCAATCTAAAAAGCCAACCTGACCAAGGAGCCTGCCCAAAAAGAACTGGAAATCATCCCAAACTGTCGTCAATGTGCAGACAAACCCTAAAAGCTAATGAAACTTATCAAAATGCCCCTTAAACACAGTTGTCAAGGAAGTAAGACAACCCGAGATGCACTCCGAGCACCTAAGTGGCACTCAAATGGTACCTTTGCAGTTGGGTGATAGCGGAAGAGTCACCAACAGGCAAGGAAGAGAAAAGAAAAGAGAAGATGAGGACATGGAAGATCCAAGAAGGGTGAGAGGACAAAGAGAGGGGCCCAACTTCTCTTATCTGTTCATACTCACTAAAAGGACTGCTTTATTGTCTAGCTCATTGAAGGGGGTCAAGTGAGAGGACACTAATGGCCACTAGTCCCAAGTTCATTGACATTAGCAAGTGGGCTTGTCACCTCATCATGACCATCATGACAAGCAGAGCATCTTGTCATTTGTCGTTTGTGTACGAGTGGCCCATTGACCATGCCAAGATTGGCTCATTCAAGAGGAACGCGACTAATAAAAATGAGGAAGATGAACTGATAAGGGACAACATGAAAGGGTATCAAGAACTAGGGCCCAATCATCCCAGCAAGCCTATTCATACTAGAATTGAGTACAAATGGACCTAGTTTGATCATCCCATGAACTTGCCTAGTGCACCTAAGCGGTGCTTGGCCCCACTTTTTCAAGGCTCAAGAAAGCATTCAATCTCTTGGGCCCTGAAAAAAACCCTTTCCACCTAGGCAATGTCTAGGTAGATGCCTTGACAACTATGCCCTTAAAACATCTTTAAAAAGTCAGTAAAATTGCAAACAAATGCCATAAATTCAGAAATCAACAAAGACACCTAAAACATCTCTAAACCCTAATCTCTCACAAGAAACATACCAAGGCACCTTGTAATCCTAAATGGTTAAATCACTCAAATCGACCAAAGCTTGTCCTAAGGTTCCAAAGTCACCATAATCCACTAAAACACAAACCAAGGGCCCTTCAACCACAAATTACCCAATATCTTCAAGCCCAAAACATTTAAAATCATCTCAGAAGCCCCCAAAACACTTCACAAACCCTTAAACTCTCACCAATACCATGGTAGAGCTTTTGGGCTGAATCCAAATTGTATTTCTATATTGACACTAGTACACTTTTGTGGTTGGTTTCATTCAGACACCACTTCAGGCAATTAATCAAGGATCTTCTTCGATTAGGGTGATGTGGTTAAACACCGGCCGAGATTGGTCATGCCAGTCCAACTTTCAAACCATAAACAATTAAACGACTTCAGTGGGCAAAGCTTAAACTAAATTTTCAAAACCAACCAAAACGATTTTCCAAGAAAAGAAAAACTCTTGTAAAAACCCGACTCCTCAAAAGACTCCCCCCCCAAAAAAAAAAAACAAAAACAAAAACAAAAACAAAAAACAAAAAACAAAAACAAAAACAAAAAACAAAAAACAAAAAACAAAAAACAAAACAAAACAAAAAACCTCCAAGGCTCCAACACTCACAGAACTAAAGATGGAATCGACTTCACATGTCAGTTGGGGAAAGGGACTACTCAACCTTTCCCCCTTTCCCCGTTCACCATCTCCTCAAGCAACTTGAGTGATGCAGAAGTTGCCAACACACGTGCACTATATATATATATATATATATATATATAGAGAGAGAGAGAGAGAGGGAGAGAGAGAGCATGAAAGGCTGAATATAATCCATAATTGTAAGTAGAGCACCCATCATCACTTCAGCTTCATAATGACCAAACAATAGTAGTCCAAAATATAAATTAAACACAGGTTGATGCAATATGGTATTACAATGACAATGAATAGAGATAAGCAAGGAACACTCTCCATACCAAACTCTCTTCCATGGGTGATACATCAAGATATGGAGCAAGCTCTTCTCCTGTAACAACACCCCCATTTGAGGCTATGTACTCTCCAATCTGCCAAGGAAGTCCAAAGGCACAAGTTGCAGAAGTAAATCAGTTAACAAAAGAGATCAGGATACTGCAACTCCGAAAAGACATCAAGGAATAAGAAATTGAAAACTAGCAATCGGCATCACATCAATGAATGTTCAAAGCATTTAACAGTCTACCGATGAGGGGGCAACATGTCTTCTGATGGCAGGGGATACAAAGGAATAGACACAACAGTACTTATCAGAAGTTCAAAATGAAGTACATGATTTTCAAAGCTGCGAAATAAAAGTGTATCAAATCCATTCATCAACTATAGATCTTTTCTGCATCCAGTAGTCAGAGTAAGGAAATGTAAATTGCAGCTAGCAAGTGGAGATTCAGATGAGATGGTGACAGTGGTTGAGTGGTCAATGTGGAAGTCAGTGTGAGTAAAAAGAGTACTTTTGTCACACTAATGGAGTGAGCATAAGCATCTAATCGACAGGTAATGCAAGGAACACTTTCAATAAACGGAATATGATGGTTCACCAAACAAATATTATGCTTTGAGTGCCTGTACATAATCAAATTACTTGGGCAGGTGTGGATAGGACAGTGCACAGATTTTCTAAACCTGATATATCCTCCAAAGTAGCAGATGATTTAGTTTAAACATGAGAATAGACGTGTGAGATAAAGGATGCCCTTGTCAGAAGAATGTAACCCCAAGAAAACAAAAGCCAGATGGATGCTTATATTACAGACAGACAGGAATGCAAGCAAATCCACAGGCATGAGTTAAGTGAAAAAATAATAGCAACTTTGATATAAGTAGAAAAGACAGGAAGTAAAATAACAAAACTCTCAAATCTAACAACAATTAGCCATCTGACAGCAACAAACAACTGGAATCAGTATAAAAGAATACCAACTTCCATCTTTCTTCTTCCAGGCCTTGATTTGGATCTCCATCACCAAATACAAATGAAAAAACCTAAACAAACAAGCATCCGCACCATTTATTTCATTGTGGGATACAATATGGTAAAGAAAAATGAACAGAAGAGTCAATTATATTTTGTTACAGATTCAATAAAGCTCATCCCCTCATCAGTTCTCGTTTGTTGCCTTCTGTAGTAATAAGGATCCCAATACCTTTAGAAAACAATGAAAATGTTAAGTGAAAAAGAAGTTCTTGGACAAAAGTGTAACATGGGAAAAAGCGACTGGTAACTTTTTAGAGTACGTTATACAAAAATAACATCCCTGGTGATAGGACACAGGTCATCTGCACCATTTTCCCACCCATACATGTTTCAACAATGAAGATTGGCCCATGTGCCATGTGTTGTGGGAGGGGGGAGTCATGGTATCAATTATCATGGCAACTTGATCCAATCAATGCTGCTGAAGCATGAATAAGACAGGCAGAGTGTTGCAAAGGTCCTCATTCGCTAGTGATTTCATGATCCTCATCAACCAATAATCCTGTCTTTTATTGATGCAAGGTAACATACTGTATATGCTTCCGAGTTTTCCTTAGTACAAATGAGTTGTAGCAAAGATGTATGATGCTAGAAGAACAAAAAAATTACACAGAATGCACCCAACTGGGGATGCAAATCTACATGCCCCACAACTGAAATCTGGAATACCAATTTTTAACATTCTTAGAAGGAACTGGGAATATGAAATATCTAATTAATGTGGAACTCCTCAGCAGTAAGAAATATGTGAAAGAAATAAGGAACATGCAGAAAGCATCTAGACTCTAGAAACTATATTAAGGAACATGCAGAAAGCATCTAGATTCTAGAAGCTATATTAAGGAACATGCAGAAAGCATCTAGGAGATATATTACAATGGGTACTGTTTCCCAGGCTTCCCATGAGTCCCATTCTCTACCACCTTGCTTTCCTGGCCACGTCTGACTTCCTCCCCATATAACCTCTAAGACACTTTCTCAGACAATTATCATCAATACAGCATAGCACTCCAGCTCAGTAATCCACTCTCTTGAGGACCATTTTAAAGGTTTCCAAAGAATTATAGAAGTTTAAGTCCGGGATAACTCAAAAACTTCCTCAAGTATCGTCATAAACACAGAACATATCTCACAAACTCATATTCTATTACATTAGCAAGTTCTTATTTTGGTAGGATATATGAAAATGGATTTCTATGGGCTCAATGACATAAGATCAAAATGTTCATATCTGCATATGATGTATTCCTCCCTCTCCTTGCCCTCCTCTCCTCACATTCTGATTCACATGATGACATAAATAAAGAATCAAATACCAATAACTGCTTCATCTGAACAGAACATTATTTGGCATTCATTTATGTGGCTCAACCCATATCCATCCTAAATTCAATCGTATGACTCCTTTCTTCATTTCCCATCAACCCAACTTAAGTTTATCCAAGTGAATCGACCTTGCTAATTCAGATGGAAGGAAAAATCATGTTACAGACTTGGTTAGAACATTGTTATCCCAATTTGACTGTTTTTATCAACACCCGTATTCCTTGCACTTGTCAGTACATCTGATTCCATGGTTGAAGGCATGAAGTGGTATTCTTGGATAGTGATCACTCTTTTAACCATCACTTGCATGAATCTAGGGAACAGAAAAAACTTCCAACTTCGTTCAAATTGTGCAATTTTATATTAAGCATCTTCCTGCACCTCAAGAGGACCATTAAGCCCCATTCAGATATTACGGTTCATTTGGAGTAATAATGGTTTAAAATGAGGACACCAAACTTGTGAGAAAGTCACATTCACGATAGGAACACCTGACATGGGAATAAAGAAAATAGGCATTCGTGACACATACAATAAAATAGTGACCTTACAGCTCAAGTTAGGTCAAGATTTTGGACAAGAATAAAATACACAGTATCCAAGAAGTATATATTCAAGTGGACAACTCAAACTGGATCAACAGACATACCAAAGACATGTTCACTATGTAAGAATGACGGATCAGGAGTGAAAAGTGAAGATTATTGCCACATGGAAATGAGTGGAAAAACATCCGCCGTGACCTCCCATGACACAACTCCAGACCACTCAAAATGATCCAAAAAGAAGACAAATGCATAAGCAAGAAGTAAAGCGCATGGTTCAAAATTCAAACGAGCCAACATGCAAGCACCCAGTATGTTGTTTTCAATTACTTCTCAAAACTATAGTCAAATAACCTAATACATAGACTATCTGTGCAGATGTAGAGAATGATGACGGATTAAATTATCCAATTACAGAAATGCATTTTCCACATTGGGTAGCAATTCTGGTAAGAAAAAAAAAAAAATGAAATGGCATTGCTAAGGAGACCAAGCAGTTAATTCAAATGAGGGGAGGTCTGATCCAACAAAAGTAATTTACCAAAACAGATCAGATGGGCGAAAGAAAACCGTGAAGCCTGAGTCATATGCTCTCCCACCACGTCTGCCACGGTTGTCGTCATCACTGGAACCAAAGCAGGCAATGATCATTTCCAACATTCACAAGCAGCAACAAAATGTTTTACCTTTGTTAAAACTAACAAGATTTAGAACTAAAACCAGTGATTATTCACTGGCCAAAATGTCACTGTATATAATTTGCAACTTTCTGTCCATTTGTTTCTCTATTTGAAATTATTATATAGTTCAAATTCTATTATTTATGTTACTATGTTTTATTTTCTAATGAATTTGTTTTCTTTTTCCCTACATTCCCCTATGATATTCACAGTTACACATGACAGAGACCAATCAAGCAACTAAAGGTCGCTAGGCTCTTAACACTTATCAATGTGGGGCTAGCCTCATTAGTTCATTGATGTTTATCAGGGTCATCACTTAATCAAGGAGTTCAAAGTTAATCTAGCATCCGACTAAACTAGTATGTCCACTTCTCCAGAAATTGAGTCCAAGGAAACTCCAAGCAGATGGAACAAAGCTTTGTGATGCTGATGAAATTAATGAATACATAAAACCCAAATAACAACAGGTTGCACAAACAATAATTATTAAACAAAGAATAAAAAAATGCAATGTGTATGATACCTTCTGCTTGAAATGATTGCAATAATTGTTGTGTACACAAGGACAATGGAAGCAACCAGTGCTGTCCCAAATGCTACCCTGATTAAATACTCAGCAGTAGACTGCAGAAAATACATGAACTCAATCCTGTCCACCAAAAAAAAAGGGTTGTATGCTATAACAATCAAACAACTGAACAAGTACCTTTGATTTTTCAATAAAAGGTTCAATTTTCATCTTAAAGGACTTGGCCATTAGCTTTGAGCGATAATCCCTTGGGAAAACATAAAGAACATCGCCTTCATCTGAAACCTATCAATAACACTTTGAAATAGCTTGTGTCTATGAAAGAACATTTAAAAAATGTCAAAGGGTGTTACAACACAGATACGCATGCAAAATATATGAATCTAATATTCTCATGTCTCAACTAATACACATGATAAACATTACACGTTCTACCACAGCATTGATGGATTGTCATAGTTGATAAGGGTTCCAGTGCATGAACTCTGTCCAAGTTATTCACCATATATGGCATAGTACACACAATTCTAAAGTGCTTAGCTTAGTGACTAGCCAAGCAATAGCTATTTGCAGTGTGAGAATCAGCCATACCCCATAGACTGCACAGGTTTCAATGTTAATGTTGACACACCGTAAGAGAAGTAAAACAGCAAATTCCAGTGCTTAGCTCTTATTTTCAGTAAATACCAAGAGGCAACTCTATCATGTTCACTGTACTGTTTTGGGCACGTCTCTCTCGTTTCTTTGACATATCCAATAAAGCAGTGGAGGAGCAGGACTTCAAAGTAGGATCCAGTGAATCATAGGACTAGGCAAGGATAGGAGAGCCAGAGTCTTCAGAGCGGTGAACAAGGGGAAGGCAACTGCGGGAGGCATTGACCTCCTTGTGTGAAACATGTAAGTCAAAGAAGGTTTCAAGTTTCAATGGAACCAGGGTCTTTGTCAGGAAAATACTGAGTTCGGAGTTTAGGTTCCAGGAGTACACACAGTGGAAGCCTAGAATCAAGAGCAGCTTTTGTTTTAGATATTTGGGTAAGAGGCACCATGCCGCCACATGCCAGAATACCAGTGTGTGTTGGAGCTGCAAAACATTGGAGGCACAGCGGTTCTATTTACAAGAGGAAGCAAAAACTTATCCCACAACATACACGGATAGTTCTTTCCTTTTGGTGCTCCCATCGTTATTACTTCCGGAAATGGGGCATGGTGAAGCTTTCTTCTCAAAAAACACTGGGTTTTCGCCTCCAACGTGGAGAATGCTAAGGCTGTGTTTGGCGCAGCTTCCATTTGGAAGCACTTTTGTATTTTTATTTAGTTATCTTTTATGGAAGTCATTGGATCTTGGAAGTCATTTATGTGGTATTTTACTTGTATTTTGACTTCCAACCAAAAGCTACAAGGAGGGAACTTCCAAGATTGGAGAAAAAGTAAGGTTGTTATAAAATAGTTGACTTTTAACAAAACAAAATTAGTTATAACCTCACTCCGTCAACTCATTCTATGTAAGAAGTGGAAGCCAAAAGTAACTTTCAAGTAAAAGTTTGCCAAACACGGCCTAAGTGGAAGTAGATCCGACTGATTTTCAATAGCCACAACAGTTAATCCCTCTGTCATAACGCCATTTTCTCCAATGCAGGAAGCCCCAGTCTGGAGCTTCCTGTTGGAAGACAAAAGATCACATAAAGAGATTCCATGGCCCGGCATTTCCGCCCAAAATAACCAGTCGGAAAACTATACAACCCAAAAAAATTGATACGAATTGGAAGAGGATCCAAACATGCCCCTAAAAGATTGAACTTTTTACCATATGCAATCAGCATAAGTTAGAAAGCACAGCAGTTGCAAACCGACTCGGCGACAAGATGCGGGAGCTGCAACCAGCGTTAGAAATGAAATGCTAAATCACACAAACATAAAGATACCTAAATTTTTCACAAAATTTCATCCTGATATGCAGAATCAGGACAACGTTACCTAAAAAGAAGAATCAGCAAAGTACTCGATGTTAGTCGGAAATTTTCCCGAAGAGAAACGGAGGGCTGAGCCACAATTCTCACGAGCAACTCAGACAGACTCTGTAGATTAAACCCCGAAGAAGACGAGCGAGTGAACAAAACAATGGCGTAGCCGCGTACGGAAATTACCTCCAGGAAGCCACCAGTGTCGGCCGCAAGCGCCTGCAGAGCCCTCTCCGCCTCGCCCAACTTGAGCCCCGCCCTGCTGGCGACGTCCCCGATGGTGACCCTCCCCCCGCAGGAGTCCACGGCCCGCATGGACCCCTCCCGCACGTCCTTGGGCAGCTTGTCCGTCTCCACGCCCGCCCCGGCCCCCAGCCCCGCAGGGACCTGCACGCTCGCCCGGACCACGACGAGCGAAACCCTAGAACCCCGCGGATGCAGGGCTTCCGGGAGCCGGGCGGCAGAACGGCCAGAGCACGGGAGGGTACCGTGCGAACCCGGCGCCAGCCGGGCGAGCGGGGGAGGAGTCAAGGCCGGGAGCTGCGGCCTGCGGCAACAGACGCCGGCGCTGCCGCTGGTCGCGAGGCACGAGGCGAAGGGGACCATGGCGGGAGGGCAGCTGTGGCTGCTGCTGCTGCGATTCTGGGTTTTTTAAAGCTTCGCCTCCATCGCAGGGGCGAGAGCGAGCGAGCGAGCGAGGCAGCCCTCGTTAAGACCCCTCCGCTAGATTTTTTTTCTTTTAAAGGATCTGGGATTCTGGCGGAGGAACCCCCTCCATCGCAATTTATAATGGCCATGGAGCCGACGATAACGCCAATGGATCGATCGTAAGCCCAAAAGCCACAATCCCTACTGATAATATTTTTGAGAAATCTCAGAAAAGAATCTCGTGAAAGAGAAACCTCGAAATAAAGTAGTAGAAATGAGAGTTGTGAAATGACAAGCACCTGCTGTCTCACTATTAGATTAGGAACAAAGGATCCTCTTAACCTTGTTTAGGATAAGATAGATTTTGATATTTGACATTTCGTCATTTGCGATCCACTCCCATCTCATCTACATAATTAGTAAGATAATCCCCCACATGTGGGAGAGGATGTATCCAGGTCTACCACACAGTAGGCAAAGCCGTCCAGTTGATGCTTGTCGTTGGCACTGTCGCGTAGAGTCCTATCAATAGAGTTAAACCTAACTTTTATATGTAAAAGATACATCCTACACTCTTTTTTAGGTTGACAGCATCATCCGATCCTTGATCGGATGGTTTCACTATTGTGTTGTTAAACCGAACGAGTGGACTTGAGTAGATGGCCATCTTAATCGTTAAGATTTTTGTTTAGTTTAAGTAAAAAAATAATTTGTTGACATCTATAACACTAGTTAAGCATGGGCTCCGTGCAAGCAGAGCTACTAGAAGCTATTGGTGAGTGAGATAGTTATCTATCTTAATTGCCTCATCCAAATTTAATCTTTCTTGCTTTAAATTTGGTTAAAAATAAGTTCTTTTTATTTAGTTAAATAAGATCACAAAAGAAAGAAACTAAGGAGAAAAAAGTTCTCATAGAGTTCGAGATAGTAAGATTAAGCACTGTTCATGCATGCCCCTTAGTTGATCCTATCTCTTATATTTTATTTTTTACTGTCTGATCTTGACGATTAAAATAAAAAAATTATCAGATTACTCTTTAGAATTGATCTCATTTTTCGGATTTTAATTTTGATCTCAAAAGAGACACAATTTGATTAAACAATTGCAGTTAATTTTGTTGATCGGACAGTCAAAAATAAATACAAAAGAATGGGAATCAACCTAAAGAAGGCTATTTTGAATATTTTTATTTTATTATATATATATTTTTTACGTCAGAATAGAATGTTTTTTGACATTGCAGCGGTCTGTCATATCTATGGAAACAAGCATGCGAAAACTCTATTTTTTATTTATACCACTGCACGAAGCAGAGTTCCACATTACGACTTCTTCACTAGTAACGATTGATAAACTAACTCAAGTAAACAATCAGCATGGGAAAGTATTACTTCAGCCCACCAAACTAATTTAAATGGCAGTCCAATTCACAGGCATAGCAGCTTATAAGGATATTTGTAATTTGTTTTAAACCAGAAAATTAGACTGAGTTAACTAATTTGGTTTGATTTTGTTAAGTCTGAAGATGTTTCAATTCAATTTAAATTTATCAAGTGAAATGAATTAGTTTGGTTGTACGTTGAAAACTTGAAAATTGAACCAAACCAAATAAACTGAATTACATACACCTACATATGATATTTTAAAGATAATAAGATTTTTACATGAGTTATTAAATTAAAGAACATTTGATTTAATTTTAAAAGATTAATAAATACTTATCATTTTAATAGACTTTTAGTATTTGTACTTTAATTTTAAGTCAAAACTACATAATTAATCTCTTTTATTCGTTTACAAGAAAAGATCATGAACAACCTCAAACTGAATTACAGATCAGACTAGTTTAACAAATTTTGATATCATTTACTTTGATTTGAACGAAGTTTGGTTTTGATTTACAAATCTAACTAACCTGAAATTTTAGTTTCGTTTCGTGGTGTTTGATAACTCTTAATCTGGTTATTATATTTGAAGCGGTTAGAGATAACCTATTTGAGAATGTTTGATATATTATTACATTTTACCTCTTAATTACAGCTAATTTGACGGTTAACCACTTAGGATGTCCATCTGGTGGGCTAGTCCATACAGTTATATAATAAATTGGGTTGACCAAAATTATTAAAATGGATAAAGTTAAATTTGATTTGACGTCATTCAAATTTAATTTGATTTGGACTGAATTTGAGTTGGTTCCAATTACCTCATTAATTTTTATATTAATTTATATAAAATGTAAAACACTACTAATAAATTATCTATAAATTAGACCAGTCCAGTCCACGCCAATCCAACTCAATTCATCTAAATTCCTTATTCTGAATTTAGGTTCGACCGGGCTCTAGTAATTTGAGGTGAATTTGGACTTGTAAAGTCGAATCGGATCATTTTCAATTTGGACTAACTCAAATTATTACCTCCACCCATTTTGATTTAATTCAAACTTAATTTTCAAATACATTTTAAATCGAGGTAATTTCATATTGGACCTGATGGTCCAGCGGACCTGGGCCCCGGGCAGATACTTTTTCTTCTTATTGCTCTTCACGTTTACAGGCAGAACATTCCAGCCAGGATTTTTTTTTTTAGAGTGGAGAGAGAAAAAAAAAGATTCTTCCGAGAAAAAAAAGCTCAATAGATAGGAGGAGCAGTAAGAACAGAATGGCGCTCTGCGACCTGGTTACCGCAACCTCCTCTCCCAGACTCCTCCATGGCTCCGCCCCACCGCGCCGCGGCCATGCAAAGCCCCGGAAGCATCCGCCGGCACCCGTGAGGGCGGCGGCGGCGGGGGGCACCGAGACGAGAAGCGTCGAGAGCGGTGCTGCGGGCGCCTCGGGGCGGAGGACCCGGTCCGCCCTGGAGACGCGGGTCTCCCTCGTCGCCGCCCTCGCCTCCCAGACCTTCTCCCTCTCCCACCGAGGTAAGATGGAAATATCAAACGAAGAAAAAAAAAGTGTTCTTTTTTGGTCGGATCGTGTTCACAGGCTCATGCTTCACAGTTCTGGGGGAGTTCGTTACAGAGGCTGCGAAATATGCGATCCCTGCTCGTAGGTTTGGGGAACCTCGCAATCTGGAGGAAGCGCTTATGTCTGGTGTGTATTCGGCCCTTTTTTTGGTTGTTTATTTTGATTCTTTTTTCGTAATGTTAACGGATAGTTTCGTGACGTTTGGTGGTTTAATAGCAGTGCCGGATTTGGAAAGTGTGAATTTTAAGGTTTTAAAGAGGGCGGAGCAGTACGAGATCAGAGAAGTGGAGGTATTGCTCTGGAACTAAAGTTTCCCTCTTTTAACTGGATTGCTTATCTCGCATAAGTATTCTAGGACTGTTTATATCAGAATATGAGGTTTTTTGCTTTCATAACCAGATTGGTATTCTATTCAGAATAAGAAAAATAGCATAGTTAAAATAAATAAACAAAAAGAATAATGTAAAAATAGTTATCCTTATCTCCTATTATAGAATAAGCAATTTGAGCTTTTTGTTTACATTGCTTATTCTGGACTAAGCCATTCTCACCCAAAATAATGAACCCGAGCAACCAACATGAACAAGCTCGCATAACTCAATGAGCCATCCTATCTGGGCTTGTTCGATTATGAAGAGGACCTTAATAATTAAGCTATGTGCTTATATGTATTTATTGTTCATCGGTGGAGAAGTACCTAAAAAGTTAGTGTGTCAGAAACATGGAGCTGATATGGTCTAATAAATTCTCTTTTGATGCTTCTTTGTGGGAAAGAGATCACCCTGATTTAATAGACTGTTTAAAGGGGAGACTCGTTATTATTCTCAGCATGTGGAGTTCTCACAGCATGGATATAATTCTCTATTTTTAATGACATTCATTTTTCTTGATGTTTCTTCTAGTGCTGTTTGCTTAGGTATTTTTGGATGTGGTTGATACTTTCCATTTGAATTTACTTAAACACGGATAACTTTTATGCTGCAAACTGTATCCTGATCTTTGCTTATACACATGTATGTGTATCCATGCCTGTGGCTACATTATTCTATATCCAATCTTGGGCATTGCAATGTCCTCATTTAGACTATCTGCAAGAGATGGAAAAGTTTGGGATTTGCTTGAAGATGAGTTGTTGTTTTCTGTTAATCAAACCTCAAGGACTTTTAGCTTTCACAAGCACCTCTTATGTTAAAAAGAAGAAGAAGAAGCTTTCTTCATGAGATTTTTAGCATTCATTTATGGAGGATTTATGTCATACCGTCATAGTAGCGTTGTAAACCTTTTCTTTCTACAAGTCAAAAGGATAAGATGTTTATTTGAAATTAGTTTGGTTCACTTGTTTATTGCTTATTATACATACACCTCTCTAAGTCTTCTTTGGCTCTTGTTCAATTCACAAGCAGTGTTTTTAGATACAAGTGTTTCCCCTGAGCATGTGCTGGTTGTATGCTTGTTTAGGATTCTGATCTTTGTTTCCAACTTTCACATGTCTAACTAGAAAAAATTGTCAGTCTTATTTCATAGCTGAGACAACAATGCCTGGAAAACATGGGTTCGATTTCAACAGCTCAGGCCAGGCATTTAACGTTTTGGCTGCCTACCTGTTTGGCAAGGTACATGAGCCACATTGTGGAACATACAACATCACTGCCCTCTGTAGGTTGTTTTCTGGTTTTAAAATTGTCAACATGGTTATTGGCAGAATACGGCAAGTGAACAAATGGAAATGACCACCCCGGTTTATACTAGGAAGGCACAGTCTGAAGGGGAGAGAATGAAAATGACAACCCCAGTTATTACAAAGAAAGTAAGCCCTTCCTCATCGGGGAAACTGGATCACTTTGGGTCTATCCTTGGCTCATCAATTTCTCACTAGATAGGGAGCATTTTCTTATCTTTGCCTCTAAGTTTTTTGTCATTTAAATATTCCTTTTGCATGTTATATGCTCTAAGATGGCTGCTATCATTGTGTTGTGAACCAGCTAAGGGATGAAGATAACTGGGAAATGTCATTTGTCATGCCTTCCAAGTATGGTGGTAATTTGCCTTCACCGAAGGATCCCTCTGTGACGATCAAGGAGGTGCCTAGTAGAATTGTAGCTGTTACAGCCTTTTCAGGTCGGTCAACCACATGCACTTTTTCCTTATTTGCAAAGGAAGGGCAATTTGAATCTCTTGTCCTGCACGCAGCTCATCTGTTATTACCACAAATTCAGTCTGTTTATGTTTACATAGGCTATTCAT
Source organism: Zantedeschia hybrid cultivar (assembly GCA_030544215.1). Classification (NCBI taxonomy): domain Eukaryota; kingdom Viridiplantae; phylum Streptophyta; class Magnoliopsida; order Alismatales; family Araceae; genus Zantedeschia; species Zantedeschia hybrid cultivar. Next base: position 17,905,392 of record JARZZO010000014.1, on the reverse strand, counting down.
TCTTTGTCCATTCAACTAGGTTTCGTCACAGATGAAGCAGTGAAAGAGAGAGAATTGAGACTACGAGATGCTCTTAGGAGTGACTCTGAGTTTCAGGTGAAAGAATATGCCCTAGTAGAAGTGGCACAGGTAAGGGCCGAATGGTTTATTGGCTTCTGGTTCTATATATGTGTGAAAACTGAAAATTATAGCATCTGCCTCTTTTAATTTGTTGTTTCTTTTGTAGTTCAATCCACCATTTACACTTCCATTTACTCGTCGAAATGAGGTATCCCTGGAAGTGGAAAAGAGGGACAAATAATGCATGTGCCATATGGACGTGGAAGTAACAGTATAAAAGCTGCACAGCGGAAACCTTAGCGACAAAAAGAAGTACATTGTACATTTTGATCATGTGAAGTGGCATACACTCGAGCTGGATCCTCAAGCAGTAAAAGTGGACATGCATAGTACAATGTACAGCAGGATTATAGTTCTCGGGTAGCTGTTTGGAATGTATATGAATAGTGTAAAGTCATAGTTTTAGACCTGCAAAATCATGCTCATAGTTTCTATACTCATGTACTCTTCCCCTAGGGTGTATATGAAAAGGAAAATGAAAACATGTGGTTCCCCTTCTTGGTATCCATTTTCCACTTTCAGACTCATGTTGGCAGCAGCTTGGAGCAACAGTTAAGTTGCCCCGTTTGTGACCTAGAGGTCACGGGTTTGAACCAAGGTAACAGTCTCTCTACATAGCAGGAGTAAGGTCACATACATCGACCCTTTCTCAGATCCCACAAATAGTTGGAGCCTCGTGCACTGGGTACGCCCTTTTAGACTCATGTTGGCAACAGATGATTGTTCATTGCATTATAATTGGAATGAAAACTTGGCCAATTTTTGTGGAAGAATAGGCTCCTACTCTCTGATTAGCATTGTCTTGATGCAGTGTTTGGACCATTTAATATGGACCATGGTTGTGCTTCCTGGTCGTTCTAGCACGGGCATGCGGCCGTTGTTTAGGTGTATGGAAAGATCTTTGAAATTCAAACATGAAGCACACGGGAAGTTTTCGATTTACCTCTGCTCCAGCAGTCTGTCTGGAAATGATCTCCCATCATCCGGTCCTCCTTTCATTGCATAGTTTTTTTAACGGAACAATGTTGGCTGAGATGTGAGTTTTTAATCAGAGTTCCTGGAGGCTGCACCTGTGATGGTTTTCTTTTTTCAAAATTCAACTTGGAAATTCTGGATATTGTTTGTATAGTGGCCTTCAACTGGTTTGTTATCACTTTGGGTCCCAGATTGCGAGCTCCATGAAAGGGGAAGAAGGAAGAACATTGGCGCCATAAACAATATGGGGTCTTTAATGTAATTTAGCACAAGATCACTGGTAACAGTTACCTTTTAGGCTGTGGGGACATTTTAGGTATAATTTCTGATTTTAAAATTATTTGTTCTAAAAACTCTGAGCTGTAATTTATGATGGCTTTGATTGAAAATCGAAATCAGAGAAAACTACATGTCGTAATGATTGATTACATTCTAAAACTAATGTTCGTCCTCATGTAAATGTCGAAAAATAATATTTTAAGATGTTTCACATAATTTTACAACATGCTAGACAGCAGACACTATGTTAATCGCTCCCTCTTCCTTCCATGCCAAATGAAACTGTGATTTTTGAATGTGGTTTCAGACATCCAAACTGGCAAAAGTCATTTACCCATACTAGGTGTTCGTTATGTGTTAATATCAGTTTTGATTTTTTTTTTTTTTTCACTTTTTTTTGAAGGAGTGACCACCCTCTGGGCACTTCGAGCTCCTGAACAGGTAACCAGGGTACGAGTTTGCCTTGGTGCGAGAAATCCTCCCAAATAGAGAGATAGATCAGTTCTTACAGTTTCCGCCCTTCCGAAGGGACGAGAGATCTGTACAACGCATGAAGTTTCTGTGGGATAACAAACCCACAAGCGTTCCTTTAGGGGGGACGCTCTACTTTGTTTGCAGAATAAGTAATTCTGCATCGATATAAGCCATCCCGTTTGTCAAAGTAAAATTAAGCTTATTCTCCTTTTATTCGTCCTTATTTTTCTCCTATTCTCCAATCATAGCCCCACTTTGATTGCAGAATAAGTTATTCAGAATTACTTATCCGGAATAGCGTATACTAGAATAAGGGGTGTTTCGGTTTGATAGTTTTGTGGGGCCCACTGATGGAATAAGAAGAATAAACAATTCTTGGGTCTAAGGTGGAATGACTTATTCTCCTTATTCTGGTATAAGTAATTCTGACGCGGTATAAGCCATTCCGTCTGTCAAACTAGAATTAGTCTTATTCTAAGAATAAGAGGTCTTATTCTTCTCCTATTCTCCAATCTAAGAATAAGTGTCTTCAGTCGTGCCACTACGTCACGGATTTTTGACGGGTTTTGTTTCACTCACTGTCTTAAAATTGTGAGTTGAGATTCGATGATGCGTTGTCCGGACCTCTTTAATTAGATGCCATGATCCGGCAGTTGCCCCCGCTAGTCTGCGACAGCTTCTTTCTTCGTCTCATCATGGAACTTTGTTGCACTGACCTCTCTCTCTCTCTCTCTCTCTCTCTCTCTCTCTCTCTCTCTCTCTCTCTCTCTCTTGTCACAGTGATCTGAGGAATTTGCTTGTGGACGGCTCTGGTGCAATCATCTTTACTGGCAGCACAACCAAAATTGGTGTCTGATGTAGCCGAAGCTATCACGACCGGATTCCGAAGCTGGAATCCGAAGTTATGGATTCAGAGCTGGGTCGGATCGGTGCAAGAGGCCCGACGGGGATCCGAAAGGCGAAGGAGGCAGAGGCGAAGCCGAAAGTCCGAGGCTGAGGATGGCTCGGTCGGTGACTAGCTTGCCTTCAGAAGGCGGGGCCGAGACTCCTTCGGTCGGAGATGCAGCCGGCGCAGGGCGTCGAGACCTGGGAGAGAAATCCGAGGTCGGCGGCCGAGACCGACTTTGGGAGGTCGGCGATGATTCGAACCGAGCTCCTGCAGGAGGGGAAGAAGAAGAAACCGGTCAGTAGGAGTCCCGGGCTTCGGCCCTTAGGAACCCCCTCCGACAGTCAAGTTAGCTCCTGAAGATGATTCGATTCAGAAGGCAAAGAATAGCTTTAATGCTTTTTGGACTATAGTCCTTGAGGGTCTCGGAGGCATAGGAGTGTATACCTTTGGCAATAAATAGCGGTGTATTTATAGCAGATGATAGAGGATGGTTAACGGTGATAGCCGATATAGGACTATGTTCCGGGTTTACTGGTAAACCGCCATAGTGCCTAGTCATTCACCGGAGTGGGTCGGACTCGGCTATCGGGCCGAAGGGGGTTGGGCCGCTGATGGGCCGAAGGCTGCTGGGCCTGGGGCCGCCGGGCTACTTCCGGGCCGTAGACTGGTGGGCCGCTGACGGGCTGAAGCCTGTTGGGCCGGGAGCAACGGTGCCGCTTACGGGCCGAGGGCTGTTCGGCCGCTGATGGGCCGAAGGCTCCCTGAGGGCCTTGTACTGCTGCTGCTGGGCTGAACTAGGTTTGGGCTTGTTTTAATGGGCCGAAGCGGATTCTGCCTCATCACATAGCCCCCCACTCTTGTCTTCCTCAATTCTGAGATGGCGAGAGTATAGCCCGAAGCCTCCTCGGAAGAGTAATACGGTATGTGCTTTGTTTGAAACATTTGCTTTGTAAAAAAGTTGCCTTAGGTCGGTCGAGGGCTGGTGAAAAACAGCCTCGTCTGAGGCCGAGACCTCGTCGGAGATACCTTCGTCTTAGGCCGAGACTTGGTGTACATATAGAAAGGACCTCCGTTTGCTTGCTTCATGACATGTCTTTGAGTAGATAGCCGAATTTCGATTATGTATGTGGCCGAAGCCATGCCGCTCCCGATACGGTTTGCATGGCCGAAGCCACTCCCGGTACGGTTTACACGGACTTAGAGAATACCATGCCGCTTCCCGATCCGGAATACATGGCCGAAGCCATTCGTCGGATCGAAGGAACTGCGGACTTATAAAAACCATGCCGCGTCCTGATCCGGAATACATGGCCGAAACCATTCGTCGGATCGAAGGACCTGCGGACTTTGGAAAACCATGCCGCGTCCTGATCCGGAATACATGGCCGAAACCATTTGGCGGATCGAAGGACCTGCGGACTTTGGAAAACCATGCCGCGTCCTGATCCGGAATACATGGCCGAAACCATTCGTCGGATCGAAGGACCTGCGGACTTTGAAAAATCGTGCCGCGTCCTGATCCAGAATACGTGGCCGAAACCATTCGTCGGATCGAAGGACCTGCGGACCTTGGAAAACCTTGCCGCGTCCTGATCCGGAATACATGGCCGAAACCATTCGTTGGATCGAAGGACCTGCGGACTTTGGAAAACCATGACGCGTCCTGATCCGGAAATACATGGCCGAAACCATTCGTCGGATCGAAGGACCTGCGGACTTTGGAAAACCATGCCGCGTCCTGATCCGGAATACATGGCCGAAACCATTCGTCGGATCGAAGGACCTGCGGACTTTGGAAAACCATGCCGCGTCCTGATCCGGAAATACATGGCCGAAACCATTCGTCGGATCGAAGGACCTGCGGACTTTGGAAAACCATGCCGCGTCCTGATCCGGAATACATGGCCGAAACCATTCGTCGGATCGAAGGACATGCGGACTTTGGAAAACCATGCCGCGTCCTGATCCGGAATACATGGCCGAAACCATTCGTCGGATCGAAGGACCTGCAGACTTTGGAAAACCGTGCCGCGTCCTGATCCGGAATACATGGCCGAAACCATTCGTCGGATCGAAGGACCTGCGGACTTTGGAAAACCATGCCGCGTCCTGATCCGGAAATACATGGCCGAAACCATTCGTCGGATCGAAGTACCTGCGGACTTTGGAAAACCATGCCGCGTCCTGATCCGGAAATACATGGCCGAAACCATTCGTCGGATCGAAGGAGCTACGGTCTTTGGAAAACCATGCCGCTTCCCGATCCGGAATACATGGCCGAAACCATTCGTCGGATCGAAGGAGCTGCGGACTTTGGAAAACCATGCCGCGTCCTGATCCGGAAATACATGGCCGAAACCATTCGTCGGATCGAAGGACCTGCGGACTTTGGAAAACCATGCCGCGTCCTGATCCGGAATACATGACCGAAACCATTCGTCGGATCGAAGGACCTGCGGACTTTGGAAAACAATGCCGCGTCCTGATCCGGAAATACATGGCCGAAACCATTCGTCGGATCGAAGGACCTGCGGACTTTGGAAAACCATGCCGCGTCCTGATCCGGAATACATGGCCGAAACCATTCGTCGGATCGAAGGACCTGCGGACTTTGGAAAACCATGCCGCGTCCTGATCCGGAAATATATGGCCGAAACCATTCGTCGGATCGAAGGACCTGCGGACTTTGGAAAACCATGCCGCGTCCTGATCCGGAATACATGGCCGAAACCATTCGTCGGATCGAAGGACCTGCGGACTTTGGAAAACCATGCCGCGTCCGGATCCGGAAATACATGGCCGAAACCATTCGTCGGATCGAAGGAGCTACGGTCTTTGGAAAACCATGCCGCTTCCCGATCGGTACTCATGGCCGGAGCCACTCTCGGATCGGGTTGCCGCGGACTTGAAAGAATACCATCAGGTTTTCTGAAAGACCTTTATTCATACCTTCCGGCTGAAAGTCCGGGAAAAAGTGATTCACATAAAATAACGCCGAAGGAGCTCTACATTCCAGGTGCGAGGGAGAGGCTGGCCCGAAAGGGTCTCCAACCGATATGCCCCTCGTCTGATCACCTCTATGACCCGATAAGGCCCCTCCCAGTTGGGGGCAAGCTTTCCTGAGGCTTCGGCCGGTTTGGAAACATGAGCATTTCTTAACACGAGGCTCCCGATCTCAAAGCTTCGGGGCTTCACTCGAGTGTTATAGTACTTGGCCATGCGCTGCTGATAAGCCGCCAGCCGGATACGAGCCCTGTCTCGGGTCTCTTCAATGAGGTCCAGATGATCTTTCAAGCCTTCTTCGTTGGCCTCCGGATTGTAAGCAATGACTCTGGGAGAGGGAAGGCCGACTTCCACTGGAATAACGACCTCTATCCCATAAGCCATGCGAAATGGAGTTTCGCCGGTAGGAGTTCGGCTCGTCGTCCGATAGGCCCACAGAACACTCGGCAGCTCCTCTACCCATCGGCCTTTGGCTTTGCCGAGGCGGGTTTTCAGTCCCTGCAGCAGGCTTCGGTTGGTGACTTCGACCTGGCCGTTTGCTCAAGGATGGGCTACCGAAGTGAATTTGTGGAGTATGCCGAAGCTGGCGCAGTTGTCGCTGAACCGACGGCTATCGAACTGCTTGCCGTTGTCCGAAATGATGGCCCGGGGGATGCCGAACCGGCAGATGATGGACTTCCATACGAAGTTCCAAGCATTGCTATCGGTTATTGATGCGAGGGGTTCGGCTTCTACCCACTTAGTAAAATAATCTACCGCCACGATGAGGAATTTTCTTTGGCCGGTGGTGATGGGAAAAGGGCCCAGGAGGTCGATTCCCCATTGAGCGAAAGGCCAGGGATCGGAGAAGGGGGTCAGAAGGGTGGTTGCCTGGTGGATGAGGGAGCTGAACCTCTGGCACTGATCACAGCGCCGTACGAGGGCTAAAGCGTCCTCTCGGAGTGTCGGCCACCAGTAGCCTTGCCTTAGAAGCTTGTGAGCCAGGGCCCTTCCTCCCGCATGCGCTCCGCATACCCCTTCATGTACTTCTCTCGTGGCGTAGTTGGCTTCGGCCGGGCCGAGGCATCGCAGCAGCGGTCGGCCGAAGGACTTCTTGTATAACACCCCGTCCAGGAGGAGGAAATGGGATGAGCGTTGCCGAATGTGCTTCGCCTCCCTTGAGTCTGGCAGGACTTCTCCTCGGAGGAGAAAAGCGACGAGGGGAGTCATCCACGTCTCGGCTTCGGCCTCAGTGACCTGCATGGCTTCAGGCTCGCCGAGACTTGGTTCGGCGAGTTCCTCCACTAGGATCATTCGGCCTCCTCCCCCGTCTTGAGTTGACGCCAGCCGAGAAAGTGCATCGGCTCGGGTATTTTCGGCTCTCGGGATCCTCACGATTTCATAAGAATCGAACTGAGCGAGGATCTTGCGAGTCACCTGGAGATAAGATGCCATTATGGCGTCCCGAGCCTCGTATTCTCCGGAAATATGGCTGGCGATCAGCTGAGAATCGCTGAAGGCTTTCAGGTTCCGGGCGCCGAGCTTCCTCGCGGCCCGGAGGCCAGAAATGAGGACTTCGTACTCGGCGGCGTTGTTAGTTGCTGGAAAGGAGAAACGCAAGGCGTACTCCATGACGACTCCTTCGGGCGATGCCAGGATCCACCCTGCGCCGCTGCCCGTGGAGCACGCGGAGCCGTCTACAAAGAGTCGCCATTCGTCTGCTAATGGACGAGCCGAAGTGTCCTCGGCTTCGGGCACGTCGGCTTTCGGCTGAGGTGCCGAAGAAGCGCCGGGAGTGAGTTCGGCGATGAAGTCCGCCAATGCCTGGGCTTTTATTGCTACCCGAGGTGCGTAGGAGATGTCGAACTCTCCTAACTCAATTGCCCATTTTGCCAGCCTGCCGGACACCTCCGGTCGGGAGAGAATCTGCCTCAGGGGCTGGTCGGTAAGAACCTTTACCGAATGAGCAAGAAAATAAGGCCGGAGCCTCCTCGCGGACGAGACGAGGGCTAAAGCCAGTTTCTCCAGCGCGAGATACCGGAGTTCCGCTCCTTGAAGGGCTCGGCTGGTATAGTAGACTGGCTTCTGAACACCATCTTGATCTCGGATGAGGACGGCGCTGAGAGCCGTCTCGGAGACTGCGAGGTACAGGCTCAGAGGCTCCCCGGGGACCGGCTTGGACAGAATGGGGACTTTGGATAGGTAAGCCTTCAGCTGGTCGAAGGCTGCTTGGCACTCATCCGTCCATTCGAAGCTATTGGCCTTCTTCAACAGCTTGAAGAAGGGGAAACAGTAATCTGCCGCCCTCGACATGAAGCGGCTTAGGGCTGCGATCCTCCCGTTCAGCTTCTGTACCTCTCGGAGGTTTGCCGGGGGGCGCATTTGGATGATGGTCGAAACCTTCTCGGGGTTAGCTTCTACCCCTCGGTGAGTGACCATGTAGCCGAGGAACTTCCCGGAGGCTACCCCGAAGGCGCACTTGGCCGGATTCAGCTTCATCTTGTACCGCCGTAGGGCGGAGAATGTCTCGGTCAAGTCGGCCAAGTGTTCTGCGGCGACGCGGATTTTGACCAACATGTCGTCTATGTAGACCTCCATGTTTCGGCCGAGCTGCGGGGCGAACACCTTATTGACAAGGCGCTGATATGTCGCGCCGGCGTTCTTCAGACCGAAGGGCATCCGGGTATAGCAGTATAGACCCAGATCGGTCGTGAAGCTGGTTTTGCTCTCATCATCCAGATACATCCGGATCTGGTGATAGCCTGAATAGGCGTCAAGGAAGCTTAAGAGCTCGTGGCCGGAAGTTTCGTCCACCACCTGGTCTATTCGAGGCAGCGGGAAGCTATCTATCGGACATGCCTTGTTGAGGTTGGTGAAGTCCACGCACATTCGCCACTTGCCATCTTTTTTTGGCACCGTCACCACGTTGGCGATCCAGTCTGGATGATGCACCTCTCGGAGGTGTCCGGCGTCCAGCCCCTTCTGCACTTCGGCTTGGATGGCGGCTCTCCTTTCCTGATTGAAGGTGCGCCGCTTCTGCTTTACCGGGGGCTGGTCGGGATCAATATGCAGTCGCTGCTCTGCTACCTCCGGGTCAACCCCGGGCATGTCCGCCGGAGACCAAGCGAAAACGTCGAGATTCTTTTTCAAGAACTTGGTGAGCTTCTCTGATTCGGTCTTCTCTAGGTCGGAGCCTTTCATCAGGGTTCGTCCCTCGCCTCCCGGAATCGGAATGGCGAGGAGTGCTTCCCCCGGAGATGCCTCGGCTGATGATTCGATCGCTAGGGTTTCGGCCGCGGCCTTCCCTTTGACCGAAATCATATAGCATTGCCGGGCTGCTTCTTGATTCCCTCTGGCCTCGCCTATTCCGTGGCTGGTATGAAACTTCAGCTTCTGATGGAAAGACGAAGGCACGGCTCCGACCCCGCCGATTAGCCTTCGGCCGAGGATGGCGTTGTAGGCCGAATCGATTTTTACAACGGCAAAGTCCGTTTCAATGGTTAGTTGCCGGGGGGCGGAGCCTAAGGTTACAGGGAGTCGGATAATGCCCTCTACTCGGCAGGGCGAGCCGTTAAAACCGAAGAGGGGGCCCCGGTGAGGCTTCATATTAGCCTCACTCAATCCCATCTTTTCAAAACAATCATAAAATAAGATGTTTGGGGCGCTTCCATTATCAACAAATACTCTATGTACATCGTAGTTATTTATTACAGCGTTTATGACGAGGGCGTCGTCGTGAGGGACCTGAATATCAGTCAAGTCCTCTGAGCCGAAGGTGATATCTTCTTGGCGAGGCCGCTTCGGCTCGACGTCGATCGTCGCTATAGTGGCAGAGCTGCGCTGCCGTGGCCTCGATCCTTCCCCTGGCCCTCCGGATATCATCATAATAGACCCAGAGCTGGGTCTTTGATGGGGTGCTTATGCCGGGGCCGAGGTGACCTTTGGCGGAAGAGCGGCTTCTATCGCCGGGTGTTGCTGTTGCCTGGGCGTCGCAGGGACGTCCCGGTTCCGTTGTGGCGGGGGCTGCTCTCGTCGGTACTGTGGCAGTCTTCCCTCCCGGATGAGGCGGTCGATTTCCTCTCGAAGCTGTCGGCACTCATCCGTCGTGTGGCCGATCTCCCGGTGATACTCACAGTATTTGCCGGGGTCCCTTCGGCGAGGATCCGACTTGATGCGCTCCGGCCGCCGGATCATGCCCTTCACCTCCATGAGCATTCGGGAAGGGGGAGCAGGTAAGGGTAGGTACCGCGGTTGCGGGTCCCGTCGCCTCTCTCTGTCCCTGTCCTCCCGGCGATAACGCTTTCGGGAGGGCTCTTGATCTTCAGGCCGAGATCGGACCACGTGGGGGGCAGGCGCCGAGGCTGCTTCGGCCACGCCTTTACCTCTGGACATCATCAGGGCCTCCCGGTTGATGTATTTATGGGCCCGGGCCACGAGGTCCTGGAAGGTAGGGGGATGGCGTTTCCCAATGGAGCCGAGGAGCCCTTCGTCCCGACACCCGCTGATCACGGCCGAGACCGCGATCGAGCTGTCGAGGTTCGGGATTTGGGCGGCCTCGGTCCGGAACTTGGTGAAGTATTCCTGGAGAGTTTCGGTGGGGCCCTGCCGGATGGCTAATAGGCTGGCGGAGGTTTTGCACTGCCGGGTGGCATCATAAAACTGGTCGATAAACAACTGGCCCAACTGGACTAGGGAGTGGATGGAGTTGGGGGCCAGCGTCTCGAACCAGGTGAGGGCGGTTTTCTCAAGGGTGAGGGGGAAAAGTCGGCAGCGGACTGCCTCGGCGACCCCTCGGACCAAGAGGTACGCGTTGAATCTCTGGAAATGACAGACCGGATCTGTCATTCCGTCGTAGAGAGGGCCCTTCGGCAGCTTGAAATTGGGAGGCACCTCGGTAGCCAGGAGCTCCGCTGTGAACGGGGTCTGCTCCAGGATGTTGCTGGCAAGAGGTGCCTCGTATGGCCGGGACACCATCTGCTGCATTTCCTTGTGCATTACCGTCAGCCACCGGTCCAGGTCCGAGGCGGTCGAAGTAGTGACCGATTGTCCTCCGGTCCGTGCCGGGCGGAATTCCGACGAAGCATAGTCCCGCTCCGTCAGTCGATCTGAGCGAGCTCGGGCAGGTAATGCCGAGGGCTCGCTACTGGTCGCAGCGGTTTCGTTGGGAGAAACCGGTGCAGTCGTCGGCCGGAACCGGACATCTTGTACTGGGTAGAGTGGGGGGAGTGGCGCCTGCTGAGGAAGCTGTCCCATCAGTCCTACGCGCTGGGCGATGGCGGATACCATCTCTTGAAGCGGCACTAGGGAGGTGACGGCAGCTGCTAGCGTCGCCATTTGCTGTTGGAGCACCCCCACTCGGTCTTCCGCAGCGGACTCCGGTATGACTGGCAGAGGCATGCTCGGCGGGGCAGAAGGGGCGCCTTCGGAAGGCAGCATCTGCGCCGAGGCGTCCCGTGCCTCTGCTTCGCTTTGTCCGGATCGTCGGGTAACAGGTCTTTGAGACATGACTTGTTTGTTGGTTTCCCACAAACGGCGCCACGTGATGTAGCCGAAACTATCACAACCGGATTCCGAAGCTGGAATCCGAAGTTATGGATCCGGAGCTAGGTCGGATCGGTGCAAGAGGCTCGACGGGGATCCGGAAGGCGAAGGAGGCAGAGGCGAAGCCGAAAGTCCGAGGCTGAGGATGGCTCGGTCGGTGACTAGCTTGCCTTCAGAAGGCGGGGCCGAGACTCCTTCGGTCGGGGATGCAGCCGGCGCACGGCGTCGAGACCTGGGAGAGAAATCCGAGGTCGGCGGCCGAGACCGACTCGGGGAGGTCGGCGATGATTCGAACCGAGCTCCTGCAGGAGGGGAAGAAGAAGAAACCGGTCAGCAGGAGTCCCGGGCTTCGGCCCTTAGGAACCCCCTTCGATGGTCAAGTTAGCTCTTGAAGATGATTCGATTCAGAAGGCAAAGAATAGCTTTAATGCTTTTTGGACTATAGTCCTTGAGGGTCTCGGAGGCATAGGAGTGCATACCTTTGGCAATAAATAGCGGTGTATTTATAGCAGATGATAGAGGATGGTTAACGGTGATAGCCGATATAGGACTATGTTCCGGGTTTACTGGTAAACCGCCATAGTGCCTAGTCCTTCACCGGAGTGGGCCGGACTCGGCTATCGGGCCGAAGGGGGTTGGGCCGCTGATGGGCCGAAGGCTGCTGGGCCTAGGGCCGCCGGGCTGCTTCCGGGCCGTAGACTGGTGGGCCGCTGACGGGCTGAAGCCTGTTGGGCCGAGAGCAACGGTGCCGCTTACGGGCCGAGGGCTGTTGGGCCGCTGATGGGCCGAAGGCTCCCTGAGGGCCTTGTACTGCTGCTGCTGGGCTGAACTGGGTTTGGGCTTGTTTTAATGGGCCGAAGCGGATTCTGCCTCATCAGTGTCCATTTTCTGGAACAAGATCCTCTAGATCTATTTCTTTAGACCATTATATCTTTAAACATATGATAGGTGAGGTGTACTTGTCCTTATCTATCATTTTAAGAGTAAAATGACTTATGTGCCCTCTTTTTTACGTATATGGGAGCAAACAATGACCCAATTGATTGGAGAATAGGAGAAGAATAAGGAAGAATAAGGGAAAAATAAGTTTAATTTAGCTTTGACAAGCGGAATGGCTTATACCGGTGCAGAATAGTCTATTCGAAGAATAAGGAGAATAAGCAATTCGACCCTAGATCCAAGAATTATTTATCCTTCTTATTCCGCCAGTGGGTCCCACAGAATTATCAAAGCTAAGCACCTCTTATTCTAGTATACGCTATTCCGGATAAATGATTCTGGATTAACCTATTCTGCAATCAAATTGAGGAAAGGAATGAGTTCAAAGGATCTTATTCTCCGCCCACTTCTGTGCCCTGGTCTTCATCAGATTTATATGGCACCGATATCACTTTCACTGTGTGCCACGAGCTGCCCCATCACTGCCGTGCATTTGCACTTCTAGATAGGGGTACAAACTAGCTGAGTCGAATCTTTCTACTCGGACTATTTTTAATCGAATTTGAACGTAAATCAAGTATCTAAGGTACATGTTTAAACTCAGGTAATTTAAATACTCGATGAGCTTGAATAAAATACCAAGTAGCTTACGAGTCTGATGTAGACTGGATCTATCACGACCGGACTCCGAGGCCGGAATCCGGAAAAGAGGATCCGAAGCCGGTTCGGATCGGTGTTGTTGGGGCCCGACGGGGATCCGGAAGGCCGAGGAAGCGGAGGCGGAGACGAGGGTCCGAAGGCCGAAGGGCGCCTCGGTCGGTGCGGACTCGTCCTCCGGGAAGTCGGGGTCGAGGCTCCTTCGGCGAGCGAAGGGGCGGCGCGGATGAAGCTCTTCCCGGCTATACGGCCGACAGGCGATGAAGCCGAAGCCGATGGTCCGAAGCCGGAAGGGTCTCGGACTCGGCTTGCTCTTGGATAGTGAGCCCAAGAGCCCCTTTTTGCCGGACGAAGGGACAGCGCGGGGCCGAGCCTCCCGTTGCGGGGCAGCCGTCGGACGGCGTCGAGACCAAGGAGGGGAATCCGAGGTCGGCGGCCGAGACCGACTCGGGAAGGTCGGCGATGATTCGAACCGAGCTCCTGCAGGAGGGAAAGAAGAAGAAACCGGTCAGCAGGAGTCCCGGGCTCTGTCCCTTAGGAACCCCCTCCGACGGTCAAGTTAGCTTCTGAAGATGATTCGATTCAGAAAGCAAGAAGTAGCTTCAATGCTATTTGGACCGTAGTCCTTAAGGGTCTCGGAGGCAAAGAGTTGCATACCTTTGGCAATAAATAGCGGTGTATTTATAGCAGAGGATAGAGGTTGGTTAACGGTGGTAGCCGATATAGGACTATGTTTGGGCTTACTGGTAAACCGCCATAGTGCCAGATCCGCCACCGGAGTGGGCCGGACTCGGCTATCGGGCCGAAGGGGGTTGGGCCGCTGAGGGGCCGAAGCCTGCTGGGCCTTGGGCTGCCGTGCTGTTCCTGGGCCGAAGGCTGGTGGGCCGCTGACGGGCTGAAGCCTGTTGGGCCGGGAGCGACGGTGCCGCTTACTGGGCCGAGGGCTGTTGGGCCGCCGATGGGCTGGAGGCCGCCGGAGGGCCTGGTACTGCTGCTGTTGGGCTGAACGGGGTTTGGGCCTGCTCTAATGGGCCGAATCGGATTCTGCCTCATCAGAGTCCATGGAGTGCACGTTAGAGTTGGTTTAAAATTTCTTAAATTTCAAAATTTTATAAACTCAGCCCGAAGGATAGTGATATGACTAGTTCTTAAGATTTTGAGTCGCTAACTGTGTGGGTACAAGCCCATGAAGTCATAGCCCATAGTCGGCAAGATGACCTGAGGGAGAATTTTTAACGACAATGCCACCGTACAGCTTTGTGAAAGTCCGAGCTGAGACTGTGGATCCGTTTGTTTTCACTTAAAATGGGCCACAGGAAAGTCCGAGCTTCTGTCTGGATTTTTCCTGAGATCTTTCGCCATACGATATTTAGTGGCTCCTCTACCATCGTGATCCAGTTTCACCTTCAGTTTTACATACACACCACCTTTTTTTTGGCCAATCACATCCACACTACCAATGGGGCCCCTCTCCATGTCTTAAAATGTGATACTGTCACTCCTGGCTACGCTACCGCTGCCACTGATTGCGGGGACATGGCAAAATGACCTCTGAAATCGTGTCGATACACACGCAAAACCAGAACTACATGCATTTTTTTCTCCGGCCATTCCGTTCCCGTCGCTATGCTTTCTTTTCTCTTCCTCGCAAGGCGCGTAACTACTTTTCTCCTCGTGTGAAGTAAGGGCGTCAATTATAATGTTTTGGTGGGGCCCACAGGTTTTAAATTGAATTTGACTGAGGTCCTTCTGTAATAAAATTTTATTAGCAAATTTTGCATACGATATATTTATATTTAACTCTTGAAAATTCCTCCAAACTTTGAACAGCTTGGGGTTTTTAAGTTTTTAGTTTCTTTAATCTATTTAATTTAGAAAAAACTCCATATAGCATTTATATTTAGTAAAAACTTTCCATAACAACACTTTTATTTGGAAAGTACTCTAAATTTTTTGAATAAGGTCCATGAGTACTTTGGAATTCTTTGAAAAAACTCAATAAAAGGGTTCTCTTTCGAATAAAAGTGAGATTGTGAGGACCTTTTATTAAATACAAAAGTTATAAGGAATTTTCTTAAGTTAAGTAGATCAGAGAGAATGAAAATTTTAAAAATCCTAATAGAATAATTTAAAAGTATATAAAATAAAGATTATTATTTCCGTGTTCTCGTATCTTATTTTTAATCATTTGTACTATTAAATCTATGTGTCCTTATCGACACTTGACACTCATGTTTGTGTCCTTAAATTATAACTTCTGTATGTATTTTATATTGAGACATCATTTAAAAATGGGCATCTCATCAATTCCAGACAACGGAATTCCCGACAAGAGTATCCCCATTCCCAAACGACCAGAAGAGCCATCGAAAACGTGGTCATCTGCTTTTTCATGTGAAGAGAGAGAGAGTGACTCAAGGGTGATAAGTGAGTCTCTGTCCTAGAAAGCTGAAAAAAGGGCGCCTCTGGAAGATGTGGCGTGATTTTGATGCTCTTTCTCATTTTTACCTCGTACAAAGTAGGATTGTTTATACGTTTATTGGAGTAATAAAGTAAAAAGATTTTATTCTGTTGATTTAAATTCATTTTTCTCTAAATAGGAAGAAAATCAGCCGGCATCATTATTGAAAAACTGTCAGGTCTGATAAAGAATTCAAAAAACTGATTTTTAAAAAGTTTTAAAACAAGATTACAGCGTCAAACGTTGCCGGAGATTTTTCGCCGTAGATATTTAATGGCTCCTCCACCATCGTGATCCAGTTTCACCTTTAGTTTTACATACTCACCACCTTTTTTTTTTTTGAAAACTGTTTTGTGATTTCTTCATTTGATATCCACATTTGACACCAGACACATAACACAAATTTCAAGATGAGTAAATAGCAAATACAAATTTAAATGGTAAATACAAAGTTTAAAATTTATGTCATGTGGCTGGTGTCAAATGAAGAAGTCACACGTTTTCTTTTTTTTTCTTTTTTTTTTTGGCCAATCACACCCGCACTACCAATGGCGCGTCTCCATGTCTCAAAATGTGATACTGTCACTCCTGGCTGTGGTTCATCTCTCTGCCCCACGCTGCCGCGGCCTCCTCTTTCTCTAGACTCAGCAAGCACAGGTGGCTCTCGGGAATTGGAAATACCTGCATTTGAAAGCTTTTGAAGGACTTTCATTGGAAGTGGCTCCAGTGGAAAGTTCCTTCACGTAGAAGGAATTCTGATGGAGTTGTTTGGGATCCAAAAATTACTACACTCCTAAAAGAAATGCTTCATTAATGTCTTTACTAAAATGTCCTAGAGAAATATATTAAGAATCTTGTGATACTTATTTGGGAGGAGGGGTCATGGGCACCTTGATGCCACGCGCCGCCATGATTCCAAGCATCTAGAGCATCTTAATGCGGGGGTGCTGTCATTAAGTTGCCGAAATCCATGTAGGAGGAGACCGAGGGAACTGGATGTCCCGCCTCTTCACGCCCGAAATCCATGCAAGAGATTTATCTCACATCGCTTATCCACATACTCACACCCCTCAACATTTTATCCTCACAAGTCACAACAGCCAAAGCCAACATCCCTTCAAGCATCCGGCCAATGATGCCAGCGGGCATGGAAAAGTTACATGGTGATTTCAAGTTCCCAGCATGGGCCATGGCCAGCATGGTCCAGATAATATGGACAAACAAGAAATCAGGACGATGACCCTGAAGAAGGAAGGAGTAGAAAGCACCGACGGAGGATGGGTTTTTATGTATTTTCACAAAAGACACTTCTTGGGCGTGGAGGAGAAAAGTGCTCTAAAGAAAAGTCATTATTTTTAATTTCTCTTTGGAAAAAGGTTTTTCCCTCCGCCATGTGAAAGAACAAAAAGTAACACCATTTTTTGACATGCTAGATGACAATCACACATTAAAAAGTAAGACAATTAAAGGTGTTGGCCCATTACATTTTGCTTCAATATGTAATTGTCACCTGTCAAAAATTGGTATTTAAAAACGATATTACTGTACGGTTTTCGGCCGTGGAGGAGAAGTGAGCCGCCAAGCACGCCTATTCTTTCGGGAGCACTTCTGGGCGAAGCGGAAGTCGCCAAGGACTTCCGACCAAGCTCCCAAACACACCGCAAGTCCCGACCGGTGGCAGTGATGCACCGATCGAGCATTTGGTTTTGCGTTTCTCCGACGGCAAGGAAAATAAATTGCAATAAGAACATAGAAAAAACCAGCACTGACATGATCACTGCATCTGCGTGGTTCTGATCGTACACAATACAAAAGAATATAGCAATCTTCATTCTTCACAAACACGCATGCATGAGACAATTACATAAAAATGTTGTTGTTACAATGTACAATCATTAAGGCCAGAATTGCCCTAAAGTTTGGCCAGATCGGGGGGAGGCAAATCCATAGAATAATGCAACGATACTGATTTCAAACTCAATTAAAAAAAAAAATGCAACGATACTGACGGCACACTAACGGCACTGCAACTGAAACGTCAGCAACCTAGGAAACAAGGAAGGGAAGGATAATTGTCATGAATTTATCGTAAGTAAGCGTCGCAGAACCAGTGTATCTGGGATCATTCTCCTTGAATTTTTCAGTCAAGCCCTGAAAATGGATAAACAAATAATGAAATTGCATAAGCTATTGAGAAAACAACATTATCTGCTAAACTTCTTTGCCTTGAACATGTAATCCATGGGTTCATATTTCTCTGTATAACCAGCTTTAGTGCAAACAAGTAAGCATTATACACCACATAAGACAACACTTCATGCATAACCATCTAAAGAGTTGTCATAGTCTTAAAACAACAATGTTGGATTGTGGATTCATTAATCAGCCATTTTCTTATAGACATAAAAAGACAGAGAACAGACATGGACCCAATTAAGTAGCCGGATTCCTGAGTTCTCACTTCCCAGAAACAGTTTGATTATAACTAAATCAGCTGATATCAGATAACCCTATAACAGGGAGCCGAAATCTCAGCCTCTGGCTATGTTACTGGATAGACTCCTATAGCCAATCGCAGGAACTATACTGATTTTTGCTTGGTCTCTTCTGAATGGCAAGTAGAAAAGTTCACATTTAGTTCTAATTGCAGAGTCCTACTACTGTAAACTGAAAAGCCTTTCAGCATACCTTCACAATCATTCCACACCTGCGCATAGACCAAATTTGAAATGTCAGAAATTAACATTTCCAAAATGCTAATGACTTAAAGACCTCAGATGAAAGGATCACTTACTCAAGAAAGCTATCAAAATTAAGTGCACCCCTTCGACTACTTCCATTATTGTACTTGGAGATCAGAACTTGAATAACAGAAGCTGGCACAGCATACCCTAGGCTATACAGGGCATCTTTCAGTTCGGCTGAGTCTATTTCCCCACTTCGATCTCTGTCAAATCTCTCAAAGGTAGACTGAAAAAGAGAAACTTATGATTAAGGATAAAGGGCATCAAAATTCATGAAATAATAAAACAAGTCCTCCGATACGCAGCTAAAAGTCAATCCTAATCCATTACAAAAATCCCCCATGCCTTGTAAAATTATAGGCAAAAGAAAAATGTCATCACACCTTTCTCCACCTCAGCAGTCCTCATAAATAATGAACAGAAAATAAAAACAAGCTGCTATATAAGCTTGACAATAACTGCAATAGATGGTTTATCCACAAAATGACTACACTTGCCAAAGCAAAACAAGGCCATCAATTTTTCTTTCCCACAGTCAAAAGGAGATCTACCTACCAACATCATGATAGTCTAAGCATAAGTGAAGAACTCAAGCAAGGACAGACAAAAAAATTCAGCTAGATAACTTTTGAATTGAAAAAATTATCCCTTAAGAGAAGATAGTTGAAATCACCAAAGATGACCGAGGATGTGGTCATGGAGTGCAAAAGAAACTAAAAAAAAGTAAAATACTTGCAAGTTATAGAATGGCAAATGAGTTCCTTCAAAAGAAGGGAAAAACAAACACAATGACGAATGATGAAAGGGTGTTGCACCCAAGAAATTGAATTCATGGGAAACAATATATAAGTTAAGAGGTTTCTCCCTTCCTCTCCCTCCCACTATTTAAACATGATTGCTAAGTAATATCATGTTACAGTTTAGTCTGATCACCTGATAAGTGGAAGCAAATGATCGAAGTGAGTATCAAACACAAATCGCACCACAGAAGCATGCAAGTTCATCACAGTGACATCTAAGCACACTACTTAAGTGGTTGAATTTAATTTTCTCCAGACAATCATGTTGGTACAATGTCAAATACATGCCAAAAAGTTTTGATGATATTGAACTCAATTAGTTTACTGAGATCATCAGAGGACAATGCAAAAAAGAAATAATCTTTATAGCCCGAGGTATACTGACTGGAAATGCTTAAAGGCAGTATGATAAGTGATCGTAAGACCAGGTCGGGAGCAAGAGAGAAGAAAATGGGCTATCCAAAAAGAACATGTGAAATTATGGTATCCCCTTTTTTACACACATGGCTATGTAAAATAATAGATTGCAATACAGGATCTATATGATATGCTGGGTACATGAGGTTTAAATATCATATGAAGAAGCACAGCTATATGCTAAACCCAAGGGTTATACAATCAAGTAACAGAAAATACTAAGGCTGTTAGGAATTGCCCAAGCAAAACTGGGCCTGCAAAACAACATGGGATGAGAGTCTATTCCCTAGTGAAGCTGAGTTAAAACCAAATAACAGAGAACAAGTATTACATATTTTTTGTTTTAATTAAATGGAGGACAGATACCGGGAATCTGGCTATAAGACTTCATGTTTATTTCTAATAAGCCTTTGAACAAACTGCCACATGCTACAGCTACTAAGGTAATTTTCTCCATTCTCCCTCTTGTAGCTCCTGGGTTAAATTATCTAAAACTCGCATGTTTAATGCAGCTTTCCAATGTGACACAATCATCCGGATAATGCAATATGAACCCTTAACATGTGCCACATTGTTATGTCCCCTTCAGTTCAGTGCCAATGCATCTTTGGCCTTGGGGAGCTACAATTGGGATAGGGTTGACTTTCATATGCCTGCAGCCTCCCAAAATAAGTTACATTTTCCTTAGCAACCTTCCGTAAGAATGATGTCTAATTTGAATGGTTTATGAATTATATATAGTATTGGTTGGTTACAACTCGCCTGCAGTGATGAAAAGAGATGGCTGTAAAAAATGTTAGAGATTTGAGCAGAGGAAGCTGATGTTTCTTCAAAACAAATTTGAACGGATGACAAAGCCCCTCCTTCATGAAGCATATGTAGGGGTGTCAATTGGGTAGGTCAGCCCCTGGCCCAATCCAGCCCAGCCCATATTATATTAAATTGGGTTGACCCAAATTATCTAAACTGGGTTGAGTTAAATTTGGATTGGCATTAGTCAACGTTGGGCTGAAATTGGGCTGGCCCAATTTAACATATTGATTTTTACATTAATTCATATAAAAATTAAAATACTTCTAACCAACTATCTACAAATAGGACCAGCCCAGCCCAACCAAATCCGGCCCACCCAAATTCATTATTTTGAATTTGGGCTGCTGAATTTGGGACGGGCTGATGCTGGGATATTTTGAGTTTGTGTTTAACCCAAATTACGACATAACCTGGTCCAAGCCGCCCAAATTACATCCCTAACCACATGCATCATTAGAGTGTTACAAAATTTCACTTTTTCTTCAATAATGGTTATTTTAAAACAGCTGTACCCCATTTTCTATTGTATCAAAGTCAAACTTTGGATAAGGCACAAAAATGGAGAAACAACATTAGAGGCAATTTGCCCCCAACTAAATAGCACACAAACAACTCTAACATTTTGAATGTTGGGCCTTGTAGATGTGCTTGTTAACAAAATGCATCTCTTCTGTGTATCTTATATGAAGATCGAAATTCCAGAAGATGAGATGAGTTAGATATGTTCATGATAGTGCTTAAAAAGACACCTGATGTGCCATCATTTCTGGACCTAGCTAGGAAGACATATGCTAAAAAAGATCCATATGCAGGAACAAGTTAGTAGTCTAATGTATCGGCTATATTTACAAAGAAGATTCTCAAATAGACAGATAAAAATTGATAAATTGGAAACACAACTCAAAAAATCAGCAGTCTCTTTTGTACCTATGCAGAGTTCACCATTGGAACCTATATAAGTCTCTTAATATTAGATGCATGAGACCTGTTTAATTAGTTAAATGGCAAGTACAGACATCCTTGTCTACTTTCATAGAGTATCTTGGTGACTCTGATACTCACCCGCCATTGCCCAAGACAATCCCATAGTGCTGCAAACTCAGCAGGCCCTAGAAAAATAAAATGGAGCTCAGTAACAGAAGAATACGGGCAAAGAATGAGAGAGGATAAAAGGCAATAATGTAAGAAAATGACAATTTGCAAGATGATTCACAACCATTCTTTTTTCTAAGACAGTCATAACATTCTCAAACTAATAAATAGTATATCAACCGAGTCTAAACATACCGAAAATTTTATTTCTGACAATGCCGGGTGGGCAGTGCCAAGAGGCTTCCACCACCATGGGGTCTGGGAAAGGTCAACTGTAAACAGCCTTATGCTTACTTTTTGTAGAAAGATTGTTTCCGGTTTTGAACTCATGACCTACAGGTCATAATGGCGTAAACTTACAATCGCACCAAGGCAAGACAATGCCCGGTGGTGGTGGACGTACGGCCTAAATTAAAATGATTTGGCTTGTTGTCTAGTTGCAAGGTAGATTCCAACTAGCAAAAGCTTAGAATGCATACACATGCATAAGAGTTTTAGGCAACAAGCAGTTCCGTTGAACTATTCCATTCTGCCTGTGGATTCAGTGAATTATTATAACCAACAACCCAACATCCAATGTCAAATTGTTTCCAAACTAAAGTTGAATTTTAAAAACTTGTTTTTAGAAAGTGGATTGTACTACAAATTTCAAATACTGCCAGTCACAAATCGTTGTAGCGGCAGACAAATAAACATTGCCAGCTGGCAATGCATCACATCAATTCAAAGGATACAACAGAAAGGTACTCAATTATGTTTTCAACTTGAAATCCAAAGTTCGAAAGGGCTAAAAAAACCAAAAGCAAATATAATTTTCTGTTTTCAGAAACTCCGAAACAACAAAAGACACACCGCAAGTTCCAGGGGATGGCATGCCGCAGCTACTCACCGATCTTGGAAGGGTTGTTAGGGTTCTTGAAGAGGAACATGAGCAGCCGGATCGTCCGGAGGCTAAACTTTTGGTACCCCGTCGAGAGCGCGGTCTGCAGCTCCATCTCGTCTATGGAGCCGCTCCGGTCCCTGTCCACGGCCTGGAAGCTCTGGATGATCCAAGGATGCGTCCCCGGCGGGAAATAGACACCGGGCCCCACCCCAGGGTAAGCGCTGTAGCCGTACGGCGCCGCGCTCGAGGAGGAAGTGGGCGGAGGCGGGGCGGCCGCCTGGCTGTACCCGTAGCCCGCCGACGACGACGAGGAAGCAGGTTGGGGCATCTGCCCTCCCGAGGACGACGACGAGTGCTGCTGCTGCTGCGCCAGGGAGAGGGGAGGGGCCGTGGGCGCGTAGGCCTGCGACGAGTACCTGTTGAAGGCGTCCATCGGCGAAGGCGACGGCGCCGATCGTGCAGATGTTGGGAAAGAAGGAGAGATCAGGAGATCTGATACTGCTAGGGTTCGAGAGGCTAGCTGGGGTTTCTGAGGAAGAAGACGGGGAGCTCCGGCTTCTGTGAGCGCTCAAGGGACCAGCAAGGCGTGTACGTCCCTTCCTCTTCTGGAGCGCCCGGTTTCAAATGGCGGTTCCGTTGGAGGCTTCGCCGTCGCAGGGCACGACGACGTGGCGTAAGAAGCAAGCGCCTCTGAAGAGGGGAAATCCAACCAATGCCGGCTCGCCGCGCAGCTCCCCGTGCCCGAAATGACGTCGACCTTAGTGTGGATTTGGTGGATGATGACGTCGCCACTCTAAACCTGGGAAGCGGGTCGTGTATGTAGACCGTGTGAGCCACAAAGTCGACAACGAGTCGAATGGGTGACGGCTTATTTTTGACCCCATCGGTCTGTGCAAGTGTGCAGTTTTAATGTTTCTCCATCAGCAGGATTAGCCGGGGCAGGCACCAACTTTCTTGCGCTGCAAACGAACTAATACGTTGTGCCAACAGCTTGTAAGATTACTTGACAGCATGTTTACTAAGTTACATTAATAAATTTGAATAAAAGTTTGAATTCAATTTATTAAATGAATGAAACTTGAACATAAGCGAGTTAGTGAATAAACTTATTTAAGTATTCAGTAAGAATTCGTTTAAGTACTTGTTTAATTATTATGTCTAAGAATACATTTAGTTAATAAGATATTTAATGTATTGTAAAATATTTTATTGGATAACTACAGGTGCAAATAACTTAGTATTTATCATAGTTTAGTTTAAATTTATAAATTTTAAATTTTAAAAATTTAGATTAAATCTATCATGAATTTATTGTGCTCGTGAGTTGCACAATACTTGACTCGAGTTCGTTTAATATTTAAACCAGTCAACTTTGAATTATAATAGGTATTGGACTCAAATTTAAACTTGATTAAAACTAATCGAATTAAACTTGAATAGGGTAAAATTTGACTTGACTCAAGCTTATTTGCACCCCTATTAATAAGACTTACCTTACTAATGTAAATTTCCAACCTCAACTTGGCCTCCACCGGCTACCTCAATTTGACTAGCCTTGTCGGCGGATGCCACTGTGACACTAGTCTCTACATATATCAAGATCTAGTGAACAAGGTCATGAATTAAGGGACAAGTCTAACACAATTCGTCGATTGGATGTGAAAATTTAACACAAAAAAGGATTAAGATTACTTATAAGTAGATTCGAATAGATTGAAAATAGATCAAAGTTAATATTTGATTATATAAGTTACATATTTTGTTTTCCAACATGATTAACCTCAGATATCAGCAACTATATAACTTTAATAATATAAATATTATCAAAATTAGTTAATTAAAATGAATTTATATGGTATTCATATACATGGTTATATTATGCAAGTAAAGAAAAGGTTAAAATAGATTTACTTACTTTGAAATGAGTTGAACAAGGATTACTTATTATGACATAAATCATTCTTTTTTTTGATAGTGTAGCTCAGCAACCTAGCAAGGAGTCTCCTGTCTCCCTTCCGCAAATCATAGGACAGAGCAGGAGCTGTTCCACATTTTTTAAGTTATATATCTTAATTGCAAATGCCATCTCGTCCCGAACCGCCCTATGAGGGAGTTGGTTCACCACTTGTCTCCTATTTAGGAGGTGACATGTTCGAATCTGGTTGGAGTTTAACACTTCTTTAGTCATGTAGCCTTAGGTGCTGTTGGAATATTTATCTTCTGATCCGTGGGATTTCTTTTCCGAAAAATCAGTTCGATCTAGAATCCTCACCTAATTAGGTGGAACTTTTGACTGTTTTGAAATTAACTCTAAAATATTTGGAGGATATCTCGGATTCTACTTGGTTGAAGTTCTGGTCGCTTGTAAATCCTCGTAGTCATAGCCTCTGAGCCACCCTTCAAAAAAGAGAAAAGAAAAAATGCCATCTCGTCCCTTTATCTGGACTGTTTCTTTGGTTCACTTGCAATGCATACTGATGAGGCAGAATCCGATTCGACCCATTAAAACAAGCCCAAGCCCAGTTCAGCCCAGCAGCAGCAGTGGAAGGCTTTCAGGAAGCCTTCGGCCCATCAGCGGCCCAACAGCCTTCGGCCCATAAGCGGCACAGTAGCCCTCGGCCCAGCAGGCTTTGGCCCATCAGCGGCCCAGCAGCCTTCGGCCCATCAGCGGCACAGTAGTCCTCGGCCCAGCAGGCTTCGGCCCATCAGCGGCACAGTAGTTCTCGGCCCAGCAGGCTTCGGCCCATCAGCGGCCCAACCCCCTTCGGCCCGATAGCCGTGTCCGGCCCACTCCGGTGGAGGACTAAGCACTATGGCGGTTTACCAATAAGCCCAGAACATAGTCCTATATCGGCTATCACCGTTAACCATCCGCTATCCTCCGCTATAAATACCCTGCGATTTATTGCCCAAGGTATGTCTCCGAGACCCTCAAGGACTATAGTCTAAAAAGCATTAAAGCTATTCTTTGCCTTCTGAATCGAATCATCTTTAAGAGCTAACTTGACCGTCGGAGGGGGTTCTTTAGGGCCGAAACCCGGGACTCCTGCTGACCGGTTTCTTCTTCTTTCCCTCCTGCAGGAGTTCGGTTCGAATCATCGCCGACCTCCCCGAGTCGGTCTCGGCCGCCGACCTCGGATTTCTCTCTCCGGTCTCGACGCCTTGCGCTGGCTGCCTCCCCGACTGAAGGAGTCTCAGCCCCACCGTCCGAAGGCAAGCCAACGTCCGAACGAGCGACCCTCGGCCTCGGATCCTCAACCCCGCCTTTGCGACCGCCGCCTTCCGAATCCCCGCCGGGCCTCTTGCACCGATCCAACCCAGCTCCAGATCCATAACTTCGGATTCCAGCTTCGGAATCCGGTCGTGATAGCTTCGGCTACATCACGTGGCGCCGTCTGTGGGAAACAAACAAACAAGTCATGTCTCAACGACCTATAACCCGACGATCCGGTCAGAGAGAAGCAGAGATACGAGAGGCCTCCGCGCAGCCCCCTCATTCTGAAGGCGCCCCGTCTGCTCCTCCACAAAGTGCGGCTCTGTCTGTCATACTAGAGTCCCTCGCTATTAAAGACAACCGGGTGGAGGAGCTCCAGCAGCAAATGGCAACGCTGGCCGCCACCGTGACTTCTCTGGCGCTCCTGCCAGACGTAGTATCTGCCATCATCCAGCACATAGGGGTACTGAGCCAGCTCCCCCGCCAGGCACCACCTCCTCTCTTTTGCCCTATTCGAAACGAGAGATTTCGGCCAACGTCTCCGCACGTCTTTTTCGACGAAGCCGTTACGGTGAACAGCGAGCCCTCGGCATCGCCTGCCCTTCTAGCGACTCGACCTCAACTTACGAATCAAGAACCTTCACGCATGCGATATCGAAAGGAAAGGGACCGAGGCAAGCGACGGGATCCCCAGCCGCGGCACCTACTGTTACCTGCTCCCCCTTCCCAAATGCTTAAGGAGATGAAGCATATGCTCCGGCAGCCTCAGCGTCTCAAAACTGATCCTCGCCGAAGGGACCCTAGCAGATATTGTGAATACCATCAGGAAACCGGCCATTCGACTGACGAATGTCGGCACCTTCGGGAGGAGATAGATCGCCTCATCAGGGGGGGGCCAACTGCCAACATATCGGTGAAGACAGCCTCGACAGGGGCGTAACTGGAAGCTCTTGTAGCAGCAAAGCAACGTCCGCCCCCGGACAAGGAAATCTCGTCTCAGCCGAAAACGTGCTTCGAAGATGAGCAAAGGGGGTGATAAGGGAGGTAGTCCAACAAGGGGCCTATCGATTGGAAACCCCTTTAGGCGAACCTCTCCATCATACCTAGAACATGGAGCGCCTTCGGCACTGCTTCCTGTAAATTATTTCCCTCGGAGATCAGCCAGCACACATGAATAAAATTTTTTCTGTTCGAAAATTTCATGTTCGGTTTGGTTTTTCTAAGCCCGCAAGTACCCTGGTCCGAGGATGGCTTCGGCCATGTATACCGTATCGGGAAGCGGCAAGGTATATTTTTAAGTCCGCAAATAATCCGAAACCGGAAGTGGCTTCAGCCATGCAAACCGTATCGGGAAGCGGTATGGTTTTTCTAAGCCCGCAGGTACCCTGATCCGAGGATGGCTTCGACCATGTATACCGGATCGGGAAGCGGCAAGGTATATTTTTAAGTCCGCAAATAATCCGAAACCGAGAGTGGCTTCGGCCATGCAAACCGTATCGGGAAGCGGCATGGTTTTTCTAAGCCCGCAGGTACCCTGATCCGAGGATGGCTTCGGCCATGCAAACCGGATCGGGAAGCGGCAAGGTATATTTTTAAGCCCGCAAATAACCCGAAACCGGGAGTGGCTTCGGCCATGCAAACCGTATCGGGAAGCGGCATGGTTTTTCTAAGCCCGCAGGTACCCTGGTCCGAGGATGGCTTCGGCCATGTATACCGGATCGGAAAGCGGCAAGGTATATTTTTAAGCCCGCAAATAACCCGAAACCGGGAGTGGCTTCGGCCATGCAAACCGTATCGGGAAGCGGCATGATTTTTCTAAACCCGCAGGTACCCTGGTCCGAGGATGGCTTCGGCCATGCAAACCGGATCGGGAAGCGGCAAGGTATATTTTTAAGTCCGTGTAAACCGTATCGGGAGTCGCTTCGGCCATGCAAACCGTATCGGGAGCGGCATGGTATTCTAAGTCCGTGTAAACCGTACCGGGAGTGGCTTCGGCCATGCAAACCGTATCGGGAGCGGCATGGTATTTTTAAGCCCGCAAATAACCCGAAACCGGGAGTGGCTTCGGCCATGCAAACCGTATCGGGAAGTGGCATGGTTTTTCTAAACTCGCAGGTACCCTGGTCCGAGGATGGCTTCGGCCATGCAAACCGGATCGGGAAGCGGCATGGTATTCTAAGTCCGTGTAAACCGTACCGGGAGTGGCTTCGGCCATGCAAACCGTATCGGGAGCGGCATGGTATTCTTAAGTCCGTATAAACCCGGCCGGGAGTGGCTTCGGCCACGCAGACCGCGTCGGGGGCGGCAAGATGTCCCCTCAGATCATATCAACCACGTTAGTAAAGGCCCCGATCGTATACTATCGGTGGCAATATTTTATCAACTTCCTATCCGAACCTACATCGGGTCTCGGCCTTGTGAGCTGCAGCAAAAACGACAGGATCTCGGATTTCTGAAAAACCAGATTCGGTCGATCATGCACAAACACCAAGGTAAAGCCAAAAACACTTCTTGTATTCACAATGAAGTACAAAACCGGCCTTCCACCTAGCCGCAGGCTTACATAAGAAGAAAAATAAAAATCGGGGCAGGCCCCCGCGCTAGTTCTCGGCGATCCCCTCCACTTCAACTGGGCTTCGGCCAGGAGATGGGGAGGGAGAATCGACTACCTGCACGGCCTCAGAGGGGGTAGCTTCGACAGGGGCCTCCTCGACCGGAACGACCTCGTCGTCTTCCGCCAAGGCCGGAGCCCTCTCGGCCGAGAGCCCCTTCCACCAGGATAGGAGTTCCTCGCCTTCCTCGTCCGTCGGCAGAGCGATCCCGGTGAAGTCCACATCTGGACAAGCCTTCTGGGCGGCGGCTAGCCCGATGTAGAAGACCGAGGAGGCCGCTAGGAGCTGGGCCTGGACTATCTCCTCGGCATAGTCCGGGCCGGCCTTGTAGTCGGCCACGGCCGAATCCACCGCCTCCTCCAGCTCCTGTTTCAGAGCCGACATCTCCTCGGCATGGCGACAGTTTTCCGAAGCCTGCCGGGCGTCCTTGTCCTGGATCTGGGCCTTAAGGGCCCGGTTCTCAGCCTGGGCCGCAGCAAGCTCCCGCTCGGCCTTCTCCTTCTCCCGCTCGGCCTTCGTCTTGGCCTCGGAAGAAGCTCGGGCCTCTGCTGCCCGCATCCGGGTGTTCGTGGCTACGAGCCCGTCGACGATGGGCTCAATATCACGCCCCGCTGAAGGGCCCTCGCCTGAACCTGCCGAGGCCGACGCTCTCTCGGCCTCCAGGAGTTGATCCCGGAGGAGCTCCTGATGACGAATCAGGACGCCGCCCGAGACCGCAGCCTGCGGCCGAAAGAAGATAAGGGTCAGCAAACTCAAAATGAGCTAAAGAAATGCTAGATCGGAGCATACTAAGAAGCTCCTTACCTGGATCGCCAGTCGGGCGCTGATCATCGCCAGGTCGGTGATCGAGTGATCCTTCAGCTCCTCCAGAGCTGAAGGGAGAGCGAGGCCACGGACCAGACGCAGGCACGTCTGTGAATCCTCTATGCTCTCATCTCTGTAGACCCCCAGCTCGGGGACCCACAGCTCTTGCTCTTGCGCGTGAGGCGCCTGCGACCCGGCGCCTTCGTGCTCTGCCCCCGCCATTGCGGCCGGAGGAGAGTCGCCCCTCGGCGCCTCGGGGGACGCCAGCCTTGCAGCCCTTCGGGCCCTGGCGGTTCTCCTAACCAAGGGGGCGGGCTCTTCCTCTTCGGGCTCCTCCGCCCGGGGCCGCTTCGACAATCGAACGCCCCTTCGGGCGGCCGACTTAGTTTTCCGCTCCCTCTCGAGAGCGGCGGCGGCAGCACGGCCCTCGGAGGAGGCCGCGGTCATCGTAACCCCGGCTCGGGCCCTCGGGGCCACTGTGCCTCGTCCAGATCCGCCTGCCGCCTGCAAGGGTGATGGCTGACCTCGGCCGCGTTGCTGGGCTATCCGGCTCAGAAGGCCCTGGATCCCAGATATCGCTGCGAACAAGAGAAGTGTTAGAAACAAATAACACAACAGCTGCAATTCAAAACCGACTTACCCTCGGCCGGAGCTTCGACAACCTCGCCGGCCGCTTCAGCAACCTCGGCGGCCGGAGGAGCTTCGGCCGGAGGAGCGGCCCCAGCGTTTCCTTCGCTATCCCGCGGAGCCTCCCCGGGAGGAAGGTAGGGGAAGGCCCGCTCCGGATCACACCTCGGGTCCGGCCATACCCCGGCACCCACAAACAGCTCCGGCTTGCTGAAGAGCCCCCAGATATCATACGGAGCCGCGGCCTCGATGTGGCCCACGAGGGTGCTCTGGATGGAATTCAGGATGGGAGGATCGGAAAGGCCTGCGGCCAGCGGTGCCCATTCGGTAGGAAAGGGCCACACGCTCTTCTCGTTCTCCGGCAGAGAAACGAAGATAAAATTCCTCTTCCAGCCGTGAATGGACAAGGGCTTCCCGGAAAAAATGCTTCGGCCGATACGAGGGACGAAGCAATACCACTCGGATCTCCCCTGCCTTTGGATTTTGAAGAGGTAGCGGAAAATGTTGACCGAGGGAACAGTTTGCATGCGGGCGAACATAGCCAAGAAGGCATAGACTGTGCGCCAAGAATTGGGGAAGAATTGGGACGGGGCCAGCCCATAGAAACAAAGGAGGTTGACGACGAAGGTAGAGAGAGGAAGACGAAAGCCCGCCCGGAAGCTTTCTTCATAGATAGAAAAAGTACCCGGGCGAGGAGTGTTGGCCCTGGTGGTGGAGCCAGGCCGATAGGGGGTCATCCACGAAGGAAGTTGATAATAAGAAGCGATATAGCTAACCGCTTCATCCGAAAGGGCGCAGGCTGCTTCCGAGGCAGTCTCGGGACGACGACGTCCCGAGGTGGAAGCCTGGCCCGGGGTATGAACCTCCTCGGACCCCTCGGCATCAGAGGCCTCGGCCTCTCCGGACATCGCAGAAGCGAGGGAGTCCAGAGTAAGAGGGGATGACATAGAAGACTTGGGGGAATGAGATGGAGTATACTCCTCGTCTGAAGGAGTAATCCCGCTCGAAGGAGAACTGCGGGGCATAAGGTCGCGGGGATGGAGAAAGGAGATTGAGGCTTACTCTCAAAAGGGAAAAGATCTCTCCTGGATCAAGCGCAGCCTCTCAAGCCACTAAACTCCACCAGCAAACGCCCCGAGAGATGGAAATCTTCCTGCGATGGCTGGCGAGCTCGGATGACGCCTTCAGAGGGCTAGCCTTTCGCCGGAGAGGAAGGGAAGCTCGGATGATCGCAGAGGGACGCAAGCGCGAAAGCAAGAAGAAGAACAGTGCTCTGCGAGGGGTTCCTATTTATAGGCATCATTCGAAGCCCTTCCCGCCGAAGCCGACGGCTGAGATCTTCCCCGTCGTCTCACCGCTCCTCTCGGATGCCCGCCACGTATACTGTCCTTCGGCAATGATGGTGGGCAGACTCCGGGAATTAAAACAGAACGATCAATGGCCGAAAGCGCTCCAACCCTTCGGCTGATCACTCGGATGCCCGCCACGTGTCCCGATCCGCGTGCCGGAGAAGGAAGCGGCAGCAATCCGAGCGGAACCTCGGGCAGAGAGCCGAGGCGATTCGCGACTCGCGAGCGGTCAGGATCTTTTTGTATTTTTGACGGGGCGACCGGATGCGCGACGCGTGTCCTGTGCTTTTTCGCGAGGCGACCGTTCTGAACGGGAAAAGCAACGCCCGTCCCGTCCATTTAATGAAGCCTGACACAAGTCGGGAGGCTCGGCCCTTCGCCCTCAGAGGCAAAGGCCTTCGTCGCCATCCCGAATGAAGACGAAGTAGCTGATTAACCCTCGGTCGACCGAGGGCACCCTCTTCTCAAGAAAAAGAACAGAAGGCTTCGGGTAAAACACCTGTTACGCTATTTCTCAACAAGCTTCGGGCTGTACTCTCGCCATCTCAAAACTAAGGAAGACAAGAGTGGAGGGCTATGTGATGAGGCAGAATCCGATTCGACCCATTAAAATAAGCCCAAGCCCAGTTCAGCCCAGCAACAGCAGTGGAAGGCTTTTAGGAAGCCTTCGGCCCATCAGCGGCCCAACAGCCTTCGGCCCATAAGCGGCACAGTAGCCCTCGGCCCAGTAGGCTTTGGCCCATCAGCGGCCCAGCAGCCTTCGGCCCATCAGCGGCACAGTAGCCCTCGGCCCAGCAGGCTTCGGCCCATCAGCGGCCCAACCCCCTTCGGCCAGATAGCCGTGTCCGGCCCACTCCGGTGGAGGACTAAGCACTATGGCGGTTTACCAATAAGCCCAGAACATAGTCCTATATCGGCTATCACCGTTAACCATCCGCTATCCTCCGCTATAAATACCCTGCGATTCATTGCCCAAGGTATGTCTCCGAGACCCTCAAGGACTATAGTCCAAAAAGCATTAAAGCTATTCTTTGCCTTCTGAATCGAATCATCTTCAGGAGCTAACTTGACCGTCGGAGGGGGTTCTTTAGGGCCGAAGCCTGAGACTTCTGCTGACCGGTTTCTTCTTCTTTCCCTCCTGCAGGAGTTCGGTTCGAATCATCGCCGATCTCCCCGAGTCGGTCTCGGCCGCCGACCTCGGATTTCTCTCTCCGGTCTC
Organism: Zantedeschia hybrid cultivar; assembly: GCA_030544215.1. Taxonomy (NCBI): domain Eukaryota; kingdom Viridiplantae; phylum Streptophyta; class Magnoliopsida; order Alismatales; family Araceae; genus Zantedeschia; species Zantedeschia hybrid cultivar. Next base: position 17,873,501 of record JARZZO010000014.1, on the reverse strand, counting down.
GACGCCTTGCGCCGGCTGCCTCCCCGACTGAAGGAGTCTCGGCCCCACCGTCCGAAGGCAAGCCAACGTCCGAACGAGCGACCCTCGACCTCGGATCCTCAACCCCGCCTTTGCGACCGCCGCCTTCCGGATCCCCGCCGGACCTCTTGCACCGATCCGACCCAGCTCCGGATCCATAACTTCGGATTCCAACTTCGGAATCCGGTCGTGATAGCTTCGGCTACATCACATACCATCCGTCAGCCTTCACTAATCCAACATAAACTTTAATCTGGGAGCCTCATCCTTCAACGCTTCTCAATATCATATATCTCCTAGATCTCCTTCCAAGGAGGTCTTAAGAATTTCTTCGTTAAACGTTAAAGCAAAAAGAATACGATGCCACTGCCTTTCTCATCGTCTGAATCCCTCAGCTTCCATGCCACTTCCCCGTTCTCACCTCTACGCAGCCCTCTTTACTTTTGCCGGGATTAATACATGTGGCACGTGTAATTCAATGGCCCAGATCGCACAAGGGTGTGTTTTTTTCTAGTGTTTAAATTATTTAATCAAAAATCAGATAGTATAAATACAAAGTTAGACTAGATCTCCAACATAGTAACTTAAAGAAAAAGAAAAAAAAAACTTTTTTCATTATTCCCTGTCCTTCGATCCAACAGATCGGATAACAATATTGATGTAGTACAATAAATATTACTCTTTTGAAGTCCAGGAAAGACTTAAGTCACGTAAAATAGATTCCTCTGGCTGCTATTTATTTCAAGATTGCTAGCCATCTAGAATCCTGGGCAATACTACATGGGCCAGCTCCTACTGGTCCATGCTAGTCTCCAAGCCAAACAATGGTAGTGGCCCACCAATGTTTCTACACCTGATGACGTCCACCCAATCCTTATCCCCGTTGCGTTGATGATGAGCCATTGGTTTAGCGTATGTTGTTTGGATCCACCACGGACGCATGGCCCGCCAAGAATCATGGCCCAAGCTGCAAATGGGAAATTTGGACCAGAGTCCGACAGGGCGTCGTGTGCATAGTGCTTTAAGAGAAACACTTGCTCCATCTCGCACCGCGCGAGCAGTTTGATCGAGCAGTTGCAAAAGTAGTAATTTTATTTTTTATTTAACAGTAGTAATTTTATTTTTTAGGTCGGCTACATAATGACGATACTTTTTGCACCGACCGATCTTTGATTGGACGGTTCAAAAAAATTTAAAAATAAAAAATCGAACCCAATAAACAGTGAAAAATCACGGTTCATTAGCTTGATTTTTGAACTTTCAATTTTTTTTTTAGTCCGTCTGATATGAGATTGGACTATGAACGTGTAAGACATGATGAGACCCATAAAAAAAATTAAAAAATTCAAAAAAGAAACTGCATCGCATGCGCTGTGATGTAGTCGAAGCTATCACGACCGGATTCCGAAGCTGGAATCCGAAGTTTGGATCCGAAGTTGGATCGGATCGGAGAAGAGGCCCGACGGGGATCCGGAACGCGGTGAAGGCGGAGACGAGGCCGAAGATCCGAAGCTGAGGGTCGTCCGGTTGGATGTGGGCTAGCTTGCGAAAGGCGCGGCCGAAGCTCCTCCGGTTGAGGGACAACTGGTGCGGGACGGAGCCGAGGCACCTTCAGGCGAGGAGAACCAGCCAACGAATGGCGTCGAGACCGGAGGAAGAAGCCCGAGGTCGGTGGCCGAGACCGACTCGGAGAGGTCGGCGAAGATTCAAACCGAACCCATGCAGGAGGGAAAGAAGAAGAAAAACCAGTCAGTAGAAGTCCCGGGCTTCGGCCCTTAGGAATCCCCTCCAACGGTTAAGTTAGCTTCTGAAGATGATTATATTCAGAAGTCAAAGAGGTGGAAGAAGCAGCTTTAATGTTTTTTGGACTGTAGTCCTTAAGGGTCACGAAGACATACATTTAGTAACAAATAACCGGGTATTTATAGCGGAGAATAGAGGATGCTTAACTGTGGCAGCCGATATAGGACTATGTTCTGGGTTTATTGGTAAACCGCCATAGTACCTAATCCTCCTACCGGAGTGGACCGGATACGGCTATTGGGCCGAAGAGGGTTGGGCTGCTGACGGGCCAGATGTCGCTTAGTGGACTGAAGCCTGCTGGGCCGAGGGACTGCTGAGCTGCTAACGAGCCGAAGGCTATCGGGCCGCTAATGGGCCGAAGGTTGCTGGGCCGCGGACGGGCCGAGGACCACTGGACTGTTTACTGGGCCAAGGGCCGCTGGACCGCTAACGGGTCGAAGGCTGCCAGAAGACTTCTTACTGCTGCTGTTAGACTGATCTGTGTTGGGCCTGTTTTAATGGGCCGAATCGGATTCTGCCTCATCATGCTGCATCAAGTATTTCTCATGCTTTAAACGTGAGGGCACGTCACTGGAAATTTGGGCAGTGTTTGCTACAAATTCTAAGTAGACATATTTTTAGATTTTTACTTAGTTATTTTAAAAAATAGATTTTAAAGTTATTTATATACTATTTTAGTTGTTAAAAAAGATCAAATGCACCCTGGTCAACTCATTGACCTTCCGCAAAGTTAGAAAAAGAATGAGCACTTGGGGGTGCACGCATGATGATGACGCGTGGCCTGCTTGTTTGCATGCCCTTGGGTGCACCTTTCTTTTAGGTATTACTTTTTTTTTTTTTTCTGGCAAGGCCTGTACAACTATATACAAGCGACTGGGGTTCAATCAGAATCCGAGATTTTCTCCATAGTTGGAGATAATTCTGGCTGGGTCGAGGGGTCCGCCTAATTAGGTGATAATTCTAGGTCCGTCTGATTTCTGGAGAAGTAATCTCATAGACCAGGAGATAAATATCTCAACAGCACTGGGGCCATATGGCTGCGGGTTTTTTAGGTCCAACCAGAAATCGAACCTGCAACCTCCCTTTTGCAAAGGAGGTGGATGAACCAACTGCACTATGCAGTTGGTTCTTTTCTTTTAGGTACTACTACCGTCCAATGTTGATGTCCTGAATCCATAGTTTCCGACTCTTTAGTTGTTTTTTTTAGCTTTGCAAATTAGAATATCCTAAGTTGGGATAAAAAGATAGTGTGGAGAAGACTTGGCTTTTTATGATTACTTAAAAGTATTTATAACTATTTTCATTCATTTTTTTTCTAAAAAAATGACTTTTAACTAAAAAAGTGGGCCAAACATGCTTTTAAAATGGCCTCAAAAGCCTCTTGCAGATTTTCTGTCCAGACCAGCATATCACATATGGCTTTTATAGGGTATGGCTGTGAACAGCTTTAGGTATAAGTCACTTTTGGTTCCTATTTCCAATATGAAAAATATTGGTTAGGAGTAAGTAGGGAGTTAAATTGGGCGGGTTAGACTGGATTATGTGATAATTTGGATCTAATCAAAATTCAAAATAGCCCAGTTCAATTTTAGTCCAACCCAAATTTAAACAAATTCAATCCCAATTCAATAGTAAGTGGGTTGGACTGGTTTGAATTGGGCTGGCCCTGTTTATAATGGTTTGTTAGAAGTGTTTTACTTTTTATATGAATTATTGTAAAAGTCAATAGATTACAGTGGGCCAGTCCGTTTTCAACCTAACCCAGTCCAAATTTAACTAATGTCAACCTAAATTTAGTCAAACCCAATTTGTATAATTTGGGCCAACCTAATTTTCTTTAATATGGGTTAGGTTAGGCTAGGCTACGGGTTGGCTGGCCCAATTGACACCACTAGGAGTAGGTCTAACAAAACTTGGATAGTTGGACAATGCAATATTTCCATCACAAACTAAAATTTTCTCCTAATTTAGAAAGCTCCATTTTTATATTTTTAAGATGTGACATAAAATACCATAAAATGTTATATTTTGTGTCTCACGGAAATGGAAATGCAGTGTTTTATATCATTTTACAACTTCTTACAGTGTTATATGCAAATTAAACAACACTTGAAAGCTAAAAATCACATAACTAATTTATTAAAAAAAAAAAAAAAGCTTGCTATTGGAAACTATACCCTTATGAAGTTAACAAGTGTTTTATTGAGGTTAGACATACCTGCTTTTGTCCAAGTAGCTCTCGTCATTAATTTAACCTGGGGTTCGCACGAAAGCACAACAATGGAATGCAGAAGAAATAGTGTGAAGTTACTTCCATCCAATGCTAGATCTTTTTGACACCCTGTGGACATAGATTTTAGATGATGAAGGTCGATGTTGTAATCGCCTTGGATAATCTCCAAGGTTGGAAGGGATTCTTAGCTTAATTTACAGAAATTTCCTTTCTTTTAGATTAAAGACCAATCCATTAATAAGAATATAATTTCTTCTTCTTCTTTTTCTAATGGTTAGAATATACTGAGAAGCATTTATAAACAATCGCCTTTAAGTTATGTACCAAACTTTATTAGGTCTTCTGCAGCCTAGCGCCTTACGTGGGCTGGTGGGCTTTACAGTTAGTGGGTTAACCTACTTATACTTGCTGCAACGCCGCTTCAGTTGCACTGTGGGGCAATGCAGCAAGTATAATGTTTTTATTTTTGAATTTTTTTAGGTCATAGCTCCATGCCCCACATGTCATACAGGTCAATCTTCAATCACATGACTTAAAAGATTTAAAAAAAAATCAAAGGACACTATTGAGTTCGGTTCATTAAAGTTTTTTTTTCCTGTTCATTAAGGCTCATCGTTGGTTCCAATAATTTTGAATTTTCGTTAATAAAATATTCAGTCAGGTGCATGCATAGCTGGTTGTCATGTTATTTAATACACATTAAAATATTATAAATCTTTTATTTGAAAATCATCTGTTCCAACAATTCTGATTTTTCAGTTACGACGATTGTATTGAAAAGAACAAAAACCAAAAACTAAATATAAAGATACTTGACTTTGATGACAAAAATATATTTAAAAATAATATTTATAATATTTTACATCATCTTACTACATGTAATCATTTAGATCTCATTCTCTAGATCATAATGTGTTTCCAATCACAATGACTAATTAAAGTTGCCTAAAAGACTACGATGAGTTACAGACGTCAACACTACATGGAGGGTGATGAGTCCACATAACCTCAAAGGTGCACGAGCTCGGAATTTTGGAAAATCTGCTACACCAATAGGCTACAGCTAGACATTAGACGTGCTAATGACAAGGACCCATCTAAACCAGGAGTGGGCTGGCGGAAATAGCACCAGGGATTTGGGCAAAAATTTCAATAGTTCAAGTCGACACTAGTCGATTCGGTATGGCAAATCATACGTGTAAAACTAGAGAGAATCACATTTCAAAGTTTCTCTCGGATTTAAGATTTTGGGCATCTTTTATAGGAGCAAAGTTACAAAATGCAATGGTTGGACTGCCGCGTTCTCTAGACATCTCCTATGAGAATACTCTCCAGTGTCCACGTCAAATAACTTGAGGGCTAAAAAACATGGGAAGAAATCAACCACTGGTACCTTCCTGATCCTTAAAATTCCTACTTGCCGCATTCGTACCGTCCTTTTAGATATATGCACTGGGTTATCATGACCTTATATTAGGAATCAGAGTTGACTATGCACAAAATCTGAGGTTAATGGGAGAGGGAGTATTTACCTATAGTCCAATAACATGAGAGCCTAATGTACCTTCCGTTTCGTCAAAAGCATTTGAAAAGACTTGGACCTATTTAGTAGAAAGATTTATAAATTTCTATTTTTATAAAGCCGAAGAAGGTAAGACTTAATTTCTGTTTTTATATAATCAACTAACCTGAGACTTAAATGCGAGACCTCTTATATAAGAAAGATTCTCATACTATTGAGCCAAGACCTCTATCCCTAGTTACGTTACAATATATTATACGTCAAATATGTATCTTCAAAAGACAATAATGGAGAGAGACCTACTATGCATCTTCAAAGAACAATATTTGTTACGTTACATGCAGTGACAAGTTGTATTGTGCGTAATGCAGCATCGGATGACACGAGTATGCGTTCTCTCTTTTTTTTCTTGCATCTATATTAGATGGTACAAATATTTTTTAAAAAAAAACTATACGGCTCATTCCGACAGTGTAATCACACACGATACAGTAAATCTTAGTCATCTTCAAAAAATAATAATGGAGAGAGAGCCACTATCCCTGACGGCTTGGAACAACCATAGGAAAAGGCCACAAACCCAGGGACCTTTTCTTTTGGGGGGCTCTAACCTAGTGCTAGAAGCTTTCTCCTATCCCTCAGCCCACCAGGCCATACCCAGGGACCTGCACCAAGGTCTTCTCCCCCTTTTTGGTGCAAGGCGTTCGGTCATCGGCCCCTCTATATTTTGGCCTCCGAAGGCAGGTGGTGGGCCAGCGAGGCCAAAAGTAACGAAGCCAAATCTGCACAAAAAAGTCGCAGTCAACAGATAGTGGGTGGAGAAGGGACGCCACGGAAACGCCAGTTCATACACGTCACCCACTTTTTGACGCCCTTCTACGAACGAAGAGAAGGTGCCAACAACCGGTACAGGAGAACAGGAGCGTTCACCGGCACCGCGACGCTGACCCCGAAACGAACACCCAACCAAATTTAATTTCAAACTGCTACATCTAAAGTCGCACCGTCGCCAATCTCCCGAAGCACATCTTCTTCCCAGATTACATCGAAAAGCTGAACAACTTAATTAATTTTACCAACACGCCAAGCCAACTCTGACCACACCACACATTCCATTCCTGCATGTCCCGACGATATTTACAAGACCAAACTCTCCAAAAATCACAAACCTAAGGGAGAAATCGAAGCAAGTAACGCCTATCACAGTGTGTGAGAGAGAGAGAGAGAGAGACAGATGGTGTACACTGGCGATGGCGGCAGGGGAAACGTGAGGGCCTTCGCGTCCTCTGCTTCAGACCGAGGCGGGGCCGGTGCTCTCCCAGTCCCGATCGCAGTCGAGGTCCTCCAGCAACCCTACGGACCGCCGCCCCAGGATCCCTCCAACTTGCTGCTTCGCCGGCAACGGCCCCGACTGCGTTATGTGTTCTACCTCTGGCTCCAGCTCTCCGCCCCAAGACACCGGCCTCCTCCCCGAAGCGAACCGCTTCATCTCGCCGAGCCCCGGCGCCGCATCCCCTGCTTCTTCTGATCTGGAACCAACCGACGGCGTGATCTTGATCTTGGTCGTCGACGTTGTAGTTCGAGATGACGGGAGGTCGTCCTCGTCAACGACAGCCGATTGTCTACCCTGCCCGCAACAGGATACCCCAAAGATCGCCGCCAAGAATCCGCTCTTCCGACTTCCACGAGCCGTCGACGACGCCGCTACGGAAGACGATTCGCGAGACACGTCCGATGGACCCTTGCAGCAGGCCTTCCGGTACCGGCTCCGGTCCCGATCGGAAAGCACCCTCCCGATGCAGGAGACTTTGGGCGAGGTCGGCTCCGACTCCGGAACCGCCGACTTGCCGCGCTGCGGTGCGGCGCCCACTTTCTTGGGGAAGATCCGGACGTTGGCGGCGTGCCGTCGGGCGCTCCGGCCGAGGTACCCCGAGTGCTGTATCTTGTTTGGGAGGCCGATGATGGGGGCCTTGGGCTTGGCGGAGTAACGCTGAGAGCTCGATTGGAGCTTGACGGTGGGGTTGGGATTGTTGTGGTGGTGCTGCGACTTTGGGTTGGTGATCTCCTTGGTGGAATCGTCTCGTTCGTAGAAGGCAGCGGCGTTGCGGTCGACCCAGTCGATCTCCGCCTCAGCGGGTAACCGGAAGGACTCCGGGGGCAGGTCCGGTTCGTCCGGCGGGGGAGGAGGGGGAAGAGGGTGCTCCCGCCCACCGGCGGGGTCCGGCAGGGTAGTCTCACACACGATCTTGGCGTCGCCGCCGCCGCCACACACCAGGGTCTCCAGGTCGACTACCTGTGGCATCCTATGGTTGTCCAATCTAGAGAGAGAGAGAGAGAGATTTGCGGATGAGGAGGCTACGAAATTGAGGACGCGAAGACGAAGGCGGGGTTTGGGGGACCAAATGCCCGAACTCGAAGCGGGATTTAAAGGGGAAGGCAGGGGAAAAATGGACAGGAAGCGAGGGTAATCTTGTAATGTTGCAATCGTCCAATTTGATAAAACATGTAACCATACCGAATGTCCGTTTATCCGTCAAGTTTCAAAATTAAAGGATGCATATTTTTTTACAGGTATAAGGTAAAAATGAGCCCACTATATACATGTAGATAATTTAAGATAAAGACGCAGGTACATCTATTTTCGAATTGAGTGTCTACCTGTTTTATTTATACTCAATTTAACTGTTAATAGTCTTCTGTTTCTCATTATCTTATTTTATAATGCTTATTTTTACCCATTTTACGGGTTTGCAAAGACTTTAGCTATACTTGTATTCTGAAAACGAGATTTACTTCATTTTCCTTCCTTAGGAGCGGTATATCACATTCGCATGAAGTGGTATTTGATTATTTAACTTTAATATACTATTTTTAATGATTTTGAGTGATAAAATACATAAAACATATAATAAGTAAATATACAACTAAGAAGACATCTTTTTAGTGCCACTTTGAATAGAGAATAGGAGAAGAATAAAATCTCTTATTCTTAGAATTAGGTTAATTCAAATTTAACGGATGAAATGACTTATACCGTGTCAGAATTATTTATACCAAAATAAAGAGAATAAACTATTCCACTTTAAACTCAAGAATTACTTATTCTTTTTATTTCGTCAGTGGCCTCATAAAATTATCAAATTGAAATACTTTTTATTATAATATACGTTATTTCAGATAAATAATTTTAAATAATTTATTCTGCAATTAAAGTGAGGCATAAAGGATAAGGATAATGATAGCTTTATCTGCCTCACGAACATCCTTTTACAACTTCTTAGGTCCCGTTTGGTATCGGGATAAGTCAGGGATAAGCCAGGAATATCCCCGTTCCTTGTTTGGCATTGCAAAAAGTCACGAGGATAAGAGGGGTTAAGGAGAATAGGGATAAGGGAGCTTAACCTCATTTTTTGGGTTAAATATGGAGATAACTTATTCCACCAAAAAGGTGGAATGACTTATCCTCGCCCCTTAACCTCATTGTTACCCTCATTTGCCCCTTCTCTTGGTTCATAAAATAATAATATATTTAACTCTAATAATTATTTTATTACTATCTAATGACGTTAAATATATTATTAAATAAAATTCTTAATCAAATCGATACCACCTATAGAATATATTATTATATTTATCTTATATATCATTATCTTTAAATAGTGCTAATAAATATTTTAATATATTATTATATATAATATAATATCATATATTATTATCTTAAATTAGTATTTGTACTTAAATTATTAGTATTAGTACTAATAAGTATTAGTATTACATCGTATTCTTAAAATAGTAATATAATTAACTCTAATAACAACTTTATTTCTAGTTAATGACATTATGTCATTAAATAGAAATATGAATCAAGTCAATACGGATGGAATATATTATTATACTAAATAATAGTAATAAGAATCTTTAATATATTATTATACATAATATAATAATATATATTATTATCTTAGATAGTACTAATAAGTTTTTTAATATATTATTATATATTATAAAATAACATATATTATTATCTTAAATTAATATTAGTACTTATATTAGTAATATTAGTACTTACATAATAATATTAGTATTAATAAGCATTAGTACTACATTGGATTTATAAAATAATATACTTAAATTCAATAACGGTTTCATTACTAGTTAATGAAATAATGTGTACTTTAATATATACTTTAATATATACTTAAATTCAATAATACTTAAAATAATATATATAATACTTAAATAAATCTATAAGCATCTTTAATATATTTTATATGTAATATAATAATATACATTATTATTTTAAATAACACTAATAAATATTTTAATAGATTATTATATAATATAATACATATATTATTATCTTAGATTAGTATTAGTACTTACATACTAGTATTAGTACTAATAGACATTAGTATTACATCGGATTTATAAAATAATAATATAATTAACTTTAATAATGGTTCATTTACTATATTGAATAATACTATTAAGTATATTTAATATATTATTATATTCTAATTATATGTTAATTATGTGTAGTATAAATTGAGTGCCTTTAAAATATAATTAAATTCAATAACTTGAATTAAGTATGTTTAGTGTATCATGATACGAGTAATAAAAAATAAACAAATATTTACACTTAATATACTACATATATATTGAATATATAGTTATATTACATAAAATAATATAATACCCATGTTACTTTAGATTAGAAGAGTAGCAATGTCTTTTTCACAATTTATCTTCCATATTGTGCTCATTTTCACCAAATAGAGAATAGGATTAACTTTTTTCTTATCTCCTCACGTACCAAACACATCACAGAATAAAGATAGGAATAAATTAATCTAAGTTAATTTATCCCTATTTTTCCCTTTTTCTATCCCGATACCAAACAAGACCTTAAAGTTTAGTATGTCCTGGCCGTTTCATAATCACGGACAAATGAAATCCTCGTGACCCCGCTGGAGTGCCATGGCGTGCTTTTTTCTCTCTTTCCCCGAATTGTCCCCTATGGTCTTCGCGGTGACGCGAGCGATGGCCTCTGCACCGCCCCCATGTTGAACTCCACGTCAGACTCCGTTCCTGCTTCCCCCAACTAAAGAAAGCCACAGATCAGCGTTGCTCCCGTGTTCCTCAAGGATGGACCATCTGATGTGATCGAGGGGCTTTCAGGAGAGCGGAGCATTATGCGCTCGAAACGCCGCCAGCTCCAGGTGGCACGTACGTGTCACGGCGATGGCGACGAGTTTCTTTAACTTTTCCCTTTTGGTGGAGTTGACAAAGCTATTTTGAACTATGATGCTGTTTGATTGGCCCAAAATACCACAAAATGCTGTAAAATGTGTCATTCTGCACCAGTTTAATAAGATAACCCCCAGATGTAATCCCAACTTGGAACCATGTGCGCACCTTGTTTTCGCTCTATCGTCTTGTGGGGAAGATAGTAGGGCTGTCGGGCTTTAGGGCCGGGCCGACTTCGGGCCACGTATTGGGCCCTTCTTTCAAGCCCGCGAGCTCAACTCGGGCCTAGCCCGCCAGCCCGCTGCAGCCCGTAAAGGCCGCCGTAGAAGGCTTCCTTGGAGTTGGTCACTGGGAGGAATATGTTGCACAGGACGCGAACAGGCCGGTGAGCGCGCCGCCGAGGGCCCCCGCCACGGCGTAGGTGTGCAGCATGCCGAGGGTGTCGTCCACCTTCTGCAGCAGCCATCGCCGCCGCATCATCTTCTCATCCAAACGCCGTCGTTGCCGCGTACTGTTGCTGCCGCTGCTGTTCGCCCCCCACCGCCGCAGCTGTTCGCCCGTTCGCCCCCCGATGCCGCCGCTGTTCGCCCATCGACCAGCCGTTGCTCGCCCCTCGACCCGCTGCTGCTCGCCCCCCGACGCCGCCGCTGTTCACCCCTCGACGCCGCAACTGTTCACCCCCCGACGCCGCAGCTGTTCGCCCCTCGACGCCGCTGCTCTTCGCGCCCGTTCGCCCCCCGACGCCGCTGTTGTTCGCCCTCGCCCGATGTCGTCGAGGGAATGCTTCAGATATCTCCAGCTTAGGGTTTCCTTCCCCTTTTGGAGAGGAACGGGCTGGATTGGGCCCCTGCCGGCCATGTGAAGGGGAAGAGGAGCCGGACCGGGCCAGGCCAAAGATGGACTCGGCTCGGGCCGGGCTGGGTTATGCTTAGGTCGGGCTGGGCCCAGCCCATTGACGGTCCTAGAAGATAGCCATTTCTGACTGGCTTCGTGTGTCGAAAAGAACAAAATATCCAACGGTCCAGATTAGAAATTAGAATGTGGCCCATCCCACTTCACCTTCGCCATCTTTTGATCGTTTCCATCAGGGCCCCACCCATTGTCCCTACCAGAGGCGTCTGTAATGGAGTCATCATCAGTGTATAGCACTGTGTCTCTGTATTCTTATATTATGATAAGCTATGTTGGACTTTGGAGAGATTTATAGTAGGAAAGAAGAGGAGGGAGCAGTGGGCTGATGGAGATGGATAATGGAGCACGGCAGCGGGTTACGGGAAGCCTGGCGCGAACTGCGAAATTTCTCCTTGCTTTCTGTGTTTGGCACGTCATTTCGTCCTCCAGCTCACACTCACACTTGTGGAGATGGATACTGCAACCGAAATGTTGGCGGCCAAGGAGAGGTATGAAATATCTGCGGCTCTGTGCACTGGCCCCGAATTAGTTGTCCGGGCCATAATTAGTTAAATACGATACAGAAATAATGTGAAAATTTTAAAAACTACGGTCAAACATTCGATCAAAAATTCGATGCAACATACATACGGTGAATTATACATTTATTTTTTAAAAATACAGACCTAAAATTATAGATAATATATATCATTAAATATAAAAATATATTGCAACTATTTCACAAGAGAGACCTGTGTGTACGTTGTAAAGTAGAGAAAAAAAAGTTATTATGCAGTACCTGTATGAAAATATTTAAAACATTATTTCTATAATGTACTTATAAATTTTAAGTAACATACTTTTACAAGATAAAAATTAAAAAAACATTAAAAATAACATAAATTTTGGGAATTGGCAACATAAATCCAGCTGAAATGGAAAAGTTCTCTGCGCACCCCTCAACTAGCTAATTGGCACTTTTCCGTACTAAAGACTCATTTAATGCTGCAGTTGACTCCATAAAGGGAGAAGGCTTTCTACTTTTGGGCTGATTGCCAACCGAATAGTAACATATTAAATGGCCGTTTGATGCATACAAGTGAATAATAAGCGTTTTAGACGTGGAAGGCCAAAAAATGGCGTACAAAATCATCTCTTTGACAAAAGGAAGGAAAATGGCAGTATTTTTATGTATAATACACGTACCATACGCGAATAAACTAATTAGGGTCCGAGCACTATTTGAAAATAGGATGGATTATAGATTAAATTAAATAGATCAATAAATCTTGATTCGTGTGTTTTAGAGATTTTGAAGAAAAAGAGAGAAAGATACAGGGGGGACAATCTTTCAAAACTACACAATTCTAGTTTGACTCCTCAACAGTGCAGGGAACCAGGCACTGCAATGGCCTCGTCATAGTATAATCACTGTCCAACGGATGAATCGAATGGCACGCAATCGCTGTACCACTCCATAAAAAATACGACTCAGCTTAAATAACATGCACTCTTTAATCCATCGATCAAGCAACAAACGTACTACAATGTTCAACAAAGTATTGCAATAAATATTTCTCTTGTTATTACCTACACTCTTATAGGCATTCATCTTGCTTGGAAGTTATCTCGCTTTGGTGTCGATGTGGCTGGAGTGCTCCTGGAAAGGGAGATAATGGAACGTTAAGTTGGGCCAGGACAAAGTACACTCTTACGTCCCAGCGCCCGAAAGGGAAGAAAGAAGAGCCGCCGGCCCCAGCCAAAGCAAAAGTACACTCTTCCTCTTGTACGTAGTAAAATGTGCGGATCACTTATAAAGGAAAAAGGAAAAGGCGGCAGTTGTTCCTTTTTGAACCCAAGTTCTAAAGACGAGTTCATATTGCTAAGCCTTCTTTTGACAGTTTACAATTGCATGAGTAGACAAAATACGACTTGCTCAGATTGTGGTGCCATGGGAGCCTGTCCAATGACTGGAATAATGAAAATAAGATTTATTATTTAGTACTTGTACCAAAATCAGAAAAAGAAGAGATCGACAAATTAAGATTTTTATCAACTAAAGTTTTCCGAATTGTCAAACATGTCAGTGTGCTACATTGTTCCAGAAAAATCTTCAATTTAAATTGTTTTACAAAAAAAATAAAAGGATCCAAAGCATATGTTAGAATCAGAAATAATTAGCTGGTTTTTTTTGAGATAACGTAACTCTCCTGCAAAGGGAAAAAAAGAGGTCAGACATTCCGCTTACAAAGCACCTCATTTTTTTCCTTGGTCAGGAAAACCATTATTTCTTTGAACTCCTAGGTCGTTGGTGATAAAGGGGGACTTTGATTAATCAGTCCCTACGATTAGAGAGAATCCAATTAATGGACTACTATATTTCTTTCTCTAAAAGGAGTAGGGAAGGAAGAAAGGTTGCTTGTGAGCAGGGACCAACACAAGCATTTCCGTGGTATAATACTCTTCCCTTGAATTGCTAGTATACTGTTCCGGGCAACTCCTCCTAATTCCACTGGACGTGTTCAATCAAGCAAACAGCTGCCTTACTTGGTGCCTTGAAGGAAAGCATGTGCTACAACTCACACAGCATATCGCTCAAAGAAGGATAATGTGAAAAAAAATTAGTGTCGAATGGTAGAATATTAGGGTTCTGTCTTTCGATTCTAGAAAAAGAGATTGAGTGGAGATTTGCTTTGAGGGCTGTTAGGTCAACACTCTTCAACAAAACTTTTGTCCATTATGAAAGGAAAAACTCGTGGGAAAGATCAAACATTGTTGTCTTCGTAGTTCGATTTTGATGATAACAAAATTATATTGTAATATGTTTTGTAAGTGATTGACAAGTGTAAACTCAAGACGCAAAAGATATGTAAAAAGAATAAAGATTGGAAGGAAAGATTAAGTCAATAGACTAAACGGTCGACCGATACAAGAAAACCGATCAACCAAATTGATCTCCAGAAAGAACTCAAAGGTAATATGTGAGTCCAGTAGACCATTTCGATGAAAACGGTCGACCATTATAAAATTCCAGGACTAACCAAAACAATTTTATGAGTCCGGTCACTCGAAACATAGGAAATGGTCGACCGTTTTGAAGGCTCAAGACAGTATAAAAATATTATGTAAGTCTGGTCGACCGATTTGATCGAAACGGTCGACCAGAAGTCAGTAAACTATTTTTTACCTAATCTATATTTTTTCAAAAAGCAGTCAAACTTGGTTGTTTTTGTGTCTAACTATCTCTTGGGATTTATGCCTTTATATACTAACATTTTCTTGACGAAATAGAAGACTATCAAGTGAGAGCATCCTCCTCCCATCCTCCTCCAAGAAGAAGAGAGAATATGAAGCTCATCCCCTAATTCTACAGTAACAACCATCTGGCTAGGGGATAGGGCTGCAAGAATTTACATCGACATCCTTCTATTTCTCTCTCTCTCTCCCCTTCTTGTCTTTGCTAAATAGATTGTATTTTGTGTGAATGTTAAGAGTGATAGTGTGTGAACATTGTTGAGTGTTCTGGAAACATCATTGTGTATACTTTGTGCTATTAGTTGTATTGTGTGTGTGACATAGTGTGGCTTACGTAGTCAAAATAGATGTAGGTCTTCAGTGACCGAACCACTATAAATCTTTGTTCACGAGTATGATTGACTCATTTGCTCTCCAACTTTCTTCTTTATATATTTCTTTTATCGATTTTAAAAAGATATCAAAAAACATTAAACTTCTTCTTAAGTCTAGTGTTTAAAGTTTTAAAAATTTGAAAAACTCAATTCACCTCCCTTTTGGGTTTAGCCATATATCGAGACAATAAACATGATGCGTGAATAGATTGGAGACAAAAGGGTTTGTAAAGTTATGAGAATGTAGGTCTTTATTGACCGAACCACTATAAATTTTTGTTCACGTGTGTGATTGGCTCGTTTGTTCTCCAACCTTCTTTGCATATTTCTTTTATCGATTTTAAAAAGATAACAAAAAACTTTAAACTTCTTCTTAAGTCTAGTGTTTAAAGTTCTAAAAATTTTATAAACTCAATTCACCTTCCTCTTGGGTTTAGTCATATATTGGGACAACAGACATGATGCGTGAATAGATTAGAGACAAAAGGGTTTGTAATGTTATGGGCTCAAATATAGAACTTTGGCTTTAACTCCCCGCTTGTCTTACGGGAATTTTTCCTCGTGATGATTTGTCTACTCACGAAGTACGTACTTAGACTGGTAAGCATTCTGTCCAAAGAATGTCCAAATGTTTCAAATTTTTTGCATATATACTCCTAACAATATCATAATTGTATTTATATTTCCAACTTCCACATATTATCATCAATACTCTTGATAACATCGCAAAATTCTAATAAATTTAATATATATATATATATATATATATATTAGAAGTATTAATGACAATATATGAGAGTTGGAAATATAGATGTAAATACTGATAGTTTTCAAATATACGAATCCCTAAAAAGAATATGCAATGAGACACTTAAAGCCAGCAACCCTCTCCCTCTAGGAGGGTTCTTATAAAATTTTGACGTACAATTTCCCCCCTAGTCTTATAGTAACTGTTCTTCACGACAGGTTGTCTACAGACAAATGTGGATAGACTGCAACCTCTTGTCCAAAGAGAAAAAAGTATAAACGTATTGAAAAACGAAAAATGCGATGACACGTAAGTCAAACTAAAGTCGACTGCTACTCACTGTCAATTTTACTCTTTAAACCGCATCACCCCATTCCAAAGGTTAGATGAGCTCAAAGCAAAAGGTCGATGCATGTTAAACTGTTAACACAAAGAATGCGGTATTTTGACAGTCGTTTTCTTAGATTTCCTTCATGTTAAGTTGAAAGGTGTAACCAAGAAGAGGAGAAATCAAAAGATGAGATCGTCTGGGCGTTGAGATTCTCTGGGCTTTTTTAGACGCTCACATTATAATTTTTCATCTTTTCAAGATAAATAACTTATTTATCCTCATTTCCATGCGAACAAGATTCTCGACCCATTAAAATTCAAGAAAATAATCTAGAGAATCTCATCTCAGAAATCAAACATCACCCTTATCAAGTCGTATCCATCCATTTGCTTATATGTTGCCACGTATGCCAAGGGACTTGGATCATATCTTTATATGGCTTGCTTCCTATAGTATAGTCTGCAGGACACAGTAAAGGCTGTAAAGCCACGAGGATTTCCAAGACTACTGCAATTTTACGAAGTTGAGAAGCAAATTATGGCTCATAACAGCAACCCATTACTGGGTTACTGTCACCTGCTAATGAAGATTGTAAATAAAATAATAATAATAATAAAAGCCACCTGCTAATGAAGGTTGTAAATAAAAAAATAATAATAATAAAAGCCACCTGCTAACGAAGGTTGGTGAGACGTTCCAATCACACACCCCGCATCAGTGGGTTCACCAAACTTCCTCCAGACGTGTAGTGGTGTAGGTGCAAATTTCCTTGGTTTGTCTGCCAGGCGCAGCCAGTGTTGCCCATCTAATTTGGATCCTCGATGTGACTCGTGGCCATCCCACCCAAACGTTGTTGATCATTATCCTACTATTTTCATTTTTATGATAGCCAGCAGAAGCACGGGAAGGTTATAGATTTGTTGAGATCTTTATTTTATTTAAGCAAAATTAAAGTCTTTAACTATATGATTTATTTTGAATTTTACTTGAGTTGAAATACTTTTGCTCTACATAAAATAGAAATATTCGTTTTGATGTTAAATAGGTACAACAAACTTATGAGTAGATGCTTATGTGATTTCTGTTTTGGATATATGTATTTTAATTGAAGATATTATTAGTAATTTCATTTAATGCTTTTCATATTTTCTATGTGAGAGACAATATTTTGATTTAATTAAAATTCAAAGTAAACTTACGTAGTTGAAGGGGTTATGTATAAATAATATTATAATTAAAGGAGTTATATGCCAATACAAATCATATAAGATGTTATCTACAAATACGGCATTGCTTAAGGGGTTATTTGCAAAAACCCAAAAAGAAATAGTTAACTGGATTCGTGATCAGTTGGGTGACTTGTTGTCTTATGTCACCTTAATTAAGGCGAGAAGAAGATATGGTTGCCTGTTTAAATTTATAATCTAAAACTAATATTTCACAAATTAGAGTTCATTAAACGTATTGCTCATCCTTGCAGAGCAATAATATCGGTGAAATAGAAACGCAAATATTCTTGGCTTCAAACAGGCTAGTAGGCTATAATAGGGGTGGTAGAAGATATGTACAGGTTTAGGATGTGTCAGGTGTTCATGAAAATTCTATGTATAAAAGAAAATTTTTCCTTCCTTAATTAGATCATTTTGCGAGAAAATAAAATTTTCAGAATTAGAATTATTAGAAAAAGTCAAATCTCATGTGATTAATTCCAAATCCTAGTTTTCACTAGGAAGATAAATCTATGGAGAGTGAGAAAGAAATTTGATTTTTTTCCCCTCGAAAGATAAGATTTCCTAGGTGCGGAGATAGGGTAAATTTTCTCACCCAAGAAAAAAGGTTTTTCATAATTGTTTATTTTCCTAATAGTGAGTTAAGGGTTATGAGAAAGAGGAGAAAAATATCTACTTTATGAGAAAAGTTATTTTTACAGGAATAGGGAATCTAAGAAAGTAAATTGTTATAGAAATTTTTTAATCCTTATGTTGAAAAGTCATCTAAATTTTTTTCTATCTCTAGACTTAGGAAGATCTTCTTTTGAGACAAAATCAAACTTCTTTCTCACTCTCTATAGATCGCTCTTGTCTCTTGGCAATAGCTGTGATTTAACATTAATCTACACAAGATTTAACTTTTCATGGTGACTCTTAACTATGAAAGGTCTATCTTTCTCTCAAAATATTCTTTAATCAGGGAAAAAAATAACTCCTTTTTCAAAGAATAAAATTTTTTGTAGACCAACGAGACAGTTCAAATCTCTAATAATAGGAAGAAAAAAATTTCTCAAAAGTTGACTTTTTCTCCTATTTCTTGGAACTCCAAAACTGATTCTTAGACTCTAGGATGTGTTTGATGCAACTTTTGATAAAATACATTTTTTGAGATTTCATATATCTCTGTTTAGCTATTTTGCTTCTTTTGCCAGCCAAAAATCCCACCTTAGAGCTTTCTTGTTGAAGGAAAAAATAATGCTAAGGCTATGAAATATGGATTCACAAGTGAGGTCTTTTAAAATTAGTCTGATCTTTATTAGTTACCTAATAACTTGTATGTTGAAAGTGAAACTAACCTTTTTCTTTTTATTGAAATGCAATAGAAAAACAGAGACTATAGCCATGGAGATGCTTATGAGCTCCTGCCGAGCAGCCCCGTCCACCTTATATTAACATAGGTCTGACAACTGTCACAATACATTTAACTTTTTTTTTTTTTTTAAATTTTACATGGTAGGTCCCATCATGTTCAATGTACTCGTGCAACCTTGTTTCCTATCGAACATTCCAATTTTTTTTTTTAAAGTCCAAAATCAAGCTCAATGAACTCTCGACAAGATGAGATCTATAATAAAAAAGTTTCAAAATAAAAAATAAAAAATTACACCCCACTTGTGGTGCAATAAATGACATCTTGTTGCACTGGATAGGTCTTTAGCCGTCACTGTTTCTTGTCAATGAATTGGTGATAAGAGCTCTACTTACATTGTATACTTATACTAGGGCTCTGTTCTTGTCAATGAATTGGTGGCACTAGCTTCGTTATCATTTCAAATTTACATCAAGAGTTTATTGGGAACATGGACTTGAAAAAAATTGACGCTAAAGGAATTTATAAATTTTTTATTATCTAATTTTTTTTACATCTCGTGAGAATCTGGAATATGAGCCACCTCATATCCTTACCGTGTAATACTGCTGATCGGATAAGTCGTAGTAGAGTGCTTAACACTGAAGAAGACTAGTAACAGTAGTCATCACTTTCAACGGGGCTGCGGTTGGGAAATCTGACACTTCGATTCAACAACAGAAGGTGTAGCCGTTTGTAGGGGCACGAGATTTCGGAAAAGTAAACAGGCTATCTTTGACGTACTCATCGAAGGTTCTTAAAACTGTGGCATCTAGAAGTATCTATAATAAGATTGTGACAGCGACAACCGAAAATAATTTGTGTCCAGTGTTATTTTTTCTCTTTCAAGTCGCGTGTTTAAGCGCTCTAGAACTCCAAAAACGGAAGCTTCCGCTCGTGTCACGGGCTGGTGGCTCAGGAAGGATTTCTAGAAGCTCCAGCAGAGGGGGGAGGGGGGATGTTACCAGTCACAGTGTGGAATTTTATCACTGCAAACCCATCAGGGTTCGTGATGCAGACGTTATTAATGAGTAAACACCACTACTCCAGAGTCACTGATATAAACGTTGTTTATGATTGTGGTGAAGTTATTCTTACATCCTTAAGAAAAATGTTATAATCCGCTGTCAGGGTTCAATCCGTTGGCAATGGACTTTTCTTAAAAAGAGGAATCTGTTGCTAACGGAGACAAATAGGACAGCACATAATAAAAGTTCTTCCACTCTAAATGTATTATCTTTAGACATAATTCTTTTCATCACCACCGTCAATTCAATGTACCTCAATCATCACAAAAAAAGTTCACTGTAACCAATTCCATTGAATGGATTAGAAGTATATTAAGAAAGTAATTTAACCGAGTACAAAAAGCATCTCCCAATGATTAAACACTGCTACCCATCAAGCAGCTAGAGGAGCTGGCATCACTACCCAGCTGTTCGTGGTGATAGTAGCAGAGTCCACGGTCGGCACGGAGGAGTCCAACCATGCGGAAAGGGATACGGACCACGGCGGAGACGTGTCGTTGAGCGGAACAGAGGGAAGAGAACGCCGCCGCCGGCGCCCCTAGTTTGTCTCAACTTCCGGCAGGACTCGACGGAGAAAAATACAAAAATAATAGAGGACTTCTAGAAGATAGAGGCACTGAGGTGTAGAGCGAATGGTGAGGTGGCCCTTGGTGAAGGCGTGTTGTTGGCCACGCCGTTTACACATCGTAATTCCTGATACTGGCCTCTGAAGTATAGCACTTTGATTGTAGCCTTATACTCATGATTATATTTAAGTGTTCTGCGTTATATTAAAAAATTGAAAAGTCCATAACAAAGAAAAGATTATTTGTCACGATGAGACATATCTCAAATGATGTATTTATTTTACACGTCACCATAAGAGTACAACTTTGTATTAAGGTGATTCGGACTCGTACATTCTTTGTTCAAAGAATATGTAAATATTTTTTAAAAGATATACGATGATACACTTAAAGCCAGGTGGGCCCATGACCCTTTCCACCTGCTGGGGGTCGTATAAAGTTTTGACTTCAACTCCCCTCGTCTTATCGTAACTTTTCCTCACAATACTTTGTCTACTCACGAATGTGAATAAAAAAGAATGCGATGACATGTAAGTCCAACTAAATTTGACTTCTAATCACTCTCAAATTTCAATACTACTTGATGAGGCAGAATTCGATTCGGCCCATTAAAACAAGTTCAAACTCAGTTCAGCCCAGCAGCAGCAGTACAAGGTCCTCAGGGAGCTTTCGGCCCATCAGCGGCTCAACCGCCCTCGGCCTGTAAGCGGTACCGTTGCTCCCGGCCCAACAGGCTTCAGCCCGTCAGCGGCCCATCAGCCTACGGCCCGGTAGCAGCCCGGCAGCCCCAGGCCCAGCAGGCTTCGGCCCATCAGCGGCCCAACCCCCTTCGGCCCGATAGTCGAGTCCGGCCCACTCCGGTGGAGGACTAGGCACTATGGCGGTTTACCAGTAAACCCGGACATAGTCCTATATCGGCTGTCACCGTTAACCATCCTCTATCATCTGCTATAAATACACCGCTATTTATTGCCAAAGGTATGCAACTCTATGCCTCCGAGACCCTCAAGGACTATAGTCCAAAAAGCATTAAAGCTATTCTTTACCTTCTGAATCGAATCATCTTCAGGAGCTAACTTGACCGTCGGAGGGGGTTCCCTAGGGCTGAACCCGGGGACTCCTACTGACCGGTCTCTTCTTCTTTTCCTCCTGCAGGGATTCGGTTCGAATCATCGCCGACCTCCCCGAGTCGGTCTCGGCCGCCGACCTCGGACTCCTCTCCTTGGTCTCGACGCCGTGCGCCGGCTGCATCCCCGACCGAAGGAGCTTCGGCCCACTGTCCGAAGGCAAAGCAAGCCAGCAACTGACCGAGCCACCTTCGGCCTCGGACCTTTGACTTCACTGCCTCCCGTGGGCTGCTATACTTTGTCCGAAGGAGCCTCGGCCCCGCCTCGCGCCGGCCGTTTCTTCAGGAACCCCGGCTCCGTATCCCTTCGGGCCGGCTATCAGCCATCCGAAGGGGTCTCGGCTTCGCACTCAGCAGGCTACCGCCCGAGTACCATCCTGCCTCTGATCCTCACCTTGTCCCGGATCCCCGTCGGGCCTCTCATACGGATCCGATCCAGCTCCGGATCCATTATCTTCGGATTCCATCTTCGGAGTCCGGTCGTGATAGATCCAGTCTACATCACGTGGCGCCGTCTGTGGGAAACAAGCAAACAAGTCATGTCGCAACGACCTGTCACCCGACGATCCGGACAGAGCGAAGCAGAGGCACGGGAAGCCTCGGCTCAGCTACTGCCGTCCGAAGGCGCCCCTTGTGCTCCGACAAGCGCGACTCTGCCAGTCATACCAGAGTCCCTTGTCGCGGAAGACAACTGGGTGGAAGTACTCCAGCAGCAGATAGCAACGCTGGCAACTGCCGTCAAATCCCTAGCGCCTCTTCAGGAGATGGTATCCCCCATCACCCAGCGCATGGGACTGATGGGACAGCTTCCTCAGCAAGCGCAGCTCCCTCTACTTTACCCGGTTCAAGATGCGAGGCTCCGGCCAGCACCCGCACCGGTTTTCCTTGGCAAAACCGCCTCGACACGCCGCAAGCCCTCGGCGCTATCTACCCGAGCCCCTCGCGTCAATCGCCTGGCAAAGCAAGGCTTTGCTTCGTCCGAATACCGCCCGGTCAGAACCGGTGGACAACCAGTCGCCACCTCAACCGCCCCGGACCTGGACCGGCGGCTAGCGGCGATGAAAAAGGAAATGCAGAAGATGATGTCTCGGCCGTATGGGCACCTCTGGCCAGTAACATCTTGGAGCGAACCCCGTTCACGGCGGAGCTCCTGGCTATCGAGGTGCCTCACAATTTCAAGCTGCCGAAGGGTCCCCTCTACGACGGAATGACAGATCCGGTCTGTCACTTCCAGAGGTTCAGCACCTATCTCTCGGTCCGAGGGGTCACCGAGGCAGTCCGCTGTCGACTCTTCCCCCTCACCCTCGAGAAGACTGCTCTGACCTGGTTCGAAGTACTGGCCCCCAACTCTATCCACTCCCTAGTTCAGTTGGGCCAGCTGTTCATCGACCAGTTCTATGATGCCACCCAACAGTGTAAGACATCGGCCAGCTTATTAGCCATCCGGCAAGGCTCCACCGAAACTCTCCAGGAGTATTTCACCAGGTTTCGGACCGAGGCCGCCCAAATTCCAAACCTTGATAGTTCGATCGCGGTCTCGGCCGTGATCAGAGGGTGTCGGGACGAAGGGCTCCTCGGCTCCATCGGGAAACGCCATCCCCCTACCTTCCAGGACCTCGTAGCCCGGGCACACAAATATGTCAACCGGGAGGCCCTGATGATATCTAAAGGCAAAGGCGTAGCCGACGCAGCTTCGGCACCTGCCCCCCAGGTGTTCCGCCCTCGGCCCGAAGACCAGCAGTCCTCCCGAAAGCGGTATCGCAGGGAGGAATGGGACTGAGAGAGGCGACGGGACCCGCAACAGCGGCATCTGCCCTTGCCTGCTCCCCCTTCCCAAATGCTCATGGAGATGAAGGGTTTGATCCGACGACCGGGGCGACATTATTCAAAGTCCGCGCCTCCTTCGATCCGACGAATGGCTCTCGGCCATGTAATCCGGATCAGGACGCGGCATGATTTTCTAAGCCCGCAGGTAACCTGAACAGAGAGTAGCTTCGGCCATGTGTACCGGTTCGGGAAGCGGCACGGTATATTTATAAGTCCGCGAGTAACCCGTACCGATCGGGAAGCGGCATGGTTTTCTAAGTCCGTGTAAACCGTACCGGGAGTGGCTTCGGCCATGCAAACCGTATCGGGAGCGGCATGATTTTCTAAATCCGTGTAAACCGTACCGGGAGTGGCTTCGGCCATGCAAACCGTATCGGGAGCGGCATGGTATTCTAAGTCCGCAAGTAACCCGTACCGATCGGGAAGCGGCATAGTTTTCTAAGCCCGCAGGTAACTTGAACCGAGAGTGGCTTCGGCCATGCGTACCGGTTCGGGAAGCGGCACTGTATTCTCCGTATAAACCGTATCTCCGACAAGACTTCGGATTTTTACTCTCACCATCTCAGGATTGAGGAAGACGAGAGTGGGGGGCTATGTGATGAGGCAGAATCCGATTCGGCCCATTAAAACAAGCTCAAACCCAGTTCAGCCCAGCAGCAGCAGTACAAGGCCCTCATGGAGCCTTCGGCCCATCAGCGGCCCAACAGTCCTCGGCCCGTAAGCGGCACCGTTGCTCCCGGCCCAACAGGCTTCAGTCCGTCAGCGGCCCATCAGCCTACGGCCCGGTAGCAGCCCGGCAGCCCCAGGCCCAGCAGGCTTCGGCCCATCAGCGGCCCAACCCCCTTCGGCCCGATAGTCGAGTCCGGCCCACTCCGGTGGAGGACTAGGCACTATGGCGGTTTACCAGTAAGTCCGGACATAGTCCTATATCGGCTGTCACCGTTAACCATCCACTATCCTCTGCTATAAATACACCGCTATTTATTGCCAAAGGTATGCAACTCTATGCCTCCGAGACCCTCAAGGACTATAGTCCAAAAAGCATTAAAGCTATTCTTTGCCTTCTGAATCGAATCATCTTCAGGAGCTAACTTGACCGTCGGAGGGGGTTCCCTAGGGCTGAACCCGGGGACTCCTACTGACCGGTCTCTTCTTCTTTTCCTCCTGCAGGGGCTCGGTTCGAATCATCGCCGACCTCCCCGAGTCGGTCTCGGCCGCCGACCTCGGACTCCTCTCCTTGGTCTCGACGCCGTGCGCCGGCTGCATCCCCGACCGAAGGAGCTTCGGCCCACTGTCTGAAGGCAAAGCAAGCCAGCAACTGACCGAGCCACCTTCGGCCTCGGACCTCTGGCTTCACTGCCTCCCGTGGGCTGCTATACTTCGTCCGAAGGAGCCTCGGCCCCGCCTCGCGCCGGCCGTTTCTTCAGGAACCCCGGCTCCGTATCCCTTCGGGCCGGCTGTCAGCCATCCGAAGGGGTCTCGGCTTCGCACTCAGCAGGCTACCGCCCGAGTACCATCCTGCCTCTGATCCTCACCTTGTCCCGGATTCCCGTCGGGCCTCTCATACGGATCCGATCCAGCTCCGGATCCATTATCTTCGGATTCCATCTTCGGAGTCCGGTCGTGATAGATCCAGTCTACATCACTACTCTTTAGACCATATCATCGTATTCAAAGGTTAGATGAGCTCAAAACGAAAGGGAGATGCATGCGTAATCGTTAATACAAAGAATGGTATCATTGTGTGTGACAACAGGTGTAGCATTTGACAGTCTTTTTCTTAGGTTTCCTTTCATGGTAAGTTGGGAGGTGTTATTAAGAAAGATAAAAGTTACGAGATGAGATTTTCTAGAATTTTTCTCTGAATCTTTAGGATTCCTCACCCACATACAGACGAAGTGAACATGGTACCTTCTCATCTTCTCTAATAAATGACTTATACAACGGTCTAAAGAAAGTGACTCATAAGATCTCATCAGTCACCCTTGTAGTGCCTAAGAACTTGATCATTTCTTTATATGCCTTGCTTCCTACAATACATAGTATGCCAAACATCAGTTACTTTAACCGGATTAGTACCACATGCCAATGAAGGTGGGTGAGATGTTCCAATCACACACCCCGTATCAGCTGGTTCACCTAACTTCCTGCAGGCGTATAGCGGTGTAGGTGCAAGTTGTCTGTCAGGCACAGCCACTAATCGTAGCGTGTTGGCAGTGGCGGACACAGGAATTTTGCTCAGTGGGATCATCCGGATTGAATACTGCGGACCAAATTAGAGGGGGATAGTTAAAGATGCAAACGGGTCGGATTCAGTACGGATCTAAGGTAGATCCATGACCGTATCCGTCAAGTTATCGGTTTAGAAATGTTATTTGTTAACGATCCTATAAGTTAATAATCAGTCGGATAATTGAATTCTAGTGTACCATATATATTCGGTAAAAAAAAAGTGTATTCGTTATCTTACCCACCATAAATATCGATTTGAAAAGACAATTCGCTGGTTGACCTATAAACTAAAGGTTGGTTGAATACTAAGGTTGTCGATCGGTTAACATTTGCACTTAAGGCAACAATGAGATTCACTTAAACTAAACGATTTATTTGAAAGTTACTAACAGGCAAAGGGATAGACGTGCGGTTGTGCGCAGTGCTATGGGCTAGCTAAATGGTTGGACAGCTGGGCCAAAGCCCAATAAATTCCTACGAGTGGGTCAGTGGCGTCTTAGGGCATCTTGACCTGGACTGGACTGTAGAGTTGAAAAAATCTAGTAGGGTCCTAGGGCCCCACTGCCCAAACGTTGGATCCGTCACTGCGTGTTGGTGATTAATTGTTATACTATTATTTTCCATTTTCCTGGTAGCCAGCAGAAACACGGGAGAAGGTTATAGAGTTGTTGAAATTTTAACGTTATTTAGGTAAAATTGGGCTTTAACATAGAATATTGCGCGTTTGTTCAAGTTAATTTCCCAAATTTAGGAGCCAACTCGAGCAGGCAGGTGGTCATGAATACACCTTAAACCTCTAATACTAGAAAAGTATTTTTATCCTCAAAACTCAAAAGTTGACTCCCTCCTATTTCTTTGAACTTCCAAACCAATTCTTAGATTCTACATTCTAGGGTGCTTTTCATGGAAAAAAAAAAATAGGATGCGTTTTGGAGATTTCATATATTTCCGCTTCGCTTTTTTGAGTGAAGAACAATATTCAAGGTGTGTCGACGTCTTTCGATGCTTCTCAATAAAAGTGATTCGATACAAATACATACATTTTTGTACAGACTCTGTTGTTGTCAATAATGATTTATGGCTTCTAATTTATTCATATTACATATTACTATTTATTTTTAAATTTTTAATTTAAATTATATATATTTATACATAAATTTATATATTTATCATTATATAATATATTATATCTTTGTGTCTTACATGTCTTTATTTTAGATATTTATTATATCAAACACCCTGTTTGTATGAACCCTTGGCTTGTATCCATATCTTACAAATGATGAGGCAAAAGTCTACAAATGCTTCCAATTAGGTCTCTCTGGAAGGTCCCCATATATTGCAGCAGGATGCTTGAGACTGGAGACTACCAGTAACAGTAGTGGTCGCTTTCAGTGGGCTGAGCCTCGGAAATCTGACAACTTCGATTGTACTACAATAGGTGTAGTGGCAACCACACGGAGAAGTAAACTACAATAGGTGTAGTGGCAAGCACACGGAGAAGTAAACTGGCGTCCTTGAGATAGATACTCATGGAAGGATCTTAAAAGTTGAAAACGTGGCATCTGGAAGGATAAATATTATTATACGATCTATTACATAAAATTCATCATAAAATTAAAAATATTTAATTATCTTAAAATTTTAGTTTTATCATTCAATCATGAATCGATCTTGAAGTTCGATCTTAGTTATTTATTAAGTACATACAAATTTTAATTTTTAAAAATTATAAAAAATAATTAAATTGTCTTTAGAATTGTTTTCATCTCCTAAAATTTTAATATTCATCATCAACCGAGTCTTACAAGATTAGACAATTATAATCAATTAAGATATGATCTAATAGTTAAATTTTACCTAAAAAAGATCAGATTTATTACGGTAAGATAGTGACAGTGACCATCAAATTGACTTGTGTACAATGTAGTGTTTTATCATCTCTTTCCAAACACGTGAACTGCAAAACAGAAGCTACGGCTCATGTCGTGGACTTAATAGCAGAAGCTCAGGAAGGATTTCTAGAAGCTCCAGGGGAAATC
The DNA here is from genome assembly GCA_030544215.1 of Zantedeschia hybrid cultivar. Classification (NCBI taxonomy): domain Eukaryota; kingdom Viridiplantae; phylum Streptophyta; class Magnoliopsida; order Alismatales; family Araceae; genus Zantedeschia; species Zantedeschia hybrid cultivar. The sequence continues at coordinate 17,845,636 of JARZZO010000014.1, read as the reverse complement.
GTACCAAGGGCCGTGTGGAATTTGCTCACTGCAACCATCACTGTTTGTGATGTAAACGTTAATTAAATACTGCTACAGGCCGCAAGAAGAGCTAGCATCACCCACTAACCTACCTATCTGTGGGCCTGTGGCGGCGGTAGCGGAGTCCGGGGTGGGCTCGGAGTCGTCCAACTACGCGGAAGGGATAAAGACCACGGCGAAGAAGTGTCTCTGAGCTGAACAGAGGCAGAGAGCACCGCCGCCGCTAGTTTGTCTCAACACCCCGGCAGCACTGGACGGAGAAAAATACAAAAATAATGGAGCACTTCCAGAAGAAAGAAGCACACTCTTGGAGCCTTTTTTTCAAAGGAGGTCTAAGTTGGCCAAGGTTGAAGTGGTCCTTGATGGCCACGGACCGGGCCGGCCTTTGGAGTTTAGACCCGCGTAATTCCAGTTGTTGTGTAAGTATACTCATGTTGGCCCTTGAAGAAACATTAGACACCATCTGGTGATTAGGACGACACAAGAAACTTATGTTTTGCTGTAGGAGTTTGAATATTTTTTTAGAAACTTTCCTCTCTATACTCATCGAGTCTAAGGTCTACCGAGAGGATCTCTCTTGGTTTGAATGAGCCACTAGGTATTTAGGATCGCCTTCGTTATCTAACCTTAGCGTGCTTCAACGCAGTTCATGCTTGCCACTCAAAGTTGGGTACTCTTAGGAAGCCCTTTGAGTTCATTACCTCAGAAGGTAAGGGTAACGCATCAAAGAGGAAGCACTTCATCGCGGACAAAGAAAAGTTTCAGAGAGAATAAATCACACTACCTACCGCATTCCCACGAGGGTCGTCCTTAGTGTAGCATGTTTGGTATATTGGATTATCACCTGCGTGACACATTTGTCGGTTGTAGTCTTCGACTAGACGGCTCTAAATACATGTATGTGTGTATCATGTCAAAAATGTGTCAAAAAATTGTCTTTATCTAATCAAATCGTTGATATGATCAATAAACTCGTAGTGCAGATGAGTGGGAGCAGGATTCATATCATGTTTCTACTAGAATTGAACTCCTCTACAAAGAGTGCTGAGCATAGCACGAGATGTAGATTTCAACCTTACAAGTGAACATTAAGGGTTGTTGGTGAGTACACTAGAGCCATCGTCTCGCTTTACTCGGATTATGTTTATCGCCGTCGGAGAGTCGTTCTGACTTTTCTTTGATTCAGAGACGATCTAGAATCCACTTGAAGAATAGAGACATTTTATTTGATTTTGTTTGGCCTATTTGTGGCCTAGTATATGGTTTCCACCTCAGTGCGATGCTGAGGAACTCCTCTCCAATGGGATGCCAAGGAAGTCCCGTCATGTCGATGCGATGCCGGTAGTTTCATCTCCTCTTCCCCGTCATCTTCTTCTTTCTCCAACCCCTCTCTTTTTGTCTCTTTATCCTTTCTCTTCTCTTCGATTGTAACGCAGCAACAACAACAACAACAACAAAAAATCTAGAAGAAGAAGAGGAGGAAGAAGACACTGGAGAAGAGTTGGCAGCCTCCACTGCCAACGCCGTCACCGGACCCCACCAAGGTCCTCACTGCCAGCGCCTGCAGCCACTGCACCTTCCTCTTCCTCTTGTTCTTCCTTTTGATTAGCATTAGAGGAGGGGGAATAAGAAGGGGCACGCCCCTTTTAGTTTGAACCTTGTTAACCAATTTTGACCTGGTTGGTAAGGACCTAGCCCACGTCCAAATTCCATCCAATTCGAACCATATTGCAGCCCAATTTGAACCTGATTCAAGCCAGGTTAATTTAAGTGGGTTCGAGCCACTTTGAACATCTAGTTTAATCTAGGTCCGAGCCAGGCCTAGACATGGTCTATTGCGATTTGACAAGTGGTGCAACAAGCGCCGTTAGCGTATCGCCCTCGTTCCAAGCCCGTCCATTCTCTGATTCGCATACCATCTATGTCGTTAGTTTCGTCTTAATGAAACCGACCTAGAACTAGTGTAGTGTTGTCCCGACTGCGCCTCATTTTAAATGCCATTTTTGCATGCATATCGAGATCTTCCATTCGTGCATTCTGAGGACCGCGTCAATTGTTTCGATTTACATGCCAATATCCAGTCGTCTCCGATTTTGTAGCATGCATCTCAAGATAACATCACAATGGCGTGCACATTACCTTCATGTGAGGAGTGGATCTTATTTTTATTGTACTTCTAGGATAATACATGCACATCGAGTGATCTTCTCCCGTGCACCATTTTGGAGCTATATGCTAATCTCTTCTGCTATAGCTTTACTTTTAGGAAGAGGGAAGGAGAAACAAGAATTTAAAGAGTCAACATGATCATATAAATGGATAATAAGAATAACGCTGATCAAAATAGGTTACTGGACAGAAAAGATAGTCAAACGAAGTTTCTTAGAATTTTCAGAATAACGAATATATTTTTCGGCCATCAAAACTAATTCTTAGAACTGAAAAATTAACAAATAGGCCGAATAATATCAAACAGTTTATAAAATTATCAAACTTAAAGAACATGTCAAATAGGTCATATTTTAAGTAGGGATAAATTTTCATCAATTTCTGAATTTGTGATATAATTTTAAACTCTCGCTTCGATTCTGAAAATTCGACTTAAATAAAATTTCAACAAATCAAAATAGATAGCAAAATAAATAGCAAACTGAGTTATAAAATTCTCAGACTTTATAGAGAAGTTAAGGATAATATAAATAAAAATTTTCACAAAATTTGGTATTAGTTGGACATAAATCAAGTAAGATATAAGATTCACAAGTTGGGATTTCAAAATTGTCGTAATAAATTTTATAGTCTCAGAATAATATTATAGAATAAATATCAAAAGAATTTAAAAAATTATGAAATTTATTAGACATAATGATAACTTGTAAAATAGATTTCTATCAAACTTTCAACTCAATTGTATATCAAATAAGAGAAAATAAATACCTATAACTCAGATAATTACAATTGAAAACAAAACAGATTGAACGAACATATTGCATAGGCTAAGATAATAATCATAGAATAAATAGTAAATAAGATCACAAAAATCTGAAACTTGATTACCATGAAGTAGACATATAGTTTAAACTTTTTATTAATTGATTAGTTTTTAAACAACTTTCAAAAATAATATAATTTTTAATACAAAATAAATCATGTTTAGAGTTATCCACTTACTTTTTAAAGAAAGATCGGCTCTTAGTTCCTTTATGACTTCCTTGCTATCTATTCATAGTTTTTTCCTCTTCTAGATTCTTTTATACATTTTCTAAACTTTTTTTCACGTTCTTTAAGTCTCCAATAACATAAAATAATGATTAGAATCAAATTTTCAAAAGAAATAACTACGAAGCAACTTTACTCTCTCAAAAACACCACATAAACTTATCCTTAAAAAAAAAATTGCATGCAATAGAACTTAAGCACGATCCCAAGACTCTATTTATACTTATTTATCATACTAATACAACCATTACCACCCTCTTTCTTTACTTGAGTCGAGTTCTAACCCCTCATTACTTAATCTGTAAGTTAAAGTAAATTCCTGGGGTAAATCAAACTTTATTCATGCCACCTACATGTTTTTTTTATGAAAATCTTTTAATTCGATCTCGTAAATATCCGAATTAGAAAATACTTTCTTCTATAAAGTTTTAAAACTTTTATTATCTTTTCAATACCACCAATATCACTATTTTTAGACATTTGTAAGAAAAATTATACTTATTTTATTGACCTACTGTCCTAAGTACTCCGAACTCAAAAATCTGGCAAATTTTCTTTATATCCAAAGATGTCTTGATTTCGACTAGTAAATGACTTATTTTAAACATATGGTCTTCATAAAACTTCTAAAATTTTGAGTCATTGTTCTAATGTGAATTGTCTTACTTAATTTGAAATTTTATATATGAAGTTATACTTAAAATACTAAGACTGTATCAAATAAATCTATATACATAATCCTAGTTCAAGTAGAATTCCAATTATGACTTTCTACCCGTTAATTAGAATCTTAGTTATATTCAAATTTATTATGTTCTACTTATAATTCAAGTCAAATATGTCATACATAATTTTTTACGTCGTATTTAATTTTAATTATATCATCTTTTATTTCTTAATTCATCAAATCCTAGTCCAATTACGACTTATTCTTTATAGGCACCTATTTCTAAAACTGATCATCGATATTTTTAACCTTTAAAACATCTAAATTAGTAATAATGGTCTTCTACAAAATTGTAGAACTTTTTATACTCTTTCCAATCATACCAACTATGCTTTAATCAAAAAAAAAATTACAGAAAGTTATCATTATCTTATTATGATGTCGTCTAATACATCAACCCAGAATTTGAACTAAATTACTGGATTATTCTTAGTAGTGTAATTGGACTAATAGACTTTCATAATTAGGTTAATTAACTTAAATTAATTTATTTAAACTCACTAATAAATTATTATAATTAATTAATTAGTATAATTTAAATTAATTAAATTCATTGATGAGTTGTAAAAGTGCGGAACATAACAAAAGATATCTAGATTTTCATTTCTCAGTTCAACTATTTAATTTTAGGGCAGCCATTCACTACACCATTTTTCTTATACTTTTGGATCTAAACATCCATAACTAAAATCTTATGTCAAGGGACTTAGCTTTCTCCAGATATGGTTTTACAATCTTTACACAATGATCGATTAATTTTTTTTTAATAAGGAAATGATCTATTTGACTTTTATGCGTTCTACTTTTATAATTTATTAAATGCTCATCTTTTTTTTAGATAAATACTTACAATTATTAGACCATATGTAAGAGTGAAGAAACAATTTCTATCAACAAAGACAAAGCTTCCGTAGAGTGAAATTATATTAGATCACCATACCATTTCTATCAAGAAAGACAAAGCTTCCATAGACCTTCTCATAGCCGTTATTGTTGTTTCCTACATGGTCATTTAAATCTCCCCGACAAGAAGTCTTTTCACCATTAGGAATATCTTATATTATTTTATCAAAATTCTCTCAAAATTCTTTCTTAACCCTCTCTTATTCTTACTTGAGGCACATAAGTACTAATTAATATTTACCATTTCTTCGCCTACTATAAGATTAACTAATATGAATCTACCCCATCGCTTCTAGCTTCTCCAACTTTGTCTTTTAACTTTGTTTATGATAATAGCAACTTATTACTCTTACTTGTATACCATAGTTTGAAATCTTCAATTTCTTTAGTTGTATAATCGTTCTACCTAATTTCTTATAAACAAACTATGTTAACCCTCCTATCTCTCATTAGTTTAAGCAACATTGAGCTTTTACTGGTTAGAGTTCCTATGTTCCATATGGCTAAATGAGTTTTATTCTTATAGACTAAGTCTTACTTTAATAGTAGAATTTAGCAGAATAAGACTTCCTTATTCTCGGAATAAGTTAAATTCCAATTTGATAAGAAGGCTTCTTTTTCTTATAGTCAAGAATGGCTTATTCTCGAAATTTAGTGAATAAGCAATTTCACCCTACACCTACGAACTTGGTATTCCGCCTTAGATTTCACATCGCTATCAATGCAAAACACTATTTATTCTGGAATAAGCAATTAGAACAACTTATCCTGCCGTAACTTATCCTACTATCAAATTGAGGCTAAACTTTTTACTCATGTTCATCCAACACATGAGAACTCTTGCCTATTTGTCTTCCCAACCGAACATTACTATTGTACATCACTACTGGGGAATGCTTAGCAACCCCTTACTTACTTTTCATTACACCAAGAGCCAATGTGACATATTGCTTTCAAGGAATCCCCTACTAACCCCTTGCTTACTTCTCATTACACTCTGAGGCTGATGTAATATGCACTTCTGAGAAATGCCCTGGCACTTAGTATGAAAAATTGGTTCAAGATTCATGATTAGAGTTGTGACAAACTTTATTAAATGTTAGTTGTCGATCTAATGCACACCTTCCTCCTTTCTTACTCAAACATGGCACCGGCCATGGTGGAGTTGGAAGCTTAAGGATACAAATATACGCTAAAAAAAATGAAAGGAGCTTAGAAGGAAGACCAATAAGAAAGAAAAGTTAAACACAACAGCATATATAATGTTGCCACGTGCTTACTTTGTGTACATTATCAATGAAGATTTTGGGGATTCATGTAATTAGTGAAAAGGGCATGTGCAAAGAAAATTGAGGAGGAAGCTTCGTGAGTTGAGAATTTGTCCATTTTTAGATTAAGTTGTAAGCACCATTCATAAAGCAAGAGATGCAGAGGCAATTTCCTACAAGAATGGTCATTCTTATTTAAGAAGGCTGTGGTCACTTGAGGCATAACCCACTAAGGAGGAAAAACATATTCATGTAATCAGAAAAGAAGGCATGGGGAAAGGCAACTGGGGAAGAACGTTGATGAAGTGAGAATTTTTCCATATCAAGAGTAGTTTATGCAGTGAGAATTTTCCATTTCAAGAGTAGTCTATGAAGTGAAAATTCTTCCATTTCAAGATTAGTTTTTGGGCACCATTCATGGAACAAAGGGATATAAAGCCAACTTCAAGGTTGTCGATTGTTTATTTATTTTGTGGGGGGTTTTAACTTTTAGTCCCTTTATGCTATTTAATTAGTGAAAACTTCTTGTAATCTCGCTCTTATTTGAAAGAGACCCTTTTCCAAGAGTTTTTACTATCCTTAAAAAGTCTCTCCAATTGTCTAAAAATATATTAAGAACATTAGCAGAACAACTTTTATATTTTGATAGAAACACGATACACTGAAAGAATATTTCACATTTTTACCATCATTATTAACCGAAGGGACTTTCTAAAGAAAGTTTAATATTGTAATTAAGTGGTTTAAAATAAATACAAGAATTGTACAAAGTAATACAAAATATTAAAAATTGTAGGAACTGAAATTTCTATTGTTGTCACTCTCTGCTTCGAAGGCTTCTGTGTGTGATAGGTAAGTAAAGACAAATAATATAAGTCCTATGGGTCACATTATAAAGAAATGGACGAAATGATCTTTGTCCGTTTAGTCTCAGTGCAATGGCGCTAGGACTTTAGGACACCATAGGGGGTAAGGCACCCACCAGGGTTTGATCTCTGGTGGGTGCAGGCGGCGTTTAGGACCTCTAGCCATTAGGCTTGCAACCAAAAAGGGAAGATGACAAAACGGTCCCCCTGATGAGATAATGGCGATCAATATTGTTGTGTATGCGTCAACATATTAAAGCCGGAAGTTGGTATGATGTTGCAATCATAACACCCGTATCAACGGGGCAACCAACCGGGCACCAATCACAAAAATTTCTGTATTGGTGGCGGCCAGCTTTCCTATCTACTCATAAGCTAAGATTACGTGGGCAGCAGTCATACCAACCCAAGTAAAATTTTAAGACAGAATTAAAAATAAGCTCCCAAAAAATAGATATTTACAAATAAACTCCTATAATTGAAGCATTTATGAATAAATTTTCACAATCTACTGTGAATTAATGCACAATCCCTAGGTGTTACAAAAAAGTCTTTAAGAGTGACACTAAAAAAATGTTCAGAAGGATTTTTTTGCTAAAAAAATTGAGAGCGTGAGAACTCATTTGTAAATAGTGAGTTTATGAAGAGTTATTTGTAATATCAAAAGTTTTAAAGGATTGATAAATGAAAAACTCATTTTTCAATTGTCCAAGGGTTGTTTTGTTTTTCCTTTGTTTTTACTAGCAGGAGCACAGTGACAGTCAAAAGAACAACAGAACTTTAATTTATCCGCTTTACAAAAATACAAAATAGACGATTTTTTATCTTCCTTTCTAGTTGCAAAGTATTGGATTAGTGCTTCTAGCTTTCAGATTCGGACAAGTCAAGGTGACCTAATCGTTATTGATAGTGGAACGGGCTTGGTGTACTAATTCAACTTTATGGACGCATATAAGTTGTCCACAAATAGGCTCCACCATGTCTCATCTACACGGACCTAAATATGATTGAGATGAAAGAGTCGATGTGAGCATCACAAAAGGAAGACGTCTCCATTCCATTGTCTAGTAGTAAAAATTAATATTATAATAATTTTGTGCTCTTCATATAATCATATTAACCTTGAATGAAATTATATATGATTAAACTTATATTAAATATCTTATTTGATTATGTGTGTGTGCTTATATGATTTATCCATCACAAATTTTCGCACTTCTTTGCGCCACTTTGATTGGAGAATAGGAGAAGAATATGGAAGAATAAAGGGAGAATAAGCTTAATTTAGCTTTGACAAGCAGAATGACTTATATCGGTGCAGAATAGTCTATTCGGAGAATAAGCCATCTCACTCTAGACCCAAGAATTACTTATTCTTCTTATTCCGTCAGTGGACCCCACAAAACTATCAAACCGAAACACCCCTTATTCTAGTATATGCTATTTCGTCTGTGAGCCCCACGTAATAACTTATTCTCCAAACAAAGTGAGGCTAAGTCTGGAGTACCACGACCAGATCCCTAACAAAAAGGAGGCCCACATCCAAGGTTGGCTTCTCATTTTCCAGCGTGGGTCAGCCGCTCTGTTCTGCTCCAACAAGCTCTGAAATGGTTAATGAGAACATAGATTCTACCAGCTCTTTCTTTTTTTTCTTCTAAAAATACGACACAGTTGGCTTAAGAACAACAACAAACCCTCCACCAGTGGTGCGGGATCATGAGACTACTTCATAGAAGAAGGGCGGTCGAGGGGGCAATCGCTTTCAACTGGATCAAGGTAGGGAAAACAGCAACCCAGTGCAGCATTTTAGTTCAGTTCCAATCGCTGCGCTGTCGATACGAAAGTGCACGGAATTGGACTTTAATCCAAGAATGTTATGCTAAAGTTAAGAGAACTATCTTGAACAGATATCACTAGTTTTATACGACAATCAAACGGCTATACTTCGTGTTTTGGAAGATCCTGACAAAAAGAGGAAACAGATATGCTAGAAGGAAGGTGGTCTCGTAATCCACCTCAAAGTAGATTTCAAAAATGCCAAGTTTGGAGAGGGGAAAAAGAAGACAATTAAAAGTTTGAAATATATACAAAATTATTTTAAAATGTTTTTACAAAGAATAATTAGATACGAGCGTGACACCTATCCAATTTCTAGAACCTTGATGACAGTTGTCCATCTAGTACACTGTTCCCTCCGTTAACTTTCTCATAATCAATGATCTGGAAATCTAAACTAATAGTACGAATAAATGTAATTCAGGAATGCTTACATCGTGAGGAGTTCAATGAAAAACCCCTGTGAGCTGATGTTTCGCACGCATCCCTAGATATGCTTCATAAAAATCCCAAATATTTGGATGAAAACTATAATATGAAGTTCTGCGACATAATCTGGCAGAATAATCTCTGAAAGGCATTGGGCTCCACCTTCCCCATATGGAAGTGGCTTCTTGATTATTTGCTGTAGACCACATTTAGTTGTCACCCACCTAAAAGTCCACCACAATCTTCGTTCACACTTCAAGAGAGATGTTAAATAAAAATAGCCAAAACCCCCAGATGGAACCGTATTCATCTAGATATAGGAGATTTTTTTTTTTTTTTACAAATTTTAAAAGGTGAGTCGACTTGACCCGAGTTCAACCCATCCTGACTACAGAAGATATTCTTCCTCCACGTATATATCTATATGGAGAAACACTTGCAGTCATGAAGCAGCACGCCTAGCAGCTCAGCACGATAAAAAAGATGAAATTTTTTTAGTTCAGTCCAAACACGTCTCATGTATGAATACAGTTTAATTTCAGATTGAATGACCCTAAAAAAAAATTAAAAAAATTATTGAACTCAACATAGTAATGACATTTTTTCCTGTTCTTTGGAACTCTTGTTTTATTTATTTATTTATTTATTATCATCCAATCAACAATACAAACATTTAGGTCGAGATCGAGGCCGAACAAAGCAAGCTTGACAGTGCAGCAAGTGTTTCTCATCTATATCCGTCCGTCCAGATGTTGGATCTGTGGATCTCCGTATCAATGAACAGAGCAGAACCCATTGATCATCTTGCAAGTATGCAACACCCAAAGATGCATATAGGAAAAGAGAACTTGGAACGCCCATCAGGATTCACGCTAGACACAAGTCATTGCGATAGTTGGATTCTCCGGACCATATTTGGGGTGTACAAACATGTAGTTGAAACCCCTTGTGAATTAACCTTCATTCTTTCATCAGATTGCTACTTAATTCTGAAGGTCTAAATATGTTCCACGGTGTAGAGAATCTAGAGATGGATCTGAGCTGATTACAATTACAAATATATAATGCTCGAGAACCTTTGTTATATCTAGTCAATTTGAAGGGAACGCTCACAATTGAAAGACTAGTTAGAGAATGCTTTTCTGCATCAAGTTTGAAACTGCTGTAAGGCGGCATAACTTTTAGCAGCAAGTATAATATGAATTTTCGCCAAAACATTTGTGAATTGTTAATATATGAAAAAAAAGTCAGGTGACAAAGGACAACAGTGAGGAATGAGAGAGAACTTCAGAAGGAAACTTTCTACCTCGTTGTCCATGTTAGAACTTAGAACTGATCATGTTTCCACAATTCCAGTTAATGTTGCAACGGTGCACTCAAATTTTCACTCACATGATCATTCAATTTTCCTAGAGCTAAAAACCAAAGCAATGGATCTGACTTGCGTTCATTCCAACATCATGCCTCAGCGAAAGCTTACCGGGAGAACGAACTTTAGTGCCTCACGAACTGTTTAGTAGCATCTGACTTCAGTCTTAACACAAATGAGAAAATATCATGACACAAAGCATCAATTTCCTCCTCCCACTTCTCATATATATAGAAGGCAATGAAGACCAGTGGTAACACTGCAACAAGGCAACATGACAGTATCAGTTCAATGATGCCTAAGCTAAAAGCTAATGCAGCTATCAATTAGAAACGAACTGTCAGTCCTCAGAAATAGAAATTTTTGTTCAAACCTATTTCAAATGTCTTTTGCAATGACATGGCTGCAACAAAATTAAGGACCAATAGTGCACCCGCAACCTTTAGATGTACAGTCAGAGAAGAATGTTAGGAACTGAAGAATGCACTTGATACAAAAGTCAAGTAGATGAGAAATAGTACTCTGGTAGGGAGGAAATAGTACCTTCAAGAACAGGGCCCAGTTTTTCCCTCTACAAATTGATTTCAGTACACCAACAAGGGAATTCCAATGAAAACAAACAGACACAGCAACTTGATGTGCCATGTCTCCAGAAAGGTGGAAACATGAGGATGGTATTTTCTCAATTTTGTAGCCAAATCTGCATTTTTTTTGTTTTTTTTTACCTTTGTAGTTAGCTGGATGCCAAGAGAAAAACAATTGTACACAGATAAAAGTAACACGATAGACGTTTTGGAAGTAGTACAATGGATGTGACAGTAAGTGGCTTAAGATTTAACTGAGCACCATAAAAATTGAACAAACAATGATCTTGAAATAAATTGTGCTGGGAGCTCCATTTTAAGGCCTAATAATTCATGATGAACCTATCAGAACAGGATGACAGCTGACTAAACAGGGTTCCATTAAAAATAGGTCAACACAATTAATCGGTGAGATAAGACAGATCAGGAACAAATTAACCTTTTCTGGAACAATCATGAGCCGACTCTATGCATGAAGCAGAAATGAGTCAGTATTAAACCACAAAACTTGTCTTTGTTGGATCAATAATTGTTATATTACTTGGTATAAGTAAAAAGTGAAAAAGGATTGGTTTGATTATAACAGTTTAGACAATAATACTTAAAATTACCTCAAGTAAAAGGGATGAGTTAGAATATTTTATATTTCAATGTACAGTAATTAACTGATTAACTATCAACTAAACTAATAGCATATAAATGCATGTGTGCACACACACACATATACATACATACATACATACATACATACATAGAGAGAGAGAGAGAGAGCATACATTTTTGTAGGTAAAGTACTATGGATGAACAAGAAGAGAGCAACAACAGACAAAAGCTTTGCCATGGCCGTCAAAAATGTGTATCCAGATGCATAAATGTAATAATATAGAATAGTCAATAGTAAGACTGCTGTAAGAGTCTGCTTCTTATCTTTCCATAGAAGAGTTTCCGCAACTGAAACATGAAAGATAAGTTAAAGATGTTAAATATGATGCATTAGTAAGAGAAACAAAGTTATCAATTAATACAATAAATATCATATCCACTCTTACCTTTTCCGTTTCCAAGATACACTGAAGCCTTGGAATTTGTTCTTGTCCACTGCTTTGCTCGTAAATGGGGGTAGGAGTCTACTGTCCTCTTCAATCCTTCCTAGATTATATTGAGAAACTTGTACGCATGTTATCATAAGGCATCGCATACTACATTCTGGAAAAGAAATCGTGGAAGGGAGGGAGGTTAAGCAAACCTTGAGAGAAACGATGGGTTCATAGCCAAGCTGATCCTTTGCCTTTGAGCAACCGAAAGTTCTGTTACATGATAGAAGTCTAACTCTTGATGGTGTTAGCTGAGGCACGTGCATTCCATACCGAGCAAAGATTTTATATGTCCACTCTACAGTACAAGCTATCGGCATTATAACTGAAACGGGGATTTTGGTCCTCGGCCTGCAAACAAAACTCAATATTATTCCAGCCACCTCCTTTCTAAATTTATTCAACAGAGAAACAGACCCTGCTTCCTACCAAAGGGAATTTATGTCAGCTATATCTTCCTGTGAACAATTGGCTATACACTAGAAAACTGAAAGTCATGAAACACTAGCCTAGTTTGGCCCATCTTATTCACCAAAGATTCTCAATTGTATATTACCACTGAGAAAAAAGGCAGATGTTATTTCATTGTCAATAGAAATGATTTACAGCTTAATTTGCATGCCTACAAAATCACCAATAAGTTCTGAAGATGGAGTAACTTATTTGTGGTTAAAGCAATTTATTCTTTCAAAATGATACCTTCATTAACCAAACAATAGCAATGGATGAGGTTTCTTCATAGGTGGAACAGTTATCACTTAGGTCCTGTGCATATCACGTCCAACAGGTGGGGTAAGATATTGTGCACTGTAGATCCCAAGCACATAGCATGGTCTGCAAATTGGTTACCTCTCATGTTTCTGATGTGTTGACTACCAAAAGTACCGATGCCAACACAAAGGAGTCAGGATAACCCAGATATTCATGGAGCTAGAGAAGTCGGTTTGCTAACCCTAAAATTTGTCCTTGACTGGCATAAAAAAGCGACTTCTTTGAGAAATATGCAAGGGTGATGCTGCAGCAATAAGTTCTCCGAACCCAGGTTCCACAAAAGGCACATGAGATTGTCAGGAAAGTGGAACAAGAGATGATGACTGTCTCATGGTTCAGAACCTTTGGAATTGGAGATTGATTGCTCTGATGTCTGAAACTGATTCATTTGCAATTGTATTGTTAGTTGGATCAAGCGGTTGCCACCATGCTAGAGGATGTCGTCCAGGAGCCATTACTTGCATTAAGTCACCCAAGGGAAAAGAACATGATAAGACACTCCTACCCACTCCAGAAGATGGTAGTGCCCAGTTCATAGGACCTCATGATAATCCTATGTGATGCGAAGATGATTGGCCATGCATGGAGTCCTTCTGGTACCTACGAGGGATGAGTAAATTGTCTGATGCGATATGATGCGGATGAAAGCAAAAGATTTTAAGCAGGATTCAATTGTCTTGCCCCTGAATCCACACCCAAAAGTGATACTGCTCCCCATTCCATGGAAGAAAGAATTGTAAACTAGAAAATAGCTCTTGCTACCTCACTCCCATCCCATTCCTGTTACCGCATCTCTCCTTGCACTGTACTTCTAAGGGCAAGAAAGTCTAGTCACGAAGTTAACGGAAATCAAGGCAATGATGAAGGGTTGTATTGTAAAGGTGAAAATAATTATCATAGCACGTCAATGGAAGATCTGCTGTCAGAGAAGCGGTGGCCCAGAATTCCTCTGGCCTACGTTATGCATCAGACTCCAAACCTAATTTGGCACTAGACCCACACATGAATAAACCATAATCTGAATCTCTTTGCATTGGCTTTTGAACCGACCAAGTTGGATTGGAGTGAGTTCTACATGGCTAAAACTTGGATTGGAGGCATTTATGGTGAACTGTCACTTCAGAGAACCATATGCGCTGGCCATCACCCCCCCACCCCACCCCCAACCCAAAAAAAAAAAGAAAAAACAAGGGCACATCACTCAGGCTGGATTCATTCCAATCACCACAGCGCAGGTCACACTCAGTGTGGTAAGTACTCAGCTAGAGTTTCCACATTCCTCAAGGAGGTATTGGATGATAATATACCATTTTACATTTCAAGCTCTTAACTGCAAAGCAGTTTTGGGTGGGGCTTGGGCAGATTGACATGGCACTTGCCCATCCTGGACATGTTAACTTTTAAGGTACAACCCGCGTTACCAAGCCCTGTTTGTGGATTGTCAGAAGTAACAGATAGGCTTGAACCTGGCCAATGTACAGTGTATCGAGTCCAAGCCAATTTATGGTGTCATTTGAAACACAATTTGTTGCATAAGTTGACATACATGGGTCGCCCCCGATATCATGCATGCATATGACCCTAGTGGAGAACCTTTTTTAAGGCCTTTGGGGCAAAGTGCATTGTGATGAACCTTTCAATCCCTAGGTCAAAATGGCATCCAGTTGTAGGAGCAGCATGATCACTCCTACCATTCAACAGCCTCAACCTACCTTATCAATAATGATGAGATGAGAGACAGTGCAATTGGAAGCAACAGCCATAGCATAAAAGGCGACTAGGTAGAAGAGAAAAGACCAAAGTTGATAGGTGAAGATGCAACAGAATTTCTGGCCAATGCATTAATTGTCAACTGGAGAGGCAACCTCCTCAGCAGATCCTTGGACTGGCAAATTTAGCCGAGGAAGGCTTCGTGGACAAAGAAGCACTTTACGATCAAGGTGGTGGGGTAATTGCTTCCACTTCATTTGGCATAGACATGGGTTAAGACACCTGAGGTGAATGTGGGATTATCACACTACAGGACCCAGGAAAGAACTATGAGCTTCTGAATTGTGTATGGACAATGGAAGGTGCATGGTGAGCAGCACGAGCATTTGTGCGCATGCTCCCATTGGGAATGTGGAATTTACTCTAATACAAATGGCAAAGATCATGCTTGAAGTCAAAATATGTCTGGACAATCCAAAATAAGTCAGAAGTCAAATGTACTCTCTTTAAGCAGATGGGTTGAATTCCTGCAGGTCACAGGTTCGAGCCCTGCACTTCCCCAGAGTAGAAACCCAGTGTGCTGCCCCCCCTAATGCACTTGGGCGGTTTACCCGATATACTTGGGTGTCTGGTCTGAGAGATGCCCCCAGCCCCTGCGAAGGTTTCCCGCAGGCACCGTCCAGTCAAGAGAGAGAGAGAGAGAGAGAGAGAGATGGGTTGAGATGGTTGCATATAGAGAGCAGTTTTGGACAGGAATATCAGGAAAGGGATAGAATTTTCATCACAGGAGATGCACCACTTGGTGATCTGAAGGGTAGACAGAAAAATGTGCTTGAGTGGATACTACACAGTGAATGGATGATAAACCAATAGAATACATGTCAAGTGATACTGTATTTTAGATGGGCATGATATTAGTGTCTCAGGAACCTTTTAGTGGAAATTTTAATGGATGATTTACCTTTTGGGGGGAAGGTTTACCATTGCATAAAATAATTCTACAAGCAACCTCTTTTTCATTTGTATGGAACAGTGACTACTCCTAAATTTTCTGACAAAATTAGAGGGCATCAAAAATTGATAGAAAATAGATATGTGGAACAAGTACTGAGCTGAAAGGTAAACAAATGAAAAACATAAAACTCTCGAAACTTAATTCATACCTTTCGTATCCAAGTCCTTCGAGAATCCGTGAGATGAACTCCCAGAATTTGATTGGTTCCATATTTGTTATGAAGTAAGCCTACATGTAAATCACATTATGACAGCTTTACCAACAGAGAATGGAACAACAAAAATCAGTACCTGTCCTGCCACTTTGGTGCCATTCACTCCTGAAGCAAGAGCTTTCTCGGCACATATATGCCCATGGGCAACATTTTCGACATATGTGAAGTCAAACATATTGTTCCCATCACCAATGATAAACTGCGAGTAGAAGTACATGAAGTGAGCATAAGTAACTCTCTAAATATCAACTTTATCATTTTCATGATAGCAACAGGGCAACCCTGTTTGCAATAAGAATGTAAAGTTAATGCAACTCATGACCAAAAATAATAATTACATGAGTACAATAACAACTAAGCAGTGAGAAAAGTGAATGGAAACCAAAAATAATAGGGATGTTAGCAAATAACCCCCTAAAGAACCTCATATATGCAGAAAACTCCTATAAAATGCATACATGCAAAAGAACAGCATACCCAGTGCACAAGGTTCCTGCCACTTGCAGGTTATGGGGAATGGTCGATGTATGCAGCCTTACTCTTGCTAAGCAGAGAAGCTGTTTCCTTGGTTCGAACCCTGACCTCCAGGTCACAAATGGGCCAACCTAACCATTGCTCCCAGGTCCGCCCTACATAATCATTGTATATGTAGAAAACTCCCTATCCACCAGCAGAACACCCCCCCCCCCCCAAAAAAAAAAAATGATAATAATAATAAAATAAAATGCATATATGCAGCCCTTAACTGTTAACTCCCTATGTAATCATTGCATATTATTTGACGTTCAACATGATCAAATATCAAAGTCTACCCACTCTTGTATTATTAGCCACCAAAGCTGCAATCCAAGTCTTTATGAATTATATACCACATGTTATACTTCAATTTTCCACTTCAATTTCTGGAAACATGGTATTTTATTTATGCTAGAGAATTGTTTTAGCATGACCGGCAAGATGATATTAACCTATAGTTTGTGAAAATGAAGTTTGAGTGGACATTGTCAAATTTATCAAAGTCTCAAGATCACTTGCAAAAGATGAAGCATTGACAAGTTACCAGCAGAAGGACAAAGCCATGGTTGAGTGATTTCACATATTTGACGATCATATTTTTGAACTGTTATTTCTTCGTCAAGGTAGACATACGGAGCAGTCCATAAGTTTATTGTTTCTCACTGAATTGACAAAGACAAGTGCTGCCATGTGCTCTCTCAATTCAGACCAGGCCTTAAACCTGAAATCCATTGAGAGGTAAAGTTGTATAATTTTGAAGAAGCATGTCAAACAGTCATAAAGATAGAACATCAGTGAAGAAGCCTCTTATATGATCTGGGTCTCAAGCCAGGCTGCCCACTCAACAAGAAAAGCTCATGCTTATGGAACAGCAACAACTGCCACATATTCCCTCTAATATATTTAACATCAAAACTTCAAGCAGATTTTGTTTGGGTAGAAGAGGCATGGAAAACCAGGGAATTTTTCCACAGAAACTTGATGGATGCAGACTGCTTCAAGTGTAAGAGCGTGCACTATTTTATGGTCAGACAAGTGGATGCTTTGCAATTAACAATCTTAAACAATAAGGCCCTTCGTCGATGCTACCGGTGGGACAGGTCCATATTTTGGTAGGGAAGTAAGCAGTAGACACTGACCTTCTGGAAGATGTGCTCAATGGAAGCAATGTTATCTAGCTCATGAACGTGGAGAATTGCAGATGACACTCATCTTTACAATGGAACACGTGACAAACTTGGAGAAGCTAGTAGCAGTATTAGAGATTGTCACAGAGCTGAAAATCAACTGTAATGGATCCAAAGTGCTGGGGCCATGCCATTCAGGAGAAGTTACACTAGTGTGCAGAACTACTTCCATGCAGGACTACTAACTCGCAAACAGGTATTTTGGGCTTATCAATTGACGTACTGGAGAGAGAAACCATAAACAGATTTGTCAGGAAAAAAAATTCTGAAGGTTGTAAAGCCAAAGGTTTTCTGGATGGTTCCCCCCCCCCCCCCCCTCCTACTAGACGCACCTTGGCAAGTTAGAAAGAAGAGCTCTGGGGATCTTTCGGAGATCTTGAGAGATCAGGAAACTCTGATAGAGATCCTTAAAAGAAGTTGATTCATTGAAAAATATTTTTTTTGTAAGTGGATGGTACCATATTTATCATAAAATTAAAAAGTAAGAGAGCATGTACAAGTCTGGCAATGTTGTGGGCTGCATGGTTTGAGAGAAACAGCAGAAGATTTAAAGATGATTTTCATACGACATTTATTTTTTGAAGAGGGCTATTAACTGGGTAGATGATTGGAGCAAAGCAGGGTCTTGCTCAAGATAGATGCTCTGATCTTTTATTGAGAGCTCGGCGGTGGAAGCTTTTTATTTCTTGACTGTTTTGCTCTTGTGTCCGTGTGGTTTATTCCTTTGATAAACCAGTTGCCTTTCCTATGTAATGAGGGTTGTTCTCTCCATTCCTCTCAGTGATTGTAGCTAACCCCACTTTGATAGCAGAATGGGTTATCTGGAATTACTTATACCGAAATTACTTATACCAGAATAAGGGACGATTCACTTTGATAGTGGTGTGGGGCCCACTGGCGGAATAGACGGACTAGACAGAATAAGCAATTCTTGGGTCTAGGGTGGAATTGCTTATTCTCCTTATCCAGGGAATAAGCAATTCTGATGCAGTATAACCTATTCTGCCTATCAAACTAGAATTAGCCTTATTCTAGGAATAAGACCCCTTATTCTTCTCTTATTCTCCTATCAAAGTGGTTGGGGTTTGGACTGGTGGGGCCCCAGAAGGGTTTTTTTTTTTTGGATTATGTTCTTATTTATATCATTTTAATGAATTGTGGCTTCATGTCACCTTCCAAAAAAACATGTAAGGAAGATACAAAACAAAAACTCCCCCTTTACAAAACCCCATTAGGTAAAGCTCTCCATCAATTCCCTTCAAGAAAGCAAAAACATGAGGAGTTACTTTGGTTCACATTATAAGAAAGGGAAACCCACTCCCTCAGTCTCTCACTAACAAAAGAAGCAACTTTCTCAGCGGTGAAAGCTTCTCTTTTAAAGATGTGTATATTTCTCTCTGACCAAAGGGCCCAAATTGTAGTAAGGACTATGGAGGATCCGCCACCATATAATCCGGTCTCCTTTGCATGGCCAAGGTCTCCCCCAATAGCGAATAAGCCGCTCCACAAAACCAAAAAGTCGATCTTCACACTAAAGAGGCCGAAGGATGAGCTGCCAAACCTCACTAGCGAAAGAGCAATAGGAAAAGAGATGAATCACAAGATTCTTCTGCCACCCCACAAAGAGAACACGTAGTATTAACCGCATTGAGGAATCTGGAAAGCCTATCACAAGAGGGGAGCCTCTTCAACAATGCTCTCCACAATAGGATCTTCACTTTAAGAGGGCTCTTTGGTTTCCGAACACTGCTAGCAAAGGGGACTTTAAGGCCCCCATCAGCAATATAACAATAGGCGGACTGCACTGAAAAAGTCCTCGAGGAAGACCACACCCAAAACCAACTATCCATGATATTAGGTTCTAGATAGCACAAGTGCAAGAGTTCCAAGAGCAGCAGCAGATCATCAATCTTTTCATCTTTTAGGAGTCTTCTAAAAGTAAGGTTCCAAGAAGTAGCAGACCAGTCAGGTGTGTAGAGTTGCTTCACAGTGGATGATTGGTCCTGAGCAATGGCAAAAAGGTGTCGGAATAACAGTTGGAGAGGACAAGATGCACACCACTTGTCCACCTAAAAAAGACGCCTCCGGCTGTTTCCCACTATGATCTTAGCACCTGCTTTCATGATATCCGTGCGCTGGAGGATACCCTTCCATCCAAAGGAGACATTATACAAAGTGGTAAGAGCAACATCCCAACTTTGAGCATGGTCATAGTACTTTTGAGAAATGAGATCCCACCATAATCCAATCTCAGTGCTTACCAACTTCCACAATCACTTGCAAACAAGAGCAAGGTAGAAGTCATTAATATTCTTCAGACCCATCCCCCCATTCTCCTTGCTCTTGCACACTCTACTCTATTTAATAGCAAAGCCCCCATTGTAAGGATCCCCGCTACCATGCCAAAAGAACTTCACTTGTAATACTTGTAGTCTTTTAGTCATAGTAAGTGAAATCCTGAAGACAGACAAGAAATAAATAAGGAGATTATCCAAGACTGATTGGCAAAGACCAGTCTCCCCCCATAACAAAGGAGTCTCCCTTTCCAACCAGCTAACCTGTGCTTGAACCTGTGGACAATAGCATCCCAATCTCTACACAATAAGGCTCTCGGAGAGAGAGGGCGCGCCAAATAGGATATAGGAAAGACGCCCTGTTGGCATACAAGTATCCAAGTGGCTCTCTGAAGCTCTCTCTCCTCAATGTTAATCCTGATCAAATGGCTCTTCTAGTAATTCACTTTAAGACCATTCACCCGTCTGACAGTTCTAGTATAATCCTGGTGGTAAACAAGTGATCTTTCTCCTCTGATAAGAAAATGATGGTATCATCATGTGAGACTTCCTTTTTGAAAGATCCTCAATCCTATTTCGATTTTGAAAAATCTTTTTGAGGATTTTGAAACCTTTGTGGAAATCTTAATTTGAGAAGAGAATTTTTAGTTTTGAAAATATATTCTCTTTTCTTTTAGGTAGACTTTTAGGATTAATCCTCAAAGTCTAAATTATTTCCGAATCGATTATGGATCCATATTCTTAACATCTCCCCACTGACCTCGGTCAGTATTAATTACATCAATCAATGATTAGTAACCCTTGATTAACCATCCAATAAGACTTAGAGAAAGCAGGAAATAAGCAAGATTTGATGCGAACATGCAAGTCATTCTTTTTGTTCCTTTATTAGAAAGATTCATGAGATATCTTTTAAAGGATACTTAAAGGATTTTTGAATTCTTTTGAAAAGATGCAGACTATTTAAAGGATGTCCTTAAACAATGGGACATGATGGACCACCACATATTCAAGAATGTTCATTAATGGTCCTTCAACCAATATGAAGGAACCACCAATTATTTTTAGGCCATTCAACCAATATGAATGAGCCAGAGTTTAAGGGTCAATCCACCAGTAGGAAAGAACCACTTTAGTTGATAGTTACCTCGTTGATATAAAAATGAACAAAAGATCATTCTTATTAATCCTTCTATGAATAAGTTAACCACGACTTCGTAGCCTACCCACCAGTAGGACAGAACCATAAAAGTCATTGGTTACCCTATCGATAGGGATGAACTAATAATTATAACATTTGGTCACTCTACTGATAAGAGTGAACCATTAACCAAGTGGGCAATCTAACAATAGGATAAAACCACTAAACTTAAGTCATTTAACCAGTATGAATGAACCTCTTTGTCATTATTTTATTTTTTATAGATTATCCAACCAATATGAATAGACCTTAATTTAATGGCCAATCCCATCGATAGGAAAGAACCACTTTAGTTGATGGTTACCCCATCGATATAAAATGAACAAAAAATTATTCTTATTGGTATGAATAGGTTAACTATGACTTCGTAACATGTCTCCCAATTAGGATAGAACTATAAAAGTCACTGGTTATCCTATCGATAGGGATGAACAAATAATTATAACTTTTGGTCACTCTACCGATAAGAGTGAACCATTAACGAAGTGAGCAATCCAATAATAGGATAGGATCATTAAACTTAGGCCATTCAACTAGTATGAATGAACCTCATTTTTATTTTTGTTATTATTATTATTATTATTATTATTATTATTATTTTATTTTATTTTTAACACTTCGGTCATCCCAATGATGAGGGTGAACCAATTTTTTTATTAATATGAAGTAGTTAGTTAGATTAATCTTACAAAACATTATTTAATATAGTCTATTCTTAATAAAATAATCCTTAGATTATATGGCCGCTCTACCAGTAAGAGAGAACCCTATAATCTTATGGTAATTTTATTAAAAATGAAACAAATCTTTTTCTTTTTTATATGGAACTTTGGTCCCCCCATCGATGAGGATGAACCAGATTTTTCATCTTTTATGTTTAAATTGATTAATGGACAACCAACCTGTATGGAAGAACCAAATTAAATTAGTATTTTTGTTTTGGGATTGATTAACATATGGCCGACCAACCAGTATGGAAGAACCACCTCTTATTTTCTTTGTTTTAGATTGATTATAACCAGTATGGAAGAACCACCTCTTATTTTCTTTGTTTTAGATTGATTAACAAGAATATATGGTCATCCAACCGATATGGATGAACCAACTAAACTAACATACAATCAATATATGAAAAAACATAAACTATTTAACATAGAGTCTTTTGGCCCTCCAACCAATATGGAGAAACCAGATTTTTTATTTATCATCATCATACTTTTTTCTTCACACACATAGAAAAATTACAAGCTTTAAAAATCTGCAGAGCTTTCTCCCTTTCTTTTTTTTTCTTGCTCTCTGTGTGTCCCTGTGTGCATTTTCACAGCCGGCCCTAGGGGGGTATTTATAGGGAGATGGGAGGCTTGAAAAGGAGGCAATGGGGGTGGAAAAGGAGGCAATGGGGGTGGAAAAGGAGGCAAGGAGGGGGAAAAGGAGGAAGGTGGGGAGCCGGTGGCACCCCCCACCGGTGGAGGGCTGCCAGCTGCTGGCAGCCTGCCCACCGGTGAGGGGCTGCCAGCAGCCGCCAGCTGGCTGGCCAATGGGGGGGAGCCACTGGTTGGCTCCCCACACCCTCTCTTCTTTTTTTTCTTTTTTTGTTCTCTTGCCCTTCTTTTCCCCTTTCTGTTTCATTTTTTTTTGCTAAGAAAATGTTTCAACACATCAACTTAGTGTAAGTGAGAAATATGCATGCATGTCTATGTGATCTGGAATCCCCAGATGAGACCTACAACCTCAGATCTCTCCCACATCCTGCTCAATATGTTTGCCATAAGAATGAAGAGAAGAAAGACATGGGATCGCCTTGACGAAGTCCTCTTCTACTATGGAAAAAAGAAGTAGGCTTGCCATTGAATAGAACAACAAAAGTAGCCGATGAGATACACCAATGTTCTTAGGAATCAACATAAGGAACGTCTTATTAATTCCTCTTAATGGACCTTACCTTCCCATAAACCAAAGAAGGCATCGAGCAAGTCAAGCTTAATGATGTCCCAACAGTGTTGAAAAAAAAACAATGGGAAACCATCAGGACCTAGGGCTTTGTCACCAGCAAGAGCAAAGGCAGATTTCCTGATCTCCTCCTCTGAGAATGGGGATGGATGATAAATCCGCCCTCTCCTCTTCCGAAATAATAGGGAGGAGGTCTTGGGCCAGAGAGGGTCTCCAAAAATCCTTCTCTTCAGACAACCTAGCATAGAAATGTTGCACATGCTACCTAATGTGGAGGCGATGGGTAAGGAATTGATCCCCATCCTTAAAGTTGTGGATATGATTGAGACTTATGTTGCCTAAGGCCACCCGCTGAAAATATGCAGTGTTATGGCCCCCCTCCTTGATCCATCTCTCTCTGAATCCTTGTTTCCAAAAGATCTCTTTAAGAAGAAGCTCTGTAAAGTCAACTTTGAGTTTATCCATGTGCCTCTTGTCTTCCACATCAAGTAGTCATGCCCATAGTTGTCAATCCCGTCCTAGTCCATGTCCTGTTTTTCTACTGGGATGGGACGTCCCAATGTCCCGAACAATTCCGGTGTCCCGTCCTGAAATTTTTTCCATACATATGCCAACAAATATAAGATATACGTATACAATAAATAATATGAAGATAAACATATGAATACATAAATAAATAACACAAAATTAATGCAATAGAAGCATTGAGGATAGATTTATGGGTTTATAGATGAGTATATTTATCAAATGAAACCCCCAAAATAAGTTTACAAGGAGCTTAAGTACTTAGGAAAATCTCATGTAAAAATATAAATTCTAGTTGGGAAAGGCCGGGACGGGCCAGGACAAACTGGGACAAGCCAAGACGGGCCAGGACAAACCAGGGCAAGCTAGGACGGGCCAGGATAGACTGGGACAGGCCAGAAATTGTCTCATCCCATTCTCTCACTAGGACGGGACGAGATTGACAACTATGGTCCAACCTTCTCGAGAGCATCCATAGCTTCCAACTATTGCAGGATGTTGTCCTTCACCAGTTTCCCTAGGAGGGTTCCAAAAGCACTCCACTGAATAAGAGCTCTAGCCACAGCCTTGAGCTTACATAGCAGGCATGCGATAGCATTAGAACGCTGCCCAGGTTCCATCCATACTCTGGAAATAGGTCCATAAAGATCTCGTCTTTAAGCCAATACTTCTCAAATCTGAATCTCGGCCTTCTGTACATAGAAGAATGAGCCCGAAGAAGAATAAGTTTGTGGTCTGACCCTGTCCTTGTCATACACTCAGCCTGTGTGAAGAGAAAGTGGTCTTCCAAGTCAACAATAACCAAAAAGCGATCCAACCTGGAGAGAGAGGGTCGGTCCCTGGAATTGGACAAAGTGAAAGCACAATTAGAAGTAAGGATGTCGAAGAGAGCGGCCTCCTAAATGAAGTCTCTGAAATCCTCCATGTCCCTCGGATTGTCAGAGCTGCCATTACTTTCATCTAAAGAAGTAATGGCATTGAAATCCCCACCAAGGCACCAAGGCTTCCTTTGTTGCCGATGATACGAAATGAACTCCTACCATAAAGACACCCGATTTGCTCTACTCTGAGAGCCAAAGACCCCAGAAGTCCGAGATAAACCCATCACACATGTTGTGAAACCTCATATAATTATAATAGCATGCCGACCCACCTGTCTGCATCCCTCCACCTCTTCCATATGTTATTCATTCCATATGATGAATATACCCCTCGCCCTCCCAACTATAGGTGAAGCCACACCCTTCTTCAGTCTACTACCCACTATCTCCCTCATAATTGTCTCACAGTCATCAGCACACTTCGATTCCTCGATGCAGAAGATATCAGGCTTGCACAAGCTCATGACAAATAATACAAAAACTTCCTTGTAATTTTCAGGCTTGAAAATTACTCAAGAACTTCCATTTAATTATTTATTAGGTTGGACAAAAATAATTTAAATAACAATGCTTAGTTTCAAAGGGATCAACTTGTAAGATTACCATTCCACAATGCTACGGTGGGAGATGGGAAGCCTTATGGCCCCCGCAACTTTACTCCATCCCATGGCATGTCACCCTTATGAAAACCATCCATCCTGATCTATATGGCCGCACATTCTCATTGCCTTTGTTGCCCATTACCCCGCCACCATCACATGTCACTGCTATCACGCTAACACCACCTTTTACTCCTTTTTTTTCTTGATTCCTTTATTTCTCCTATTTCTTCTCCATATGGTGTTCCCTCTCCTGGGTTTCTTCTTCCTTGTTTGTTTGTTTCCTTCTTTTCTTCCTCTTGTGCCTCCTCCACCTCTCCTCTTCTTCATCTCTACACCAAAATGATCCACATAACCCTTGTCTTGGTGAATTTCATTCTAGGGAACCCAATGAGACCAAGATCTCAGCAAGATGTCACAAAATTGCATTCTATGATTGCCTCTTAGACACCTAGTTTTTTTTATCCATTGAGTTATTGGAAGAAGGATAGAAGCAATAAGAAATGATTTCTTCTAGGAAAGCAAAAGTGCTCAAAGCATAAAGAATGGGAGTTGGTTAAATGGCCAAAAAAAATTATTAAAGAAAAGGTAATGGTTGTAGGACTGATCTGTGATACCGCTCTCAACAAAACCTTCCACCATAATGATTTGGAGGGCGTGGAACAGGAAGGGCACCATGGACTAGGCAAAGACTCAGAACATGTAGAATTAAAGATGGTGAAATGGACAAAAATTTGTATTTAAGAAAAAGGTGATAAGGATGGGACTGATCTGTGTGGCCACTCTCAACAAAGCTTTCCAGAATTGGAGGGTGTGGAAGAGGAGGGGCTCCAGGGACACAGATAATCAGAGAAAAGTACTTTATGAATAGTAGCAAATGATGCTTGACTCCATGCAGAACCTTAATCATTATCCTCAGCATGAAGGTACATCCCAAAAAGATGTGAACTTTATGCTTGATTCCATGCTCTACCAAGATGTGAGGAGTCGGATCAAATTTAAGAGGATACCCAGCATATAGGTTTTCTTTAGTAGCTATGTTCTCTCACTTATCTCCATTATCTTCAAACAAAAGAATAGCAGTGCAATATTTCTACAACAGACTCAACCTGAAAAGTGGGATTGTCTACTTTAGAAGGAACCTGCTAGATATTGAAGCCGCCCGATTTTGAAGCTGTCCAGAAAGAGCCTTCCATTTCAGCTTGACCCAGGCAACAGATTGTTATAGGGATAGGGAACTAAAAGAAGGTTACATGTTAAATCTTTTGTTAGACTGTACCGTGATCGTGAACGTAGAAGTATGGTCAAGAGACTGGGTTTGGACAGAGATGGCTCTGAAAAGGAAAGGGAAAAAAAAAAAGGAGAAAGATTTTCCAGAAAGCAATGCTGAAAAGGCTACCTACATATGACAAAGTAAAATTATCAAACCCAATGTTAAGATAATGAGACTTTTGTGTCATGTTTATAGAGTCATCTGGACCGCTTATTTATTAAAAATGACATTATTAATTTGTTAGTGTTATCTTGATACTTCTATCCAGATGCCTACACAGTGCTTTGCTGCATCTAATAGCACAGTGGACCTCTGTTATCAAAGGCGCCCGAGGCGAACGCCTAGGAGACGAGGCGAGGCGAGGCGCGGGTATGGCGCCTCGCATTCCCGCTTTTCGCCTAGGCGATCGCGGGAAACGCCTCATTCGCCCAGGCGTTCGCCTAGGCGCGCCTTTGGCGCCTTCAGCGCCTCAGGCGTCTTACCGGGCCAATTTAGAAAAAAAAAGGCCCACCATTAACCGGTCGGGCTTAAACCGGCCCATTACGAAACCCCCGACCGGCCGACCCAGCGTTAATAAACCTCCCCCCTCCGCGTTCGTTGAACCCTAACCCTTCATGTGTCCCGAGAGTCCGAGACCCCCGACACCAGCGTAGCGAGCTTCTTCCCCGGCAACGACGGAAGCGGTAGCGGCGGGAAGCGTCTTCGGCGGCAGTGGGCTACTTCTCCGGCGACGGCGACGGCGACGGCCGCGGCAGGCAAGCCTCTCTCAGCCTCACTCTCTCTGTCTATCTCTCACCACCCACCCTCACTCTCTCTGTCTGCCTCACCCCCGAGCCTCACTCCCTCCTTCTCTGTCTCTCCCGCTCTCTCTGTCTCTCTCGCACTCCCTCCTTCTCTGTCTCTCCCGCTCTCTCTGTCTCTCTCGCACTGTCCCGCTCTCTCTGTCTCTCTCGCACTCCCTCCTTCTCTGTCTCTCTCGCACTCCCTCCTTCTCTGTCTCTCCCGCTCTCTCTGTCTCTCTCGCACTGTCCCGCTCTCTCTGTCTCTCTCGCACTCCCTCCTTCTCTGTCTCTCCCGCTCTCTCTGTCTCTCTCGCACTCCCTCCTTCTCTGTCTCTCTCGCACTCCCTCCTTCTCTGTCTCTCCCGCTCTCTCTGTCTCTCTCGCACTCCCTCCTTCTCTGTCTCTCTCGCACTCCCTCCTTCTCATTCTATCTGTCTGCCTCCCCCGATGAATTTGTTGATATGGTTATATTTGATAATTTGAGTGAATAAATATCATTCTGTATGATTATTTGGCTATTTTGTATAATAAGTAAATTATAAATATATTTTTTTTAAAATGTCGCCTCAAACGCCTAGGCCATCGCCTAGGCGTTTGAGGCTGAGGCGACCCCCCGATCGCCTCGGTCGCCTCTCGCCTCTGACTACATAGCGGTGGACAGATGCTTGCCATCTCAAAAGTGAGTATTGTGAACTGGAGCGGAAGCAGGATTTTTTTCTTGGAGCGGCAAGATAGATATATAGTATAAAAGATATGTTAAGAATATTAAATAATATAAAAATAAATTATAAAATATTATAAAAATAGCATTTTACTTCATTGCTGATCAATATTCTTTAAAAGAAATTGCTAAATATCCACATGTATGTTAACATCAAAAAAAGATTGTCATTTTCCCATAAGGATGCATACCATGAAGATGAATTAAAAGAAAAAGACGATTGTTAAGCTCCCTTGAAAGGAAAGCCACAGACATACAATAATGGGTTTTACAATAGTTTCCTATGTTAAAAATCATTGTAGAACTCCCTTGAAAAAAACCATTGTCACAACCACAAGGTTATTCTAATGCTAGATGAAAAAGAATGCATTCATGATAAGGAATCAATATATAAAGAAACTATGTAAATCCAACAGCATTTTACCGCCAAAGTTTTAGCAATGGAAAATAATGTAATGAGATACATGTGCACTTTAATAATCCAATGATCATTTTAAGATAAGTGATGGAAGATCTAATTTTTAATGCAATATGATAGATGCCAATGAATAATAGGTCTATAAACCAAAAAGAGTGATAGAATGAGGACCTTCTGATTCTCTTCTAGCTTGTGCAAGAGGATGTGATATGATGTTCTTAAGAATTTCCATGCTGCGTAGAGCCAGAGAGAAAGGGGTAGGAGGGAAGGAATGAATGCATTGGAATCTTTCCTCTTATATTAGTTAAGAATCCTAAGCCAACTAGAAATTATCTGTTAATTACTAATAAGGAGAGAATTGGGGGGGGAGAGAGGAAATAACAAATATCTTAATGAGTCGTAGTTTAAATTCTAATGGGATAACCTCTACAATCTATTGTTTGTCATTTTTTTTTATGCATCACAAACCACGTAGAGCATGCATGACAAATTAAAATTCAGATCCATGCCAAAATGAGGGAGGAGGCATGCGACATGTGTCATACAAATAAGATACAAATGCATGGCGTGTGCATGCAAACCATGCATAATGAAAATACAAAATGCATGGCCTGCATGCATGGAAGAGGTAAAACTTGAGGTTTTACCTCGGAATTGAAGGTTCCCTCATGGCCTCAAAACCAGTCCACAAATGGACCCACAGCAGCCCAAAAACCAGTCCGCAAATCAAGCCCACAGCAGCCCAAAACCAGTCCAAATCAGGCCCCAAATCTGTCCAAAAATCAGCCCAAAATGGACCCACTAGTAGCAAAAATTATGATGCAGCAGTAGCAGCAAATGGGCAACAGCAGAGGCAGCAACACAAACAGCTACAGCACAACAGCAGAGCAGCGGCAGCAGCACAACAGCAGAGCAGCGGCAGCAGCACAACAGGGGCACGGTGGGGGCAGGTGGCCCCCCCACCAGTGGTCCCCCTCTTCTTATGAGAGGGAGGGACCAGTGGGGGGTCCACCTTCCCCCCATGGGTGCCCCATTAAAGGGCCCACCGGTGGGGGGTCGTCCTCATTTAAAACAAAAGAAAAAGAAAAAAGAGAGAAAGAGGGGAGAGAAGAAAAGAAGAGAGAGGAGAAACCGGTGGGGGTCCACCGGTTCACTCCCTCCTCCCACCGGTTCACTCCCTCTTCCCTTTGAAAAAAAGAAGAAAGAAAGAGAGGAGAAAGAGAGGATTAAATGGGCATTAATGCTCTTAGTTAATGAGGAGGAGTTAATGTCCTCCCATCAATGTGGGATCTGCCCCCATTAAGAAAAATAGAAGAGAGAAGAGCGGAGAAAAAAGAGAGAGGGGCAGGTGGGTGTGCACCCCACCGGTGGCACCCACCAGTGGGGAGGCTCACCGGTCCCCTCCCCTCCTCTCATCACTCACTTCTCTCTTTCTCTCTAATATTTTCTTTAGACGGTTGTGACCCTCTGGTGGGGGGTGCCACCAGTCACTTGGACCCCCACTAGTGGGGGGCCCCTTCACCCTATAAATCCCCCC
This sequence comes from Zantedeschia hybrid cultivar, assembly GCA_030544215.1. NCBI lineage: Eukaryota > Viridiplantae > Streptophyta > Magnoliopsida > Alismatales > Araceae > Zantedeschia > Zantedeschia hybrid cultivar. The sequence goes on along the minus strand of JARZZO010000014.1, from coordinate 17,815,726 downwards.
CCCCCAGGGGGCTGCTGCAAGGACGAGAAGCAAGAGGCAACGGAAGACGAAAGGTCACAAAAGAGGCTAAGAGAAGGCTTTGTTTTGTGCAAAGTTTTGAAGGGTTCTTGTGGTAGATTTTTTTGGTGGTTCACTCATATTATTTGAGTAACCAAGGTTATGTATTGAGGATGCATCCATATGGTTGGATGACCAAACATTGATGGTTCACTTGTGCAATATATCATGGGCACTTGTGAAATGTTGCTTCTTAACATAAATGATACTTAATGGATCCTTGAAGGACTCATCACCTTTTGGTATCCTTCACTAAGTGATGCAGGACAAGGAGAGAGGGGGGAATGGGCGATGGATCATGCCGACCTCGCACCGGCAAAGAGAGCTTCCCCGGCGTCGCACCGGGGGGAAGGGAGGATCCTTGGCCTCGCGCCTAGGAAGAAGGGGAAGTCTCTCTCGCAGAGACCAAAAACGCACACTCAGGTAAAAATAAATTCATATTTTCTTCATTCCATTTCTTCCCCCATTTTCTTCTGAAAAACGCATACATATATAGGGAGTGGATTTGTAACCCCTGATCCTAGAGATTCCTATTTGACTATAGGACTTCCCCTCCCTTATTCATGTTTTTATAATTCCTAAAAAATTAAAAACAACATAATGGACCATAAATAGTCCTAATAAAAGTCAATGAAGGAGCCCCAATCCCTGCATCGTCTCCTGCATCAATCTCCCCTGGTTCAAAAAAACTCGTCCTCGAGTTTTGAAATGCCGAAGAAGCCATATGAAGAGCAAAGGGACTATAAACCAGCGGCGTACAATCGACTGCATATAGATCTTCAGGGTGAGGAGCTGAAGGTGGCACTGACAATAGGCCTCAAAGTTACACCATAGCAAGTCAAACTCAGATGAAGCAACGTCTGCAAGACATAGGGAATCGCACTGGACATCCGGAACATCAAATGAGTTTTCAGAAAGTAAGTCAAACCCGGCTTCAACAATGAGCGTCTGATCCCACAACATTATTTGATGATTCACCTATGACTAACGGTATTGAATTGGTCTCATTCACATCGTCCGCCATTAAATGAAGTTCAGACTCAATACATAGAGTAGCATCTTGAATATCGTCAGTCGCAGGATCAATACTAGCATCTTGAGTATGAACCGACACATCTGATTGATCATCATTTGTAACTGGCGAGACTGTATCAAGTAACTTGGACGGTGTTTCCATTACCTTAGGAGAATAAAGTGACGATTCCAAAAACGTGAACTCACGTCCATCAAAATGAGGGTGTACGAGGGAGCATCGACGTCCATCACAATCCATTGTAGCTTGGCGCTCTGATAGCCACTCTTAACCCAAACAAATAGAAGACCTTAATGGATTTATAGTACACCAAACTCCATCCACATAAGTAGTGGAGTGTCCTGTGGTGACACCCTTAACTCGCCGATAAAACTCCACAAAAGCTTTATCACCCTTTACAAAAATCTCGTCCGTCTTCAACAGTGAATCAACAATATACTGAGGAATCACATTATCACTCGCTCTCTCATCTAATATCAATGTCGTTCATTCTCAATTCGGCAAGAACACAGCGAAATGGAAATAAATGGAAGACATGTTGCAAGAGATTACCCCAAAGCTCCCATTATGATAGAATCAATCAGTGGTCCGCATAACAAAGCGTCGTAGGGGCAGCACCACTCTGGAGCTGAGTCCGTCTTGCTGAGACGAAGCCAATGACGTAATCAGTACAAGAAACGGAGCCCAAAGGATGACCTCGATATGCATGCAGCAGCGGCACATAAAACGAGACAAGTCGGAAACTCAACGTGTCGGATATGGTCGGTCTCGTCGAGACGAAGCCGTTGGCGTGAACGATGCACAAATCGGAGTCCAAAAACGACCTCGAACAACGAGCCCAAGTGTCCTCGTAAAGCGTGCAAGTGTGGAACGCAAAATGAGGCAAGTCAGCCGCTACCCGCTGCAAAACCAATGCGCCGGAAGCTGGCATGCAAATCGAGGCGGCTGATGCAGGCCTCAAGATGCGTGATCGGTGTCCTCGATATGCGTGCAAAAGTGGCACACAAAATGAGGCAGTCGGGGATGCAGTGCACTGGATCTGAGATGGCCTCATCGATACGAGTCCAACGGCACAGACGGCGCGCGAATCGAAGTCCGGTGTCCTCGATATGCGTGCAAAAGTGGCACACAAAATGAGGCAGTCGGGGATGCAGCGCACTGGATCTAAGATGGCCTCATCGATACGAGTCCAACGGCACAGACGGCGCGCGAATCGAAGTCCGAACGAGCTCGGGGCGAGGGCGGTGCGTTAAGTTGCACCACCTGCCGCACCTGTCTAACTGGACCCCGATCAATCCTAGCTTGGACCAGGGCTGAGCCGGATGGCTCGGACCACTTAACTCTTTAGGACCTGGTCAGACCGGGTACTTATTAAAATCTAGTTCCTTTAAGGGGGGTAGTGGCTCGAACCATGGAGTGACTTGGGTTCGGACCAGCTTGAAAGAGGGCTCAGATCGAACCGGGTCAAACCCGGTTTGACCTGATTTGGTTAAAGGGGAACGAACCCTTCATTCCTCACCCCTATTCATCTTCCTTCTTTTTGTTCTTTTTTTCTTTTAAACCCTTGAACTAGAAAGGGGGGAAGCAGGCTTGACTGCCGTAGGTGGCGTTGGCGGCAGCGGCAACGGCCGATTGGGTTGCTGGTGAGTGCGGCGAGTGGACGGTGACGCCAGCAGCGATGGCGGCCGATGACGGCATCGATGGTGGTTTCGGACGAAACATGCGGTTAGGGCAGCGACTTCGGAGATTTCCGATGGCAGCGGCGTGGGGCGGCTTCAACGGCCGAGGCTGGCGGTGGCGGTGAAGCCGGCGCTATTGCTGGCGATGGCGGCGAGGGGATCCGACTCCTCAACCTTCTTCTTCTTCTTCTTCTTCTTCTTCTTCTTCTTCTTCTTCTTCTGCTTCTACCCTAACCGAACCAGCAAGGAGTGGCTGGCTACGGGACGGGTTGAGCGGTCCCGGCAACGGGACGAGGGGGCGAGGCTGGACAGCAGCGGCTGGCAGCGACACTGCTGTGGCCGTCGACAGGAGCGGCGACGGAGCGGCGGCGCAGTGGGAGATCGGGTACGCTCTAATACCAAAATTGATGCGGGACAAGAAGAGAGGGGGGGAATGGGCAATGGATCATGCCGACCTCGCACCGGCAGGGAGAGCTTCCCTGGCGTCGCACCGGGGGGAAGGGAGGATCCTCGGCCTTGCGCCTAGGAAGAAGGGGAAGTCTCTCTCGCAGAAACCAAAAACGCACACTCAGGTAAAAATAAATTCATATTTTCTTCATTCCATTTCTTCCCCCATTTTCTTCTGAAAAACGCATACATATATAGGGAGTGGATTTATAACCCCTGACCCTAGAGATTCCTATATGACTCTAGGACTTCCCCTCCCTTATTCACGTTTTTATAATTCCTAAAAAATTAAAAACAACATAATGGACCATAAATGGTCCTAATAAAAGTCAATAAAGGAGCCCCAATCCCTGCATCGTCTCTTGTATCACTAAGTATCCATCAAGGGTATCTTTTATGGAACATAGAGGAATTTAAGCTAAGTCCAACAAATTGCCCCTTCACTACAGGATGTTGTCCAAATGACTAAACTAACCTTGGACCCACTATTTAACTAATTCAACCCAATTCTTGAAATCATTCAAACCAATTAAACACAGGGAATTCCGGATCGGATCAGCCGGCCGGATCGGGACCCACCGATCCCAATCCAGATCGGCCTCGGATCGGCTGAAAGTGTCCCAAATTGGCCAGGATCAGCCGATTCCAGCCAGATTGGCACCGGCCGATCCCGATCCGAATTGGCCGATCCGAATCGGGATCGGCCGATCTTGCCTTCCATGAAATTTAAACATGCATGTCATATATAAAGAATTAAATGTGAAAGACTAATCCAAGTGAAGAATCTAGTGGTTCTAGAAGGACCTAAATGCCCTCATAGCTTCTAATAACCAATCCAACTATGGAATCAACCCAAAATGACCAAAATATCCCTCTGATGACAAAAATCTGTAAAAATCACAGAAAAATCTAGAAAAATGTAAAAAACCACCCAACATGCCTTGATTGCCCTCATAACCTTAAACATGACCTTAAATATCCCCCAGAACCTTAAAAAATGATCAAAATATCCTTCTCATGATTTTTTAAAAAAAAAATCTGTAAAAATCTTAGAAAAATCGCAAAAATATAAAAATCACCCAGCATACCCTAAATGCCCTCAAAACCCTAAAAAGCAAGAAAATTTACCAAAATACCGCTAATGCTCTAACAATCATCAAAAATCACAGAAAATTTATAAAAAAAATTAAATCACTTAAAATATGCAAAATATCCTGAAAATTTGAAACTTTTAAAAATTATAAAAATGCCCCTGCAGCCCCTAAATGCTTAAAGCAGCCCAAAAACACATCCTAGGGTTGTAAAACCTTTCCTATCTATTGAAACACATCGTAAACACTAAAATGACTGTAATACCCCTGCACCCTTCAACTTGGCATAATTACAAAAATACCTTTTTGGGTTTAAAACCACATCAAGTTATTTTAAACGCATCCTAAGCCAGGGTGAAGCTTTGGGCTTGATTTAAAATGTGTTTCCCATGCTTGAACTGCATGTGCTTGTACTGCATGACTTAGTACTTAATTTGTGTTAAAGGACATCACTGGATGGTTAATCAAGGGTGGTCGATCAATTGATCGACGTATAGAAGAGGTCGAATTTTCAGATCCTCGCCTAATCCAAAGTCCCGGATTTCCCGAGAGCTCCTCATAAGTCCTAATAGTCCATCAAATAATAAAATAAATAAGCCAACCTATGTTTCTCACAAACCGCAAGATTAAAAACGGGAGAGACACAGGTTAGGTCCGAACATCTACATACCTACCCGATTTATGAGGTAGTCTTTATGGACAAAAAACCTCTTTCAAAAGGTTTGAAATCGTGGGGGTGAGTGGAGGTTGCATTAAGGAAAGTGGATCGAGAGGAGAGTCATTTACACCCCCCCCCAACCCCCACCGAACCCCAACCCAACCCCGCCCATCAGCCCCTGAAAATGATTTCGGACTACCCATGTCATGGGGAGAAATTAAATAACAGGCTACCATGCAAATGCAACTTGCTGAAAGAAATAAATCGGCTATTCATGAAGTGTATTGTGGCCCTTATGATTAAGGAACTTGAAATTGGATTGGATAGCTGAATCTGTTACTGCCAACCAACTCCAATCCCAATCAAGATAGGAGAAGCTAACATTGGCCAAGTTAGTGTTTTTTAATAAAAAAATTATTTGGCCAGGATATGCCATTAGTTACTTATTGATGAAATGTGGTTTTGCTACATTGAAAGGGGGGAATAAAATGCATGTTTACAAAAGGGCAAATGTCATTGGCAAAAAACAGAGAGGATTTAGAGCAAATCAAGTGAGAAGGAAAAGTATTCCTTTCTGGCAGTTAAAACTGCATCTCACCTTAGACTTTCCAGCCCTCGCAGCAGAGACAAGTGATGGCACCAACAGCTTGTCACCTGGGCCAAAAATACTGCTGGGGCGTATGCAGCAAGTCAAAAACCCATCTCGTCCATTTGCTTTAATAACTAACTTCTCCCCTTCTGCTTTAGTCTCGGAGTAGGAATCATTAAACTGAAGCAGATTAATCGCTGGAGTCAGATTTGGTAGAGTCGGTCTTTGATACCGCACACACTAGGAAAAGTATCATAAATAAGTGTTGATATGCACGTGATCTGAACCTTTGCAGGATATGGTGTTGACTCATCGATGTTGTGCAATCCATGAATACCATCAAAGACAACGCTAGGAGAACTGGTATATATAAGCCTCTTAACCTTGCATTCAATGCATGCATCTATGACATTCTTAGTTCCTGTGGCACAAGCACACCACATAACACAAAAGTTGAAAAATTCACCGACAAAAGATTCGAGCCTTGTACTAGTTCACCCTTGCAGTTAAACATGGCAGTGCATCATGCTTCACCTTCCACATTGACCGAGTAATGGAGTTGGTGGTTGTTGATGGACGAATCCGGCGCAGCCATATGGAAAACAACCTCCGCCCCTTGAAATGCTGTTGGTGCAGGCAGATCCAAACGGAAGTCAGACAAAACCTTAACAAATAGCGACGCATAGAACCCTTATTCGAAGCTCTCCAAAGTGGATAAAAGAGTATTTTTACTTTAAAAAGAAAAAATCGGCCACAGCAGTAGCAACTTGCAAGCTCAAACTCGGAAAACACCATAATCAAACATTTAATCTAGGTCAAAAAAAAAGGAGGGAAAGAAACAGGTAGGCGTCAAATCTTATGCTTAGGCATCACGAATTTGACAGATCAACCCAAACTTGCCAAAATCATCCACACGGTCCATACAAACATCTGCTCAGCTCAAATAGCCCTCCAAGTAGATGGATCCATTCGAAACCACGATCTCGCCTAGACATGGAGAGAATGTGGGGGAAACAGAGAGAGGAACAGAGAGGTTGTGGGAGGTGGACCTTGGAGGACCTGGGCTTTGTCGCGGAGATCGGCAGGGACGTAGAGAGCCCGGCCGGAGCGGAGGGCTATGCCTAGGACGCCGCCGCTCGCCTCTTCCTCGTGAGGATCGAGCTTGATGGAGGGCGCCAGATCGGCGACGCGGACGCGCCACTGCTGCGAACGGAGCAGCATCTCCACCAGGTGCCTCGCCGCGAAGCCCCTCCCGCCTGTCACCACGCACCATCGCACCTCTCCTCCCTCCCCCATTCTCTCTCTCTCTCTCTCTCTCTCTCTCTCTCTCCAGAGCAGCTACTCAACTGTCCGCGCCGTCGCCAGTCTTCTACTCCTCTTTTACGCTCAGATGTTGAAACGAGATGTGAGGGAAAAAAGGGAGCGGGATCGATTCCGATTCTGGGGTCGCAAGCGAGAGCCTTAACGTTACCGTTACCATCAAACTTGTTTAACTAGTTGCAATCCTCTGCGATCCACCGCCAGAATAAAAATATATAATTAATATAAGTAAAGTTAATAAAATAATTATAAAAAATATATATTCAGAAATATTAATATTATTAAATAATAATTAGACAGAGAGAGCGGAGAGAGAATTAATGAGAAAAAAGATGGAGAGATATGGTAACAGAGAGAAATAATAGGGGACATAGATATTAATAGACAAGGGAGAAAGAAAAATAATTTAAGCGGAAACAAAAAATTTTGGCGTTGATTCGTGGCGTTAGGAAAATTCGGTTTTATATGTATAGTATAGATTCAACAAGTTTTACCCCGTCAATTCCAAGGAAAGTCTATTTTTATTTTTTCCCAAAATATCCCTCAATTTATTTATTTTTTACTTAAGCAAGTTGCACAAGTTCTTAATTTTTGTCTTCTTCTCCTAATATAATGCCATATCCCTCCACACACTATTCATCATAAATTTTTTCCCTTTCTAATATTAATTAATATTTTATAAAGTTTTAAAAAAATATTTAACATATAATTATTAATTTAATAAATTTAGTTATTTTTAACTATCATATTAAACTTAAACTTTTATATTTTGTCTTGTCCTCTTGGAAAAATGTCAACATATCCCCTGTGCATTATTCATCATATTTTTTTATATTAATTAAAGTAATAAGATCCCTTTGAAGTCAAATGTCATTACAGAATGTAAATAAGAAGTGGTCACTTTAAAGTATTAGAATGTTAATATGTTATAGTACTCATTTTAAAGTATTTTAATATTAATGTATACTAATATTTATGTAATGTGAATGTGTTATAGTGTTCACTTTAAGGTGTCTTAGTGTTAAAGTTTTACGGTGTTAAAGTATTATCATCTTCCTTTTATGCTATTAAAGTATTATATTGTTAATGTATTAAAGTCTTAAACAAGAGAACGTATTATTTATATTAAAGTATTATTATATTCTTAAAGTCTTAAGCAAGATAGCGTATTGTAGCAGTCAAAAACTGGTCGGACCACAGTGACTGTCCGATCGAAGATCCCGACTACTCGATATAATTTATTTGTAGTGAAAATGCTCAGGATAGAATCTGTAAGAGGGGGACAGAGACGTCAAGGGGGGAGGGGGGCAGTCTGCTGGAGAACAAAACCTTCCGATACCTAAGTTAGGTACTAGAAGATGAGATCTTGCTAAGGATTTTTTGTGCTCAAAATGGCATACCTTCAACCGGAGAAGATCTGGTGATTATAGTCCTCCTCCCCCGAGGTGTCTCAGAGACGATTTCCTCTGAAGGAGTGATTCGCCCACGATCATATCCCCTTGACTAAGGAGATCATGGGATAATGGGCAATGAGAGATTCATCCGCAGTTGTAGGAGGCAGATTGTGCAGACCTACTGTAAGTGGGCAGTTGCATCCGAAAGATCCCCTGATGGTTTTGAGGTGCGAAGGGTCGCCCCTTGGGAGGAGACCTTCGTTATCGCGAAGGACTAGGGGAAGGAGTCTTCCAACACTGGGTCCCTGGTCTTCATGTGGTTGAGTTGCTGATAGAAGATGATTAAGGGCGATAACCGTTTCCACGAGTCTCAGGGAGCTTAACCGAGATCCTGGGGGGTCTTGGGAGCTACTACTGAATGTAAGGTCGGGAGATCCAATGATCTAGACTTGGCGGTTCCGACATCCTGCCTCTATCATGCGGGTCAGGGTACTGAGTGCTAGGCCTTTGGACCCATAAGCTAAATGGGCCTGATTGAGCTAAACCCAATCACCCCTCGTCACGTATTATTTATATTAAAGCATTATTATCTTTCCATTATATTGTTAAAATATTATATTCTTAACATATTATAATCTTCATTTTAAAGTCTTAAAAAATATAACGTATACTTTATACTAAAGTGATAAAAGTGTTAAGATTACATGTTTTCTATAAAAAGTGGTCACTTTAAAGTATTAGAATGTTAATATGTTACAGTACTAATTTTAAAGTATTTTTATATTAATGTATACTAATATTTATGTAATGTGAATGTGTTATAGTCTTCACTTCAAAGTGTCTTAGTGTTAAAGTTTTACGGTGTTAAAGGATTATTCTAGTCCTATTATGTTATTAAAGTATTATATTGTTAATGTACTATAATTTTCATTTTAAAGTCTTAAACAAGATAACGTATTATTTATATTAAAGTATTATTGTCTTCTTAAAGTCTTAAACAAGATAGCGTATTAACGTATAATTTATACTAAAGTGATAAAAGTGTTAAGATTACATGTTTTTCTATAGAAGTGATAAAAAATAAAGAATTGCGTGCTGATCTTTTCAAGTATAGGACAAGACAAAAATCAACTATAGATTCACTATAATTTTTATATTTTGTAAAAAAAAAAATATTTTTTTTATTATTTTAATTCTTTATAAAATATTAAATAACAAATCATGATGAATAGTATATGGAGGCATGTAACGATTTGTGAGAAGAAAGAGTGTGGGTACATAAGGTGACAACGCTTTAAGGAAGATTAAATTAAGATGTTTAAATTTTAAATGTTAATAATAAACATCTTAAATTAAGATGCCCCTTGTGCGGTCGCTATTATTGGTCTCACCACCTCCACCCCCTTCCAGAGGCTGTACAGCAATGTCGGCCGGGGGACCACTTTGGCTAAAGGTATGCGTATATTTCCCCACTGTCCTGCCTGCCGCTGATTGGCGAGGAGGCGAAGGGACCGCTTGTCAAGCTGAAATGGACCTTTGATCCCCTGAGCTCCCACTGTGAGGAGGTTTATGGGCACTGATGCCTCGTACTCAGCCTCCGTTAGCCTCTGTCGGCTCGGTCGAAGGTCTTGTATAAGGACTGAGGTTTCAGATTCAGTTATTGGATCAGTTTTGGTATTAGATCCCATGGTTTGGGTCTTTGTGAGCTTAGTGCATAGTTTATGAATCGCATCTAACAGGCAAGACACATTTTTGAAAGACGTCGTGTAAGGACTGAGGTTTTCGGATTCAGTTTTCGGAGTCAGACCCTGTAGTTCAGGCCATAGTGGGGCAGAGACTCTGTTCTGTTTCGCGTCGAGCCAGGCTCGACGCGGTTTAAACAGCGTCCAGCATCGCAAACGTGTTTTAGTTTATGCCACGTGGGCTGGCCTTGGGTCGCGAGTGTACGGGCCGGTCGTGTCGTCTGAACGACGTCCACGATGGTCGACGCGTTTCAGACTGCGACCCTGCGGTGTCAGAGTACGATGCCGGTCTTGTCGTCTGAATGGCGGCGGCCTTGAACGACGTGTTTCAGACTTCTGTCAGAACGGCCCGTCATGTCATCTGATAGGCGTCCGTACATCTCGACGCGTTTTACCTAGTTTCTGGTTACCCCGCGAACCTTCCCTCATTTCCCTCATTCTCACCCTCACTCTCTCTCTCCTCACCCTCTCCATCCTCCGACTCGCCCCACTCTTCCCCTTCCCTTTTCCCTTCTTCCTCTTCCACCACTCCACTACCTCTCCACCTCTCACCACAGCCACCACCACTTTCTTCGCGGCGTTCCATTCTCCGGACGGCGGCCGACGTCCCGGCGGAGTGGTGGCGTCCTCGGAGTACCGGCGGCGGTTTGCGGTGCGACGGTTTGGCGGCGGAGCCAGGAGGAGTTCAAGAATCGGTAGGGTGACGATTCCCGTAGTGTTTTATGTTAAAACCATGTTCTCCCGCTTGAAACATACTACGGATTTATGATTTTTGGGTAGAATGAGCATGTTAAGGGCTTTCTCTTTATGGGAATGGGAGTTTCTGTGAATGTGGATTTGTGATGGTTTAGCTTGCCCCTCTTCCTCCTCCGTTTAGTTTGATTTTGGGACATTTGGGAGTGAAAAGGGAGCCCTCGGGCTGAGGACAAAACTCGATTTCTGGGGCTAAAAGACGTCATGCATGGACGACGCTTTTTGGAGAAGCGTCGGGCCACCATGACGCCTTTTAGGCAGAAATCGCTCCACCGAGTCTCTGTCAGTTCGGGAAATCTGGTGCTAAAAGACGTCATGTATGGACGACGCCTTTTAAAAGGACGTCGGGTCATCATGACGCCTTTTAGGTAGAAATCACCCCGATTAAGGTTTTCTGCAAATTCCGGATTTTTGGTGTGAAGGGCGTCTGAGGACTTCGACGCGTTTTTAAAAGGCGGCTAACTGTGACGACGCCTTTTTAGGCCATATTCTGAGGCCGGGATTTCATGAACCAGTTTATGAGACTTGAATGGCGTCATCCTTGGTCGACGCGATTCAAGACAGAACCACACTAATTCATGCCAGTAAAATGTGTTTACACTGCTAGATAGTTAGTTAAATGCATGCTTTTATTACACTCGATGACGATGGACTCTTCATGACCGGATGGCACTACGTTGGGTGTCGTACGACCGCGGACTTCTCACGTGACCGGATCACACCGTGCCGTGTTTTGTGTTACTGTGGACCTAGAGTGACAGTTGTAGCGTTTGACACCCTGTGTCGGTGCGGAGGGACACAGCGCTGACGGTAGCAGTGGCGGGGTGACGCCTAGTGAGAGAGGGTCACCTGGTGAACCCCGGGGTTAGCTAGCTTGTACCGGTGTCGGAGTGGTACCTTTGGAGTGTCACTCGTGCTGGGGGAAGGAGTAACCACCTGAGCCAGTTGGGCCGGAGTAGCTAGTGTGCTATCCGAGGGGTTACTGTTTGGTCTCAGCGGGTCGGTGTTTGCTGAGGGAAGGAGTAACCGCCGAGGTAGCCAGCGTGCTATCCGAGGGGTTACTGTTTGGTCTTAGCGGGTCGGTGTTTGCTGAGGGAAGGAGTAACCGCCGAGGTAGCCAGCGTGCTATCCGAGGGGTTACTGTTTGGTCTCAGCGGGTCGGTGTTTCCCACTTTCGGAGACGTGATTGACGCGTTTTGCCGAGACGCGAGTTGTAGGTTCCTTGGTAGAATGATTTCTGAAATATGCATTTTATATTTCGAATGCATGTGGTTTATAGAGAGAATTAGGAGTAATGTGTTACAGCTTTACTTATCTTGTTCACTTGTGTCTTAGTAATTGCACTTGTGGGTGTGTGTGTGGGCAGTGGGGATCGAAGGATCCCTACTGAGTCTTTTCGTTGAGACTCACCCCTGCGGTTTTCAGGTGAGGATTCCAGGCAGACTTAGCGATGTGTGTACTGCTGTGAGTTGCGCGCCGCCAGTTGTTGTTCCGGGGTATGCCCTGACGTAGTTGTTATCTTTATTTCTGGCTTGTATACTTAATTATTTCTTTTCTGTTAGAGTATGTAATTATTTGTTGTATCGAGTCGCATTGTAATAACTTTTAATTTCTGCACTTTTCTTTCAATCCAATGCGATGTGAATGTTTAACTTAGTTTATTATTTATTTCCCAGACTTACTTAGATCCTAGTTTGGTTCCAAATTAATGATTCGGTACCCATTTTATAATCGGATCCCCGATTATAGGGTGGTGGGTCGTTACACGTCGACTATGGGCGACGTGATTTAGAAATCATACATGCGTGACTCGTAGTCGAGCGTCGGGGGACGTGTGTACGGCCCCAGTTTTGTCGTCTGAATGGCATCGCGCATGGGTGATGCGGTTCAACCAACTGCCCCTGTACGACCCCCGTCTTGGCATATGAACAACGTTGTTCTGGGACGACGCGGTTTAACTTGGTCGGGGTTGACACCCCGAACCACCCTCCTTTCTCCCTCTCGTTCTCTCATTTCTCTCCCTCTCGCTCTCTCTTCGTCTTCCTTCCCTCTCATTCTCTTCCTCTTCCTCCTCTGCCACTCCATCTCCCCACAACCACCTCTCACCATTTCCAACACCACCTCCACCGCGACTCTTCACTCTCATGACAGTAGTCGACGTCTTGACGGAGTGACGACGGTACCGACGGCAGCTTGCGGTATGGCGGTTCAGCGACGAGGAGACGGAGCTCAGTGATTCGTTAGCATTCCAGAGGCACTTCTATAGAGAGGGAACTGTTAGAATTTGGTGGCCTCAAAGCCAATCATTGTACATTCTAGTTCAGATTATTAATAAAGGCAATCATTTCTTCATTTAATAGTTCTCGCAAATAACTATCGTAATGAAGGTCCATAGACAAATGTATGGGATATTGAATCATGATGAGATCATGATAGTGAGATCAATATCCTCAGTCAATTGTTTTAAACAGTTCTCGATCATAGGATATTTGAGATGAACATTAAATATCCGATAAGATCGACACAAGTTATGTCTGCTCATATGATGAGGGTGAATGATCTCACATTCACTCGTGTGGTGACACTAAGACAAACAAGTAGGTGCTCATTAAAGAATGAGTTCACTGAATAGACCCAAATAAGAATTCTTGGATGGTAATTATACCTATTAGTCAACCAGGGAATTCAATCGTTGCAATAACACAGTTGGTCCTTTGACCTGAGTCACCAATGATACCTTGTTTGTGGACCATTGTATCTTGATTCTCTGACTCGTGGACTTAAACCATTAAGTCCACCATAATCGGTCTTTCAGATACAGTGGAAAGCTTGCGAAGGTAATTGAGTGAACAACAAGGGATCACTTACTCTTGGTATAAGACTGGAGAGAGAATGTCCTATGGATGTGCACCGTGGGTGCCCAATTGATGATAGCAAGAACAAAAAACTAAAAGATGGTGAGACCAGGTCCCACCGTGATCGCCAAAAAAGCTGTGAGTGCTTAGAATGATAGTGTGATTAACATGAAAAATCTATGTTGTTTAGTGTAAAATAAACCTATTAAAAACAGCAACTACGTGAAGTGATCGCCAGAAACTTTTGACTAAAAGTTCCAAAAGAAGTTTTTGATCGCCTACCTGTTTAAACGCGGAAGATATTGAGCTCTTGATTTCCCTCCTTCAGCCGGTTGAAGAAAGAGAGCCCTTTCTTTGTTCTTTGTTCTTGCTGTTGAATTTGAAGTTGAGGTTGAGGATCGTCTAGAGATTCTTGTGACTTTGTGCTTGATTTACTCCTTTTGATCTCTTTTTTTGTTGAGTGCAGCAGAAATAGAAAGAAAAGAAATGAATAAACAAGGATGAGAACTTTAAGCAAGAATAATATATATTCTAATCATGATGTTAAACATGCAATTAAACAGCAAACTTACTTGTTGAGTGGCTTTTGAAACCCCTTAATCAAATAGGTTTTGAAAAGAATGAATGTGTTGTGTGTTGCATGGAGTGAATGATGAAGAATGTAGAATTAAGTGAAATGAATGCATAAAATAAAGACTTATGCCCAATGGTTGAATTCTTGAATGGATGAAGAATCTTGAAAGGACGCCGACTTCTGGAAATGGCAGCGCTTCGGCGTTCCGATGTTGTTGCTTCGATCTTCGACTCGCTATTGCTCAATGATAATCAACTCAAGATTACGCTTAACCTTTTTTACTCTTCAAGATGTAAAGTATTTATAGGCTTCTTCTGCGTCTGCGAATTAACATAGAAACTTGGGATTTATCCATCTTAACCAACAGATAAATACTCATTAATTTATCTTTATCTGTAATTATCTAAAACGCGTCCACAGTGGCTGACGCCTTTCAGATTAATTAAGATAAGGATAAACATCCGGAAAACTTATCTTTATATGTATTAGCTAAAACGCGTTTACATGTATAGACGTCTTTTACACTAATTAAGATAAGGATAAACATCCGGAAGAGAAGTAGAAATAGCTTAGGAAACCTAAAACGCGTCAACTCTCACAGACGCTTTTTAGCTAATTAATTAACTGATTAAAATTCAAATTTAAACGTTAAAATAAGAATAAACTCTAAATGGCGTCCAAACAGGTTGACGTCTTTTAAGTTTCTTCATATTTTTAATTGAAATTTGAGTTAAAATCAATTTAATTGATTAACTTAAATATGTCTGTTAAACCCGACACTTAAAAAGATCAATAAAAATTAATCAATGATTAAATATCAGACCATTCTGAGGCATTATTATATGATATGAAATTTACTCGAAATGACGTCAAAATTAGCTTGTCTACAGCTGCTTCACCTTGGCATCGTCTTTGCAAGGGAGTGAAATGAAATGGAATGTACTGAAAAGGTGATGCCAATGTGTGATGAGACACGCTCTTAACATCACATGATTGGAATTTTTCTCAAAATTATCGATGAAGATAGCTCAAGGAAATCAAAGGAATCAATCATGTCTGGATGAGGTAGACAAGGAAATAAAGTCGATCAACCTCCACGGAGTGGGAAGTACCCCAGGTCGTAGACACTGGAGGTTTCATCATGGGGAGCGTTTGCCAGCCAATGTGGACGTGCTGCAGCCATGATGGATCTTAAAAGAAAACAAGAATATTGGATAAAGAGTCCAATCAAAGGATAGAATTCTAAGGATATCTTCAAACGAACCTCAAAGATAATCAAGATACTCAATTCAGAATGGAATATTTCATATCATGTTGAAATTATTTGATTTATGGTCTGAAACTTAATCAGTAATTAATCCTTATCACAATGATTTCAAAGTCCTATATGATGCATGCTGGGCTAAAAGAAAAATATAAAGTCAAATAAAATATAAATTAATCAAGGATAATATTGTTAAATTGTCATTAATGAGTCAAGATACAAATTCTTGTAATTCAGTGCTAAGCCGAAGCTCGTTTATCCACGCACCGTTTCACAAAAGTGGAACCATCGTCCTCACTAATTAACAATCCAACGGCCTATCCGTGCGATTAAGAATCCTCTGGAATTATCACTGTTTTTGTTGTAGGGGAACTCAAATTCCAGTTTCATCAAAACCACAAGGTCCTTGATATGCTCTAATAAATACTTATCATATAGTAATGCAAATGATTTACATGGAAGAATACAAGGGTATAAATAACCGTCTTTTTAGCCACGGTTAGGACTTATTGACTTCTTGATATTTCTAGCTTTACTTTCTTGAATTTTCTGCAATCAAAATTATTAATAATTCCAAATAAATATTCAATTTAAACATAAAAAAAACACAGAATTTCGGGTAAATCATATAAAAGCTAAAACGCGTCATGCCGAGCAGACGCCATTCAATGGTGAAACGCGGCAGTGCTCCTCGACGCCTTTTACTCACATAAACAGGTTTCTGGTTGTTCTCTATTCGGATTCCAACTCTACCAATGCACATCCCTTTTCCAATCCGAAAAAGTCTTCCTAGGATCGCAATTTCTTCTATATAAACACTTTTAGGTTGTTCCCAAGTAATCCTACCATAATCCAAAGATCCAAAGTTGAGTTTTCTTCCAAAGTTTCAAGGTTTCTTCAAAGTTTCCAAAGTTTCCAAGCTTCAAAAAGGAGGAATTCCGAAAAAGAGGATGGATTCTTCAAACAAAAGGATGAAGATGTCTCTAGAGAAGTTTTCCAACGTGGAAAATCACCTCAATGGAAGAGATCTTAATCTTCAAGTAAGTTAAATCAACTTCCCTTCAATTCTTGTTCTTGCTCTTCATGTTCTTCGTGATATTCTTCATATTATTCTTCAATCCTTTTTTTTTTTTTCCAGAATTATCCTATGTTTCCTGCCCCAAGGAAGTTCACCTCTCTCCCTTAGATTCGTAAACTTGCAAAAAGTGTTAAGCTTTCCATGCAAGTTTTCATATCCAAGTGGAATCTTTAAGGTCTTGTGGTGCTTGCCAAAAATTACAAAAGTTCGAACGTAGATTGGGCGGCTATGGGTGCCTTGATCGAGTGGTGGCATCTCCAAACTCATACGTTCTTCTTCCAAGACTTCGAGTGCACGATCCTTTTGGAGGAGGCAGAGCTTCTACTGGGTCTCCCAAAGACCAAAGATAACAAAGATAAGATAGCCTTGATAAGAGAGAAAATCACCGGTCAACAATTGTTGACATCAATCATGAAGGATCCTTCAGAAGCTAAATGATGCCTTACCAAGAAGGGGATCAATCTTGCAAAGCTCGCTGAATGGACTCTATATGAAATCGATGATCTAAGGGAGGATGAAGTGGAGGATGTTACGAAAGCTTTAGTTATATGCCTTGCCGGTGCCTTATTCTTCCCTGCACAGGATAATATCTTGGAAGATGATCAGGTCAGTGCCATTTGCGCAATCTTCGAAGGTAAATCCATTAGCACTGCACTCTTGGCATATCTTTATAGCGGGCTTTCTGCGGCATCTGTGGGTCGTCCTCCCTATGGGTGCATGCTACTCTTTGCCTTATGGGTTGAACTTTACTTCAAGTTTGAGTACAACAAGAAAAGGCCTCTAAATCCATCTCAAATCTTCTTGAATAGTCCAATTCATTGCATTGCTAACATTGTGAAGTTCAATGAGCACATGGTCAACAAGGTTCCAAAGCTCAAGACCCGAGCCGACTGGAGAGAGTATTTGAAGCTCATGACATCCGACATATTCGACTCATCTCCGCTCGCTCTTGTTGGAAAGCCTATTTGAGTGCGCCGTGCAACAGGAGCAGATCTCAAGTTGATTGGAGCCACCGAGTTCGTGTTATACAATCTCCATTGGTGCCTTACTCAACTTAGCTTGGGCCGTCGTGAATTCCCTGAGTTCTCTCCCACATCCCCAATCAAGAAGCGTGACTTGGAAACCGACGAGGATTATGAAGCCATACAAATCATCACTACTTTGTAGAACCTTGGCTTTAGTTACCGCGTAAAATCCTCTAAAGATAGAGATAGAGGATTAAAATTTCCTTACCTTAAAAGTCTTTATGAAATTCTTCCTTAAATGTCCTCTCTCTCTTTTTATCTTTTTGATGTAATAAAGGATTTCATTTAATAAAGAGCTATTTTTCTATGCCTTGAAACCTTTCCTTAACTTTCTGTGATGTGCCCATGATTTTTTCTTTAGTAAAAACTTGATTTTTCCTGAAAATTTGGCATTTCGGGTTCTGTTAAATTCAAAATGCGTCCACTCAGACAGACGCCTTTCAACCATAATTCTTTTTCCAGAAATTCAATTTAATCCTCAAAAATCCGATTAAACCTTAAATTACGTCTACCACCGTTGACGCCTTTCAACTCTCTCTCCTACTTTTTTCAGGATTCTGCCATTAATTCCGTGATTAATTCCCTGAAACGCGTCTTTCAGGTAAGACGCTTTTCATCATTTTCCTCTGTACGGGTCTGAAACGCGTCACGACATGTGGACGTGTTTCACACTTTTCAAACAGCTGTCCTTGCCGCCTCAACTTATGCGTCATAAAACGCGTCTATCTGAGTCGACGCTTTTCAACCTTTTTGTTAACAGACCCGCGAAGGCCCCCTTTTTTCCTCACTTTTCACAAAAATTCTCTCTCTCTCCTCCTCTCCGGTGATCTCCTTCCCTTTTTCCCCCAAAACTCCTCCTTTCTTGACCATGGAGCGCGGCGAGGGCTCAAGAAAGATGAAGACCTTAGCCAAGAGGCGGCAGAGGCAAGAGGAGGAAGTTCCGGCGGCGTTAGCCGAAGCCGCGGCGTTTTTGGAGGAAGAAATCCCTCCACCGGTGCCCGTGGCAATGGAAGAAGGAGAGGAGGGCGACCTCCACACGGTAAGCTATGGGATGAATGGATGAAGAGAAGAGAGGGAAAAACGGGGTTCTTCAAGAACCCGGAATCGGGTCTTGAAAGGCGTCTAGACCAGGTGACGCTATTCAAAAGGCGTCACCATGGTCTGACGTATTTCAAGATCAATTCCAAATTTTTAATTAGGTAGAAAATAATTTTGAATTGCGTTAGGGCATATGAACGTGTTTTGAAAAACGTCTGTGTATGCTGACGCCTTTCAAAACAGAATTGTTTTTCCTATTTTTATTCATTACTGACCCTATTTTTATGTTTTTATTTGCAGGGAGTGATGAGGGCCAGAATCTCATGGGACCTTGTGATAGGGGCTTATAGAGGGCTCCCGGATTTCCAGAAGGCGCGCCTGCGCCGGATGGGGTTCGGCGAGGTACTAGATATTGAGCCATTTTGGCTCGATCTGGTCCTCCTGCAGGCACTGCGGGAGAGGTGGCATACGGAAAGCCGTGCTTTCCTAATGCCGTGGGGACATATGGTCCCCACCCTAGAGGATGTGGCCAGGATCATTGGCCTCAGGGTAGAGGGCCGACCTATGAGTGGGGTTACTTACTCCAACTATCAGGGATTGGCAGAGGCTCTATTAGGGATAGAGGTGTCCAGCTTAGGTAGGGAGTCTAGGATGGTTCCTAGGGTGGAGGTAGAGGCAGCTTTAGGATTAGATGAGCCCCGGCGTCGATCTGACGAGACCCGGGAAGAGTTTAGGGATAGGTTAGCTGAGTCATCTTCCACCGTCTATTGTAGCGACCCGAGTCAGGTAGAGGAGGTAGATAGGCAGCTTAGGGTCTTTCTTGTTTTCTTCTTTGGTCGATTGCTCTTCGGTACGAAGGGCGACCACATCCACTGTAGATTCCTGTATTTGTTAGATGACTTAGAGAGTCTAGGAGAGTATGCCTGGGGTGCGGCCCTTCTGGCCCATCTCTTTGCCGATCTGTCTGCGGTCACGCCGGACCGTGAGACCACTGTCAGCGGCTTCTCGTCGTTCCTCCAGGTATTAAGTTATTTATTATTTGTTCATGATATGAAATATGATATGATGCTTTTTCCTAATTTGTATGTTCATGAATGCAGGTGTGGAGTTACCATTACTTCCCGCTCGGCAGAGCGCGAATCGAGAGACCCAGCGCCGTCCCATTGGCTTGCCGTTGGCAGCCGATCGTGGACACGGCTCCTCAGCACCACCAGCTGACGGCCCTCCGCCGTCAGTTCCTGGATTACCTAGAGCTCCTGGTAAGTTTTTAACTTGTTTAATTTTATTAAATGCAATCTTTTATTCCTTAAATGCAATTTATTTAATGAATGCACCTAATCTATATGCAGGTGATCTGGTGCCCGTACCTTGGTATGGGCGAGGAGGGTCAGCCGTGGGTGACGGCTGGCAGGAGGAGGTTCGGCAGGCAGATGTGGCTGCACTGCATGAACGAGATTGAGCCCCTCCGCCTCCGGCTCGTGATGAGGACACTGGGCCTCCATCAAGAATGGATTGATGAGGAGGTCCCGGAGGGCGTCGGGAGGAGCATGAGGGGCACCGCCGAGGCGTACGGGTGGAGTCCCGTGCGGAGAGTAGCGAGGCCTACCTCCAGCAGTACCGGGCCCACTACGCCGATCAACTTCGGCTCCTCCGACCACTCGATGTAAGTATGCATTTATGCGTCTTTGATTTTATTATCTTGATTTATGTTTGTGAATAAATGTATGTATGTGTGATATACAGGATGCACGTGACGCGGTCATCATCGACCTCCGGGCTCGCCTACATGATGCGGAGGCCCAGCTAGAACAAGTCCAGAAGGAACTGTTCGATCTGGTATGTATGAGTGCATGTTTTAATTAATTAATTGTTTTGGTGATCGACACTGACAGTTGTCTTTTGGTGCAGCGAGCCGTCTACACCCAGGCGGCTCCCCCTTCCTTCGGAGCTTCATCTTCTTCCTCTGCTGCTCATGATGCCGCTCTGGCTGACCTTTAGAGTCAGCTCGCCTCTGCTATCCACCGGGCTTCTCTTGCGGAGGAGGACCGGGCTGCTCGGGTAAGTTGTTTCCCTTTTACTTCTGAACTTGATTTTGATTACTTGATTGCCTTGGACTAACAACGACTTCTCCTCAGGTCGCTGAGCTTCAGGAAGCCCTTCAGCGGGCTGAAGCAGAGCTGGCTGCTCGGGTTGGGGCTAATGCTGCGCGGATCCGCACTTTGGAGGAGCAGGTGGCCCGTCTCTCCACTGGAGATCTTCCTCAAGAGTTTGCACACCTCCAGTATCGACTGGGGTTCATCAATGAGGAGCGAGAGCGGGAGAGGCAGGAGCGGCAGAAGATGGACGCTGAGATATCTGCTCTTCGGGTCCAGCTTGGCATTGTAGAGCATGAGCGCCGGAGTGTGGAGGAGAGGTACAGGCGTGCTCGACAGCGTGCGCAAGAGCGTGGTTTGACGAGTGCTTTCACCGCCAGTGCCGCCGTGTCTTCCGGCCAGGTAGGGCCGAGCGCGATGGGACCACCTCCACCTCCCAGCCGAGGACCAGCACCGGACGCGCCTGACGAGGCCCAGAGCCAGTTGGATGAGGGCGGAGGGGAGAGCCAGCTTTGAGGGCTTATGTATTTTCTTTTCTTTCATGTATCATGTACAAAAACACCTTTTGATGATATACATGAAACTTTTGGGCTCCAATCTTGTGTTCCTGTGCTTGTCTCGTATCATGTACAACACTCAACAAACAGGTTAAGTATCTATTTAGGCTTAGCCTCTTGCCTGACCAAATAAATGGTCAATTGATCTTTTCCTTAAATAAATGGTCAAGGGACATAGCTTTTATTAACAAAGGTAATGAGAATAATCAAACTTAAGCAAAATGCAACATGCAAGTAAACAGATGCTTACTGAAAATAAAAGAAATGAAATATACTGAGTGCAACAAGCAAATGCTAAATGAAATATTTTTGTTGTTTTGAAATATTCATTTTTGTTTGGGTTTTGAAATATATGCTTTTTTTTTATTTTGGCATATGTATTTTTTATTTTATTTTTGACATATATATTTTTTTGGATTTTTGACATATGCATTTTTTTTATATTTTTGACATATGTATTTTTTTTATATTTTTGACATATGTATTTTTTTTTTATTTTTGACATATGTATTTTATTTTTATTTTTGACATATGTATTTTTTGGATTTTTGACTAAAAGATCAGCATGGTATTTAGATCAAAAGATCATATTCATTTATTAACTTAATTCCCAAATTGTTCTTTAATAACTTAACATAAAACCCATCGTATTTGAATTTGTGTTTTCATTCGTGATCCCATTTGATGATTTGACCCTTAGTCAATTTAAGCCATTTCTTAAGTTTGGAGTACGCCTCTTTAGAAAGAAAGGAAGAATAAGTTTTAGAAAGCCCATGAGAAGGTTCCGGAGACTTAAAAAGATATTCCTTTCCTACCCTAATATCCGTTGGGGTTCGATCATTTTCTTTCCGGAGTATTTATCGACCTTGCGTTCCCTTTCATTTCATTTCATGGCCTTGATGTAACGTTTTTAACGTGATGGCCTTTTGATTTGACATTTGGACTTTGTCTTTTGCTTTTGTTTTTCTATTCTTTTCTTTGCTTCGGGACGGATCTCCCCCATTTTTTTATGACGGCCTCCTACTAAGATGGTGGGTATTCTTGGTAGTCTATTCTAAGCCTCGTTCCGACATCATGGGCCGAGTGTAAAACAGAATTTTTGCTTTAAAACGAATGACTTGTACTTTACACTTTCAGTCAAGCTTTTGATATTCTTTAGGACTTGGCATCTCTTGTTACTCACGAATCAAACGTGTCAGTGTGTATAGTAATGTATTTGAAGTTAAGTTATCCAGACTAACAAAAAAATTCGAGTTTATAAACTTTCTGATTCCACTGGTCTTTGTACCATACTGATCGACTCTTTAACCTAAGGGTAGTATTTCTTAAGATGTAAGCCATTCCATGGATGATTTAGCTCTTCTCCTTCTGCATTAACAAGACGATAAGCATTACCAGGAAAAGCGTGCGATACAACATAAGGTCCCTCCCAGTTGGGTTGGAGCTTAGAACGCGGACCACCAGGTTTTACAAAAATCCTTTTGACGACCATTTCACCGACTTTGAACTTACGTTCAATGACTTTCTTTTGATAAAAACGTGCTAGTCTGTTTTGATAAACTTTTGCATGATTAGCAGCTAACCATCTTTTCTCGTCTAAAAGTTCCAATTGAGCAAGAAGTGCTGAACGATGTTCATCAATGGAAAATTCCTTATTCAATTGTACTCTTAATGACGGTATGAGGATTTCATATGGAACTACCGCCTCCATTCCAAATGTTAAGGAATAAGGAGTTTGCCCAGTGGGCGTGCGGATCGAAGTTCGGTAGGTCCATAGAGCCTCAACCAATTTTTCTGGCCAGTCAGCAAACTTATTAGATTTGCACGTCTTTTTGATGATTTTTATCAAAGTTTTATTTGTTGCCTCTGCTTGGCTATTGCCTTGCGGATAGTAAGGAGACGAATGATGCAATGCAATTCTATACCTGTTGCAGAGATCCTTCAATTCCTGTGACACGAACTGCGGTCCGTTGTCGGTGACGATGGTGCTTGGAATTCCAAATCGGGTGATGATGTTCTTCATGATGAACTTGCAGACGGTTGATGCTTTGATCTCCACATACGCTTCAGCTTCTGCCTACTTGGTGAAGTATTCCGTTGCCGTGAGAATGAAAGATTTTTGCTTGATGCCGGAATCTGGATTACCAAGGGGTCCAATAATGTCGAAAGCCCACATGGAGAAAGGCCATGGGGAGGAAATAGGATGGAGTGAAGATGCAGGAGAATGGATTTTGTCGGCGTGAAGTTGACACTTAGCACACCTACGGACATATCCTACACAGTCTTCTTCCATGGTTGGCCAATAAAATCCTTGTCTAAGGATCTTCTTTACTAGCATCTGTCCATTGACATGGCTACCACAAACTCCACTATGAGCTTCTTCCATAACCTTCCAAAGCTCATCTTCGTCTAGACATCTCAGAAGAACTCCATCAAAACCTCTCTTGTACAGCGCTCCTCCAACTAGGGTATATCGTTGAGCAATTCTCCTGATAGCTCTCTTCTCCTCAGTTGTAGCTTCCTTAGGATACGATTGATCTTCACAATATTTGGCAATTTCATAATACCATGGCTTCTGTTCATCATCCATCTCTTCTAACAGCTCCATTAACATGATTTCTCTCTTTTCCACAATATCTCCGTCTCTAACTTTCTTCAACAACTTCTCTTTAATTCTAAGAAATGAAGGGTCTTTCACGGCGGGTGAAAGACGCATATGAACTATGATTGATTCGGATTGCTTGCTGATTGGAAAATTAAGAGATGAGGCCAATGAAGCTAGAGCGTCAGCTAAGATGTTTTGATTCCTAGGGACATAGACAAAGATCAATTTCGTGAAAAGCTTTGAATAAGCAGAAGTAAGTTCTTGATAAGGTTTGAGCTTGGGATCAAGAGTTCGATACTTGGTCAGCACTTGGCGAAGAATTAATTGGCTATCACCCATAATCCTGAGTTTGGTGGCACCATGAAAATGAGCGGCCTCGAGGCCAGCAAGAAGTGCCTCGTATTCATCTATATTGTTAGTGACTGAAAAATCAAGCTGAAAGGCTTGTGGAATGGTGACACCTTCAGGTGATAACAGAACGATACCGATCCCCTTTCCATGAGAATTCAGAGTTCCGTCAAAATGCAGAGTCCACATATCATCTCTGATTTGATTTATGGACATCAGTTCCTCATCCGGAAACTCTGATCGCACTGGATCAAAGCGAGGAAGGGGATGATAAGCGAGATGCTCTGCTATGGCATAGCCCTTGATCGTTTTCTGCTGAATATAAATGATATCGAATTGAGATAGAAAGCTTTGCCATCGCGCTAACTTATCAGTAAGAACAGATTTCTCCAGAAGGAATTTGATCGGATTCATCCTAGCGATGAGATGGACTTCATGGGCCAGAAAATAATGCTTTAATTTCTGCACAACCCAAACTAGTGCTGCACATGTTTTCTCCATCGCCGTATATCTATGTTCAGCGGGGTTGAGAAGTTTAGAGAGATAGTAGGCTGCCCTCTCTTTTCCTTCTTCATCCTCTTGTGCTAGGATAACCCCCACTGCATCATCCAGGACTGAAATATAAAGTATCAATGGTTTGCCTAGAGATGGTGGTCTCAAAACAGGAGGACTTGCTAAATAGTTCTTTAATCCATCGAATGCCTCCTGACACTTATCGTCCCAATCAAATTTGACTCTCGGCTTGGTAAGCTCGTAAAACGGCTTACACCTTTGTGAGTGCTGGGAGACAAAACGGCGAATAAATTGCAACATCCCGATTAATCCTCTTAACTCCTTCAAGTTTTTGGGAGGTGGCATTTCTCTAATAGCCTTCGCCTTGTTGGGATCGATCTCAATTCTCCGTTTGCTGACAATGAATCCAAGCAATTTTCCTGAAGATACCCCGAATACACATTTCTTGGGGTTCATCTTTAACTGATATTCTCTCGACCTCTCTAATACCCTTGCCAAAACTTTGGCGTGCTCAGCCTTTGTCTTAGATTTAACCAATAAATCATCCACATACACTTCCAGATCTATGTGCATCACGTCATGAAATATTGCCATCATAGCCCTTTGATAAGTGGCTCCAGCATTCTTTAACCCAAATGGCATGACAACATAACAGTATGTTCCCCAAGGTGTAGTGAATGACGTTTTTTCTTGATCTTCTTTTGCCAGCTTAATCTGATTGTATCCTGAAAATCCGTCCATAAACGATAAAGTTTCATAGTCAGCGGTATTATCAATGAGTACATCAATATGAGGCAGTGGAAAATCATCTTTAGGACACGCCCGGTTCAGATCGCGGAAGTCAATGCAAATTCTGACCTTCCCGTCCTTCTTCATAACCGGGACTATGTTGGCCACCCATTGTGGATAAAGGACAACTCTAATAAATTTGGCTTTATGCAATTTGTCGACCTCTTCCTTCATCTTTAGAGCCATTTGTGGGTGGAATCGCCTTAATTTCTGCTTGACCGGGCTAGCTCCATCCTTTAATGTCAACATGTGTTCAACTAAAGATGAGTCTAACCCTGGCATATCTTCATAACTCCAGGCGAAAGTATCCTTATAGTCCTTAAGTACTTGTACCATTGCCTTCTCATCCTCTGTAGAAAGATTTTTGTTAACGAGGACAACCTTAAGTTCGTCTTCAGTCCCTAAATTGATTTCTTTGGTGGGCTCTTCTACGGCAGCTGAGGGTTCATTGAATCTCTTCACTCCACTGGCATATGCCTCAGCTGCGTCCTCGTCATCTTTCTCATTTTCAATAACGGGGTCTTTTTCATGCACTAACTCATATACCCCATACCCATCATTGACTGACTCATCATTCATACAGTCTTCTGGCATCTGAATTGGATTTTCTAAAAATTGAGGGATTAAAGAGCAAGAAAAGCATCTATCAGCTAAGTCCTGGAGGTATCTATCTGGAATTCGCCTACCCTTAGGCTTCCTAGACTTCCTAACTTGACTGACCTACCTAAAACTAGACCGCCTAACTTCACTAAACTCCCTATTATAACTTAATGAAGATGAAGCAGGATGGGAATCCTGGAATACAAGTGGAAATACAGGAGAATCCTCCTGAGGGGAGGGGCAAAGTAGATCTAAGAGAGAATCTCTCCAGTCTTATACCAAGAGTGAGTGATCCCTTGTTGTTCACTCAATTACCTTCGCAAGCTTTCCACTGTATCTGAAAGGCCGATTATGGTGGACTTAATGGTTAAAGTCCACGAGTCAGAGAATCAAGATACAATGGTCCACAAACAAGGTATCATTGGTGACTCAGGTCGCGCGGGTCCTTCGGTCAAGATTCTCTCTTAGATCTACTCTGTCCCTCCCCTCGGGAGGATTCTCCTATATTTCCACTTGTATCCCAGGATTTCTATCATGCTTCATCTTCATTAGGTTATAATAGGGAGTTTAGTGAAGTTAGACAGTCTAGTTTTAGGCAGGTCAGTCAGGTTATGAAGTCTAGGAAGCCTAAGGGTAGGCAAATTCCAGATAGATACCTCAAGGACTTAGCTGATAAATGCTTTTCTTGCTCTTTAATCCCTCAGTTTTTAGAAAATCCAATTCAGATGCCAGAAGACTGCATAGATGATGAGTCAGTCAACGATGGGTATGGGGTATATGAGTTAGTACATGAAAAGGACCCCCTTATTGAAAGTGAAGAAGATGACGAGGACGCAGCTGAGGCATATGCCAGTGGAGTGAAGAGATTCAATGAACCCTCAGCTGCCGTAGAAGAGCCCACCAAAGAAATCAATTTAGGGACTGAAGACGAACCTAAGGTTGTCCTCGTCAGCAAAAATCTTTCTACAAAGGATGAGAAGGCAATGGTACAAGTACTTAAGGATTATAAGGACACTTTCACCTGGAGTTATGAAGATATGCCAGGGTTAGACTCATCTTTAGTTGAACACAGATTGACGTTAAAGGAAGGAGCTAGCCCTGTCAAGCAGAAATTAAGGCGATTCCACCCACAAATGGCTCTAAAGATGAAGGAAGAGGTCGATAAATTGCATAAAGCCAAATTTATTAGAGTTGTCCTTTATCCACAATGGGTGGCCAACATAATCCCGGTCATGAAGAAGGACGGGAAGGTCAGAATTTGCATTGACTTCCGCGATTTGAACCGGACGTGTCCTAAAAATGATTTTCCATTGCCTCATATCGATGTACTCATTGATAACACTGCTGGCTATGAGACCTTATCATTCATGGACGGATTTTCAGGATACAATCAGATTAAGTTGGCAGAAGAGGATTAAGAGAAAACGTCATTCACTACACCTTGGGGAACATACTGTTATGTTGTCATGCCATTTGGATTAAAGAATGCTGGAGCCACTTATCAAAGGGCTATGATGGCAATATTTCATGACGTGATGCACATAGATCTGGAAGTGTATGTGGATGATTTATTGGTTAAATCTAAGACAAAGGCTGAGCACGCCAAAGTTTTGGCAAGGGTATTAGAGAGGTCGAGAGAATATCAGTTAAAGATGAACCCCAAGAAATGTGTATTCGGGGTATCTTCAGGAAAATTGCTTGGATTCATTGTTAGCAAACGGAGAATTGAGATCGATCCCAACAAGGCGAAGGCTATTAGAGAAATGCCACCTCCCAAAAACTTGAAGGAGTTAAGAGGATTAATCGGGATGTTGCAATTTATTCGCCGTTTTGTCTCCCAGCACTCGCAAAGGTGTAAGCCGTTTTACGAGCTTACCAAGCCGAGAGTCAAATTCGATTGGGACGATAAGTGTCAGGAGGCATTCGATGGATTAAAGAACTATTTAGCAAGTCCTCCTGTTTTGAGACCACCATCTCCAGGCAAATCACTGATACTTTACATTTCAGTCCTGGATGATGCAGTGGGGGCTGTCCTAGCACAAGAGGATGAAGAAGGAAAAGAGAGGGCAGCCTATTATCTCTCTAAACTTCTCAACCCCGTTGAACAGAGATATACGGCGATGGAGAAAACATGTACAGCATTGGTCTGGGTTGTGCATAAATTAAAGTATTATTTTCTGGCCCATAAAGTCCATCTCATCGCTAGGATGAATCCGATCAAATTCCTTCTGGAGAAATCTGTTCTTACTGATATGTTAGCGCGATGGCAAAGCTTTCTATCTCAATTCGATATCACTTATATTCAGCAGAAAGGGATCAAGGGCTATGTCATAGCATAACATCTCGCTCATCATCCCCTTCCTCGATTTGATCCAGTGCGATCAGAGTTTCCGGATGAGGAACTGATGTCCGTAAATCAAATCAGAGATGATATCTGGATAACTTAACTTCAAATACATTACTACACACACTGACACGTTTGATTCGTGAGTAACAAGAGATGCCAAGTCTTAAAGAATACCGAAGCTTGACCGAAAGGGTAAAGTACAAATCATTCTTTTTTAAAGCAAAAAAAAATTCTGTTTTATACTCGGCCCATGATGTCGGAACGAGGCTTAGAATAGACTACCAAGAATACCCACCATCTTAGTAGGAGGCCGTCATAAAAAAAAAGTAGGAGATCCGTCCCAAAGAATAAAAAAAGAAAAAAGAAAGGAATAGAAAAAGAAAAAGCAAAAAGCCAAATGTCAAATCAAAAGGCCATTACACTACAAACGTTACATCAAGGCGATGAAATGAAATGAAAGGGAACGCAAGGTCGATAAATATCCCGGAAAGGAAATGACCGAACCCCAACGGATATTAGGGCAGGAAAGGAACATCTTTTTAAGTCTCCGGAACCTTCTCATAGGCTTTCTAAACTTATTCTTCTTTTCCTTCTAAAGAGATGTACTCCAAACTTAAGGAATGGCTTAGATTGACTAAGGATCAAATCATCAAATGGGATCACGAGTGGAAACACAAATTCAAACACGATGGGTTTAAGTTAAGTTGTTAAAGAACAATTTGGAAATTAAGTTAATAAATGAATATGATCTTTTGATCTGAGTACCATGCTGGTCTTTATGTCAAAAATTCAAAAAAAATACATATGTCAAAAACCAAAAAAATACATATGTCAAAAATCAAAAAATATATACATATGTCAAAAATTCAAAAAAAAAAAAATATGCCAAAATAAAAAAAAACATATATTTCAAAACCCAAACAAAAATGAATATTTCAAAACAACAAAAATATTTCATTTAGCATCTGCTTGTTGCATTTGGCATGACTCATTCCTTTTATTTTCAGTGAGCATCTGTTTGCTTGCATGTTGCATTTTGCTTAAGTTTGATTATCTTTGTTGATAAAGGCTATGCCCCTTGACCATTTACTCAAGGAAAAGATTGATCGACCGTTCACTTGGTCAGGCAAGGGGCTAAGCCTAAACAGATACTTAACTTGTTTGTTCAAGTCACAAGGCATTGGTAGAGTTGTAATTCGAGTAGAGAACAGCCAGAAACCTGTTTCTGTGAGTAAAAAGCGTCGAGGAGCACTGCCGTGTTTTAACATTGAATGGCGTCTTTTCGACACGACGCGTTTTAGCTTTTATGATTTACCCGAAATTCCATGTTTTGGGTGCTTAAATTGAATATTTATTTGGAATTACTAACAATTTTGATTGCAGAAGAGAATTCAAAATATCAAGAAGATCCCACTGTGGGAGTCAAGAAGTCCTGACCGTGGCTAAAAAGACGGTTATTTCTATCCTTGTACTTTTCCATGTAAATCATTTGCATTACTATATATTAAGTATTTATTACAGTATATCAAGGACCTTGTGGTTTTGATGAAACTGGAATTTGAGTTCCCCTACAACAAAAACAGTGATAATTCCAGAGGATTCTTAATCGCACGGATAGGCCGTTGGATTGTTAATTAGTGAGGACGATGGTTCCACTTTTGTGAAACGGTGCGTGGATAAACGAGCTTCGGCTTAGCACTGAATTACAAGAATTTGTATCTTGACTCATTAATGACAATTTAACAATATTATCCTTGATTAATTTATATTTTATTTGACTTTATATTTTTCTTTTAGCCCAGCATGCATCATATAGGACTTTGAAATCATTGTGATAAGGATTAATTACTGATTAAGTTTCAGACCATAAATCAAATAACTTTAACATGATATGAAATATTCCATTCTGAATTGAGTATCTTGATTATCTTTGAGGTTCGCTTGAAGATATCCTTAGAATTCTATCATTTGATTGGACTCTTTATCCAATATTCTTGTTTTCTTTTTAAGATCCATCATGGCTGCAGCACGTCCACATTGGCTGGCAAACGCTCCCCATGATGAAACCTACAGTGTCTACGACCTGGGGTACTTCCCACTCCGTAGAGGTTGATCGACTTTATTTCCTTGTCTACCTCATCCAGACATGATTGATTCCTTTGATTTCATTGAGCTATCTTCACTGATGATTTTGAGAAAAATTTCAATCATGTGATGTTAAGAGCGTGTCTCATCACACATTGGCATCACCTTTTCAGTACATTCCATTTCATTTCACTCCCTTGCAAAGACGATGCCAAGGTGAAGCAGCTTTAGACACGCTAATTTTGACGTCATTTTGAGTAAATTTCATATCATATAATAATGCCTCAGAATGGTCTGATATTTAATCATTGATTAATTTTTATTGATCTTTTTGAGTGTCGAGTTTAACAGACATGTTTAATTTAATCAATTAAATTGATTTTAACTCAAATTTCAGGTAAAATATGAAGAAGTCTAAAAGACGTCGACCCACATGGACGCCATTTAGAGTTTATTCCTATTTTAACGTTTAAATTTGAATTTTAATCAATTGATTAATTAGCTAAAAGGCGTCTGTGAGAGTAGACGCGTTTTAGGTTTCCTAGGCTATTTCTACTTCCCTTCCGGATGTTTATCCTTATATTAATTAGTGTAAAAGACGTCTACACATGTAGACGCTTTTTAGCTGATAAAGATAAAGATAAGTTTTCCCGGATATTTATCCTTATCTTAATTAATCTGAAAGGCGTCGGCCTATGTGGACGCGTTTTAGATAATTACAAATAAAGATGAATTAATCAGTATTTATCTGTCGGTTAAGATAGATAAATCCTAGATTTTTCTATGTTAATCACGGACGTAGAAAAATTCTATAAATACCTTACATGTTGAAGAGTAAAAAAGTGAAGCGTGATCTTAAGTTAAGCGTGATTTTGAGTGAAGCGTAATCTTGAGTTAATTGAGCGATAGCAAGTTGAAGATCGGAGCAACGACGTCCAAACGCCGAAGCGCTGCTGTTTCCAGAAGTCGGCGTCCATTCTTCATCCAATTCAAGACTTCATCCAGTCAGCATAAGTGTTTCATTTCTGCATTTTCATTTTACATCTTCATTAATCTCATTCTTCATCATCACTCTATGCAACACACCACAACATCATTTCTTTTCTTTTCAAAAATCTATTTGATAAAGGGGTTTCAAAAGCCATCCCAACAAGTAAGTTTGATGTTTAGTTGCATGTTCAATACCATGATTAGAATAGATACTGTTTTTGCTTAAGTTCTCATCATTTCTTTATTTCTCTTTCTATACTTTCTGCTGCACTCAACAACAAGAGAATCAAGGAGTAAATCAAGCACTCAACACAAGAACTCTGGACGATCCTCAAATCCTCAACTCCAACTCCAAATTCAACAGCAAGAACAAAGAACGAGAAGGGCTCTCTTTCTTCAGCCGGCTGAAGGAGGGGAATCAAGGACTCAACATCTTCCGCATTCAAACAGGTAGGCGATCAATACCCTCTTTTGAAACTTTTAAGTCAAAAGTTTCTGGCGATCACTTCACGTAGTTACTGTTTTTAATAGGTTTATTTTGCACTTAAACAACATAGATTTCTCATGTTAATCACACTGTCATTCTAAGCACCTACAATCGCGTCAGCCTAAGTCGACGCAATTCAGTCCCATGACCACTGAGCCCCCAAGGTCAGAGAATGAAAGAACTAATTTTAAGGTGTTGAATGGCATCGATCTAAGTCGACCCGATTCAAGCCTGAGTCCCAATATTTCATGCATTCATAAAATATTATTATTATATATTATATCAATTAAATTCTTGTATATTGTTAGACAACTTTATTAATGCATGCTTAAAATTGTATATCGGGACGGGAGTTTCCATGTGCTTAGAATCGCATTGCTTTGTGATTATGTAATTGTGGACCTAGAGTGACAGTTGGTTAGCGTTTGACATCCTGTGTCGGTGTGGGAGTGACGCAATATTCATGTGAGAGTGACATGGTGGCGCCTAGAAGGCGAGGGTCACCGGGTGTACCCCGGAGTAGTAGCTCGTATCGGTGTGGGAGTGATACATTTTGGAGTTGTCACTTGTGGCTTGGCGGAGGCAGAACCACCTAGAACTAAACATGCCAGGGTAGCCAACGTGCTATCCGAGGGGTTGCTGTTCCATCGCAGCAAGTCAGTATTTTCCTATTTGACTTGATAGTTTATGTAGGGATCCGGACAAGGCGCGATGAACGCAGCAGAACCAACAAGAAAATATCCGCCCAATGCCCGCATATCCAATTCAGAATGAAAACTAAAATTGAAAAACAGTTGTTGTGATCTCATCACCTTGCGCGGAATCGAATCCGCGACCGTTTCGGTTCTGTCGAGGCGATGCCGCTAGTCGCACAAGCGTTCGGCCTCCAGCGGTATCCACGCGATCCTCCGCGGTGGTTCGTCCTCGATCCCTCGTCCAGATCAACTCGCTCGCTGAAGAATCTTCGCCGTAACCATGTCCGGATCATCCGGACGGGAATTCCCCACTCTCGGGAAATGCGCGCGGCGGAGACGGGAAGTCTACCGGCACCTCGAACGGGGCGCCCAGAGGAGGAGGAGAGAGAGAAGTGGGACGGCCAGCCTTGAGAACTCCTGGAGTTTGGCCCAGGGTTTCTCAACAGCGTGTATATATATTAAGTCAACGTGACTTTTCACAAAAGTCCCCGAGTTAATATAAATCCCACTTAAGTACCATCGATTGAGAATCTGTTTGCGTGTTGTGAGTGCTTAAATTGTGATGTGTGAAATCATGAATTTCATGTTGATTATATGACAATGAAACCTATTAAAACTAAGTGTGATCGCCAGAAAGCTTTTGACTAAAAAACTTCAAAAGATAAAAAAATGATCGTTTACCGATTTCAGACGTGGGAGATGTTGAAGTTCTTGATTCTTTCTCTTCAGCTAGTCGAAGAAAAAGAGCCCTGAGCCCTTTTAATCTTGTTCTTACTTTGAATGCTTATTGGACTTTGACGATCGTCCAGATCTTCTTTATTGATTCCCTCATCTTGATCTTCTGATACTCTTTTATACCTTGCAAAGAATTAGATGAAAAGAGAAGAAAGACTAATAAGAATTAAATGGAGGTAGTATCTATTTTAATGAGAATTCTAATCATGCAATTTACACAAGATAAACTCACTTGTTTTGTAGTCTTTAAAACTCCTTAGCATGTGGGTTAGAAAAATATGCTAGTGTTATATGAATAGTATGAAGTGATGTGATGAATAGAACTATGAAACTAATATGATGAAATCAATGAAAGAAAAAAAATATGCAGAGATTAATGATGAATTAATTGAGAAGACTAAGTTGAATGGCCCGTGAAAGCCTTGATTCTTGAATGATCTTGAAGGATGAAGAAGGGATGAAGATGATGAAGCTTTCTCTTTCTTGGAAGTAGTCACGTAGCGCCTCGATCATTCAATGCTTGAATGCTTTTTGCCTTTGGACGTCGTCTCTCTCTTAAATTTCTGACTAAGAATATGGTTTATATAGAGTTGAGTTTAAGGCTCTCACGCGCATTCGCGGCCACTTATGGATCAACATGAAATAATTTTAAACTAATTCAATCGAAGAAACAAGATAAACACAAGCTAATTCATCATTATCTGTAATCAACTAAAACGCGTCGTCCAAATGAGACGTCTTTTAGCTTAATTAAGATAAAGATAAAGTCGAGAAAAAGAAATAGAAATACTTAGGAAACCTAAATGGCGTCGTGATGGACAGACGTCTTTCAATCAATTAATAAATTAATTAAAAATCCAAATATGATTAAAATCCTAAATGGCGTCTCCATTGGGCGACGTCTTTTAAGATAATTTCATATTTGATTAAAAATCTGAGTTAAATCAATTTCATTAATAAACTTAAATGGCGTCTTTCTTGGATGACGTCATTTAGAGAAACAATTATTCCAGAAAATTAAATAAAAGATTAATTAATGATTAAATATCAGACTACTTTGGGATATTATTATATGATATGAAATTTACTCAAAATAATGTCAAAATTAGCGTGTCTATACGTGTGACTCTCTAGGCCCATTAACCAGTTCGATTTTCAGCCCGTTAAGTCCAATAACTAGTTATTGACTTATTGTGATTAATTAATATATATATTAATTAATTACGTAACCAAATTAACATCTCATGTGAAATTCAGTTAGACTTCCGATCAAGTTAGGTGCCAAACAACACCACATGATCCTGGAAGGTAATGAGGTTCAGCAACCCACTCATGGAACATGTCCGTCCACAGTTACCGCGTGGCTATAATCCTTCATTCGCACAATGCCCTCGAGTTAACCTAGGGTATGGTCAACTGTCAAACTTTAGATGGTCAACTCACTTGAATCAGACTCCGCTATACAATATCTGAAAACATTTTTTTTGATATTATGTTTGCTCTGGCTAGATACTCTTGTGGATCTAGTCTAGTGCATTCTCTCTCCAGTTACCTGAGAGCGAACAATCCTCTATTGAACATACAATTACCTTCGAAGGTCTTTCGTTGGACCCGATCCTTGACTATAGAAATCCCGTGGATAGGGATTCGTAAGCCAAGATCAAAGCTCAGAAGTCCATCGACAAGATGTCTTTGGTGTCTCAAGTCTAAGGACCAACTATACCACTGTGACGATGAATCAAGCCGGTTGATAGTCAGATAAATTATCATTCGGCGATTCATATCAGATCAGTTCAGTGAACTCATTCCTTAATGAGTACTTACAGGTTCACCATTGTGTCTCCACACATGTGACTAACGAGATCAATCACCTTCATCATATGAGCTGGAATAATCTGTATTAGTCTTACCGGATGTTTGATGTCCTCCTCAAACATCTTACGACTAGGAACAATTCAGAATATGTGTTTATAGGTCATCAGTTTCATTATTATGATCTCATCATAATTCGATGACCGTTGCACACATTCATGGACTTAATTATGCGCAATAATAATAAACACGCCAATCTACATAATGAAATATATACACCTTTTATTATTGAACCAGATTGAAATAGGTGCCTTGTGATTGGCTTATAGGCCACCTATGTCTATCAGTTTATTGTGCATTTCTTACTGTGGACGTGTGGTTTATTTATTACTTAATTTGTACATATCTTGCCTATATCTCTTTGTTGTGTTGTGGTTGTGTGTGGAGGGGGAGGGGGGGAGGGGGAGGGGAGGATCGCGGGATCCCTACTGACTATTATAGTGTGACTCACTCCTTGCATTTTTAGGTGAGGGTTTCTGACAGGTGTAGGAGTTGTGGGTTCCGTCTTAGGTTGCGCGCCAGCAACCTCCGTTCTAGAGTATGCCCCGATGTAGTTGTACTTTTATTTTTAGCCTATACGCACTATTATTTTCTTTCAGTTGTGGACTATGTATTTATTTGTTGAATCAAGTTGGATTGTAATAATTTCATTTCCTGCACTTTTACTTTACAATTCGATGTTGTGTGGAATGTTTAGCTCAATTTATTATTTATTTCTTAGACTTATTTGAGATCCTGGTTTGGCTCCTAATTTTAATGGTTCGATACCCATTTAGTAATTGAATCCCTGATTATAGGATAGTGGGTCGTTACACCTTGGCCCCTCCCTTAGTTGACGCCGTCGGAGAGGGGCGACTTCCTGTTCGTCTTCTTCTTCTTCTTCTTCATCGGCTCCTGCCGCGAAGCCCCCTGGCTTGTCCTCCCCTTCGCCGCTGCTACTTACCGTGGACGTCTCCGTATCCTCATCTTCCCCTTTGGCCCCACCCCTTGCGACCAAGGATGAAGTTGATTCCTCCTCCTCTTCCCAGCTCCTCGCATCCCTCTCTTTCTCCCTAGTCCTACCAGCGGGCCCGAAGGGGGGCTACGAAAATTACGGCCACAACCGCCGAAGGACGAATTCTTTGCTTGAACCATCAACTTTGCCCCAATTTTGGGTCCACGTGAATGACCACCTCATAGCCGGGGTGAGGTGTTGGTGGCTCCGACTGAGAACTGCCCACTACAACTGTAACAACCCGCCACCCTATAATCGAAAATCCGATTATTAAATGGGTACCGAATTATTAATTTGGAGCCAAACCAGGATCTTGATAAGTCTATAAAATAAATAATAAACTAAGCTAAACATTCACATCGCATTGAATTAAAAAAGAAATGTAGGAATTAAAAATTATTACAATGCGACTCGACTCAGCAAATAATTACATACTCCAACAGAAAGGAAATAATTAAGCATACAGGCCAGAAAATAAAATGACAACTACATCGGGGCATACCCCGGAACAACGGCTGCTGGCGCGCGACCCAAAGCAACACTCTCCTCGCAATGCCTGCCTGGAATCCTCACCTGAAAACTGCAGGGATGAGTCTTATTGAAAAGACTTAGTAGGGATCCTTCGATCCCCACCGCCCACTCGCGCACCCACAAGAGCAGCAACACAAATATAGATAAATTAAGCAAATAAAGCAGTAAACATAATTCCTAGATTTCGATATAAAACATATGCATTCGAAATATAACATGCACAATTCTGAAACCATTCTACCACGGAGCCTACAACCAGCGTCTCGGCAAAACACGCCAACCACACGGCCGAACGCGAGAAACTTCGACCCGCTGAGACCAAACAGCAACCCCTCGGATAGCGCGCTGGCTACTCCGGCCTGACAGGCTCCAGGTGGTTCTGCTTCTCCCAGCACGAGTGACACTCCGAATGTACCACTCCCACACTGGTACTAGCTATACCCCGGGGTACACCAGGTGACCATCTCTCTAGGCGTCACCCCGCCACTCCCACACCGGCGCCGTATCACTCCCACACAGACATAGGGTGCCTAAGCGCTAACAATTGTCACTCTAAGTCAACGATTGCACAAAACACAACACGGTGCGATCCGATCACATAGAAGCCATCGTCATCGAGTACATTTCTAAGTATGCAATTAACTAAACTATATAACAATGTAAACACGTGTTAATTGCAGGGATTAATGGAATTCTGGCTTGAATCGCGTCGCCCAAGGCCCTTCCTAAATTGGTTCATATAAAAACTGACCTCGGAAGATGGCCTCAAATGCGTTGTCATATGTAGCCGCCTTTTGAAAGGCGTCGCTGTCCCTAGTCGCCTGATAACGACAGAAACAGAGACAAACCTCATGGTGATTTCACTTTAAAACGCGTCGAGCATGGAAGTCGTCGTTCAAAAGGCGATGCTGTCCCTGGATGCTCATCAGTCCAGAGACAGAGTCTGTCATTTGGGCTAAATCGCGTCGGAGGTGGAAGCCGCCTTTCTAAAAGACGTCGCTGTCTCTCGACGCTATTTAATCCTCACAGACAGGTTCTTCCTCCGCTATCTCCCAATCCACGGGGTGGGATTTTCTCCCCAAAATCGTGTAAAAACCGAAAAAAAGTGGAGAAGGAGGAGAAGAACCTAAATACCCATTAAAACACCCAAATTCTTATTACATGCAATTAGTATTTTCACCCCAAGAAAACTCTTAAACATGTTATAAAGTGGGAAAACATGGTTTTTAAATAAAATACAACGGGGATCGTCACCCTACCGGTTACTCGAACTCCTCCCAGCTCTAAGCCGCCAACCCGCCTCGCCACACGCCGCCGCCGGTACCGCCGTGGACACTGTTACTCCACCGGGACGTCGGCCGCCGTCCGGAGAGAAAAACACTGTAGAGGAAATGGTGGTGGTAGTGGTGGGAGTTAGGAGGTTGATGGAATGGAGGGAGAGATGGAATGGAGGGAGGAAAGCAAGGAGAGGGGGAAGGGTTCACCGGAGATCGGAGGGAAGAGAGAAGAGAGAAGAGAAAGGAGAGAATGAGGAAAGGAGGGAGGGTTCGCGGGGTCAAACAGAAACTGGAGAAAACGCGTCGTCCAAGCTCGACGTCATTCATATGACAAGACCAGGCCGTACTCTGACAAAGTAGGGTCGTACTCTAAATGACGTCATCCATACAAGACGCCATTCAGACGATAAGACCAGGGCCGTACTCTCGCGTCTCAAGGCCAGCCTACATGGCGCCTACGTGGCACAGCTTAAAACACGTCCACATTGATGGATGCCGTTTAAACCGCGTCGAGCTTGGAAATTAAGTCCCAACCCCACCAGAGCCCAAACTAAGGGATCCGACCTCGAAAATTAACCCGATAACCGGATCCGAAACTTCAATCCTTACAACAACTCTCTTCTTTCCCCTCCTCAAGATGTGTGCGCGGATGAATTCCTGACTATTTGATTCGATGGATGTGACACTGACGGGCAACATCTGCTGAAGCTCCAAATCAAGGGACGCCCCTAGAGGAATGTCAGTCGCGATGGGTCCAACTCTTAGGTGACCAGGATAGGCCGCCACAGCCGATCGAGCCATACAAATAGGAGAAAGGCACAGAATCCATTAAAATTCGGTAGATCAAAAGAAAGGAATCCTAAAAAGTGGTCATACTTAAGAGGATCAGGGATTCTGAAGAGACCCACCCGAGGGCCTCTTCGCTGACCAGTACCCTCACATCAGGAGCCTCAGCCCCCAAAATGGCGTCCACCGTCTCTTGGTCAGCGTCCGGGAGCGGCAGAGCCTACTTACTGACAAAATCTGTCAGAGATAGGTTTCGGAAGGAGATCGAGAAGGGCCACCACCCCGTGGGGCGCTTCACTACCCAAAAGTAGGTCTCTTTCCAGAGCTTTATACTCTAGAACTTCTCAAGCGAGATCGGCCTCTTATCTCGCGCCTGAAAATTCATGAACCCCCTATTTAGATCTTTGGTGCCCCATATGGGTTCGTACATGTTCAAGAACATCTCCGCCGTCGGCGACGAGTGCCCCTTATCCCGTCTCCGCCGTCGGCGACGAGTGCCCCTTATCCCGAGCCAGCACGACGAATTGAGCGCCAACCTCCATGCATTCGACATCAGTTGGGCGGGGGCGACTTGGAGTCGCTCCAATAGTTAGACATCGAAGGGGAGGGGGGAGCGGAAGATGGAACCCTGCCTCGAACATGGCCTCATAGACCATGAATGAGTGCCTCTTGACGGAGAATATCCACTCCTCCAGCATCGACATCACGAGGGTGTACTCAACATGTACCCGGTAGGTATCCCGTATCCTTATCAGGAGCTCCCCAAAATACGAGAAGGTCTCAACGCCCGTCAGTCTTCTTCTACCTGAGCCGCATACTTTCCATCCCTTGGAGCATGACAAGTCATGGGTGCGAAGGCAAAGCGATGGTCACAGGGAACTCTTGGAGACTCCTATATGAACATACATAAAGAAGTCTTGCGAAGAAGGAGGTAGAATGCCGGAGATGATCTACAGCTTCGAAGTCCCCTCCCTCGAGCTCCTGCCTCGCCTATTATAGCCTCTTGCATCGGGGTAACGATGTGTAACGACTCTCGAAGAAGGCGACTCCCAGACGATGAAGCGACAAGCTACGTAGGGGGACATGATTATCCGAAGCGACTCGCAAAGTTTGATCGGACACGACATACGGAATCCCAGGCCGTCAACTGAATGCACCAGTGAGCAGAAGGGTAGACTGGTGCTCCCCGCGACAGGAATACAACCCATCATTTCAAAAAACACATCGGGCCGAGAAACCACGCTCGGCCGATTTTTGGGCACTGACGTCTCAGCCCTTACGCCTTTCTGTTAGATGCAACATATCGGCTAGGCAACCAACTGGCAAGGTAGTCATGTCATCTGTCACGGTATTAACTTCACTCCTTGCCGCATCACCACGCCAAGGAGTGGGGGGCAAGTGATAGGTGGCAATTCGACGCGACCCAAGTACCAGCAAATCAGCTCATTTGATGGAGCCCCTAGGCCGATATTTGCTTTCTCCTCCTTGGGGGAAAAATCCAATAAGCAGCCAGCTGGCACCGTCCTATATCGGCCCGATTAGGATCTGCCTCTCTTGTGGAGTCTTAAGTCAACCATGCAGTATAAGAGAGGAATCCCTCTCGTATCCAAACTTCGTCAAGATGATCATGTTTTCTTGATAAGGGTAGAACTTACTGAAATCTCCGAAGGTCTGCTCCCTCCGATCGGACTAGGAACCGCTCCTCGTAAGGACTCCGTACCTGACTGCTATATAAGGCTCCATACTCCTACGGGCACATGGAGGCTCCTTTAACGGTGTTATGTTTTGTAGGGACTACCCCGCGACGTCCCTTTGATCGAAGTTTAAAGATCTTGATTGTGGTGGACGAGAGTTTGGTTCATCCCCACTTCATTATGTATAAATGTATTTAGGGATGTAAATGGTATCCAAATATCTGTTATTGTGTTTGTTTTTGAAGGTTAAAGGTCATAATAATATATGGGTCAAAAGGATAAAGATAAAGATATTGTCCATATCCGAATGATTTAGGATAAAGATAATAATACACCTTTCTTCGAATCCGATTATCCTTCCTCGTAATCTGAAAATGGAGGCGTTGAATATAGAATGGAATTGAAGACCACTTGAGTATCCATTCGTTTCCTTTAGTTCATCTTATCTATTGATCTATCTTATTTAAAATTATCATTTTTAAATAAAATCACCACTCATGTACTTATACAATGGCATATCTTATTGTTCACACCATTCGTTTAATCCATTCTCTCATGTGATTTATAATTAAATTTATAAGAATTAATTAGAAAGAATTTATACTTATGCATATTTTGGAAGTAAGATTGAACCGACAAAAGATTAAATTTATGTTCACACATAGTGTTGTCCCGATAACTTAACCTTTTATGTATTTGTTTATGATAATTCATGTTATTTTTAAAGGATAAGAATACAAGAGGATAAGGATAAAAATAAAGATATACACATTACTTAAAAGATAAAAATAAGGATAAAATCATTATTCGACCCGATGTGTATCTTTTTACATCCCTAAATGTATGTTTAACGTAGTTAAACTGTTGGAAATGGGTTGAAAATTATTTGACCGAGGAAGAGAATTATTAACAGATCACAGTGTTCACCTCATTTTCTGTGGCTTCACTAGTAGAGCAAACTAAACCAAGACGACGGAGTTCGAGCCTTGGGCAGATGTTCCAGTTCCACATTCGTCCCCTCGTCAAGACTCTCGTTAGAGGCGGAAGATGACAAGAACGCCGCAGCGGCCGCTGCAGCCGCGGCTGTCCCAGTACCCCTCGTCTGCGGCTCCCCTTCCACCGATGCCCACGGGATATTGGTATCGTAGCTGAAGGGGCTGCGCGTGTACGAGATGAACGCTGAGCCGTCGTGCGCCACCACGTAGATGTAGGGGATGCGCTCGAGCATGGGCCAGTGAGGGCCACCCCTCGCGCACTTCCTGAGAACCTGTGTGCTGCATTCGAGACCGAGAGCCCGGAGCTCGCCCAGAGACGGCGAGCCTCCGAGCCACTCGGGCAGTGAGTCCATTGAGTGGTCCGTCACGTACAGCCGCTGCAGCTGGCCAACGCGCTTCACGGTACCCAGGGCCGGGCAATTGATGGCCACCAGTAGCTGCAACGACGGCAGATCGGAAACTCGGCCCAAATTGGGGTTGTCCACCACGTAGAGCGCCCGGATGGAGGGGGAGCCCCGCAGGAGCCCGTCCACCTCCCTCAGGCTGGCGGCCCCTTGGATCGACAGCTCCTTCAAGGCTGTTGCGTGCCGCAGGCCGCAAGGGAGGGCTCGTAGCTTGGGGCAAGCCTCGATATGCAGCCCGCGGAGGCACGGCAGAGCCCCCTCCGCCAATCCAGTCCATTCCTCCAGGTTGGGCATGTTCTCCAGCACCATGTCCTCTAGCTTCGGGAACGGCGGTGGAGTGGAGCTTCCATCGCCACAGGCCTCTGGCCCAATGGTGACAATGGCCGGCGCGCCGGAGATGAGAAGGTGCCTCAACTGCGGCAGTTGGCTCAGCGGAGGGAGCCGAGTACAGGCAGGGCAGTCTTTGAGATACAACCTCGTGAGGTTTGGAAGAGAGAAGCCGGACATCCAGCTGGGCCACTCGCAACCAAAGAAACCCTGTATCTTGAGCCGTTCGGGGCTGGGCGGAGGAGAGAGGCCCTCGAAGACCTCCTTGATCCTCTCAATCTCGCTTTGCCTGTACACCCGGCTGCCGGGTTTGAGCGTGCAGTTGATCTCCAGTTCTCTCAGATAGAGCATTCCCGATAGAACTCCAACCTCCTGGCCCCTGTCACCGACCACAGCTGTGTACTCCAACCTTTCTATGTGCAGGATTCTCATGTGGGAGAGGGATCTTAGCTCTTGCAGTTGACACCCCGGTGAAGGATCACCATGTTTGCTGCTGTAGCTTGTATCATCTACCACAAATCCCTGGAGCAAGTTTAGATGCTCCAACCTCCCCATGCCTTGCGGCAAGCTGTCGACCTGAGTGTTCAGAAGATCGAGGGCCCTTAGGTTGTGCAACAGTGTGAGGCTCTTGGGGAGGCTGCGCAGCATGGCACAGTCATGGAGGAGGAGAAACTGTAGGTTCCTGAGGCGGCCAATGGATTCCGGTAGCTGTGTGAGCTTGCAGAACGAAAGGTTGAGATATCTCAGGTGCTCGAGGAGACGCACGGCTCTTGGTAATCTCTCTATACCCGTACTCATCAAATCCAGCACCCTTAGACGCCTCTGCTTCTGAAACAAGCTCTTTTGGATGGATTCGATGGATGGGTTATCAAAGAGTAGCAGCGTCCTCAAGTGAACCTGTTGATCTATGTCGTCGGGGATCGACGCCACTCCCCTGCTTGCCATCGACAGACGACGTATGCGAATGGGGGTGCTCTTCAATCCCTGCAGATTGCTCCCGAAGAAGTTTTCTCCCCGAGCCAGATATTGGGCCAGGAAGCGAGTGAGACTGTGCATCTTGCAGCCCTTCTCACTGTGATAACGCGGATCAGGCTGTAGAAGGCTTCTCTTTACCAGCTCCTTGTAGTAATCCTCCGCCAGTTCCTCTGCCGCCAGTTCCCCCGCCTTCACAAATCCTTCGGCAATCCAAAGCTGGATGATGAAGATGCGCACCAAGACATAATTCTCAGGGAACAGGGAGCAGTAGAGGAAGCACTGCTTGAGATGAGAGGGGAGGTCCTCGTAGCTGAGGTACAAGGCTCCCATTATGCTCTCTGGGAGGTCAGTCAACGACCATGCCTGGCTCCGTAGAACCTTCGCCCATTCCCTTCTGTTTCTGTCTTTTGTTCTTAGGACCCCCCCAATGGTCTTGATAGCCAAAGGAACGCCATGGCATTTGTCAACAATCTGAAGACCGATGTCCCTTAGGACCTGAAGGTCACCTTCCTCTGTTTTTGAACACATTTTCTTGTGGAGCAGTAACCAACCGTCTTCGATGGGCAGCTCTTTAACCTGATGGATGTGTACAGCTTTCATCTGCCTTGCAATGTTCTCATCTCTGGTGGTAACCAATATCCTGCTACCTGCAGCGCCACTCTGTAAGGGGTTCCTCAATAGATTCTCCCATATCTCGCCTCTCCAGACATCATCCAGGACGAGAAGGAATTTCTTCTGTTTGACAGCGGACCAGACCATCGGCTCAAGCTGTGCCCTGGTTTGAGCATCACAGTGGCCTCCTCCTGCGCCACTCAAGATTTCCCCCAGGAGACTGATCTCGGAGAAATCCTTGGACACGCACAACCATATCCGGGTGGGGAAGTTGGCTTTGATCCGGTCGTCGTCGTAGATGTTCTGGGCTAGTGTGGTCTTCCCGATGCCGCCCATCCCCACGATCGCGAAGACGAGGGGCTCTTGCTTATCTTCTCTAACCAGAGATCTGACCAAACTATTGGTGTCCCTGTTAATCCCCTCCCCCACAACATCGCACTCCATTATGGGGGAGGTCTGCCGAGTAATGCTGCTGGTTTGGCTGCCATGGTCAGCATCGACGAGGTGGAGCTCTGATCTCCTCCTCGAGATGTCTTCCAGCCTATGGTTGACCTGCCTTATTCTACTACCAATTTTGTGCCGAAATGTAATCTTACTGAAGCAAGAGGGACGCTGATAACAACACACCTGCCAAGGAAAGCTCGCACCCTGTGCTCCCGGCAGTCCACCGTGCAGCCTCCCTCCCTGGATTCTGCAACGGTCGATGATGTCGTCGGCGTCGTACATGACCTCTCTCAGCCTGTTCAGCCAATTGGCCAGCACCTTGTCGTGTATCTTCCTCCTCTCTGCAACCTCAAGAACATTCCTGATATCCTCCAAGCTCTCCTGAAGCTTTCTGATCTCGTCTTCCACACCCAAGAGCATGGCCACCTCATCCTTCATCAAGTTACCTAACATTCCGACGAACACAGGAGCAAACAAAGGTGCCTAATTAGATCGCAACCATCTTGCCGTAGCAGTAAAAAG
Source organism: Zantedeschia hybrid cultivar (assembly GCA_030544215.1). Taxonomy (NCBI): domain Eukaryota; kingdom Viridiplantae; phylum Streptophyta; class Magnoliopsida; order Alismatales; family Araceae; genus Zantedeschia; species Zantedeschia hybrid cultivar. The sequence goes on along the minus strand of JARZZO010000014.1, from coordinate 17,770,852 downwards.
AAAGGTATCTAAGATTGCCAGAAGAAACAAGACTATCAAAAAGGAAACCTTACCTAACATTTCGATGAACAGGGGGACAAAGGCGTCTAAGATCATGACCATCTTGCTGTAACAAGTGAAAGATGTGGCAGAAGGAAACCAGACTATCAAAAGGAAATAACAAGACTTCCACTCAAGAAGGTTTCTCAGTCATCCCAGAAGAGCAGTCTGCGGATTTGGGATGGGAGCATCAATATGCCATTTCTAACTCTTCTCAGATCTGAGAAAATTGTGCGAACCCAAGAGGGGACGACCGTTGACTTGGGTTTTGGACCGTAGACGTGGACCGTAGACCGTAGACTTGGGTTTTGGGATGGGAGCATCAATTGTGCGAACCCAGTCTGCTGTATAATACGTGGACCGTAGACTATCTCTACTCGTGGATGGGGGAAGCGACATCGAAGCATCATTTCCGTCGTAATATGTGGTAGTTGGGTCGATACGAGATGAAAAGTCTCGGTCGTTGGAGGTGTCCGTTATTTGATTTTGAAATAATTTGGTTGGTTTATATCCGCTATTAAGAATGGGATTGGGAATTAATCTGAGCTTAACAATGGCCCAGCTATCGTCTTCAATTTACCAAGAACAATTCTGTATCAAAGAATCTCAAGCATTTCTGACCATCTGATCGAACTCTTTTATATTTCTATAAATATATTTATATCAAAAGTGATTCAGTGAGTTCGATCGTATCATGCGGTCAAGCACTACAGTTAAGGCTGTCAACGGTTCGGGTTTGGGTAGACTCATGTCCAAAGTGAATAGACCCGGACCCGGTTCAGACCCAATAAGAGTAATGAGTAAATAAGTCGGGTCTTGGACCCACTTCTTATTTATTTGATGTTGAAAGATAAATGGGTCTGGTATAGAATTTATTTATCTTAAATCTCTATGTGCCAGATAATTTGGTTTGATTTTAGGTCTAAATTCCAAAAAATTAACTCACAAATTTTTGCAATGTATGACAATGGAAAGTTTAATGGGTAAACGGGTATACCTAGACCCATAACTAACGGGTTCAAATGGGTCTATTAACGGGTCTGGACCCATTTTAACAGTCCTAACTACAGTCAAAGGGCTTTTTTCATCCATCCTCTTCCGTAAAAATGTAAGGAGTAAAGTGAAAAAATTCTCTCACTGTGGCGGTCGAGTCTACTGAATCAAACCTCTATTTATAATGGTCGTCTTAAAAGTCGGAGTATTTTTTTCTGAATAACTCGGAGAGGCTGATTTCTTTCCTCTCAAATCCGAGATTTCACTGCGACATTATGACTGACCTGCCTTCAGCTTGTCCTTCACATTCTCCTACAATTGTCAGTCTGCTTTTTGCACTCCTTCGATTTCCTTTTTTCTGGACCACAGCACGTCACCGTATCATTTCACATCCATAATCCAAAAACTAAACTCATCCTGGAAGATAACCGCGGGTTTTATTATTTTACATGTTTGAAAACGTTTACGTGCGAACTTTGAGGGAAATTATCTATTTTTGGTGTGTAGGAAAAGTGGACTTTAAAAGATAAAACCCATGCTTGGAAATCTGAACTTTGAGGTAATTTTAGATCATAAGTCTCTTAGGTTGCATTCGGGAACATGTTATTTTAAATAATATAACTAATTTAAAAAAAATACAGACGAAAGTTTAAACTTTTGAGTAATAAATTTTGCATCAACGTAAAATTTTGGTTCTAATTAATGCATTTCTTGCATATGTAGAGGCTATCTCCCACATTTATTTTAGATTCTCCTACAATCTATTTTTTTAAATAGTGAGAGTCAACATATTTTACCAAAATCTATTTATTTACTTTGTATTAAAAATGCATCCTCAATTGAATTTATATGAATGTTTACCTTAAAAATAATTGTAAATGCTTGATTTGATCTATTTGTAAAGAAAATTAAAAAATTTATTTCTCTCTTATACAATCCAACTTCAGCTTACTTACAGAGAAAATCAGCTCAACGTTGTCTTTTCATCAAAATCCAGCCCTGGATAGCTAGAAAATTGAGATGAAATTGTTTCAATAAATACTTCAACTTTGTCAAATTTGATGATTAAATTTTTTGTCTGGTCAAATATTCTGAATGGTGCCTAACGCCTAGAAACAAGATTACTGGAAAATAATGCCCGCCGAATCTGCCAGAATTCTAACAACACAGCTAATAAGAAACATTTGAAAGCATTCGTTCTAGTCAATCCTCCATTTATGATTTATTCCCATGCCATTTTCCTTTAGATGGGCAGATAATCTAAAACAGCCACCATTTCACCTTTTTAATGTGCTAATTCTTCAAAAGTCAGAGGCGCTTTTCCTTGGAGAGGCTAGCAAAATTTTATTTGCTTGAATCTATAGTGTTCCAAACACCAGTTAAAAGGGTGTTTGGGAGCACTTTTAGACCATTTTGTGAGTGTGTCAACTTATAGCTGGCCTCAGTTAGTTAAATATAGTGTTATACACATTATCTATGTACATATAAATTTTCAAATGCCACACTGAACTGAATTATTAAAGAATATATATTTCTTTCTATTAATACCAGCTATTTTATTCATCTCATTCAATATTGATTTTTTTTAATTCAAATATATTTTTGTCATGTGATACCTGCACCATATTTAATTAAATATGCTGGGAACCACGACGTTTTTTTTTGAAGCGAGATCTGTGAACCGCAACTTATGGGAGAAACTGTACCGCATGTGATGCCTGTGCCGCAGAGCAATGATAGAGTAATACTTGTTGCATTGCAGATACTGTTTACATCTTCCCTCAGTCCAGTGGATAAATAAAAAAAATTAATTTTTAAAATTTTTTAGGTAGGTTCCGAAGTTTCTTACATGTTTGTACAAGCCGATCTTTGATCGGACGATTCAAAAAAATCTGAAAAATAAAAATTAAGCTCTAATGAATAGTAAAAAATATATTTAATGGGCCAAGTTCAATAATGATTTTTTATTTTTATATTTTTTGAATCGTCTGATTAGAGATCGACTTGTACGGACATGTAGGACTCATCGGGACCCACCTAAAAAATTCAAAGAATAAAATTTTTTATTTACCCACTGTACTGAGGGGGCAATGTACAACAAGTATTACTCGCAATAATAATGCCCCAAGCGACAGTAATGCCCAACCAATGGGGTGGTTGGTTTCAAAAATATTATACATTTATTTCTCCTAAAATGTTTGAAATGAAATGACAATACGTTTTCTTTTGACCAAAAACATAAAATAAAATACCTCGGGTGAGGGACCCCACATTGAAATGACAAGTAATATTTGAAACTTTTTTTTAGAACATTGAAACACTTGTGATCTACAAGGAAAAAGGAAGGATGTAGACTCGTTACAAAGAAGTCCGCATGAACTTATTCTTCACAAGATCAAAGGTGAACTAACCGTGTTTTTGGTTGGGTGTACAAGTTGCTGCATCTACAAAATTTTCAGAAAACCTCCGATGGTATGTTTTGTGATGTGTAAAAACAATAGCCAGTGAAAATCTCATTGTTCAACCATCCCCAAATCGAGGTTTTGACATCTAACGTAAGATGTCGGACGCCATTTTCCCAGCGGAGTAAGTGCAGGCTATGAAGACGGGAATACTTAGGCAAACAAGTAAACACACACTTATTAATTACTTACTAGTTGCAATTCTGTAGGTACCATGCATGACAAATTAACAGATTTGAATAAATAATTGTAATTAAAATAAATAAAATTACTTACTAGTTGAGTGTGGATCTTGCTCATTAATTTTAATGATAAACCCTTAATTGGTTAATGTAACATGTCATTTATTTTAAGGTTCAAGGTCAAATAGCCATCAAAGTGATTGGCTAACGTAACGAGGCTCGGAGGACACTTGCGCAAAGGTTAGTATCATTTCGATCCAACCCGAGTCCATTTGAGTTGTTCACTATTTTGGGAGTGGTGCCGTCCACAATTCAGTGTTTTGTGGCTACTTGGTAAATTTAAGTTAGGTCAAATGGAAAATGTTAAGCAGACGAAAAATATTTTCCATTTTCTTTATCGAGCTGATGTGGGTGCATGTGATATGTTTTCATTATTAGTCACTTTTAGTAATTTTGCAAAGAAGTTTCTTAACTTGTGTTCTTTTTTGGAGTAAAAAGTTGAGTAAGATCTCCTGACATGCTAGTACTGCTGGAGTCAAATAGGCCATTGAAGTGTATAAGTAGAAGTTTTGTTGGCGGTAGAAGCAGGAACCTAGTTAAAACGCACGTAGTTTCTCAATTATAAATGTTTCAAAGGGTTATTTCTAAGTTCCGAGTAACCATAAAAAATGGAAAGCCCTTAACGTCAATCCAAACGGTCCCGTAAACCAAAATCCGGGAAAACAAGACGAAGGCCCGTCTCTAGCGCCGTCAGCGGTCTCCACACTGACACTGTCAAAAACCGAGAGAGTAATCGGTAAAAGCCCCGTTTCCTCCCCGTCCCCGCCCCGCTTCCCTCACGACCACCGGTCATGGCGGTCAGGGCGAGCCTCTCCCGCTTCCCCGTCGATCGGGACGCCCACGAGTCCTCCGGTCTCCCGTGGGGCGTGGCCGTCACGCCCTTCTCCCTGGCGGACGAGCACGGAGTCGCGCCGGTGTCCGGCGGGGAGGGCCACCTCCTCCCCCGCTGCGAGAACTGCTGGGCCTACTTCAACACCTACTGCGAGCTCGACCAATGGACCTGGACCTGCGCCCTTTGCGGCGCCCTCAACGGCCTCACCTCCCAATCCATCGAGCGATACTCCCAGCCGAGGTCCTGCCCCGAGATGGTCTCCTCCTTCATCGATCTGGAGCTCCCCGGTGCGCTTCCCGCCGCGATCGCAGCTCTCCCGGCTTCCGCTTGTTTTGTTTCTCTTTAATTGGGGTTTTGTGGGTTGGCTAGGGTTTTTTAGATCTTCGACTGACACGTCTGACGTCAAATGACCCACGAATTTCAGTGGAAGGATCCGAGGCGGAAGCCACGGAGGCGAGGCCGGTTTACGTCGCCGCAGTCGATTTGTCGTGTAAGATCGGTGATTTGTATGCACGCGCTTCTGATTACCTTGTTTGTAGGGTTCTACAGCAGTAGCCAATTTTGCTTATTGCCGAACCTTAAAATGGTGTGCGAATTATCTTTTGCTTGTCATTGAGAAGAATACTTTTGAGAGGGCATAGAGTTGTATTGTTTCTATTGTGCAAACTTGTTGTTGAGCTGCCAAAGCATCCTTATATATTGCAAAGGTGAGGAGGTACGTATATCACCTGTATTAAGAAGATAAGACGAAATTGAAGATCCTAAAGGTATGGGAGCGGTTGTTTTATTTCAAACGCAAATCAATAAGGGGTTTACACATGGGATAGTCCCAAAACTGCTATCAACAGATGCTTGGCAAAAACAGGATGCTCATTAAAATCACATGAAAAATGGAACTGCAGATCTAGATGGGACCACATCCTCCTGCTTTCCCATGCAAAATGAAAAGGGGAAAAAGGAAAAAAACTAGACAAGAAGATGTGCCTGAATATTGAACCACGCAGAATTGCAAGAGCAATGCATAAATCCACTGTAAAATATTAATGTTGGACCTCTTCAATTGAGCAAATGGATGCCATGATCGAACAAAGACAAACAGACTAGAGGAAGTGAGCCCAACATTAGTCACGTGGACAGTGAAGCAGTATGTAGATTTCCATCTTTGTCTTGCACTCTAATAAATTACTATTCCTCTGCTGCTTAACAAATTAGAGAGTGAAGGTTCTTGAAAGCAGGTGGAATATTAAGCAAGGTTTAGCTGTACATCTACAGTTACCTGAAAATGGGGAAGGACTTTGTCTGTTGATTCATTGGTCGAAAGGGAATAAGTCAGTGAGCGGGGTGGAGAAGGGGAAAGGATTAGAAGAGGTTGGGGGGTGGGGTCTGAAGGGGAGGGGTGGAGCGACAGGGGTAAGGGGAACATCCACATTTCCAAATGAGGTTAGTATCATGGAATGTTTTTTTTTGTGTGTGTGTGTGGGGGGGGGAGGGGAGAGAGAGAGAAGCGAAGTGTGTTGAAAGACCTTCTAACGTGGACATCCCATGCATTTAGGAAACCAAATGTGACAATAATGGGAAGAAAATTATGAGGGAGGTCGAAGGCGTTAGGTTGAGTAAGGGGGTTGCTGCCCCTGTTTAGGGGATATCGGGCAGCATCATGATCCTTTGGTACGATTTTGTGCTTGAACAGAAGGCATAGGATTGTATAGTGGGGAGCAATGCCATCACTGTTACTTTTAGGAACCTTGACGATGGTTTTATATGGGAGTTCACGGGAGTCTATGGGCCTCAAGGGAGAAGTGAGAAGAAAGACTTGGGGGGGGGGGAGCTGCTGGCAATGCACTCTACCTTTGGGCGGCATTGGTGTCTAGGAGGTGACTTTAATGCCATCCCATTGCTTGAAGAAAGATCCGAGGGCTTTTCAGCCTTGGTTGACATGGAAGATTTTCAAGACTCATCCAAAAGCATTCCTACTCCCAACTCCAACGACAGCTTCACTTGGACAAGCCTTAGGGAAAGCCCCTCCTTCTCGCACCTATATTGGTTCTTAGTGTCTTCAAAGTAGGAAGATCATTTCTCTTACTTTGAGGCCTTTTGTCTTTCCAGGCCAATTTCAGATCATAAATTCATTCTTTTACGTATTGGCGGTAGAAGAAGTAGGCATAGGTTCCATATGGAAGCCTTTTGGCTCAAAGAGGAAGACTTCTTGCTGGTGGTAGCTAGAATATGGGGTGCTCCAGTTAGTGGGAAGGTGGCCATGGCAAGCGTTGTCATTAAGCCGAGAAGTTTGGGTAGGGAGCTCTCCAAGTAGGGCTCTAGCAAATCGGTAAAGCCGCCAAGGATAACATATTGCAGAATATCGGGGGATTAGATGTGCTCGAGGAGGCAGGTCTGCTAGATGAGGATGAGAGGAGACTTAGAAACAAATTAAAGGCAGACATTGGTGAGATTCTGGTGAAGGAGGAGATGCACTGAAAGCAGAGGTCGAGAGAACGATAAATTAAGGAGGGGGACATAAATACTACTTACTTTCAGAATGTGGCCTCGGGGAAGAGAATGTGGAACAGGTGTAGGTGTATTAGGGATGGTGATAGTGTCCTTACTGCAGATAGGGACATCTAGTAGCATGCCAGAGATTTCTTTGCTAATCTATTCTCCTAAGAAGACCGACCCAGACCAATGGTAGCAGTGGGTTTCCTGCCAAGGCTTTCTTGTGAGGAGGAAGGTAGAGGAGTGGTCTTTACTTTGAATGGCTCCAAGGCCCCTGGTCATGATGGCTTTCCACTTTTTTTTTTTTTTAAGGTGATTGAAAAGTTACATTTCATTGAACGGAAAATAGATATACAAAAAAGGTTCCCCTGAGAGAAGGATTCCAAACACATCCTTCGTACATACACTTAGTAATGAGCTACTATACCAAGATGTAAATTGGAAAAGGCTTTCCACTCCTTTTCTATCAACCTTGTTGGGGTATTATCAAATAGGATATTTCGCAGGCAGTTTGGGAGTTCTAGGAGGGTAAAGCTCACTTAGTCAACATCAACAAATTACTTGTGGTGCTTATTCCCAAGAAGAATGGGGCTAACAAAAGTTCAAGAGAGGAGAGGATCCCCGTGCATATACTCTTTGTTCGTATGGTGGGTAACTATTTAGGTCTGAATTTTTTTCATATCCCACTTAACTTGTGTTTGGGATTAAATGTTTTGTCACTTGTGGGCATCGTTGTAGGGAGATGGAGAAGTCCTGCGACCTGCTTCCCCCCTCTACTGACGGGGAAGGGTGGCAAATAGTGGGTAGAAGGGAGAGAGAGAGAGAGAGAGCTCCCCATTTTTTTTTCTTTTTTTTTTAAGGTGATTGAAAAGTTACATTTCATTGAACGGAAAAGAAATATACAAAAAAGGTTCCCCTGAGAGAAGGATTCCAAACACATCCTTCGTGCATACACTTAGCAATGAACTACTCTACCAAGATGGTAAATTGGAAAAGGCTTTCCACTCCTTTTCTATCAATGTTGTTGGGGTATTATCAAATAGGATATTCCGCAGGTAGTTTGGGAGTTCTAGGAGGGTAAAGCTCACTTAGTCAACATCAACAAATTACTTGTGGTGCTTATTCCCAAGAAGAATGGGGCTAACAAAAGTTCAAGAGAGGAGAGGATCCCCGTGCATATACTCTTTGTTTGTAGGGTGGGTAACCATTTGGGTCTGAAATTTTTTCATATCCCACTTAACTTGTGTTTGGGATTAAATGTATTGTCACTTGTGGGCATCGCTGTAGGGAGATGGAGAAGTCTTGTGACCTGCTTCCATGGATTGCGGAATCGGCCGATTCCGATTCAAATCGGAATCGGCGGGTTCCAAGCCGATTTGGGGGGGAATTTACTGTTCCCCCCACCGATTTTTTTTTTTAAAAAAAAACGGGAAGAAATCGGCCCGAACCGGACCAAATCGGGGCCGGACTGGCCAGATCGGCCAGATCGGCCGGTCCGGACCCGATCTGGTCCGGTTCGGGCCGGTCCCGATCTCCCCCTTAAGGGGGAGATCGGGAACCAGGCGCCAGCAACGTTTCTGTTGCTGGCGCCCGGCCCTTCCCCACTCCCCAGCCCCTCCCCGGCTCGCCGCCGCTCGCCGCTGGCCCCCCCGCCGCCGCCTGCCGTCCGCCGCCGGCCCTCTCTCTCTCTCTCTCTCTTTTTCTCTCTCTTTTCTATTTTTTTTTGAGATATCGAGCAAAAGGAGGGGATTTTCATCCCGTCATCGTCGGCCGGCCGTCCGGGAGCCGCCGCCGCCGCCGCCGCCAGTGGCGGATGCAGGCCATTTCAGTGGGGTCCTAGGACCCCACTGAAATTTTAAAATTTCATTAGAAGAGCTTTAATTTAATAAAATAAATTTCAAATTTAAGTATAAGGTGACCCACTGAATTTTTTATATGACCCATAGGACCCAGTCTCACTCGAAACTTAGTTCCACTGAATTTTTTACATAGTACTATGATTTATTTATGATTTAATAAAAAATTCGTTGAGTGTATTTGGAAGAAAAAATACTTGTAACGAAGTGTATCATTTTTGTTGAAGTATATCAATTTTATAATGATTAAAATATTTTTATTTTAATATTTTTAATATAATAAAAATAAAATATCAATAGATGTAATAATTATCCAAGTGACCCCACTGTACAAAGTTTCTGGGTCCGCCGTTGGCCGCCGCTGTGGTCGCCGTCACCGCCTCCCTTGACGTCGGATTTTTTGTTCGCATTCCGATCCGAGTTTAGGTATATTTCGAATTAATTTTTTAAAATTCTAAAAAAATTAGAAATGATGTATGATTGTGTTTATTGTGTAGATTTCTTAATATTTAGGTTGAAAAAAAATTTAGCATGTTGATTAGACAAAATTCTCAAAATTAGCCCTAATTAGGGGTTAAAAATTAGGACTTTTGTATGATTAGTGTAATTAAGGTTCAATTGAGTGTGCCAACCACTCAATTGAACTTGTTAGGACATAAATGTGTATTTTTTTGCATTAATTGCATGTTATTAGCGTTAATTAGTTAAAATTAGCCCTAATTAGGGGTTAAAAATTACAGACAAGCTGAATGGTGGATCCAGATTAATTACAAACAAGTTGCCACAAATTCTTTGGCGTATGTTGCAGTGCGAGTACTCAGTCAAACCACTTCTTCCAGTCACTGTGAAAGAAACTGGAGTACATTCAATCTCATTCACATGAAAGTTCGTAACATATTGGGAGTTTCTAGGCTGGAGAAGTTGGTGTACTGTCACTACAACATGCGTCTAAAAATCAGGCAGATTTAGGAAAGACAGAGGCTTGAAAGACATAGATTCATGGAGTTTGCTGGCAGACCAGTTGATGAGCATGTACATCAAATTGATATTGATGAACTGTTAGATGAAGAACACCCACTGCATTCTTGGGTGGAGAGCAGAGCAGCCAGAGATGCACAGCCTGAGTTTGATCCTCAGGATCGGAATTGGGCAGAAGGTGAATTAGATGCAGTAGTTGCTCGAGATCCTGAATTTCAGACAACACAAGAAGGAGGTGTACTAGTTCTTCAGAGGCGCCGAAAGTCAGCCACACTAGAAGACACTGCTAGAACTTCTGCCTCTCAGCCAGCACTCAGGAGATCAGCTACTCAGGTGGATCCACAAAGAAGAAAGGAGAAAGAGCTAGCGGGACCTTCATTGCAGTCATCGAGTAGCAAAAAGAGAAAACAATCAAAAGGAAAGTCTAAACAACGAGTGGACCCATCAAAAGGAGAAGAAGGGACAGTTCAGCAGACTGGAAAGACACCTGAGGACACCCCAGCTTTACCACCTCACTTGGCCAGCATGTACGAGGCAGAAAGACAAACCTACAGGCGTAGAAGAAGGCGATTGAGAAAAACAAGCCAAGTGCGGAGTGATGACTCCACTGATGATGATGATGATGATGACGGAGATGGTGATGGTGATGGCGCTACTGTTACTGGACTATCAGGAGGTTCTGCACTTGGGAGCAGTTACATAGGATACGATGATTACTCTGCACCTCCGAGTCATTCTGAAGGAACTCAAGGTCAGAGACAAGGACAACAAAGGGGATTTGAAGGCCAACAGAGACAGGCAGGATGTGATTGGCCACCATGGGAAGCTGCACCTTCTTATCCGCCCATTTTTCATCTCCCTACACTGCCATATTCAGACATCAGCAGCACTACTGAAGGGTACTCTGGACCTCTACCTATACAGTACGGCATTTTTGTCCCTCTAATACAATCAGGAGAAAGTTCAAGCCAACAAGCTTACACACCTAGAGGTATTCAAAGAGGATTCGAAGACCTCGCTAGTTCCTTGTTTGGCTATGGATATGCATCATACATGTCGGCAGATTATGGCCCGCCTGTTCAAACTTATGAACCGGATGATGAAGGATCACAAATGTGATCTTTCTAAGGTATTTTTCAACAACAATGTCTTTTTTAAGTAATGCACAACAAAAATTATTAATGTGACTTTTTAATGTTTATTTTTTATGGATGTACATGAATTGCATTCATTCTTATTGTACATCAATTGAATAATATGTATGTAATTTTTTCTGATTTTTTTTTATTTTTTCCCTATTTTTTTTCTATTTTTTCTGATTTTTTTTTTTAAAAAAATCCGGTCGAGTCGGACCGGTCGGACTGAGTCTGGATCGGCCGACTCGGCCGTTCCAGATCGGGTCGGGTCGGGATCGCCAGGTCCCGATTCCCGGTCCCGACCCGACCCGGAATTCCTTGCCTGCTTCCCCCCTCTGCCGACGGGGAAGGGTGGCAGATAGTGGGTAGAAGGGAGAGAGAGAGCGCTCCCCTGAAGGGTGGCCTATCTCTCGCCTTCCGGTGGGCAAGGATGCTTGCATTAAGTGTCTCCAGCGAGGACACTGGGCAAGGGACTACCTTAACAAGGTGAAATGTATCACCTGTGGGCAACAGGGTCACAAGAGCTTCTCTTGTCACTCCAAGATGAAGTTACTTTCCGACTCTGTACCTTCTCCTACAGTCGAGATCCCTTGGTCTAACGAGGTCAGTATTGCCCAAGATCTCCTGTAAGCAGGGCTTGTGGTCCAGTACAACTCTCTTGAGCGTTCTTCGGAGTACCCAGTGTCTTCCCCTGTGCTGTTAATCCGGGATGCTCTGTCCCATGCATGGCCAGGGAATTACCATTGGAGAATCCGTGAGATAGCTGGGAAGGAATTCATCGTTCATTCCACGATCCAGGGATGGAAGGATGTTGCTCTCTCTGTGCAACACTTTTCCTTTAGGGGATTCTCTTTCATCTTCTCGCAATGGAATGCTAAGAAGGGAGCGAAGCTTGTAGCTAAAGGGCACCTTGTTTGGTGCTTGGTGAAAGGCCTGCCACTCCATATTTGGAATGTTCCTACATTCCAGGCGTTGGTTGAAGGATTTGGCAGCCTTCACAAGACTGATGACAGGTCGCTTCGTTCGGAGATGCTCTTGTACGCTAGGCTTCTAGTGGAGGTTGATTCCTTAGAGAGCATACCAACCTCTTTGAAAATGAGACTGGGTGGCCGCCGGTTCTGGATTTATATTTCACCATAGCTTCCCTCGTCTTCCTCCCTGCCCTGCAAGGTGGAGGAATCCCATTGTCCTGCGCCGGTAGACTGGACTTGGGCAGATGTTGTTTCTGCCTACAAAACTTACAAACAGTCCCGTCTCCCTGTTCAGGTGGTTTCTAAATCTGGGGCTCCGGTGGAGACCTCAACTCCGGCGAAGAAATGTTTGCCTGTCCTGAAATGGGTGCCGAGTCAGACTCGGGCACCTAACTCCAAAGCGAGTTAGTTAGTTGATTAGCCAGCTCTTGGTTTTTCCTTGAGGTCTGCTCCTCTTTCTGTAAAGGGTGCCGCAGCTTTTGAGGGGATTTCTGTTAAGGGCGCCGACCCCATTTTTCAAGGTACTCTTAATGTTGATTGTGCAGCCTTCCATGCCTCAGGGAAGAGCCATTATGAGCAGTGCACTTCTCGGAACAGCTGTGGGGCGTCTAGTTGTCTCAAGGAGGCCAACGGTTTGGAAATCAGCCTATCGGGTTTGGAAGATAAACAGTATCGGGTGCCGGACTCTTCCCTGTCGGGTCCATTCGAAAGGCCTATAGCGGGTAAGTCAATCGGGTCCCCAGATCTGGAGTTCGGGTCTGACTTACTACCATTGGGTCCTTTATTTTCACCCGACTGTACCCGATACGATCATGGAATGCAGAATCGGCCGATCCCGATCCGGATCGAGATCAGCAGGTCCCGATTCGGCCGATTCCGGCCGATCCCAGCCGATTTTGGCCGATCCAGGCTGATTCTGGCCGATCCGATCCCGATTTGGATCGGGATTGGCGGGTCCCGATTCAGGGACCCAATCCGATCCAGAATTCCTTGGATACGATCCCTTTCTCCTTTCTCTGGAACACGACTTCCCTGCAACTCGTTCCGACAGCCCGATTTTATCTGCTGAGGCTTCCCCCTCGGGTTTTTAGAGCTCCTTCCATCTTCTCAGACAAAGGGACAGGCTGACACTCCACAAGAAGCTGCTTTCCGCGTAGCTCTCTCTCCTGCGTTGTTGCCGAGTGATGCCATCGTCACATTCTCAGAACCTACTTCTTCTAAATCAGCTGATCCTTCTCTTCCTACCAGACTGAACCAGGGTTGTTTGTTCTCAGACCTTACTGATGAGGTTGATAACTCAAGAGCCATTGTACCTTTCTTTACACCTTCCGAACCACTATCTGTGGAGAAGCCGTGGACTGAGGATATTATCCAGTTCGGAGAAAGGATCGGGGTATCATTTCTGGGTAGGGAGGAGGTGGTTATTAGCTTCATTAAGAAGCTGAGAAGAGTGGATGCTTTGCACAACTCATCCAAGGTCAAAGGTTATAAAGGAGGAAAGAAAATAAATAAGAGGGAAATCTCTTATGTCCAAAACAATGAACTACTTGACGGACTAAGAGATAAAAAGATGGTAGGGAAGAATTTGCTTTTGAAATGAACATATGCTCATGGAACATCAACTGGCTGAATGCAGACTCTAAACAGAGGGTAGTGAGAGATTGTATTTATAGTTATAAAATTGATTGTTTTTGCCTTCAAGAAACCAAAATGGAAAATGTGGAAGCTCATTGCATTTCTAGGATCAGTAGATCTTCTCTCTCCGAGTGGGTTTTCATACCTGCAGTTGGAAACAGTAGGGGACAGATTATCATGTGGAATGGGAATAAATTTCATGGCTCTTTATGTGATATAGGTCTGTTCAGTCTGTCAGTATCGTTCTCTAATATCAACAACAACAAGAATTGGATTCTTACATCTGTTTATGGCCCTAACAAAGATTAGGACATGGATAAATTCTTGCAAGAATTACACAGACTGGCAGAATTATTTACGGACAATTGGTGCATCCTTGGTGATTTTAATGTGGTGAGGTTTCCTTGGGAAAGATCTGGGAATCAGAAGTGGTCGGCTGAGATGGAAAAGTTTAATTGCTGGATTAATGACAGTGGCCTGGTAGACTTGGAGCTTCCTAACAGAAAATTTACATAGTCTAATATGTCTAATATGCAGAATCTTAATATCCAATCAAGGATTGATAGAATTCTAGTTTCTACACATTGGATCAAATACTTCCCACTTTCATCCATTTTAGGGCTCAACAAATCTGTTTCAGATCATATTCCTTTGCTCCCGAAGACTATGGATGGCAAGAGCAAGCACAGGATTTTCATATATGAAATAGCCTGGCAGTCTCAAGAAGGCTTTAAAGATCTGGTTACTAATTGGTGGAAGGAGGGCCCTACATATAATTCTGCTTGTAGGACTTTCTCTACTAAACTCAAAGGACTTAGAAATTGTTTAAAATTGTGGAGCTATCAGACCCAGGAGGCTAAAGCTGCTACTAGGAGGTTGTATATGAGCAATCTGGAAGTCCTTGAAGCTAAAGCAGATTCACAAGATCTGTCCTCCGAGGAATTCTTTAAATTGGGGACCCTTAAGGCTGAATTTAATGAGTGGCTTCGTCTTGAAGAAATCAAATGGAGACAAAGAGCCAATGAACTTTGGCTTAAAGAAGGGGATAGTAACACTAGATTCTTTCATGCAGTTGCAGGAGCGAAGAAGAGAACTCTCAGGATAGAACACATTAAAATTGAAGATCAATTTATTGATTTAGAGGTTGGTATCAAACAAGCTTTCATTTCCTATTTCCAAGAAATTTTCACAGAAAATGAGCATTGGAGACCTAATCTGAAGGAGGGTATTTCTTCCGAAAATAGACAATTCAACAGCTGAAACTTTATGTGCTAAATTTATTGAAGAGGAAGTTAAGGAAGCTGTTTTTAGCATGAATGCCAACAAATCCCCAGGGCCCGATGGTTTTTCTATGGGATTCTATCAATTTTTCTGGGAAGTCATTAAGGAAGACTTAATGAATGCTTTGAATGAATTTTAGTACAGGCTGCAATCCATCAATTGCTTCAACTCTACCTTTATTGTTCTTATTCCAAAGAAGGAGGATGCCGAGAAGCCTGCAGATTTTAGACCTATTAGTCTATTAAATGGCTGTTATAAAATCATCACTAAAATCATGGCAAACCGGCTGAAGAAGGCATTACAAAATGTCATTAGCATCAATCAATCTACTTTCTTGAAAGGAAGGTACATCGTAGATAACTTCCTAGCAGCTCATGCAGCTATTCATTCACAGAAGTGCTCTAAGAAACAAGGAGTCGTCTTTAAATTAGATTTCGAGAAAGCCTTTGATAAAGTTAGTTGGAGCTGCATTGAAAAAGTATTCCTGCTTATGGGCTTCAAACAAAGGTGGATCAGTTGGGTTATGAGTTGTGTTACCTTTGTTAGGTTTTCTATTCTTATCAATGGGGAATCAAGTGGTTATTTTGCTAGTTCTAGAGGACTAAGACAGGGAGACCCTATCGCTCCTCTCATCTTCATCATGGTTAGCCTAGTGCTGAGCTCTCTTTGGGATCAAGCTGCTTCAAAAGGGCTGGTTGATGGTTTCCTTACAAGCAGAAATGGCATTCAGCTATCCCATCTTCAATTTACGGATGATACTTTGATTTTCTCATCCATCAAAGAGACTAAGCTTGCAAATATCAAGAAAATCCTATTGTTGGTTGAGGCAAACAAATAAAGTCGGCCAAATGACTGATTTTGATTTTCTTGCATGATTTAAGTCACTCTTGCTGCGACGTGCCTTCTGAATTCAATTTTTTATTCTGTTTTGGCTGTATTACGGTTAAATTATGTTGTTGTTGGTCCCATTATTTCCTTGCAGTCTTGGATTTAAATGGTTTTGACAG
This sequence comes from Zantedeschia hybrid cultivar, assembly GCA_030544215.1. Lineage (NCBI taxonomy): Eukaryota > Viridiplantae > Streptophyta > Magnoliopsida > Alismatales > Araceae > Zantedeschia > Zantedeschia hybrid cultivar. The sequence goes on along the minus strand of JARZZO010000014.1, from coordinate 17,754,930 downwards.
CTTTAAATGTGAATAAGTATTTCTTCATAATGTACCATGACTTGTAATTCTCTTTTAAGTTATCCTCTTTTGCAGCTTCTGAAGAGTTCTTGGAGCTTATAAAAAGTGCTCTTCTAGCAGCACTTGAAGGTTTGTGATTAATCACTTCAACAGCTTTTTTTTTTTTTTCTTTGAGCTTTTATTTTATGATTAATCCTGCAATTCTCATCCCCATCTTTGGTATCTTTCTACTTTTATGGGATTACAGCACTTAGTCCAGGTGCATTGTTTGGGCTTATGATATTCAGCCATAAAATCGGACTATATGATGTTCAAGGCGCAATACCTGTCGTAAAGAATGTTTTTATTCCTCCTGATTCGGATGGAAGGTTACCAGTTGATCTCGAAGATGCAATGCCATTGCTTTCTTTCTTGGCTCCTGTATGTTATTCTAGATCGTAAATGCTGTTCCAAGTGCTTAATGATTATTTTGTATCAGTGAATTGCCTCAGTTAAATTTTATTCTCCTAAAGAGTACCTATAATTTTTTTGCAAGGATCTTAGGCTGTAGTTTATCACATTCTTTTTTTATTTAACAGGTGGAAACTTGCAAGGACCGCATTGCTGCAGCCCTTGAAACACTTAAGCCTACAACTTCCTGGGAAAGGACTACCGTTGCAGGGCAGGGTCTGGATGGGGTGTTGTTGGGTGGTCGAGGCTTTGGAGTGGCAATGGAAGCCCTCTTCACCTACTTGAGTTCGGAGTATGGTAACACATTTGCATTAGGTATGGTGAAGTCCAGAGCACAGGTGAACTGGTTTTTCCTTTCAGATTTATTGCATGATTGATGCCGTGGATACAATACACTTATTTGTCATTTATTTTGGTTTTGTTCTTTGGACTTGGTTTATCTGATTTGAATATTCCTCTTCTTTATTTATTTGTAGCTAGGGTATTCGCATTTTTATCTGGTCCTCCTGATTATGGAGCTGGGCAGTTGGATACACAACGATATGGGGAGCAATACGCTAGTAAGGGGGAGGATGCAGATCGTGCATTGCTTCCTGAGCAAACACCATTCTACAGAGAGCTAGTATGTTTCCTGGAGTTGGTGAAGACTGTAGCAGGTTATAGTTGGTTTATGCAATGCTGACTGATGTTTTGCAGGCAGCTGTTGCTGTTCAAGCAGGTGTTTGTGTAGATATATTTGCAGTTACAAATGAATACACAGACTTGGCTTCACTAAAATTTCTGAGCATTGAGAGTGGTGGTTCCTTGTTTCTATATGCAAATACAGAAGATTCAACCCTTCCTCAGGACATGTATGTCTTATGTCTTATCTGTGATCCTCATTTTGTTCCTTCTTTAAACATTTCTTATTTTGTTCATGGCTGCGTTGGATTTTTTTGTTGAGAGGGGGGGGGAGGGAAGCTAAAGTTGGGCCATCGCATATGATGATTATATGTGGATTTATGTACATTGGTGGTAATATTTCATACTTCAATCTCCAGCTATGATTTTAAAAATCTAAATTGCTGAAGTAAATACTTTTCTTGCAGGTATCGAATGTTAAGTCGTCCTTATGCTTTTGGATGTATATTACGGCTCCGAACATCGTCTGAGTTCAGACCTGGTCACTCAGTATGCAATCAATCTATATATCACATAATCCTTTTTTGCTGTTTGCTTAATGTTATTTCAGCTTCATTATTATCATCACCATTTTTGGCTCTTTTTTGTTGCAGTATGGTCATTTCTTCCCAGATCCTCAGTACGAAAATGTCCAACACATCATTTGCTGTGATACATTTGCTACTTATGCTTATGAGTTTGAGTTTACAAACACGGCTGGCTTTTCCAGGTAGTGATAATATACAAAACAATAGGTTGCAGCTCATTATGAGCTTATTTCAGGGTTCTTAGCAAAATAAACCTGATCATATCATTTTACTTTAATTCAATTGCTGAAGAAGGTACGATGATGGAGTTTAAGTCACATTATGCACGCATGCATTTATATATCTGTGTGTGCGCTTGCTTGTAGGATCACTAAATTGTCAATTTTATATGTATTATTGACTTTGTTTCTTTGGTAGACTTTCTTTTGATCTCCTTAATATCACATAGTCAGTTTCAAAATTGAGCATATAACAATTGTATGTCTTAGTTACACCAGCATGGATGCTCAACTGAGGGCGTTCGATGGGGGGCTCAGCAGGGGCGTTTGACAAAGGCACTTCTCGATGGTCTTCAGTGGCGGGGTAGACAGCTGTCGGGGGGTTTCAAAAAAAAATTTTTTTTTTTTGGGGGGGAGGGGTGTGTGGTTGTGTTTGAGAAGGGATTTTATAGGAGGATCCAAACGGATCTGTTTAGTCAAAGGACCTACTGGGTCCAATTGAACTGGGTGCATGAGGAGTTCACCTAGGCACCTGTCTGCTTTTCTTGGACCCATGGAAAGTACCTGCATGATGTGGTTGAGCCAATGTCTTAGGCGTGATAACAGTGCTCTAAAGTGATCTTTGTGTAATGATTTCTCAAAATAACGACACCACCTCCCCTTAATCTCAAAATCTTTAACTTAAATCCTTTGAGCCTCACTCTTAATAGGTCGAATATGATCTTAATCTCATTTTGTCTCTTAGTTTAGTAAGTTTAAATATATCCTTTCACTCAATTTTCTAGTTAGCTTCACTGACTATTTTGCTTAATACTTTTTTGGAGTTTTATATTCTTTAAAGGTTTGGTCGTCTTATTAGTTTTATGATGCTTTAAAGTATTCTCATTTTTCTTTAATGCCATTTGAATTTCATTACTCTACCATCAAGTCTCTTTTCAAATCTTTTTATCTTTTGATTCACCTTAGACCTCTTTAGGTACTCATTTTATACAATTAACCACTTTTTTCCGCATTGTTTTTATTTCTCCTTTAAAATTTCATATTTCTTTGTTTAATAGATAATTTTTAATGATCTATTTTTTTCTTTTCAAATTGCACCATTTAATCTTGGACAATTATTTTCCATACCTCTCTATTCCATTTTTGGATGTAAACATCAATCACTAAAGTTTCATGTTGAGGGGCAGAACTCTCTTCGAGTATAACTTTGCAATCTTTGCATAATGATTGGTCGACCTTCCTAGTAAGAAAACAATCTATTTGATGTTTTTGTTCCACTTTTATAAGTTACTAAGTCCTTTTTTCTCTTATTAAAATGTCAGTCACTAGATCGTAAGCAATAGCAAAGTCAACAAGGACATAAGTATGCTATTTTTATAATGAAAGCCAATGCCTCCATTAACGTTCTCATAGCCTCTATTATTCTTGCTTACATGACCATTTTGTTCTCTTCCAACAAAAGTCATCTTCCCATTAGGAATCTCTTGGATTATCCTCTCAAAAGTTTCCCATTTCTTTTAATACTCTCTTCTAGTTCCACTTATAGTGCATAAGTTATAATTATGTTTAATTCTTTACCTAGCACAAGTTTAACTAGTATAAACGGTGTCAAATAATCAAATGTGGTGCACCATTGTGATTAGAATGCCGAAATACCCTAGGATGGGTGTTTGTTTCATTCTCGAGTGTCCTCCATAGGGAAGCTCATCGTATGAATGGTCTGAGGTTGAATTGGATTGTGAACAAGGTTCGCCGTATCGCTGATCCGTATTGGATTGTATCTTCCTAGATACGATGCGATACCGATCCGACTTGGGTCGACTCGGTCCAACTTGCATGAATCAGGTTGATCCATACTTATTTTTTATTTACTTTTCAGATTCTCTAATTTTGTGAATAATTATGACATAAATAAACTTTTAACTCTAATGGTTTATTAATGACAATGACTTTAAGCCAAATTTAAGAGAAATCTACCCTATTAATCAATATAGAAGTGTAAATTACCTATTAAATTAGGGAAAAAAGTCTAATTATTACCAATTGGAGAAAAAGCCTAATTACTTATCAAATTAGGAAAACAAGTCGACTTAATAAGATACAAGTGACATTAAGTCACATTGAGTAGGACTGAGCCAGATCACAACGACCCGTACCGGATCGTAGCATATCGCACGAGTCGTTACGAGTCACATATGAGTCCCATCGAGTCGGCACGACACGAGTCACGTATGAGTCGGCATGAGTCGCATCGAGTCGGATGCGACTCGGTGACGCGAAGTGTCCCAGCGACTCGGACTCATCTAGATATGAGTCGACTCGTACGAGTCGGCCCAATCCGTTACTATCCGGAATGATACGACAAACCATGCTTGTGAATGAACCTTAACAACAAGAACATTATTTGATGTTCTCTAAAATGGGGCATTGGACAAAGAAACAGAAACACGTCTGTGAACAGGATGCTAAATAGCTTTTGGATTGGCATATGGTGCGATTCTGCTGAAGGGGAGATGGCTGCTCAAAACAACAACAATGATGGTGACAATGAAAGATGGCAATGATGAAGCTTGAAATTTGTGTTCCACTGCGATGAGCAACACTGGAAATTGGCACGATTGTGAAGAGTGAGGTTTGAAATTGAAGGAGAAGTTCCAAGGGTGTAAAATACACTTGGCAATGGAGAGAAGTTTGATATGCTATGAGAAGGGAGCACATACAACAGCTAAAGAAAGATACTGGTGGAGTAAAATGCAGTGGGAGGAAAGGAACATCCAATGGAATTATGGTCTCTCTGCTAGAATCACTGGCTTTGATACCATGTTGAGAGAACATAGTACGGTAATAATGAAAGCTTTTCTATTAAACACGAGCACTAGCCCATTATGTAGATGAGTGTACAATACCACTCCCACCACAAGAGGGAATAAGACTTCTCCCTGGTACTAACGGGGATAGAAATGTATGTCCTAACTCAAGTAGAACCAGTATCCGAAATCCTAATCTAGGTGGGGTAATAGGGTACTAATCAAAACAGTACTAGACAGGACTCTGCTGGACCTAATCTAAGCAGGACTAGGATATTAATCTATGTAGGATACTGATCTAAGTAGCACTGGGATAGGACTAGTATTCCTAAGGGAAGACTTGTTAATGTCACAGGTTTAAATCTGAAAACAACCCCTTTGCCAAAAGCAAGGGTAAGGCAGGTGAGGCTGCATATAGTTGGCATTGCCTAGACCCACGGTGATGGGACCCTTGTGAAATTGGGATGCCATCCTGCCCTTTTTTAATAGGACAACCAATACTAGTCTAAGTAAGACTAGGATATCATACAACAATATAATAATCTCTATCTAACACAATGCGTAGGGAGGGCCAAAGAGGGCTTTATTTAGTTGCCAAGGCCCCATATAGCCATTGCTAACCATTGAACTTGGCTCCCAGTGGCTAGCCCAACTTTCCCAACGGGATCTGCCTGATTCTGGCCTATCCTTGGTTGGAACGGGCGATCCTGGTCTAGGGTAGACCGGAAGGGGGTCAGAGTCGGCTTGTGTTCCAAAAAAGGATCTGTATCAGCTAATCCTAACTGTCTTTTTTTAACTTTGGCTTAATACTGTTCTCCAATGTAGATTTTATTGAAGATGAAGCAGTTGCTTTATCTTGAAAGTGGCCAAAAAGTTCTTTTTACATATGGCTGCACACTCATATTTGGATCTGTGTGCATAAATTGTTTGTATCACTATTCAATTATAATTCACATTATACCTATCATAGAAGATCATCATGTTCAGCTATTACTTTAACTTGCTTGCTATGCAGTTGTCAGTTTGTTTTCTTTGTTTCTAATTCATTTTGGTGTTAGACTTTGAGAACTTAGAATGAGTCCTCAGGGAGTCTAGGGCTTTTTGGATCAAGTGAATGGATCCACTACTTTGACCTCTCCCTATTGACTTTAATCAGTGTTAATTACGTCAATCAAATGATTGACAACCCTAAATTAATTGTCCAATGATACCCTTAAATGAAAATCATGCACTAACGTGTCATATATGAAATAACTTTGAAACAAACCACTTATGCTCCTTTAAATTTCTTTGCACCCTCAGAGGATACACAGTAGCATTAAACTCCTTTTGGCATCCTTAAAGGATACTTAAAGGTTACATACTTGGATAACATGTCATTCTCTTTAAAATCCTTAAAGGACACTTAAAAGGGTGAACACATGGATGATAGGCTTGTCGTATCCTTTTACAATCCTTAAAGGATACTTAAAAAGACGCACATTTGGGTGATATGTCTATGGCACTTCCTTTTAGAATTCTTAAAGGATGCTTAAAAGACTTAAAGGATATAAGTAGGCCCACTTTGAAATTATTGAGGACCCCTAGATCCAGTAAGTATCCTTTATAGATTCTAAAGAATCATATCGACAACCTTTAAACATCCTTTGGCCTTAAAGGATGTTAAGAGATCCATTAAGGGTCCAAGATAAGGATGGAGGCCCTTAGAACCAATAATTATCCTTTAAGACATGCCATTCCATTCATCCTTTAAGGATAATTAATAGATGCACCTAGGGTTTATTATGGGTTCACTTAAAGTTAAAATGAAACCCAAGACCCGCTAAGGATCCGTTAAGGAATTGATTTGATTGGACAAGTACAAGTTCACACGATGATACATAACCACTTCAAAAATTTAACTTGATTAGTGGGACATGTGGCCACTTAATCAAGATAATGAAATATCATGATATATATGACTCAAACTGTATGAGCCATACTTAAGGGATATATCAAGGATCACTTAAATAACATAAGTGAATCCCTACATTAGGATCCTTCCACCAATAGGAATGAATCCTCCCTAAATCTAAAAACAGGCTCTCTTTGTCTTCTTGCCTTCAAATGGTACCCCCCCTCCTTTCCTTCCTTCCTTTCTTTTTTTTTTGGGACCCCCCACCGGTCCCCTTCTTTTCCTTCCTTCTTTCCTTCCTTTCTTTTTTTCTTCTTCTTTTTCTTTGGGACCCACCGGTATCCCCCTCTCTCTCCCTTTTTCTTTTCCTCGTCTTCTTGTTTTTCCTCTCTCTCTCTCTTTGTCTCTAAAAGGACCCCCCCCCCCCCCCCCCCCCCCCCCCCCCCCCCCCGGTAAGGGGTGTTAAAGTGACCGGTGGGGGGCCTTTTTTTTTTTTTTTTTCTTCCACCGTCCCTTTTTATTTTTTGCTTTTATGCCCCTTTTTTTTTTTTTTGGGCGGGGGGGGGGGGGGGGGGGGGGGGTCGTTTCTCTTTCTTATTTGTTTACAAATTTGTTAACAACAGTTCAACGGGGATGTCTTATTTTCATATGGTAATTTTAGTGCCAAATTCTTCAGTCTAAAGTTCACATATGCAATAGGTGGAAATATCCAGTGGTCTAATTGTGAAAAGTATGTGGTTGATGGAGGTAGTTCTTTCTTCCTTGGGTTGCTGTTTGTCAGTTCTCCCATATCTATTATTAGTAATTCAGCCATGCGGCTTTTCAACTGAATCTCCGATCTTGTGCCACTCAGAGCTATTTATTTGTCTGTTATTTATAATCTGTGGATATTGTACATGCTTGTGGGTATCTTTTTGCAGTTAATTTCAGCATCACTTCGTTATAACACTAATTACTCTGATATTAATCTCTTATTCTGTAATTAAGGGAATTTTGTTCTTCTCTGCAGACACACAGAACCTCCTGTCATACAGATTGCATTTCAGTATACCGTTGTTGTGCCTCAAGAGGAGACGTCAAATTCTCGGTATATTCTTCAACAATGTATAATTAAACAATCAAGTGAATTTTAACTATGCTCTTTTTCTTTCAGAATATCATTAACTTTTTATTATTCCTGTTCCTTTGCCTATAAAACTTACAAATAGTTTGTCTTATCATTATGATATGTAGGTTTATAAAATGTATGAAATATGATGTAATGTTTTGTCATTTGGGGGTGGGGGGCGCTAATTCTGAGCATTCTGTCACATTATGTCTTGGTTGTCACTCTACATGCCTTTCATAGGAATCCACCATCCAACCATCAGATCTGGATGTAATTATTAGTCCAATTTCATAGGCTGTACAAGGTTCGCCTCAAGCCTTGGCATCATTGTCATCTGAATCTGCATGTTCAAATTGTATAAACAAAAGAAAAAAATGCCATTGATGAAAAACTCAGGTTGATCTGCTTTCTTTAGTATTTTATACTCTTAGAATATGTTGGTCTCCATGTTATCCTTGTTGAGGCTAACAGGTAGTCAGGGAGCCTACTTCATTTTTCATCTTGGGATGTTGGATTGGCTTCCTGGTTCTACTTTGAGGTCTTTTTTGTTGTGGTTCTGTTTTCTGCATCTCTTTATGTAATATTTTGTTGCAGGCATTTTGATGAGTTATTGTCTTCATAATCTCATCTCATGTGAACGATTAGGACCATTCTTTTGGAATGTGACATCTTCTAATTGTTAAGGGTAGTGTTCAATCCCAGTCACTCAGATTTGTCTGATAATGTGAGAATGTGGGTGCTCCTGTGAAAACAGGTTCCTTGGGGAAATTTCCTGTTCCACTATTGGCATGTCATGAACCCTAGAGAGAATGATGCCTATGATCCATAGGTTTGGTTGAGGCCTTTACAACATTAGTTTGATAGCACTAGATGGAACCACTTTAGACTACTGGGAGGAGGCAACAGCTTTCAAGAATGACTTTATGTAGCAGCTTTGAGGTGTTTAAGAATGTCGCATTGAGACTTCAGTGACAATGTTATTGCATGTGCCAAGCATCGAGGGTGTGGAATTGAATGACTTTATGTAACAGCTTTGAGCTGTATAAGAATGTTGCATAGAGACTTCCAATGACAATGTTATTGCATGTGCCAAGCATTGAGGGTGTGGAATTAATGGTACATCTTTATGAGACATGGACCTTGGCTTCTAGGACACTGACAGTAGCATTTTAATTTAAATTGCTAAAATGACATTTCATTGCTTAGCCAATTGCCATGTAGCAGCCAATATTGGTGTTTCAGTGATTTGCCATGAGGATAATTCATTGCAGTGGCTCCACGTGGATCCAAATAGGACTAGCCAGCAAAGTGGGTCCACTTGCAGGCTGTGAAGTCAGCCACCAGCTATAGATCCAAAAAAATGATTTTATGGCAACTGGCAAACATGTCTTCTGTCAGTCTGTGACATATGAAAGGTCGTAACAATGGCTACCAATTCTGCTGAAAATCACATCAAACTTATAAATAAATTCTTAAATTCATCATCGTCGAAAGGTGGAAATAACAGTTGCTATACGAGCATATAAAATCTATCCATCTCCGAAATGCAATTGCATATCTGATGAAAATGGCAGTTTCGGGCAGCAGAAGCCATCATAATGTCATTAGTAAAGTACGCTTTTTAATTCTTCTATGCATCTTATCTGTCTCCCTGCCTGTCTCAGTGACATGCTGTTTACATTTCTTCACCCTCTTTTTGCTGAAGTCAATGCTTATTTAACCTCACCTTCCATAAGCACAGGTCCATCTACAGAATGATGGTTGAAACCTGCAATTTCATCTTTTTCTTATCAGTTTATGCTGTAACAGTATGATATGCATTTTGTCTGCACACTTTTCCTATGAGATAATATGTTTTCTGTGGAAAGTGGCTTAGGTTATGATTTTCTATTTCTATAGCAGATCAAAGTATTTGGTTCAGAGGCGGTTAAGAATACGCACTATGCAGTTGTCAACAGCGCTAAATGTTAATGAAATCTATGATGGTGTTGATTCTGAAGTTGTTCTGTCTATCCTTGTTCACAAGGTAATTATTTAAATAATTATTCTTCTCTTTCGTTTTGTCCTGTTATCAAATAAATATGCTTTAAGTTGGGTTTTTGAGTGCCAAATGTATAGTGGCTTAAGATTACTAGATAGAGCAGAGAATATTAGTAGGTCCCTTGTGTCCAGCTGATGTAAACTTGGGCGGAAAGGAGGAGGGACAGAAAATAGGAAGGGAAAGGCATCACGAGAGAGAGAGAGAGAGAAGAGAGAGAGCACCTCGGCTCGTCTTTGAGGAAAGATAATGTTCCTTTTTTTGCTTTAAAGTGTAAGTAATTACTCAAGATTTTCACTCTTTCCGCCAAAACTTGTAAGTACCTCTCACTAGTCTGTTCCATCATGTTCCATTGCTAGATGGGTCAATTTGATACTCAAGATGCCAGAAATTGTCTCCATCTATGATCAGAATAATGCTTGCTACAAGTCTGAGATTTCATCTGTTAATTAAAGAACAATGCTAGTGTGATGAAGACATTCCCCCTACCCAAATGAAGGGAGAGTGTCAGCCAGAGATTATTTTTGTCAATATGCCGTGATCATTGGAATGATAATAAAAATAGCATGGGATTTTGTCTACCTCATCCAGGTATGAGAATTGGGGATCTTTTCCCATCCCTTAGCATTTTTCTGATTTGAAATCAGGCAACTCAGGATTTGCATGTATGATGACGCCCTTTCCTTTACTTCTGGGCTTTCCACAATGATGGTAATTCGTGTTAGCCTTTCTATTTTTCTCTCAGTTGTTTTTAATTTCAAAACCTCCCTGGGCTATGTTAGAGAAACAAAGAACAATTGGCCTTTAGAAAACTTGTGCACGGGAATTTTGACAAACAGCAAGTAGGGCAATGCCCAGAACATTCATGGCAGAATAATAGTGGAAAAGTATGCCATATATTGAACGGATTACTTAAGTTTTCATCTTGTGCATTGATCATTAACTTAATTTTACATGTTGATTGTTTGCTGGTTTGCTTTCTACCGTCAGGTTATTCAAGCTTCCTTGGAGCAAGGAGTCAAAGAAGGCCGGATATTGCTGCATGATTGGCTAGTCATTCTCACAGCTCAGTATAATGATACTTATAAAATTGTCCGTTACGACAGTGGAAACATGACAAATATTGATGTTTCCTTTTCCCAGTGTCCACAGTTACAGCCTTTACCTAGACTTGTATTTGCTCTGCTTAGAAATCCTCTTCTCCGGTTTCATGAAGAAGGTGTTCACCCAGATTATCGTATCTACCTTCAATGCCTCTTGAGGTAGGCACCTAAAAAATTAGCATGTATTAAATCTCTACAGGTAATTGCTTTCAAGCTCTAGATTATATCTCAGAACCATGGTGAGGGAAAAACCATCTTCAATGCTTTAGATTGAATATTTTAATTATAAGATAATGGATCCATCTTGTTTAAGGTTTAGACGAAGCTTCTGAGCCATGAGTTAATGAAAAGATCATTCAACATATCAGCAAGCACGTTAGAGCGTCCTCCTCAACCACATAGATGCCCACTTATGTATAATGGTCCAGCCAATCTTGTTGGAATCCTAGACCACTGATGCAGGAGTGGACAGGATTGCCCAGAGCATAGCTATGACAGTATAGAAGATGTTTGACGAAAATGGCTCTGCCATTGATAGCACATTAGAGCAACTAGCTCAAAAATGGTTGGAGATGCCTGTAGGGACAACTATCTTTGCCAGAATCTGATGTGTAACCCGTTACTTTGATTTGATGATGCATATCAAGACATGGAGAAGAGTTATTGTACGGTAAATTGAGCAACGGTCCAAACGTAAACCTTCTATTTAATTTCTGGTCTTTCCCCTAAACTCTTTGTGTGTGTGTGTGTGTGTTTGTGTGTGTGTGTGTGTGTGTGTGTGTGTGTGTGTAAACAGTCCACTAAAGTTAACATGTCTAATTTCCAGTCCATACGGAGACAGAAAAGGGACGACGGTTGATGTTGGGACCCTGAATTCCCACATATACCCTCTGCGCTTAACAGCTTTTGACTTCCTGCCCATCCATAAATGAGAACAGCCTCTTAGGTCCTGTTAACATTAGGTTCTGGAATTTTCTGCTAGGACCTTTTGTGTACCCTAACAGGGTGGAACATTCTTCTGCTAGCACTTTCCTTCAGAAGTGATGTTTGTTGCGTATGCTGTGTGGAAGAAATTTTCTGCAGTCTCTGTACCGGTCTCATGTACCTGTATCGGTGGTACCAAATTGCTATAAGCCCAGTATCAGCTGGTACAGACTGGTTTCAGTACTGTACTAGCCATTACCTTCTTTTTTAAAATTTAATGACTGGTATCAGGGTAACCCCCCCCCTTCCGGCCTGCGTCGGTATTGGTACCAACCAATACCAATATGTATTGGCCGATACTGCCAAGCATGGGATGTGTTGTAAATGTATCCAGGTGTGAACTTCTGAAATGATTAAGGGATAATTAAAGATCTGAGGGTCTGACCTGGAGCAAATGGGTCCAATGTCGAATACTGAACAGGCTACAGATCGTTGAGATAAGGTGTTATAAGAAAGCATCGATGATTTCTTATGAAAGCATGTTATTTTGATCAATGAACAATTCATGCCCTCGGTGCTTTGCCCCTAAGGTGCAGCATCTTGGGGCCTCTGTGCCCTAAGCACCAGTAGATCTGAAGGGTAATATGGGTTGCCTCCATCCACATGCAGCAGCTTGATGCCTCAGCTGCCCTGAAGCCCCAATGCGTCCACCGCCGTCAACTCGTCTGCCAGAAGCTAGCCTGTGTGCCACGCTCTGCTCGTGCCCTTCTTTTCTCTCAGCCATCTTCAGGAAAGGATTGTGAAGGAGTTCGCACAGGTTAGGGCTTACAGGCCATCCAAGATAGGGTATTTCAGGTTTTAGAGAAATACAAATGGAGGCACACGATGGAAGGGGGTGGAAGTTGTTCTTTATAGTCTCTGGACTGAAAATTAAGAGTTTTGGTCAATGGTCTAAGAATTAATTTGAACCCCAAGCTTTGGATCGGAAATTAATTCTCTTTATTGTACCAACAACCCATTCCAGTTACATGTTGGCACTTGAATCCTCTGGTCAATGTTTGTTTGTTTATTTTTTTTTCTGGATGGGGGTTGAAGAACAGCAGAAACCCCTGTTTATAGGTTTTGTTAGTTCTTCAAGATCCTAGATAGTGGATGCAATTAATGTTTTCATTTTGTGCAGTGCATTGGAGCCAGCATCTCTTCAACGGGCTATATATCCACTACTGATTTCATATGCTTCTCCTGACAAGCAAGCATTTCCACGACATTCTTTAAGTCGTGCTGCTCTCATAACCAGTGGAAGTCCAATATTCTTTCTTGATGCCTTCACTAATCTCATTGTGTATTATTCTTCAACCGCAGATCCTTCGATTCCTTTCCCACCTCCACATGACTGTAAGTTGTCATCTGCATGTTTTAGGATTGTTTATGTTAAAACCTTGTACTGAGTGGATAGACTAGGGTTAGTATTAAGTCTGTTGTCTGGCAATACAGGGTCTACTTTGTGCTGGTATGTTTGCTTCGGTTTCTTCTTGGCTTTAAGTATGCCTGTGATTTTGTAGGTCTACTAAGAACGACGATTAACAAATTGAAGCAGGATAGAAGTATCACCCCAAAGCTTATGTTCATACGTGGTGGGCAGGATGATGCCACTGTATTTGAGAACTACCTCATCGAAGAACAGGACGTTGATGGAACCGGATTTGGCAGTGTAACGGGTTTTGTTTCTTTCCTTGAAGAGGTTAGTGGAGATGTGGTGCAGTATCTTAAGCAAGAAGCTTAACACACATTTTCACAAAAAGCATCTTATATAGCATGCAACTGTTCATTGTTGGTGCCTAGATTCACCTGGTTTCCAGGTTTTTGCTAAATATGTGATTGTTTATGGATGCCTGAACTAACGAGATTTTTTTTTTTCCGATTCTTGAACTAATGAGAATCAAGCTCATTTCAGTGTCTTCTCATTTTGTTGAATGGGATGAAACACTGGCGAAGAAGAGAAAATAATGTCTAGAATGTTTGAAGGATGACAGCAGGCATTCATTTCAGTTTCTTCTCATTTTGTTCACTGGGATGAAAACACTGGCAACTAAGAGAAAACAATGTCTGGTTGAATGTCTGAAGAGCGACAGTGGGCTTTGTTCCTATTTGTCATAAATTTTGTATTTGTGACAAGTCGGTTTTCCTTTTTCAGTTTTTCTTGAAGCACTAGTCGGGCCTTGTGCTCTCTACCAATCACCTAGGTTGGGATCTTCTGGACTTTGGATCTGCTTGACCTATAATTCGGTGGACACTTCTACTCACGTAGAAAGTCGTGACGGACACTCGAACATGACAGGATACTTAGACCACTTGTGTCTGATGTTTTTGTGTGTACATGATAAAAAACTAAAAGGTAACAAAAATTACTCATTGAATTTATATATTTAAAAATATATTTTTTTTTGACATAACTAACCATCTTCAGTATACAAAAAGTCACTACCAAAGATTGATAGATAAGCAGTGAACTTCACATGAATCGTATGATTTATGTATCAACAAGACGCGACTAATGATTAGTGTTCAGGTTCAAAACCGTGAGAACCAAACATTTCCGACTAATGTTTATGTAGCATGCGCAGTATGCTTTCTCACGTGAACTCCTTGGGATTATTTCTTAATGGATCTTTTATGTGAAACGCCCAAAACTACTCGTAAGCTGGTAACTGGAGTCTTGAACTAACAGTTGATTGTGAGGTTGGAAAGAGAACAAATTGGAGTTCAAAAGAACAGATAAGCTAGATAATTTTTTGAACCCAAAATAACCACTATAGGCACAAAATTTCTCAGCAATTGTGACCCCCTTTTAAAGATACATTGTTTCTCACATTCAATTTTTTTCTCATATAAGATAGCTAATAAATATCTGATCAAAAAAATTATCTATAAAAATAATTAGAAAAAGAGACATTCTTAACCTGTAATATACCCATTATTTGACAATACATGTCGAGTAATAGTCATTGCAATGTCTCAAAAGCATTTCAGCTGCAAGCGTATTTCAGTCGGATGGCATGCAAATCTAAATTCTAGTGCTTGTCCTACAGGGAGATGCAGTCACTATGCACTACTCAATCTTGCAACGGAACCATGGCTGCGCTGCACTGCCTTTAGAGAATTGCACCAACTATTACTCATAAGTAACACTTGCTGCAGTGTTCTCTGCTGTTATATAAAAAAGTATTGCATTGAATATAAAAGATATTTTCAGATTTTCTTTTTAAGATAGGTTTCACATGCCCCACATGTCTTTATAGGCTGACCTTAGATGACTTAAAAAGTTTTAAAAAGTGAAAAAATGTTATTAGGCTCAGTCTATTAGGGATCTTTTTAATTGTTCTTTGAAACTCGGATTTTTGTTTTATTTTTATTTTTTTTAAAGTATCCGATCAAAGATCGATAAAGGAATACATATTTTTTTTTAAATTTATTACAATATCGTACTGTGCAGCAACAAGAGATATCACACCAAGCAGCAAGGGACATTGTCACATTGCAGCGAATATTATGCGTTACTCGTATGTTCCTAACATCTTTGAACCTCCCCATTGTTCATGATTTCACCCTTGTAGTTTGCAGGACTAGGAGTCTCTCAGCACCACAGACTCGGGTCCTGCCTTTGTGCGGGAGAACCTAGGTTTGACCCTATGTGCAGTCATGAGTGTCTTCTTTTCCTATACTTCATCTGACATTTTCACCGAATCCAACTCTTTTCCTTTTGGAGGTATTTTTTTTCTCTGATTATTACTAGGCTACTTGATTTTTTTTTAAAAAAAGAGTCCCCCGTCGAAGCGCTTAAAACAGTCATGAGTGTCTTTTTTTCCTATACTTCATCTGACATTTTCACCGTGATTAGAATCCAACTCTTTTCCTTTTGGAGGTATTTTTTTCTCTGATTATCATTAGGCTACTTGATTTTTTTTAAAAAAAAAAAGAAAAAGAAAAAAAGAGAGTCCCCTGTCGAAGCGTTTAAAACAGCCTCACAAATGGCGTCGACTCTCCTCTCCTCGCCGCCCGCCCCCTTCCTCCCTCCGCCCCCTCCGGGCACCCCACCAGCCTCCCTCCCCTCCCCACTTCGCCATCACCACTTCCTTCTCCACATCTCCTGCTCCGCCTTGCCGCAGACGCCAACGCCCTTAGGCAGCTCCACGCCCACCTCCTCAAGTGGCCGCCCCCTCCCTCCGCCTCTGCCCACACCCACCTCGTCGCCCTCTATTCCCTCTTCAACCACATAGACTCCGCCGAGCTCGCCTTCCGGAGGCTCCCGGAGAAGCCCGCCTTCGCCTGGAATGCCATGATCAGGGGGTTCGCCACCCACGGCTTTCCCCCAGCGGGCCCTCCTCATGTACTCACAGATGCTGCAAGCTACGCCGCCGCTCCAACCTGACAAGTTCACCTTCCCGTTCGTGCTTAAGGCGTGCGTCGCTCTGGCTGCGGCGGAGGAGGCAAGAGAAGCCCGCGGCCGAATTCTTCGGATGGGGCTCCATGCCGACGTGTATGTCTCCTCGGCCCTCGTCGACCTGTACATGAAGCTGGGTCTGCCCGGGAATGCACGCCAGATGTTCGACGGAGTGGATGTGAAGAACACCGTCGCGTGGAATGCGATGATAGCGGGTTATGCTTATAATGGGTTGGACGCGGATGCGGTGCACTGTTTCGACGCTATGATCGAATCGGGTGTCCAGCTGAATTCGACCACTGTGGTCTCCGTCCTGCCTGCAGTGGCTCGGCTCGGTGTTCTAAGACAAAGGGAGGTTTGTGCACAAATGGGTACTGGAGAAGGGAATCGAGATGACAGAGCCGGTGAGGAACAGCGTAAGTGACATGTATGGTAAATGTGGGGAACTGTGCACTGCTCGGAGACTGTTCGAGGGCACGTCACAGAAGAGTATAGTTTCCTGTAACGTCATCATATATGCCTATGCTTATGAGGGGGTGGTCAGGAGAGCTTTGGACCTCTTCCGTGGCATGCAAGTTGCAGGAATCGAGCCTACTGCAACTACAATTGCCAGCATCCTACCTGCTTGTGCAGATCTTGTGGACCTCAAGCTGGGAATGGGGATCCACGGGTGCTGCACAAAGAAAGAATTTGATGTAGATGTTGTTGTGAGGACTGCATTTTTGGACATGCATGCCAAATGTGGGAGCATAGAAGACGCAAAATTGATTTTTGATCAGATGCCTATGAGGAACATCGTCTCTTGGAATGCAACGATATGTGGGTATGGATTGCAGAGGCCAGGCAAAGAAGCATTGGAACTGTTCGTGGATATGCTCACGCACGGGATTGAGCCAAACCGGAGCACATTCATGTCGGTGATCTCCGCTTGCAGCCATTCTGGAATGGTGGAGGCAGGATTGAAATGTTTAGATTCTATGAACAGGGATTTTAATCTTGCTCCTGAGGCAAGACACTATGCATGTGTCATTGACCTCCTTGGCCGTGCAGGGCGCTTGAATGAGGCATACGACTTTATACGGAGCATGCCCATCGCACCAGATGATGTCGTCTGGGGTTCCTTGCTTGGAGCATGTAGGATTCACAGTAATGTTGAGCTTGGGAAGATGGCTGCAAAGAAGGCCCTGGCATTAAAGCCGAACGAACCCGGGTATTATGTCCTCCTAGCAAACATATATTCAGACACATGTAGGTGGCAAGAGGCACTAAAAGTGAGGGAGAAATGAGGAATAAGAACATAAAGTAAGAAGCAGTCGTCCACTCTTTTGTTGTGGGGATTCCAGGCACCAATGTTGGGAAGAGATCCACAAGAAGATGGTTGAGGTCGAGGACTGATCGGAGAAGCTATGTGCCAGACACAAGCTTTGTGTTGCAGAAGGAAAGGGTGGAGAAGGAAGGGAGGCTGTCGATTCATAGTGTGATGATAGCCTTGGCATATGGACTGCTGAAGGTATCAGATGGCATCCCCATGAGGATAGCCAAGAACTTGAGGGCATGTGGGGACTGCCATGCTGTTTTCAAGCTTGTATCGAGCGTGTATCGGAGGGAGATAATTGAGCCATAAAAATCGGTTCCACAGGTTCCAAGATGGTGCCTGTTCGTGCAAAGATTATTGGTGACTGCAACAGGTTACATGCAAGGGAGCTTATGATAGTGTGAACATCAAGAATGCTCAAACAAAAGGGTCTTGCAGATGAAAAATGTGGAGCACAGTGGTTATGAAGTTTCGGCGTATGAGCAGCCGGGCGGAGGTGGAGGCTATGAATTTATTCACATCCTCCACATTTTTCACCGTGTCTTCATGTAGGCATTCCACATAGCATTCAATGAGATTGGTCCATGAAAGGATAATAAAGAAACAAAGGAAATAAAACTTCACGCGGGAGTCTTACAATGCTTTCATTCATAAGAGCAATTTCAGGCAGGGGTATTCACTATTCGGTTCAAACTTAAAAATCAAAGCAAACCAAACCAACATTTTGGTTTGGTTTGGTTTGAAGGGTAGTTCGGGTTGGTTCGGTTTCCCAAGTCTTCAAACTGCACAAATCAAATCTAACTGTATAAATCGAATTATTTGTTATTTTTAAAATATATAAAATATAAAATGTTCTGTTACACCTTTTTAGTTGGGCCAAAGCCGTGGTTGCTACTGGGCTCTACACTATTTAGATCCAAGCATACAAGGCCGTGTCGTTAGCCTTTATAAAAATTTTGGCTCAGCATTTCTTTGGTTCCCCGATCTCTCGCTAGAGAAGTCACTGTCACATGCACACACTCGCCACTGATGGCAGCGCTGGAGAGGAACATGATGCCTCCAAAGAGCATGGACCACTTGCAGGCGTGAAGCCAAGGATGCACCGTGGAGATGATGTAGGTGAGGAAGACGAACCCAGTGTGCTTGTCGGGTAGTCGCCAATGCCAGTGGGATTCATGAATGGGGGGCCCACCATCTCTCCCCCAACCAGAAAAATCTTGTTAGAGGTACCTTCGTCGGCTTCTGTTACCCCTTTGGTGGGATAAATGTAGAAGAATGCAGGAAGCAAAGGTGGAAAGCAAAGAAGAAGAGGGAAGCAGTAGACGGGCACTGCGGAGGATGCGTGGGTGTCCGTGGCGCGTGCACCTGTTTAGTCCAGTGCCGGAGAAACGAAAAATCCTAGGTCCCAAGAAGTCTATAAAAGAAACCTCAGTTCTCTTTGATTGTTGCCTGGGTTGAGCCGAGTGCGTACTAAGTGGTCGGCGGTTTAAACCAAATCAAACCGATTTAAACTGAGTTTGTTCGGTTCAGTTTGATTCGGTTTGTGCTAGTCATGGACTCGTGAACACCCTACTTTCAGGGTAAATGCAGGACATTAGTTGTACTCTAGTTAGAAACACACATTCTCTTCTTAGATGTTAGTTGAGCTCTACAAATGCACGTTCTCTTTTATCTGGATGGTAAAGGTGGGGAACAGGTATCTTATTCTTTGACTTGAAGACATTTTAATCAATTCATCTAAGATAAACAATAAGATCTCATTTCCCCTGTCCCCCTTTTTCAGCATCATCAAGCAACCATCATTGTGTTGAATAATGCTTGCTATAATGCAAAGTATTGCAGCAACCATTAGTCATCCTGCAATGCGTAGGCAGACAACACATGCTTTGTCAGGTTCTTTGTGTAAAAATTGTCCAACTATGTGCTACCTGATATGTCCACCAATGACTGGCATCTAACATTGCAAGATGACTCAACTTATTGTAATGCCTTACATTGCAACAAAATATTACTCTTCAATGTTATGGCATTGACAATTCAAGATTAAGACCAGGAACTAACATAATCCCTTACCAACTAGGAATAACATGAAATAGCTTTGATTACTCTTCATCATTCCTGCCTACAGGATTATACCACATATTCTTGTGGCATTTTATGATGCGTATTAGGAATACGCACAAACTGCAATCCCTCACGACACGCTCACATTTCTCACGAGGCGAATGCCCGATAAGTATCGGGTGGCACCTGATCCTGATCCAGACTCCGGACCAACTTCTTTCAGAAGAGGCCAAAGATGGCCAAACGAAAACTGGAGCCAAATTTAATCGTAGTAGCGTATCAGCAGCTTACAACTATAACCCAACAAATATTCATCAACTTTTACATGAAGTAATCCCCCTGGGAGGGGAAGGAGACAAACGAGAAGAACTGATACAATGAACACCCAAGTCGAACACCTAAGACATATCTCGGAATCTCGCAATAGCCTTTTTTTGGATAAGGGTGCGATAACTATCTCCCGGGTGCACCTCCAACTGTGGATCCGCCTTCTTTTGCTGAGTCCCAAGCCCTGCCCTGACATCCATCGCTTGTGCTTGGACCGGTTCTGTGATGCCACCTCCATCCTTCCCCAGTCCCTAGATAAGTATACATTGGAAAGAAAATAGAAGAACAAAGACACCCAAATGGAGACATCAGTAGCAGTGCGAAGAATCTAATGACGAGCAAATCCATATGGCATGTTGAGCTTTCTAAGTTTTCTGAGGGCAACCGTATGAAGAATTGGGCTATTGACAGAGAAAATGAACCTTCTAGAGAGTCGCTAAGTTCAGAGGCCCAGCTCTTTTCGATCTCACAAAAATTCCATTTGGCAAGAAAGTAGCATAACTACATTGTCTTTTTTAGTTCTAAAGGAAGGATAAAACAAGAGATAAGAAAGGTTTGTACCGATCCTTCTTGCCAGCCCATACTGCGAAGCATCCGGTTACCCACATTGCTTTCATCAATTGCTCGATCAGCTGTTATCACCTCATAACTTGGAGCACTGCTTACAGAATCACCGTTGCCCCGTCCACCCACTCCTGGGGGGAAAGGCATTGCTCCAACGTCCGATGAGGAACCCTTCCGGTAAGAAAACTCACGATCTTGACAAACAAAGGCATTTCTTGGAAGTTAATGAATCTCACATGAGATGAATCAATCAACGACCTGTAAATCTGCCTGACTGGAAGTAATGCAACGGCTATTTTCTGCATATCCAAGCACTAGAACCCTACAGGGAAAAAATCAAGCCCATCCCAATTTTCTTGCACATACAAGGAATTATAAACAATAAAAATGACCATCAATCTGCCAATTTAGCTGGCATAAGTAATTGGATGCAGTAATGCAAAAGCTAATGGGAAAATCCCAACCTACCAATTTAAACTAGAACAGGACACGTTATGTTGCTGGCACACTATGTGTGCTAACCAATCAGGAACTCCCATCCAAACAAAACAAATAACTGAATCTCATTATCACAGTGATATCATAGAACTGCCACAAAAATAATACAATCCACATAAGCGGACGTATATTTTTTCCCTCAAGTTAGTGTAAAAAGTCATCTGATGATCTGTATAACTGTGGAATAAAACATCAGTATAAGTGGACATAAAATCTTAACTAAAGGTCAACCTCCATGAATATAATAACCCAGTGAGGGCCTGTTGAAGAGGACCATGTGAATCACTGACATGCAGTTTTTAAGTGGGTTGAGGCATAAATCAGGTACAAAATGGATGGGGAAAATATGGGTGAAACAACGGCAGTCATCGAAGCTTACTTGAATCTCCTATACCAAGGTCTGACATGTCATCACCAACAGAAGATGATGATCCATACAAGCTTCTCCTCTCAGCTGCACGATCCCTGTAAGGGGTTGACTGAACGGGCATTTCAGAGAACCTTCGCTTCCCACCTGCAGAAGATGCAGGAGATGCATAGGAACCAAGAGCTGATGCATCTGTTCTAAATGGTGCAGCCACTTGTTGTCTCATGGAATTTGCTGAAGATAACTCTGCGGTGTTGGTGAGGACAGTTGAAGAGACAGAAATATCAAAGCCAACACCTCCTTCTGGCCCTGAATATACTGTGTCTGACTTAACCACACCCCTACCAGAACCTCTGATCACGCCCATCAATGTGCCCCCTGAGCTGTTACTCACAGGCACTGGCTTCACCTGAGGATCCAAAGCAGAACCAAACATGCTGCCACTTGCAGACGAGCTACCGGCAATACCACCACCACTTGGTGGAATGCTAGAACCTGAGACACCTATGGTGCTATCTTTTGCAGGCAATAAATCGGATTTGGGCTTGATTCTGCTAGCAATTGTCTGCCTATCATCTGCTGTACTAGATGGCTGGCTGTCATCAAGAACAACACGAGCAGCTTGACCCTCATGATTTCTCTGTTTCCACATCATTAATACATTATTCATCTTCTTCTTGTTTGCCATAATACTGCTCTTTGATGCCAATTTTATCTCCTTTGTTTTTTCTTTTTCTTTCTTTTCAGCAGCCAATGCTGCTGTTGCAGCAGCCTGAACAACATCAGGTAGTGAAGCCTTCTCATTGGAGGCGGTTGTAGTAGCAGGTGCAGAAATTACAACTTTTCTGGCATTGGAACCATCTGATGCTTTTGCAGTTTCATTTGCAGACTTAGCTGAAGCCTTATTGTCACATTGATCAGTGCAGGGAATATACTGCTGAGATTGATGATCATACGAATACCAAGTTCCATTGTTTCCATCATAATACAGACCTGCATTCACCTGATGGGGTAAATAACTGAACAATGTAGCTAATATGAGTTGCTTTCCTAGAAGCCAACTAGTATCTAGAGACATCAAACTTTAGGACAAGTGCATACAAAATTAGAGCAGTGCATCCAAAAGTACAAGCAGATTCATCGTATCTCGAGTTAAAGAATCCAGCAGAAAGTTGAAAGGAGCATCCCAGGGAAGCAAGGTATAGCCAATAATTCCAACAACATGACTGAGGATCATTTACTAGCTAAACAAAATACTAACCTGTGTTTCCGTCATAGTAAAAGCCAGAGGAAGCATCATAATAGTAGCCCGTTGTTTCATCCCATACAAATCCAGATTGTGGACCAGAGGCATTGTTTTGGGCTTCTCCATTCCCATTTTGCCCAGTTCCTGAGGTGGGTTGTTTCTCATCAGGATTGTACTCCTTTGGTGCCCAGCCAACAGAATCATACTGAAAAGCAATGCTTGGAGTAAGTGCAAGCTCCACGAAACCTTTCTCCATATAATGGATATGCTTAGACACACAAACACACATGCAGGGACACACATACACACAGACGAGGTACTCAGCTTTTTTACTTTTAAAATATGTTTCTCAGCATTTCCTTAGTTGCTCCATAATCGGTGTTTCATCTTCATTCGAACAGTACTCATACACCTCTTCACTTTTTGAAAACTAGGCACGTTGTAGGCAGCGAGATATAGCCATATAGTTACTTGAAATAAAGTTACAATTTCACTAAAGGTAACTGAAAAATTGCATATAATAGTTTGCCCTGACACACGTTTTAACCACTAGGACTCAACTAACTGAAGGAAATGAAAAAGATCTTGAGTCACCTACAATCAGCAGAGAAATTTCATATTATGCATAAGATTAAGAGGAAGGATTGCGCGAAATGGCTAGGATCTGATGCAGTGTGTATGAAGGTGCTTTATGTTTTTGGTAAACGCTTTAAGAATGCTTAACAGATTGAGCTGGATAACTGGAACTAATATTGCATTTTTTGCCTAAATTTCTCCGCACTAGATTTCGAATCTTGTCTTGTCGAGTTTCTCCCCACCCCCAAAAAAAAAGAAAAAGAAAAAATCCTTGTACATTTGTGGTGGAAGTAAAAATGTTACCCTTCATCTGAGAGTAAGTATGTACGAACCAAGACAGCCAGAAAAACAAAACGAAAATGCACCTGCTGAGCAAATGTTGCAGCCTCAATTGCAGCAGCAGCAAGGCTACTTGATTGTGAGGCCCCAGAGGGGCCAGACCCAGGTCCATGAATGCTCTTTGCATAAGCTACCCGCAATATCTGACCATTTCTCTCAAGTGTTGTCCCATTTGTTGCTTCCAAAGCCTTTGTTGCATCCTCGACCTAGCAGCAACGGCAACAAACAGAGAACTGATAGTTAGCATAAAGAACTGTCAAAAGAAGGAACGCTATTGACTCATGGTAGTTTTATGTACGCACTGAATGGAAATGCACAAATGCAAATCCCCTGGATACATGTGTAAACTTGTCCCTCACAAGGCGGAGATCCTGCATAAGAAAAAACAAGAATTTTAAGTGCACACAAGAAGGACAATAATTTCAGTTAACTCCTTGCTCAAAAGTTGTCCCACTTTAATAGGAGCATGCTTGGAGAATTCATAGCGAAGCATTTCTTCATCGGCATTTTCATCCAGTCCACGTACAACTAGCACATGAGTTGGGCCTGAGAAGACATTAAGTTGACCAAATATTTCATTTCCGAGCATATGGTCACCCAAAAATGTATACAGTTAACATAAATGCTACAAAATTTGAGTAAAACTTACCAGCCTCTCCTTTCTTTCCTATGGGTGTTGGATTTGATGCTGAGACATCAGCTGAAGGTGCATCCTCAGTTCGTGCTTCATTGCACTGGGATTGTCACGGAAGTGGAGGAAAAAGATGCAGATATGAGAATGCCGATAGAGGAGACAAGGCAATGATAGAGAAACAGCTCTTCAGCCCACTAAGGTGACATTGAGATCCAAGAAAACAATCTTTGTATGTGAGTAAATATGTTTTTGCATTGTCTCTATATTATTGTGTTAATTTAATCATATTCAATGGCTAAATACTTAATGTTTTCTCTAAGAAGTATAAGATGATCATGATCTCTAGCCGTCCTTCTAGATCTCTCAGAGGCCTCTTCCATTCAGCCTTCTAAGATGTTGTCGAGATCCAATCTACCATTCCTTGCATAGAAACAATGTTAATGCATATGTTCAAAATGTCTATTTTGAACAATACTACTGCAGGCGATTTGAGGCTCATTCATCTTCTTCCTATTGATATATTTTGCCTTTTTCTTGACATAGTTTAGTACGTGTGTACATTTCTTGTCTATAATTGAGCTCATTGTATGATTTTATATGTACACAATCATTCACAAAGAAACTTTTTGGGGTAAATATTGTGCAATTTTATGTCAACAAGTGTAATCTAATCCAAAATGAACTGTAATCTAATCCTTCTCCCAGACCAGTCAATTGGAATAAACTGAACTTCTCTAAAAGTGTGTCATGCCAGCATGATTCTACATGGCATGTGAAACTTTCAGCCATTGTGAGAAAATAATTAAAAGTGTGTCATTCCAGCATGATCCTATATGGCATGTGACACATTCAGCAATTGTGAGAAAATTATTATTGAACCGTTGAACACTTACAATGCATGAACTTCATAACAATAAGTTACACTCATATTATAGCAACCATCATAAACAACGAAGAATTAAACCTGAAAACAGGATGTTCGGCGTGCAAAATTTATGCAACCACACATTGTGCACATCCAGTCAGATGGTATGCCACCTCTGCTGCTCCCATGGCCATGTCTCGTGGCATTCTCCTGAACAAAAGGAGGGCCACCTGCTCCAGTTGGCTTGCTACTGCAACATGAGGGAAATATAATAAATAATCCAAATAAGAGTAAAAAATGTATTCCACTTCCATATTATTCCTGTAGATGGTTGTGTTTCTTCTCTCTAAGACATGGATGATTGTGTTTCTCCTTCGTAGGACTTTAAAGTTCAAACAGAGAACTCCCAAGGGAAAAGGGGATACCAGCTAGACAGGTGCAGAATGTCTCACAACCTAAAAAGAACAAAAGACTTTGCGTTCTACCTTTCAACATAATGACAAACTTCCGTTACTAAATAGAGTTCAGAAAAATGAGAAGGTTCCAAAATTGATAAAGTTTAAGTCATACTGGTCACAAATTTATTTAAAAAGTTACACTTTAATGTACACAGACTACACAGTCAAGACTCCAAAAACTGGTGAAGGGGTAGGGTGACATTCCCATTATTCAAGGTAAATGCTGATGCAAGCTTACTGCAATTCATAAAAGGATGTAACATACTATTTCACCTTTCTTTAGAAGGAATCGCCAAGATTCTTGTTTATATGTGTCCAGACATCCTCAATGGCAATGTGCTACTAAGGGGGCTGGATTAAACAACAGTAGAGTAGTATCTATAGAAAGTTGGGAACTCAAGGACTGGTCCTGATAAGAACAGGGTATAGCCAGCCAATCCTTTGTTAGAATCAAAGTTTACAGTACTTTCCCCATTGAGATGATTCTCCAGGGAACAGGGTATGGCCAGTCAATTCTTTTGTAGAATCAAACTTAACAGTACTTTACCCTTAGTGTGTACCTGTATTCAAAGAAAAGCTTCCTTCCATCAACAACGAGACCATCGTTCCCAACGCCATCCATCATGCTTTGAGCAGCTTCCTGTACAGCATATGAATCTCTCAACATACAACAGGTGCAGGGGGAAAAAGAAAGCGGAATAAGAGTTTCAAAAGCAATTTGTAATTCAGATGCATACCACAGAAGGAAAATCAATAAAAGCAAATCCACGGGAGATGCCAGAACTTCGCTCTTTAATAACACGAACATGGCGAAGTGGCCCCCACTCAGCCTGAAAATTTTAGAATGCATGAGAAAATGACTGAATGGCATGAAAAACATGGTTCCACTAAAGCATATAGGCAATGTTCCATACAAGAATCTGATACAAATCTTCCTCGGTCGTTTTTTGTGACAAACCCTTCACAACAACAGTTGCAGATGGAGCCTAAAAGGAAACGAATATCCACTGTCAGTCTACATAAGGTGAATGCATCATAAACAAGTACTGATGGGCAAGTGCAATTATACCACTGAAGGTGAATCATTATGCCGCCTCTCATCACGATCACGTTCCCTTTTCCTGGTGCTCCTAGAAGAACGATTGTCATCATAACTATCTTCTCTATGGCTTCTACCATGACTTCGACCTCGTGGAGATCTTGATCTGGATCTGTCATCATGTCCTCTGGACCTAGAGCGATCATGCCTTCTTCGGGGGCTTGCTTCTCTCTCACGGCTGTCTCGATTATCATGTTCCCGATCGCGTGCATCACGCCTTCGCCAACTGCCATCTCTTTTGCCCCTTTCATAGTCTGAATCATAACTATACCGACTAAAATCAGACTCTTTCTCACGACTGTTTTCTCTGCTCTGATGTGAGATGCGACTTCGATATTCATAGTTATCAGTGGCATATTCATCATGACCTCGTCCACCCAGCCTAGATGGCCTATCAAATCCATAACCACGATAGCCATCCAAATCACGGTAACCATCCCCATTCCGGTAGCCATCATATCTTTCTCCATCTTGAAAAGTGTCCAGTTCATGATAAGAATCAATATGTCTTCTAGAATCCCTAACAAGTGCATAATCCCCATCAAAACTTCTTCTTTCTTGATGCCAAAGTTCAGAAACATGGGATGGAGCTGGATGGCTATCCCTGTCAAGTATGTTTTGATGAAATCCACTCCTTGGATATATAGGATCTCTGGAAAATCCTTCATCTAAGAACCTTCTACCACTGTATGATCCGCCGACTCTACCAGGACAAAAAAGCAAAAAAGGAAATAATGGAACATGTTTAACACAAAAAATGCATGATTAGATGACATACAATGTTCTAACACAACAACAAATTTGAAAGTACTTCATATAACCTGCATTAGTAGCAACAATGAACATGGCTAATCAAGCAAATTGTTGACTATAACAAGTCAATACACAATTAAAAGGACATACTAGTATACCACCAACATCACTTGTAATCAGGAGAGGAAGAAACTGAAAAAAAAAAAAAAGGAAATAGAAATTTACCTGAAATCTGGCTCGTGGATTGCACCGTACCCCTCCAAAGCCTGTGGATGCAACAGAACAAGCCAAGTCAGCGACTAATATTTACGATAGGGGCAGGAACATCCAGTCCATATCCAAATTGGCAAACGGCTTTTCTTGATTGTTCATTTAGGATGAGATGCCACTAAATGAGGAGCACAATCACATGTAGCCATAAATTTCCCCATATCATCCGGATAAGTGATTAAGGTAAAAACTGCAATTACGCTGTTATTATCCCATCCTTGTTGAAGGACATAGCGCCCAGGATCCATTCTTGCAGACCACACCGATGTTACCCTGGAAAGTTCTTGTCGATCTTTCACAAGATTCTAGCACGCTGTTTGGGTAAGCTATCCTGTAATGGTTACAGAAACAGATGGTTATGCCAATATCAATTGATGATCAATTCTCAGCAGTTGGCCACCTCTTTAATTGGAACCTTCCAAAATAACTCCTCCTACAAGCAGCAAGGTTAAACAGCGGTGTTGCATGTCTCAATCAATGCATATGAAGACATAGACAAACCACACACTTGAATTGAGGTGCTCTCAAAAAGAAAAATGTCTACTTCAATAATTGAAGGTGTCGCAATCTGGACCACAGTGAAAAAATTAAGCAACCATAGAGACATGGCTATAACAAGCAGGTGTTTCTAAAATAGTCATTAGTCCAATAAAGTGTAAAGCTGGCTCATAAAAACAGTATATTGATTCTTCATTTTAATCAAGAGCAGTGCCTGCAACCCACTAGGTCAGGCAAACCTTAGGGTACTCTAAGCCACCTGCTATGTAAAGCTGGCTCATGAAAACAATATTGATTGTCATTTTAATCAAGAGTACTCCCTGCAGCCCACAAGGTGAGGTAAACCTCAGCATACCCAAAGCTAGCTGCTATCCCCTAGCTTGTTCAGGCTCCCATGGGTGTTAAACCTGAGGCCTTGCTTACTACAGCAGATTCAAGGCCAACTGCCCTATGGAAGACAAATTGACAATGCGGATTGTTAAGATTTCTGACCTTTCATACAATTGTTGCCAACAATAAAATTGGTCTTGAGACTTATCATTCACCAATATGGCATATAACTCGGATGTTAATTTGAACTGCAGTAAAGCTGCAAACTTATAAAAAATAAAGCCACCTAAAAGACAAAATCATATGGCATAAATATCTGTACTAAGTGATGCATCTATCCATGATATCAAGTCTCAGAGAAAATATTGACGACAATCATTTTTTCAGGAAATGAGAACCGATTTTAACCAAAGAAAGCTGGAAACTGAATGGTAACGTTAAAAGAGTACCATGTTGTAACAGTTCACCAACACCTATTTCATCATGCTCCGAAGTATAAGCACTTCACAGCTAATTACTGTTCACTGACATCTCACTTCATAAGGCTTCAAAACGTTTAGCAAGTTCTTCACCAGTGCCAATAACATCCCTGTTTTTTAATCAAGGAATAGGCAAA
This sequence comes from Zantedeschia hybrid cultivar, assembly GCA_030544215.1. Classification (NCBI taxonomy): domain Eukaryota; kingdom Viridiplantae; phylum Streptophyta; class Magnoliopsida; order Alismatales; family Araceae; genus Zantedeschia; species Zantedeschia hybrid cultivar. Next base: position 17,725,920 of record JARZZO010000014.1, on the reverse strand, counting down.
GTCCAAATCCCTTTTGGCCATCCTATAGGCTGTATAGATTTCCCCTTTTATGTTTTGCAGTCACACACTTGTGCTGTTCTGACTAGCAAGGCAGCCAAATTCATGGAATTCCATACCAGGTGGGGGGGGGGGGGGGTCTGGATCGGATCCCGGTGATCCCAATCCGCATCAGATCGGCCGGGATCCTGTCACTAAGAACCAGCTGAAATCGGCCCGGAATCACCCAATTCTCAATTAATTGGAGGGGGAACAGTCAGTGTTCCCCCCCCCCCCCCCCAATAATCGGATCGCCCATGGCCGATCCGACTCAGGATCAACCGATTTTGCATTCCATGGCAAATCCAACATAAATGAAACTTTCTTAAGGTATCTAAGAATAATCACAACCTCAGGAGAGCCTTTGTAACCTCTAGAAGTAGTAAAGCATTACTATCCCAACTTTTCCTCTTTAAAACAAAACAAAAAGGGGAAAAAAAAAAAGATGCCAGAAAGACAGATATCAAAAAAAAGATGCCAGTTTTCAGCTACAGCATCAGAAGTCTGATCACATCAAAAGAGAATTTTCCAAAGTTTATTCAATGCCGAGTATGGAGACCTAGGAGATGAACAAATCTTGAGCTTTGAGCATGTACTGTAGCAAACACCAAATCATGGAGGGTAAACAATAGAAGAAAACACTGGACTGGTCCAATCATTAATCAAATAAGTCCATAGAAACCGTAAGGTAAGGGCCAAAAAAAAAAGAAATTGTTAAAAATTGGGGGGCCAAGTAAATGTCGCGGAAGATATTTTTCTTACGAGAAATATGCCACGGGTGAGTGATCTTCCAACAGTGAGACGGAAAAGCCATCTTTATACACTAGTTTCACCACTTGTTCTAAACGTGATGACAGCCTTGTGAGAATAGAGTTGAGCACATAAAATAAACGTACGTTTTCACTATCGCCAAGTTGAATGTCAAATAAAGATCCCATATTCCTAGGGCTACACAGCCTAAATAACACCAGAGCTAAGGTAGAGGGGAACTGAGTGGCGAGTGCCTATTTCTGAGGACATAACAATGCTCCATAAAAGGGGAAACACTGACTGAAGTTTAACCAGGTTTTGAACAATTAGCATCCAAATTCCCAACTTGTTGTGTGGCTTAGCCATTTAACTATGTACCACAAATTAGCCATCTACTGCAAAACTGCGACTTTCCCTCTTCGAGGAGGAGAAAAGAATGCCCAAGATGACGGCAAACTTAAACACATCCGTAGCCACTGCAGGAAATCAAGAAAGGCGCCGGCAATTCCACCCCGACCGCCCCAGCTTCGCCGACCCAAGAAGGCTTTCCTATCGCTCCAAATGGCAAAAGCCGTCACCGACACAACGGGTATGCCACCTCCAAAAAACCCTAGATCCGATGAAAGACTTGCCCTAGCCTCGGACCGCCAGAGAACCCGCACAAACCGAACCCTAGATCTACTATAGCATCCAGAGCCTCCATCAACAGATCACCGCGCCCAAATCTGATGATTACACAGAACAAGGAGAAGAAGAATCATACCCGATCGTCCGAGGACCGCGGATGGGTACGATTGCCGACCACCCCTCGTTCCTCTCCGGCGAGCTTCTCTGCTGCTCGGTAGGAAGAGGAAGGAGACCGGCTCGCTTAGAGAGAGAGAGGGAGAGAAAGAGAGAGGGCAGGGGACGAGAGGGTTTCGGTTGTATTCGTTTGCCTGATGGATGACGCCGACGCGCCGATGAGAGGAAGACCCATTTATACGGCGCCATCACTGGTGGACGCTGGAGCCTTGCCCTACATCATGACCGCACCTAAGAGTTGCTGCGTGAGCCGTCGGATGGACCCAATAGACAGTTAATGATGCTGGATCAATCGCCAGTATGTTTTCGTGATCCTGTAAGATGCGTGAGCGAGCAGATCCATCCCAAAAGTAGACTAAAAATCAAGAAGTGGGGACTTGGGTGTTCATTATTTGGTTCATTAATTTAAAAAAAATGTTTACATTAAAATCAAGTCAAACAATAAAAAAAGTATTTTATTTGATTTATAATCTTTATAAATCAACCCGAATCAGTTAAAATGAATTACAAAAATGGATATACATTTAGTGTAAATTTCTAAGGATTGTTGTGTAAATTTTGTTTAACTAAAGTGTAAATAGTTTTATGACCCTCTATTTTAGAATTATTTATTTTATTTATTATTATAGTAAGATTTTTATTTCACATTTGTCTAAACCATCCATAGGAAGGTCCATTAAAATTATTAAATAATATATTTTAAAATGTTTGTTTATATAAGCCCAAATTTATTTGTAGAATAGGTTATTCGGAATTACTTATAGCATAATAGTATATACTAGAATAAGATATGTTTAACTTTGATAGTTTTGTAGGACACACTGGCCGAATAAGAAGAATAAACAATTTTTGAGTCTAAAGTGGAATTGTTTATTCTCCTTATTATGATATAAGCAATTCTAACGCGGTATAAACTACCACCTATCAAATTAGGATTAGTCTTTTTCTAGGAATAAGACCCCTTATTCTGCTCTTATTTTCCTATCAACGTATAGGTTGTTAAATTGTTAGACTTATTTGAGAACTAGGAGTTCATTGTGAAGACCAAACCAAATTGAATCACATAAAATGAATTACATAAAAGGATCTACATTTAGTGTAAATTTCTAACATCTGTTGTGTACATTTTGTTTAAATTAAAGTGTAAATAGTTTCATGACCCTCTATTTTAGAATGATTTAATTTTTTATTATCATAGTAAGATTTTTATTTCACATTTATCTAAACCATCCATAGGAAGGTCCATTCAAATTACTAAATAATATATTTAAAATATTTGTTTATATAAATAATTCACTTTTCATATAGGTTGTTAAATTGTTAAGAGTTTTTTGAGAACTAAGAGTTCATTGTGAAGACTAAACCAAATTAAATTATTTCAATTTGATTTGGTTAAGTATAAATTTAGTTTAGTTTAGTTTAGTTTAGTTTGGCTTTGCTTAGTTTAAGAATTTTTTTCTTTAATTTGGATTTTCTAAAATTTTCCCAAGACCTAACTAAACCAAAGTGTGTAAACCTCTAGTCTTGGGCTTCCAGTCCACTCAGAGGCCAAGTCAATTTGGCATGCAGGAAGCCCCCTTTCTTTCTTGAACAATAATTGATGAATAATATTTAGTGCATTTAATAGGCATCATATTATTTTGAAATTTTAAGAGGGTATCTGTATACTCAACATTCTTGGAAAGTAAACAATCACAGGAAGTATTTTTTCGGAGGTAAAAAAATCATGAGAAGTATTTTCGCAAGAAATGGAAACACATTTTTGCAAATCTCATAAGAAAATAAGTGAGAAAATAAAAAGTAGAGAGAGGTTCCAATGGGAGCAAAGGAAAAGAGAGATGCAAAAGTAGAAATAAAATTACGGAAAATATTTCCTCATGGGAGGAGGTGAAGAAATATTTTCTGAAAAAAAAAAGTATTCTAAGAATACGTGAAGTATTTTTTCAACTAACTTTCATATATTTTACATATGTGAGTAAAATTTATTTGGGAAAATGCTTTCCAAAGAAATTTTAAAGAATACAAACAACCCCTAATAGTTTAAAATATGTAAAACTAATATATGTCATCCTTACCAAGACGAATACGTTATCTCCGTGTCTCAAATTTTACTACATACACATCATTCCCACGATACATCATGCCTACAGTGTACACGTTATTTTAAAAAAAAAAGATATATTATCTTTACCACAAATTTAATATCATTCCCATATCTCAATTCTCACGACATACGTATCACTCCCCACAAGATATATATCGTGTCTAGTATACATATTATGAGAACACAGTAGAATGCAGTTTGCTACAGTGCACGCGCACTGTCTTAGACTAAATCTCCATGTTAGAAAAATATTTTTTTTTACAGAATTTTAGATATTTAATAACTTCTTAAGATTGTTTCTAATTCTTGAGATTTTATTTTGACCGTCCAATCATGGTTCGATCTTAAAATTTAATTTTAGTCGTCCATTAGATACATAAAAATCTTGATTTTTAAAAATTATAAAAAAATAAAAAAAATATATTAGATTAATCTTTCATCCTTTAGAGCTTTAGTATTCATTACTAATTTACGTATGTAAAATTGGACAACTTAAGTTGAATGTCTCGTGATTCAACGGTGAAAAATAAGCTAAAAAGGATTAAAATTATTTTTTTTCTTTGAAGGGGAGAGAAGGAAGATTTAAATATTTAAAAACTTATTATGATTTTAGTCTTTTTTAATATGAGAAAAAAGTCGAAACAATACACATGGTTTAACTGCATGCACTATAACAAGCACATCATAGCACTCCTCTACATATTATTTTCACAACTATATACGATTCTTACCTAGTACATATTATTCTTACAATATATATAACATTCCCATAACTATATACGAAGTTGTATATAACAAGTATGCACTTCGCGCGTGTTAATTAAAAGAGTTGTTTATAAGAAAAAAAATATGATAACTTATGGAAGAGAAGCCCCCATCATATTACGGCAGCAGCCACGCCTACTCAAGCAAATGGGTCCATCCATGCAAGATCGCCACCAGCGTTTTGTCACATGAGATCCCTACCCTCTTGGTGGGGTTGTGCACCAAGGCGCTCAGGTTGAATGCGGTGGAGAGATGTGGGGAGGCGACGAGGGAGATGTTGGAGGAGGAGACCGAGGCGGAGACGACGAACTCAAGGATGCATGGCGGAGAACCAACCAGACGATGAAGGCCCTGAAGTAGACGAAGTGGAAGAAGGTGATGATGACGATGAGGCCGCGGGAGGAAGGTGCTGCTACTGTTGTCATCCCCGTAGGCAGCCGTGGCTCCGTAGGGGAAGGTGGTAGCAAGGCGGCACACACCAAGAGGAGGATGAATCCATCATTTATCTTTGCAGTGATGTGTTGAGCAAATACATCTCCTTTGGGTGTGTTCGAGGGCACACCAGACAATACGATTCAAAAGATCTCATTTTGACTTTGTTATGGGTCATGCGGCTGCGGCAGAACGTGGAGACGGCACAACTTTTGTGAGAATGAGTGTTGGGAAAATAACTCTCCCTATGTTTAAGATATTATTTTGTAAAACTTATTTTTATTTTTTATAAAAAATATTTTTTGTAATTCTACTTTATGTTGAGAATAAAAATATTCCCACACATTGTGTATAAAAAAGTATGGTGTATAATTTTTTAAGCAATACATTTGAAGGGGAAAAAACTTGCCGACCTAGAGGAAGCGATTCAAAAGATCTCGTTTCGAAACACATAGAAAAAGTGAAAAGATTATTTGACCATGACGTGATGAAAGTACAGCCCCAATCCACCCTCTTCCATGTGTCTTGGAGGTGTTGGGAGGAAGATAGGGGAGTACAAACTTACGTTACACTCTCTTTCACACTTGTGAGTTGTGAGTAGGAGTGTTTAGGATTTGATTTGGTTTGGTTTGAGGAAGATATTTATGAAATCAGACCAAACTGAATTAAATCTCAAACCAAATCAAACTAAATCGTACAGATCTCAAACCGAACCGAAATAATTCGGTTTGGTTCGGTTTGTAGTTCGGTTTGGGCTTCAAAGTGGACCTCTAGTGGGCCTCTATAGTTGCAGCTTCCTTTTTAGGATCCAAAGCCCACCGTTGGATCAGCTTCATCTAATGGCCTAGATAAATTAATGAGAAGCCTACATTACCTTCTAGACCAATTGATATTTACTCAAACATGATAAAAAAACTCAGGTAATATATAATTTTTACATGCCCTTGATTGGAATTCGGTTTCCTCGGTTCGATTTATGAGGCCTCCAAATCGAACCAAACCGTTTTTTCTGAATCGATTTGGTTTTAACCCAAACCGAAATTTTTGAAATTTTGAACCAAACCGAATCGAACCGAACCAGTCGATTCGGTTTAATTTTTCGGGTTGGCCCAAACAGTGAACACCCCTAGTTGTGAGGGGTGCATCATAGCTACATACTTGAAGGTATGGATGCCTAATTGGGGTGATCTCTGAATATGACAAAAAAATTTTTCGCAAGATACAATTCTAGCTGGTGAAGTTCAAACGGTGATGCTTTATTATTTTTTCTTTTTAATTTTTCCCTTCTTGCTAAAATGATGTAGCAAAATACTTTCTAACAAACAAGCATAAATAACAACACAAAAAGAAAAGAATAGACCCTTTTCTAGCTTCATACACGATACGTGGACTGTTCCTGCTCTCATATACTTGTGAGATATTTCCGTAATTGCTAGTTAGGGCTTCAGGTAATCTCGCCTGAATAGTAAACAGGTCAGCTGCTTAATTTCCTTTCCCTTTTTACATGTATAATTCAAGTATTTTTGTTTTCTATCAGCTTTTTTAGGTTCTATCGTGCACGTTCTGATTTCAATGGGAGCCTTGTTGGAGCCTTGAAAATCTCAATGTTTTTTTAAGGCTTCGTTTGTTTCAACTATTACCTTAAATTATAGGAATAAAAGTGGAATATGAAAAAAATTTGAAATACAACTGGATGCAAACAAACAAGATTTTGAAGTAATGATTATACTTTTTGATACATTGACTAACGTGCAGGACATGTGGCATCTTCTCGTTCTTTCTCACACCTTACCTCAGATTCCCCCACTATCTAATAAAAAGAGAATTCTTGCAAAATCTGTTGACTTCTTCCAAAATCTAGAAAGGAGCAGTTGAAACAAATGCACCCTAAGTTGAGGATCAATATAATAACATCCTTTGTTGGTACTAAATTTGATTCAGGATAAAAAAAGATATAACATTTTACATTTAAATTTTTTACATACATACTCTTGAACTACCATATTTGCATGTATATCCTTGGCTTTTATATATTATAAAAAATATCCTCAAAAACCTTATAGACGTTGTAGTCATAGCCCGCCCGATGTTAAAGTGTGGTTAAACATGTGAAAAACCTAGCGTGCTCCGCGTCCGCGGCTCCGCCGTCCCAAACTTAGCGTGCTCAGATCGGAGGGTTGGATCTGGTGAGCGCTGCCGTGTCCTCCCGATCCGTCCATCCGTGCTGCCTCGCCATCTCATCTGTTCTTCTTCCCAGGTCGGGTTCTCTGTCGAGTTTGGATATTCTGCTCCGTCTGTGATTTCTCCCTCGCCTTGCGTACGTGCTTTGTTTCGGCAGCTCTCTTTTGGCATTTCTTGGATCTAGATGGATTGTTCTTGAGTGGGTTTTGTTTGGTTTTGATGGTTTTGTTTTGAAATCTGTTGTTGTTGTTGCAGTAATTGCTGCGATTTGATTGGAAAAAATTGGTGCCACAATGCCAATCCCAACGCCACACTGGGGTGGCCAGGTGCAGCAGATCTAGCAATGCCTCAGCAGTGGCAGCTATGTTGTACGACCACCATGGCGCAGTGGTGGGGCTCGCCGCATGGGTGTCCAGGTGCAGCAGATCTGCGAGTTTGGTGCAGATGACTGGCTCCGCCTGTCGGCGGTAACGACCCAAGCGTCTGACGGTGGCGTTGGGGGAGCCCATGGCGAGCAACTTGCCGTCATGGACGCCCAAACAGATGTGGACGGCGAGCACCATTACGTAGTCACGGTTCTATGACTGGAATATAATTGCAACGGCTTTAAGGTTTCCAGGGGTCTTACAAACATTATACGTGAGTTAGAGGTATACATGCAAATAACGTAGACTTTAAGAATATATACAAAATTCCCTAGAATTTAAGTGGCTGATCAATTGTACTAACCCAGGAACATTTTTGTCCCTAAGGCCTGTGTTAAGTTTGATATCAAGGAGTTATATCATTCTCCTATTAAATTTTAGAATAATATCTACTGCACTGCAATGCCGCCAGACCACATCGGAGTACAATCTCTTACTTTTTAAAATTTTTAATTCTCTTGGGATTTTAATTAAAAACCCTGATGTAATCCTCTAATCTAACTGATCTGATGGCACTCTAGGGTCAATACCTTTAGTGCAATAAGTACTACTCTAAGTTTTATCATGGAGAGTGGTTCTAGATCCGAAATCTAAAATCCCAATCCGGAGCCGACCCGATTTTATGAGACATTTTTGGATCTAGATCCGGACTCCAGAAACATGTTTTGGGTCTGATCTGAAAACTCACATATGAAATTTCTTTTGGCCATTTGATGGATCTGGATCCGAGTCTCATCTGGGTTTTCAGATCTAATTGTTTGCACCTTTTTACAAACCCATATTTTAACTGTTTATACCTGTTTGCAAGCACAAAATTTGAGCATTTTACACTAATTTGCAAGCCCAAAATCTGAAATGTTTTACACGTTTACAAGTCAGAATCAAATCTCGTTTACAACCATTTATAAAGTCCAGAATTTTAAGCGGTTTACACATGTTTACAATCAAGAGTGCAGATAAAGTGTGCAACAACCCTTTCATAGAATGAAGCCTAGTAAACAAAACACTGCAAGAGTTCATATTTTCTTCATTTTCTTCATATCTGTAGATGTCTAGCAAAATAAAGACTTTCAGCTCCCACACGTAACAAATGTGCAAAAATTCCAGCATCCCTCAATTCCAAAATCATCCACAGTGCTTGCAACTGCTTCATTAATCCAGTTGGTCCTTCCATTTGCATGAAGATAACAGAGACTCCTAAGGAAAGATCACAAACCATCTTCCTTCAACCTTCATACCATAAAACTATCAAAATCCATTTCCTCCAACCTGATTAAAAAAAGAAGAAGAAAGCCCTATAGGTATATAGCTGCACAGTTATAGAAAAAATAGTCAAATAAAAGGAATCCATACTACTAGAAAATCCAATCTTTGAAAAAAATGGAGACCTCATGCGGATGCCAAAAGAGACATCAAAAAGATATATTTAACAAAATCAACAAGAACAATCCTATTAAAAGGCCCTTCACCAGTTTATTTAATATATGAACTCCAAGATGGTAGTGTGGTACAAAATGATATAATCTGTTTATCTCAGACTACTTGACATAATCCATGCTCAAGCGTTGCTCTAGTTACATAATAACATCCACTTGCAATAAACATGTTTGCACACATGCCTTTTGGCTGTACAAGTTCAAAGAATTCTGAAGTGTGCCACTGCAAAAGTTCTCATTGACCGCAAACCCACTGCCTTTTGGATACGATAAGTACATGACATTGAGTGAACACATGTTGTAGTGGACTTTATTGGAGTTAATAGTAATACAGGAAGTTAATAAGACATGGCAAAGTTTTTTTAGAGGAAAGCCAGGAGCATCATATACATTGAAAGCCAGGAACACGTCTTTTGCTGATTCAATAAACCTATCCCGCATTGGTTTAGGGACGCTGTAGGGCACTCTGCCAGATAGATGAATTTGACATTTTTAAACACCTGGTGTTCATCACTTTTTACAGACGAAGATGTAAATTCATTGCACCTTGAAATATACAACACATTCCACATTTCAAATTTCATATCCTTCATTGTAACAGGTTAACAATGATTTGATCTATGCTGGAAAACACCATGGATTTATCATTTTCTCTAGGATTAGAATGAGAGAGGAGATTCAATCTGGGCAGTAAAAAATGGAAGTAGTATATGCATATGGAGAGATAAGTGGATTCCCAGTAATTTCAATAAGCTCATCCCCCCGTCAGCATTCAAGGAGACTCTACCAGTCAAAGTGGCGAAGATTATTAAAGATGGAAAATGGTATGTCCTTAGAATTCAGCAACTTTCTGATTCCAGTTCTGTGGAAGCAATCTTGGGTATCTGTCTATCCAAAACTTCCCTATTGGAACAAACCATTTAGTTTGGTTGCAGTCGGAAGATGGAATCCTCACAATTAAGTCTGCATATCAATTTTTGAGTGAAAGTAAAAGACCTCCCTCAGCTTCCAACTGTACTCAACTTTGGAATGTTGTTTGGAATGCTACTTTGTCCAAGGCCATCCCTCCCAAAGTTATGAACACATTCCAGAGAAACAATTCCAATCAATTAACCCGCAGCAAAAGGAAATAGGAATAGCAACTAGATAAGTAACATAAAATCGCATTGAAACATTCCTACTTGCCTCTGAAACCTTCGAGTAACTTAGTATGGGAATCACCTAAAGTTTAAAAGTTATCCTTTTGCACCTGGAAAGCGATGATGGGCAAGCTTCCAACTTGGGAGAATCTGAAGAAAAAAGGTTGTCTTATACCTATCTGGCGTGTACTCTGTAGGGAGGAGATCAGAAGATGGTGTCAGGGATACACGGACTAAAACCCACATGCAGACTCTTCTTCATGATTAAATGTAGCATACAGAGGAGAGACTCCCACTGGTTTCTTCCAATTTTGAGTCACCAACAAATACAAGGCACCTACTGCCTAGTCTCTCTAACATCCTCTTTGCATCAAATCTTGAAACAAATTAAAGCACAAGAAAGCAATAAGAGGGAGCTCAGCAGCAGTCTTCCATTGTTTGATGCCTAGATATTTATTACTTGCATCAATGGAAACAATGTTCTGGTACAACACGTTGGGACGATCACTCTGGTACCAGAAAGTAGAAGGAACATAAACTCTAGGTGAAATGATACAAATGCTACACTATAGGCCAAATGTAGCACAATCTCATTCATTAATGAAAAAGGTAGAAGAATCTCATTCCCACAGAAAGGCATCAACCACGAGCACTGTATAGTTTATTTCCTACAAGGAAAAGTCTCGTTCTCCAAAAACCCTCTCTGCAAGAGCCTGAGAGGTTACAGATGATTACAACTTCTCAATAACCATGAATCTAAGAAAAGTCAAGAAGAGAAACATAGGAAGAAGGAAAAAAGAAAAAAACAGATGCCTACATTAAATTGTAGAGCAAAAGAAGTTACATTCATATACTTCTCATTTAGATTGCACATCAGAATTATGGCTCAACAAAAAAAAAATGAAAAAAGAAGAAAGAACGTCAGAGTTAAACATGAAACAGAAGCCACTAAAACTGGAAAAACCTCAGATGCCCACAATTTTATTCGCCTCACTTATGCATTTAAACAGCTGAAGCCAACAGATCTCTAACATGTATCAAAGCATAAATCGTGAGATGGAAAAAAAAAAGAAAAAAAAGAGGTGAACAGAGAAATTAGTCTCACCTTAAGGGTCCTGGGCTCCTGCGCCTCGCAGATGGCTTGGACGAGGGCCGCCGTAGTGAGGGCTTCTATGTTGCGATTCCGCAAGCAGGTGGCGGACGAGCAGTCCCTGAAGAGCTGGAAGGCGGAGACAAGGGCGGCGACGTATGGGACGAGCAGGGGGAGAGAGAGAGAGGTCGGAGCAGGCACTGTAGAGGTGGGAGGGGCTTGCGTCGAGTACGATGATGACGAGGGGGTCCACGGCTGGTCTGGTCCAGCACTTGCCGCCGCCACTGCCGCCCGAATCTGCGGCAAACGTGATGTTGGGAGGAGGTGGAGACGAGCAGGGGGAGAGAGAGAGAGGTTGGAGCAGGCGCTGTAGAAGGGGAGCTCGGTGCGGCCTGTGCGCTGTCGTGGTCGCTGCGGCGCCGTGACCAGGGATCGCTGCGAAGAAACCCTAGGTCGCTGCAGAGGGTTAGGGATCGAGGCAACGAAGCCTGATCCGAATGGCGTCTCTCGGGCGATCCGATCTCTGCCCCATCTGAGGTAAGTTCGGGTGTGACGCAAAATGTATTGCGGATCAAGAAACGGTGATCCGAGTCCGGTTTACTACGTGGATCCAGGTTGGGTTATCGGATCCCGCCACTCCATTGACACCCCTAATTAATGTCAATTCTGGCTACTGAAGTCCAGCAAATAGCATCTCTCCCTCGTTCCCATAATGATCACACTTCAGCGACCTAGCCTCCACTATTTCTAATTTTCAAGTATCGACCAGATCACCTCCAGCACTGCCGCTTTGCTATTTGTGGATCACACTTTATAGATTTACATGTTCCTATTACCTTGGATGTTTGCTAATTGCTATAATGAAATCTACAACAGCTTTAATGTCAAAGAAGTGAAGTCTTTGCCGCTTCTGCCAGATTAACGTCAAACATGAAAATGGGTAGTTTCTACGCAAGAAAAAAAACACCTATATTTATTGGAAACAAGATTTATTTGCAAAAAAAAATCTAAAACATATCAGTATCAAAATTAGTGCTATTTCACTAAGCACCAATTCCACAATGGTGCTATTCCAACAAAACAAGAGGTACGCAGATATATTCCAAACCACGTCAAAGGCTTCGGAATGCTACGAGACATAAATCTTAAAGCACGTTCACTAAGCACCAATTCCACAATGGTTCCACACGCTTCGAACCAACTGCCCTTCCCATACCCTAAAATTCTCTTTTTTGGCATGGCATATAGATATTATGAGAACATAATAACCAGCAGCTCAAAAGCATTCAAACATCAAAGACTATTCCAGAGTGAATTTTCCCCAACATCTTTTTGGTTTACCAAAGAGAGCACAAAACAATAAAGGCACTTAACTGATACGAAATTTTAGATTAATACTAGCTAAACAGATAGCCTTCAATAAACTTTCATTATGACGGAAATACATCATCCAACTAGATAGCAAAAGAAATCAACTAGGTTTCATCCCAACTTAACTAACAATGCAAGGGACCACCATCCAAACATAACCGGACTGGAAGTTCCCCTCTTAGGTGTTTGTGGCCCTTGTGTAAATCTGCTGTGATGCATGTGCGGACACCATCCTGATTGCTCCCCTTGCCATCAAATCCTTGATAGCTTTTCGCGCCAGGGAACCACTAACCTGAAATGTATGGAAGGAGAATGCTGTTTAAAAGTCTAGACAAATATTATTTGACAGATCATCCATCAAGAAACTAAGTGTCTTTCAACCTTAACAGCTAGAGTTGTAAGATGCTACCATAACCCTAAGAATCAAGATTTGTTGTGAAAAGAAAGCAACAGTGGAGCTCACAAGAAGTTAACAGCTACAGAGCACAGGAATATCATAATAACAAAAATAGGAAGAATGGAGGATCCAAAACAAGATGGTTATTAAACAGTTTTAGGAGACCTCTGATATCTACCCATTGCGTCACAAGGTTATGATGAAATGAGAAGCTGGAAAACCATAGTTGTTGGTCACATATGCATTAAATCAGAATTGGATAACAAACAATGGTGATATTCTTTCCCAACAAGACTACTATTTCACACTATGACAGGATTTGTTGATCACAGGATGCATAACAATTGATACATTTCTTAACAACAATATTAATTAATTATAATCATCCTTCCTGTTCACATCTTAAAACAGACATAGGAATATGGCTATAAAACCACCAGCACTTGTGCCAGAGGACAACTGCAGTCATCCACTGCCTAAAAAAGCAAGTTTTGATGTTAAGAAAGGATAAGGGGGGAATAATTCCCCTAACAAGGGCACGTGAAAAGCAAAGATCTGACCTCCATAAAGGACCACTTGTGTTTAACTGCTCTTTAGGTGCAAACAATGAATCTTCAAAATATCATTCTCCAAAAGAATGAAAAAAAGTGACACACCAATGGTGCCACATCCATGAAACCATTGAGGTGCTAATTAGAGGTGTTTCAATGCCGGCTGGTGCCAAAGCTCCCCAACCAGTCCCCCGCCCACCCCACCCCACCCCACTCCACCCCACACAAAAAACTTTTCTAGGCTTTCTGTAGTCTAGATCTGGGCTTGGCTAACCTTGGAAACAATTGCCTTCGGCCCCAAACCTGGTGCTAATCACAGACTTCAGAAAAGAAAGAAGTTTCTGTGGCAACTGTTCTTATGCTAGTAGAAGTCCTCTTAACATATCCTTAACCATGCAAAGATATCTTTTAACTTAACATGTCCTTAACCATATGTTTGGAAGGTTTTTTTTCAAAACCTTCGTCGGGACCTGACCTAGACGTCTCTCCTGTCGTATTATTCGGAAATCCACTTTTTTTTTGTTTATCTAGAGAAATATAGGTCGGTTTTATATTTTATCGGACTATGAGAACTTGGGATTAACCCTCAGGAAATCCGGGACTTCGAATCAAGCGAAGATTCGAGTATATGACCTCTCTCCACTGACCTTGGTCAGTGCTAATTACGTTGAGCAACTGCTCGACAACTCTTGATTAACCATCCGTATGATGCCCTTGTAACATGCAACACTACTACTACAGGCAGCATATGCATATGAATATGAAGGTGTGTTTTAGGTTAAGCCCTTGGCCTCACTCCGGTTTGAGATAGGTTTTATATGTGATTTTGGATTGATTCCAAGGTATTTGGATTGATTCCAAGTCATTTGGATTAATTCCAAATATTTTAAACCCATAGGGGTGTTTTTGCAATTATACAATTTTTAGGAATTATGGAGGTATTATGGTTTATTAGCATATTAGAGCAAGTTTTAATAGTTTTAAAACCTTATGAGGTTTGTGAAATTAGTTTTTTAAGTGTATAAGGGTATTTTGGTAATTTTACCCTAAACCGGGCTTATTAGGCTTAGAGTCTATTTTCTTATGAGATTTTTATTATATGGAGGGTATTTTGGTCATAAAATAGGTTCTGATATTTTTTAAGGATTTTATCTGATTTTTACAGATTTTATTATGAGTGAGGATATTTTCGTAATTTTATTAAGTTCCATGTATATTTTAATTATTTAAGAAATTTTTATATTCTTTCAGATTTTATTCTCTATTTTTAATGATTTTTAATGACTTTATTTTATTAATTTTACTGATTTTCATGATTTTTTATTATTAATTAATTAATTAAATATATGAGGGGTATTTTGGGTTATTTGGTTCAATATGATTTTTTAAGTTGCATTTCTGATTTTTACTTTTTTTATAGATATTTCCTGATTTTTTAATTTTTTTATATAGTTTGTATAATTTTAATTTTTTTATTAATTAATCAATTATATGTCATTTTTGACTTAAATATGATTTCATTAAGATTTCTGAACTTATGTTTAATTTATTCATGGGGGGAGGTCAAGGTTAAGTAAGGGATGCACACAGATTTTTGAGTTTATGAAACTAAGTATACATGTATATAAAGTATGAAAACATGATATTATTTAATTATTTTAATGACACACAAACACACATTTCAAATATGAAAATATCGGTCTTTATTTCGACAGGGATTCGCCTTATAAAAGGTAATTTTACAAGAATTATTCGGCAGAGCTTCTCCTTAGGATTGAACCTTAGGAAGAAAGACTCCCCGAAATGGAAAAGACCGCCAAAAAGTGCAGCAAAGCCGGGTTAAGAAATCCGAATTTGGTCTTCAACGCAGCAAGACCTCCTCTCAGAAAATGTGGATATGGTGTGCATATGCTTGTGTGTATGCCTTTGTGTGTTTGATTTGGGGCCAAGGGGCCCTATTTATAGGCCCGAATTTAGGCCCGGTGGGGGGTGCCACCGGATGGGTATACGGTGGGAGGGTGCCACCGGTTTCAATCTCTTCCCTTCTCTCTTTTTTCATTTTTTAATCCCAATGGGTGAGTGAAAGGGAGTGAGAGAGAGCATAGAGAGGAGAGAGAGGGGGGGGGGGGGGGGTGGACACCCCCACCGGTTCCAACCGGTGGGGAGGGTGCCACCGGTTTGGAGAGCCAACCGGTGGTGGTCCTCCTCCCTTTCCCTCTTCTTTTTTGTATTACTTTAATGGGTCTTAGCCCATTAATTGCCCCACTTTTTTCTTGGATTTCCTAGTGTGAATGGGGTTAAGATGGAGGTTTAAATGGGGGTCTTTATATGGGATCCTTAACCAAGTGTGAATGTGGTTAAGGAGCCCATTAATTCCCCCTCTTTAATTAATCTCCCCCTCCCCCACTTTTGAATTTCAAAAGAGAAAGGAGGGAGGGGAATCCTCCTCCCCCCCCCCCCGGTGGGGGGTCCCCCCACCGGTTCCCCCTCTCTCTCCTCCCCCCTCTTGGCCTATTTAAATAAAGGGGATGGGAGAGAGGAGTCCACTTTTCCCTTTAGGAAATTTCTCTCTTGGTTTTTTCAGATTTTTTCTCCTTCTGGCCTGCAGATTTGTTCCCCCTTGAGGACTGATTTTTTTCGCCCATTTGAGCTCCTTATTGGGCCACCTATTGGGCCTATCTCCCTTGCCATTTGGCCCTCATTTGAGGCTATTTTAGGCAGGTTTGGAGGCCATTTTGGCCCCATTTCGGGACTGGTTTTGACCTATTCCGGGACAGATTTAGGCCTTCATTTCGCAGCATTTGGCTCCCCCTTGTTGCTGCATTTTAGGGTCCTCCTTTGGGCCTCACCATCAAGGATTATCAAGGAGACTCAGGAGTTGATTTCGGAAGCCTACGAGGGTGATTTGGGGCTGTTTTAGGCCTCCGTAAAAAAATCCGATCAAGGCCTTTTTGGCCTAGGTATGCCTCCTATTCCATTACCCTTATAATATGAGCCCATGGTTTTATGTTTTTTTTTATTATTATACATGAGAGGGTCTTTATTTGCTATCAACCCTCATATCATAGGCATATATTTTGTTTTGCATAACATAGTCCTACGTGAACATGTTGTTATGCATGTATATATATTTTCCTATAGTGAGCTCACATCGATGTGAGTATATGTCATGTGCATATACATGCATACTTAAACGGCATTATTTGCATGAAATAAATTTCGGATTCAACACCATATAATGTATCTTTTAAGACTTATAAATTTCCTATTAATGTAGGTTCACACTAAATTTCAGTACCAAGTCCATACCTCGTTATTTAATTGTAGATTAAATGACAAAATGTTTACGTAATACCTGGGGTATGGTTATCTTAGGATGGTAAAAAAATAATAGATATATGTTGTGAATGCAAGTTTGGAAAATTCCTAGCATCAGAAGAATCAATATCAGGAAGAATGACAAGACAAGGAAGAAAAGATGGATTTGCTACTGGTCAACTAACATCAGCAGGTTTTTGGCATTTTTAAATATGCACTCCTCTCTAGTCAAGGGTTACCTGGTTTTTCCATAAAGGGGTGAGGCATCACAATAGCAGCTGATTTGAAACTCTGAAAAGATATGATCATGTTGTAAACTTAGAATTGCTAACCCAAACAGTTACAGATAGACGAAGGTGATGATACTGCTACAGTTCTGAATCTTGGGGCACAAACCACCCGTCACAAAAATATAGTGTGGCATAATGCATAAGACAACATGAGAACATGCAAAATCATTCTATGAGCAATATACTATCAGTTGAGTCTGGTCAATTGGAAAGATAGGATTAAGCAGGGCCCATGCAGATCTAGTGTTTTCTCTCTCAGTGACAAGCATATATCATGCTTCACGATGGAAATAGACTCCGAAACATATGGACAAGTAGTAACACTTCAGAAGCAGGAAACCACTTGAGCAGTGGAAAAAAACATCAAATTCGTAGTCAAGAACCAAAATCACACAGCAAACCGCAGATTACAAAGAAACCCCCACATCCATATTGTCAAACTGTTTTTGGCAGAGTGATAAATGAATAATTACCATGCATACTGTTCATAATCCATTATGTGAATCACTGCTACATATTTTAATGTAGAAACTACAAAAGGAACACAATGGGGAAGTGATACTAGGGAAGACAAGAAAGAAACGGCAACAATTGCGCAGCCAACACAGAGTTATAAGCCGTGACTATTCCCGACCTTCTCCTAGAAACTGGGCAAAATCTACCGCGCTCAAGAAGGAAAGAACAAGGGAGCATCTAGTTTCAGATGTTGTACCCTCAATCTCTCGGAGAGCACCGACGGCGTGATCTGCTTGTACTTGGGAACCTCCGTGAGCATCTTGTCGTAGCTCGCTTGGTCAAAGAGCACAGCGTTGTTCACCTTCTCCTTCTGCTTCCCCTTGCTCCACTTCTGCGCTTACGAAACAACCAGACAGCTAAGGACAATATCCACACACGCTCAGATCCTAGCAAAACAACCAAAACCCCTAAAAGCCGACACAAATTCGCACCTTCTTCTTCTGCTTTCCACCTCCGCCGGACTTGGCGGGCTTCGACGACGGGGGAGGTGCCTTCTCCTTCTTCGGCGCCTGCGAGGACCAAGCACAACCGCCATCAAACAACAAAAACCACCGGCATCAAAGATCTACAGGATCGGGGGACGGGAGTACCATGCGAGCAGCTGCTCGGGTTCTTAGGAAGGGGAAGAAGAGAAAGAACGCTTAACTGCAGGTTCCGAGAGGATTAAAGATGCGCGGCGCACTTTAGGATTTCACACTAAGTCTCGAGTCTCTGTTAGTTTATGCGCACGTATCATACGCGTCCGTCCGCATATTTCAAAAACACGCCGTCTGCCGAACAAAAACGAAAGATACGGTAGAGAATTCGCGTTTTTTCTATTCAAAAGTTTAAAACCCGTATAAGACGGGATACATATTATACAGCTCGTAAAATACGGATTTTACAGGCACGCCTGTGACCCACGACCCACAGCCCACCCACACCCACACGCACGCCCGTGGCCCACGACTCACAGCTCACCCCCGCCCAAACCCGCAGCCCACCCACTCCCACGCCCTCAAAAGAACTTCCCACGATTCACTCCTCTCCTTGAATCCCTTTCCTGGAAACCCCCCAACTGAAGCCCTAACTTCTCCTTCATGGCGGCTGGCTCGTGGCAGAACTATTGAGGTGCAGTCACTCCATGGCAGATGGCAGGTGTTGGTAGGGCTGTCAACAGATCCAGATAATATTCAACTCTAATTTGTATTTGCATCTAATTAGTCGGATATTTATCCGATTAACACATCCGCCGGACATATCCGAATATCTGTTCAATTATTTGATTAACATTTGAAACGGAAACGAAAAATAAATATCTGTTCCGATTATTATCCGACCAATTATGTATTTTGATAAATTCTTCTAATTTTAATGATATTTATATATTTAAATAAATGGTAATTCGATATTTGAAGTATGTTTACGATATGTTAAGCGATAATAATGAAATTTATTGTGATTTTTTTGATTAGTTTTACTAATCTAGATACATAATTTAAGTTATTTGTTATTATCTAAAATATATTTAATAAAACATTCAAGTTATTTAAAATTTATCTAGATATTTATAACTTGAATATTTATTAATTTAAATCTATGATATTCATGGACTATACAAAGAATAAAATTTATAAGTCATTAAGTTATAAAACAAAGTTGAAATATTTAAGTATTCAAATTATTATCCGAATCCAAATATTATCCGACAGAATCGAATTCAGATATAAAAATTTATTATCCGTCGAATAGTATCCGAAGTCGAACATTCAGATAATACTAAACGGAGCGGAGTCGGACACTGTGATATCCACTCCGTTGACGGTCCTAGTTAGTGGTAGGACTATTGCGCAAGGGCATTTCCACCTTCTGATCTAAAAGTTTTGAGTGCCAGCCTCCTTCCTAGTCCGAGTGAAGGCTGTAGCACAGAGACTTTCTGATCTCCCATGGACTGCATTGTAGCATATCGGCCCTTCATCTCTTTAACCCTCCTCCTTCATGATCAGGAACACGGCACAGCTGCACAAGTCACAGTTGAGATAGCAGGGCCTTCTCAATCTCCCTTGTTCCCTCCATTTTTCTGCTTCAACTGCACACAGGACACGCGAGGTAGCAACAATGCAGCACGGTATATATTTTTCACATGCACGTATCGTTTCGACTTTATTTTCTTCTTATAATTTTTGAATAACTAGTTTGTGATTGAATATTTTTTGAAGTATTAAGCTTTGCATATCTAATTTTGTATGTATATCCATAGGTGCGATTTTTGAATCACAAAATTGCTTTTAAAGTATATGTTATGGTGCGTATATGATGGGTTCTGTTTGGGATCCATATTTGACCATGTAAAAATTTAGAAATTATCTGTGTGTGTGTTTTTTTGAATCGCAAAATTGCATATATGATTTTACATTACAGCGTTGTGTATAATTTTTAAATCACCAAAGGTATACGGGTTTTATGTTTGTTTTTTGAATCACTATAACTTTTAGATAGTACTGTTCATATTTTTTAGATTATTTATGTAGATACGTTATTTTGGATGGACATAAATTGAAGACCCAATAGACGTCTATTTAGATAGAGTATAATATTAAAAATCTACAAAAGTATACCCAACACTTGCAAGTCTATTTGAATAGTCCAAATACAAAAAATTTAATATATCCAAGTAAACTATTCCATCCACCATAGTATAATAGTCCAATGACCTTCATGACTCAATTATAGTATAATGGCCTAATAGTTTTATGGCTCAACTGTAACTCAATAATAGCCCAATGATCTATCTACCACTCCATCAAGTTATGACAAAATGAAACATATGATATGTTAGAATTTTCTTTCATTTCTATTAAAGAACTAATGAAATATTACATCATCTTCCATTCAAGTCAAAAGTTAAACAAACTTACATGTTCTTTTTTTTAGACTTTTTTTTTTCATATCTTTTAAAAAACTAATGAAATATTACATCTTCTTTCATTTAAATCAAAAGTTAAACATGTCTACATGTCCTTTTTGGACTTCTCCTTCACTTCTTTAAAGAACTAATGAAATATCACATCTTTTTTCATCTAAATCAAAAGTTCAACATGTCCACATGTCTTTTCTTTTGAATTCATCTTTCACTCTTTTTAAGAACTAATGATATGTTTCATCTAAATTACATTAATCATTCTCATACATTAATCTTCCTTGATTCAAATTTGTATTGTCACATCATCAAGATTACTATGTCTATCTACCTATAAATAGATGATGAGGTAGAATTCGATTCGGCTCATTAAAACAAGCCCAACCCCGGCCAGCCCAGCAGAGGCAATCAAAAGCCCACTGGGAGCCTTCGGCCCGTAAGCGGCATAGAAGCCCTCGGCCCAGCAGGCATCCCAGTGGTCTTCGGCCCATCAACGGCCCAAAAGCCCTCGGCCCAGCAGGAAGCACAGTAGCCCTCGGCCCAGCAGGCTTCGGCCCGTCAGCGGCCCAACCCCCTTCGGCCCAACAGCCGTATCCGGCCCACTCTGGTGGAGGACTAGGCACTATGGCGGTTTACCAGTAAGTCCGGAACATAGTCCTATATCGGCTATCACCGTTAACCATCCTTTATCCTCCGCTATAAATACACCGCTATTTATTACCAAAGGTATGTCTCCATGACCCTCAAGGACCATAGTCCCAATAGCATTAAAGCTACTCTTCGTCTTCTGAATCGAATCGTCTTCAGAAGCTAACTTAACCGTCGGAGGGGGTTCCTCAAGGCCGAAGCCCGGGACTCCTGCTGACCGGTTTCTTCTTCTTTCCCTCCTGCAGGGGCTCGGTTCGAATCATCGCCAACCTCCCCGAGTCGGTCTCGGCCGCCGACCTCGGACTCCTCCCTCCGGTCTCGACGCCCTTCGCCGGCTGCTCCTCGCCCGAAGGTGACTCGGTTCCGCACCGCCTGCCCGTCAGCCGGACGGACCTCGGCCACGCCTTCCCGAGACAAGCCGACATCCGACCGAGCGACCCTCGACCTCGGATCCTCCGCATCTCTGCCTCCGTCGCCTTCCGGATCCCCGTCGGGCCTCTCCACCGATCCGACCCAGCTCCGGATCCCCGAAACTTCGGATTCCAGCTTCGGAATCCGGTCGTGATAGCTTCGGCTACATTACGTTCCGTCGGGCCTCTCCACCGATCCGACCCAGCTCTGGATCCCCGAAACTTCGGATTCCAGCTTCGGAATCCGGTCGTGATAGCTTCGGCTACATCACGTTCCGTCGGGCCTCTCCACCGATCCGACCCAGCTCCGGATCCCCGAAACTTCGGATTCCAGCTTCGGAATCTGGTCGTGATAGCTTCAGCTACATCACGTGGCGCCGTCTGTGGGAAACAAACAAACAAGTCATGTCTCAACGACCTGTGACCCGGCGATCCGGACAGAGCGAGGCAGAGACACGGGAAGCCTCAGCGCAGCTGTTGCCCTCCGAAGGCGCCCCTTCTGCTCCACCAAGCGCGGCTCTGCCCGTCATACCAGAGTCTCTCGCTGCAGAAGATCGGGTGGGAGTGCTCCAGCAACAAATGGCGACACTAGCCGCTGCCGTCACCTCCCTCGTGCCTCTTCAGGAGATGGTGTCCGCCATCGCCCAGCGCATGGGATTGCTGGGACAGCTTCCCCAGCAGGCACCGCTCCCCCCACTCTACCCTGTCCAAGATTCAAGGTTCCGGCCAGCGTCCACACCGGTTTCCTCCGACAAAACCGCTACGGCGCGCAGCGAGCCCTCGGCGCTACCTGCCCGAGCCCCTCGCGCCGACCGCATAACGGAGCAAGGCTATGCTTCGTCGGAATTTCGCCCGGCCAAAACCGGAGGACAATCAGTCACCACCTCAACCGCCCCGGACCTGGACCGGCGGCTGACAACGATGCGGAAGGAAATGCAGCAGATGGTGTCTCGACCGTACGGGGCGCCCCTTGCTAGCAACATCCTGGAACAAACCCCGTTCACGCCAGAGCTCCTGGCTACCGAGGTACCTCCCAATTTCAAACTGCCGAAGGGCCCTCTCTACGACGGGACGACAGATCCGGTCTGTCATTTCCAGAGATTCAACACATACCTCTCGGTTCGAGGGGTCGCCGAGGCAGTCCGCTGACGCCTTTTCCCCCTCACCCTTGAGAAGACTGCCCTAACTTGGTTCGAGACACTGGCCCCCAACTCCATCCACTCCCTAGTCCAGTTGGGCCAGCTGTTTATCGACCAGTTTTATGACGCCACCCGGCAGTGTAAAACTTCCGCCAGCTTGCTAGCCATTCGGCAAGACCCCACCGAAACTCTCCAAGAGTATTTCACCAAGTTTCGAACCGAGGCCGCCCAAATCCCAAACCTTGATAGCTCGATTGCGGTCTCAGCCATGATCAGCGGGTGTCGGGACGAAGGGCTCCTCGGTTCCATCAGGAAGCGCCATCCCCCTACCTTTCAGGACCTCGTAGCCCGGGCCCACAAGTATATCAATCGGGAGGCCCTGATGATGTCCAAAGGCAAAGGCGCAGCCGAAACGATCTCGGCACCTGCCCCCCAGGTGGTCCGCCCTCGGCCCGAAGACCAAGAGCCCTCCCGAAAGCGATATCGCAGGGAGGAGTGGGACCGAGAGAGGCGACGGGATCCGCAGCCGCGATACCTACCGCTGCCCGCTCCCCCTTCCCGAATGCTCATGGAGGTGAAGGACATGATCCGGCGGCCGGAGCGCATCAAGACGGATCTTCGCCGAAGGGATCCCGGCAAATACTGCGAGTATCATCGGGAGATCGGCCATACGACTGATGAGTGCCGACACCTTCGGGAGGAAATCGACCGCCTCATCAAGGAAGGCAGACTGCCACAGCTTTGGCGAGAGCAGCCCCAGCAGCAGCGGAACCGGGACGTCCCTGAGACGGCCAGGCAACAGCAGCCCTCGGAAAGAGAAGCTACTCCTCCGCCAAAGATCACCTCGGCCCCGGTGGAAACATCTCATCAAAGACCCAGCTCTGGGTCCATCATGATGATATCCGGGGGGCCGGGAGAAGGATCAAGGCACCGGCAGCACAGCTCTGCCACCATAGCAACGGTCGACGTCGAGCCGAAGCGGCCTCGCCAAGAAGATATTACTTTCGGCTCAGAGGACCTGATTGATATTTAGGTCCCTCACGACGACGCCCTCGTCATAAACGCTGTAATAAACAGTTACGATGTACATCGTATTTTTGTCGATAATGGAAGCGCCCCGAACATCTTATTTTACGATTGTTTTGTAAAAATGGGATTGAGTGAGGCTAATATGAAGCCTCACCGGGGCCCCCTCTTTGGTTTTAACGGTTCGCCCTGCCGAGTGGAGGGCATTGTCCGACTCCCTGTAACCATAGGCTCCGCCCCCCGGCAACTAACCGTAGAAACGGATTTTGCCGTTGTAAAAATCGATTCAGCCTACAACGCCATCTTTGGCCGAAGGCTAATCGGTGGGGTCGGAGCTGTGCCTTCGTCTTTCCATCAAAAGCTAAAATTCCATACTAGCCACGGAATAGGCGAGGCCAGGGGAAATCAAGAAGCAGCCCGGTAATGCTATATGATTTCGGTCAAAGGGAAGGCTGCAGCCAAGTCCCTGGCGATCGAATCATCAGCCGAGGCGTCCCCGGGAGAAGAACTCGTCGCCATTCCGGTTCCGGGAGGCGAAGGACGAACCCTGATGATAGGCTCCGGCCTGGAGAAAACCGAAGCGGAGAAGCTCACCGAGTTCTTGAAAAAAAATCTCGACATCTTCGCCTGGTCTCCGACAGACATGCCCGGGGTCGACCCGGAAGTAGCGGAACACCGACTACACACCGATCCTAACCAGCCCCCGGTTAAGCAGAAGCGGCGTACCTTCAATCAGGAAAGGAGAGCCGCCATCCAAGCCGAAGTGCAGAAGGGGCTGGACGCGGGGCACCTCCGAGAGGTGCATCACTCGGACTGGATCGCCAACGTAGTGATGGTGCCGAAGAAGGATGGCAAGTGGCGAATGTGCGTGGACTTCACCAACCTTAACAAAGCCTGTCCGATGGATAGCTTCCCGCTACCTCGGATAGACCAGGTGGTGGATGCAACCTCCGGCCACGAGCTTCTGAGCTTCCTCGATGCCTATTCAGGCTATCACCAGATCCGAATGCATCCGGATGATGAAAGCAAAACCAGCTTCACGACCGATCTAGGTCTATATTGC
Organism: Zantedeschia hybrid cultivar; assembly: GCA_030544215.1. Classification (NCBI taxonomy): domain Eukaryota; kingdom Viridiplantae; phylum Streptophyta; class Magnoliopsida; order Alismatales; family Araceae; genus Zantedeschia; species Zantedeschia hybrid cultivar. The sequence continues at coordinate 17,701,133 of JARZZO010000014.1, read as the reverse complement.
TATACCCGGATGTCCTTCGGCCTGAAGAATGCTGGCGCGACATATCAGCGCCTCGTCAATAAAGTGTTCGCCCCGCAGCTCGGCCGCAACATGGAAGTCTATATAGACGATATGCTGGTCAAGAGCCGCGTCGCTGCAGAACATTTGGCCGACTTAGCCGAGACGTTCTCCGCCCTGCGGCGATACAAAATGAAGCTGAACCCGACCAAGTGCACCTTCGGGGTAGCCTCCGGGAAGTTCCTCGGTTACATGGTCACCCACCGAGGGGTAGAAGCTAACCCCGAGAAGGTTTCGGCCATCATACAGATGCGCCCTCCGGCTAACCTCCGAGAGGTACAAAAGGTAAACGGAAGGATCGCAGCCCTGAGCAGCTTCATGTCAAGAACGGCGGATCACTGCTTCTCCTTCTTCAAACTGCTAAAGAAGGCCAACAGTTTCGCCTGGACGGACGAGTGCCAGGCAGCCTTCGACCAACTGAAGGCCTACCTCTCCAAAGTCCCCATTCTGTCCAAGCCAGTCCACGGGGAGCCGCTGAGCCTTTACCTCGCGGTATCCGAGACAGCTATCAGTGCCGTCCTCGTCCGAGAACAAGACGGCATTCAGAAGCCAGTCTACTATACCAGCCGAGCCCTTCAAGGAGCAGAACTCCGGTATCTCGCTCTAGAAAAATTGGCTTTGGCCCTCGTATCGTCCGCAAGGAGGCTCCGGCCCTATTTTCTTGCTCATTCGGTGAAGGTCCTCACCGATTAGCCTCTGAGGCAAATTCTCTTCCGGCCGGAGGTGTCCGGCAGATTGGCGAAATGGGCGATCGAACTAGGAGAGTTCGACATCTCCTACGTACCTCAGGTAGCGATAAAAGCCCAGGCACTAGCCGACTTTATTGTCGAACTCACTCCCGAAGCTTCCTCGGCACCTCAGTTGGAAGCCGACATATCCGAAGCCAAGGACACTTCGGCTCGCACACCGGCGAACGAGTGGCAACTCTATGTCGACGGCTCCGCATGCTCCACAGGCAGCGGCGCCGGATGGATCCTAGCATCGCCCGAAGGGGTCTTTACGGAGTACGCGCTACGCTTCTCCTTTCCAGCCACCAATAACGCCGCCGAATACGAAGCCCTCATTTCTGGCCTCCAGGCCGCAAGAAAGCTCGGTGTCCGGAACCTAAAGGCTTTTAGCGACTCTCAGCTGATCGCCAGTCATGTTTCCGGGGAATACGAAGCTCGGGATACGACAATGGCGTCCTATCTCCAGGTGACTCGCAAGATCCTCGCTCAATTCGATTCCTATGTAATCGTGCGGATCCCGAGAGCCGAGAATGCCCAAGCCGATGCCCTTTCCCGGCTGGCATCAACCCAAGATGGGGGAGGAGGCCGAATGATCCTAGTAGAGGAACTAGCCAAACCAAGCCTCGGTGAGCCTGAGGTCATGCAAGTAACCGAGGCCGAAGCCGAGACCTGGATGACTCCCCTTGTCACTTTTCTCCTCCGAGGAGAAGTCCCGCCCGATTCAAGGGAAGCGAAGCATGTTCGGCAGCGCTCATCTCACTTCCTTCTTATGGATGGACTGCTATATAAGAAGTCCTTCGGCCGACCGTTATTACGATGTCTCGGCCCAACCGAAGCCGACTACGCCCTGCGAGAGGTACACGAAGGGGTATGCGGAGCACATGCGGGAGGAAGGGCCCTGGCTCATAAGCTTCTAAGGCAAGGATACTGGTGGCCGACACTCCGAGAAGACGCATTAGCCCTCGTACGGCGCTGTGATCAGTGCCAGAGGTTCAGCTCCCTCATCCACCAGTCAGCCACCCTTCTGACCCCTTTATCCGACGCCTGGCCTTTCGCTCAATGGGGAATCGACCTCCTAGGGCCCTTTCCTGTCGCCACCGGCCAAAGGAAATTCCTCATCGTGGCAGTAGACTACTTCACCAAGTGGGTAGAAGCCGAACCCCTCGCGTCCATAACCGATAGCAATGCTTGAAACTTCGTATGGAAGTCCATCATCTGCCGATTCCGCATCCCCCGGGCCATCATCTCAGACAACGGCAAGCAGTTCGATAGCCGCCGGTTCAGCGATAACTGCACCGACTTCGGCATCCTTCACAAGTTCACTTCGGTAGCACACCCTCGGGTAAACGGCCAGGTCGAGGTCACCAACCAAAATCTGTTGCAAGGACTAAAAACCCGCCTCGGCGAAGCCAAAGGCCGATGGGTAGAGGAGCTACCAAGTGTTCTTTGGGCATATCGGACTACGAGCCGAAACCCTACCGACGAAACTCCATTTCGCATGGCTTATGGGATAGAAGCCGTTATTCATGTAGAAATCGGCCTTCCCTCTCCAAGAGTCATTACTTACGATCCAGAGGCCAATGAAGAAGTCTTGAAGGATCATCTCGACCTCATAGAAGAGACCCGAGATAAAGCTCGCGTTCGGCTGGCGGCTTATCAGCAGCGCATGGCCAGATACCACAACACTCGAGTGAAGCCCCGAAGCTTTGAAATCGGGAGCCTCGTGTTAAGGAATGCTCATGCATCTAAGCCAGCCGAAGCCGCAGGGAAGCTTGCCCCCAACTGGGAAGGGCCGTATCGGGTAAAAGAGGTAATCAGACGAGGGGCTTATCGGTTGGAAACCCTTTCGGGCCAACCTCTCCCTCACACCTGGAATGTGGAACGCCTTCGGCGTTACTTCATGTAAGTCACTTCTCCCGGAGTTTAGCCGGAAGGCATGAATAAAGAAGGTCTCTTTTTCAGAAAGGCGCGGTATATCTCTAAGTTCGTGTAAACCGTACCGGGAGTGGCTTCGGCCATGCAAACCGTATCGGGAGCGGCATGATTTTCTATTCTAAGCCCGCAGGTAACCTGATCCGAGAGTGGCTTCGGCCATATATACCGGATTGGAAAGCGGCACGGTATATCTCTAAGTCCGTGTAAACCGTACCGGGAGTGGCTTCGGCCATGCAAACCGTATCGGGAGCGGCATGATTTTCTATTCTAAGCCCGCAGGTAACCTGATCCGAGAGTGGCTTCGGCCATATATACCGGATCGGGAAGCGGCACGGTATATCTCTAAGTCCGTGTAAACCGTACCGGGAGTGGCTCCGGCCATGCAAACCGTATCGGGAGCGGCATGATTTTCTATTCTAAGCCCGCAGGTAACCTGATCCGAGAGTGGCTTCGGCCATATATACCGGATCGAGAAGCGGCACGGTGTATCTCTTAAGTCCGTGTAAACCGTACCGGGAGTGGCTTCGGCCATGAAAACCCAGTCGGGAGCGGCAGGATAACCCCTTAGATCGTACAAACCATATTGGTAAAGGCTCCGGCCACATAAACCATATCAGTGGCGATAGTTTTGAAACTTCAAATCCGAACCTACATCGGGTCCCGGCCGTGCGAGCTACAACTAAAACGACGACAAGGTCTCGGATTCATGAAGAACCAGATTCGGTCGTTCATTCACAGCACCAAGATAAAGCCAAAAATACTTCCTATATATATACAGCAAAGGAAGTACAAAACCGGCCGTCCATCTGGCCGCAGACCTACAAAAAAGAGAGAAGACAAAAACAAAAATCAGGACAGGCCCCCGTGTCAGCCCTCGGTATTCCCCCCATCCACATCAACTGGGCTTCGGCCAGGAGATGGAGAGGGAGAGTCAACAATCTGTACGGCTTCCGAAGGGGCGGCTTCGACGGGAGTCGCCTCAGCTGGAACGGCCTCTTCGCCTTCCGCCGAAGCTGAGGCCCTCTCGGCCGCAAGCCCCTTCCACCAGGACAGCAGCTCTTCGCCCTCCTCGTCCGTTGGCAGGGCGATACCGGACAGGTCCACGGTCGGACAGGCCTTCTGGGCGGCAGCCAGCCCAATGGTGAAGACCGAGGAGGCCGCTAGAAGCTGCGCCTGGATTATCTCCTCGGCGAAGTCTGGGCCAGCCTTATAATCGGCCACGGCCGAATCAACAGCCTCCTCGACCTTAGCTTCCAACTCCAGCTTCAGGGCCGACAGTTCCTCGGCGTGGCGACGGCTATCTGAGGCCCGCCGGGCGTCCTTGTCCTGGATCTCGGCCTTAAGGGCCTGATTTTCGGCCCGGACCGCCGCTAGCTCCCGCTCAACCTTCTCCTTCTCCCATTCGGCCTTCGCCTTGGCCTCGGAAGAAGCTTGAGTCGCCGCCGCCTGCTCCTCCAGCTGGGCCCGCATTCGGGCATTCGCGGCTAAGAGCCAGTTAACACTGGACTCAAAGTCGCGTCCCGCCGAGGGGCCCTTGCCCGAAGCCGACGATGCCGACGCCCTCTCGGCATCCTGGAGTTGGTTTCGGATGGTCGCATGACGATGAATCAGGACGCTACCCGTGACCGCGGCCTGCAGCCGAAAGCAAATAAGGGTCAGAAAACCCGAAACAAGCTAAAGGGAATGCTAGACTGGAGCACACAAGGAAGCTTTTTACCTGGACCGCCAATCGGGCGCTTATCAGCGCCAGTTCAGTGGCCGAATGGTCCTTCAGCTCCTCCAGGGCCGACGGGAGAGTTAGGCCGCAGAGCAGACACAGGCACGTCTGCGAGTCCTCCAGACTATCGTCCCTATAGATCCCCAGCTCGGGGACCCATAGCTCGCGTTCCCGTACGCGAGGCGCCTGCGACCCGGCGCCTTCCTGTTCCTCCGCCCCCGCCATCATGGCCGGGGGAGAATCGCCCCTCGGCGCTTCGGGGGACAACGGCATCGGGGCCCTTCGGGCCGCAGCCGATCTTTTAGCCGGGGCGGGTTCTGCTTCGCCAGGATCGTCTGCCCGGCTCCGCTTCGATAGACGACCGCCCCTTCGGGCAGCCGACTTGCTCTTCCGCTCCCTCTCGAGAGCGGCAGCAGCAGTACGGCCCTCAGAGGAAGCCGCTGTCATCGTGACCCCGGCCCGGGCGCTCGGGGCCACGGTACCTCATCTAGCCCCTCCTGCCGGCGGACGGGACGACTGGGGTAGGCCGCCCTGCTGGGCGATCCGGCTGAGGAGGCCCTTAATCCCAGACATTGCTGCAAATAGGAGAAGAAGTGTTAGATGTTAATAACACGCAAAGGGTGCAACTCAAGACCGACTTACCCTCGGTCGAAGCTTCAGCAACCTCTACGGCCGGAGGAGCTTCGGCCGGAGGTGCGACCTCGGCGTTCCCTTCTGTAACGACCCACCACCCTATAATCGGGGATCCAATTACTAAATGGGTACCGAATCATTAATTTGGAACCAAACCAGGATCTAAGTAAGTCTGGGAAATAAATAATCAACTAAGCTAAACATTCACATCGCATTGAATTGAAAAGAAAATGCAGAAATTAAAAGTTATTACAATGCGACTCGATACAACAAATAATTACATACTCCAACAGAAAAGAAATGATTATACATACAGGCCAGAAATAAAGATAACAACTACGTCGGGGCATACCCCGGAACAACAGCCGACGACGCTCAACACACAGCCGCACAACCCTCGCTAAGTCTGCCTGGAGTCCTCACCTGAAAGCCGCAGGGGTGAGTCTCAACGAAAAGACTCAGTAGGGATCCTTCGATCCCCACTGCCCACACACACACCCACAAGTGTAAAGTACAGCAGAGATATATTAACCATGAAAGGCAGTAATTGCTATGCCTAAATCTCAACACGAATCACATGCATTCGAAGTATAATTAACATGCATAATTCCATTTTATCAGGGAACCCGTAATTCAACGTATCCTTAAAACACGTCAACTACACAACGAAAGTGGGAAAAAACATCGACCCGCTGAGACCAAACAATAACCCCTCGGATAGCACGCTGGCCACCTCGGCGGTCACTCCTTCCCTTAGCAAACACCGACCCGCTGAGACCAAACAGTAACCCCTCGGATAGCACGCTGGCTACTCCGACCCAACTGGCTCAGGTGGTTACTCCTTTCTCCAGCACGAGTGACACTCCAAAGGTACCACTCCGACACCGGTACAAGCTAGCTAAACCCGGGGTTCACCAGGTGACCCTCTCCACTAGGCGTCACCCTGCCACTGCTCCCGTCAGCGCTGTGTCCCTCCGCACCGACACATGGTGTAGAACGCTACAACTGTCACTCTAGGTCCACTGAAACATAAAACACGGCACGGTGCGATCCGATCACGGAAGAAGTCCACGGTCGCACGACATACAACGCAGTGCCATCCGGTCACGAAGAGTACATCATCATCGAGTGTACTAGAAGTATGCATTTAACTAACTATTTAGCAGTGTAAACACATTTTACTGGCATGGATTAGTGTGGTTCTGTCTTGAATCGCGTCGCCCAAGGCCGACGCCATTCAAGCACCCTAAACTGGTTCATGAAATCCTGGCCTCAGAGTATGGCCTAAAAGGCGTCGACACCAGAGGTCGCCTTTTTAAAAGGCGTCAACATCATCAGACGTCATTCACACAGAAAAACCGGAGTTAGCAAAAAACCTTAATCAGGGGAATTCTGCCTCAAAAGACGTCATGGTGACCCGACGCTATTCCAAATCGCGTCGTACAGGCATGACGTCTTTCAGTGCCAGAATCCCCGAACTGACAGAGCCTTAGTGGAACGATTTCTGCCTAAAAGGCGTCATGATGGCCCGACGCCCTTCTGAAAGGCGTCGTCCATGCACGACGTCTTTTAGCGCCAGAAATCAGGTTCTGTCTCATGTCCGAAGGCTTCCTTTCCAACTCCCAAAACCCCAAAAACAGAGGAGAAAGAGGGCAAACCAAAGCATCATAAATCCACATTCATAGAAACTCCCATTCCCATCAAGGAAAAGCCCCTAACATGCTCATTCTACCCCAAAACCACAGATCCATAACATGCTTTAAACGGGGAAACATGGTTTAAAACACAACACTAGGGGAACCGTCACCCTACCGGTTACTTGAACTCCTCCAAGCTCCAAGCCGTCCACCCGTCTCACCCCACGCCGCCGCCGGTACCGCCGTGGTCGTCCTTACTCCACCGGGATGTCGGCCGCCGTCCGGAGAGTAAACGCCGCGGAGGAAGTGGAGGTGGTAGTGGTGGGAGCTAGGTGGGTAATGGAGTGGAGGGAAGGACGAAGTGGTGGGAGGAAAAGAGGGAGGAGAAGGGGTCGTCGCTGGAGTCGCCGGAAGGGAGGAGAGAAAGAGAGAAGGAAGAAAAATGAGGGAAAGAAGGAGGGCTCTGTTAGTTTAGGTGGCCTACAAGCCAATCTAACAATGTAAATCTCGTTCATTATTAATAAAATGGCATAATATTCATTATGTGTAAATCGCGTTAATTATCGTTTCATAATGAAGTCCGTGAATATGTGCTATGGTGATCAGATTATGATGAGATCATACTAATGAGACTGATCACTTAAACACACATATTCTTAATCGTTCCTAGTCGGAGGATATCCGAGAAGGACATCGGATATCCGGTTAGACTAGTACAGATTACTCCTGCTCATATGATGAGGGTGACTGGTCTCATAAGTCACTTGTGTGGAGACACTAAGGCGAATCTGTAGGTGCTCATTGGAGAATGAGTTCACTGAACTAATCCGACTGAATCGCTGGATGGTATTGTACCTCACTGTCAACCAGCTTGATTCTATTGTCGCAGTTGCGTGGATGGTCCTCGGACCTGAGACACCAAGGACACCTTGGCGGTGGACTTCTGTACTTTGACCTTGGTCTACGAATCTCTAGCCATGGGATTCTAATACGCCAAGGATTGGGTGCAGCGGAATACCGTCGAAGGGAATTGTGTGTCAATAAGGAATCATTCGCTCTCGGTACTTAGAGAGAGAATGCTCTAGGAAGGATGCGCGAAAGTCCCTGGCCAGGGCGGACGATAATATCGGGAAAGGAGTTTTCCGATATTCATCAGCGGCATCCAATCCAAGTGAGTCGACCGGTTAGGGTTTGACAGCTCGCCATACCCTGAGTTGACTCGAGAGCATTGTACGAATGAAGGATTATATCCACGCGGTAATTGTCGGCGGAAAGGTTCCAAGAGTGGGTTACTTAACCCCAAATACCTTCCGGGTTCACGCGGTGTTGCTTGGCACCCAACGTGATCGGAGGCCCGGTCGAATTCGATGTGCGACATCAATTCGATTGATTAATTAATTAATAAAGGGTTATTAATTAATTAATAAAGCCAGTGAGGAGTCACTGGGCTTGTTGGGCCATTAACTGGACTGGTACTTGGGCCTAGAGGGTCACACGCACATGATTCTCAAGGCGATGGATAAATAAGTAGGTTTTATATAAACCGGGGGTTTTTGTGAAAAACCGCGCAGTTAGTATAAAACATAGCGAACGGGCTGAGCAGGCCAAGCTGCTGCTAACCCTAGCCGCCCCTCCTCAGTTTCTGTCTTCCTCTAGAGTCCAGGCAGATCCAGATCTGCTCCGCCGCTTCTCCGAATCCCGTTCGACGGGAAATTGTCCGCGCGTTGCGGCGATCATTGCGGCGACTAGCGGAGGCTTCGCGGGCTGCGAAGAACGACGAACTCGAGGATATCTGTCGCGGGGAGGATAGCGTGGACTTCGCTAGAGGCCAGGCGCTTGCGCGGCTTGCGGTGTCGCACCGACGGAACCGAACGGCTGCGGATTCGAATCCGCACACGGTGAGAACAGATAATCCGATTATCTTGTATTTTAGTCTCCGAAACGGGAACGGATCGCTGTAAATAATTTTGTTTTTCCGCTGCGTAAGCGATCCGGAAAAACCGAGAAAACCCAACAGTGGTATCAGAGCCAGGTTCCACTGTTTCTCGTCCCGTTTCGGTCTCCGAATTAATGTTTTCTTGAGTTTATTCCATGCTGTAACTTCGAATAATTGTTGGATCCGTGTTCATGCGATGAACACAGGTAATCTAAATATTTTCTTTCAATTTTTCGAGATCATTTTGGGGTTTTTCGTGTTCTTCGTGAGACGAAGAACGGCGTGTTTACGGCGGCTTCAATCGGCTTCCCAAGCGTTGGGATGGCCGGCCGAGACTCCGGATCCGTAGAGGATAGTCACCTCTATACATCGGTCACCAAGACCGCCACCAGAGTGCCTTTGGAGGGCCATTAATTTAAGCCCTAAAACGGTTTTAAATCCCTGCGAAAAACCAGTTTTTGGGGAACTTTTGGGGCATGGCCGGCTCCTTTCGGGGCCTCTCCGGTGACCCTGCCGGCGCCGGAGATGCTGCCGGCGCCGGGGCCGTCGCCGGCCCGGCCGGACGTCGCCGGAGCACCGGCTGCCGCAGGGCGGCGCCGCCGAGAAGGGGGGGGAACCCCTAGGGTTTCCTACAACTCAAACGAAGCCGTCGGGTTCTGGGGATGGGGGAGCCGGCCTAGACCGGTTGGACCGGTTAGATCGGGTCTGGGGCCTGGTCGAACAAGGTTCGAGCCAGGCGGCCCCTGTGGGCGCCTGGTCCGAGCCCTGGCTCGGCCAGGGCCCGAGCCCCATGGCCCTTAGTTAGCCAGGATGGCTCTGGCCGAGCCAGGTTGGACCTGGCTCGGACCCTGGGCGAGCCTGGGCTCGAACCCAGGTTCGAACCAGATGCCAGCTGAACCAAAATGGTTGGGTCATTTTCTGATTTTCTTTCCTAACCCCTATTTAAACCCCATATTGCCCAATTGATTATTAATTGAAATTTAAATTTGAAATTCAAAAGATGTTTTGAAACTAATTTTTTTTTTTCAATTTTATTTAATCAGGGCATAATGATTATTGAATCATTAAGGATTAACTTTTAGTTGTTAGTTTATTAATGTTAATTAAAAGTTTAATTGTTAAACTAATAATTAATATTAATTAAACTAATTTAAGGGTTAAATTAGTTATTAATAATTATTAATCTAAAAGTTAGATTATTAATTATTATTTCAACTAATTGTTAATTAAAATCTATGTTAATTGTTAATTTAAGAGTTAAATTAATAATTAACTTAGATGACTAATTTAAGTGTTAAATTAGTAGTCTTTAATGATTAAATGTTAGTTATTAATTTAAGGGTTAAATTGATGATTAACATTAATCTTTTAATCTAATTGTTAGATTATAGTTATTAAATAATTAATCTAAAAGTTAGATTAGTAGTTAATTAATAATTAGAGTTAATTAATAGTTTAAGTGTTAAATTGTTAATTAACTTTGTTGAATTAATCTAAGAGTTAGATTAGTTCTTAATAGTCTAATTGTTAGACTATGAATGGGGTTTAATCTAAGTGTTAGATTATTAGAATTGTTCTAATTGATATGGAATAATCTGGAATTATTAATTCGGAGTGTGTGCGCATGTGATGTGTGTTTAATGCTTTTAAATTTAGATTTAATTGCATGATAAGTTAATAAAATGAGTTTTCGAAATTCAAATGCCAATTTTGATTGGATCCCAGCTTTTAGAAAGCCAAAACTTATTTATTTTGAAAAACTCATTTGTTTTAGCCATGTGATGCGCTGAATCATGTGTGGATGTTTAAAACACACCGTGGTCATGGATATGCACTTAATTTATTGTTCATGTGATGAATGGATTGTGTGGATCGTAGATGTATGTTTGATTATTAATTGTTAATAAATAGAGGTCTGCGCACCTCTCTCTCTCATACTCCGATGTATTTCTACCTCCGTCTCTCTCTTGTACTCGCCATAAGGCCTTCTTCAATTTACCTGTTAATTCTAGAATTAATGTAATATGATCAAGGCAACCGAGGAAGGAGCGAGGACGATCCACAGCTGCAACCAGGAAGGCGAAAAGATGGAGATCTCTTGCCTATGTGTTTGCAGGTTATCTAATATAATTGTTATGATTAGAATGTGTGTGCGTTTGACTGTTGGCTCCAGTCAAACCCACTGTGCTATCTATGACCACACTAATGACATGTATGTGATGCATTGTTTATCTTTTGATTATGAATCAAAACAGGTTATAGTATTTAGTAAATATATACGATATATCTATATACTATCACCTAGGAGAGACCAAGATAAAAGTTATCTAAATACCCTCAGATAAACTCTAAGCCGTAACGCGAGTAGTTGAAAACTTACCGCGTGGTCCACCATCGTTATAGTCATAGGATTCAAATCACTTTAGGCAGGTTTGTTGTGCTATCCACAATGCCTGCTTAATTGGGAGGAGAAACTGTGGCTATGGCATTAGATGCCTATAGATCGGGGTAGAGGAACCATGTAGCTTTGTTGTGCTATCCACAAGGGCTGCATGCAAATCTATGCTCGTTACGTAATGATGGTTAGCTTAGACCAGAATTAGTGGTTTGTTGTGCTATCCACAAGGCCATTAAATCTCTGGGGACCGAAGCTATGATCAGATATTGCAAGGAGTTGCAAGTCCCATGAGTTGGGTGCCTCTGATTGTATTACAGTTTGTTGTGCTATCCACAAGGCTGTAGTGCAAGTCATTGAGATTCTGATCCCCACTAGGAGACTATCGGCGTCTCCCGTTCTGTATAACTGAGGGTTATACAGTCCGTCGAAAATTAGTGGGAGTTAAACTTGAACAAAAGACCATGTCTTGTTTTAAACTTTAATAATTGAACATCTGCTAAAAAGATTTTACTTATCTCCTGTAAGAACTATGTCGTCGAATAACCCACTCCGTGGCATACTTGATGCCATTTTGACTTACCTGATCTACTCGGATTGGTTCAGAAACTTGAAGAATGTTTTCAGATCTGAACACATTGACTTTGTCCCTGGAGCTGATCCTCCTGCTGAATCGGCATTGGATGCCCCTGAAGCAGAGATAACAGCTTACGATAAAGGATCGAAGGACAAAGATAAAAGAGTAGTGAAGGGTGACTGATTATACTATAAGCAGTATGGTCACTGGAAGAGGAACTGCAAGGAGTTCCTTAATGATAAAGCTCATGGAAGAGTGAAGCTGTCTGAAGCTTCAGATATTTATATGATAGATATCAACTTGTCGGTTAGAGATTCCACATCTTGGGTATTAGATACCGGATGTGCTTCTCATATCTGCCATGATGTGCAGATGCTGACAAGTAAACGCAAACTGAGACAAGGTGAGGTGGAATTGAGGCTAGGAAACGGCGCAAAAGTTGCGGCGATTGCTGTTGGGACAGCAAACCTCAGGCTTCCATAGGGAGACACCTTACTATTGGAAGATTGTTATTATGTTCCTAGCATAATAAAGAACATCATATCAATATCTTGTTTGGACAAGATAGGATATAGGTTGACGATTGAGAATAGAAGTTGTTCGATTTATTATGGTAATAAATCAATAGCTTCGGCATCTTTAGTCAACGGTCTATATCTATTAGATGTTTCTCATTACAATCTTCATATTGATACTGCTCTTAAGAAGAGTAAGAATTGTGTGAACCAGGCCTACATGTGGCATTGTAGACTTGGGCACATTGGCGAAAGCAGGTTGCAAAAGTTGCACAAGCATGGCTATTTAACAGCATTCGATTATGAATTGTTTGCAACACGCGAATCCTGCCTTATGGGAAAGATGGCAAAATCTCCATTTAGTGGACATGGAGAACGTGCCAAGGACATTTTGGAACTAATACATTCAGATGTATGTGGTCCAATGTCTACCCAAGCCAAAGATGGCTTTTCTTACTTCATCACGTTCACTGATGACTTCTCAAGATTCGGCTATGTGTAGTTAATGAAGTACAAGTCGGAAGCATTTGAGAAGTTTAAGGAGTTCAAGAATGAGGTAGAGAAGCAGTTAGGAAAGAGTATTAAAGCTCTTCGATCAGATCGAGGAGGGAAATACTTGAGTACTAACTTCACACAATTCTTAAAGGATAATGGTATCCTTTCTCAGCTGACCCCTCCATATACACCACAGATGAATGGTGTATCAGAAAGGAAGAGCCGCACCTTGTTGGACATGGTGTGATCCATGATGAGCTTTTTGGGATTACCAGTGTCCCTCTGGGGGTATGCTCTAGAGTCAGCAGCATACCTACTGAACAAAGTACCCAGCAAGTCTGTGGCCTCTACTCCATATGAGATATGGAAAGGCAGGAAACCAGAATTTAAACATGTTAAAGTCTGGGGTTGTCCTGCTCATGTAAAGAGGCATGATCCAGACAAGCTGGAATCACGAACTGATAAATGTAGGTTTGTGGGATATCCAAAGGAAACCTTTGGATACTATTTTTACCATCCTGGTGAACAAAAGGTGTTTGTCGCCAGGAAAGCTGTCTTCCTGGAAGAGGAATACCTTCTCCAGGAGGACAGTGGGAGTAAAATAGTACTGGAAGAGGTTCCAGATCCCCATACAGCTGCATTATCATCAGATGAGATATCAGTTCCTGAATCTGTTCAGGTACACACAGATGAGCCTCGTAGATCTGGTAGAGTACCTAGACTACCCGAACGATATGTGGGACATATCGCTGAAGGTGAGTCTAAGGTACAATATAATGAGGATGATGATCCGAAAACCTACCAGGAGGCTATAGAAGGCCCAGAAGCCGGGAAATGGCGAGAAGCCATGAACTCAGAAATCCAGTCCATGTACACCAACCAAGTTTGGAACTTGGAGGACTTGCCCGAGGGTATTGTACCCATCGGTTGCAAGTAGATCTTTAAGAGAAAGATCGGTGCTGATGGACGGATCGACACTTATAAGGCAAGGTTGGTGGCAAAGGGATATCGTCAAAGGCAAGGAATTGACTATGATGAGACTTTCTCACCAGTTGCCATGATAAAGTCGATCAGAGTTCTGCTTGCCATTGCTGCACATTTTGATTACGAGATCTAGCAGATGGATGTGAAGATTGCCTTCCTCAATGGTAATCTTGAGGAAGAGGTGTATATGATACAACAAGAAGGTTTCACATCCAAAGAATCTCCAGATAAAGTGTGCAAGCTTCAAAGGTCCATTTATGGACTGAAGCAAGCTTTCCGGAGCTGGAATATAAGATTTGACGAGGCTGTCAAGTCTTATGACTTCATTAAGAATGAAGATGAGCCTTGTGTGTACAAGAAGACCAGTGAGAGTGCAGTCACTTTTCTAGTTCTTTACGTAGATGACATACTACTCATTGGTAATGATGTAGCTATGATGTCATCAGTAAAGGTCTGGCTGTCGAAAAACTTCTCCATGAAGGATTTGGGAGAAGCATCCTACGTATTGGGAATACGGATCTATAGAGATAGATCAAAGAGGATGCTTGGAATGACCCAATCCTTTTACATAGATACCATAGTCAAAAGGTTTGGCATGGAAAATTCCAAGAGATGTCTCATACCGATGAGACATGGAATTAATCTCTCAAAGGAGCATTCTCCTAAGACTCCTAATGAGAGGGCATTCATGGATAGAATACCCTATGCCTCTGCCATAGGATCTATCATGTATGCCATGCTATGTACACGGCCTGATGTTGCATTTGCTCTAAGTGTTACGAGCAGATTTCAGGCTGATCCAGGCGAAGAGCACTGGAAGGCAGTGAAATGCATCCTTAAGTACTTGAGAAGAACTAAGGATATATTTCTTGTCTATGGAGGAGGTGACTTGAAACTGCGAGGCTTTACTGACTCGAGTTTCCAGTCGGATCCAGATGATAGCAAGTCAACATCTGGATTCGTGTTTACTTTGAACGGTGGGGCAGTGTGCTGGAAGAGTTCCAAGCAAGTAACCACTGCAGATTCGACGAATGAAGCTGAGCACATTGCTGCAGCTGAAGTTTTCAAGGAAATAGTGTGGTTGAAGATGTTCATCACCGACCTTGACATAGTTCCCGGTATCCTTGATCATGTTCCGCTGTTGTGCGACAACAATGGGACTATTGCACAAGTGAAAGAGCCATGGTCTCATCAGAAATCAAAAGATGTTCTGAGGCGCTTTCATATTATCCAGAGGAGATTTAGTAGTGGAAAGAGTTCCACCCGTCGACCATGTAGCAGATCCACTGAAAAAGCCGTTGGCTCAAATTGTGTTTGAGCGTCACCTAGAGTCTATGGGCTTATTGTATAAAGGTGATTGGCTTTAGTCCAAGTGGGAGATTGTTAGTTTAGGTGGCCTACAAGCCAATCTAACAATGTAAATCTCGTTCATTATTAATAATATGGCATAATATTCATTATGTGTAAATCGCGTTAATTATCGTTTCATAATGAAGTCCGTGAATATATGCTATGGTGATCAGATTATGATGAGATCATACTAATGAGACTGATCACTTAAACACACATATTCTTAATCGTTCCTAGTCGGAGGATATCCGAGAAGGACATCGGATATCCGGTTAGACTAGTACAGATTACTCCTGCTCATATGATGAGGGTGACTGGTCTCATAAGTCACTTGTGTGGAGACACTAAGGCGAATCTGTAGGTGCTCATTGGAGAATGAGTTCACTGAACTAATCCGACTGAATCACTGGATGGTATTGTACCTCACTGTCAACCAGCTTGATTCTATTGTCGCAGTTGCGTGGATGGTCCTCGGACCTGAGACACCAAGGACACCTTGGCAGTGGACTTCTGTACCTTGACCTTGGTCTACGAATCTCTAGCCATGGGATTCTAATACGCCAAGGATTGGGTGCAGCGGAATACCCTCGAAGGGAATTGTGTGTCAATAAGGAATCATTCGGTCTCGGTACTTAGAGAGAGAATGCTCTAGGAAGGATGCGCGAAAGTCCCTGGCCAGGGCGGACGATAATATCGGGAAAGGAGTTTTCCGATATTCATCAGCGGCATCCAATCCAAGTGAGTCGACCGGTTAGGGTTTGACAGCTCGCCATACCCTGAGTTGACTCGAGAGCATTGTACGAATGAAGGATTATATCAACGCGGTAACTGTCGGCGGAAAGATTCCAAGAGTGGGTTACTTAACCCCAAATACCTTCCGGGTTCACGCGGTGTTGCTTGGCACCCAACGTGATCGGAGGCCCGGTCGAATTCGATGTGCGACATCAATTCGATTGATTAATTGATTAATAAAGGGTTATTAATTAATTAATAAAGCCAGTGAGGAGTCACTGGGCTTGTTGGGCCATTAACTGGACTGGTACTTGGGCCTAGAGGGTCACACGCACATGATTCTCAAGGCGATGGATAAATAAGTGGGTTTTATATAAACCGGGGGTTTTTGTGAAAAACCGCGCGGTTAATATAAAACATAGCGAACGGGCTGAGCAGGCCAAGCTGCTGCTAACCCTAGCCGCCCCTCCTCAGTTTCTGTCTTCCTCTGGAGTCCAGGCAGATCCAGATCTGCTCCGCCGCTTCTCCGAATCCCGTTCGACGGGAAATTGTTCGCGCATTGCGGCGATCATTACGGCGACTAGCGGAGGCTTCGCGGGCTGCGAAGAACGACGAACTCGAGGATATCCGTCGCGGGGAGGATTGCGTGGACTTCGCTAGAGGCCGGGCGCTTGCGCGGCTTACGGTGTCGCACCGACGGAACCGAACGGCTGCGGATTCGAATCCGCACACGGTGAGAACAGATAATCCGATTATCTTGTATTTTAGTCTCCGAAACGGGAAAGGATCGTTGTAAATAATTTTGTTTTTCCGCTGCGTAAGCGATCCGGAGAAACCGAGAAAACCCAACAGGCTCGCGGGGTTAACCAGAGACTGGCTAAAACGCGTCGAGATGTACGGACGCCTATCAGTTGACGTGACGGCTGCTCTGACAAAACTCTGCAACGCTCTGTCAGAGGTCTGAAACGCATCTTCCATACAAGACGCCGTTCAGACGACAAGACTGGCGCCGTACTCTGACAACCCAGAGTCGCAGTCTGAAAGGCGTCGTGCCTCACGGACGCCGTTCATACGACATGTCAGGGCCGTACTCTCGCGGCCCAAAGCCGGCCCACGTGGCACCCACGTGGCACAGGCTAAAACGCGTCTGCATTGCTGGACGCCGTTTAAACCGCGTCTCGCGGGCTCGACGCGAAACATCACAGAGTCTCAGCCCCACTAGAGCCTGAACTACAGGGTCCGACCCCGAAAACCGGATCCGAAAGCCTCAGTCCTTACACCTTCGGTCTCCCGCGAAGTCTCCCCAGAGGGAAGATAAGGGAAAACCTGCAGAGGATCCTTCGTAGGGTCCGGCCACGCCCCGACACCCACAAGTAACTCCGGCTTGCTGAAAAGCTCCGAGATATCATACGGAACCGAGGCTTCGATGAGGCCCACGATGTTGCGCTGGGCGAAATTGAGGGTGGGAGGATCAGAAAGGCCTGCGGCTAGCGGTGCCCACTCAGTAGGAAAGGGCCACACGCTCCTCTCGTTCTCCGGAAGGGAAACCAGGATGAAATTCCTCTTCCAATCATGAATAGACGAAGGCTTCCCGGAGAAGATACCTCGGCCGAGACGAGGGACAAAACTGTACCACTCGGATCTCCCCTGCCGCTGAATTTTGAAGAGGAAGCGGAAGATGTTGACCGAGGGGATGATCTTCATATGGGCAAACACAGCCAGGAAGGCATAGACTGTGCGCTAAGAATTGGGAAAGAATTGAGACGGAGCCAGCCCGTAAAAGCATAAAAGATTGATGACGAAGGTAGGGAGAGGAAGCCGAAAGCCCGCCCGGAAGCTTTCCTCATAAATGGAAAAACTACCCGGGCGGGAAGAATTGGCCCTGGTGTTTGAACCAGGCCGATAGGGGGTCATCCAGGAAGGGAGTTGGTAGTAGGAAGCAAGGTAGCTGACCCCGTCGTCCGTGAGGGCACAGACTGCTTCCGAAGCAGTCTCGGGACGACGACGTCCCGAGGAGGAAGCCTGGCCTAGGGTGTGAACCTCCTCGGACCCTTCGGCACCAGAGGCTTCGGCCTCGTCTACCATAACA
Source organism: Zantedeschia hybrid cultivar (assembly GCA_030544215.1). NCBI lineage: Eukaryota > Viridiplantae > Streptophyta > Magnoliopsida > Alismatales > Araceae > Zantedeschia > Zantedeschia hybrid cultivar. The sequence goes on along the minus strand of JARZZO010000014.1, from coordinate 17,683,353 downwards.
GAAGCAAGAGAGTCTAGAGAAAGAGGAGATGACAAAGAAGACTTAGGGGACTGGGACGGAGTATATTCCTCGTCTGAGGGAGTAATCTCGCTCGAAGAAGAGCTGCGGGGCATGAGGTCGCGGTAATGAAGGAAGAAGATTGAGGCTTACCCTCAAAGAAAGAAGATCTCCTCGATTGAATACCGCCTCCTAAACCAAAGAGACTTTCCCGGCAACAGCTCCGAGCTCCCTACAACATGCAGCAACACGCTCGGAGGCACCTTCGAATGGCTTGTATGTCGCCGGAGAAGGAAGAAAGCTCGGGCGATCGCAGAGAGGCGCAGGCGCAGGAAGCAGGAAGAAGAACAGTGCCCTGCGAAGGGTCCCTATTTATAGGCTAAGTTCGAAACCCTTCCCGCCGAAGCCAACGGCCGGGATCTTCTCCTTCGTCTCACCACTTCTCTCAGATGCGCGCCACGTGTACCGTCCTTCGGTAATGATGACGGACAGACTCCGGGAATTGAAGCAGATTGATCAGCGGCTGAAAGTGGTCCGACCCTTCGGCTAATCGCTCGGATGCCCGCCACGTGTCCCGATCCGCGTGACGAGGAAGGACCAAGAGCTAACTTAACCGTCGGAGGGGGTTCCTCAGGGCCGAAGCCCGGGACTCCTGCTGACCGGTTTCTTCTTCTTTCCCTCCTGCAGGGGCTCGGTTCGAATCATCGCCGACCTCCCCGAGTCGGTCTCGGCCGCCGACCTCGGACTCCTCCCTCCGGTCTCGACGCCCTTCGCCGGCTGCTCCTCGCCCAAAGGTGACTTGGTTCCGCACCGCCTGCCCGTCAGCCGGACGGACCTCGGCCACGCCTTCCCGAGACAAGCTGACATCCGACCGAGCGACCCTCGACCTCGGATCCTCCGCATCTCTGCCTCCGTCGCCTTCCGGATCCCCGTCGGGCCTCTCCACCGATCCGGCCCAGCTCCGGATCCCCGAAACTTCGGATTCCAGCTTCGGAATCCGGTCGTGATAGCTTCAGCTACATCACGTTCCGTTGGGCCTCTCCACCGATTCGACCCAGCTCCGGATCCCCGAAACTTTGGATTCCAGCTTCGGAATCCGGTCGTGATAGCTTCGGCTACATCACGTTCCGTCGGGCCTCTCCACCGATCCGACCCAGCTCCGGATCCCCGAAACTTCGGATTCCAGCTTCGGAATCCGGTCGTGATAGCTTCGGCTACATCAATAGAGCATCCAATCTCACTCATTTCTTCAAACTATAGAGAGAATAAAGACACCCCATTTTGCAAACTTTAGAAAACGAAGAGGAAGAGCGACCTTAACTCAAGTCATAAAGTCAAAGTTATAATACATCTAAATGCTATTGAATAATGAGATAGTCGATGAAAGTTAGAGACACAATCTTCTTCTTCTTTTTCTTTTTTTTTCTTAATTATCTTTTTTTAATGCCTTTACAAATAGATCTTATCACTAGTTGGTAAGATTTACTTTGTTAGTAAGTTGGTGCCCCTCCTACAGAAAGGATCTTATCACAAGTTAGTAAGATTCGTTTTAGTAGTAAGTTGATGCATTTACAAAAAGGATCCCATCACTAATTGATAATATTCATTTTATTAAAGAGTTAGGTAAATTGGCAGAGATCAATCAAAGTGTGCAGATGCCTAATCCTTTACACACTTAACCAAGTACAAACTCATAATCTTTGTTAAGACCTAATCTTAGAGTCAAATTTTTTATTACGTTGTTCCAAATCTTTTAGATTCCAAAACTTCTTATTCGGGTGGCGACTCTCAAAATTATTTTTAGTGACCTAAACTTTCGAGTTACTATATTTTAATTCTATTTTTTGTGATAACAATTTATGTTAAATTTATATTTTTTATGATCATAGTGGTAAGAGATTATTTGTGAAATGTAAGAAATTATGAATACGCGCATATATATATATATATATATGTATTTTTCATTACGAATTTATAAAATATTCCGTATAATGCTCCGTACATATGTCGTCCCGTATTTTTAAAATAGGCGAATCTTTGACCGAATTTTTTATCGTCTTATTCAAATTTTAACTCAAATTATACTCGAATGTTTCTTTACTGTATTATACCCGTCACGTATTTAACTAACTGTGGTCTCAATATAATAAAAAAGATCTCAACCGTCTGATGGGAGTCAATCGAAGCAGCCAGGAGCCTGCTTGACGGATTGGTCAGTGATAAAATAATCCTGACCGCACGATGGTTTGTTCCCTCTCAAGAACAGTCATATTTTATTTCGAAGCTGCATCTTCATCTTTTTGAGTTGTCTTATTAGAAATCGAATTATGCGAACATGTAGAATATAATGACATGAATCATAATTGTTTTTTAAAACTTTTTTGATACTGCACCTCCATGCGATGGAACGACTTGATATGTAATATGGGAATCAATAGAAGCAGTCAGGGGCCTGCCTGACGGATTGGTCAATGATGAAATAATCTTATCCGCACGATTCGCTCTAAAAAATAGTCAGATTTTTTTTGAAGTTGTATCTTCATTTATTTGAGTTGTCTTATTAGAAATCGGATTATGCGAAGGTGTAGAATATAATGATATGGATCATAATTTTTTTTTAAAATTTTTTTGATATTGCACTTCCATGCGATGGAACAACATGATCCGTAATATTTGCTTTAATGCCACCCTTAATTGCAATGAGAATATTACAATGGACAATAAAACTTTTTATAATTTTTTTTTAAAGTCCGCGTCAACATAAGATTAGACGATTTTTTTTAAAATAAAAAATTGATCTTAAAAATATCTACAATGGACTAAGCCCAATAATAATTTTTAATTTTTCAGAGTTTTTTTTAGATTGTCTGATCGTACATTTTATTGTACAGACAAGTAAGACATGTTGAGACAAATAAAAAAAATTTAAAAGAAATATTTTTTTGTCTACCTACTGCAGTGTCCCCATTATAATTGGGAGCCAGGGAGAAGGGACATTGTAGCATAATCTGACTAAACCCAGTGAAATCGGCTTATCTTATGCCTAAATATTTTATATTAAAGTTGAAAAATATTTTTTTCCCTTTCTAACACTATCACTTTTCATAAAAAGAGAGAGCACGAAATAAAATAACACATTTAACTCTAATTAGAACTAATTCCAGTTTGAAGGTAGGATAGAATGAGTTATTCGGATCATTCCTTTTTATTTACTTTGATTAGGTAGATTCTTTAATTCAAGTAAGAACTATTTATTCTAAAATAAGAGAGAACAAGCAGTGTGAAAAAAGATTTAAATTATTTATTCCAACCAGAATAAATGTTAATGGCACCTCTTTTCTTGTATTTCATTTTTTATTTATTTTACTTATTAGAATAGAATTGCGAAACTAAAATACAACTTTTTCTAATATAAGCAATCTCAGATTGCGTACACCGAATAAGCAAGGCCAATAGATCCATTGATATATCAGGCTGACAAGATAAAACTGGCTAGTAATTTCGAGCCATTCTCATCATGTTCTTATTTAAAAAACTAAAAGTGAATTACACTCTGTTAAAATATATACATGAAATACTAATTCACTTTTATTTTTTATGAACATAAACATTTCCAGGTGCAGGCAGGAGAGAAGTCCACATAATATCGTCCCTAATTTCAGGAAGTGTTTCCGGATATTTAATGTTGATGTCATTGTTACCGTGCAAGTGCTAGACCTATCCGAATCCCGTCCTCCTGGCTGCGACAATTGCACTGGTAAAGATGTAAACGAGCCGGTTTTATCCTATTCAAAATTGATTTCAATTAATTTTAATCTAATTTGAATTCGAGTCAAGTATTTATGATAATTATTCAAATTTAACTTGTTTAGACATGAAACGAACTGAAGCCAAGTATCAAGTAACTCATGACTCTAATTAGGGCTGACCCATTTGGACCCGTCAATTATGGGTCTGGGTATACCCGTTTACCTATTAAGCCTTCTATTGTCATAGGCTGCAAAAATTTGTGAGCCGATTTCTTAAAATTTAGACTTAAAATCAATCCCAATTATCTGGCACATAGAGATTTAAGATGAATAAAGTCTATATCAGACTCATTTATCTTTTAACATCAAATAAATAAGTAGGCCCAAGACCCAACCCATGTACCCATTTACCCGTGACAATTATTGGTCTGAACTGGGTCGGGGGTTCATCCATTTTGGGCATGGGTCTACCCAGACCCAGACCATTGACAGCCTTAACTCTAACGATCTCGTCATAGAAATTTTTAAATTTAATTTTATGAATTCAAGCTAAATCATGGATGAATACCAAATTGCTTGCACCCCTAATTATTTGATAGAAAACATTACAAGACATTAAATATCTTATTAGTTATTTGATAGAAAATAATATAAAACATTAAATATCTTTTCAAATTTATTCCATTCAAAAGAGATCTTTACAATGATTTAAACGAGTTCTTAATAAATATTAAAACGAATGCTTAAACGAATTTGTAAAGAACATAATTCAGTCAACTTACCTGAGTTCAAAACTTGGCTCGTCTGAGTTTTTTTTTTTTTCAAATTTGTTTATTTAACTTTTCAAATAAGCCTAGTTGAACTACTATCGAACAATCTTACGAACTATTGATCAAGTGTATTGGTTTATTTACAACAGCAACTGCAAAGTGCCAAGTAAAGAAGGGATGCATCAAAGTGTTGACCCTAGACCGGATATTTTGGAGAGGTAATACTTGCAAATTCGAGTCAGTACAGTAAATTGAGTCATCTTATAATGTAAAATGTCATTAATCTACCTAGATATGAATCATATGGATTAAATAATTTTTTTCATAAGTAGACTAGACAAATATTAAATGTAGATGCAAAATTTTAAACATGACAAATAAATGTACATATGACAAAATACCTCATGAGTGTCACACTTGGAAAATATTTGTCAATCTCTATGCATGTGTACAAATTTTTTTATGAAACAAATACTTCATAGGCAGCATGACGCATAGCATGCGTCACGCCTAAAAGTAGTTATCATTCCTACACATGCGTGTACAAATCTATAAGTGTAACAAATATGTTTTAGATGTAATAAATGTTCTGCGAACTTGACAAATAGCACTTGTTACGTATGCATACATTTGTCATACTTAGAATCCTGCATCCGCATTAAGTACTTGTTTGATTCACTTGTGAAACAAACTGCTCCGTCCATGTGACCTATGCATAGGTAGACCAATAACTTCATACATTGTAAGATGACTCAACCCACTACACATTCCTGATGCTCAAGTATTACTCATTTTGGACAAAAAGGCACCATTTCTACAATAGTTCCACATGCTTCGTCGTAACTGCCATTTTCAATGCCCTAAACTTCCTTTTTTATTTTTTATTTATTTTTGGCCAGGACATATTATTAGTCAATATAAATAACATGCAGCTCACAAACATTCAGACATCAAACACCATTCCCCACCATCTTTTTGGTTTACCGAAGAAAGCACAAACGATAAAGGGAGCTGGATAGAAATTTTAGATTAATACTAGCTAAAATTTAGCCTACAACAAAATTTCATTATCACGGAAATACTCGTCCAACCAGATAGTTAAAGAAATCAACTAGGCTCCATTCAACTTAACCAATGACAATGCACCTTCGATAGTAGGATAGCCATCCAAACAAACCAGACTGGAAGCTCCTCCTTACGTGTTTGTGGCCCTTGTGTAAATCTGCTGTGATGAGTGTGCGGACACCATCCTGATTGCCCCCCTTGCCATCAAATCCTTGATAGCTTTTCGTGCCAGGGAACCACTAACCTGCAATGTATCGGGGAAAATGCTGTTTAAAAGACTAAACAAATAATAATTAACAGATGTTTAATCAAGAAAGTAGAATCTTTCAACGTAAGTATCTAGAGTGACAAGATGCTTTCCAAACTATAAGCTCTCAAAATAGTGATCGAGAACAGAAATCTAGATTTCTTTTGAAAGACAAAGGCAACAGTGGCTCTCACAAGAAGTTAACAGCTCCAGTAGCACGGGAATATCGAAGTAACAAAAATGGAAGAACGGACGATACAAACAAAAATGGTTACTAAACAGTTCTTGGAGACTCTGGATATCTACCCACTCTGCTACAAGCTTGTGATGCAATAAGCTGGAAGACTATAGTTGTCCGTCACATTCACTGGTACCAGAATGGGACAACAATACACCAGCGATAATCTTTCTCAACAAGACTACTGTCGTTACATTGAGGGATTGCTCATCACAGGGACCATAACGACTAAGACACCTCTTAACAACAATATTGATTAATTATAACAATCCTTCCCATTCACCTCTTAAAACAGACATAAAAAATATGGCATAGAACCACCCGCACTGATGCCTAAAGGCAACTGCAGTCACCCCATCCCTAAAAAAACAGCAATTTTATGAGATAAAAAAGGGGCAGCAAATCCCCTCAAGGCCCCAACAAACGCACGTGCAAAGTAAACATCTGACCTCCATGAAGACTCATTGGGTACAATTGCTCTTAAGGTGCAAACATTGAATGTTCAGAAGATCGTTTCACAATGAAAGAAAAAACATTGACACACCAATGGTGCCATGTCCATGAAACCATTGAGGTGCTAAGTAGGGATGTTCCTACGCCAGACTGGTGCTAAAGCTCACCAACACCCCCACCCGGCCACCCCCCCCCCCTCAAAAAAAAAAAAAAAAAAAAATCAAATCAAAACAAAACACACGCACAAAACAAAAAAAAAAAAAGAGCGCGCCTATTTTCTACGCTTTTTGTGGGACTGATCTGGGCTGGGCTAAGGGCCTCAAGAAGTAAATTAGTAAAGCACCAGACCTTGAAAACAAACTGTCTAAAAAAAGCCAGGTCGGCCAAAAAAACGGTGGTGCTAATCACAGGCTTCATAAAAAAAAAAAGCTCTTAAAAGATACATTCATATGGTTAAGGACGTGTTAATGGGACTTCTATTGGCATAAGAACAAATGCCGGAGGGACTTCTGAGTTTCCTATTAATGTAGGGTCATACGAATGATCATTATTTAGTCCATACCTCTTTCTTCAATTGTAGATTAAATGACATAATATTTACATAATACCGTGGTGTATGTTTATTTTAGGATGACCTAAAAATAATGAATATGCATTGTGACGCAGATTGGAAGCTCCTAAGATCAGAGGAATCAACTTTCAGGAAGACTGACAAGATAAAGAAGAGAAGAGGCTTCGCTTCTGGTCAACCAATGTCAGCTTGTTTTTGGCAAGTTCTGAAAATGCACTAGTCTTCTGTCCAAGGGTTGCCTGGTTCTTTAATAAAGGGGTGCAATCATCTAACAGCTGATTGGAAACTTTGACCAAATCTTTTGGGTTCTGGTGTTCCTAGCCAAAGCAAGTACAGATGGATGAATTGATGAAGGTGATGATAACGTCATAATTCTGAATGTTGGGCACAACCATACATTACAAAAATATTTTATGCATTAGACAACATGAAAACATACAATATCATTCTACGAGCGATACTCTATCAGCTGAGTTTAGCCAATTGAATAGATAGGATAAGATAGGCCCCATGCATATCTATTGTTTTCCATCTCAGTGACAAGCACATATCACGCTTTGTGATGAAAACAGACTCCAAAACATCAAATTGGGCAAAATTACACAGCAAACTGCAGATTAGTAAGAAAACCCCCAACATCCATATTCTTAAACTGTTTTTGACAAAACGATAATTATGTAAATCACTACTACATATTTTAATGTAGAAATTAGAAAATGGAACTTAATGTAGAAGTGATATAGCCAAACCAGGTAAGACAAAAAAGAATCAGCAACAAAATCCATCAGAATAAATTCCCCAAGATATTAACTATTATAAAAAACAAAAAAGACATTCAAATATTTAAGACTGTTGCTGACAACTGATCATCTTATCATCGACGACACGACAAAACAACAGAGCAAGTTCCATTGCTCACCTTTTGTACGTTCCTCTCCTAGTTAACCATCAAAAGAACAGAACAACTGAACCACATGTAAAGGAAATATTACTGAAACAAATACATAAGGTTATATTAAAGTATTAAAGACATTGTCCAATGTTGCATCCACGTATTAAAGATTAAAAAAAGAACAATGTAAAATGCGAAAATTACTAATCGACCCGCTACGAAGTGCACTGGCAGGGCACAAAAGTGCAATAGGGGCTTTGCCAATAAAGGAGCCCTGTGACTTAATACTGCAAGTAGAAATAGACTAAAAGGTATATATTTCAACCTTACTGGTAATGCACTTATACGAACACATACTAGCTGATACATTTTCCACGAGTCCAGATCAATCTTTAATTACTCAACAAATATAAAATTCTCTAATTATGAAGCGAACACAGTCGTATAAGCTGTGATTATCCCTGATCTTCTCCTAGAAACTTCCTCTAAATAGCCAATTTTGGTATTTTTAGTCAAACTCCTACCAGAAGGACAAAAAATGTTCTGTTATGATCCTTCAAATCCTAGAAAAAAACAGCATCGATATTCTATTATGCTCTCAATGAGATTACATGAAGAACCATAGAAGTAAGCCTAATCCTGAAGAAATTGACCCAACAATAACAGCATCGGCAAAAGTCTAACGAGCTCAAGAAGGAAAGAACAAGGGAGCATCTAGTTTCAGATGTTGTACCCTCAATCTCTCGGAGAGCACCGACGGCGTGATCTGCTTGTACTTGGGAACCTCCGTGAGCATCTTGTCGTAGCTCGCTTGGTCAAAGAGCACAGCGTTGTTCACCTTCTCCTTCTGCTTCCCCTTGCTCCACTTCTGCGCTTACGAAACAACCAAACAGCTAAGGACCATATCTACCCTCGCCCAGATCCTAGCAAAACAACCAAAACCCCTAAAAGCCGACACAAATTCGCACCTTCTTCTTCTGCTTTCCACCTCCGCCGGACTTGGCGGGCTTCGACGACGGGGGAGGTGCCTTCTCCTTCTTCGGCGCCTGCGAGGACCAAGCATAACCGCCATCAAACAACAAAAACCACCTCAATGAGGCATCAAAGATCTACAGGATCGGGGGATGGGCGTACCATGCGAGCAGCTGCTAGGGTTCTTCAGCCTCCTTCGAATACGCTTCGTTCGGAGAGGATTAAATATGCGCGGCGCACTAGGGTTTCACAGGGGCTCCGCATCCGATTCAACGGATCCGGATAATATTCTACACCGATCCGTGTCCGCATCCGATTAATCGGATATTTATCCGATTAACACATCCGGCGGACATATCCTAATATCGGTTTAATTATCTGATTAACATTCGAAGAGAAAACGGAAAATAGATATCTGCTCTTATTATTATCCAATCGAGTATGTATTTTGATAAAACTTTTTAATTTTAATGATGTTTATATATTTAAATAAACGGTAATTCAATATTTAAAATATGCTTAAGACATGTTAAGCGATAGTAATAAAATTTATTGTGATTTTTTTATTTTTAGTAGTTTTAATAATTTAGATAAATTATTTAAGTCATTTGTTATTATCTAAAGTATATTTAATAAAACATTCAAGTTATTTAAAATTTATTTACATATTTATAACTTGAATATTTATTAATTTAAATCTATGATATTCATGGACTATACAAAGAATAAAATTAACAAGTCATTAAGTTACGAGACAAAGTTGAAATATTTAAGTATTCGAATTATTATCCGAATTCGGATATTATTCGACGGAGTCGAATTTAGATAAAAAAAATTATTATCCGTCAGATAATATCTGAAGTCTGATAATTCAAATAATACCAAACGGAGCGAAGTTGAATACTGTGATATCCGCTCTGTATTCGTTCCATTGACAATCCTAATTAGTAGTAGGACTATTGTGCAAGGGCATTTCCACCTTCTGATCTAAAAGTTTTGAGTGCTAGCCTCCTTCCCAATTGAGTGAAGGCTGTAGCACAGAGACGTCCTCCTTCCTAATCTCCCTCCCAATCTGAGTAGAAGTTGCAACAAGGTCTACTTCTCAAACTCCTCCTTTCTGATCTACCATGGACTGCATTGTAACGTATCGGCCCTTCATCTCCTTAACCCTCCTCCTTCATAATCAGGAACACGGCACAGCTGCACAAGTCACAGTTGAGGTAGCAGGGCCTTCGCAATCTCCCTTGTTCCCTCCATTTTTTGCTTCAAATGGACATGCGAGATAACAGCAGTGCAGCACGGTATTTTTCACATGCATGCATTGTCTCGGCTTTAATTTCTTCTTATAATTTTTAAATAACTAGTTTGTGATTGTATTTTTTTTGAAGTGTTAAGTTGTGCATATCTAATTTTGTATGTATATCCATGGGTGTGATTTTGAATCACAAAGCTGCTTTCAGAGTATACGTTATGGTGTGTATATAATGGGTTCTATTTGAGATCCATATTTGACCATGTAAAAATTTAGAGATTGCGTGTGTTTTTTTGAATCGCAAAATTACATATTTGATTTTACATTATAATGTTGTTTATACTTTTGAATGATTGAAGAATAGGAGAAGAATAAAGAAGAATAAAGAGAGAATAAACTTAATTTAACTTTGACAAGCGGAATGGCTTATATCAGTGCAGAATAGTCTATTCGGAGAATAAGGAGAATAAACAATTCGACCTTAGACTCAAGAATTGTTTATCTTTCTTATTCCGTCAGTGGGTCCCACAGAATTATCAAAGTTAAGCACCCCTTATTTTAGTATATGCTATTCCGAATAAGTAATTCTAGATTAACCTATTCTGCAATCAAATTGAGACTAAAAGTATACGGGTTTTATGTTTGTTTTTTGAATCACTAAAACTTTTAGATAGTATTGTTCATATTTTTTGGATTATTTATGTAGACATCTTATTTTGTATGGATATAAATTGAAGACTTAATAGAAATTCATTTAGAAAGAGTCTAATATTGAAAATCTATATAGGCATACCTAACACTTGCAAGTCTATATGAATAGTCCAAATGCAAAAAATTCAACATATCAAAGTAAACTATTCCATCCACTATAGTTCAATAGTCCAATGGTCTCCATGACTCAATTGTAGTTAATGGTTTAATGGTTTTATAGTTCGACCGTAATCCAATAGTAGTCCAATGATCCATCTATAATTCCATCAAGTCATAACAAAATGAAACATGTACTATGTTGGATTTTTCATTCACTTCTTTTAAAGAACTAATGAAATATCACATCTTCTTCCATCCAAGTCAAAAGTTAAACATACCTATATGTCTTTCTCTTTGGACTGTTTCTTTATTTTTTTTAAAAAACTAATGAAATATTACATCATCTTCCATCTATGTCAAAAGTTAGACGTGCCTATATATCATTCTCTTTAGACTTCTCCTTCTCTTTTTTTAACAAACTAATGAAATATCACATATTTTCTAATCCAAGTCAAAAGTTTAATATGCCCACATGTCCTTTCTTTTGAATTCATCTTTCACTCATTTTAAAAACTAATGATGTGTTTCATTTAAATTACATCAACTATTCTCATCCATTGATCTTCTTTGATTCAAATTTGTATTGTCACATCATCAAGATTACTATGTTTATCTATCTATAAATAGAGCATCACATCTTACTCATTTATTCAAGCTAGAGAGAGAATAAAAACACCCCTTTTTACAAACTTTAGAAAGCGAAGAGGAAGAGAGACATTAGCTCAAATCATAGAGTCCAAATTATAACCCATCTAAATGTTATTGAAGTATGAGATAGTCGATAGAAGTTAGCGAAACAATATTCTTCCTCTCTTTTTTTTTGTCTTGATTTTTTTTAAATTATTTTACAAATGTATCTTATCACGCGTTGGTAAGATTCACCTTATTAGCAAGTTGGTGCCCCTCCTATAAAAAGAATCTTATCACAAGTTAATAAGATTCGTTTTGTTAGTAAGTTGATATATTTATAAAAAAAAATCTCATCACTAATTGATAATGTTCGTTTTGTTACAAAATTAGTTTGACTAGTAGAACTCAATCTTGAAAGTGTGTGGGTGCCTAATCCTTTCCATACTTAACCGAAATACAAATTTATAACTTCTGTTAAAATCTAACTTTAAAATCAAATTTGTTATTATTTTTTTTCAAATATTTTAAGTTCTAGAACCTCTTATTCGGGTAGTGAATCTTAAAATTATTTTTAATAATCTAAACTTTTGAGTTGCTACACTTTAGTTTTATTTTTTGTGAAATCCATTTTATGTTAGATTTATATTTTTTATGATCATAGTGGTGAAAGATTATTTGTGGAATATAAGAAATTATGAATACGCACCATGCGAGCAATTGCTAGAGTTCTTCCGCTTTCCTCGAATCAAGCAGCTACAACAATCTGGCGGACGGAAGGGCAAGAAGAGAGAAGAAGAACGTTACGTTGCGGGTTCTGAGAGGATGAAAAATGAGCGGTGGGCATTAGGGTTTCACAGCGGCTACCCTGAGGGGACATTGGTGTCAAGCGAATCATAACGATCTCAGCCGTCTGAGGTGGGTCCACGAAAGCAGCCGTTGGCCCGATGAATTGATTAGTTAATTCAATAACCCTGACCTTGTGATTGTTTGGTTGCTTGTTTTGGGTTTCCAGGCGGATCCAAACAGTTGGGGCCTGTAGCCAGAATTCGCTTTCGGTCCAACAAAGTGTTGCAAACTTGTAGTTTTAGCGGCCCAACGAGTCTCTTACCCCACGTTGAATTCGCGTTCGATCCAACAAAATGTTGCAAACTTGCAGTTCCAATGGCCCAATGAGTCTTTTACCCCACGCTCGTCTGAGGTGGGTCCACGAAAGCAGCCGTTGGCCTGATGAATTGATTAGTTAATTCAATAACCCTGACCTTGTGATCGTTCGGTCACTTGTTTTGAGGTTTCTAGGCGGATCCAAATAATCGGGGCCTGCAGCCAAAATTCGCTTTCAGTCCAACAAAGTGTTGCAGACTTGTAGTTTCAGCGGCCCAACGAGTCTCTTACCCCACGCTGAATTCGCGTTCAATCCAACAAAATGTTGCAAACTTGCAGTTCTAGTGGCCCAATGAGTCTCTTACCCCACGCTTCAGCGCCCCGGCTATTTGGATCTGCCTGGAAACCCCAAAATGAGCGACCGAACGATCACACGGTCATGATTATTTAATTAACTAATCAATTCGTCAGGCCAACGGCTGCTTTTGTGGACCCACCTAAGACGACTGAGATCGTTGTGATTCGCTTGACACCAATGTCCCCTCAGGATAGCCGCTGTGAAACCCTAATGCCCACCGCTCATATTTCATCCTTTCAGAACCTACAGTGTAGCGTTCTTCCTCTCTCTTCCTACCCTTCCGGCTGCCAAATTGCTGTAGTTGCTTGATTCGAGGAAAGCTGAAGAATTCTAGCAGCTTTTCTCGTACAGGAGTATACAGTAAAAAATATTTGCTGTGCAACTGTATTTTATGACGGTGCAGATATATTAAATTTTTTTAATTTTTTAAAGTCAGATCGTACATGTCTCATATATTCATATAAAGTAATTTTGATCTTAAAAATTGTAAAAGTTATACATTATGATTAAGCTCTTAAAGATATTTTTACTGTTCATTAGGGTTTAATGTTTTCCTTTTCAGATTTTTGAACTGTGGGATAAAAGATCAAGTTATAAGACATAAAAAAAACTTTAGCTGATTTTAAAAAGATAAAAAAAAGTTTAGTTGCATTGGAGGCACTAGGCGGACTAGCAAGTATTACCTTAAAGGATCTAGATGGTTAAAAATTTAAAAATAATGTTTTTATCATTCGATCTTTAATCGGACGGTATAGATGATTGTTTATGATTACTCCCATCTCTTTAGATTTTTTTTATAAAAAATAAATTAAAAATAAAATACACTTGTTGCAGCAACGGTTCGAACAATTAAATTCATCTTTAATTTATGTGAATATAAGCACATCAAGGCGCACGCCTCTCATTTAGGCACTCAAGTAGGGGACATTTAACGTTCACATCATCATCACCGTCCAAACGCTAGACCTCGTCCGAATTGCATTGTTCCCAGGTCACACCGACTCACCTGGTAGTATGGGTGTTCACTATTAGGTTTAAACCGAAAAACTAAATCGAATTGACCAATTCGGTTCGATTTGGTTCTGTTTGAATGTCTGAAAATTTCGATTTGATTTAAAATCAAACCGAATTAAAAAATTTGATTTGGTTTAATTTCTCTTGTTCGTAAACTAAATTAACCCGAATAAATCGAATTACGTTAAAAGGGTGTAATATAAGTATTAAATTTTTAGATTAAGTGTTAATTTATGTAAATTATAAGATATAAAATTTTAAATTATTTTTAGATAATATTTTTTAGATCATAATCTTGTACAAAAAAATGTTAAATCCTTAATAAAATAAAATATTTAACTATAATAGTCTATTTCGAGATTTAAACTTTCAAATGATTTTTAAATAATATTTTAATAACTATTTTAAAAAATAATAATATTAAAGTAAATCATTTAATCATAGTGACCCATTATAAAGTTCAAACCGCAAATCAAATCAATTTCAAACTATTACGATTTATTTTGGTTCGATTTAACTCTTTACTTCGATTTAGTTTAGTTTTTAAAATTTTGCCGTCAAACCAAATGAAACTAAACCATGAACACCTCTAGGTGGTAGGCCGGCGCCATATATTAGCGTCAGCAGCCAAGTGCCAAGAAGGGAAGGGCTGCGTCGAAGTTTTGGTCCTGGACGGGGGTAGTTTGGAGAGTACAACAAAACGGCCTTGGCCTTCTTCTCTCCCTCACTCGGCTTCACGTTTCATTTCTCGCTTCTCTTCTTCTCTCCCACCACTCCTCTCCTCCTCTTCTCTTCCATTTCTTACCTTCGAAGGTTGTGATCGGAGTAGGCGCCATGGCTGCGGCCGCGGCGGCGAGGTCGGCGAGCAGGTACATCACACGGCGGTTCTCCAGCGGGGGGAGGGTCTTGAGCGAGGAGGAGAAGGCGGCGGAGAACGTCTACATTAAGGTCTCTGCTCCCTCTTCCTCTCACTGTGTACTCCTTGGATTCTACCGGAAAACTCGGTTCGGATTCTTGTGTTCCACGTGTCTTGGTAGATTCAACTTTTCCCAGGTTTAGGCTGGCAGGGTGGAGATTCCTAGTTTTCCTGCAGTGTTGATTGTTGTTTTGGATTTTTTTTCTTCCGTATCTGGGGTCTTTGTTGGAGATTAGGGTTTTTTTTGGCCTTGAAATTTCCACGTTATGTGATGCTTATCACTTTGTTGGTTTCTGTGCGTTCTTAAGCAGTAGAGTTCAAATGGTGTAGCCTATGAATGATGTGGCTTTGTGGCTGTGACCTTGTCGGAAGACAAGTAGCTTCGTCTGTAGATGCGGATTCTTGTTATGTCGGCAATGCCTGATGCCCCGTTTGGTTGGAATATTAATTAGTTTTGACACAGTATTGGTTTTTATACTAACATTTTTGTTATATCAGCAATGCTTTATGCCCCGTTTGGTTGGAATATTAATTAGTTTTGACGTAGTATTCATGGTGATGCTAAGGTTTACAACATTATTGTTGAAATTGGTATCAGAGGAATGAGCCGGAGGATGGTCAAAGGGAAAGAAAGAGTTAGGGGCTGGAGTCCTGAGATCTCAAAGATTAGTTTTGTAATACAACTCCAGACCTGTGTTAAACTTTTTATGATAATACACTTCAATACTATATGAATATTGAAATTGATAGAGCATAACCAAACAGCCACTTAGGAAGTTAGGAGCAAAATCAATTTTCATACTGATAGAGCTATCCATTTACAGTAACAAACACCCCATAAGATATCTGAATGCTTGTGGAATGTGGAAGAAATTATATCTTGGTATCGGCCAGTTTGTATGACTGAATCATGGTTTCGTGTTGAGCTCATATATATCTTTGTTATGTAAGAACATATATACCACTCTTTTTGAGATTATTATCATCTTCAGCATATTGAAATAGTTGCCTCATGTTTCTTCTGACTTTTACTTTATTCACCTTGTCCGTTTGTTTCTTGTGAAGAGCTTATATTGTTTTACATGTTCATAGAATTATATAAAGTAGCAGCGTCTTGTTTACATTTTGATATCATATCATTCCCAAAATCAGTGTGCTGAAGTTGTGCCCTTGACTTTTCACTTATTAGGGCCTTATTGTGAATTTTCTTGGGTAAAAGAAATGAAGACTTTGTATTAGAATGCGCTGAAATTTGGTGCACATCATAACATAAGTTGGATATGGTTACAAGTGTAGTGTTCCTCGGCTTGCTGCCCCATTACCTGTAACTGCAAATGAAGGAAAATAGTAGTCTAAATAAGTAGCAAATGACAGGTTCCTTTGGGGACACATTTCAACTTCTTACCTAGCAAATTAACCTTTCACTTTTCTCAAAGAAAGCAACCAACAACCAAACGCAACATTAGGACATCTTAGGTGGAATGCAGTGTTTGTCAGCCATGCGGTGCTTCTTTAGGTTGGCATGGTCAGGTGGTGAATTATTACAACATGTGCATGGAAAGCTTGCAAAATTCTAGAATGCTAGGATGATGTCCCATTTATTTTGAGCATGTTATTAAGGAATCAAAAGCTAGCAAAACAAATGTGTTCCCAGCCATTGAGGCATGGTGCTTTGTCTAGGAAAAAAATAAAAAAAAAAGGCTAGCAGAATTGAATGTACAATACTGGAGATTACATGATGATCCAACAGATATGGATTCATCAGATATCAAATGTAGCGAAGGCACCTAACCTCTTACCATTCTCCTTGGTGACAGGGAAGAACCTTGCAAAATATTTTCTCTTCAGTTAATGGCATATCAGCAGGTGTTTTTTTATGGTTTAGTTACTAATTACCTGCATGTGCTCCTGCTGTCAGGTTTGACATGCAGGAAAATAAGCCAGTGGGTGCCCGTTGATGATCTGTCAGATAGGTCATAAATCGCTATGTCTTGTTTTATATGAGCTCTCTCGTTTGAGTTTCTAACTGGATCCTCCATTTAGCTGATTTACCACTTGGGCTTCCATTTCTCTGATTTGCTGTACATTGATTCCTTGTATACACTTCGATTGAGTTTTATTTATGGATACATAGAAGCTCTTTTGATTTCATTTTAATAAAAAGAGCATTTTTTCTCAGTTGTCCACAATTTTATTGTGGTTTCTAATTGTCCTCTCTGGTGTTGACACTAACTAGCTTAGTTGTTTTGCTCCTGTTACAGAAGCTCGAGCAAGAGAAATTGGGGAAGCTTGCACGGAAGGTATGGTCATCCAAAATTTCCATGAACTTTGTTCTAATTGTAGATGTCTATCAGTTCGAGTTACAACATATGCACATTAGTCAGAGCAGAAGTACCAGATGTAGAAAAGTAAATCCTGTAATCTCAGGGCTTGTTTGGTGTGCTGTAAAGTGCTGTAAAATATCGGTTTTGAAATCACTGGTTTTAAAACCGGTGAAAATCAAATCCCTGATTTTTATATCACCAGTTTTAAAATCTGTGGTTTTGGTTTATGGTAGTTTTGGACTGGAAACTGAATCAGCTGAAAAGAGGAACTTTAGGAGTCAACTGATTTTGGAGTATGGCAATTTATGAAATCCAGACGTACAAAAAGGTAACATAACAACTGATTTTCGAGTATGGCAATTTATGAAAGTCCAAACGTACAAAAAGGTAACATAAATAATTTACAACAATCTAAACAGGAAAAAAAACAGAGTCATAAAATAATTTACAGCAATCCAAATAGAAAAAAAATATTGTTTAATAGCTATTGACAATGTTTTACAGCATTTTACGACACACAAAATGACCCCTTAATGAATGACAGCTTGGAATGAACAACATCTGTTTCATCGGAAAGTGCTTTGTCCTCTGGTCAGAAGTATAGCTACTTAGACAGTAGGCATTTTCTCGTCCATGCGTAGAATGCTTAAAAAGACTGCCTTTCATATAATATAGAACACCCTGCTAAGTGTTTGTAATATCGTATTAGCTGTTAATATCCATCAAAGAACTGTATGAAGAATTTTGGTGATCAATAGTAACGTTACATATGTATTTCAGGGTGTCAAGCCAGAAGAACAGCCTTCAACAACTACAGGAGCGTCCGCAACTGGCGCTAAGCCAAGCGAGTCAGCAGGATCCTCAACAACTGGGGTTTCCACCGACAAAAACAGGAACTATGGCGTGCTAGCTGGCACAGTTGCTGCACTTGCTGCCTTTGGCTGGTGGTACTTGGGAACGAAAAGCAAGAAACCCGAGGAAGTGCAGGACTAAGGTCTGCTGATCAAACAGGGAACGGAAGGTCGTGGTTTTCTTGATTTGTTTTGATGAGCCTTGAAATATTATCTCACTGTTTCTAAATTTCAGGATTTTTTTTTTGTTTCTTTTTTATTTTTAATGCGAAGCTTCTTTTATGCATCCTTTTCCAAGTTTGACGATATGTCACTCTAAAGTGAAAGCCTTTGCCTTTTCCGTTCTGATTCCTAATGATAAAAGAACCACAAAAATATTCGGTTTATGGTATCACCGCAACAGCCCTCTGGTGCCCACATCGTCACGCTTCTATGTTTCTGTTGAGCAAGCGTAAGGTGATGGAAGAAAAGTTCTCCCTTTGTTTTTACCCGGAAGCAATAACCTAAGGGAGAATCTTCCCCACTTCTCACTCTTCTAAAGGAGGACCGACCAGGTACGTATTTACAAATTAACGTGCACAAAGAATAAACCAGCCAGATTCACCTGCATTGTAAGGGTAAAGAAACTGGGGGAAATCTCCCCTCATTACAACATTTTTCTTTTAACTACGGAACACGGGTATTCTGGGAAAAGTTAGGAAATTTTCTGAGGAAAACATGTGTGATTAGTCTACGATTCGTCTGGGTAAGAAAAGTGGGAAACGGATGGAACTCTTCATGGTCTAATAAAGGTAGCGGTTTTTTTATCATCATTACATTGAGGTAGCCTTTTTCTAAACTGATGGGGTACAGTATTTGATTTGTGGCATTTAAAAGTGGGCCTTTTGTACGTATTGGCGCAGCTTTAAATTGGAATTATTTTTGGATTCCCACTCGGTTACTTTGAGAAAAAGAAATGAAGTACCGAAACTTAATAAATAAGTGGTTTTGTTGTCTTTTGACTTTCAACGAAAAGTTCCAAATTGGAACTTCTTAAGTTGAAAGAAGAGTCAAGTTGTTAAAAAAGGTGGAGCTTTTATAACTACATAAAATTAGTAGCATTTTTACCAAAATATTTTTATATTGAAAGAGTAATTACAAGTGAATTTTGGTTAAAAGTTTTTATCAAACACGAGTATTGTTGCTTATGAATCACTGAAGCTTATATTTGTGGAGGGTCATTAAAAAATGGTTTGTCATAAAACAACTATTAATCAACGGGTCTTATAGTGGTGGAACGCCCTTTATGTTGAACTTCATTTTCTCCCCGCGCAGGATTTTGCAAATAAAATTCTCTAATTGTACTGTGGATTGCATGGCTAAAGCAACAACTAGAAGATCTCAAATTTATGCTGTAAACTGTAGAAACGCACATGATGTACGATTGAAATGGCAAAACATGAACATCGAAATTCTTATAATATTTTATACGGTGAAAGATCCGAAACTGAGAAATATTAATTAAAGTGAAAGAAAAAGAGAGAAGGAACATCTTGGACTTTTCTTCATCACGCTTTATTTTCTCTCAATTTCTTTGCTATCACAAAGGCGAATCCAACGATGGCCAAAACAACACCAGAAACCAGAATTGAGGACATCATGGTCTGACCCACGGTGCATTTCTCGGCCTCTGCCTTCTCCTTTTCCTTGATTTCTATCCCTTCCTGCAATATTTAGGGGGGCAACACCGTTAGATAAATAATTAACGAAGTTTTTGAAAAACTATTTACCCTGGCAAGGTGAAATATTCTTTGCTACTAGGGGAACCTCCAAGACAACTGCCTCATTTTGGAGGCCATTTTTTTTATCTGCTTTATTTTTTGTTCTACAGACTTCACATAGAGGTATACCTAAATATGTAATGAACCAGCGGTTTTATTTGCTCATAATATCTATTTTTAACAATGGTAACTGAAATATGTAAGTTTAACAATAAGGACAAGATAGCTGAAGTTTGAATACATAATTTCTTGGAACAGAAACTAGAGAATTTTGTGAATGGCATCCTAAAGAGTTCTATATATGTGAAAATAATCCTGTGATGTTTGTGTATGTACAAGATATCTCTTAAATTGTCATTGCATAATTGCATGTGATATACTCATAGTTGATCGTTAGCTCACTGTCAAGGATCATTGCATGTGCCCAACTCACAGGAAAGTTCTGCCCTCCTTTAAGAGGTGTCTGTTAGGTGACTCTCCTACAACTGTGGGCTCACGTTCAACAGGATGTCCTTTTCTTAGTTTTCAGTTCTTATTTGTTACAGTCAGTCGAGTTTTCACCAGACATATTAGTCCACTTCCAAGTTTCTACTGGTGCCTAGGGCATTTTCATTCTCAATCTTTTGGAATGGAGATCTATGTAGTCCCCCCTCTCTATCCTTGTACCTAGTCCCTATTTTGATTGTCTTTTCTTTTCCTTGTTTCGTCTTTCCCTGAAAGATAATCTTAGTGAGACGGGAAACCTTCTCCGTTTTTTTTACCCGGCAGACGTGGATGTATCTCATTAGTTCCTGTTTTAAGCATCCCATTACCTCCACCGATATATTTGTAGAAAACACCCTCTATCATTGTTTTCCCTTTTAAGCTTTTTAAGTGGGTAAGGAAAACGAGAAAAATTTCCCGTGTCCTTAGCATTCCTCTCCCTTGAACGTAGTAGTGGACGCAAAAATTTTGTCCAGTAGAGTCACTCGAATATTAAGTCATAAACATGACTGAGTTAGTGGGGTCTTGGACTCGATTATATGGGGTCTTGAGTTAGGCCAGTGGAATTTTGCGTTGGGTCAGTAGGGTCTTAAACTAGATTGTTTTAGATTAAATTAATAAGTTTGATAAAATCCAGTGGAGTCCTAAGATCCCACTGGATAAGACTGGATCCGCCATTACCTGAACGGCCAAGTGTGCTAGTCAAAAATTCATCATGACAATTTACTGTGCTTCTAAGAATTTGAATGTATCACAGAGGTACTGCGGGGATTCATCCTTTGACATTTTCAAACGCATGCTTCCATCAGGGAGCATGATCCTCAAGATTCCCCCTGCCTGTATCAGTTACCAAAGGTCAGATGCAGCTCAACCAACCTCCTCAAGGAGGATGCCTATGACGTTTGTGTACGTCTCTCTACTGTCCCGGGATTCACGTATTGAATTATTTGAAGGACTTTGACTTCTTGTATCATTGGTGGGTTACCATCTTCCCACAAATAAAACATTTACAAGGTATGGTTGCATTTGTGATCCATGCACTGAGGGAGTGGGCGTTGTTATTCAATCTCTTTGTATGCACTTTTCTTCAACAGATGAGTGAGATGACTTTTTAAACACAGAAAAAAAAAACTCACTATTGAACTTATGCACGGATAAGATTTTAGGGGGGGTCTCACATATACTAAAACAACAGTAGGTTTCTATATACACTGTTTTTAGGGATTTTATGCTAAATCTGAGCACCTAAGAATAGTCATGTATAGTTGAACGGCACAATGTGTTTTAGCTAATTCTATCATGTCTGAGTATCATCAATTATAGAGAGCCGAGTTAGAGTTCAGTTGTGAGTGGATACCGCCGCCGCCGCCACCATGGAGAGAATCCCTCCAAATGCAGCTGGGGGAAACATGAGTTATCACTGTCCTCTGGCTTTGGCAAGTTTTGGTTTCAAAAAGGGATTTTTGCATATAAATCATTTTTAAAAATAAATTGACAAAAAAAATATTTTTAGAAAGGCATTAGCGCACATATCAGTATTTTTAACGAAATGTTGCGAAAATATCCAAATGATAACACTTTTGCAACACTTTTTACAAAGTGTCATCATTTGAACATGAGTAACACTTGCTACAGCGCAGTGATGTGTGGTCATTTTTTTTTTTTAACAAAAATTATAGTGGGCCCCATAATACTCTACATGTCTTTATAATCTAATCGGACGATTAAAAAAATTTAAAAAAATAAAAAAAAGAACCTAATGAATAGTAAAAAATCGTTGTTAGTTGAGTTCAGTTTTTATTTTTCAGATTTTTGAGATCATCTAATATGAGATCAACCCATACAAGAAGTATTAGACATGATGAGATCAAGCTAAAAAAAAAAGATGCTGCTGCTGCAACCAACCGATCTGTAAATGTTGCTTTTTGGACATTTTTACAACATTTCTTTAGAAGTAATGGTATGTGTATAAATATGTTTTTAAGAATGATTTTTTTTTGTCAATCACGTTTAAAGATGATTTATATGTAAAAAACCCTTTCAAAAAAGTATTTCTAACAGAACATTTAGTTCACAGAAGTCAAGAGAAAAAAGATTACGATTGTATAACAGTGGGGAATGAGACCGTCTGACTATTAACATATTGTGCCACTTGTGAGATCAAAAAAGAATGTATGCCGATGTTTTTTATTTAACTTTTTTAAATCTGCCCCATGATGTCCTATACATGGTTGTACAGTCTGATCTCAGATCTGACGACTTAAAAAATAAATAAATAAATAAAAAATCAACTCCAAATGAACAGTAAAAACACTGTTGGGATCAATTTTCGATTTGGAATCATTTTTTTTTTATTTTTCATCTTTTTTGAGTCGTCCAATTCAATATCACACTGTACGACCATGCAGGGAGGGTTAAACCCAACCCAAGAAATTTTCATTTTTGTTAAATAAAAATACTGACAACCAGTGTAGAACCGACTGTCGGTGCAGCAAGTTAAACTCCACAACTAATTGGCGAACGTAATGTTCTCTATCGACCAGTATGCCATGGACATGAAAGAGAGACCTTCCATGGTCAGTGGCCTATATAGAAGTCGAAGGTCACCTTTGGATGTAACTTATGAAAATAGAGATGGAATTATGATGAACACATTTAACATAAATGAATTCATCATAAAGATACTTTCCGTAAAGTCAATGTTTCCTTGTTTTGTGCAAATATAATTGATAAATCTGAGAAAATCTTCAATGGAAACAAACTCTAGGTAAATTTATGAAAAAAAACATTCTAGAAGAGATTTTGAATTTATAACGAACTCAAGTAAATGTAACAAACCTACTTTTTTACCAAGATTATCATGAAAAATAAATTTAAGATGAACCTAAACAAGAAATACTTGCTGGATTGAGGGGAGGTTGTTGCCATCCGATCTAGTTTCGCCTAACGACGGAGCAGGAGATGCACTCATGCATTAATTTTTATTTTTCAAACAAAATTTTATCAAACTTGGAACTAGGAGAACTCGACATTCGGATGATCTCGCACGAAGTGTGATCTCAAGGTGCACACCTGCACATGCCTGGCAGGCACGCAGGCACATGCACCCCAGGTGCCGTCCAATCAAATAGATTGAACAGCGACTGAGGGGACATTGTAATCAATGTGCATGTACAATACCCCCAGTGCCATTAGCATTTCTCAACCTAAACATATTTGAGACTTGCATCCAAAACAGGCCCATAATAATGCACGAAACTTTACCTTTGGTTCCTTGGCAGCGGCCGCATCAGAGGAAACGGGGTCCACTGGAAAAATTTTTGGCTCTCCCCCAGAGCGGCTAACCTCCTCGGACTCGCCTTCTATCACCTTGGAGGAATCCATGTCTTCGCTAGAACTCGCCCAAAAACACACACCGGAAGAATGGAGGTGGAGAGAAGTTAGCACCGATGCATCAAATAAAATGAGGAGTGAAGCACAACGGTTCCCTTCAACGTTTATGGCTGTCCCAGCAGCCATGACACGTGTGGGTAGGAGGCTGATTCAGCACAACACGTGAGGACAAGAGAAGAGCTGCAACGAGGACAACGGCACACCACCGACTTGTTTGTTCCTCGCTCTCTCTCAAGGCCATTCTTGGCTTCCAAGCATCAAACTAGCCCGCAAGAGGCACACCAATTTGAACCCGTCCAACTGATGGGCCACTGAAGGGTTAATAAGAAAAAAAAGATGAAATATACATGATCAAGAAAGATTAGCAGACGTCCTCGAATGAATGGACTCAACATCCTACGAGACAAATCGGTTCATGTTGAAACAAAAAAAACTTGATCTTGTTTAAAGAAAATGAGCAGTATCCATGCTGCACTCGATGGTAGGTGAAGTAGCTTTGTCTCGCCTGATGTTCCCAGGAGCATACGGCAAGCGCAAGGGCCGGGCTTCCAATGCTGGCCCAAATGTCCTGTGAGTCATAGAAACTTCCTCATCAGGTACCCACCATCTGAATTGCGGGCAAAATGTCGATTTAAATCATTTTGTGGCTTTTCTTCTACTTCAATTTTGGGATTTCTATGTTCCTGTGATCTTTCCAGTAATTCAGTGATGACCAGGAACAGGTGACTGTTCTTATGAGTGGTGAATACCACTAGGTTAGATTCCATAAGAGATTTATTTAGCCGAAGAGTTTTTATAAGCTTAGCTGACATGAGAGAAATTTAGTGAAAGCACTTGACGCACGAGCTTAGTTGACATGAGGGGTAAATTTAGTGATAGCATCAGCAACGAGTGATGAGTATACTGAGGTGAACATGTGATGGTTAGTTTAGTCAGCACAGAGACACAAGGTAAGTAATAAAACTGTAAGCACAGAGAAGGAAATCAACTCACCTATGACTCGGAAGCCAGTGTGCAGATGTCATTTATTTGAAAAGATGCACTTAAATTTTGCTTCCAAAACCACGAGGACTTGGCCTTGAAGCTGCTGAATCTGCAAATTGTCTCCAAGAGTCTGATCGCTTTTTCCTCCTAGCAGTACCAGGAGGTGCCTGATGGAGGTGAGACCAACGTAGATGAATAGACAGAACATAGAACTTATAAACTCCACATAAACATGGCAACAGAGGCAAACACTCAAAGGCGCATGAAGACATGTGGCGTGTGACAAGCTTTGCATTCATACAGCCATTTCGTGGAGGATTATATGTTGACAACACTGTTAGTGTCATTAAATTATGTGCATATAGTTGGAGAGATTAAATTCGCATGAATCTGTTGCAACTTTATGCTTTAATGGATCAGAAACTAGTGAGAAGTCCACATGACTGATGCATTCTCACACAGTTACTATAGTACTTAATTCATTAGAGGCGAAGGCCTCAAACTTTCTCAATTCAATTTCAAAGGTATCATTATGGAACAACCCTAGAGAATGCCAATACTTTTTTTTGCCTGCTTTAATATGTAGCAATCACAGTAGGTCACTGTGTCATAGAACTGACAAAGTTTCAACTCAAGAGGGGTTCTTAGAGAGAAAAGATTGAGGTATATCTGTTTCAATTCAAGGTCTGTCAGGAAAAGCAATGGAGACGTTAGGATTTCATTGGTTGATAGCCAAACACTCATCCCAAGATAATAACAAGCAG
The DNA here is from genome assembly GCA_030544215.1 of Zantedeschia hybrid cultivar. NCBI lineage: Eukaryota > Viridiplantae > Streptophyta > Magnoliopsida > Alismatales > Araceae > Zantedeschia > Zantedeschia hybrid cultivar. The sequence goes on along the minus strand of JARZZO010000014.1, from coordinate 17,657,759 downwards.
CTGCACTCCTCATTCAGAATATTTTGTGCTTCGTACATTCCTCTCTACTGTAAGACCATTGCAAAAAGGCATAAAAAGATTAATCAAATTCTTTCTAGCTTGTGAAGTGAACAAGAAATATTTGAATTGTTTCTGGTTTTAAAGCAAACATCAAGACTCGATGTTATTTGTCTCAGGAATCTTCAGACCCAGGTCATAGGAGCATTGTCAGGATGTTTCCGATTAAATGTTGTACAATCTATAGCCGCTTATCTTAAAGCATGTAATGGCACCACTCAATCACTGCTCCTCACACATTTCATGCTTCCAAACATGTGAGTAGCCAACTGCAATTTTGACTAAAGAGCAAGAATGGAGTTTCTGTATGTCTTCATTATTCTAGTGTTGCGAGGCCCACTCCTCAGAGTGAATACATGCCAGAATTTGAGCAAAACTATTCTCAGACACAGAATGCAGTTGATGGGAAGCATGGAACTGAGGGGTAAGGATCTAATGGCAATTAAATAGATTTGCCTCTTCAATGATAGCTGACAAGCACAATGTAAAGATACTTTCCAGCTATTAATATATTATATGCATTCCAAAGGAAATCTGTGTACATTTGGAAATAAATGAGGACATATATTTTACTGCAAGGGAGGAAATAAACCTTTTGTTCTGCCTTAAGTGCCTCCTCCAGATTGCTGAGTGCAGGGATGGACCCACCTTCCATGACTCCCATTAAATTTTTCATACGGACACGCATTTGAAAAAGTTGGGCAACAAGTTGGGCCACCTGAAAAGGTCAATGCTTGGTAAACCAAAAAATGATAACACCAATTGCAACAATAATAATAACCATCATGGTGATTGGACCAATTCTGTATACTTCTTTTCCGAGAATAAGTGGATTGTACCACCAATTTTATCGAAAATAAATAGAGGAAGCACAATCAGTAGGATAGGAGAGATTCCTATCCAAGAAATAAAATACAAAAAATGGGTGCTAACTAATTAAACATCTTAGCCCATGACTCAATTCTGTGTTATTTACAACACAACTCATAGTAGATCAAGTATTGTTAGTATTTGAGCCATGGTCAGGGCAAGAACAGTACCAATCATTACCCTGCACTATCATCTATAACAGTTATTAAAGATTGAAAGGAATGTTGCCATATACACCAAGATCATGGCAAGAACAATATTGCATAAGATAAATATTGCCTATAACATTTATCATTACAGATCAAAAGCACTATTGCTAACATATACCTGCTGCTCAGTTTTGCCAGATCCTGTAGCGACTCTCTTTCGCCTAGCAGGTGATTCTGCTAACAATTCTGGCTTTTCCCTTTCCTCTGTGAGCAAAAAAAGGACATGTAAGAAACTTAAAGTTCATAATTGAAATGGGAAGACTTGTGCTGCTCTTCCATACAAAGTGCTTCTCCATAGAAAATGCTAGAGGTGAAAATTGACGAAGATGAACTTCTGAAAGAGTCGATATGCACTATTTGCATATGCATAGACTAGAGCAAGTCAAGAACATTAATTTCATAAATACGAAATATCCTGGAAAGTCTTCTACTATTCTTAGAGGAACTCACTGGATTTTGAGGTTAGGAAATATATGACAACCAAGAAACCTGCTTAACACTAGTGTTCACTCAGAGACAACAATGTTAGCCTGCCTTAACCAATTAACCGGATGGTCTCTCTAGTCTTGACATTAACAGATAAAACAATTAATATTATCATCATGATATCTTATCTGACCAATCTGGGGTAACCTTCATCAAATGAAGGATTGAAAAATTGGAAATAACTTTTATCTAGCTGCCTGCCTGATGTCAACCATCCTTAAGGGGAGGCAAGAGTACCTCATCATGAAAGCTTTGGGCAGCTGAGGACCTGCCAGATGTCCTATGGGACCAACTGGCAGGTAGGAAAGGCTACATTCTGGGACAACTTAAGCTCATGCAACCAAGGAAAGCCCTAGAAAGTTCACCTACACTAATAAAGGAGTCACAATCAAGAAAAAGGACACAGAGATGCATGATCTTCTAAGCCAACTATGCACCAAAGAGTCTAACTCATCCAATCACCTGACTGAAGAGCCCGGTGTTCTTAATTATTGTCACTACCTTTACCTTCCCATGCCAATGTTGGCAAATTAAATGACAATTGTTGAGCTGACCCTCGATAAATCTTGGGTAATTGGATGGAACTTGTCTATGCTGACTCTCGATACATATTTTATGGTTCGAATTGATACCCATGCAAAACTGGCCTTATTTAACCTGTCTTTTCCTTAATAAACTTGCTTTGCATCCCTCTGCTTGCACCACTACTATAATGTATATGCATCAACTTAATTTGAACTATTTATGAAAGTTTATGGCAGTCAAATGAACTATGTACCTGATGTTGAAAGTCAATCTTGCTCAGGATTTGGTACACAACAGCCCTGGACAGAACTACTTGAGCCCCAATTAATTTAAATGCAGTTAGCTTGCTATCTTCTAAATTAGTATTGTTTTGTTTTTTTAGCACCTAATGAGCATGCAATCTATTACACTAACTTACAGGAGCACATTTGACAAAACAACTAAATTGAATTAAACAATCATTATTCCAAATTGACATTGGATACTCCCCACAAAAAGTGTCATGACAGCAATGCACTGAGAATAAATTAGTGACAAAAAGATTGGCCAGGAAACATAACTTGGAAAATAAGTACCACCACCATTAAGTATTCCTTAGAAATAGAGAATGGAGTACAAACCAGGTGTCATCACATTAATCATTGATTCAATCAGTTTTAAGCTTTTCTCTGCTTCACGAACTTGAGCAGGAGTTACCTATCAAAAGCATGGAAATTGGCAAAAGAAATGTTTTCAATAATATGTATTGAACAGTATATTGATAAATGAACTAACAACTGGTGTTTAAACAAAAACTGAAGCACAAAGCGGTAAAGATGAGCATAATCAAGAACATTAAGGGATCATACCTTTCCCATACCAGGGATCATTCCAATTACACGAGTCATAGACCCCATTCGTGCAACAGCACGTGTTTGCTTCAAGAAATCATTGAAGTCAAATTTTGCGCTCATGATCTTCTTTTGCAATTCTTCAGCTTCTTCTTGCCGCATCTAATTGCATGCATTGATCAAACTCTGGATTTGAACACACACATTATGAAAAGTGAGAGAAAGAAGTGACAGCCGCTTACAACTTCTTGTGCTTTCTCAACAAATGTAAGAACATCTCCCATTCCTAGAATTCGTCCAGCCATACGATCAGGGTAAAATGGCTCAAGATCTTCCATGCGCTCACCTCGTCCTACCAGCTTAATTGGCTTCCCTGATACCTGCCAACATCCAAAATTTTATGCCCAAAGAGAAAAAGGCCTCTTACATTACAGATATCTTTGTAATGCTACCAGAAATCTTATAGCTTCACTAACCAATCCTCTATTTATAATACCCACTGTGAGTATACCAGGAGAATCCCATGCTTCCACTTATTCATACTCTTGCAGAAAATAATTAGATTGTAGCATAAAGAGAGTAAATACCATCCTTCTATGTATTCCTCATTATGATATTTCTGTCTGTAAATTTCTTATAAATCCACGATGCGCCATCAGGAGAGAAAGACATCCTTAGAAACATCTTTTTTTTTTTTTTTTGCCTTGAAAAGTTAAGAAAAATAGACAGCTGCAAAAATGTTTCTACAGATGTTTGTACACTACAAAACCTGCCTAGCTGAAAGCTGGCAAACCTATATATTCATATATTTAGTCAAGACTAAAGTGCACCAAGCCTCTAGATTCAATTTCTAGTGTCATCCTAGAAAAGGACATGCTTAGATATTATCAATGATACAGATTAAAGGGTATCAACAAAATCTGATTGAAGACGACGAAACATGTTGAAGTTGAAGCCCAATGTCCACAAAGTTGGATGATTTCGCTTCATGGATTCAGCAATGAAGAAAATCATCAGGGAAGAATAATGATGTTGAAACCCATCACTAGATGATCAAAAACTTCAAAGATGGATCATTTTACACTTAGACATTGTTGACCAAGTTCAGAAAAGGAGGACTCAACATGTTGTTCAAGCAATCGTTAGAAATACAACAAAAACCTACCTTGAGGTGTTTATGAACAGGACAGTAGAGGCTATAGAAAAAATGTCTTATCTAGTACGCTAAGAATTAGCATCATCCCACTACCTTCAAATCTATGTAAATGAATCTGATGTTGAATCTGAAAACTGAGGTAGGATGATAAGATTGATCATCCCGCCAATTTAAAAACCTTACCTCTTTTACGCTAAGAGCTGCACCACCTCTGGAGTCACCGTCAAGTTTTGTTAATATTGCACCCGTAATCCCAATCTCAATATTGAATGTTGTGACCAAGGCTGATGAGGAGAATAATGAAAACAATAGTAGGTGCCATGAGGAAAAACACTTGAAACAAACAACCTGAAGAGTGATCTTCCAAAGTATTTGGCTTGATCTACTAGCTGGAAAAAGAAATGTAAAAGATATATATTGGTATTCCTGCCAGAGACCACAGTTGTAAAGAAGCATTACCTGCAGCTTCTTGACCTGTCATTGCATCCACGACAAGCAACACTTCTGTTGGATTCAATACCTTTTTCATTTCCTTCAGTTCATCCATCATTGTTTTGTCTATCTGGAGATAGGATAAAATAGATCAGTTGATAGAAACACCGAGTAAACAACCTGTATAAAGAAGGACTAGACCAAAATGTTAAAGAATGCATGTAGTTTCACATAATATTAAGCTGTTGCTATAACCAAAAGCACAATTGAAACTCCAAGAAACAAGAACGGCGCAAAACATAAAGTCAACAGGTTCAGATTTACTTATCAATAAGACATGCATATATACATGTACATTGGTATGCATGCAAATGAAGGTTCGGTTTAACTAAGATAAGAAATGACACACTTTTCTTATATTGGAGAGAATCTTATACAATTCCATTTCTTCTCATTTTTTCCCTTTGTTGACACACTGTTTGCCACGTACAGCTTTCAGATGAAAGTTGTGACCTAGAAAATGAAGATAACTGAGTATAGATCCATGTGGTAGGTGAAGGCAACTCCCAGGCAAAAGTCAGATAACAAAATTTTGAAATGGACCATGATGCATAGTTGGGAACTCAGCAATGTCAAAATTGGCAAAATGATGCACAATGTACATAGATTGCTCACTGTTACAAAAATTCACATATACTTTTTCCAATATTAGCTTTTTTAATTGAAGATCTACAAGGGTTTTTTTAATTCATCCCTCATCTTTCAGTTTGCTATGGAAAAAAATAAAAATAAATGGCAGATTTTTTTTTCTTTTCAATATGCACATGAAAGCTAAGAACAAAGGAATAAAATCAGAGGGTTATCTTAAAACCTGTAACCTTCCAGCAGTATCCACTATGACCACATCAGCCATCATCTTTTTCGCCTCTTCAAGGCCTTGTTTAGCAATTCGTGCAGGCTTTACATCAATTCCTGGAGCATAAACAGGGACTCCTACCTGTCATAAGCTGGCAAATGAATATAAGTGGGAACACTTCCATAGATACAACTAGCAAACCTAAAAAATGGGTAAATATATTTCGATTATATGGAAGTAAATTCAACACCTAGTTCAGCATACATGAAATGTTAGTTAAAGGTCTAATTGAGAACTTCTAGTGATGATTGTCCTGAAATATTAATTAAATGCATTTAAAATTGAGGATTGTGATAAGAGATATCGAACATGTATCCAATCACATCAACACAATATTGGAAGCTCCATTACGCTTTGATTTTTTTTTTCAAGATAGTTAGGTTCTGTGACAGAAGAAAAAAAGGTTAAATGCCTGCAGGAACAACAAGGGTCTTAAAGGAAGCTGGGAGAGAGATGGCCCAAAACACAAACAGTCTTCAAGGAAACTGGTAGAGAGATGGCCCAAAACACAAACAAAGCATGTCAAAAGAATAAAAAAAGTAGAATGATTCATATTACTGGACAAGACTAAAGTAAAAGTGAATAGTATATCAGAATCAGACAGTTAAAGAAAGACAATCTTTTATCCCACACTGCACTTCTTACAACCAAAATCAGACAAGGACCAACCTTTAATCTATCAATTCCAATATGCAAGATATTTGCAAAACCTAGTGATCGCTAACTATTCATGCCGTCAAAATAACAGCATCCATCATTGGCCTCATCTTCTGCTTTTTTAGAATGAAAAGAGCCTACACTCTAAACATGCTCACGAGCATCTAAACCATGCAAAAATCTTGGTTACAACTTGACCCAATAATGCCGAGTGACTGTGATCCCTCTCTCGATCTTCTACATGTTCAATTTCATAAGTTCACTCAATGTTAGCTATGTAAGGAAATACAAGACAATATGGCAAGTCATAATGTTGCTATAGATAAGTTTTCACCATTGCTAAGTTTCTCGATATTTTTATTTTACATGGAAATGTTACTTCAAGACGTAACAAAGCTGTTACCATCAGATCAAGAACTGCAGTAATTTTGGGTGAGCTCATTAACCCACTGGCTACATACATGAACAAAAGATTGAAGGAAAGAATCACAAAAAAATAGTTTAGTGCCACAAGAAAAATGAATTGAGAATTAAGACAAGCAAATTCTGAAAGAAAAATGACATTTAAACCCACCTGTTCACCTAAAATCTTAAGTTGGTCAACTGCAGCAGGTCGATACACATCCGCTGCAACCAGCATACAACTCTTTCCCTGCATGCTGTGTTACACACATTACTATCAAGGTGCTACAAAAGGCTCATCCAAAAAAGTGCAACACAGTAAATTTCTCTGGGTATGTACAGCACCAGCTTCTTAAGGTAGAAAGCAAGCTTTGCGCAGACAGTTGTCTTCCCTACACCTTGCAGGCCTGCTAACAGTATCACTGTGGGACCAGTTTTTGCAAACACTAGATCAGATACCTCTCCACCCATCAGTTTCACAAGCTCATCATGCACAATCTGAAAAAGTGAGTGGCCAAAGGTCAATCACAAAAGCTTTAAGAAAGTGTGCATAATAGTGTCTTTAGGAACCTGCACTAGAACCCCAACCTCTCCAAGACTCTGATTCTAAACAATAAACACCTATAACTGGCGTCATTAATGAGTATTCACATTTGGCGTCCATGTTATACTGAACAAGGCCAACCATCCAAGTATCAGTTGACAAATTCTCAGTGTATGTGGAAGCCCCAGCTCTAGATTCCAGTGTATTTGTCTTGGGTGCTGTTTCTTTGACATAAAATGCTGTAAAATACTGTAAAGCACCGTGTCTCCATGAGACATAAAATACGGTGTTTTATGTCAAATTAAACGACCACATTCAGCACATGCATAAATTTTTAAGAATCGCATATCCAAAAGATGAATTAAGTTCCAGCATGGCACAGTAAGCCAGCGAAGTAAAAGCAGAAGCTCAACATTCAACTTAGCAAGCATGAAACTAGCTCATGAATTTTATTAGTACAACACTAATGCACAAACATGAACTCAATGTGCCAACAAAAGAAGTACCACAGAACCAATTAAGCCAATCCAGCTAAATTCTAGTGGAATGCCAAGCATACGCACACCTTCACCAACTGCTGATCAGGTTTCACCCCTTGAATCAAGCCGACACCAACCGCTTGATCGCTGACAGCCTGTACAAACCTTCTCACCACCGGGAGGCTTACCTGCACCCGCAAATTTGAGTAGCATTGGGTACACATGGGAATGTAATAAACGAACAGACAAACATATCTAGAACTGCGGGGGAAATCAGAACCCACGTCGGCTTCCAGGAGTGCCCTCCTGATATCACGCATAGGCTCTGCTGTGTTCTCCTTCGTCAAAACATCTGATACCCACAACAGAAGAAAACTAAATAAACACAAAATTACTAACATCCCCACAACTAAGTAGGTGTCATTTGATGTAAAAGATCGACTTTGAAGACACCAATTTTAGAACCGTCAAAAATTAAATCTCCAGTTTGGCTTTTGATCGTTTTAAACAAAAAATCAAAATCGGATAAGAAGAGTGCCATAAGAGCCCACACTATTTAAAATCTAATAATTTATGTAGGTCCGAATATATCAAAAAGCAACGTAAAAACTCTAAACATAAGAAAAGAGAATTTCTGATGTTTCACAGTATTTTACGGCGCACCAAAACGACCCCGAAATCAAGAGCAACAAGAGTTGAGTGACGGAACGAAATCGGACCTACGCCTCTCAGCTTGCTCCAGGCGGCCTCGAGTCCACTCGTCAGCTGCCCAAACATCTCAGCCTTCACGACGAGTCCATTCCTGTTCCCGCCGTCACCAATCCGGGGTTTGGAGTGCACCCAATCCCATATCTCCCTCTGGAATTGACAAGCGAACAAGTCTCGCATCAAAAAATTTCCTCATACTAACCAAATGAGAAGAGGAAAGGAAGAACCCGTATCCGGATTCCAGTGGGAAAACAGAGCTACTCAAGAGCTGAGCTCACCGCGAACTGGTTCCTCGACGAGACGGAGGATCCAACAGAGAGGGTGGAGCCGGTCCACGGGGAAGAGGAAGAGAGCATGACCGGGGCGGCGCTCCTGCCATCGCGGGAGCCTGCTCTGGGGAAGGGAAGGCGCCGAGAGGAGGCGGCCGCGACGGTGGAGTAAGGGAGGATCGCCTCCATGGTGTGGCGATGGCGGGAGCGCAGAGGGGAGAACGAAGGATTTGGAAAAAGATAAGATAGAAAAGGGAAATCCTCGGGAATGGCCACGTCATCTTGTCTGCGCTGAATACGATAATTGCATCTCTTCGTGTTAGCATTGTTGCAAAACAGGAGTTAAAATTGTTAATTTTGACGTTCTTTTCCTTTTGAAGCGATTAATTTTTCGTTCTTTTATTGTTATTGTAATCACTAATAAACATTAATTCTCATTATCTACCTTCATATCTGATAAAGTTTGCAGCTGTTTTTTAACGTTAGCTTCCTTTTATAATATAACCTTATGTCATTTTGGTAGAATTAAATTAGGCTGAGTGGCTTCATAGAACTGAATATATCCAGTTTAACTTCAATTGGCTGAGATAAATTTGGGTAATGGGAAACGGAACTTTTCTTCGGTTGAATTTGAATCAATCCTTACTCTGAGTTGACCTTAATGTCATCTAATAGGGACCATTTGATTTGACATAAAATATTGCAAAAAGTATAATATATAAAAATAAGATTTTAATAAAAATTTTATAATAATTTACACAAAGTAAATTAATGCTTTAAAATATCAATTAAAAAATAAAAAATAAAAAATGTAAGTTAAAATCAATGCTTTAATATTTCATTTTAATTTTCAAAAGTTTCAAATTGAAGATTAAAATAGGATAAAAAAGATCACATTAGTCAATACAGTTTTAAAAGTTCAGTCATTTATGATATTTCAAACGTAAAAACATTATAAAATATTATAATATTTTAAATATAAAAATATTATTTCTTTCCTCAACTGACGACGTCATCTTGTGACTTGGATGTTTATACTTGGGCCCCTCAGGTTTATGTTGGAACTTATGATGTATGAATAGCAACTATTTGTATGAGAGGGTGGCTTCTCTGGTAATGTATACACTTGGTAGTGCGACAAAAAGAAAAATCTCTTACTTAAAAAGAGACATTAAGTTAGATGCCAAATTGTATATTCTCTCCATTACAGACCTTATGTAAGTACTTCTGACAAAAAAGGATGCGCCCTTAGAACCATGCAACGTCACGGATGTTAGGATAGCTTTTATCTCCAGCGCCACCCAACATCATTCCATTTGATGCTAGAACGAGTGATTTCGTTCCTTTGGCGCGTACAAAATGGACATCTACACCTTCGCGAATCCCAGACGCTAGTCATGAGACTAAACTGCCGGGACCAAGCTTTTAAGCAATCACAAATCTGTATGATCATCCAACGCTACTTAGTAATTTGTTCAGATCGTGTGAAACTTAGTAATTCGTTCAGATCGTGTGAAACTTGGGGCCTGCTTTATTTGAACATTTGATCCACATTAGGGACCTGAAATTTGACCAAGTCATGAAATCACCCGTAGCCACTCTTCTATGCAAGGATGAATAAGTTGGGTCTCAACCAAACGGTTATTCCACTTCATGATCCATGTTACTCGCTAAAAGCCTAAAAGGCATAAAAAAACTAGAGAATATGCAAACAAAAAACTTGAAAATTAAGGTTTGTTCTGTTGTGTCTAGGATGAAGCCATCTAAATTACAACAAACTAGATCAAAGGCACATATCAAACACTTCGTTGTCATTATTCACCAAAACAGGAGGATAAAGAAATTATTATACAAGAAACTAGAAAATTTACAGTTCTTAATTTGGAAGGAGAACATGATCAATAATCACGTGTGGCGCTAGAGAACCTGTTGCTTATGTCAGAAGTAGAACATCTATTTATTCGTTGTCAACACATACTGATACATACACAAAAAGCTGCATATGGTGCACAACCAAAGGTGCATCAAGTCTGGTGATCTTGTCATTTTTTCTGTCAAAGAAACAAAAGACAATAAATCAGACAAAGAAGACCTGACAATACAGAAAAAAGAACTCCTGATCTAATAAATACTAAATAGTATCTGTCAGACAAGAACATCCACCAATACAGGTTGCCGTCAAGCACCTGTGTTACTAAGAGAAGCAAAACCGATATCTGCGGAAACAATGGAAACAAATATCTTGCAATAACTAAGGAAATCCAATATGCAAAGAGGTTAACAACAAAGAAATAACCTTTGTTGTTCACACCGACTTTTGAGCAACATGGCTGTCACAATAAGCTTAGTATTAAGTGTCCTGCTAGGATCGGACTGGTAACAGAATCCAGTGGCTTCATTTGCATAGAGTTGCTAATTGGGGGTTGTGTGCCAAATACTGCTACAAGTTGAATTTTCTAAACCAGTAACCAAAGGATGCTTCACACGTGTACAATATGTCAGTGAGCATTATAGGATCAGATTTATGGTGCACAGGTGATAATTATGGAAGTGAAAAGTGAATCCTTTTTAAGACACTTTGATCTTTGAAACCAAAAGATGCACCAATATTCCAGCTACCCTGATCACGCTTCCATCTGCACATTGTAACCTGTAAGCATTTTATGCCATTGCACATTTTGCTTGTGCAGACCCTCAGTTGCAAGTTGCAGTTCCAAAATATTACATTGTCATTCTAAAACTTGCCCAAAAACCTGTCTATGCTTGGGACAAGTTCTGATTTGCCTTTTAGGTTTTAGCACAGCAGATTACAAGCATTTGACTGTTTTTATCCGTTGAAAATTCCTTAATTTCCTTCTGCTTTATCCACTCTTGAGGTAAAAGCAACTTTTCAAACCTCTCTTGAAGGAAGACATTTTTTTGTTCAACTTTCCATTGCTTGCAATATCTTCCCCTCTAGAGTAGCATTAATTTTTTTTTTTAACCAAGAATAAATTTCTGTCTTAACTATAGGAAAAGAATGAAGAGGGATTTCCATTCGTACAATTTTCCTGCATAAAGTAATTTGCAGATCGCTACAAAATAATGATGTAGAGAGGAATAGTCAGGCAAATGTGAACAAATGGAAGATTTTTTTTTTTTTGTTCAACTTCTTATTGCTTGCAATATCTTCCCCTCTAGAGTAGCGTTAAAGCTTTTTATACCATGAATAAATTTCTCTATGTTATATATAGGAAAGAATGAAGAGGGACATTCCATTTGTTCAATTCCTGCGTAAAGTAATTTGCAGATCAATACAAAATAATGATGTAGAGAGGAATAGTCAGGCAAATAAGATTTGGTTGCTGTGATCACTTGGATCCCACTAATGGGAATAAATTAAAATAAATCAAAAAGAAAATGCTCTTCAGGGAGAGGGTCCATCTTCCTGGAAAAAAAAACATCTTTACTCTCTGATAATCACACATTCTCTACAAGTTTTACATAATAAAGAAAGAAACTAAATTGGAAGAGAAATAAGAAAAGTGTACTCAATTATGTCACATATCTCCTATTCTGAAATTTATTAATGCTCGTGAGAAAGAGAAATGAACATGAAAACCCAGTTAGGAAAATAAGCAATCTAATAACATAAAGTAATGCAATCATGTAAATTGCATACCCCCCATTTCTAAGCTTATAAAGGCTCCTGGTTAAAAAGGAAAAGTAACAGAATAACCTACTTGATGGTTGCGTTTTTTCTCAATATGATTGATGGACTGTCATAGAACTCATAAGGCTTGCTTATTCAAGTGTCGTAGAACTCATGAGGATTTTTTATTCAAACACATTTCTTGGAACATCAGATGCAGTGTAAACAAACTTCACGTAAGACTGGCACCCATAGGGGAGCGCTGGGGAGCTCGCCTCAGGAAGTGAGACCTGCATTCAACCACTGCAGTGAACCCCCAATTTGTCCTCGTCACTCCAAGGAAAACACGAAATACATCTCACATATATTTATACCGATGACAGCTTCAGATGCTTAGTCACCAAATGCATTTTGGAGACTGGTTCTGCCATCAAAAATTAGACTCCTGGAAAGCAGCAACTCTGGGTCTCTGAACCTCTTATAGGTCTCTGCAGTGTTTGTTTTGGGAATACAGAGCATTCAGTTTGGACGTACAGACCACATGCTACTTATACAAATACGAGAAAATGACAGAGTGCAGTCTAAGTGAGTTGAATATAGAAAACTTGATTTTATGGCTGGAGTAGAGAGTGGGGTCTAGGAACTGACAAGAAACAAAAAATGGTGGATGGTGCTCCATCAAACAGATGTCTCACTAGCTTAAGAGAAACAACATAGCCTCCTTCTACTTTTGGAGGCTGCTACAGAAGGGTAGTAGTGAAGATAATCAAGGGAACAATCAAGGATATGGTTTGGTGTTCTTGACTGGATGGAGGTTTGGGATGATTCCATTTTGGAGAGGATGCTACTTTAAATATCATTGGAGAGGAAGAGGGAGGCGCGGGCCACCAACCTGTCCATGGAATGTTCGTGATTTGGTCTTCTGTGTAAAGTGCATATCCCTTGAGAGTACAGTTGGATTGTCTAAAACAAATGTATCTCGTAATGGCATCAATGAGAAGATTGATTGGGATGATGGGCGGCAACTAGTGGATGATGATTTTTGACAGCGCACTAGCAGCAGCAGTGACCAAAGCGACCAGGTCAAGGAGAGTAATCTTTTTAGGCATGGACTTGGCCCTGTTAGAAATACAAAATTCAGTGTGGATGCAACTGTGGCAAAAACTATTGAAGTGCTGAATTCAGTGACTGCTACCCTTTGGCGACTGTGATGACAAAGATGACTGTCATAGGGGGGATGGTGGAGGCTTTTAGGCCAAAGAAAGCAAAAAGAGGCAGTTCTGGCAATAGGGAAAAGTTGAATCAAACATAGCAGTAATTCTGTGGAACTCCTTGAAGATGCCACAAACCACAATAATTAGTTTGCCAAACTTTTTTTTAGGTTGTGTACCAACTCCACAAAATGCTTATCGATATTTGAATCTAGTTTTACCTGCATCATGGCACACATGACTTCACATTTAGCTCTAGGACTCCTTCAATCAAGAATAATTATCAGACGAAAGATGCCATAGAGGAAACTCAGATGTTAAGTTGTTGGGAATGCAGATACGAACCACAAAAAAATGAAACAAACTGAAGAAATATCTGGAACAAAAGGGTCCCTGCTGCAGTGGCAGGAACAGTTCAATCGAATCAGAAACACCCCATCACCCCAGGTTCGAACCTGGGGTGAACCGCCCTATCCCATCGACCCTGTACCAACTGGGCTACATCAACCTTGATGGTGGAATTCTCCAAAGTAAACCCAATTTTGTCTCTTCTGTTCATTTCATATATCACAAGAGTGTCAAACGAAAAAACAAAATAAGCACATATCACTTGTTAGTCATATCTTCTGCATATCCCTATATTTCTAAGCTTATAAATACTACCATTAAAAAAGGGAAACAGGATTCCAATCAAAATAGTTTACGCTCGTGGAAAAATTCAGAACTTCCCAAGAAATCATCCACATCTATAGCTCCATAGCTTTGGCATCCTATTTTTGATGAATTGCATCCAAACAGGGGATATAGGTATCCCCAGATTCAGGTGACCTTGGCGAAAGGGCGGCAAGATTTTGGGCCGAAGACAACAGTAAAGACGATTGTTAGAGATGGACAAAATTATGGCGCTAACCACACATAAGTTTGTCCAAATTCTTAAGTCGTGCTTTAATCAACAAAACTCCCATCAATTTCTACCTGTATTAGTTTTTTAAAACTTCGCACATGCCTTAAACTAGGGTTCTTCAATGACAAAAATGCCGACAAGACATATCCAGTTATCAGGAACCCACATCCTAAGCCCTAACAATGAAAAGCGAAACAAAACAAAAGAACTGGGGAGAACATCGGTAAGCAGGAACTCAATCAGTCACTTTGAGACACAAGTTAAGAAGGAAAAAAACTTCGAGATATAGGAATAGGAACGTCGATATCTGGTAGCAGAACACATCCTTCACCTCATCAGCCGACGACTTCCCCACCGACTTCTCGACCTCCTCCTTCTCCTTCTCGGCCTTCCGCTTCAGCTTCTCCATCCTCTCCTTCTCCATTTTCTAGACCACCGGAATGATCGCAAACCCAAACAGATCATAAACAGATCGATCGCAACCAAGCATGTGAACAGTCGCCAGGAAGAGAGAGACGAGGGCCAAGGGGCCAAGCGAGGAGGTTGACCTGAATGTAGACGTTCTCCTTGGCCCTCTCCTCCTCGCTGAGGACCCTCCCCTTGCCGTCGCTGAGCCACCTCCGACCTGCCGCCGCTGCCGTCGCCGGAGACGACGAGGAGGAGGGAGAGCAGCGGGGCAACCGAGTGACCGCAGATCTCATCGCCATCTCCCCCTCTCGTCTTCCTCGTTAGGATCGAGAACGGGGGGGAAAAGGAGGAAGGTGAGATGAAACCGATGCGGATCTTAATGCGGTACCCTTTCCACTCGCGCCAGTCGACGTATAAAGTCCGCTTTCACCAGCGTACAATGTAAGCAAATTTGTGAAACGATAATCACACCTTTTCATTCCAGACCTATTATCTTTCAATAATAAGTTATTATTTATTAAAACAAATTAATTTTTTTATAAAATATAAAAAATAATATTTTATAAAGTAGATTTTAATGATAAAATAATTTATTTATATTGACTTAAGTTTATATTTTAAAATATGGTTTTATATGTTAAAATGCACATCTTATTTCATCACTTTTCACAATTTTTTTTCTTGACTTGAGATTTCTTTCCTATATTTGATTTTTTTCAAATGTTTTTTACTTGGTAACGTTGTTTGGGCGAAGTATTAAAAGGTGTTGCATTAGATTATCATTGAGTAGAGAGTAACCAACCAGATAGATGGGCTACGACTACAAACGGATGCCCAATGGATCATCTAATTTTCGACTCGAGGAAAATAATGTGAAGGTCCTTTCATGTATCTGCAAACAAAACCATTGTATCTCTTATTATTACGACAATGCTTAACAAATAAAAAAAGGAAATACAAATAGAACCAACTCAACACGTATGTTACGCTGAGGTATTGTGTGCAGTGCAGACAGGCAATGGTGTATCAACTGCCAGATGTGTTTGATTTCATCGTGCCTATCATGTGGACTTCATACAAATCTTTTAAGGTTTTTTGCATATATATATTTTTCAAATATAACGTATTTGCATGTATATCCTCAATTCTCACGTATTAACATCAATACTTCTGAAATATTTAAAAAGTTGCACTTCCCTCAATCTAATGATTTTGCATAAATATTCTTAAATTCACTAATATTTTGCAATATATTTCTCAGTTCATTAAAATCTTGCATTATGTACTCTCGACACTTCCAATGATATCATGATTTATGTAATATTTTTGACATATTTTATTACAATTCACTTAAGTTTAACAGAAAAAGTATAAATACAATATTTAAAAGATTTCAAGAATATTGATGATAATATGTGAGAGTTGAAGATATACATGTAAATACAGTATATTTGCAAAAAACCCAATCTTTTAATTATCTCTTTTACTCGTTTAGAGGTAAAATTACGATCAGACTAATGGATAACATTGGAGACAAACTGGCATCTCAATAATAGGACAGCAAATAAGATTTTACAAGTTAACTGTCTAAATACAATTTAATCACGTGTTTCGCTGGAATATGTCATCAGCACTATCTGTGTAATACACTCATCAATCAATCAGACAGAAGTAACAAAATCATGCGTTCATGCAGCTACCAAAGAAAAGTATCCACATCCTTTCCACGTACGAACTATGTACTTTGAGATATCCACTATATGCACGTACGCTTTCAAGTTTCAACTATGATGTCCACATCTCATCTGCGGGGTACAACACAAAAGCTTGATGGAATTGGAAACCAACTCGGACCTCACTTGAAAGCGAAGATAAGTAATTTTATGTTTACATTAGTCTAATATATGGAGATGAAGTTAGATGATCAATGTGGAATGCAATTTTAATCTTTAAGACATTTGACTAACTTTTAATTTAATGGATACATTAAAAATTAATGGAATAACATAAGGCAGTAAATTTGTGTAACATATTTTAAAATATTATTATTTATATTTCACAAAAATACAATGTTGGGTCGGAGATTCATCTAATCTAGATCAGATGGCTGAAACTCTCTAAATCACAGAAAATATCTTTGCACTTCTGCAAGATAGACATCAAGTCAGAGGAGACTCCAATTGCGATCCAAAAAAATTCCTTCCGATGCTTAAGCCAGAGTACGCAAGAACGAAAAGAGAAAAAGAGTAGACACTCAGACTGTCGAATATACCTTCTGAGAGTACCGGGGAGTCCCTTTTAAGGATGGATCTGAAATGATAATCGAGTCCGATGGAGAACATAACAGGGGGAGTCCGGTTCGATCTCAGGTGGGACGAGACTCCAGCTTGACTCTGATTTGTTTTATATGAGGTTTGGAAGTTGATTTAGAGGAGATTTCCCTTGGTAGAAAATTTTTCCACGTCAGTAGGGCGTCGTCGGAGTCCGCTTTAGATTAGAAGACTCCTTGCTGCAGTCTAGACGCATGGATCTGCTGGCTGAAAGGTCAAATCGCTCTAACAAAAAATCATGACGTCTCTTCGCGAGCCGACCCACTTGATTAATGGGCCAACAAAATTAGAACCTCTCAACAATATTTTACATCAAATCAAACAGAAGATTCGCTGCTATAAAATTATCCCAGACGCGGGGCGCTCGGGTAGTCGGTTGGATACGGAGATCCGATCCGATGCCAGCGGCGTCCGGAGTGGACCATTGCACCGCTACCCGCGCAGGGGATCGCCTCGGTCCAATGAGGCCAAGGCTTCGGATTTTGGCTTGCGATGGGTCGATGTGTAATTTTAGTCCGTTTCCGCGACGCATTTGGGCGCCTCTCGAATATTTTGTGCTCCAATCAAGGGCTAAGAGGCTAGAGCGCTTGATATGGAACGCAAAGCGTGGGAACTAAGCTCTTGGCCCCGGTAAAACGGGGGCAAAGCCTGTGGAAAAGCACAATGTAAGGGCGAGTAGGAGTGAAGTGGGTTTGTCTCCTGCTCACCATCTCCTAGGCAAAGACCCAAGAATGGGCTTAGATTAATTTAAAATGTCCAACATATCCCAGCTCCATTTTTAGGGGTGAAGTGTATGGAAAGTGGAAACCAATCACGCAGTGCAATTAGCTCTTGTTACAAGCAAAACCCATGCAAACTAAACGGTGGATATGTGTGGCACTACACATCGTTATTGCATCTTTCGGAGTGTTTTATCTCCATCAAAACCCATAGCAAAACACCCATCAATTCAAAACAATTAGGTGCGATTCAGGCTGGTGCATGCGGTCGGTGGGCTTGCGACAGGTGATACATACTCCCGGTGGGAGAGGAGGCTCCACGTTACACAAGCAACTCTCTTGTGCTCCTTCCACGTTGGGGTCGGAATCTGGAGGAGCCATAGAGAGACAAGGATCTCGCATTATTGTCTTGCGTCGGCAGGTACTGGGTGGTGGTTGCAGGCTAGACTATTTGCAACATCGGGCCAAAACTTATTATAATAATGGTTAAAGGTTGGTCTCCGGACAAGGCTTGAGTGCCCCAATTCCAATGCTCACTGTAATATCTCCCGATCATTAGATGCCGTGAGACTTAAGATTATCACAACAGTCAAGATAAGTTTCCTTCTATAAAACGGGATCGAGAATGTGATATGAGATAATAGGATTATGAGTAATACTTATTGTAATATTTTTGTGTGCTGCACATAGAGATATTGCAGTGAATAAATAAAAAAAAACTTTTTTTAGGTCGATCTCGAGATGTCTTACCCATCAATATAGTGTAACGTCTGATTGGACAATCTAAAAATATTTAAAAAATTTAAAACTATTAAGAGACATTTTTCACTGTTCATTAGGTTAATTTTTAATTTTTTAAAATTTTTTAGATCGCCCGATCAAATATTATACTGTACGGCAGGATAAAAGACTTTGAGACCAAACTAAAAAAATTATTTTCTTTTATGTTTTACCTACTGTAATCCTCTATTATATTTCGAGAGCATTACGACAAGTATTATTCTAGTATTATAAATCCGCGGTCTACAGTTGTTGCCGGTATAGTCCATGTCCGAGTGGGGGAACAGGAAAGGACGGGGAGAGGGGACACGCTGGGTATTTAAAAATATGGTGTGTGTCTTTTCGGAAAGGAAGGTTCCCTTTGGCCTTTGCCCCTCTTTAATGTAACGTTTCGGGCATCCGGAGAGAAAGCGCAGCTCCGCTCGTCAAAAAGACTGCCCCCTTGGGGCTCCTCTCGTTCTGGTGTCTCAGGACGGCAAGGCTCTTCTTCCCTTTCTCCTCACTCTTCCCGTCCGCCCAACCCCGTCTGGGGAACCCTAATCTTCTCCTCCTCTCCTTCTCTGGTTCGCTCTGTTCTGTCTCGATCGGATCGTCGCGCGCCGGCGGGGGAGCTCCGGCCTCGCGCGCCCCGCCGTCGGAGTGGGAAGCCCCGTTTCTCGCGCTCCAAGATGGTATCCGCAAACCGGGAAATGGTGGTCTACTGCTTCGACACGCTCGTCGCGCACTACAACAGCGAGGAGGCGCCTCCCCCGGCGTTCGACGAGGGCCAGCAGTAAGAACCCTGCTCGCCCCCACCCCCCAAGTCCCGCTGGCAAACGTTCTCCGTTTGAAACCCCGCGTCGTGGTCGGCGGGTGTTTCTTGTTTCGTCGTTGAAAGATTTCAATTTGATGTTTTCTTGATGCTAGGTTCGCACACGGCGGCACGGCTATCTGTTGTTTCACTTGTTTGCGTGTTATCAGAAGGCAATTTTTTAAGGGCTTGGGAGCATTAGATAGGATGCGAAGTGATCGCATGACGAATCTCTCTCTCTCTCTCTCTCTCACACACACACACACACACACAATTGGTTTCATCCTTGGGACTCTTCTCCTGCCAGTGGGACTTCCGGATTGTTTGTTCTGTTTTCTGCTGGATTTTGGTGAGGTTGGTTGGAATGGGGCGTGCTGGGAGCTGGTCAGCCGTCAAACATTACCGATTTTTGTACTTTTGGTTGCCGTCATTCTTCAAAATTTTCACTTGTTTCGATATTTTTCATATTAAGACCACTTCTTTCCTTGTATACACCACTTGCTTGCTTTCATGATTTCAAACTCCAGATGGTTCGAAGTTTCCTTCATAGCCTATTTTATAGTACTTTGTAGAATATTATGGTTTTGGTCCTGATCCGCTGTGCTTCTTTCGGTTGCGAGGCCCATCTTCTGATTCTCTTGGAAGCATGTTTTCTGGAACCCTTTGTATGATGCTCTTGGAAGTGCTAATACTCCATGCACTGTCTCCTTCCCCTCAGTTACTTATGGGTTTCCAGGCATCTCTCGTTTTATTTGGTCTGTTTGAATTGCCTTAGTGGAACACGGGCATCCTCAGCCGCTGGAAGCTAAGACTTGATCAAAAGTCGAGGCAGGGCTACAGTGTTGAGTTTTAACTATCCTGGCATGAGGTGGGGTCTGATTTCCCTACACTATAGTTGCACCTTGCTAATCTCCCCTTTCTGACATTCTTTCATGCTCGTGCACTCCCATCTGTGGTTTTTTGGTTATTGTTCCTTTTTCTACAATCTTTTCCAACATGATTAGTACTATAAAGCATGATGCCTTATGGTTCTCCAATCATGACTCCGAAAGTTGAAAACTAATATAAGGTTGTCATCAATCATGTCCTCAAGGGGTTATGCCCAGTTCCAAGATTCTTTTTTCCTAATATTTTAACTGCATCAAACTGAGTAGTTTTTTCAATATTGTCGTGTACGCTTCCACTACTTAGGACGACTTCATATGCTTTATGCATGAAAAATTTACCTGCAGCAATGCAACTCTTCAAGTACATATGCACTTCAATGAGAAGAAAAGAGAAACATAAGAAGTACCTGTAAATAAACTTGTCAAGATTTTTTGTGGTGCATCCTGGATTCAGTGAGTTATTCTATGCCCCTCATATCACATGTACATTTGATTGCAGCCCATTGTTTGTTACTTGGAAGAAGTCAAACAATGGTGGTGAGCCTCGCTTGCGTGGATGCATTGGTACTTTGGAAGCTCGTGCCTTGATCAATGGGTTCAGGGACTATGCTTTAACCAGGTAAATCTTATGAGTTTGTCCCTGAAAGCATTAATGTACTATGACATGGTTACATTTATATGTTGGTCACATGCTATGATTCATGATGAAGGTCCCAAAACAAATCGTAAACGAGGAGAAAGTGAAAACTAGGTAAATAATACAAAATTGTACATTTCCCTGGGTACACAGCATGTCAAAAAAAAAAACCCTATTATGTAATATCTTGTCGTGGAAGCTTATGGGTAAGGATGAATGTTTGTTGTCTCTTATTTGTGATTGATGACATGATGAGATTTTCTAAATCTTGGATTCTTTGCAACCATGCCTCTGATTGTAGTGAGATAAATAATCTAACTGGTGACCACATTGAAAACCTATTTTTTGTGCAACTTTCCAGCTTGCTATGGACTTTGTTTATTTACCTTAATTTTCTGGTTGGGGCCTTGGGAACTACTTTTTAGCTGTTTAGTGCCGATGCAAGAATATCAAATGTTAGGTTGTGTTCATTTATTTTCCCCTACATACAAAATTTTGCTTCTTTTTATATGTGCTTTCTCTTGTATCTTCTTGGCCAGCAAAATTGGTTGATTGCTATGACAAAGTTCCCCTAGGAACCTCCAAAAGTTTGTTGATTGTTATGACAAAGATCCTCTAGGAACCTCCAAAAGCTGTTGATTGTTATGACAAAGATCCTCTAGGAACCTTCAAAGGCTGTTGACTTTTTTACCCTTTCGAGAACTTTTTTTTGAGGTCCCTGCCAAAGTGGCAGGGCTCACAGAAATAAAGAAGAACACCATCCAGGTTCAAGATCTGGATGTCCCTAAACCTTTTACCCCCATATCAACTGCCTTAAGGACAGCAGGTCCTTTCAAGAACTAGTACCATTGACAAAGTGAGTTATTATAGTTTATAAAGAACAAAAAATAATGTGAAGGGGTGATTGAGTGTAAGAAAAGGAGAAGGAAAGCGAGTATTATGTTTACAAGGGATCATTCTCTATGCCATGATGATGAATGGTTAACATATAGAGCTAAAGATTCTGAGATTGCATGTGAACATTTCAAACAGGCACAAATTTCAACTATTTGAAAATACAAATTTAGCAATGATATTCATATGGCTTATGTCACAGGGGCTTGAGCCACATTTTCAAGACTTGCGGGTGAAGAAAATGGAAAATCAGCAGTTTCATTAGCCTTTTCCTGATCAGCCTCAGTGCTAACACAGGGAAATCGTGTTCTGCCTTCCATGAAGAGTCCTTGTTTCCCTCCATTGGAGGGTCTGGATAGAATTTTTTTTGGGTGGGAATGAGATGTGGGCATAACTTGGGAATCAAATACATCCACATAGCCAGCTGACTTGTTGTTGTCATATTAAAATATCCTTAGTGAGATACATCAGTCCTCTGAGCTTAAAAAAGCATGAAAGACATCCATCGCATTGAACGACTGATCCAATAAAATATTGACAAGTTTGTAAAAACCCAAATTCGAGGAATACCATCAGTAGGGAAAATTTACTTCCACATGCCCCCCATAATCTGGCTCACCAAATGTCCTCCAAGTGTTTCCTTCTGCATGCAGCAAGGTTCCCCATGAACCATTGGGGTTGACACATCAAGATTCTTACTCTCTTTAGTTACACATACAGGGTGCCATTAATTTCCCTGGCACTTGCTCATTGATTAACAATCATTTACTGTTCATGATATCTTGGGTGGCACTCATGTCGAATAGATGAAATAGAAAGGCTTCTCACTTTAGATTTCTAGTGTAAAAACTCGTGTGCTAGTGAAGGTAATCTGAAGGCTTTGGAGAATGCCTAGCATTCATACTCCTGGTTTCTATTGCAAAAGTGGTTTGATTTTCATATAGAACTCAGGTGCAGAAGGTTTTTTGCATTAATTAATCAATGCATCTTTTCTAAACCCCATAGCAAATTGTCAGTTGTTTTCTTCTTTTGATTGGTACAATTGCACACTCCTGTCCTTGGGTGACCCCCCTGCCTTCCGACTTTCCTAGTATCCTGCTTCTATTTTCTTTCCTAAGATAGAAAATGCATGGGATCTATGTTTTCCCCTTGTTACCTGCTCTGGAAAGCTGTCACAATGTTAATAAATTTGAGTGTTTGTCCTTTAAAATAGGTTTAAGTATACATGCTGGTCCTAGAAGTTAATTATGATTAGTTTTTACTTCATTTGGTGCAAAGTGCAATATGCATTTTTTCCTTTTTTTTTTTTTTAAAAAAATCTTCCTTCTTTCATGCAATGCCCTCCCTTGTATGGCTAATTCTATTAGCATTTTTGTTATCTCCACTTTCAAAATACTTCTGCTTTTGCGTTTTGTATTTTCCTGAACATATGACCACCCAACATGCAATCCATTTTGAAATCATTGCCTGTTGTACTTGTCTCTGTGTACAGGATCCAAAACCATATAGACTTAAGTAAATGATTATAATGCTACAGTTTGCCTGATGCAATAAAGAGCACTCTGAAATGTAGTTGAATTATATTCTACAGTACATGTAAAGTAGGGTAAAATGGTTCATGTCATTTGTTTATACTCTATAGTAATTTCCATAAGCATAGATTGGTTACTTTGACCAGTGAAATTATTGTTTAGAAACAACTTGTCCTCACATTTCCACGCCTATTTTCAGCTGTAAGTTAGTGATATCTGTTTCGATCTACTTATTCCTGCCACCACTCTCATTGTCAGCCTCATCTTATGGTGCCATTCGTGGTAAAATTTCTTCTTTGTATTCTTGTTTCTTATCAAGGTTCTGTCCAATGTCAGATACTCAACAAGGTAACCCAATGTCAAAATTATTGACACTATCTGTTCTCAGAAGCAGGATTGTCCATTTCAAGGTCCAAAACCAAATTAGGGTGTGGATCCTGCGTGCCGGAACAAACAACGGATAAATCTCCCTAGAGAGAGGATATTAGTTGGGGGCGGAAAAAGGTAGTGATATGTCTCACTTGGCTGCATGGGCAGAGCAAGGGATAGGGTAGTCACTTTTCTGCAGCTTTTACACAATTCAAACCTCCTCACTGAGGAAAATTTGAATATTCAATTTTGTCCTTGAAGCTTTTAAGAATTCATATCACATTAAGGAAAGGGGTCCCTGAAAAAGTCTTTACTATATTTCTTCCGACTCTGGTAGAAGTTGTTATATTAATTAACCTAAATGGCTAGGTTTGTGCGTCTACAAAAGATTCTGGCTCGAGCACTGCTTGACAGAGGAGGGTTGGGGTGCAGTGGTTGACCAAGAGTGGCAATGGTGAGAGTGTGGTCGGAAGCAGCTACGGCAAGAGCAGGAAAGGCCACTGTGATTACAGCAAGCATCACCACGGGTAGCACCATTGGCACAGAAAAAGAATCAGCAGTGGCAATATTATTAGGGAAGAGTTAGAGCCTGGCATTACTGGTGCCTATTCATCTGCGACAACATTAGGTCGTTTTGTACCCTCTTTTGTAGAAAGTGGTTGGTGGTTTTGTACTTACAAGGTCATTTATAAATGCCCAATAATAAGTGCACAGCTGATCTGGTAAGGAATTTATTTGCGAAGGGTAGTCTCTAGGATCTATTATCAGCTCCATAACATGGTCAGTCAATTCTCTTTAATATAGATCTGCTGTCACCCATGAGTGCCTGGTAAGGATTGGCCTGCATGAGTTTATGATGAATTTTCCCTCCAATATGAAGATTTATTTTTACGTCTCATGTCAGGATTTCTCGGAAGGACGTCGCTTGTCTTTCTGTACCTTCAAAAGACTTTTTCTTGTCCTTGAATTGCTTGCTTTTTCTTCACGTTGCCTGTCTGGTTCTTGTATGTTTTGTTTAGTTCATCTCGTATCTATGTCTAGACAAACAGACTATCACTTTTTTCTACATGTGTGGAATGGTAAAAGAGTGCCCTTTCTGGCCTCTTTATTGCAGGGACTTGCTTCCCTATTTTTGTATTGACCGTGGTTAGCATCTCTCTTTGTTTGTGCATCTGTCTCTGCTTTTGGGTACGCATATGCCGGCACGCCTCTCTTATTTCCTTATAGAATGCTTGATCAAGCCTCTGCCTGTTTCAGTTGAAATCCTGTCTCCTGTAGTCTCCCTTGAAATTTGACCTGATGTGCTTTTTGTATCATCTTGCAGTGCACTGAGGGATCGGCGTTTTCCTCCTATACAAGCTAAAGAATTGCCATACTTGGAATGTACAGTTTCCATTCTAACTGATTATGAAACTTCCCTCCACTACCTTGATTGGGAGGTACACAGTTTTCTTCTTTGTATGCATTTGGTTCCAAAGCAAAAAACACCATTTTTATGCCCGCTTTTGAAAATTGAAGCTAGATCTGGATGTGCTGATTCAACTTGAGGAGCTAGTGGAGTTATTTCCAAAGCATTGTCTGTCTTTCCTTTTCTTTCTGGCACTCTAGTATGATATCTCCATCCAATTAAAGTGGGTTGTCTATTGTAGGTTGGAAAGCATGGTTTGATCATTGAATTTACTGACCCTGATTACAATACAAGGCGTAGTGCAACATACTTACCTGAAGTGGCTGCCCATGAAGGTATACTCAATATTTTCATTCATTTGTGAAACCATTTTCAATTATCCATTTATTAACCCACCGTCACTGGTTTCTTTTGCATGCACTGCCACTGATTTGTAGGACTCAACTTTAACTTGAAGAAACTATGGTTTCTGTTCCTCAATTCAGTTGTAATTGTTATCTGAGGATGTTCTGCTCAGTCCAACTCACCGTTGTTCAGTGTATTTCCACGGCAATAAAATAAACTTTATCATCTATTTCTGTGCTAGGCCTCCACCTTGAATTTCACATTGATATGGAACTACTAAAACTCTAGGCCATCCTGGACTCGTAGTTTGGCTACAGAGGAGCCCTTATGCTCTTTACGATACTAATGGCTTCCCGTTCTCTTCAGGTTGGACAAAAGTGGAAACTGTCGACTCACTGATGCGCAAAGCAGGTTACAACGGCTTCATTACCGAGCCTCTTCGCAAGCGAGTTCGAGTGACTCGCTATCAGAGCACACTCTACACTATGCACTACAGTGACTATGTCTCCTATGTGAGAAGGATGAGGGGGTCTACACCAGCCATTAATGGGGTGAAGCCCGGTCACTGATTCATCTGAACCACCTTTATTTGAAATATGCTTACATTTAATAACACTTATTCTGAAGGCAGGCGGAATGATGTGTGACGTTCCATCCCACCTGCACATTGATCGGTCGTCATTGTTCTTCAAACATTTGAAGAAAAAAAAAAAGAAAATTGGGAAATAAAAGCTTTCCCTGTCACTGAATATTTTTAAAAGTTTAAGCTGTACGGTGTGAAGATTTTATCTGTACGTTCTGTATTATTATGGATTTATTGTGACTTTAGTTTCAAATTATTTATCATGTCTATGATTTCTTCGGGAAAAAATGTACGGTGTAAAAGATTGGTTAGTTGATGATAGGTTAGTGCAGACATGCTAGAAGGAAAACTCGAGAGTGTGTTGCACGAAGGGTGGTATGAAAAATTCCTCTCCGGTCTGCTTGCACGAAGGGTCTTAGCAAGCTTGAAACAACTGGCGGTGTCGTTCGTGTTAGCTTTCGCATGTGCATCTTAATGTGACCAAGTATGTGTAGTGTCTAGTTAAGTAATCACAAGTTGCGAATTGTGAAAATTTAACTTGTTGAATCCGTTTGCAGAAACTCGAAAGATTTGACGAACGTTTGGCGACATGTTGATTGATTCATTTTTCTAGAAGCTCTTCTTTTTCGGTTTGTGTGAATATTTTGGTTTGCTAGTTTTTATAACTTAGTTTGTAGAGGAGATGGAACTCAAAAAGTGAAGTATTTGTAGTCCTCTTATAATGTAATAAGAGAATCAAATGGTAGAATCATGCTATCAAGCTATTTGAAGAACGCTTGGAAAAATAGCACTTTGATTTGTCATTCGGTAGTTTGGACCTAACGCCCTGTTTGGTTTCCATATCAGGGACCTATATCAATATTACTTTTAATATTGATATTAATAGCAACAATTTTTAGCGTTTGGTTAACCTCTATCAAGTTTAAAATTTGTTCACAATAAAACTCCCAATCCTATCAGATTTAATATAACTAAGAGCCTGTATTAAATGTGTTAGAGAGGGCACGATCTCGAAGTCCCAGCCTCCACCTCTCTTCCTCTCCCCCAACTTCTCCATCTCCTTCACCATGGCCATCGCAATCTCCTCCATGGTCCCTCTGCTCCATGGTGTGGAGAGGTCGCCCTTCTCACATGCGAGGAAGGTGCCGAGCGAGACGCTGGCACTGCGGTAGCTGCACACCTGCGGCGGCCGCTGGAGGTCTTCCTCTTGGCGGGCCTTGAGGAGGTCGCCCAGGTTGGGGGAGGAAGGGGACGTTGTGAACTTGGAGGAGGAAGAGGGCGCACGGCGGCAGCGGACAGTTGGTCGGAGAGAGTGGTCCTCCGGCGCCTCTCCTGCACCTCCATCCCTGGGCCCTCCCCACGGCTGCAGCAGCTGTTGCACAGAGGAGAAAGATAAAAATGGGAAAAATAGAATGACGAGAGCCCCCGGTCCAGATCAATCCTGGAACCCAAGAAACTAAACTACTTGGGTTGATCTCCAGATAAGATGCGATGCTCCCAAATCGATCCAAAAACCCAAGAAATTAAACTACTTGGTCCGCAACAAGACACTACGATCTTGAGGGTGGAGAGGGAGTCGGCGTCGGAGGAGGGGAAGATGAGGAGAGGGGAGGAATTGGCGGCGGCCGCGGCGTTGTGGCGGTGGGCGTAGAAGGACTCGACCTGGTGTTCTCTCACCATGGCGGAGCCGTATCGGAATGGCAAGGCTTCGCCAGCTCCCACTCCCTTCTCATGTAGTCAAATAAAATTGCAAGGCTTCTTTCGGGTTTTCAAACTTGAACCACCAAAAGTTTCAGGTCTACGGCACCCACCTGTTAAAATTTGTGTTTAGGCATCTAAGTTTGTTTTGAAAATATTTTCATCACAGGAGGTTGAGGACAGCGTCACAACGTATTTTTTTTAAAAATAGTTAATTTAAAATTATTGAATAAAAATATTTATTAAAATTACTAGTGCAAAAATTCTTAATTTGATTTTTGACAGTTTTTGACCAAGAATAAGATAAAAAGATGTGACATTTCGAACCTATAATTTTAATTTATTATTTTGAAAAAATAATATTATAATGACTAAAATTACGTAAAATGCGTGCCACAAGGTATTAAAAACATTGCAAGATATTTTATAGCACATCAAGTAGAAGGTAATATTATTTTAAAATAATTTATAATAATTTATAATATTTAACGGCACACCAAATGACCACATAATTATTATAGTGAATTAAAATTGATAATAAGAATCTTCCAATCAACCTTTTGTACCGTTTTTTATATTGTTACAACTTCAACGAAACACCTAAATATTGTATCATATCAATTTTAATATTAATATTCTATATCATAAAAATATCATTATCAAAATTGATACTATATCAAATTTGATACTCTAACCAAACAAGATGTAAATTATTGATCCAACGGAAATTGTTCTTCATAAAAAGAGAGAATGTGCAAGCTTGCACAACCTAGAATAATATGAGGCACAGGGTTAAAACTGAATTAATTTACCTGGATAAAAGTGTTGCACGTATGCTGCATTATGTGAAAATGCTACCATTATCCTGTATGAAAGGAAAACTGGTAAACATGGTCATTTGGAATTCCTTTTAGGCGATTCTCAAGTTAATAT
Organism: Zantedeschia hybrid cultivar; assembly: GCA_030544215.1. Lineage (NCBI taxonomy): Eukaryota > Viridiplantae > Streptophyta > Magnoliopsida > Alismatales > Araceae > Zantedeschia > Zantedeschia hybrid cultivar. The sequence goes on along the minus strand of JARZZO010000014.1, from coordinate 17,629,160 downwards.
ATAAATAAACTTTTGTCTTATCATATGCAAAAAGTGTACCAATTCTCTCTTTTTGTGACTGATTTGGCGACAACAACGCCAAGTTTAGTTTTCTGAAATTTGTTGGATATGGATTACATATTTAGACATGCTGTTATGGGTAATTGGAAAAACAAATATGAACTTAGTCACAAGGTCAGGCATATCTGGAAATTGTTTACAGTTGGGTATGCCATAAAAAAAAAACAAAAGACATTCTTATTGCAATTTTTATAAAATTAAATACAGTAACGGGAATATTTCTCAAAAATAGCAACGATATATTTTTTGGGAATAATTTCATATTAACCACTCTTGTATATTAAATTTCAAAATGTCATGTTTATTTTCATATTAAACTACTGATATGAAATATTTATACATATCAAATATATTATCAAAACAGCAAATTTAAAATATTATACATATTAAGGTTTCATGTAGGATAATATATAAATAAGTATGATATTTTTAAAATTTAACATATAAGAGTGGTTAGCGTGAATTTCTCCCATTATTTTTTAACTTTTCTTTCATTCGAAAAACATATTTAGAATGGCATTGTAACTACATCCCTCGCCCTCCTTGTCTCATACACATTAATATTTTAAATCTTAAAACAATAAGTGTTAGTATTAACAAATTAATGTGTCAAAATATTTATTTAGATTTGAAAGCGCTAACTTGAAAAAGATCTATGAAAGGAATCTAGGTATCCATGTGCCATTTTGAAGTTGACTGGTGTTGTGGCCTCTTCGACTTCGGTGTTACTGAAGTCGGTTTTTACTCGGCATCTCCTCTCTCACACACACCCATCCACAGCGCCGGAGGGCCCCTGCAACCCACCGGCGCGGCGCTTGCCCCCGGCCCCCGATCGATCCAACTCCATCGTATTCGTATCGAGCAGCGATGGGGGGAGAATCGGGTGAGAGGAAGGTGGTCGTCGCTGCCCTCCAGTTCGCCTGCTTCGACTCCGTTTCCCAGAATGTTGACACCGCCGAAAGGTCTCTCTCTCTGTGTGCTCCGTAATTTTATTTATGCAATTTTTTGCAAGCATGCCGGTGAAGGGGATTGTGTTTGAGCTTGTGTCATAACTTCCCTTCATGTGGGTTGCTCACGTTTGGACTGGTTTTGACCGAAAGATTGCAACTTTGTGCCCGTCTGGATTCCTCAAGGCGGACTCAGTGGTCGCCTAAACGATCCAAGATTTTGTTTAGCGTTTTAACCTGCTGCTGGTGTGTTTTCTGGTTTCTCTAATCTGCCGTTGCTGAAACGTCCCACATGAAGGGCGTGGTTTGGGACAATCAGACAGTCCTTTTGCATTTAAGAATGCTTCGAATGTGAACAGCGCATATGCTGTTTAAAAATTGTATGTATGTTATTGGAGTTGGAGTGGCACACATGAACTGGTGTGTGACTAGAAAAGATTGCATGTTTGTACTAGTGAGTAGTGATAGCATGCTTCTGATCCTTTAGGTTCTCCCTCGTGGGGAATACTCACGCTGGATGTGTAATTCCAAAGGACTCAACATTTTTTATCAGTTGCTGGTGGAGGGATTTTGGCTTCTTCTAGCTACCCCTCTGCTCCCAAATATTTAGACACTGCGGGTATGCTAGCTATTAGGATTTCAATAGCGAGCTACTACAAAAAATAAGTGGGAAGGTGTTGTTCAGAATTTTACGTTTGGCAAGTGAAATGAGAGGATAAATTTTGTAGTATTACTTTTTGAACCGAGAGAAGAGAAATTTGCTAGCATTATCTTGAGGTCAACATAAATGCTAATCAGTTTGAAAGTAATGTTTGATTGACTGGAGTTTGTAGAATTGACTAGGAGATGTTAGGAAGAGACTTGAGAAACTTGAGTCTTGATTTAGTCTGCAAATAGCTGTGGAAACTTGGGCCAGGTGACTTTGGAGTATGGTTGGAACTAATTAAAAAAGGCACCATTGGAGCTGCGGGGTTGTGGGGCATGTCATTGAACACTACAGCATCTCTTCCCTCGGGTGGGCATCCAACAAGAATTAAATGCTCTCAAAGGTACTTCGTGGAGAAGGGACGATAACAAGTTCTGATCTTTGCTTCAGGGTTAGGCCTCTCTGCAACTCCCCCTCTCTTCATTTTCTCATCCCCCCAGCTGCTCTCCACTGTGGTGGCAGAGGCACATGATCATAACTCAAAGGAGAAGTCTGAATATCTGTATTTCAGGAAATACTTCTTGAATAGTATATATCTACGAGAAGTGCTTAGGGGGTGTTTGCATTCACTAAAATTTCCCCAGGAAATATTTTCCCAATTAACTTTCATATGTTTTGTGAACTCGAGAAAAAAGTTAGTTGGGGTAATATTTCCGATATTCCCATTTCTCTCCTTCCTTGGGTTTCTTGAGATTCTATTTTGCATTTTTGTATCTCTCTCTTCACATTTGACCCTCTCTTCACTTTTCCGACCTATTTTCCTATGAGATTTGCAAACATGTGTTTTTGTTCTCTTAGAAAATACTTTCCGTGATTTCTTACTTCCTGAGAAAACATTTTCCGTGATTCTCCATTTTCTGGGAAATGTTAAGGATGCCAACACCCCCTTAAAATGTTAAGGTTTTTTTTTGTACTACATGGTTTTATGAAAAATAGTCTTGTAGATGCACTGTGAAATCTACCTATTACTTGGAAGTATATAGATTGTGTGTATCATGGTTGGACTCATGTGGCACCTTCAGACCCAGCCAAAGGTGAAATCACTAAAGTAGAGAATTACTTATATGAGACGGTTGGCATCCTCCATGGAGTGCATCATGACCATGTGCTATTTATGTGAGGAGGGGAGAGTATTTGAATCATCTATTTTGGACATGCCCCCCCTTCAAGAGTGACTTGGAAGGAATTTGTGGAGAAGAGGGCGCCTCTTATATTTGAATATGTATTTTGAAGCTGTCAGAGTGTTTGCTCATTGAAGTATGGCTGATAGGTGCAGTATGTGATGGTGCACTTGCCATTTTGAGCCATTTGGGGGAGGGAAATGCTTTCCCAATGAAGATGTTTCATATATAATGATGTCTGAAAGCTGACCATGTTTTTGGAGGTATTGTTGAACATAACTCTAACATTTGGTCCAGCTTGGTAGAGAAGACTTCCTTATCTACTCTTCTTTTTCCCACTTTTAGAGTGTTTTCAGTGGATTACTTGATACTATAGTTGCGAAATCTCATCTGTACTCTGATTTTAGTAATAATTATGTTGCATTATTTACTTGAAAGAAATCACCTTGAAATGTTAAAATTCACACATCCTGTTTCATGAAATTTATTGATATTATTCTTGTGGGTGATGTCATATTGTTTTAGGAATCTTACCTATTTAACTCCATTTAATACTCATTATGCCATTCCTTCCTATGCCAGTAGGTCCATGATGATAAGTCTTCATCTGCACAATGCCTAACCCATTTTTATGACTCTGGTGGCACGCTAATCATGAGAACGTACAGGCTCAGTTTGAGAATAATAAATTACTTCAGAAGCCCCTAATAAAATCAGGCTCGGATTTTTGATCTAATAAAAAAAGCTTAAAATCCATAAAATACAAATGGAACTCAAACCCTTTTATTGTTGAAAGAGAACACTTCTGGACCAGCCTGATAATGATGGGAATGAACCTGCTGCCCTCCTCCTGGCAGGAGAGGACAAAATGAGACTTTTGGCTGTCTCAAAGAGGTTATGGAAGACAAAGATCTAGCTGAAGTTGAGGAGGCATAGGTTACCAATATAATGCGCCCCGAGTAAAACCAGTAACCACTCTGTATCAAAGAATGAGCCTCCCTTGATTAGCCAGTGGCATGGCTTAACCACAGAGTGTTCATGATGATTTTGCTTCTATAATAGGTAAGCTATGCCATACTGTTAGATCTTGCAGTACAGGCTTCAAAGTTGTGTTTACACATTCTTGTATTGATTTTGTTTCAGAAGGAACTACAAAAATGTAGAACTATCTAAGAAAACTAAAAATTCCCCATGTGAAGTAAGTGGGAGTGATGCACCAAGAATTTATTTGTCTCTCAAGAGTTCTTTTGTGGATTCTTATTGTACATGAAAAATCACTATGAACGGCATAGACTATAGCTAGAACTTGTGATGTGGGCCTTCAACGAAGAAATGCCTATTTCTCTAAATCTTTACAAATATGCCCCAGAAATTTTCTGTAGTTCCATCACAGCTGGTGGTTCAGAATAGTGCAAGTGCCTGTCACCTTGGGAGAGTGTGTGGTACCTATCCTTGGTATTGGTTGAGCATCATAGCTCTGCCTGTTCATCTGTGCACTTGCTTCTCGTTCACAATAGATTCTTTCAGTTTACTTTATGATTGGATCTATTTATCACAAATGTGTGCTCTAGGTTTGGCAACTAAAATAAGAGAAAAGTCATGTTCTATGAATATCTTCAGTCAATTAATTAACAATTACATTGAAGAGATTTAGAGTTCCAGATGTTGTTCTGCAGAAGTTAGATATTATCCTCTCGTGGGTACCATCATGTTCACTTAGTGGTGTTATGTATTTAAGAGAGATAAAGTATCTCTAACCAAAACAGAGATGATTGTGAGGAGCAATGTACCAAGTATTTGTTTACAGCTTCTTAGAGTACTTTTGGATTCTTAGAAAGTGAAAAACTCGTGAGAAACTTTGAAGTTGCAAAATTAAGCTTCAAATTTCAGGGATTTATTTTTGTCTATCTTCTTTATCTGACTCAACTGCATTTGTTTCAGAATTATCTAGTTCCATTTTGTTTCCATGTTCTTTATCGGATACTTTATAATAGCTTCTCGAAATCAAGATTTTTCTAGATGTTAATGTAGCTAAATCTCTCTTTAATGCAGGTTGGTTAGAGCTGCTTATGAGAAGGGTGCAAACATTATTCTCATTCAGGTAAAATTGAGCATACAAACCTGCCATGTCAAAAGCACGCTTCGTTATAGTGCCTACTAGCTTCTTGTTCCCTGTGTTATTCCACTTAAAGTTGGTCAAATAATGATTTTGGGACTAGTAATTCCTCTGTGTAAACTTACTTTTTGTGAGAGAGACAGAGTGTAGAATTCTAATTATTATGTCGTTTTGGTTGGAGTCTGAAATGCTCATGGTATGGATGTCCTTGCTGGATTCAGAAAAGCTTTTTGCTCATTGGATAGTGCCACCTCGACTCTGGGAGATTTTTAAGGGTTGCCTATTTTGTTCACTGCAAAATTTCTTATTAATGACACCACAGATTATGCATATCCAGATGCCTCAAAACACAGGGCAATGTCATTTTCTGTGTGCATCTGTAGTTTACTTGAACTTTCCCAAATTGAGAGGGGGAGTGAGTTCCAGATAATAAAAAATGAAAATCGCTACTTCATCAAATTGTCTTAACAATTTTTCTAAAATGTGTGTGAAATATTCAACGAATTCTTCTATAGGCTATACTGTTGCAACTTGCAACTGAATGTACAGATGTGTGTGTGTCTACACCCAAATTTATATGATCATTATGCCTGTTGCTTAATCATTAGGAACTATTTGAAGGCTACTATTTTTGTCAAGCCCAAAGGGAGGACTTCTTTCAACGGGCAAAACCTTATAAAGGCCATCCTACAATTCTTAGGTAAGAAATATTCTTCTGATTGCAGGTTTTAATCTTCTCCAGGTATGTACAGTACAACTGATAATATTTTTGCATTGTAACTACAGAATGCAGAACCTTGCAAAGGAGTTAAGTGTAGTGATACCAGTTAGCTTTTTTGAAGAAGCAAATAATGCTCACTACAATTCAGTAGCCGTAATTGACGCTGATGGAACTGATCTTGGACTGTATAGGAAATCACACATTCCTGATGGTCCAGGCAAGCATATTCTGTTTTGGTGTTTTATTGTTGAATCAAATTTTAATATTTTACTTGTGCCATATAAATATCTATGACATTCTTTTCAGGGTACCAAGAAAAGTTCTATTTCAATCCAGGTGACACAGGCTTCAAGGTGTGAATGGTGCTTCACTTTTCTAATGATTATTCTTGCATAGTCAACTCTCTGGACTAATGAGTGTTGCCTTTGATGATTTGAACATGCAGGTTTTTGAAACGAAGTTTGCCAAAATTGGCATTGGTGAGTGTTCATGAATCATCTAAATTTGAAATGCATTGGCTGCTTTCTGCTTAAGATGTTTTCTTTTGATCTTTAGAAGCCTCTGTGTTAGCTTGATGGTCTTTTTTTACCCCCATAGATTAGACTTGATAAATTATATGAGAGGAAATGCATTATGGAAGTGAACCTATTGATTTGCTTCAGAATACTAATGTGAATCTTTGTATTGGAAATTTGAAGCCATTCTGTTTGTGGTAAGTTTGCCGCTTTCAGGAAGAGCGTATTGAGGGAAAAATCTCTCATTAAATACTGGGGGATGTCCTTCCACTTATTTTCGTGCTTTGTTTCCCATGACCCTCTCAAAGGAAAATGATTTGTAGGATTCCCTGTCAATTGACAGGGGAATGTTATAACTGGGACTCGTTGTGTAGAATTTGGTTGTGCAATATCATTTTTCATCATTGCTTGGTGGTAGTTGTAGGCCTTTCTTTTTCCAGATTCCAATCGATGATTTTGCATTTCTTCTTTCCACATGCACGCTTTGTGATATTTCTACTGACAATATTTATCCACTCTTTTTCTTCCTCTTCCTGTGTCTGACACAATTTTCAAGTATGGCAGCTATTTGCTGGGATCAGTGGTTTCCTGAAGCTGCACGGGCCATGATTCTTCAAGGTGCTGAGATATTGTTCTATCCCACTGCTATAGGATCTGAACCACAAGATGGAAACATCGATTCTCGTGAACATTGGAAGAGAGTGATGCAAGGCCATGCTGGGGCAAATTTGGTAAGTTTCTATGGTTATTTAGTGTCATAGTGTAGAGTAGAAAATCAAGGGACATGTAGTAAAGCAGTTAATTGAGGATTGTTGTCCATTTTTGTCTCAGGTTCCCCTTGTGGCTTCAAACCGAATTGGAAAAGAGACGATTAACACGGAACATGGGGATAGTACGATCACCTTTTATGGTAACTCATTTATAGCAGGTAAATATTTTATTTCACCCCAATATGCAAAAATAACGGTGTATTGTTTGCATGAGTATTTTGCATTAACACCCACAAATCTTCCATTAAAATTTACCCATACTGTTAAAAACAGGGCCAACTGGGGAAATATTAACTATAGCAAATGATAAAGATGAAGCTGTTCTGACAGCTGAATTCAATCTGGACAAGATAAAATCTCAGAGGCACAGCTGGGGTGTATTTCGGGATCGACGTCCAGACCTATACAGGGTGCTTTTAACGTTGGATGGAACCAAACTTTGATCATAACAGTGATCTCTCTTACCATCTGGCTTAACCCTGCGGTGAAGAAGGTCGTATCTCTTTATCTGTCATATTGTTTGGCACTGTCTCTTCAACTGTAAGAGTTAAATACCTATCTGGTTCTGTGTGTATTTTTCTTTCCTGCAATAAATAGTGGATTTTACGAAAGATTTTTATGATCAGTGAATATGCCACTTTTGGTAAAATGATTTATCTTGACCAAGGTTACAAATTTTCAATTAAAGCTGGGGTGGGTTTTGTTGGGGGAGGGGGGCAAAAATTACCCGTTGTCGAATCAGAGATACTGTCTGATTGTAATGTGATTGTTTTCTTTTGATACCAAGGAGATGGTATGCTTTTGGTTTGGACCCTCTTGCGTGAGTTCTGAATCTTATTGGAAGCGAGCAACAACATGCTCTCAAGCTGTTACTGTTGTGACTTGTGAGTGACTTGATGGTTACTTGTCATAGTTTGTGAGATCTAATTAGGTGACTCTGCTGAGGCTGGTCATCAAGTTCTTTGATTGGCTCGGGTCTGATTAGTCAAAGGAGAAAGAGGCAAAGGCTTTCATTAGCAGTGGTTCCATTTTTCTATAGGCAGACGACAGCCGTTGTATTGGGGTGGGAAAGATTCTATAAGCTGGAATTCATGATACCGACGAGTGTATAATTTTTCCATGTTCAGGATGATCGGAGCCTTTGGTGATCACTTGACCCGATCACCTAATCTCATCTCATGGTCTGTCACCTTTCCTGTGGAATGTGAGCCCTGTGGCTTCTCTTGCTGGTCCAGAAAGCCTCAGCTTTCTTCCGTTTTGGACATATTGCTATTTGTATTTTCTAGAGCTTGTAACTAGGTCATGTTTCAAATGAATCTGGACTGTGATGGACATATTCTTAAATTTCTTCATTGAGGCCATTTGCTCGAGGGTCGGTATCCTTGTAAGGTCCTCTGAGATAGCAGTAGTTGTTTTTGACACCAATTGTCGCCAAACCAATAGCTAGTCATAAAATCATTTTTTTCCCCAGAATACATATGTTTACACCAAAATTCAGATCGTTGCACATGTGAATGTCATGTGTCCACAACATCAGGGGCAGACTTCGGTGGTTCACTTCTCACTCGGCATGCATCGAGCTCAACAATAAAAGCAGCTAAGCAACAATAAAACCAAGAACCTGTGCGTCTGTACAATAGCACTTGCATCTTATTCATTGTGCAGAACTGAAGATACCATCTAATGAAGGAAGGAAAGTTGGTCAGCTTGCTGTACATTAAATGAAGGTGGCACTGGTTATAAATTATTAAAAAGGTGAGCGTATAAAGAAATTGTCTTTTCCAATCGGGAATAAGTTGATAAGTTTTGGAAGGAAGGGGTTCTTCTCAATCTCTTTTCCAAGTCCTTAGACACATGGGGATGAGTCGTACTTGGTGCTTCTCTATCTTTTCATGACAAATTTTCCGGTCAATGGGGACAGAATGATCTAGAGAAAGAAGTCCAGAGTATCTCTTTTCGTTACAGAAAACATAGAGGATGGATTTAGAAACTTTAGTACGTTTTAGTTCTCAAAAGGGTCTCTCTTGATTACAATATGATTATTCCACATTTCTTCTTCTGTAACTGTAAGTGTATGACCGTCCAACAGCTAGTCAATGTAAAATTGTAAAGCCTTTTGCTGACATCTCTTATCTTGTTTTCCCTGTTGGCCAACTGCCACACATTATGTGTACTACCCTATTAATGTGAGGCTGACCGTTCGGCCGTAACACTCGTTCAAAGACATGGGGTGGGGATATGAATTTACTTAACCTAATGGGGGTGTTTGGTTGCATTATAATGCAACTTTTTTTTACAAATATATATTTTTATACTGAAAATATATTAAAAGAGGTATTTGATAATATTATTAAAATATATTTTAATAACACTCTTCACTCATAAAATACGATGACAAAATTAAAAAGAAAGGTAACCCTATTTTATTTTTTGTCACGCACAACCACCTTCCCCCTCTCTGCCCCGCCCCGCCCCGCCCTACCCGCCCAACTTCGCACTTGTCCTCCTCTCCCTCTCTCTTCTTCCACCTCTGCTGCGTCTCTTCTCAATTGTACCTCCACTGGCCGACCCTTACCCGGCATCGAGCTCCCCGTTCACGCCGCAGTCCATACTGCGTCGGAGGAGCCCGGCTAACCCGGCCATTCCCCCGAGCTAACGTCTTTGATGATGCCCACCAGGAGGGGGAAGAAGAAGACCTGGGGGGCGCCCGTGGAAGCCCCGCGCTGACAAGTCCCCGGCAGGAGGCGCCCCTGGCCGAGTACGCCCGCCGCGACTTGCACCGCATCCAATCCCTCCACCGGCGGATCACCATGGGTAAGCACCGGAAACCCCACCATTGCTTCGCCCCGCCTCCACAATACCTCCGCAGGCAAACTGCGCTCGCGAGGCATTTGGTGACGACGCTCAGGTTGGGAACCACCCTAGGGTACGGCCAGTACCTGGCTGACGTCTTCGTGGGCACTCCGCCCCGCCGCTTCTCCCTCGTCCTCGACACCAGCAGCGACCTCAACTGGCTGCAGTGCCTCCCCTGCTACGACTGCTTCGCCCAACGCGGCCCCCCCTACGATCCCGCCCGCTCTTCCTCCTACCGCCCTGTCCCCTGCACCGACCCCCTCTGCAGTATCGACACTTCCATGGACCACCCCGGCCTCCCCTGCCGCAGTGCCTCCCACACCTGCTCCAATCCCTCCACCGGCGGATCACCATGAGCTTACCAAACATGATAATTGTGTACAATTTATAATTTAAAAATCATTTTACTTTTTATTTTAATATATTTTTATAACAAAATTATATAAAATATTAAAATACAACCAAACACCTATAAATCTTAAAATAGTGAGAGGGAGATGATGTCGGTGATCTGTGATCTTGTTGCATTCTCAAAGGAAGTGAATGAACTTTTGGACCCGTCAGTACTAACCTAAGGAAGCTTCTTAAGTTCTTTTGGTTAAGATTTCACCATAATGAAGATAGAGGAAAAGAGCTCAAAAGAGAGAAATATGGAGGAAAAGTGAAGACCCCTCAGATCTTGATACGAAAAAACAGTTTACCAATTTTGTTTTTCTCATTTACTTTTGGAGGTCGTTTAGGAATATGAAGTGAAAAATGATATTGAGATAATTAGTAATTTTTTCCATGTTTTAATTAGATTGGGGAAGAATCTAAAACGAGAGAGGGAGATGTTTTCTGACGTGCCACATCATCTGTATAGAGATTAATAAATTATAAAAAAACATAAAAGTACAGTGATTAAAATTAAAGTTTCATTTAAGTTAAAAAAACCCGTCAAGAGTAATTGTTTTCATACCGATTGTTTTCTTCTGTATACTACTCCTATGTTCTTTTTTGTTTTCATAATATCCTCACAATGAACCTTATTCTGTGTGTAGCCCTATTATTATCTATTGTTTATTTATTTTAACCTTGGATGAGTCAAGAGAAGAAAAAAGATTTTAGAAGATTTATTTGACTTTGTTTAATCCCCTCCACATAATAAAAATTACTACATGCATGGTCTTCTGTATCTCTATGTACCTTTTTAAAATATTTTAGTTGATGACTTGAGTACATCTTTAATAGAATATTCCTTCGATTTTGGTGGTACTAGAACTTGAGAGAGATAACCAAAATAATACCACTAAATATGAGAGTCTATATAAAGAATATAGTGATATAATAGAATACAATAAATTCTAAGGATTAAAACACTGTATTTGCCTATATATTCCCAAATCTCATATATTGTCATCAATACCCCTAAAAACTTCAAAATGTTGCATTTATACCTTTCCGTCAAATTAAGGTGAATTTCAATGAAATATGTCAAAAGATTCTATAAATTATGATAACATCGGAGGTATCAAGGGTACATATGCAAAAGTTTAGTGAATTGAAGAGTATATATGTACAATTTTAGTGAATTTAGGGGTAATCTATGCAAAATCATTGGATGGAGAGGTATATATGCAACTATATGAAGAAGTCAAGGGTATTGATGACAAAATGTGAGAACGGGGGGTATATATGCAAAAACTTATCTCAAATTATTATTCAAAGTTTTAAGCGTTTATCTATGTTTTATGCTTAAATTACCTTTTTAAAATTTTTTTTTTGTGTTCCCAAAAATGTAGCCCTAATAAGAAACCTGCAGTACAGTGTCTAGCGTGCATCGCTAAGCTGGCATCATCTTTCGGCTACCGGCAAATCATTCAACAAGTTAAGGGTCTGTTTGGTACCCGGTAAAATAACTTAAGGAATTAAGCTTCCAGGAAAAGTATCTCAGGATTAGTTATTTGGTTACACTGAAAATTAAAAGTCAACAGAAAATTTCACCCAATGGCAACCCTAGATCTTGATTTCGGCATCTATCAAAAGTAGACGGATGCCATTTTCTGGGCTTCAATCCTTCAATGGCAGGTAGCATTTTTGACTTTCTCTATTTCTGCTGTCCTCTCCAAGATGTTGGGCTGGCCCTATATGCTTAGTAGAAAATGATTTTAAATAATGATAAAAATATAATTATGTTTTTCTTTTTCTTAGAAATTATTTTCAAAAGTAACAAATGACATATGTTATTTTCATTTTCCCTGGAAATTAGTTTCTTTAGAAAACTTTTTTGATTTGAATATATTCGTAATTAGAATCAAAATTTAAATAATGTTTACAAAAATGTTTTACATGAAAACAAACAAATGAAATGCTTTTAAAGAAAACATTTTCGGAAGTACCAAACGATTGATTTTGTTTTTATTTTCTTTGTAAATTGATTTTCGTAAAAAATATTTTTTACTTGAATCTATTTTACATGTACCCTAAACAGACCCTAAGTGACCATAAGGATCAGATATGTGGAAAATGTTGAGACTTGGGATCAAAAATAGGGATGAACTTCTAATGCTGCTTATATGCGAATGTGTAAATGGACATCAAGTGAACAAGAACATTGAATGCCACTCAGATATGCCGCTTACATGATTAATGTAGATTCAGTCTAAGGTTTCCCGACTTGTGGATCAGGATCGGATCGTATCTTGTTGAATACATTACGATACCTACCCTACACGGTCTGATTTGCACTAGTCAGGCCAATGAATTTATCAAAGGTAACAAGTTTCAACCATATTTTAGATAAATATATTTTATTAATTAATTTATAAGTGTAACTATACTTAGCAAATGAGTAAAACCCCATCTAAAACAAGTCATTATGAGTGTAGGAGATGACACGATCCAGTCCGACTTACTCTGTGCCAATAGATCGAACTCGTCCAAATGCGAGTCAACTCGTAAAAGTCGACACAATCCAATACGATACAGCACACCATGATTCAGACAACGCGGCTCAATTTACATCACACAACGATCCCTCTAACTTTGGACAAGCCCCTCTCCAAATGTTTCCCGTACCTTCGCTTACGTTGTGGTAAGTTATCCAATTTCTTTTCACACATCAAACAAAAGCTCTCAGACACTCCTGAGCCATTTTACTTGGATCCTGCCGCGGAAGAACTACACACTTTCGCGATGACGATGAGAATTGCATATAACTTGAATGGTTTACCAAAAACCAAGGAATCAAACATGAATGTTCATGGCAGTACCAAAGGCCTATATTTTCAATCAACACAGTGCTTGCAGAAATCCCATACTGCTAGCGTGGGGCAATAAGAAAGTCTCAAACATGAAAAATCACAAGCTCCAAAGCACTCCAGCTGGTAGAAGATACAGATAGCAATGCACAAATTCCTCGACTTGAAAATTATACAGAGGCAGACATCAGACAATTACAAGGCGTAGAAAAGACATGGCTCTCAGGAGCATCTGGTCACCGCCATGCTTCAATTCGTTCGACTTTAGAATTTATTCGGCTCAGGATGCTAATGTCCTTTGACTTCTCAGCAGGCAAGGATATCCGAACAAAAGATGGTACATCAATTTTCTTTGTGCCTTTATCGCAGTTTAAATAGTTTGTTTTACCCCTCCTGGTCGTCTGAGAATTCACATGGAGTGCTGCACTACAGCCACTGGGAGCAGTCTCGGAATTACTTGTTGAACTGTAAGTAGCCATGGGAACTTCACAAGGTTGCTCATTAGCTGAATGACTGGTCTGTTCAACTGTAGCTTTTTCCTGTGAACTTTGGGAACTGTCAACAGTGTCAACAGCTGTGGAATCATCTTCTGGAAGGTGACAGGGATCATCCAAGACTGGCTCATCTAGGAGAAAAACTTGTTCTGGTTTCTCTTCCTCGTGAGGCCCAGCTCTGAGACAAGGGTTATTATGCCCATTCTCATCTGAAGGATCCACATGAGAAGCCGATGCTGCCTCCGAATTGGATTCCTGCCTCTCTTTCAGGGTCTTTAAGATCAGTGTTTTCAGGAAGTTCATCACTTGCACAGCATACATCAGCGCTGTCAAAGGATCAGCCATCTGCAATTGTTCAGAGATCAATGACTTTGCATTTTTCAGCATTCTCTTACCATAAAAAGCATGAACATTTTTAGAAGTAAATGCAACTAATATTTCCCTGCCGTACTTTTCCAGCAGATAATCTGAATAAAAAAATCAAATGCCAATAAGGAAATAAACAGATGCACTGTACATGAGCATCCAGCATTCTTATACTAAATTTTTACCTGAGTCATGTTCGGAGCAAATACCATTGCAACATTACGTGCATTCATTTTGTTGTGCAGTTCCTCCTGAACTACATCAGCCATGAGGTTTACGGCCCAGTCCAGTAGTCCAGCCTCTGTTGGAGGTAAAAGCTTCACAAGCTGAATACATTCTTCTTCTGTTTGGCATTGCATGACTTGCTCAGGTGTCAGAGAGTCCAGGACCCCAGTTGGTAGTTCTCTAAACCAAGCCTACAGAAGCAAGAAGTAGGAAGCTTGGTTACCACACAGAAAGACAAGGTTCAAAATAAAAGACTTTTTTTTTTTTTGGGGGGGGGGGGGGGTGGTTCAGTTTCATTGTCACATGTTAAGAAGAAAGCATTAAAAAAAGAAACGATCAGTACATGTTCAAATTCCTCCAAAACATTGTCACAGAAAGCAGCATTTACATCTCATGTTAGTACCCTCCATTATAAAAGAAGACGACAAAAAAACCAAAAACAAAACAAAGGGATTCATCATTGACATAATTTGGATGCACTTCCAAAGGGCAAAGATTACTCAATTGATAGGTTTAGAAAAAAATGCAGCCTAACATCAAAATCGAGAATGTTAAATCTTTTCAGAAAGTTAAACATGCACCAGACAGTAGCGTACTTGCACTCTGAAAATAGGTCTTTTAATTAGAATGATGCTGACTTAACATACACAACCCATTTAAATATTATGCATTTTGATACATCATAAGAAAGGCCATCATCTCACTCATGACAACCACTACATAACCATTGTAGTATGAAGTGTATGCTGCATGGAAATGAATCATCATAACTTTCCAAGGGGTTCTATAAATTAAAATATCCACTAATAAGAAACTTCAAGGGTTAGGACATAAACACAGACACCCTCCCTCCATTATAGAAGAAAAAACAACTAGCCATTGGAAGAGATTCAGCATTGACATCACTCAAACAATAAGCATGTAACTACTATAGCATGAAGTGTACACTGCACGGATGTGAATTCATTATGGCCCTCCAAAAAGTCCTATAAAAAACGAGAGCTCTTTAAATCAGGACATTGAGTAATAAATAAGAACCTTGAGGATACAAGGGCAAATCAAGATATCCACAATATACTCTAGGCAGCTCTATGATTGATCTGCAACGGTACACCCAAACACAACATTATACATTCAAGTAGATTTATAGGCCACCAATAGTGGACAATGGTTTTTCTAATGTGTGGCTGTGCTTTTATCTTTCTTTTTTCATTTCCTTTTTCGCCCACCTTTTTTTTTTTTTTTGGTGGGGTTGGGGAGTGGGGGTAGGAAATGGTGAGGAAGGAATACAGCCAGCTGACAATGAACAGATATTTCAAGATTAAATTCTGCAATGCATATGCTAAATAAATCTGCATCTCTATGCGAAGCATGCATGCGGTCCAGCAGATATATAAGCAGGTACCTTAATTAAACCTGCCAAACAGTGTACATCAATACCATCTGGCACAATTCCACTGTTCAATTGGTCTCGAACATGCTCCTCCTGACTGTTTTCCGCATTAATTCTGAATATGCCTTCTGCCTGCATGTTGTCTCACTTAAAAAATAAACACATGTTTGAACTAAAAGCAGGAACGCAGCAAAATGTATGTACACATTTAAAGCAAATAAATGCACCTGAAGGCCACCTTGTTCATACAAGCGTCTTTGCATCAGTATGAGTATTGTGGGTATGCTATTCCCTCTACAGTCATATGAACATTGCATGGACTCGGTGGAAACTCCAAATACACTTGTACTGCGTTGCAGACCACGTTTCAAATCAATCAGAACAGGGCAGATCATTGTGCAAACAAATAAGTTTTCCATTTTGTTATCTTTTGTGTTTAACATTCTCTGAACAATCATTTCTGATGAAATCTAGAGACTAGACATTCATTTACCAGAAAATTGTATAATCTGTTCACACGATAGAACTGGTACGAGGATAAGCCAGAATGCCGGATCAGTTACCGACTATAACTAGAGGGTCTATGGTGATACTTGAAACCATATATAGATTTGAGCAGAAATATTTAAACTTGCACCTCAGAATAAGATAGACAAAGTGAACCAAAAAGTGTTTATAAATGCAGATATGCTTCTGGCGATTATTGCAAAGTAGATTGACTAAGCTGACACTCGAATGTTGATAGATGACAAGTTCAATTAACAAACACATCCATAAAATTTCCCGCCCAAAAGGATGTTGACAATGCTATGAAATTGTTATTTGTTCAAAATTTATACCAACAAAGTTTAAGCTACATTAGTACAAAACTATCTTGAACCAACCTAATTTTAAAGAAGCAGCACAATGTTGCAAGAAATTCATCTGTTTGAATCATCTAATCTCCTTTCACTAAGTGCTTATGACCGGCGCATCTGCTGTAATGGATTCCGACCAAGAAATTTGTCGTTCCCAAATATGCAGAGAAGAAATCTGATCATTTATAATGATGGAATAGGTGTTAGCCAAGACAACATTGAATGTGGATCACCCCATCCCCCACCCAACACAAAAGCAGAGATCCACAAAGTTGGCCTTCATCACATCAAGAGATTATAACTTGGCTTTGTATGGTGGTTTATAAAGAGTCTCCAGCTTGAAACATTCAGGCTAATTACTTTCTATTCCAAACCAAAAGCAATAAAATACCTTCAGTTAAAGTGGAAGGTTAAATGATACTTTATAAGACTCAATTGATTTCCTGTGTATCAGGAAAATAAATCAATCCTGTAGGATTTTTTTTCCAATAAATTTGGAAAGATCTGTAACTCCTCCCACCACTCACCGCCCAAGAAAAAGGGAAAAAAAAAAGAGGGCAAACGATAGGATTGTCTCCCATTTATTCCAAGCAAGTCAAACAACAAACTATAACCTGCCTGAAGTTGCCGTGTTCAAGCCTTGATGTTCACAAAGACCTACCACAATTACGTTCGAGGGATATTATTTCATACTCTTCCAACAGGGATACCCACAGAGCAACGATAATTCACTAAATTCAAATCCTTGTACGTTCAATTTCGTATAGCAATTTTAGATCAACATATTGCATTTTTTGTTCCACTTCACCTCTCCACTTCAAAAAGATGGTCACAATTTTCACTAGGCAACACATCCGAGTTTCAGAATGTCTAAAACGAGGAAATCTCAATCATCTCTAGACCAGCGTCCTAAATCTTGTAATTCTTGATCCTATTTACACAAATAAGAAACCCTAGCAGTTCAAATTCCGTATCTCATGGGATCCAACTACATAAACTGGAAACCAATTTCTCTGAACTCTTAACGAAAAACTAAGAATCAACACGCCTGCCTTCAATCTGGGAAATGAAAACCGCCCCACAGGCATCATGAATCAAACAATCAGCGACTCCACACAAAATGAAGAAAGAATCTTTAAAGAATGGAGAGACCAAAGCTAGCAAAACCTATGAGCTCTTGATGTCAGAAAGAAAATCCTAAACAAGCGAACAATTAAAAAACCATTTTTCACCAAGCAAGCGTGAAGAGAATAAGTATGTAGGAGGAGACCTGGCACTCGGCGCCCGCCTGGGGACCTCCGGCTCGAACTCCACCGGCAACCCAAGAAACCCGTGGAACCGATCGAAGGTGACATGGGCGATGTGCCTCACATTGGTCGGCCACCCAATCTCCATGGACCGGAGATCCTCGTCGCTCTCCGTCCTGCAACCCACCAGCGACTTCCTCACCGCCGTCACCAGCAGCGCCAGCAGCGACAGCTGCTGCTGCTGCTCATCCTCCTCTTCCTCCCTCCTCCTCTCCTCTTCCCTCCTCCCCCTCCCACCACCACCACCCCTCCGCCGCCCCTTGTTCTCCGCCGACGCGTCCAAATCCCCGCCGTCCCCACCCTCCACGGCAGCCGGTGGTTCGGGGCTCAGGAGAGCCTGCGCCTGAAGGGAGCCATCCCCGGAGCCGCAGGAGAAGGAGGAGCTTGGCGAGGAAGGAAGGTGGGACGGGGAGCGGAGCACTGCCGTCATTGCTGGGCGCAAAAGAGGAGGGGGTATTATGGGAAGTCGACCGCTATATACCCCGTCCAGGCGTCCACCCCCTTCTCCCCCCACCTGCGCTTGCTTCGCCAATTTAAAAATCGGCCATTTCCGCCCAGGACGAGATCTGGGTGCGCAGGGGTTTTGAATACTTGGGGGGTGGAGTGGGATTAAAGGAAGCGTCTTTGGTGGCGGTAGAACGTGTGAATCATTAACTTGGGCGCTTCCCTCCTCCAAGCTCCTCCACTTCTACACCCCCCTTCTTCCTCCTCTCTTCCTGGCTGGCTTTGTGTGTCTGAAGAAGCAAAGAATGCCCACAGAGAGAGAGAGAGAGAGAGAGAAGTGGGTTTGAGCTGGAGGTCTGCTCTCTACATTAAAAGTGTCATTTTTATAAGTTGGGGGGCGGCAATGGATGGAGGGTGGGGGCGAAGGCAGCTAGGGAGGGGAGGGGGAGTTGATAGCGACGCTGTTACTACTAGTAGTGGCCTTGTGCGCGTGACGGGGAACGCTGCATCACACAGATGTTCTGCCTCCCTTTATATGCGAGGCACTGTGCAGAGTTAACGAAGAGGTGATCTAGTACCAGTGGTAACAACTGTTCATGGATGCTGCTGGAGAAATTTATTGTGAAGAACTTGGTGTAATAGATACATTTGAGACAGGAGGATGGAGGAGGGGAACTTTCCTCTTACTTCCCAATATGACCCTTCTTGTGGGTGGTCTCTATCAGGTTAGGAACGCATCCGCTTTTGTATTTTGTCCCATCTAGTGATGATTGTGATGATGATGGTGGTGCCCTTTCAGCTTTTCGCTGTCCCCCAAATGTTCTTCCGTGAGAGAGATGGAGAAAAGAAGGTGCTGTGGGCTGCTACCGGAGTTGCTTTGTGACAATATGTCGTTTGGGATGTGGCTTTGTACAACTTCTTTCCACTGTTAAGCGATTAGCTCAGACTTCCCCGAGCTTAGAATGCAAGTAATAAGCCGGCTTTTGTCGTCTCTAAACATCTTTTGCATGCTGTGGTTGTTCTTCTATCCTCCAACTGTGTATGGTTAAAAACTTGGTAAATCTTTTGAAGGGGATGTTCTATCATGGTCGACAGATATAGTAATGCACGTAATTAGATCCGTACTATAACAATGAGAAGTTTATAGCTTGCTCCAATCTTCCATAGGTAAGTGTTAAGACATCTAAGGGGTTATTTGTTTCAATAAAAAACAACGTAATCTTAAAAAAAATAATTTACTTTACAATGCTTTCTGATGGTTGATCTAATGTAAACAGTGTAAAACAAAATTCTGCTTGATTTTATTTTGCCCCTGTGGCAGTTCATTTTTTTTATTTGATTTAAACATGAAGGCCACTGCAAATAAAATAAAAAAGATTTAAACATTCTCTTATGGAAATCAAATAAATGTTCTCTATCTTTGAAATTATAAATTTTAAAATCCGTAATTATAAACTCATAAACTAGAAAATTTTACATTGAAACACACCAGGTAAAAATCGTTGTCGACGATGACAAAAATAACACTTTTGAATGTGTGCATCAATCTTTGGACAGAACTTTCTATTTCTATATATTCCTATCGTCATGTAATACTTGCTGCAATGTCATGCATTGCAATTCAACGTGGATTGCAATGCATGGCACAACAACCGTGCATGGCACAACAACCGTCTGATCTGGTTCGATCGGTGCAGCCCGTCTAATTTAAGGGGAGCCGGTTGGGGCGTATTTTTTAATTTTTTTAATTTTTTTGTTGGATTTTTTAATTTTTTTGAAACGTCCGATCAAAAATTCGAGAGTACATCCGAGTTGTTCGGGTCGGCCCTGATCCGACTGTATATATATATATATTTTTAAAAAAAGAATCCAAACCTCGATTTACGTGCAATATATTTTTTTTTGAAAAAAAAAAATACAATCGGGTCGGGGATCGAGCAATCCGAATATACTCTTGAATTTTTGATCGGACGTTCTAAAAAGATAAAAAAATTCTGACAAGAAAATTAAAAAATTAAAAAACACCCCCAACCGGCTCTCCTTAAATTAGACAGGCTGCACAGCAGCCATCCGATCGATCGGGCCATATCAGACGGCTGCTGTGCCATGCAGCAAGTATTACTCTTCCCGAAATGTCCCCAATGGGCCACAAGCCATAGGGAGCGCAGCATCTGCCAGCCCATATCCGCGTGATTTGGCATCACGTGCGCAACATGTGCCGTCGTAATTTTTCTCTTTTTCTTCTTGGGTCTCCACCGGCAGTTAGGCCGTGAGAGGGGGGACGAGATGGGTGTAATCCAACGTCACTGTCACCAAGTTTGGATTTTGAAAAACTGGACACGGGAAAGATAGCCAAAAAAAGAGGTTGGTTTTAAATATTTTAAAATGTGATTGATTTATGGATTCTTAATACATTGATTTATGGTTTCTTAATATCATCTCCTCTTAAGGATCTACAGCATTTAGAGGTTAATCTTTCAAACCTTGATATTTATTTATAACCTCATGCAATCTTGTGTTGTTTAAGTAAGCTCCTAAAAAGTAAGAATAGCATTTTCAAATATCTACTAAAGAGATTTATTATATTAAAATTAGAAGGCTCAATAACTAGGTATAATAAATTATAGGTCGTAATAACTACTATAGTACTTGTGGGGGAACTATCTAAAATTTCTTTCATTTATTCCTACCAAACACATTAGAGTAAAACATGTTTGCTATACGGCACTTAGATTTTTGTGACATTAGCTTGATCAGCAGCACATGGGCAATTTATTCCTACCAAACCTATTGAAGTAAAACATGTTAGCTAAATCGTACTTAGATTTTTGTGACATTAGCTTGATCAACAGCACATGGGCAATAGAGCAAGGCCACCAACACTACAATCAGTGGCGGATCCAGACTGTATCTAATGGGGTCCTGAGTCTCATTAGGTTTTGTCAAATTTATTTGCCAAATTTAAAATAGTCTAATGCGAGAGTCTACTTATCCAGTTTAGGATCCTATTGGCCCAGTCTAAAACCCCATATGATTTATCTCAAGATCTCATTGCCTCAATCATACTTATGACCTAATGTCTAAATAACTTCATTAGACAGAATTTCTGTGTCCGCTGTTGACCACAATAACCAAAAGGCTTTCAAGTGAGTATGGGATTTTCGTCCCATGGCAGCACACAGAAAACACAAAAGGCGAAGGGGAAGCTTAAGAAATGGGCAGCCATGGTGGACATTCTCTTTTCTGGTAGGGGAAGCTAAACTTCCGTGTGCGGCTCAAAGATCACCAAATCCGTCACCAGCCTACGGCCTTTTGTGTCGTCTAGAACTTGATAGAAAAGTATGGTACCTCAGCACGTACCTTTGGAATTTTAATTCGTACGCATGCGAGTTCAGAAGACATATATACGCAGGCACGATTCAGTACGTACCAAACGCACTCTTACGTGCGTGCTGATGGCCCCTTTAGTAGGGCCCTGGTGCTCAGTGGATATTTATCAACTCATAGGTAAGTGCTGTTCATCTTTCTGATTCGGTTATTGGTTCTCTCTTTCTCTCTCTCCACCAAACACATTGTTTGTTCGTGGGGCAGTTGGACAGCCAGGTGCTTCATAGATCTTGGTATGTCGTGAAGTCAATTTACTTCTTGATTGATTGATTAATTCTCTACCAAATGCAATTGATTCTTTGTGGGATGGGATTAGGGATGTAAATTGAGCGGGTTGGATTGGATTATATGATAATTTGGGTCTAATTTAAAGTCAAAATAATTCAGTCTAATTTTAATCTAGCTTAAATTCAATTCAAGTTTAACTTAAATTCAATCTAAATTCAATAATGAATGGATTGAGTTGAGTTGACCCTATTTATAAATAGTTTGTTACAAGTATTTTACTTTTTATATGAATTAGAAAGTTAATAAATTAAATTTGGTCAACCTGTTTTCAATCTAACTCAATCCAGATTTAACTAATGTCAACTTAAATTTAATCTAACTCAATTTATATAATTTAGACCAATCTAATTTCTTTTAATAAAGACTGGATTGAACTGAACCACGGACTGACCCACCCACTTGTCATCCCTAGATGAGATCACAGCGTAGCTGAGTAGTTCACTGACACTAGTGAAGGATATGCAAAGTCAATTTAGAGGATCGAATTATGTGATTGAGTTAGATTAGCCATGAAGTCATCTGATAGTTAGTACGCATGCTTCTGCTTGTCATGAACTTCGCCAGGGAATAAACTCCATCTCAACTTAACTAATTATGAAACTTAGTGACCATGTGAATCATCTGAGGCATCACCTAATACAATTCTGATTAGTCTCTATCCGCAGCCTAACCCGGCCTGTGCTTTAGCATCTTGAATTAATATGAGCACTGTCGGCCAGTGGTCCATGAATAGGCCCGTCCCATATCACAACAATTTTTTTTGGGGCCATGTAGTCCAGTGGATGGGCACTCAGAGGTCAGGACTCAGGAGGTCGAGGCTGGCTGCAATCGGAGATGTTTTTTTTCTCCTTAGAGGGAGATATTTTCGCTCGATAGTGATGAGTCCGGATCCTCTACGGTCCTCGTTGGACCGTAGAGGGTCAGTGTTTACTGGAGGAGGGAGGAAAAAAAAATCCAAAAACATCCTGTCTGAACCCCCCTGCATTAACTTCTGCCCCCCTCCCCCAGTAAATACTGACCCTCTACGGTCTAACGAGGACCGTAGAGGATCCGGACTCAATAGTGATAGTTCCGTCACAAGGACGAAGAGTCCACCTGAGGGCGAGGTAGGATAGGAAGAAATTTCGTTTACCATGGTGAAACCACCCCCCCCCCCCCCCCCCCCCCCCCCCCCCCCCGGTTCGAACCTTCCTCGCCCGCTAACGCAGAAGAAGTGGGTGGGATCCATCATGCTACTGCGTACGGCCCCATGTCACAGTATCCTTAGTATCAGTTTGTTTGCATAATAGCTTAAACCAGAATAAAGAGGAAGTGATTTCTTAACCCAGAATAAGAGGTATTTTAGTTTGGTAAGTAGTTGGTATTCCACCCAGAATAAGTAGAATTGCACTGCGCTATTCCAAGTGATTTAGTAGGAATAAGTAGAATAAAGAAGAGAATAAAGAGTGGAATAAAGAGTGGAATAAAGAGTTCAAAATACCCATGTTGTCCTTGCATATGTTATTTTGAATTTTTATATTTTTCAAATCTTGCTTATTAATATGTATAATATTATTGAGTTTGTCAACTATTTTTATTTTAATTTCCTGTTAGTAACACACGTTACAATAGTAATGTATAAATTAATTTTAAAGTTAAATCATTTTATTTCTTCAAACTCAAATTTGATGATTTAACAGAATATCTTGTTAAAAAAAAATTTATAATAAAATATGTTAATTTGTAACATCTGGTGATTAAAATTATGTTTTTCTCAATTTGTATAACACTCTGTGATCGTACATTCAATTACGCTAAAAATTACATACACAAAAACAGTCACCATAACAGTCAGTTGCAAAAATCATGAAATTCAATAAAATTTTTTTCAATTTTACAATATCCGTTATAACTGAAAAAAAATATAATGCATCATTAATGAGCCTCCCTTTTAACTAAATCCACACGCAAAATACCTCCTGGAAGTACGTACGCATTGTACCCCTGTTAAAAAAATTTAATAGATTCTATGCAACAAATATGAAATTAAAGTAAAAAATGAGAACATTAAAATTACAATACCTACCATTGTCATAACCTCACCATCCATCAGTACACTGTGCAATATTAATCATTTCAAGGCTCAGAAACGTGTACGTAATATACAAAATATCATTGTCCACTGGGGTTGCTCCAAGTAGTGGAGCCATCCTACCAATAGACTCAATTAAATTTTTTCATCATCGCCCATAATGACCGAATTAGGAACGTGCAATTCTGCCCTCCTGGTATCCAATTATCCTCAATGGACATGCGTCCTTTGCAGGCTCAGAAATAGGAACTTATCATTGTCCACTGGGGTTGCTCCAAGCAGTGGAGCCATCCTACCAATAGACTCAATTAAATTTTTTCATCATCGCCCATAATGATCGAATTAGGAACGTGCAATTCTGCCCTCCTGGTATCCAACTATCCTCAATGGACATGCGTCCTTTGCAGATTCAGAAATAGGAACTTATTATTGTCCACCAGGGTTGCTCCAAGCAGTGGAGCCATCCTACCAATAGACTCAATTAAATTTTTTCATCATTGCCCATAATGACCGAATTAGGAATGTGCAATTCTGCCCTCCTGGTATCCAACTATCCTCAATGGACATGTGTCCTTTGCAGGCTCAGAAATAAGAACTTATGGTTCGATAAAATCATTATCCAGTGGGGTTGCTCCAACCAGTGGAACCATCCGACCACTAGACTCATTTCTATTATTTCATCATTGCCCATAATAAGCGAATGAGGAGCATGTAATTTTGCCCTCCTGCTATCCAAATAACCCACTGAGATATGGTTGCACTGATGCCATCCGATCATCCCAGTGTGGCAATAGATAGGGTTGGAAAATTCCATGCACCGTTCGCAGGCTCGAAAACAGGAGGATGGTTCGATAAAATCATTGTCCAGTGGGGTTGCTCCAACTAGTGGAACCATCCATCCAATAGACTAATTTATATTAATTCCTCCTGCAGAAAAAAATAAAAAAGGTACTCAGTACAATGTTTAAGTCAACAAAAAAGTAGAGAAATTAATTTGGAATAATTCTTCACAAAAATAAAATACTACAGTTGAATAAGGTAAAGTGCTAAAAATGAAATGTTCAACATACGCAATAATTAATATCCGTACATAAAGCATATGAAAAATCAAACATCACATACGCAAACAGACAATAAAGTAAAATGGGAAGAGACATGCGGAACAAAGCACCAAAGAGGAGGCATGACGAAGACAACTCATGTCCATAGTGCGTTAGCAATCGAGTCCCTAATCTGCCCTCCTAGTGTAACCTCAGCTCGGCTAAGAGGGATGTCAATAGGAACATCGTCATCACCACCATCCTCACCAACTGCTTCTTCATTGTTCTCGCAGTTGATGTAATAGTCATGTCCCTGAGATCGACGAATAAAGTTATGAATAACAGCGCATGCAATGACCATCTTCCTTTGTGTCGCCCAGGGGTACATGTTTCCCTCCTTTAGCGTCTGAAACCGATTCTTCAAGACGCCTAATGCTCTCTCAACAACATTCCTTAACTGAGCATGACGGTGGTTGTACTTTTCTTCTTTATTCGCATATGCCCCATTATGTTCCCCGCGAAATGATGCCAAGTGATATCTTTGGCCACGATATGGAGCCAAGAAACCACTTGAGTTTGCATACCCATAATCAACCAGATAATACTTTCCACGAGGGACACTGAATGCGCCTTCCTCCAAAGCCCATCTAAGCACCCGCATGTCGACAGCCGATCCTTTCCAACCAACTGCAACGTATTGGAAGGTGAGGTCGAATGACACGACACCCTTGACATTCTGGCTGATGAAACCTTTGCGGTTTCGGAATCGTCCGTGCAGTGTCCGTGGCACATTTGCCAACACATGTGTGCCGTCGATGGCTCCAATCGCATCCTACATGGTTGTAAAAAGAAGATGTGTGGAAGAACATTTATCAGTCAATGTGTGTACATCACGACTAACGTAAAAAATGCACAGTAGCAATGTGGTCACCTTGAAGTACGAGTAGAACGTTTGCTTTCCCCGGATGTGCGGATGACACTCACGAACCTGAGCGTGTGTAGGCAGCTGAATAAAGTCATACTTTAACTCAGCTATCTGGTTTGTGACCAAGTTGACATACCGACTAATAGTATGAGAAGAGTATTGGAACCGCTCGCACATGGCTCCCGTTGCAACGCCATGGCCGGCAGCATATAGGAACATGCCATGGCCGGCAGCATATAGGAACATGCCGCGAGTCCCTCAAAAGGCCACGACTCACAAGTAGATCACGGAGTTGTAAAAACATAGAAGGATGCACTCGAAACATGTGGTAAGACCTTTCGTCATGGCCGTCTAATATCTCATGGATCAATGTGTGGCCGGATAGAGCAGAGTTATACATACGTCGGCGTACCTGTGAAACGTATTCATTTTCAATGTCCTCAATAATTGTCTCCTCAATCACATTCAACAGTTGTTCGTCCTCTTCCAGGAACTCCAACACAACATCAATAAATTCTACATAGAAGACATTGTAATAAGTGGGACAGAATGTTACATAAACTTTACTCAGACCAAAATACATACATAAGAAAGTACAATACAAATTAGAAAGTTCAGATAGACATAACTAGAATGGTAACTAAAATGATGAGAAGGATGACTACAATGACACACAACAGTATGATTACAACAAACGGTTGCCAGTGAAATTGAGCAGCGCGAATAAACGAAGTAAGTGCCCTTGCAGGTAGTTGCTCAGATGTGCTGGGCACATCGTAATACCGAGGAACTTCTGTTCGCCTCTCTGGACGTTGTTGGACAATACCAGAGATCACACACTCGGCCTCCTCAATTGAATGGAAGCCTTTATAACGAGCCCCTGGGTACCCATTAACTTGGGCAAAACATTCAGGCCAACTGAAATAAAGTCCTGGCTCACGCCCAACCCAAACAACATAACATTTGTATCGTCCCATACCTACAAATTTATCAAATACCTGCATTTACTTGGATGAGTACCCATGGAACTAAAACATAATGAACACGCAACAACTATGAATAAGAATATAAGAAATCCGAATAGGAGTTACAAGTCAACACATAATCCAAGTTAACATAATAAATCACTAACAACAAATATGAAGAAGAACGTACGTATTACACAACTGAAAATAGATATTAGCCGAATACATCATCCCAGTCAACATCCAAAAAATTACAAATCAACTACCCCACGTGGTGTAACATCCATCGGATCTTCTCCTCATTATTCAGGTTCATAAATATTGCGCGATTTCCCGCATCCTTGAAGAGATCCAAGGAACTCACGAACAAGTCTGGATGTAGGCCAGGAACCTCTCGCAATGCGTCTATGCACTCCTTCATAGAAGGAATACGATCTGGCTCCAGGGCTGTGGGCTGTGTCTGGATCGAGAGTGTAGGGACGGATACCATAGAAGCTCTTTCCGCACGTAAATCTATGACAAGGTCAGTCCGCTTTCGAACAACATCAATAAAATCCATGATCACAGTAGGGTCCTGAATTGCCTTTCCCTTCATGTTTGAGGAGACACGTTTCTTGCGCGGAGAGTTGACCTCACTGTTCGAGGCCATAGTTCTAGTTTGGGGTGTAGGAGGGGAAGCCATTTGGGCGGCAGAGACACCTATGACAAAGTCGTCATCTTCTTGCTTTCCGTGAAGTGCGGCAAGAAAGTCATTGACGGGTGTGCGCTGAGACTGAGTACGCATATTGTACTAAGTGTTAGGTTGATCGAGACTGTAATCAGGCACACTGCATGTACGGCGGGTTCCCTCAGCATCTGGACCAAACGCTGTGCTGTTGCTGGCTAGGTATTCCATCTCGGCCTTAAATGGGAAGGGCTTGCCTCTGAGGGAGCAATAATGTTGACGTGACTGAAAATGAAGAAAAATATGGTGTGTGAAAGTATGGATAATATAAAGTTATGTGCAGAAAAAGTGAAGTTGATCATGGGAGATGCTTACCGATAGGACGTCGTCCCAAGAGTCCTGATGTCCAGGGAAGGGCATCTTGTTTATATCATCCCAGCCCCACCCAGTCCTTTGCTCAAGAAGTACACGCAAAAAGTTGTAATTTTTCTTAAGGGTTTTATATCGATTTTTCAACGTGGAATCTTTGTAGTCCAGGTGCGTCGCGCTATTAAACGCTCCAACGATTTCACGCCAAACCCCTGGCTTGAAGGTTCCTTCGATGCAGTTATGTTTATCAAACTGCTCCGTAAGGAGACCTATGAGGACCCGATCTTGGGCCTCATTGAAGTTGGCAGCTCGAGTGCCCCGAGTCGTCTTCTCCTCTCCGGAGGACAGACGTTTTGTTCCGCCACCTTTAATATTAGGGCAAACAACAATAAAAAAAAAACAGAAAATTGATGTAATCAAAGTATATCTCATTTTAAAGGAAGGACAATGCTGCATTTAAAAGGAAACTAATACAAGTAATAAGTTCACTGTGCGAAAAGAAGTCGAAAATGAGGGACAAGAGAACACACCACTGTTAGACATCGTCCTTGCCCGCTTTCTCGCCCTCTTAAATGACCATTCTCAGAATAATCATGCATGAGGCAAGGGCGGCATTAGTGTAAGACTTAGATAAGAATATAATACGAAGGAGATAAAAATGTGGGAACATGGAAGGAAGAGATAAAAAGCTACATTTATGGACAACAAAAAAGGACTGGATAAAGGTTTGGCATTTTAGTAAGTACTGGCTATTTTTGGCATAACAACCTGGGTGCCCAATGGGGGTCATGGTAGTCCTGCGGTCAGTTCCATCCATTATTAAAACTTACACTGTCGCACTCTTACAGTGCTCCACAAACCATTTTTTAAATGACATATTATGCATCTGGCAAACATTGGTTTCTATCTTTATAATAGCTTGTCCTCCATGATTACCACAACCCAATGTAATAGTGTATTAGTGACCAGTACAACATATTCTGCAGTTCTGACTGGATAAAGGATGACATGAAAATAAGCATGGCATTTATAAGTTTAACATATAAGAGTGGTTAACACTTTTGCCATGAAAAAAAATGAAAACCTTTCAAGAAGGGCTAGAAGCAGCACATGAAGAAACAAAGAGGCATGGGAAAAAAAATTTATGTTTCTATAGGTCTGGGAATGAATAAATGCAGGGTGGAAAAAATATACATATCAACATACATAAAACCCGATATCTCTACTAACAAAAGAATCAAAAGTAATACATATGGAATGATACGATGTATCCAAATAGGTACAGAAGACAAAGGGATGACTTAATAAGTATGTATGTTACAGAACATAGGGTCAAGGTAGATTGACAAGCAGGAACAACAAAAGATAGAAACAAAAGGCATTTAAACTTGCCATACTCTTACCTATACTTCGTAGATTTCCTTCTCAGTAGCTAGCTAGCATGAGAATGCAGATATATTGGAAGCAATTCACTGTTGTGTGTTACAACTTTCCTGATCTGACAACCTTGTGATAGAATCTTGACGGGCTCTGTCATCTCACAAGGATCACTACAAGTAGTTTGGGGTGTGTGTTGTTGCCAAAATGTTAAGACCTGGAATTCAACATGTTTAACCAGACTCCCAGAAGAAATTTCTTGATTTCTTCAATTTTTTCCACCTTTTAGATATATACCCCTTTTGTTGTTAAGGAGAATCATGTCTACCTAAAATCATGCCTACCTCTTTCTTTCAGTTCCCAGGTCTCTGGACTGGACCTACTGATGGGTGCGGAGGCATGTCAGCTCTCTCAATATATTATTCAGCTAGCTAACGAAATTTCTGAGTGATCTAACCTCCCTTTCTTTTCTTTTGTCATCGTGACGACTCCTAATTAAGATGAGCTAAACTCAGAACCTCAAGCATCCCCTTCCAAAACAAAAAAAAGTTCTCAGGCAATGACCAACAAAAGGAAAGAATGAAGACATAATTTCATGAAAGTAAGGAAGACATAATTTCAGACTCTACAGATGGGGCATTATGGAAACCAATTCTCCAATTGTTGATCAGACTAATGGAGTGTCTAATGATGAGGAAAGGAGATGAGAATGAGAGTTCCTCTCCTTCCAAATTTACAAAGAAAAGCTCCTAAAAGCATGGTTCAAATTTCTTTCTCTGTTCTGGAATTGTATAGGTCATCCCAAGTAGAAAGGAGAGAAATCAGAGATTGTGGCTGTGTCCAATTCAAACCTAGGCAGGCAAACAGGGTTTTCCCAAACATAAAAATTTTTGTCACAGCAGCCAAAAGCTTCCCAAAATCTGAAATACACAGCTTCGGATGACAAGGTATACAGTGGGTTTGCGGAGTGTTGTAGGGTGATCATGACATACAGTGGGTTTTGGGAGATTTGGTGCAAAAGACAGGCTAATCAGCCCACAAAACACTGGCACAAGTCAAATATTTGTAGGCACATGAGTGAGATATGTTTTGATGCACATAATAAAATGTCAAACAGACAACTTCGGATGACAAGCTATACACCTTCAGCTATATGGTTTACAGATGATTACAACTTCTCAACAAGCATGAATGTAAAGGCAAGAAGAGATACATACCAGAGCATGGGAAGAGGGAAAAAGGAAAGAAACAAACCAGACCATAATTTGACAGGTAAACTAAGGGCCAAGCATACAACATCACATTAACTAGGCCTGATATCACATAAATCAGAAAAAAATGAATAAACAGAAGCATATTGTCTATATGATAAATAACCAAAAACAGAAAAAAAAAAAAAACATAACAAAGAATGAACTCTAGAGAACAACTGCTATTCAACAAAAAATGAGGTACTTGGGACAAGGAAATCTGATTATTACTGACTCACTGCCATTGTCAGTGTACTTCAGACTGCAAACAAACAAATCAAGAGTAAAAGAAGCCAGGAAACCATTGAATTATGAGGAACGCTGCTTTGCGGCTGCTTAGGCATCTATATTTCCCTTGATTTACTTTGCTATCTAAATAGTGGACGGCATCGTCCTTGTTGCAGAACTAAGTAAACATTCTTTCAATCATTATGCTTACATTCCAGAAATGGAAATGATTGACAAATGTGGAAACAAGCCAGAAGCAACCTCAGATTCACAGTGCTGACTTTTCTGGTCAACTTCAGTACAGTGCAGGATTCCTCGAGAAGAAGGTCCAAATTCAGCACTCTAGTGCTTAACACATTCAACAGTGCAGAAAATCAAGGAAAAGTTAGTCATGCTTGAATATTTGAGATCCTTTGCCTCCACTCTCATTCTTTCATCCACTTGCTCTGTTTTCAATTCATTCTTTCTGATCCTCTCACAGGTCACATATACGCTTCTCACTGTTCCATGGGGATTATCACTGGGTGGGTGAAAATTATTGGCAGATTATGTCTACCAGATATTGCAACCAGTTATGTAAAATATCTGGTCACCAACTTGACCGAAGACAGGCTGACGGCCACAGATGTTTCAAGGTATCAACTTTCATTATGCTGAAAAAGTAGCTGTATCGCTATAACAACATCTTGGTATATGGCGTCAACATCTACCATCATCAATGTTGCATAGCCTCATCAGTTTCTTCATTCATAAATAAGGTGCTTCATCAGATAAACAAATCTGGGAGCCCAATTCTGATAGCACATACCAATTTTAGTTCATGATTTTTTTTTTCTGGAAAGAAAGTAGTGGATCGTACCGCCAATTTTATTGAACTAATTTTAGTTCATGATACTGAGAGATCTACTGACAAAAGAGATCACATCGTGTCATTAGTTATACTTCATCACGACTAGGAATGGCTCCCTTTTTGTTCTTTCCAATGCATCAAGAGTCAGGACCTCTCATAATCTGTGACACACTGAATAAACATTTATGCTTTATGTGACTCCAGCCAGAATTTCAAACTACCACAGTCCTGTACTCATTAGAACATAGAGGAAAAATGTCTGCACAGCAACATCACCTGAGTTGGTCTAATCAGAGATTTTTGATACACAGTTTAAGTGTCTCTTTCACCCTTGTCAAAAGCTTGTCATTGAGAACAGACTTCTAATAAGAACTTTGGTCAAGTCCTCTCTCAAAATGTTTCCACACTTATTTTTTAGTGCCACTATGGACTTCAAAATTTATTTTATGGACTTCTTCCATGCAGCTCAAAAGTTCTGAGTAACTTATCGTACTACCATTGAATGCTTCTATGAAGTAAGCTTTCACTTTTGACGACCATGCTGATTGCAAGAATTCGAAGTCCATGGACTCCCAGCAGAAAGAGCTGGTTGCCCCAAATACACATCATACATCTCACACTTTATTGGTAACAATCTACCACGGATATCATCATGGTGAACACTCTGACAGATATACATGCCTTTCTGGACTTCTCTCTCAGAGAGGCAGAGAGGGAAGCTCTCTCTCTCTCTCTCTCTCTATCTCCATCTCTTTTTCCATGTGTTTTTGACATATTTAGTAATACATTTACATGTCTGAAACTTTTATAATTTTTTAATAAAATGACACCTAGAACACCTAGGCCATCGACTAGATGTCTGAAGCTAAGGCAACCCCTCAGTTGCCTCATGCCTCTAACTACAAAGGAAAGCTCCCTATTGATCAGCAAAGCAAATATGGCAGAGGTAATACAAGCTCTAATCTAGCCAAACCATCCATTTCTAAACCTCCATAAGCTACAACACCTGAAAAAGGAGTCCCAGTTCAAATTCTACATGTCCATTTTTTTGGAAGGTGGCAAAGCCATGGATAATATTAAGGAGAAAATCATATCAAGGGTACAAACATTAAAATCTGGTTACCAGTAAAACAGAAACAAAAATACCAAAACCCTTATGAAAATCCCATTACATGATAAAGGATCTCCATGAAAGTAAGGAAGACATAATTTCAGACTCCACAGATGGGGCATTATGGAAACCAATTCTCCAATTGTTGATCAAACTAATGGAGTGTCTAATGATGAGGAAAGGAGATGAGAATGAGAGTTCCTCTCCTTCCAAATTTACAAAGAAAAGCTCCTAGAAGCATGGTCCAAATTTCTTTCTCTATTCTGGAATTGTATAGGTCATCCCAAGTAGAAAGGAGAGAAATCAGAGATTGTGGCTGTGTCCAATTCAAACCTAGGCAGGCAAACAGGGTTTTCCCAGACATAAAAAATTTTGTCACAGTAGCCAAAAGCTCCCCAAAATCTGGAATACACAGCTTCGGATGACAAGGTATACAATGGGTTTGCGGAGTGTTGTAGGGTGATCATGACAGACAATGGGTTTTGGGAGATTTAGTGCAAAAGACAGGCTAATCAGCCCACAAAACACTGTCACAAGTCAAATATTTGTAGGCACATGAGTGAGATATGTTTTGATGCACATAATAAAATGTCAAACAGACAACTTCGGATGACAAGGTATACACCTTCAGCTATATGGTTTACCGATGATTACAACTTCTTAACAAGCATGAATGTAAAGGCAAGAAGAGATACATACCAGAGCATGGGAAGAGGGAAAAAGGAAAGAAACTGGCCAGACCATAATTTGACAGGTAAACTAAGGGCCAAGCATACAACATCACATTAACTAGGCCTGATATCACATAAATCAGAAAAAAATGAATAAACATGCATATTGTCTATATGATAAATAACCAAAAACAGAAAAAAAAAAAAAAAAACATACCAGAGCATGTCCTATATGTCTATACAACTTGATCTTTGATTGAACAATATTAAAAATTCTAAATAAATTTAAATTATTATTAGACTTGGCTTCAAATGTGCACCTCACATTGAGTTTTCAGTCCAAAGGCGGAATACCCTGCATGACAGACCCACAAAACAACAAACTTCTAATTATGGGTCCAAATTTTGATTGTCCCATCAATCCGATGACATTGGACTTTTGGAAACCCCAATATATCCTTCCCCAAATTCTAGAGAAGAGTAATACTTGCTGAGGAGTGAGTCCAATTAAAAGGGATTCGTTTTTTTATTTTTTCAGTTTTTTGGATGTTTTCTGATCAGAGATCGGATAGTATAGACGTATCGGCCGTTAATGGGTCTGAGTTTAAAAAAAGTTATAAAAATAAAAAAATTTAGATTGCACAAACAAGTCAGCAAGAGCAAGTATTACTCATTCGAAAAAATATTTAAAATCTCCCCATTAAAAAAATAAATTTCTATGTGACCCTACCAGAATCAAATGTAGAACCTTTTATTTTTCTGATCATGATCAGCTGTAAACTAACTATACAAAGAGGATAATAAGATGTACATGCCTGACTATTAAGCAGCCCTGACAACTATCACATAAATCCGAAAAAATTGAATCAATAGAAGGAGATTGTCTACATGATAAATAACCAAAAACAGAAAAAAGAAAAAAACATACCAGAGCATAAACAAGTCACAGGAAAACTAAGAGCTAAGAAAAAGGGAGGATGATGGAAAATTATATGATATATGTTTTGCCGAGTGTTGTAGGGTGATCATGAAAGAAAGTTGGCTTTGCTGGTTTTGGGAGATTTGGTGCAAAAGATAGGCTGATCATAAAATAAAACCTATTGTGTATGTAAAGTGCTAAAAATTTGGATAGGCTTATCTTGGGTTAGATGCATGCAATAAACAGCTTCGGATGACAAGCTCTGCACATGACGCACACAGCTGCAACCAATCTGGTTCATTTGTTTGAGGTGGGGTAAGGAGGAAATGTTAGGAATGGGTTGTCACCAATGTTAGGAATGCATCATCTAATTCAGGAGAAAAATTACATTCGAAATGAGTAAAATGCTCTTCCTGTAGCCGGCGAAAGTTGAGGAAAATGGGTAAAATGCTCTAACCGTAGGTTCTCGGCACGGCTGGGCTCCGCGTTGGAGGATGACGAAGACACGGTCACCGCAGGGGAAGGAAGATCGGCAGGAAGACGGTGGTTGGAGAAGGATCTACAGCGGGAAGCACCAATGCCTGATGTTGGAAGAGGTTGTGTACGTTGCATCATTGTAGGCTTGGAAGGGGAGGGGAAACCTCTCTTTAACAAGGCGAGACGACAGAGGAAGATGATGCGATGTTGATGCGCCCACACACTGCAAAATTTGGAGCTACCGCCGTTGGGAAGAGCTCACAGAGAGGAGCCTCGATGCCGTAGCCGTGCCTTCTTTGACCGGGTGAGAAGAAAGCTCAGGGACGAGAGAACGTGATGTGCTTCCGTTGCAGCAGGCAACGATCGGACGGAGGGGAGGAGAACAAACAAGAAGATTGGGAGTTGGGCGACGATGGCGGAGACCTTGGAAGCGCCCGTGAGTTGGTCGGAGCGTGAGGAGGAGAACGCAAAAGGAACGTTGGGAGTTGGGCGATGAGTGTACGGACAGTTTGGAAGCCCGTGACTCGGTGGGAGCGTGGGGCTTATTCCGGGCTTATTCCGCTTAAACTCGGGTATAATAGTGTAGTACCTAGGTTAAGCAATACCCTGCAACAAAGTAGGTTAAATGGGTCTAGGAGAATAAAGAAGCCTATTCCAGGCCTATTCCGCAAACAAAGCAAGGAGAGCGTAGAGAAATAACTTTATTTATGACTTCTACGTATAGAAAAGTCCATTGATAGTGATCCCCATGTCGTGGAAAACGTTTTTGAAACTTCTACTAGTCCCATTTCTGTCACGTTTCATGATTTGGACTTCGAGAAGTTTAATGGAGAGATTAGAATAAAATGCATATAAGTTTTAAATTTGCGTCGTTCTCCCTGATTTTGTATTCAAGTTCCGAAAATATTTACTTATCTAAGATCATTTTGTGATGTGCCGCTGTTTGTACTTTGTTTCCAAAGCAGGCTTCATTGGAAGAGTTAGGATCCTATAAATGCCGGTGAGGATGGGTTGGGTAAATGTAAAAAGGGAGATAAACTTGGTCAAGCAACCCCTTCATAGGGAATGGGAAAAATTTTATGTGAAGGATTATTTTGAAAAATTTCTCACTCTGTACTTACTGAATCCCATATTCACCTGTACTTAGAACATCCTGATTCACATAGAAAAGGTCGTACGGTTCATGAATTTTTGCTCAAGAGTCGCAAAACAATAGCAAAAAACATAGAATAAAAGAGAAAAAGAGGAAAAGAGCATAATGTTTTCTTCAGAGTACTTGTATTTTGTGATCAATCCTTATCCTTGTGATATCTTCAGCCTTCTATAAACTCACCATAGAATCGATATCGTGTTTGCACTCTAAATATTGTTCTTCTTACTTGATTGAATTACAACTCGACCGAGTATGCAATATTAATATTACTTTAAACTAGATAGATCTAATTTATCTTGCGAGATTAAGGATGTGTTTGACAAAAATTTTTTAATTGAAAGTCACTTCTCACTTCTATTTTGAATATGAAAGTGTTGAATAAGAGTGATTATAATTAATTTTGAATAGTTATAAATGTTAGATCTTTCCTAATGGTCATATTTTTGCTCCGTTCAGGAAACTCTAATTTGTAGGCTTTGGTTAACGTTCAAAACTATTATAATACTACAGAAATAACTTTTAAATTTTTTTCCTCAATCTAATTAAGCAGAAGTTCAAAAGTGCTTCTAATTAGAGGCTGCACCAAACACAAATTAACCTAGTTTCAAACAATCCTTTATTAAATGGGTCATCATTATAAATAACTATTGATAAAATATGCCCACCAAGCTTAGATAAAGATGAGTTTCATCAAATCATTCCTTTTATCCCAGGTCATCAGAAGTTCAGGTCCATTCTGGTCGTTTGATTTGCTTTTCAAAGGAAGTTCATATCATTCGTTTTTAATTAGGGGCTTTTGGACACAATGGATGTGCCAACTCATTATCTCTTTCTTTATCATACTAAAACCTCTATGATGTAATCTGTGGTCACATCTTGACCTTACCTGATTTCCAGTTGGATTGTCCAAATCGTGATCTCTTAGTTCCTGTAACAACGAATTTTTAGACACTTTACTGTTGTTCCTTCGTCATCAGTTAACCTTATTGTTTTAGTATAACCATTTTATTAATTGATCACATATGAACTTATGTAAATTCTTTTATATGTTTGTTGGTATATCTAACAATCAACATGAAAACAAATTCGATACTTTGTTGCGTGCGCAAAAACTACAAAGGGTCAAGCAGCGAGATCTTCCACGTCGATGCTAGGGATGGTCCTAAGAAGGGGTCATCTTTGTCGTCGTGGATGGCTATCAAAGTCGTCCACTATTCTCCACGCGGTAAAATTTTGGGTCCCGGTGGTTCTCCAAGGAGAAAAGAGGAGGAAAGATCTTAATTGTGAGAAAGAGAGATTAAGGGAGGAGAGAATGTCACGTACATACCTCACAATTCTTTAGATCTACTATCAATGTAAATGTAGATTGAGACTCGTTCCCGACTAATACTGTTGAATAATAGAACATAGTGTTTGTTAAAATAACACAACTCTAATAGCTTATTTTATGAACTCTTTTTTTTGACCTGAGAAAAAAAGAGCTAATAAAATAGCTATTTTATTAACTCTGAAGTGTCCTTCAACTGTAAGGTTTATTTTGGAGACTGCCCCTAACGTGTGTGGGTTGTAAGAACTTAATGGTGCCCACTGAAACATCCTTTTACTGTATGGTTGAATGCTATCCGTTATGAAAATTCTGACATGTGGTTATGACACTACTAGATTTGCTATTTTTATTTCGGTTCAACGCTCTTATCTTTAGTCTTAACCATTAGATTTACTGTTCTAAACTTTTTAGCTTCTTGTCACATGAGTGCAAGGTTTCTTGACTTCTTAGTTGCCTAATTGCCGGGTTTTTCCATATTAATGCGCATCTCAGTGCTTTCTAACTCTTACATATCTATAGTCTTCATCTAACATCTATATTGAACATTATACAACCCTTTGAATTTGATCCCTAATAACTCTTGCCATGGCATGTGCCTTGTAGCGGTCAGAAGCTGGTCAGGCGATGACCTCCGTCAGATCTAATTTTTGGCTACTCGTCACGATAGAATTTGTTTAGGTGAAAACATTTAGGATAGGAGACTGTAAGAGGAAAAGAGGCACTCAAGGGGGCTCTCTATCTCGGGGGGGGGGGGGGGGAATCCTCTGATACCTAAGTTAGAATCTTTCTTAGGAGATTGGGATTTCTCTGGGTGCAAGATTATGTATCTCTTTCTGGAGGGTGATGGGTCCTTCATATAGAACCAGTAGGCGGCACTGGAGGATCTTCCAACAATGGCCAACTGGGGGGGGGGGGAATCCTCTGATACCTAAGTTAGAATCTTTCTTAGGAGATTGGGATTTCTCTGGGTGCAAGATTATGTACCTCTTTCTGGAGGGTGATGGGTCCTTCATATAGGAGCAGTAGGCGGCACTGGAGGATCTTCCAACAATGGCCAACTGGTGGTCTCATGATTTAAGCCCTCTAATTGAGGGGATCGTGGACCTCCAGGTTAGAAGGCACGAGCCGCTCTCTTGATGAGAGGCAGGGATCGTAGGGACATGTCCTGAGTGAGCAGTTGCCTAATGTGGAACTATGATTCTCGTTTAAGGAGGGGCGGACAGTTTGAATCTTCTTGGACTTCTAAGAAAGTCGGTGTCTCTGTCCAGGGGCCTTAAAAGGCTCATGCTATGAAGGCATATATGAGGAACTTGACTTCTCGAGAAGTCACTTCTCGAAAAGTCGAGATCTTAGTTGAGTCTTATTGGGCCATTGTTGAGTGACGCCTCCGGCCTCTGCCTAAAGGCCTCGCCCTCTTCTTCTTTGAAAGTTGGGATCTTAGCTCACCTTTGCGAAAAATCAGGATCTCAGATGAGTGGTGCTTTGAGCCCTTGCTTGGGAGCCTCGTCTTTGAGTCGCCTAGTTGGCTAACTTCTTCTCAAGAAGTTGGTTCTTGAGAAGTCGATTCTCGGGAATCAATCCCTGTTGATTAGACCGTGGGCTGCTAGGCTATTCATTATTGGGACTTTCTGGGCCAAGGCCAACTTAACCTTCTTCACTGCCCCCCTCACTCTCAGGCTTGCAGTCTACGAGGATGAGAGTGACATGGAGGCGTGCGGCTCTAGGACCATTGTCTACCTTGTCTCTAAATATGGCTTGAAACTTGTATGACTTAGAATTGTTGTCAAGTGCCCTACCCAAGTGTAAGCACCTAAAGAGTATATGGCTTAAGAGCCTTTCTTGAGTGCGAGTACTCAAAGGAGAACATATGGCTTAAGAGTCCTTCTTGAGTGTGGGCACTCGAGGGAGAACTTATGGCTTAAGAATTTTTCCCGAGTATAGGCACTCAAGGAATAACGTATGGCTTAAGAGCCCTTCTGAGTGTGGGCACTTGAGGAAGAACTTATGGTTTAAGAGTCCTTTCCGAATGTAGGTACTCGAGGAAGAACTTATGGGTTAAGAGCCATTCTCGAGTGTGAGCACTCAAGGAAAAACTTATGGCTTAAGAGCCCTTCCCAAATGTGTGCACTCGGTAAACTTATGGCTTAAGAGCCATTCCCGAGTTTGGGCACTCGGGAGAGAACGTATACCTTAAGAGTTCCTTCCAAGCGTAGGCATTCGAGGGAGAACTTATGGCTTAAGAATCCTTCCCAAGTGTGAGCACTTGAGGAAGAACATATGGCTTAAGAATCCTTCTCGAGTGTAGGTACTCGAAGAACTTATGACTTAAGAGCCCTTCTCAAGTGTGAATACTCGGGGGATAACATATGGCTTAAGAGGCTTTCCCGAGTGTGTGCACTCGGAGAACTTAAGGCTTAGAGCCCCTTCTCAAGTGTGGGCGGTCAAGGGGGAACATATAGAGAATATTGTATTGGAGAACTTATGGCTTGCAGCCACCTCCTCTACTTGGGAGTGGTGTGCGTGTAAGGAATCGCCATGAACGCAGCGGAAATAAAAATGATTCCATTGTATCGGTTGCTGGAGTCGTAAAACGGACATTAAAATCTAAGCGGGAAGAACAGTTCTTCACCTTTGCGGGGTTTCGAATCTCCCGTGAATGATGCCGACTCGGTAATCGCGCACGCGTACGATCTCTAGAGGTATCCACACGAGTTCCCGCAGCAGACGTGATTTCCTCCTCGACTTGAGTGTTCCGACCAGATCTCAAATCCACCATGCGCGGAGAGAGACAGATCCACTCCAAGAGAGAGAGAAGGAGAGAGAGAGAGGAGAGAGAGAATTTGGGGAGTAAAATTCGTCCAACCAACTTTTTACCCCTCCCCCTTGGCCCTCCTTATATCGAAATAAGGATAAGCACAAGAGTTAATCCTCATGATTATCCAAGAGTTTGGCCTTGGATAATTCTCCATTAAATCTTCATGTTTATCCTGCAGCTTTTCACAAAAACCCAGATAAGCATGAAATTTAACATCTCTCACCGTCTGACGAGAACTCTTATGTGTGTGACCCTCTAGGCCCATATATCAGTCCGGTTGCAGGCCCATTAAACTTAGAACTGTTTCTTGAGTTTAATATTTATTAATTAACATTTAAACATCATATGTTAAATGATTAATTTAATAAACAAGTGAATTATCATCTGATGATCAAATCACTTGGCCTTCTGATCATGAACAGCACCAAACACTACCTCATGATCCCAGAAGATATAAGGGATATTGTTCCCTTCAATTGAACCTTTCCGTCTGCAGATGCCGCACAGATATAATCCTTCACTCATGCAATGTCCCAATAACGCAAGGGTATGGTTTTATAGTCAAACCCTTTATCGCATTATCCAGATAGATTCCAGTACACAGTTAATATCTAGAAAGACATCTCTTTCATTTGACCATGGCCAGAGATTTCTGTGTACACATCCATAGGACATTCTCTCTCCAGTCTTATACCAAGAGTGAGTGATCCCTTGTTGTTCACTCAATTACCTTCACAAGCTTTCCACTGTATCTGAAAAACCGATTATGGTGGACTTAATGGTTAAAGTCCACGAGTCAGAGAATCAAGATACAATGGTCCACAAACAAGGTATCATTGGTGACTCAGGTCAAAGGACCAACTGTGCTACTGCAACGATTGAATTCTCTGGTTGACTAATAGGTATAATTACCATCCAGGAATTCTTATTTGGGTATGTTCAGTGAACTCATTCTCTAATGAGCACCCACTTGTTTGTCTTAGTGTCACCACACGAGTGAATGTGAGATCATTCACCTTCATCATATGAGCAGACATAACTTGTGTCGATCTTATCGGATATTTAATGTCCATCTCAAATATCCTATGATCGAGAACTATTTAAGACAATTGCCTTAGGATATTGATCTCACTATCATGATCTCATCATGATTCAATATCCCATACATTTGTCTATGGACCTTCATTACGATAGTTAATTATGAGAACTATTAAATGAAGAAATGATTGCCTTTATTAATAATTTGAACTAGAATGTACAATGATTGGCTTTGAGGCCACCCAATTCTAACAGTGCGGTCACCATCTCCTCGCAGTCGGCGTGCTAGGGCGCCAAGGTGACGAGCGCGTTGAGGGTCTGTGGAGCTTGGAAGATGATCGCCCTCCTAAGTGCGTCATCTCGGGTGCCCTGTGTAAGGGCTGTGACAGTTAAGGACACCTCGAGCACACGGAGGGCTTTCATGTGGAAACAAGCGATGCAGTCCATGAGGGACTCTCCGCGCCACTGCTTGATTGCCACCAGACTGGCCGACGATTTCTTATGGTGAGCACCTATGAAGTGGTCACTGAATAGCCTCCCGACCTGTCGAAATGAATGGATAGTTCCAGGGAGAAGTGAGGCTAACCACGCCTACGCTATCTCCACCAGGGTGGTGGTGAAGGCGCGACAACAGATGACGTCTGAGATCTAGTGCAGAATCATATGCAACTGGAAGTTGTTGAAATGGGTCTTGAGATCGTCCTGCCCATCGTAAGTGTTGAAGTTGTTATACAGCTTCTTCGACATAGGAACGTCGAGGATATCCTGGGAGAAAGAAGACAGATCCTCATCTTCGTTGGCGGGGGAGGAAGAACCCCTCTCTCTGAGAAGTCCCTTGAGCTGCCTTTCTCGTCGCTCCAATTATCATTCCCGTTTGTCGAGCCACCTTTCCAGCTCGTAGATGCGTCGGTCGATGGTAGGATCCACTTGAAAAGAGTGGGATTGAGCCGGTGCGTTCGTGTGGTGGCTATGGCTTTTGTCGCCTCCTCCTTGCCTGGGGGAAGAGCGATTTGACCTGACGACTTCCGAACTAGCATGTCGGGGGTCGTTACGACAGATTTTCTGTCGAAGATGATGAGGCGTCCTCATGCACTTCAGACTCCTTGCCGCCCTCTAGGAGCAGCTTGCTGCGTCGGTGGTTGAGCTCCCTGAGGAATGCATGTAGGTGGAGGAGACAAACGTTCTTGCATCAGGTTGATGAAGATGCCCAGCTGCTGTGTCATGACTCCCAGAGGGTCATGGCCATTGCATGACAGGGCCAATGATGCGCTCTGGAAGGCGTGAGATTTGCTACCATCGCCGTGGGCGTCCTGCTGGGACTTGGCTCTGGCGCGGCGGTTGTTCTTTGGGTTTCCTCGAACATGACTTTTTGTACATTTCTCACAGATGGTGCCAATCGTGTAGTGGTTAGAAATTGGTTAGGCGATGACTTCTGTCCAATCCAATCTCTAACTACTTATTATATAGAATTTGTTTAGGTAGAAATGCCCAGGATAGGAGCCTACGAGAGGAAAAAAGGCAGTCAGGCTGGAAGGTACGATCCGCTCTCTTAATGAGAGGCAAAGATCTATAGAGACATGCCATGAGTAAGCAATTGACTAATGTGGAACTAGAATTCCCGCCTAAGGAGGGGTGAAAAGTTTGAATCTTCTCGGACTTCTGGAGAATTCGACGTCTTTGTCCAGGAGCCTTAAAAGGCTCTTACATGGTTTTGCCACGAAGGTGTATATGAGGATCTTGATTTCTTGGGAAGTCGGGATCTCGACTGAATCTTGTTAGGCTACTGTTGAGTGACGTCTCTGGCCTTCGCTTGGGGGGCTCGCCTTCTTCTTCTTAGGAAGTTGGGATCTCGACTTACCTTCGTGGGAAGTCGGAATCTCGAATGAGTTGTGCTCTGGGCCCTTGCTTGAGAGTCTCGCCCTTGAGTGGCCTGGTTGACTGACCTTTTCTCGAGAAGTCAGTTTTTGGGAACCATTCCCTACTGACTGGGCCATAGGCCGCTGAGCTGTTTGTTGTTGGACCTTTCTGGACTAAGGCCAACTTAACCATCTTCATGCCTAATTTGGTATTGCATTAACAAACAAGTTTATTTATTTATTAAGACGAATCCTGTTTAAGTTCTTCCACTATGTTTTATCCGTAAGGAGTTAAAACTTCCAAACGAAGTAGTTATCTTACTAAGTTATGGTTACATTCTACAAGACCAAGGACCAGATCCTCTAGACTTCAACATTTGTAGGCCTTTGTGAATTTTCTCCCGTTACATGAAAGATGAAATCCTGTTTTCACTACCTGTTCTCTCGGAAGATAACATCCTTACTCTCATATGATATGAAAGGATTCAGATACCATTTGAGACTCTAAATGACCCTGTTTTACATGACCGATGTTTGGAACGCTTCAGAGTGGGGTCAAGGCATGTATTTTAGGCACCCTTCTTCTTTCGCCATTTCCAAGCGAGTAGAACATTCCTATCTTTCTTTCTATTTTTAGGATTGTCATTATTTGATTTTTCGATTTATTATTGAAAAATATCCGTTTTCGATAAAAAATATTTGCATATTTCCGATAAATCATCGGAATCGGAAACAGAAACACCTGTTTTGTATCGTTTT
Source organism: Zantedeschia hybrid cultivar (assembly GCA_030544215.1). Taxonomy (NCBI): domain Eukaryota; kingdom Viridiplantae; phylum Streptophyta; class Magnoliopsida; order Alismatales; family Araceae; genus Zantedeschia; species Zantedeschia hybrid cultivar. The sequence goes on along the minus strand of JARZZO010000014.1, from coordinate 17,585,486 downwards.
TTGATTTTCAATTTTGATTATTATTAAGTTTATTATTAATAATAAATATTAACCTTTTGATCATTTTTAATCTAACGGTTGAGGAGATGGACTTTTGTAAGAAGAGAAGACCCTAATAAGTTTTAAATAAATAAATTAAGAAATTAGTAATTTTTGATAATTATTATAAATAATATCCGATTTCGATATCAGTATCAAAAACAAATCGGAAACGAAAAATGCACTTTCCAATCTTATCGGAAGAGGAAACGAAAAATGCATTTTTCGATTTGATCAAAATCGAAAACAAAAATAAGTTATTTTTATCGGAATCGGAAAACGGAAACATCTGTTTCGTTCGTATCTTACCCATTTACAGCCTTAATTTCTCGTGAGTAATATAAGCATTGTAATCTACCTGAATTGCAATACATGGAGCATCAGTCATCCGATCGAACTGATCGAACTACTGTGCAGCTCGACTAGGTGGAGGGATGCCATTTTTTTATTTTTTTATTTTATGTTTAGATTTTTTAATATTTTTAGAGCATCCGATAAAAAATTGGGTCGACTCCAACCCAACTATATAATTTTTTTAACAAGAGTTTTTACACTTAAATCGAAGTCTATATCAAAAGTTTTTTTTAAAAAATATACAATAGAGTTGAGACCAACCCAAATGACTCAACTGCACCATTCGATTACACTCTCAAAAAAAAAAAAAAAAAAAAAAAAACTAACTCTTCCTCTCTGTCGGGTTGCACAACCACCGTCAGATCCGACTGACAACTGCTGCCCCTACATTGCAGTCCACTTAAATTATCATGCAGTTCAACAAACATTACTCGTTTCTAATAAGACTGTAAGCACTGTAATCGTGGGAACAAAAGGAAAAGGTGCGACGGGGGGATGGACGGGGGCAAGAAGGTGAAGGGATCTGTGATGTGATCGGCTAGACAGCCATGACGTTACGCCCTGCTCCAACTCTGGGATCCGGGTATGTGCCTTTTTGCTCCCTCCAAGAGGGTGGAGAGAGAGAGAGAGGAGTCCTGCTCGCAGTCTTCTTCCTTTATTCTGATGGACACAGAGACTATGAAAAAAAGAGTTAAGGTGGGGGAAGAGAAAAGGCCCAATTCTGACATTAGGAGGCATGCCCATGTGTTTTCAAATTTCAAAATTATAAGCCGAGAGACTCACAACTCACAAGAGGATTATATGATTGAAGGGCAAATGGGTATTTCACAAACCAGCCTTCTTCTTCCTTTTTTTTTTTTCTTATTTATGTTCTACCTCTCAAAGAGAGATGTAAGTGGAGTGAATCCAATCGCTGCATGTACAAAAATGTTGACCTGGATTAAACTCTAACCCCCTTAGTCCTGTCAGCTGGACAGTTCATGTGGGGGTTGTCTCCACTCATTAAATGCATCCGACATCATCCACACGTCAACGCACATAAGAAGTCAAATTCAAAAGAAATAAAAAAATACCTACTAGACTACTTTTCTAGAACTTGATTATGTTGTGAAGAGCACGATGAAATTTTTGAGAGCATGATCATACTCTCGTATTTCGAAATGCTCTTAGAACATTATGCTCTTGAGAGTGTGATCACAGAGATTGATTGTGCTTTAAGGAGCATAATCCATGTTCTATAAAAACAATTTAGAGGATATATTTTTTTTATGTTTTTAAATCTAGCCTCCCATGTGCCCAGACGTGCATACGGCGTTGGATACGTTTAATGTGAGGTGGGTTGCCTCCATGGCAGGAAAGGGTTGGAGGACTCAATCTAAGTCAACATTTTTGCATCCACAATGGTGCAACAAGCATTACTCATTTATACATATGTGTATTTATATTCATATTGATGTACAAATATGAATCCGAATGCGAATAATCACCAGATCATGAAATCAATATTTATATTTGTAATAATTAATACAAACTACGTTGGATGTTTTAGAATTATATTTTGGTAAAATTGGATATAAATACAAATAGAAACGGACGGCTATATTTATATTTATTTATTATATCCCCACCCTCAGGTCTCAAGTCTCACCTTCATTTCTGTTTGAACAATTTTCACTTTTTAGCATTGCATGCCCATACTCTGCTAAAACACTAGTATTTTAATGGAAGGCAACGTTTTCTTTGGCTATTTAAAGCTTCCGGATCACTTTGAGATGGATAATATTACTTTTCCAGACAGACGAAATGCTCACCATCTTGCTGACTTTGTTTACATGATCAGGTTAGCTGTTCTTTAGATGCTCTTAACCAAACGCAAAAGCGTGGGGTAGAGAACCAAGCTATTTTCATAGCATTTCCACAGGACCACTTGCAGTAAAAGAAGAGATATTTGGTAGTCTGTTGAGTAATTATTGAACCTAAATGCCCATTAAGCATGAGCCGATGAAAGGTGCTTGGGCTTTTAATAACTTGGGATCAGGTCCCATAGGCGAACAATAGCAATTGAAAGAAGCTAATGGAAAGCTGCTCTTAAATACTGAAAACTTGGGACATATAGGTTGGGTCAGGGCATAGTTTTTTTTAAAAAAAAAAAAAAATCCTTTTTAAATTGAAAATACCACTGGGCAGTATAAAACTTTCCCACTGAAACGTGTTCAACTTTGTCATGTAAGCAAACACTGGTAACATTTTCCTTCACATCCAGACGAAAGGAACACGATGGATCGATTCAAGTAGAACGGTGGCGGCCATCGACAACATGGCAAGTTGTCAGAAAAGAGGCCATCGTTGCCAATCCGAATGTACCCTAGTTTTTTATTTATTCAGCATTTCACTAGGGAGGGCTCCTGTCACCTGTGTCCAGTGAATTTTGTGAAATGATGTCGTTTTAAAATGTGGATAAGCTGTTAGGTTTTCGAATAGGTCCTAAAGATTAATAATGTTAAAAGGCCAGTTGCAATGAGAAAATATTCCCACTAAAGTTTGGGACTTTGGGAGTTATGGCAACTAAAAGTGAAAATTTCTCATCCAAAGCAATGGTAAGGAACATCTCTGCAGGCAGAACTTCAAGGAAGCCATATATACATGAACAGTACTTTCATTTTTCATCAGCAAATTTGGCTTCCACAATCCAAAATGCTACTAATTTTACTTATTGCGAGAAATCATTCTTGCTCACCTCACTGACTGGATCAGACATACAGAACAAACAAGTAATCACAAGCAAACCACAAAGAGAGGGAGAGGAAGAAAGAGTACACAGATTTACGTGATTTGAGAATATGCCTACATCCACGAAGCTCGACTCCTTCACTGCCACCTTGCACTATTCTCTTCAAGAACATCAGTACAAGAACACAACCTTAGCAAAATCCTCCAACCGCCTCATATGTTTCCAACCTCTTAAGACACTTACCCCAAATTATAATATACATGATCCACTGAAACAAAACCCTAAAACACCTTCAAACTGGTCTATATCAGGATGGTATCAACACCCTCAGTGGAGGCGTTGATGCCCCCAAGTGAGTGGGCTTCTAGAGAGCGCCCAGGGTGTCACACCCTGGCTGTGGGTGTTGACACCCCCAAAAACTACTTCTACTGCTGCTCTGTGGCTCCTGGGTGTTGACACCCACAGTCAGGGTGTCGAAACTCCCTCCCCTGAAGCTGTCCTACTCAAGGACACACCATATCGTTAAGCTCCCCATCACCCCCCAAATCCAATTAGGGTAGCCTCCGACGCCACGTGGGAAAACCTCTCCTAACTACGCCAGACCTGAGACACCCTTTGAATGTGAGACGTACCTCAGTGGTACTTCTGGTGGTCATCTAACATCAATTCGCCATAACCTGATCAGCATCTGTAAGACACACGGCCTCAGCATCCATACATGATGTTAGCAGTTAATTCTATCTAAAGCAATAGCAGCTTGCCTTCCCATGAGGGCAAGAAATTGAATTGGAAATCCATCCTCCAGGGAAGTAAAGATACCAATGGCAAGTTTTCCAACAAGTATCTGCGAGTAAAATGGTTTTAAAAGCAATGTCATACAGAACTTGAATCTAACGACCATAGCAAGGGTTTTAATAATTCTTTATTAAGACGAAGGCACAAGTACTTGGCTACAGTTCTGCTAGTTTGTGGTAGCTCACAGCCTCACTCACAGTGCAGCATCATCACTGCCATCAGAACACCAATGCAGTTAGGATTGGGGTGGTGTGACAAACTTCTTGTGCTTCAACCTAACATATTCAAGAACATGGCACACTTAGTTTCAAAACAAAGAGAACATGGCACACACAAATGATCAATCAGAAATTGATGATCAGCCACCAGAATACCTGATTATGCAAATGCAGTCAAATAAAGTTCAAATAAAGTCTGCTGTGCCCAATGTCTGCATATCAACCACCTGTCATCCCTGAAGTGAAAGAAGAGAAAGGAACAGTTATGCAAAACAGCAAATCCCAAGAAAATATTTTCTTGGGAGAAATCATGACTACTTTGATTAACCTGAAGGGCTGAGCCATTGACCATAGACAACATTTCAATTTTCTTAGGCACATAAAACATTTTCAGCTAGACAACATTTCAATTTTCTTAGAAACATAAAAGATTGTCAGCATCACCCAAGCCTCATATTTGGGAACCAACATAGCAATCATTCTGCGTTTTGCATCAACCACATCCCTTGTCACTCACAAAGAAGCAGTAAACCAGGAATAACAAGCCAGTCGCCTTTTTTTTCACAACAAAGAAAATGCCTCATAGCAACCAGACCATTTCAGGCTTTCAGCTGAGTATGCATTGCTTCAATAGCGTCCTTCTTTTGGCTCTTGCAATTGTCCCCTAGCAATTTTAATCTCCCGAGTCCAGCTCTTCCTAAGTCCTAACATGTACAAAAATCAGAAGAAAAGAAATCAATGACACATTTGAGAATAATTTACAGATTTAAACAGCATGATACAATAGGGCACAACAAAAGCAAAGTGGCCAGAGACCATACTGAAGTACATGGATATAGGATGTGTAAGGGTGACAAAATATCTTAAGAGGTAATAAAGTTGAAAGTGAAGTGCGAGGAGTTCAAAAGACAAAAAGGAGTATGGGTGGAAGTAAGGGAGAAAATGGCACGTCTTTTGAATTCTTCCCAAATTTGAAAGAACATACGCGATTGGAACGGGCATCTCACCCAAGGCGTCTCACCTTACCCCATCGCAGGGCTCTCCTTTCACGTAGGCCCTCAAAATCCTTCCCGACCAAGACAAGTGCGCATCTCACTCGGGGCTTCTCACCCTCCTCATCTCAGAGATCTTACAAAAACAAGACTAGAATTCCAAAAATTAGATAACTTCTTCTATTCTTCATTGTTCAAATGTGAAGTACATGTCTCTTTAAATAGAAAGCAAAAGGTAGACCAAAGGTCACCTAATAAAGACATCTCTAGTAATACGTATGGACACCTAATTAAGACTTCATAAGAATACGTAATGACATTCACCTAATGACCCACACTTTTTTATTTAAGACTCTTGGAATAATAAAAGACACCTATTAATGACTTTGAAGACCACATTCTTTATTGCGCTTCAGTTTCGATCTTTCGCATCGCTCGCCGAGGAAGATGAACGGACAGGAGAAAATGATGGTCCTCCCTCGGGTCTACTGCAGCTCTGAACGGCTGTGACCATGAACTTATTCCCATCATCAACCTTTGACCATACTCTATAGGCAGATGTATGATTGATATGCAACAATATACACTCTCCTCCCAAATGTACAACATTCTAGATTCATAGACTGCCAATGGTAGCAATTAGATGAGGCATGTTTAATGGGTGGCTGTGTTTTCTATCTTTCTTTTTACATTTCCGTTTTCTCCCTGGGTGGTGGTGGTAGGAGATGAGGCACGAGGGATGCATACAGTCAGCTGACAAGGGACTAATATTTCAAAATTTAATTCTCCAAAGCATATGATGCAGATTTAAATCTGCATCTCTATGCGAAACGCACATGAAATCAAACAGATAGATAAGCAGGCACCTGAATTAAACCTGCCGAGCAGTGTACATCAATACCATCCCAGCACGATTGCACTGTTCAATTGGTCTTGGACATGCTCCTCCTGACTGTTTTCTGCATTAATTCTGAACATGCCTTCTGCCTCTATGTTGTCTCATTTAAACAGTGAACACATGTTTGACCTTAAAGCAGGAAAGCACCAGCACAATGTAGATATATGAGAAGCAAATAAATGCACCTGAAGGCCACCTTGTTCATATAAGTGTCTTTGCATCAGTATGTGTACTGTGGATATGCTATTCCCTCTAGATTCTAGAATCATATGAACATTGCATGGGCTCGGTGGAACCTCCAAATACGCTTGTACTGTATCACATCAAGTTTCAAATTTATCAAAATAGGGCAGAGATCAATGTCCAAACAAATAAAGCTTTTTTTTTTTTTCTTAATGTTTTGTGTTAGAACAATGTTCTAATTTCTGAGAAATCATTTTTGGATGAAATCTACAGAATGGGCATTCAATTAAAGATTTATAATATGCCCAGATAGCAAAACTGCTACTACGATATCTGGAATGCTAAATCAGTTACCAATTATAACTAGAGTGCTTATGGCGATACTCGAAACCATATATAAATTTGATCGGAAATATTTAAACTTACACCTCAAAATAAGACAGAAAAAATGAATAAAGGGTGTCAGAAATATAAAATACCTGAAAACAGCAAGCAATAAACTGACATGCTAAGAGCCATCTTCAAACATTTCTTTTGTTATTTAGTGTAAGCTATGTCACATTATTCAATGGAAAAAAAAAAAGGACATTGAAGCCTGTCATATTATATGTGCCACTCAGGATAACAAAAATAATCACAAATAAGTTCAGTTTAGACAGGTTAAACAGAATCCAAGCGGTTGCAAAAGCCAAACCTCAGTCACCGATTTAGTAGAACATCCTCAAAATACCACATAGAGAAATATTAAAGACAGCATCCCGAACCTCAATCCATGATGCATATGTCCTCTCCTGGTAGTTTACATTTCAATAAACCACTTGAACCTTAAGAACCTCTAGATTCTTGTACCACAAACCTTCGTGAAATTTTATCAAGTTCACTCTCTTCCTTGCAAAGAGTTTGAAGCAATACATTGTAGGAGGCTTTATTAACGCTCTCAGTGCTGCAGATATAGTCGAGGACTCCACGACAATCTGAGAGTTTATGTACCTTGCAAAAGTACTGAACTAAGCAAGCAATACTTGTTACATCAATCTTGATTCCTGCAAGATCCATGTTTTTCAAAGTCCTTTGGATCAGCAAAGACCTTCTCTGCTTGCATGCTGCAGACAAGAGTGTGTTGAAGGAAATTGAGTCAGGTCCACCCTTAGGCCATTCAAAATGATCAAATAGCTGAAGAGCTTCATCAATGTTCTGCTCCTTGCAGTAGCCTTTTAATATTGTATTGTATGTCACCACACTTGGGACAAAACCCTCCCCCATTTTATTTTTCAACAAGAACAAGGCTTCTTTTGATTTATTGTCACAACATAAACAATGGAAATAAATATTCCAAGTGACAACATCTCCGGCAAAGCCTCCGCTAAAAGCATTGCGCAAGCATTCTAGAGCATGACTGACCTTTCCGGCTTTTAATATGCCCCCAGCTAAAGCAGACACAGAAAATCCATCCGGAGAGAGACTTTTCTTGCTGGCAACCTGCATCAACTCACAGACTTCTGAAATCATATTATGAGAGCAAAGAGCACGGATCATGACATTGTATGTTACCAAATCTGCATCACCGCCTCTCTTAGTCATCATACCGAGAATACACAATGCCTCCATAACCCTTCCATCATCACAAAGAGACTTAATAACTATTGTGTAGGTCACGGCATTAGGTTCACACCCACTGTTTTGCATCTGTTCCAAAATGGAATAAGCATCACTCCAAAGTCTTTTCTTACAAAACCCAAAGACCAAAGCTGTATAAGAATACACATTGTGAAGACAGCCTTTCTTTCCCACAAAACAGAAAATGGATAAGGCGACAAGAATTTCACCAGACTTGCACAAGGCAAAAAGAATGGGATTGTAACTGTACACTCTAGGGCAAATATCATTGTCTAAAAGCAATAAGAAAATGTAATAAGCCCTTGCAATCCTGCCAACTCTGCTGAGGGATGAAATCAAAGAGTAGAGGACAGGCAGTGTAGGGAAATAATCATATATTAACATCAGATTTAGCAAACTCAAGGACACCTCCAATGCTTGCAACCTCAGTGACTTCTCCATCAATCTGGATAATGAATGGCATGAGGGGATATACCCTTGCTGGCACATCTCCTCTATGAACCAGAGAGCATTTTCCACGTGCCCCAAACTGCACAATCCATTTGAAATTATGTTGAAAGTCCGGAAATTAGGATGTAGCCCAGATCTTCCCAACATATCATACAGCACCATCAAGTGTTCCACAGAAGCATGCCCAGACTTGATGTAATTGTACAGAAGAGAATTGTAGTCTAGAATTGTTAGTGGCCTCATGAGATCCAAAAGGTCCAGGGCTCCACTGAGATCTCCTAACCTTGCACACTCCTGCATCTTATGCTGAAGAGCACTATACTTGACCTTGAAATCCTTGTGGTACAACAAGGTCTCACTGGAGGTTGCAAATTGGCTACAAGGAATACCCGGAAAAAAAAAAAAACAGTCAATCAAAGGATACAAAATTGTTTTACAAAATCTCAATGCCATAGACAAAGAAAAAAAAAGGAATAACTTAAAGGGCAACCACAGATCATACTTTTCTCTTGTAGTCACCATCACCTTAGCAAACTGACTTTCTGCAGCAGGATCATTAGGATAGACTGAAATCTTTTCCTTTTGCAGTTTTCCAAGAGCTTTCTCAAATTTATTTTCAACGTCCAAGATGATATTCTTCGAGGTGGCTTCAAGAACATATGTTAATGTCAGCAAGCAGACATATATAACCCTTTGAAAGACTAATACAAGGTCTTAAAGGCTTAAGAACATCAAAATAAGATGCCTACATTGTATCCAATCTGAAGATAGCATCACAGATACTAAAGGATAAACAAACTAGAAGGAAACAAAAGTAATAATGAAGAAGAGCAAAGGTAAAACGCAACTCATTTTAGTGACCATCTATAATATACTTGTGACTGAAAGAGGAGTCAATCTCTTGCTATACTAAATCCTTGAAAGTTAATCATGTGTGTACTTATAAGACATCAATAGTACACTGACGCACTAACCACTGTTTCACATAAAAAAATGACCAAACATCAAAACATTTGTATAAGAACATAAAACTTACATGGTGAAAGATCACATAGCAAATGTACGGAAGGATAGAAAGATCAACCAAAAAAGGCTCTTACATAACAAATGTACGAAACAAGGAGGTGGATGGTCCCATGAATTGTTGCTAACTACATCCAACCGCCTCCTCTAACAGGCCCAATAAAGATCTTTATTGGCTTGCTTAATGGGGTCTTTCAATGACCCATTAACAATCCTCAGTGAACTGGTGGCCCAATAACTCGCCTAATTAGGGCCCAATAAAACTGACCCACTAGGGCGATCAAGGAATTGGGAAAATTTTCAAATAAGACCCTTATGTTTTAAACACTTCGATTACCCCATAAAATTGGAAAAAAATACCCCTTTTCTTACACAGGTCCTTATACTCAAGTTCTCAATTTATGATACAATTCTTGAAAAGCCATAAAGTTAGCTTCAGTAACCACTTTTTTAGTATGTGCTTTTGAAGTTTTATCTTCTTTTAAGGTTCATTTTTATGCTTAAACCATGCTTTAATGTATTCTTTTTCTTTTCAATAGGTTTTTGTATTTTGTTACTCTACAACCAATTTAAATCCTAGTACCTTTAGATCACCTAAAATTCTTTCAGCTGTTCTTTTTATACAATACCCATTCTAATCCCCATCTTGTTCATCTCTCTTTCAGAATTCCATATTCCTTCTTTTAGTAGATACCTTTTACATGCATCTAAACTTTCATACATTTATTTCTCCTACAAAAATCTATATTTCTTCTTTAATGGATATATTTTTAAATGCGTAAAAATTTCCTCCCTTCAAATTCCACCATTCAATCTTAGGGCAATTGCTTACATCCTTTCTCTTCCAGTTTTGGATATAAACACCTATCAATAAAATTCCATATTGAGGGGCTAAACTCTCAATGTATAACTTTACAGTCTTTGCATAATGATTAGTCAACCTTCCTACCAAGGAACTAACTGACCTTTATTATGTTCCACTTTTATAGGTTATTAAGTGTTTCTCTCTTTTTAAAGTAAGTATTCGCAATTGTGTGGACAATAGTAAAGTCAAGAATGACATCACTCATGCCATTTCAATCACCAAAACCAAAGCCTCCATGAACCCTCTCATAGCCTCTATTATTAGTACCTACATGATCATGTAGGTATCCTCTTCCAATAAAGATTGGGTTACCTTATCAAAATCCTCCCAAAATTCTTTTCTAATGCTCTCTTCTAGTCCCACTTGTGGTGCATAAGCACTAATTATATTTAAAATTATTTACCTAGAACAAGCTTCACTAGTATAAGTCTAACCCCCTCGCTCCTAACATCTAGAACTTTTGACTTTAAAATATTTATCTATAATAATGGTTACACAATTTCTATGATCACTTTTTCTTATATACCATAGTTTATAGCCATCAATTTCTTTTGCTTTGGGTTCCTTCCTCCAAATTTTTTGTAAACAAGCTATGTTGACCCTCCTATCTCTCATAAATTTAATAACTCTATGCTGAGGATTCCTATATTCCATGTAGCTAACAGAATTTTATTCTTTTGGACTGACTTCTATACTTATGTTCATCTAACACACAAGAATTTGTGTTCGTCTAACACATGAGAATCCTTGCCTATTTGTCACCGCAATTAGGTGCCATTATGGTGAGTTGCTTAGTAAATCCTTGCTCACTTGTACACTTGGGAGCTCATATAAACATGTTGCTTCCGAGGGAGGCCTAACATTAGGGAGAAATCTTGGTTCAAGATTCATGATTGGGTCGTGACAAATTTTATTAACCGGTGGCTTTCAACAAAATGCACACCCTCCTCCTTTCCCATCTGAACTTGGGACTGACCTGGGTAAAGACAGTTTGTACGGGAGAAAGACAAAGCATATTAAGGGGGAGATACGAATAAGGAAAGAAGACAAAGCATATTAGGGGGGAGACGTGAATAAGGAAAGAAAGGAAAAATGGCAGAAATTAATTGGGGCAAATGTGTACATTTAAAATAAGCACATGGTGCAGCAACATAAAAAGGTCAATTTCTGACCATACGCCATATAGTACAAATATAATAATAGTGACATGTATATACAGTATTCCCACAGCATTAACCAGCTTACCATGACCCCTGGGTAAAAAGAGGTTGGAAGAAGCAACCTCTTTGGCACATGAATGAAATTGTACACCACGCTTATATTGCAGAATTGCTCGAACAGAATATAACTGAGACAATGATGACAATCAAGAAGATACAAATGAGAAAAGCAAAAAAGCACAAACTAAAGCATAAAAAAGAATAGTTTCAGGATATTGCAAGAGAATGGAAAAGGGAGAGAATATTAGAGATATTTAGGTAGGTATGATGGATGCAATAACATCACAGTTCCATTGTTTAACATACTGACAGGCAAGTACTGTCCCTCGATTTGAAGGTCAAAATCAAGTCCTTCAAGTGTGACAAAGAATATCATTGTCATCCTTCTAGAACAATAAGTCTATTTCTAACATTTAGTTCTTACCCTTGGAAAAATCCTGCTATATAACAATGTTTGACCTAACAACATAGACAAGGCACACTAATACACATTTCCAAATGTATATGCACTAATTTTCAGGCACATACATGCACATTCAAAATGGAAAGCAACTCTCATACCAACAACAAGCCACAACGCTTCTCAGACTTTGCATAAGCCATGTCAAGATATTACATAGGTCATAATAACTAATACTATAAAATATGCCCTAAAAATGATAAAAAACCCCTAGAATAGGACAATCAAGAATAACAATCAGTTCCAAATAAGCATAACATTGTGCATGTATCTCTGACCGATTAATTTTTGCACCATTGAAAAAGGTTCCAAAATTTTCAAAACAATTGTCTTTTGCACTTTTTGAAAATCAGCCATTATTAGGCTAACATAACATTCAAAATTGAGCATGAATTGGACGGTACTGCCTGCAGTCTTCATCAAAGCCATGATCTGATGCGTTCACAACAGCGTGGGATTCTAACCAGAATAAGGCCGTGGAAACCCCAAGCATGATCGCAAAATCAGTTGGTACCACGGAGGGTTTTGGGGATACCCAGGTCTTGAACTTGGGTGGGGATGTTATTTGTTATTTCTATGATCTGTATTACCCTGCCACCGTGGCAGGGGCTTCCCCCCAAAAAAAGGACTTAGAATTGGCAAAGCTTCATAAGCAGTCAATAATACTAGCCTAAGCATAGGTTGATAATCATTAAGCAAGCATGGTTCATCATGTTACAGACTGAACTGAGAATAGCACTGTATATGTTGCAAGTAACCGTAAGTAAGAAAACATATAAAATGGATTAATTGAGCATTGGGGAAATACCTGATTGTTACAGATAGTATTCCTCAAGCAAGGGCAGAACCTACGGGGAAAAATGTGAAGAATACAGGATAAATGAGAATGAGAAAAAAAGTTAAGCAACAGAGTTTAGAAATTTTAGAATATAATGAGAAATAGCAACAGGCGGAAAGACAGAAGTAGTTATGGATTTCCAACCTTTCTCAGGAAACCACCTGAACAGCTGAGAAAGTTAAAACAACTACTTACTTATTTTTCTGCTGCCCATGAGAAGTGGCAAAAATTTTATACTTAACGGGTCACCTTAATGGTAATTGAGTTTATGCTAAGGTAACACAGATAGATCACAATTCACAGGCCACTTGCACATGGAATTAGTTAAAGAGAAAGCACAAGAGTCATGCTACTTCACTGAAGCTATTGTGATACTACAAAGCTTTCAGACAATGAAAATAGCTAAGACTGCTGAGAATATGTTACACATGCTTAGGATAATAAGTTAATCTCAAGTTACATGGAACATTTTGATAGGCATAAGCTGAACTAGATACTACGCAACATCTAAGGCTTAATGTTGAAAATTCTGGGTACTTATCTAACAAAAATAATACGTATATATCTCTTCTAACTTAATCCACCTTGCACTGTCGAGCATAGTTCTCGGAGAGGCAACATGGCCTGCATTTGGGAGTCTAGGCACACAGGTAGCCTCACCATTATTATCTTTATCGCTAACCTCCCAAGTAGCATATCTACATCCTAAAGCCTAAATATAAATTAGACAGAAAAAAAAAAGCAATGAAATAAGACAACTATATCAATTTCTATACTTCCATCGACAATAAGATCTTAACTCTGTGAGAGAGAGAGAGAGAGAGAGGAGCTACCAGGGATGGGCGACGGCGACGCAAGGAGACGGCGGCGCGTCGAGCGGCGAGAAGAGGAAGGGGGAGCGGGGACGAACGGGGGGAGGCGATGACCACTTCCTCGACGACGAAGGAAGTGACGCACGCGCGGCCTCAGTGCTGGCGCAGATGATGAACTCTGTCACACCCATGGCGGCCGCCGGCGACGGTGGCAATGCTCTTCCCAGCCATCGCCTACCGCTCATTCCACGGCAGACGCAGCGAGTTGAGGTTTTGGCCTGACGCGAGGTGGAGGTATGGGGGTGTTCCGAACAATGTAACCCGGGGCCCGGGAGGGGCCGAGGGGGCGCTCTACACTCTACAGGCGATGGCCGTGGCTGCCAGGGTTGGGAGGCAGGCCAGAGGAGCCGCTCTTCCAGTCTTCGGAGGCAGCTGGAGTCAAGGACTCGAGGTAGCACACAGGGAGGCAGCCTAGGAGGGGCCGCCTTGCCGGCGAGTTTGACGACGAGGCGCTCAAAGACGCCGGCCGTCGAGGATGAAGTGCTCTGGAATGCCGCCGCCGGCCAGCGGGGAAACCCAACACCCCCGTGACGGTGAGGAGTAAGGGCGCAGGGTATGGTTTGGGGTTTAGTAAGTTTACAAGATGACCCTTAACGACTTGCCGACTTTTTAAATATCCGATCATTGTACGAATTTTCCAAACATTAGTTTCCATGCAAAGAAAAAATCTTTTGAGTGATAGGGTGTTTTGTTGTAGTTTTTTTTAGTTATCTTTCCCTTAATTTTGATTTCATAATAAAAAAACAACCCTTTTATTTTTTTAGACTCTACCGTTTCTTTCTCTCTCTTCCCAACCTCCATTTCTTTGGCCACCACCATCTGCATAGGGGTGTAAAAGGATACCTGACAAGTCGGAACTGATTATATCCTTATATTTATCTTTTAATAAAATGTGTATTTTTATGTTTATCTTTTAACAATATTAAAAATTGATCTATAAAAGTGAAATTATTGGACAATACTATGTGTCAACATAAACTTAATCTTCTATTGTTTCAAGAGAAAACAAAAGAATATTACTTTTAAAATATACATAAATATAAGTTATTTCTAAGTAATTTTTATAAATTTACTTATAAGTCATGTGCCATTTGTAAATCATGTGATAGTATCTTTACTTTATCTTTTAAATTATATTTTTTTATGATCTTTAAACTTCATAAATAAATTTTTAGATATCATTGACGTCCCTAATCCAACGTCTCATCTCTCTCTCTTGTGCACCATCATCGAATGTGTCTCTCTCTCCCACCCTCCCTCCCAAACATGTCTTTATAATTCTTAAAAGTTATAACGATCTTTCCAAACAAAGAAACATAACTAAAGAACTGATTACATTACTCTTAAAAATAAAAGTAATTTTTAAAATAAAATTAAATTTAAAGTTGAAATAACTTTAAAGTGAAAACTGTTCCCAAGAAATATAGAAACAAAATGTTCGGACATGGATGTTCGGATCTGATTTCGGATCCAAGCTGGGATCAACGTGTAAAAAGCTGGGGGGTGCATTTTTCCTTTTGGATTTTCTTTTTAATTTAAACGTGTGAACTTCTCTGGTCGTTTCATTTCTGAATCATGGATCCTTTTGATACAACCTGAAACTGAAAGATACAACGAGGCATTTCCCCAGGTTCCAGTTATCTGAACTTATCAAAATCTTTCATTAAACATGTCAATGTTATACTTCCTCCGGGTTCTAATTTTTGGCTTTCACCTAAAAAGGACTTTTACTTGGGAGAAAAAATGAGATTATTTGAAAATCCTTGGCTTCTATAATTGCTTAAAATTTATTATAACCAATTTAACTCAATTTTTGTGTTAAAAATAAGAGTAAAAATTACTACATCCTAAAACTTAATCTGGAGAAAAAATGAGGTTATGTGAAAAAAAAAATATAAAATTAATTATAACTATTTTATATCAATTTTTTATTAAAAAAAGAGTCAAAATTAACACATCCTGTCATTTTGTTATTATTTGATCAGTAAACATGTTGAAAAAAAGATGACCAAAACATGGTGTAATAATATTTATCTTCACTTAAACAGAAATCTTTGTCGCGATAACTTTGTTTTGCTTATCTTTAGCTTTAGAAGATGAGAATGTTTTTTTTTTTTTGTTAGACATAATTAATAAACCCCCTTATTGTAGAGGGTATATAACTCAACATTTTTAAATTAATTCCCTCTTCAGTAAAAGGTTTTTCCATGTCGTCACGATAGTTGGGTCTTTTTTTAGTAATCATGTTCAACTCTGAGGTCTTACTATAAGAAGTAATATCCTTCTAACAAGTTTTACAACTTATGAGAAACACTTGAACATAGGACCTCACGAACTTGTAATTATGAGACAAATCCTTACTCTTGTCCAGCTGTAAAAATTGGATTTGAACTCCATGACTTTTATTGTGTAAGAACAATCTGATGCCGCTGTGTTGTAGGCTCTTTGATCTGAGAGTATAATCTTACTGTCCAAAGGACTTAAACCTGGTAATCCCAATTGCACGGAGAACACGTAATATGCTGTGTAATCGAACGTTATATAGGCGTTCCTTACTCGAGTGTGATATGACCTTTCGGAGAGCCCCCGTCCGTCTGAGAGGAAGCCGCTCCGTCTCCCTTTCGAGGTCCGGTTGTCGGTTCCGAGGCTACTGCTGTTGCCGGTCTCTGCTGGACTTCGACCTCACCTTCAGCAACGGCTACTTGGGTCTCCCATCATTGGCTGAGGTAGAAATTTTATCCACCGGATCAGTAGGATTTTAGACATATGGAATCTTAAATTAAACCAGTGAAATTTTGGGCTGCCACTGTTTTGAATTGAATTTATGAATTTGGCAAAATCTAGTAGAATCTTAAAACTCCACTGAATAAACGTTAGATCCGCCACTGTCTCCTACCCTCCTTCCCCTTTTCGTCCAAGTTCTATGATCTATCCCTTCTTCCTCTCCCATCTCTCCTCCTCTTGATCGGTTTGGATCCCTCCATTCTCACCGTTCTGTTTGAAACCATCTTCCCCTCATAGCTTCTACACATTCCCCCCTCCAATCATTCTTGTGCTTCTTCTTCCACAACCCGCAGCCCTTCGCTTGTGTCCTTCTCTTGATTTCGCCGTTGTGCGCTTGCTGGTGCCACTCGGCACCTCCTGCGCTCAAAACCCTCCTCACCCCCTCCCCTATAAACCCTCCCCTTCGCCCTCAGTTTCCCCCCCTCCCCCCTTTGTTGGGTTGATCCATTTTGCCTTTTGCCCCTTCTGTTGGGATTTTTGCCTAGTGACCAAGGGGTCCGACTTTCTTCGGTTTTTAGCATACTATTAGTTCTCCTGTTGGTTTTTGTTCTGCTTTGCTTGTGTTTTGATTTTTTTTCAGGTTTACTATATATCGTGGCTTCCTTGGTTCTCAGCGGAGGCCATCATGGGCATTTGATGGGTGGTGGTACTCAAGTCTCCGAGGGCAATCCGTGCATCTTCCTTGTGGCACGTCTCTGAGTACCCCCTTCTTTCGTCTGCTATGTTGTCGCAGCTTTTCCGTCAAATTCTACCACACTTTATATGCAGAATAAATTATTACGTAGGACAAATAAGGGATATTTTGCTTTGATAGTTTTGTGGGACTCAGCTGACGAAATAAAAAGAATAAGTATTTCTTAGGTCTAATGTGAGATGACTTATTCTCCTTATTCTCCGAATACGCTATTCTGCACCGATACAAGTTATTATACTTATCAGAGTAAAATTTAACTTATTCTCTCTTTATTCGTCCTTATTCTTCTCCTATTCTCCAATCAAAGTGGCGTCTTGTAAATTTTACTTACAATCAACTTTAACTAAAAAAATAACTATTCTTTAACAGAGACAAAACTAAACTTAAATTTAAACTAGCTAGTCTCATAATGCAAAAATATGGAACAAAAATAAGACTTCATCTCAAAAACACTAAATAAATTCTATGGCACAACATAAAACTAAAACTCAAGTCAATATTTTTATTGGATATTAGTCCTTCAGTTTTAACACTTTGACTGATATTAATAATATATAATTATTTTCTATGGTCATTATCAGATAGTGGGTTGGGAAATGGGACTATATATCCACAAGCGGATCTAGTGTTTGGGTAGTGGGGTCCCAAGACCCCACTGGATTTTTACAACTCTATAGTTCAGTTTAGGTCATGATGTCCTAAGACTCCACTGACCCACTCACAAGACCCCATTGGATCTTGGTCCGATCACCCAGCCTATTTAATTAGCCATAATCCTGCGCACAATCACATGTCCATCCCTCTGTCTGTCCGTATCTTTTAAATAAATCATTCATTCTAAGTGAACCTCTTTGCTGCCCAACGATAGAAATGTTAACTGATCGATAATCCGAATATTCAACTGATTATTAATTTATAGGTCAATTAACGAATTGTCTTTTCAAATAGATATTCATAGTAGATAAGGTAATGAATACACTTTTTTTTTTGACCGAATATATATGGTACATTAAGATTTAATTATCTAACTGATTATTAACTTATAAGATCGTTAACGGATAATGTTTCTAAACCGATAACTTAAGGGATACAGTCATTGATCTATCTTAGATTCTCACCGAATCTAACCCGTTTGCATCCGTAGATGTCCTCCTTCTAATTTAATTTGCATTACTTAATCCAGGTGACCCCACTAGATAAAATTCCTGCATCAGCCATTGTACATATCTGTTTCCCAACACATAAAGAAACTGGGTTTATTTGTATCTGCATCTACTAATCTATCAGTGGGACGAAAGTATTATCTTAAAACCATCCGTTAAACTGATGAACAGTCAGATAATCGGATTACTGGTTACCATAAACATTCCTAATATGGCTCGGTCTCTTCGGCCAAGTCAGAATTAGCCGAGCCCAATTACAGACCTTATACACGTTCAGTTGTAGAATTTTAATTAGGGGTTGTTTGTTTCAAAACGTAAGACAGTGTGATGTGAAACAATTATTTTACATTTTATGGTGTTTTCGATTGTTTGATATGATACAAAATGGTATAAGATAAAATCTTGTTTGAACCTTGTCTGCCGAATTGACAAGATATAACAAGAAAATTTAAGTTCTCTTATTTTTGTTTCATAAGTAACTCAATAAATGCCCTCTGACTTAAAATTATAAAATTTCAATTGTTTTAAAATCAATGATTTTAAAATTGGTGAATTATAAAATTTTACATTGAAACAAATAACTCTTTAGTGTAACGTGGATATGCAGTCGTCTAATCAGCTTTGATCAAATGGTTGTTGCAGCTAGTATAGTATTTTCTTATTTTTTTTTAAAAACCAAATAAAAAGAGAGTAATTTTAAGGAAGCCATCCATACGAGGGTTAAAAAATAAAAAATAAAAAAACCACCATTCTTGTCTCATTTTTTATTTTTGGTAAACTTCTTTAATCGTCTGATCTTTTGATCAGATGGTTTGATGACTTTTTTAGAATTGTCCCTCTTTCTTTGAGTTCTTAAAATAAAAAAAGCCTTTGTTGCAACAGCCGCTTGATCTCATGGCTAAGCGCATGATAACAAGTTTTTTATCTGAGTTGGGTTGGATAAAGATATGACATGGAGAATAACTTGCTACAACGTCACTTGGTGCTACATCGTTGGTGGTATTATTAAATATTCAAGAAAAAATATGTTTTTGGAAAAAAAATAGTGGACTCTATTATACACTATATATCCATACAATCTGATTTTCGATCAGACAAATTTTTATTTATTTGAAGTGGAGTTTTGACTTTTTATTTTTTCTTAGATCATTTTACTGTTCATTTGAAATTATTTTTAATTTTTTATATTTTTTTTATCGAACATATAGGTATTAAGATCAACTTAAAAAAAAATAAAAAATAAATTTACTTTTAAATTAAAAACACCACCATACGAAACGTAGAAAGTTATAAGATAAAGATGCGACCAAACATGGGACACGGATTTCAGAGAAAATTGGCACGAACAAGAAAAATCAAAGTACGAAGGAAACATCATGTTAGAACATCAAGTATAGATAAGGAAGCTACGGCCTACAGATGACGGGCATCATCGGCATCCATTTATCCAGAGTCATTCTCACTTAAAATGAGAAATGAGGCTACTTCAGTCTCTTTGATAACTTTTCTTAAATTACGTTTCAAAAATAAAGGGAATTGATGAGGCAGAATCCGATTCGGCCCATTAAAACAAGCCCAAATCCCGTTCAGCCCAGCAGCAACAGTGCAAGGCCCTCACGGAGCCTTCGGCCCGTCAGCGGCCCAACAGCCCTCGGCCCATAAGCGGCACCGTCGCTCCCGGTCCAACAGGCTTCAGCCCGTCAGCGGCCCACCAGCCTACGGCCCGGGAGCAGCGCGGCAGCCCAGGGCCAAACAGGCTTCGGCCCATCAGCGGCCCAACCCCCTTCGGCCCGATAGCCGAGTCCGGCCCACTCCGGTGGAGGACCAGACGTTATGACGGTTTATCAGTAAGCCCACACATAGTCCTATATCGGCTACCACCGTTAACCATCCTCTATCCTCTGCTATAAATACACTGCTATTTATTGCCAAAGGTATGCTCTCTTAAGCCTTCGAGACCCTTAAGGACTACAGTCCGAAAAGCATTAAAGCTACTCTTTGCCTTTTGAATCGAATCATCTTCAGGAGCTAACTTGACCGTCGGAGGGGGTTCCTTAGGGCCGAAGCCCGAGACTCCTGCTGACCGGTTTTTCTTCTTCTTTCCCTCCTGCAGGAGCTCGATTCAAATCATCGCCGACCTTCCCGAGTCGGTCTCGGCCGCCGACCTCGGACTCCTCTCCCTGGTCTCGACGCCGTGCGCCGGCTGCCCCCACGACAGAAGAGACTCGGTCTCGCGCCGCCCCTTCGTCCGCCGAAGGAGCTTCGGCCCCGACTTCCCGGAGCAAGCCAGCCACCGACCGAGCACCCCTCGGCCTTTGGACCTTCGGCTTCGCCTCTACATCCTTCGCCTTCCGGATCCCCGTCGGGCTTCTGCACACCGATCCGACCCAGCTCCGGATCCATCTCTTCGGATTCCAGCTTCGGAATCCGGTCATGATAGCTTCGGCTACATCAGGAATCATTCTATATCTTAATGAGAATATATTAAAATTTTCATTCTGATATTTAGAAGACTTTTCCTCAAAAAGATCTTTGAAGAATGATAATCAAATGATCTATGGATGAGTGAAAAGTTGTATGCCTTTTCCGAAGTATTGTCTCTAGAGTGGATGTGAGATTTTGTCTTTTTCCTTAGAAAAGGTCGTTCGTTGGAAAAAAATGTTGCGCTCTACTTATAAGCACACGTCTATTTTTACAATATCCGATGTAGGACTGAAACAGTTTGTCATTTTTATGTCTCCATACAGCCTCTCAGTAAAAGTAGGCGTGTGCGTCCCTCTTTGAACTACTCGAGGGTTCAGGCCGACTAGGGGTGTTAGGCAAGTTAGTGACTTTTTGTTCAGTTCTTACAGACAGTGTCAATCATGTAGCGGTCGGAAACTAGTCAAACTACGGCGACCGTTCGATCGAAGATCCCAACTACTATGATAGAATTTGTTTGGGATGGAAATGCTCAGGATAGAACCTGCAAGAGGAGAACAGAGGCATCAAGGAGGTCCCCAGTCTGTTGGAGAGTAAAATCCTCTGATGCCTAAAGTTAGGTGCTAGAAGTTGAGATCTTGCTAAGAGTTTTTTGTACTCAGAATGACATACTTTACACCGAAGAAGATCCGATGGTTATATAGTCCTCTTCCTTGAGGTGTCCTGGGGACGATTTCCTCTGAATGAGTGATTTTTCCACGATCTGATCTCCTTGATTAGGGAGATCGTGGGAAAATAGGCAAGGAAATATCCACCCTCGATCGTGGGGGGCGGATTGCACGGACCTACTGTAAGTGGGCGGTTGCACTCGAAGGATCCGCCTGACGATGTGGAGGTGCGAAGAGTTGTCCCTTGGGGGGGGGGGGGGGGAATGTTCGTTATTCCGGGGGACAGAAGGAAGGACCTTCCGATCTCCCGTGCCTCAGGGGGCTTAACCAAGACCCTTGGGGGCCTCGAGAGCAGCTACCAAGCGTGAGGGCTGGTGGTTTTGGAATCCTACCTCTATCGTGTGGATTAGAGTACCGTTTTCACGTGTTCCCTTATGCTAGTTTCGATGAGTCGTAGGCTTTTGGATCCGTGAGCTAAATATATTTGATTGGGCTGAATCCGACCTTTTTAAACTCCTCGTCAATATCCTTATTCTACAAATGAAGAATAAAAAATATCTTTTTAATCTTAAAATGAAAAATGAGAACTTCTGATAATAGATGTCAAAGATAGCCGAAGATAATGTTGACCAAGTGAGCATAAGTGCTTCCTATCTCTAGAAACTAGTACATAACTAATAAGGCAGAATCTGATTCGGCCCATTAAAACAAGCCCAAACCCAGTTCAGCCCAGCAGCAGCAATAGAAGGCCTTAAGGAAGCCTACGGCCCATTAGCGGCCCAACAGCCTTCGGCCCGTAAGCGGCACAGTAGTCCTCGGCCCAGCAGGCTTCGGCCCATCAGTGGCCCAACCCCCTTTGCCCCAACAGCCGTGTTCGGCCCACTCCGGTGGAGGACTAGGCACTATGGCGGTTTACCAATAAGCCCGGAACATAGTCCTATATCGGCTTTCACCGTTAACCATCCTCTATCCTCCGCTATAAATACCCCGCTATTTATTGCCAAAGGTATGTCTCCGAGACCCTCAAGGACCATAGTCCAAATAGCATTAAAGCTACTCTTTGCCTTCTGAATCGAATCATCTTTAGAAGCTAACTTAACCGTCGGAGGGGGTTCCTTAGGGCCGAAGCCCGGGACCCCTGCTGACCGGTTTCTTCTTCTTTCCCTCCTGCAGGGGCTCGGTTCGAATCATCGCCGACCTTCCCGAGTCGGTCTCGGCCGCCGACCTCGGACTCCTCTCCCCGGTCTCGACGCCGTGCGCCGGCCGCCCCTCGTCCGAGGGAGATTCGGTTCCGCGCTGCCCGCCTGTCAGCCGAAGGAACCTCGGCCCCGCCTTCCGGAGACAAGCCAGCCTCCGACCGAGCGACTCTCGGCCTCGGATCCTCAACCGCGTCTCTGCCTCCGTCGCCTTACGGATCCCTGTCGGGCCTCTTACACCGATCCGACCCAGCTCCGGATCCAGAACTTCGGATTCCAGCTTCGGAATCCGGTCGTGATAGCTTCGGCTACATCACGTGGCGCCGTCTGTGGGAAACAAACAAACAAGTCATGTCTCAACGACCTGTAATCCGACAATCCGGACAGGGCGAAGCAGAGACACGGGAAGCCTCAGCACAGCTACTACCCTCCGAAGGCACCCCATCTGCTCCGCCAAGCGCGGCTCTACTAGTCATACCCGAGTCCCTCACCGTTGAAGACAACCGGATAGAGGAACTACAGCAGCAAATGACGACGCTGGCTGCCACTGTAACTTCTTTGGTGCTGCTGCCAAACGTGGTATCTGCCATGGCCCAGTGCATAGGGGTACTGAGCCAGCTCCCCCACCAAGCACCACCTCCTCTCTTCCGCCCTGTTCAAGACGAGAGGTTCTGGCCAACGTCTCCGCCAGTCTTTCCGACGAGGCCGTTACGGTGAACAGCGGGCCTTTGGCCCCGCCTGCCCCTTCAGCGGTTCGTCTTCGGCCAGAGGACCAAGAACCCTCACGTAAGCGATGTCGAAAGGAATGGGACCGAGGCAAGCGACGGGGTCCGCAACCACGGTACCTACCGCTACCTGTTCCCCCTTCCCAAATACTTATGGAGACAGAGGGTATGCTTCGACGGCCGCAACGCCTCAAAACTGATCCTCGCCGAAGGAATCCCGGCAAATATTGTGAATACCATCGGGAAACTGGCCATTCGACTGACGAATGCCGGCACCTTCGGGAGGAGATAGATCGTCTCGTCAGGGGGGGGCCAACTGCCGCAATGCCAGTGAGAACAGCCTCGTCAGAGGCGGAACCAGGAGGCATTCGGAGCAGTAAGGCGACGTCCGAAGAGATCCCGTCTCTTCCAAAGTCACGCCCCTAAGACGACCGAGGGACTTATAAGGGAAGTAGCCCAACAAGGGGCCTTTCGGTAGAAAACCCCTTCGGACAAAACCTCTCCTTCATACCTGAAATGCGGAGTGCCATCGGCACTGTATCTAAATGACTCCCCTCGTCGCTTTTCTCCTCCGAGGAGAAGTCCCGCCAGATTCAAGGGAGGCGAAGCACGTTCGGCAACGCTCATCCCACTTCCTCCTTCTGGACGGGCTATTGTACAAGAAGTCCTTCGGCCGACCACTGTTACGGTGCCTCGGCCCGACTGAAGCCGACTACGCCATGAGAGAAGTACACGAAGGGGTATGCGGAGCACATGCGGGAGGAAGGGCCCTGGCTCACAAGCTTCTGAGGCAAGGATATTGGTGGCCGACACTCCGAGAGGACGCTTTAGCCCTCGTACGGCGCTGTGATTAGTGCTAGAGGTTCAGCTCCCTCATCCACCAGGCAGCCACCCTTCTGACCCCCTTATCCGACCCCTGGCCTTTCGCTCAATGGGGAATCGACCTCCTGGGGCCTTTTCCCATCGCCACCGGCCAAAGGAAATTCCTCATCGTGGCAGTAGACTATTTTACCAAGTGGGTAGAAGCCGAACCCCTCGCGTCAATAACCGATAGCAATGCTTGGAACTTCGTGTGGAAGTCCATCATCTGCTGGTTCGGCATCCCCCGGGCCATCATTTCGGACAACGGGAGCAGTTCGATAGCCGTCGGTTCAGCGATAACTGCGCCGGCTTCGGCATCCTTCATAAGTTCACTTCGGTAGCACACCCTCGGGCGAACGGCCAGGTCGAAGTCACCAATCGAAGCATGTTGCAGGGACTAAAAACCCGCCTCGGCGAAGACAAAGGCCGATGGGTAGAGGAGCTACCAAGTGTTCTTTGGGCATATCGGACTACGAGCCGAACCCCTACCGGCGAAACTCCATTTCGCATGGCTTATGGGATAGAAGCCGTTATTCCAGTAGAAATCGGCCTTCCCTCTCCAAGGGTCATTACCTACGACCCAGAGGCCAACAAAGAAGTCTTGAAGGATCATCTGGACCTCATAGAAGAAACCCGAGATAAGGCTCGCATCCGGCTGGCGGCTTATCAGCAGCCCATGGCCAGGTACCACAACACTCGAGTGAAGCCCCGAAACTTTGAAATTGGGAGCCTCGTGTTAAGGAATGCTCATGCTTCTAAACCGGCCGAAGCCGCAGGAAAGCTTGCCCCCAACTGGGAGGGGCCGTATCGGGTCAAAGAGGTAATCAGACGAGGGGCTTATCGGTTGGAGACCCTTTTGGGCCAACCTCTCCCTCGCACTTGGAATGTAGAACGCCTTCGGCGTTATTTTATGTAAACCACTTCTCCCGGACTTTAGCCGGAAGGCATGAATAAAGGTCTCTTTTTTAGAAACCTGGGTATATCTCTAAGTCCGTGCAAACCGTACCAGGAGTGGCTTCGGCCATGCAAACCGTATCGGGAGCGGCATGAGTTCTTATTCTAAGCCCGCAGGTAACCTGATCCGAGGGTGGCTCCGGCCATGTATACCGGATCGGGAAGCGGCAAGGTATCTCTCTATGTTCGTGCAAACCGTACCGGGAGTGGCTTCGGCCATGCAAACCGTATCGGGAGCGGCATGAGTTCTTATTCTAAGCCCGCAGGTAACCTGATCCGAGGGTGGCTCCGGCCATGTATACCGGATCGGGAAGCGGCAAGGTATCTCTCTAAGTCCGTGCAAACCGTACCGGGAGTGGCTTCGGCCATGCAAACCGTATCGGCAGCGGCATGAGTTTCTTCTTCTAAGCCCACAGGTAACCTGATCCGAGGGTGGCTCCGGCCATGTATACCGGATCGGGAAGCGGCAATGTATCTCTCTAAGTCCGTGCAAACCGTACCGGGAGTGGCTTCGGCCATGCAAACCGTATCGGGAGCGGCATGAGTTTCTTATTAAGCCCGCAGGTAACCTGATCCGAGGGTGGCTCCGGCCATGTATACCGGATCGGGAAGCGGCAAGGTATCTCTCTAAGTCCGTGCAAACCGTACCGGGAGTGGCTTCGGCCATGCAAACCGTATCGGGAGCGGCATGAGTTTCTTATTAAGCCCGCAGGTAACCTGATCCGAGAGTGGCTCCGGCCATGTATACCGGATCGGGAAGCGGCAAGGTATCTCTCTAAGTCCGTGCAGACCGTACCGGGAGTGGCTTCGGCCATGCAAACCGTATCGGGAGCGGCATGAGTTTCTTATTCTAAGCCCGCAGGTAACCTGATCTGAGGGTGGCTCCGGCCATGTATACCGGATCGGGAAGCGGCAAGGTATCTCTCTAAGTCCGTGCAAACCGTACCGGGAGTGGCTTCGGCCATGCAAACCGTATCGGGAGCGGCATGAGTTTCTTATTAAGCCCGCAGGTAACCTGATCCGAGGGTGGCTCCGGCCATGTATACCAGATCGGGAAGCGGCAAGGTATCTCTCTAAGTCCGTGCAGACCGTACCGGGAGTGGCTTCGGCCATGCAAACCGTATCGGGAGCGGCATGAGTTTCTTATTCTAAGCCCGCAAGTAACCCGTACCGATCGGGAGCGGCACGGTATTTCTAAGCCCGCAGGTAACCCGAAACCGAGAGTGGCTTCGGCCATGTATACCGGATCGGGAAGCGGCATGGTGTATTTCTAAGCCCGCAGGTAACCCGTACCGATCGGGAGCGGCACGGTATTTCTAAGCCCGCAGGTAACCCGTATCAATCGGGAGCGGCACGGTATTTCTAAGCCCGCAGGTAACCCGTATCGATCGGGAGCGGCACGGTATTTCTAAGCCCGCAGGTAACCTGATCCGAGGGTGGCTCCGGCCATGTATACCGGATCGGGAAGCGGCAAGGTATTTCTAAGCCCGCAGGTAACCCGAAACCGAGAGTGGCTTCGGCCATGTATACCGGATCGGGAAGCGGCATGGTGTATTTCTAAGCCTGCAGGTAACCCGTACCGATCGGGAGCGGCACGGTATTTCTAAGCCCGCAGGTAACCCGTATCGATCGGGAGCGGCACGGTATTTCTAAGCCCGCAGGTAACCTGATCCGAAGGTGGCTCCGGCCATGTATACCGGATCGGGAAGCGGCAAGGTATTTCTAAGCCCGCAGCTAATCCGAAACCGAGAGTGGCTTCGGCCATGCGTACCGGATCGGGAAGCGGCATGGTGTATTTCTAAGCCCGCAGGTAACCCGTATCGATCGGGAGCGGCACGGTATTTCTAAGCCCGCAGGTAACCTGATCCGAGGGTGGCTCCGGCCATGTATACCGGATCGGGAAGCGGCAAGGTATTTCTAAGCCCGCAGGTAACCCGAAACCGAGAGTGGCTTCGGCCATGTATACCGGATCGGGAAGCGGCATGGTGTATTTCTAAGCCTGCAGGTAACCCGTACCGATCGGGAGCGGCACGGTATTTCTAAGCCCGCAGGTAACCCGTATCGATCGGGAGCGGCACGGTATTTCTAAGCCCGCAGGTAACCTGATCCGAAGGTGGCTCCGGCCATGTATACCGGATCGGGAAGCGGCAAGGTATTTCTAAGCCCGCAGCTAATCCGAAACCGAGAGTGGCTTCGGCCATGCGTACCGGATCGGGAAGCGGCATGGTGTATTTCTAAGCCCGCAGGTAACCCGTATCGATCGGGAGCGGCACTGTATTTCTAAGCCCGCAGGTAACCTGATCCGAGGGTGGCTCCGGCCATGTATTCCAGATCGGGAAGCGGCAAGGTATTTCTAAGCCCGCAGGTAACCCGAAACCGAGAGTGGCTTCGGCCATGTATACCGGATCGGGAAGCGGCATGGTGTATTTCTAAGCCCGCAGGTAACCCGTACCGATCGGGAGCGGCACGGTATTTCTAAGCCCGCAGGTAACCCGTATCGATCGGGAGCGGCACGGTATTTCTAAGCCCGCAGGTAACCCGTATCGATCGGGAGCGGCATGGTATTTCTAAGCCCGCAGGTAACTTGATCCGAGGGTGGCTCCGGCCATGTATACCGGATCGAGAAGCGGCAAGGTATTTCTAAGCCCGTAGCTAATCCGAAACCGAGAGTGGCTTCGGCCATGCGTACCGGATCGGGAAGCGGCATGGTGTATTTCTAAGCCCGCAGGTAACCCGTACCGATCGGGAGCGGCACGGTATTCTAAGCCCGCAGGTAACCTGATCCGAGGGTGGCTCCGGCTATGTATACCGGATCGGGAAGCGGCAAGGTATCTCTCTAAGTCCGTGCAAACCGTACCGGGAGTGGCTTCGGCCATGCAAACCGTATCGGGAGCGGCATGAGTTTCTTATTCTAAGCCCGCAGGTAACCTGATCCGAGGGTGGCTCCGGTCATGTTTACCGGATCGGGAAGCGGCAAGGTATATCTCTAAGTCCGCATAAACCAAGCCGGGAGTGGCTTCGGCCACGCAAACCGCGTCGGGAGCGGCAGGATATCCCCTCGGATCATATGAACCACGTTAGTAAAGGCCCTGGCCGCATATACTATCGGTGGCGATATTTTTTCGACTTCGTATCCGAACCTACATCGGGTCTTGGCCATGCGAGCCGCAACTAAAACAACGACAAGGTCTCGGATTCAATCGTTCATGCACAGCACCAAGGTAAAGCCAAAAATACTTCCTGTATATATACTGCAAAGGAAGTACAAAATCGGCCGTCCATCTGGCCGCATGCTTGCAAAAGAAAAGAACAAAAATCGGGATAGGCCCCTATGTTAGCCCTCGGTATTTCCCTCATCCACATCAACTGGGCTCCGGCCAGGAGATGGGGAGGGAGAATCGACTATCTGCACGGCTTCGGACGGGGCGGTCTCGGCGGGGGCCGCCTCGACTGGAACGGTCTCGTCGCCTTTCGCCGAGGCTGAGGCCCTCTCAACCGCAAGCCCCTTCCACCAGGACAGGAGCTCTTTGCCTTCCTCGTCCGTCGGCAGGGCAATCCCGGTCAGGTCCACAGTTGGGCAAGCCTTCTGGGCAGCAGCCAGCCAGATGAAGAAGACCGAGGAGGCCGCCAGAAGCTGCGCCTGGATTATCACCTCGGCGAAGTCTGGGCCAGCCTTGTAGTTGGCCACGGCCGAGCCGATAGCCTCCTCAGCCTTGGCTTCCATTTCCAGCCTCAGGGCCGACAGCTCCTCGGCATGGCGGCGGCTATCCGAGGCCCGCCGGGCGTCCTTGTCCTGGATCTGGGCCTTAAGGGCCCGATTCTCAGCCTGGGCCGCCGCCAGCTCCTGCTCGACCTTCTCCTTCTCCTGTTCGGCCTTCGCCTTGGCCTCGGAAGAAGCTCGGGTCGCCGCTGCCTGCTCCTCCAGCTGAGCCCGCATCCGGACGTTCGCAGCTACGAGCCCGTCGACGCTGGACTCAAAGTCGCGTCCCGTTGAAGGGCCCTCGCCCGAACCTGCCGAAGCCGACGCCCTCTCGGCCTCCAGGAGTTGATCCCGGAGGAGCGCCTGACGATGGATCAGGACGCTACCCGTGACCGCGGCCTGCGGCCAAAAGCAGATAAGGGTCAGCGAATCCGAAATAAGCTAAAGGAAAGCTAGATTGAAGCACACTAAGAAGCTTCTTACCTGGACCGCCAATCGGGCGCTGATCATCGCCAGATCAGTGACCGAGTGGTCCTTCAGCTCCTTCAGAGCAGACGGGAGGGTGAGGCTGCGAAGCAGACGCAGGCACGTCTGCGAGTCCTCCACGCTCTCGTCCCTATAGATCCCTAGGTCGGGGACCCATAGCTCGCGTTCCTGCGCGCGAGGCGCCCGCGGCCCGGCACCTTCTTGGTCCTCCGCCCCCACCATCGTGGCCGGGGGAGAGTCGCCCCTCGGCGCTTCGGGGGACGCCGGCCTCGGGGCCCTTCGGGCCACGGCGGATCTCCTAACCAGGGGGGGGGGGGGGGGGGCTCTGCCTCGTCAGGCTCCTCCGCCCGGCTCCGCTTAGACGGACGACCGCCCCTTCGGGCGGACGACTTGCTTTTCCGCTCCCTCTCTAGAGCGGCAGCAGCAGCACGGCCCTCGGAGGAGGCCGCTGTCATCGTGATCCCGGCTCGGACGCTCGGGGCCACAACGCCTCGTCCAGATCCTCTTGCCGCCTGCGGGCGAGATGGCTGGGCTTGGCTACGCTGCTGGGCTATCCGGCTGAGGAGGACCTGGATCCCAGACATCGCTACAAACAGAAGAAGAAGTGTTAGATACAAATAACACACAATGGTTGCAACTCAAGACCGACTTACCCTCGGCCGAAGCTTCAGCAACCTCGGCGGCCGGAGGAGCGGCCCCGGCACTTCCTTCGTTCTCCCGTGTAGTCTCTCCGGGAGGAAGGTAAGGGAAAGCCCGCTCCGGATCCCTCGTCGGGTCCGGCCATGCCCCGGCACCCACAAGCAGCTCCGGCTTGCTGAAAAGCTCCGAAATATCATACGGAGCCGCGGCTTCGATATGGCCCACGATATTGCGCTAGACGGAATTGAGGGTGGGAGGATCGGAAAGGCCTGCTGTAGGTGCTTAGAATGACCGTGTGATTAACATGAAATATCTATGTTGTTTAGTGTAAACTAACCTATTAAAAACAGCAACTAAAGTGCAGTGATCGCCAGAAACTTTTAACTTAAAAAGTTTCAAAAGAGATATGATCGCCTACCTTTCAAACGCGGAAGATTGAGTCCTTGGTTCTCCTTCCTCAGCCGTCTGAAGAAAGAGAGCCCTTTCTTTGCTTTTTGTTCTTGCTGTGGAATTTGAGGTTGAGGATCGTCCAGAAGTTGTGCTTGATTTCTCCCTTTTGATCTCTTGTTGTTGTTGAGTGCAGCAGAGACAGAAACAGAAAACGAAGGAACAATGATGATGAGAATTTAAGTAGAAGCAGTATCTGAACTAATCATGATTTTAAGCATATTTAAAACAGCAAACTCACTTTTTAAATGGCTTTGAAACCCCTTAGATCAAGTAGGTTTTTGAAAGATTATGCTGTGGTGTGTGTTTGCATGAAGTGAATGTGAAGAATGAAACTAATGAAAATGAAAATGAAAATGCAGTAATGAAAAACTTATGCCCAATCGGTTGAAGCTTTGAAAGGATGAAGATCTTGAAAGGGACGCCGACTTCTGGAAATGGCAGCGCTCCGGCGTTACGACGTTGCTTCAATCTTCAACTCGCTATAACGCTATGGCTCAACTCAATTCAATTCTCTTCTCTTTTTTTTTCTTTACTCTTCAACATGCAGGGTATTTATAGGCATTTCTTGCGTTCGCGATTAACATAGAAAAATCCCGAATTTATCCATCTTAACCGACAGATAAATACTGATTAATTCATCTTTATCTGTAATTATCTAAAACGCGTCCACCTTGGCTGACGCCTTTCAGATTAATTAAGATAAGAATAAATATCTGGGAAAACTTATCTTTATCTTTATTAGGTAAAACGCGTCCATCTATGTAGACGTCTTTTAGACTAATTAAGATAAGGATAAACATCCGGAAGGGAAGTTAAAATCACTTAGGAAACTTAAAACGCGTCGACCTTCCCAGACGCCTTTTAGTTAATTAATTAATTAATTAAAATTCAAATTTAAACGTTAAAACAGGAATAAACTCTAAATAGCGTCCACGTGGGTCGACGTCTTTTAGAATTCTTCATATTTTAACTCAAATTTGAGCTAAAATCAATTCAATTGATTAACTTAAACACATCTGTTAAACCCGACACTCAAAAATATTAATAAAAATTAATTAATGATTAATTATCAGACCATTTCGAGGCATTATTATATGATATGAAATTTACTCGAAATGACGTCAAAATTAGCGTGTCTACAGCTGCCTCACCTTGGCATCGTCTTTGCAAGGGAGTGAAATGGAATGGAATGTACTGAAAAGGTGATGCCAAGGTGTGATGAGACACGCTCTTAACATCACATGACTGGAATTTTTCTCAAAATTATCAATGAAGATAGCTCAAGGAAATCAATGGAATTAATCCTGTCTGGATGAAGTAGACAAAGAAATAAAATAAAGTCGATCAACTTCCTCGGAGTGGGAAGTACCCCAGGTCGTAGACACTGCAGGTTTCATCATGGGGAGCGTTTGCCAGCCAATGTGGACGTGCTACAGCCATGATGGATCTTAAAAGAAAAACAAGAAATATTGGATAAAGAATCCAATCAAGGATAGAATTCCAATGATATCTTCAAGCGAACCTCAAAGATAATCAAGATACTCAATTCGGAATGGAATATTTCATATCATGTTGAAATTATTTGATTAATTGGTCTGAAACTTAATTAGTAATTAATTCTTATTTCAATAATTTCAAAGTCCTATATGATGCATGCTGGGCTAAAAGAAAAATATAAAGTCAAATAAAATATAAATTAATCAAGGATAATATTGTTAAATTGTCATTAATGAGTCAAGATACCAATTCTTGTAATTCAGTGCTAAGCCGAAGCTCGTTTATCCACGCACCGTTTCACAAAAGTGGAACCATCGTCCTCACTAATTAACAATCCAACGGCCTATCCGTACGATTAAGAATCCTCTGGAATTATCACTGTTTTTGTTGAAGGGGAACTCAAATTCCAGTTTCATCAAAACCACAAGGTCCTTGATATACTCTAATAAATATTTAACATATAGTAATACGAATGCTTTACATAGAAGAGTACAAGGGTAGAAATAACCGTCTTTTTAGCCACGGTCGGGACTTGAATTCCACAATGGGATTTTCTTTGATATTTCCAGCTTTACTCAGGCTTTCTTGAATTTTCTGCAATCAAAATTATTAGTTCCAAACAAATATTCAATTAAAAATCACAGGATTTCGGGAAAATAGCAGATTTGCTAAAACGCGTCGTGTCGCGCAGACGCCATTTAACTTTGAAACGCGTCAGGTATCATAGACGCCTTTTACTCACAGAAACAGATTTCTGGTTGTTCTCTACCCGAACTCCAACTCTATCAATGCACATCCCTTTTCCAATCCGGAAAAGGTCTACTTAGGATCGCAATTCCTCCTATATAAACACCCTTAGGTTACTCCCAAGTAATCCTATCATAATCCAAAGATCCAAAGGAGAGTTTTCTTCCAAATTTTCAAGGTTTCTTCAAGGTTTTCAAGCTTCCCAAGCTTCAAGAAGGAGGAACTCCGAAAAAGAGAGATGGATTCCTCAAACAAGAAGATGAAGATGTCTCTAGAGAAGTTTGCAGATATAGAGAATCATCTCAATGGAAGAAATCCCAATCTTCAAGTAAGTTCCATCAATTTTCTTTCATGTTCTTTATGTCTTTTCCATCAAACTTCATCATGCTCTTCATCATGCTCTTCATCATGCTTCTTTTTTTATCTTTCTTTCAGAATTACCCCATGTTTCCTGGCCCAAGAAAGTTCACGTCTCTCCCTTGGATTCGTAAACTTGCAAAAAGTGTCAAGCTTTCTATGCAAGTGTTCATATCCAAGTGGGATCTTCAAGGACTTGTAGTGCTCGCTAAGAATTACAAGAGTGCGAACGTAGACTGGGCGGCTATGGGCGCCTTGATCGAGTGGTGGCATCCCCAAACTCATACGTTCTTCTTTCAAGATTTCGAGTGCACAATCCTTCTAGAAGAGGCGGAACTTCTATTAGGTCTCCCGAAGACCAGAGACAACAGAGACAAGATAGCCTTGACAAAAGAGAGAATCACCGGTCAACAGCTATTGACATCGATCATGAAGGATCCTTCAGAAGCTAAAGGATGCCTCACCAAGAAGGGGATCAATCTTGCAAAACTAGCCGAGTGGACTCTTTATGAAATTGAAGATTTAAGGGAGGATGAGGCAGAAGATGTAACAAAAGCTCTCGTTACATGCCTTGTCGGTGCCTTATTCTTTCCTGCACAGGATAACATCTTGGAAGACGATCAAATTAGTGCTATTTGCGCAATTTTCGAAGGTAAATCCATTAGCACTGCTCTCTTAGCATATCTTTACAGTGGACTTTCTGCAGCTTCTGTGGGTCGTCCTCCATATGGATGCATGCTACTCTTTGCCTTGTGGGTTGAACTTCACTTCAAATTCGAGCATAGCAAGAAAAGGCCTCTGAATCCATCTCAGATCTTCTTGAATAGTCCAATTCATTGCATTGCTAATATTGTAAAGTTCAATGAGTACATGGTTAACAAGGTTCCAAAACTCAATACCCGAGCCGATTGGAGAGAGTATTTGAAGCTCATGACATCCGACATATTCGACTCGTCTCTGCTTGCTCTTGTTGGAAAACCAGTTTGGGTGCGCCGCACAGCAGGAACAGACCTCAAGTTAATTGGAGCCACTGAGTTTGTGTTATACAATCCACACCGGTGCCTTACTCAACTTAGCTTGGCTCGTCGCGAGTTCCCTGAATTCTCTCCTACACTTTCAATCAAGAAGCGTGACCTGGAGTCCGATGAAGATTATGAAGCCATACAAATCATCATTACTCTATGGAATCTTGGCTTTAGCTATCGTGTAAGATCCTCTAAAGACAGAGATAAAGGATTGAAATTTCCTTATCTTAAAGGTCTTCATGATATTCTCCCTTGAATGTCCTTTGTCTCTTTTTAATTTTGATGTAATAAAGATTGATTACATTGAATAAAGAACGACTTTTCATGTCTTAGAATCTTTCCCCAACTTTCTGTGATGTGCACATGATTTTTCCTTAAGTAAAAACCTGATTTTTCCTGAAAATTCAACAATTCGGGTTCTGTAAAATGTAAAATGCGTCCACTCAGAAAGACGCCTTTCAAACTAAAATTATTTTCCCAAAATTCAATTTAATCCTTAAAAACCCGATTTAAGCTTAAAACGCGTCTACGTCCATAGACGCCTTTCAACTCTCTCTCCTACTTTTCCCAGGATTCTGCCATTAATTCCATGATTAATTCCCTAAAACGCGTCCAGTGAACAAGACGCCTTTCATGATTTTCCTGTGTACGGCTCTAAACAGAACCTGAAACGCGTCTATCCATGTGGACGTGTTTCAACCAATTCAAACAGCTGTCCTTTACCGCCTCAACTTATGCGCCTTAAAACGCGTCTTCCTGAGTCGACGCCTTTCAACCTTTTCGTTACAGACCCGCGAAGGCCCTCCTTTCTTCCTCACTTTCTCAAAAATCTCTTCTCTCCACCCGAGCTCCGGCGATTCCGGTGATCTCTCTCAAAAACTCCTTCTCTAAAGCCATGGAACACGGCGAGGGTTCAAGGAAGAAGAAGACCTTGGCCAAGAGGAGGCGAAGGCAAGAAGAAGAGGTTCCCGAGGAGGTGCCGGCGGCGTTAGCCGAGGCGGCGGCCTTCTTGGAGGAGGAGCTTCCTCCACCGACGCCCATGGCGGTGGAAGAGGAAGAGGAGGGCGACCTCCACACGGTAAGTCCCTTATGGAATGAATGGGCAAAGAAAAGAGGAGAAGAAAGGGGTTCTTTTAAGAACCCGAAATCTGGACTTGAAAGGCGTCCAGACCAGGTGACGCCTTTCAAAAGGCGTCGCCCTTGGTCGACGTCTTTCAATCCAAATTTCAAATTTTTAAAATTATTAGAAAATAGGTTTGAATTGCGTCAAGGTATGTGGACGTGTTTTGAAACACGTCTGTGTATGCCGACGCCTTTCAAAACAGAAAGAATTTTCCTGTTTTTTTTATTACTGACCCTATTTTTTGTTGTTTTTATTTGCAGGGAGTGATGAGGGCTAGGATCTCTTGGGACCTAGTTATAGGGGCTTATAGAGGGCTCCCGGATTTCCAGAAGGTGCGCCTGCGCCGGATGGGGTTCGTTGAGATACTAGACATCGAGCCATTTTGGCTCGATCTAGTATTGTTACAGGCGCTCAGGGAGCGTTGGCATGCGGAAAGCCGGGCTTTCCTAATGCCGTGGGGACATATGGTCCCCACCCTAGAGGATGTGGCCAGGATCACTGGCCTCCGGGTAGAGGGCCGACCGGTGAGTGGGGTGACTTACCCCGACTATCGAGGATTGGCAGAGGCCTTGTTAGGGATAGAGGTGTCTAGCATGGGCAGGGAATCCAGGATGGTCCCCAGGGTAGAAGTAGAGGCTGCCCTAGGTCTAGACGAGCCCCGGCGTCAGTCTGACGAGACCCGGGAGGAGTTTAGGGACAGGCTAGCAGAGTCGTCCTCTGCCATCTACTGTAGGGACCCTAGCCAGGTAGAGGAGGTAGACCGACAGCTTAGGGTCTTTCTTGTCTTTTTCTTCGGTCGGTTGCTCTTCGGTACGAAGGGCGACCATATCCACTGTAGATTTTTGTATTTATTAGATGATCTAGATAGCTTAGGGGAATACGCTTGGGGTGCGGCCCTCCTGGCCCACCTGTTTGCAGATCTATCCGCGGTCACTCCGGACCGCGAGACTACTGTCAGCGGTTTCTCGCCGTTCCTCCAGGTATTAAATGTTTTATTATTTATTCATGATATGCAATATGATATGATGCTTTTTCTAACTTATATGTTTATACATGCAGGTGTGGAGCTACCATTATTTCCCGCTCGGCAGAGCGAGGATCGTTCGTCCAGATGTCGTCCCATTGGCCTGCCGTTGGCAGCCAATTGTGGACACAGCTCCACAGCACCATCAGCTGACGGCCCTCCGCCGTCAGTTCTTGGACTATCCAGAGCTTTTGGTAAGTTTTTAACTTATTCAAAAATTTTTATTAAATGCAATTCTTTTATTGTTTAAATGCAAATTATTTATATGAATGCATCTAGTCTATATGCAGGTGATCTGGCGCCCATATCTGGGCATGAACGAGGAGGGTCAGCCGTGGGTGACGGCTGGCAGGAGGAGGTTCGGGAGGCAAATGTGGTTACATTGCCTCAACGAAATTGAGCCCCTCCGCCTCCGGCTTGTGATGAGGACCCTGGGCCTCCACCAGGAATGGATCGACGAGGAGGTCCCAGAGGACGTCGGGAGGAGCATGAGGGGCAAGCAAGCCCTCACAGATTGGCGTGCGAAATTTCCCGAGCAGTACGAGGATTGGCACCGCCGCGGCGTACGGGTGGAGTCCCGTGCGGAGAGTAGCGAGGGCTACCTCCAGCATTACCGGGCCCATTACGCCGATCAACTTCGGCTCCTCCGACCACTCGATATAAGTATGCATTCATGCGCCTTTAATTTTATTATTATCTTGATTTATGTTTGGTGAATGAATGTATGAATGCGTGACTTGCAGGATGCACGTGATGCGGTCATCGTCGACCTCCGGGCCCGCCTACATGATGCGGAGGCCCAGCTAGAACAAGTCCAAAAAGAATTGTTCGATCTGGTATGTATGCATGAATATGAATGTATATTTTAATTAATTATTTGTTTTGGCGATTAACCACTGACAGTGTTCTTTTGGTGCAGCGAGCCGTCTACACCCAGGCGGCTCCTCCTTCCTTCGGGGCTTCATCATCCACTTCTTCATCCTATGATGCGGCTCTGGCTGACCTCCAGAGTCAGCTCGCCTCCACCATCCACCGGGCTTCTCTTGCAGAAGAAGACCGTGCTGCTCGGGTAAGTTCCTTCCCTTTGGCTTTCTTTTCCAAATTTGATTCTCATTACTTAATTGCCTTGGACTAATAAAATCTTCTTCTGCAGGTTGCTGAGCTTCAGGAGGCCCTTCGACAGAGGGATGCAGAGCTGACAGAAGCGCGGACTTCGGCTGCTCGCATTGCCGAGTTGGAGGCTCAGGTGGCGCGCCTCTCCACTGGAGATCTGGCACGACTCCAGGTTCGCTTGGAGATCCTGACGGAGGAGAGGGACCGCGACCGTCTTCGGATGGAGAGCCTCCAGGGACGTCTGTCAGTCGCAGAGCATGAGCGCAAGATGGTGGAGGAGAGATACCAGCGAGCCCGCCAGCGGGCTATCGACCGAGGTCAGGCGAGTGCCTTTACCGCCAGCATAGCCATATCATCTGGCCAGGCAGGGCCAAGTGCGATGGGACCGCCTCCACCTCCTAGAGCTCCACCACCAGATGCCCAGGATGAGGCCCAGAGTCAGATGGATGAGGGGGCAGGAGAGAGCCAGCCTTGAGGGCTTTTGTACTTCTTTTCTTTTCATGTATCATGTATAAAACACTTTTGATATATACATGAAACTTTTGGGCTCCAATTTCGTGTTCCTGTGCTTATCTTGCATCCTGTACAACACTTAACAAACAGGTTAAGTATCTATTTAGGCTTAGCCCCTTGCCTGACCAAACAAATGGTCAATCAATCTTTTCCTTGAATAAATAGTCAAGGGGCATAGCCTTTATTAACAAAGGTAATAAGAATAATCAGACTTAAGCAAAATGCAACATGCAAGCAAACATATGCTCACTGAAAAATAAAAGAAGTGAAACACATTAAATGCAACAAGCAAATGCTAATTGAAATATTTTTGTGGTTTTGAAATATTCATTTTTGTTTGGGTTTTGAAATATGTATTCTTTTTTTAGATTTTGAAAAATGTATATATTTTTTTTTAATTTTTGACTATGCAATTTTTTTTGAATTTTTGACTATGCAATTTTTTTTTTTTGAATTTTTGACATATGTATTTTTTTTGAATTTTGGCATATATATTTTTTTGAATTTTTGACTTATGTATTTTTTTGAATTTTTGACTAAAAGACCAGTATGGTACTTAGATCAAAAGATCATATTCATTTATTAACTTAATTTCCAAATTGTTCTTTAACAACTTAACTTAAAACTCATCGTGTTTGAACTTGTGTTTCCATTCGTGATCCCATTTGATGATTCGACCCTTAGTCAATCTAAGCCATTCTTTAAGCTTGAAGTACACCTCTTTAGAAAGAAAAGAAGAATAGATTTAGAAAGTCCATGAGAAGGTTCCGGAGACCTAAAAAGATGTTCCTTTCCAACCCTAATATCTGTTGGGGTTCGGTCATTTTCTTTCCGGAGTATTTATCGACCTTGCGTTCCCTTTTGTTTCATTTCATGGCCTTGATGTAACATTTGTAGTGTATTGGCCCTTTGATTTTGAATTTGGCTTTTTGCCTTGCTTTTGCTTTTCTATCATTTTCTTTTTTTTCGGGACGGATCTCCCCCATTTTTTTTATGACGGCCTCCTACTAAGATGGCGGGTATTCTTGGTAGTCTATTCTAAGCCTCGTTCCGACATCATGGGCCGAGTGTAAAACAGAATTTTATTTTAAAAGGAATGATTTGTACTTTATACTTTTAGTCAAGCTTTTGATATTCTTAAGGACTTGGCATCTCTTGTTATTCACGAATCAAACGTGTCAGTGTGTGCAGTAATGGGTTTGAAGTTAATTATTCAGACTAACAAAGAAATTTGAGTTTATAAATTTTCTGATTCCACTGGTCTTTGTACCATACTGATCGACTCTTTAACCTAAGGGTAGTATTTCTTAAGGTGTAAACCATTCCAGGGATGATTTAGCTCTTCTCCTTCTGCATTAATAAGACGATAAGCATTACCAGGATAAGCGTGCGATACAACATAAGGTCCTTCCCAATTGGGTTGGAGCTTAGAACGCGGACCACCAGGTTTTACAAAAATTCTTTTAACGACCATTTCACCGACTTTGAACTTTCGTTCAATGACTTTCTTTTGATAAAAACGTGCTAATCTGTTTTGATAAACTTTTGCATGATTAGCAGCTGACCATCTTTTCTCGTCTAAAAGTTCCAATTGAGTAAGAAGTGCTGAACGATGTTCATCAATGGAAAATTCATTGTTCAATTGTACTCTTAATGACGGTATAAGGATCTCATATGGAACTACCGCCTCCATTCCAAATGTTAAGGAATAAGGAGTTTGCCTAGTAGGCGTGCGGATTGAAGTTCGGTAGGCCCATAGAGCCTCAACCAATTTTTCTGGCCAATCGGCGAATTTGTTAGATTTACACGTCTTTTTGATGATTTTTATCAAAGTCTTATTAGTTGCCTCTGCTTGGCCATTGCCTTGCGGATAATAAGGAGATGAATGATGCAATGCAATTTTATACCTGTTGCAGAGGTC
Source organism: Zantedeschia hybrid cultivar (assembly GCA_030544215.1). Lineage (NCBI taxonomy): Eukaryota > Viridiplantae > Streptophyta > Magnoliopsida > Alismatales > Araceae > Zantedeschia > Zantedeschia hybrid cultivar. Next base: position 17,545,870 of record JARZZO010000014.1, on the reverse strand, counting down.
CTTCAATTCCTGTGACACGAACTGCGGTCCGTTGTCGGTGACAATGGTACTTGGAATTCCGAATCTTGTGATGATGTTCTTCATGATGAATTTGCAGACGGTTGATGCTTTGATCTCCACGTATGCTTCAGCTTCTGCCCACTTGGTGAAGTATTCCGTTGCCGTGAAAATGAAAGATTTTTGCTTGATGCCGGAATCTGGGTTACCAAGAGGTCCAATAATGTCGAAAGCCCACATGGAGAAAGGCCATGGGGAAGAAACAGGATGGAGTGAAGATGCAGGAGAATGAATTTTGTCGGCGTGAAGCTGACACTTAGCACACCTACGGACATATCCTACGCAATCTTCTTCCATGGTTGGCCAATAAAATCCTTGTCTAAGGATCTTCTTTGCTAGCATCTGTCCATTGACATGGCCACCACAAACTCCACTATAAGCTCCTTCCATAACCTTCCACCGCTCATCCTCGTCTAAACATCTCAGAAGAACTCCATCAAAACCTCTTTTGTATAATGCTCCCCCAACTAGGGTATATCGTCGAGCAACTCTCCTGATAGCTCTCTTCTCCTCAGTTGTAGCTTCTTCAGGATACGATTGATCTTCACAATATTTTGCAATTTCATAATACCATGGCTTCTGTTTATCATCCATCTCTTCTAATAGCTCCATCAACATGATTTCTCTTTTCTCCACAATACTTCCATCTTTGAATTTCTTCAGCAACTTCTCCTTAGTTCTAAGAAATGAAGGATCTTTCACGGCAGGTGAAAGACGCCTATGAACTATGATTGATTCAGATTGCTTGCTGATAGGAAAATCAAGGGAAGATGCAAGTGAAGCTAGAGCGTCAGCTAAGATGTTTTGATTTCTAGGGACATGGACAAAGATCAATTTTGTGAAAAGCTTTGAATAAGCAGAAGTAAGTTCTTGATAAGGCTTAAGCTTGGGATCAAGAGTTCGATACTTGGTCAGCACTTGGCGAAGAATTAATTGGCTATCACCCACAATCCTGAGTTTTGTTGCACCATGAAAATGAGCAGCCTCGAGACCAACAAGAAGTGCCTCGTATTCAGCTATGTTATTGGTGACTGGAAAGTCAAGCTGAAAGGCTTGTGGAATGGTAACACCTTCAGGTGATAACAGAACGATTCCGATCCCCTTTCCATGAGAATTCAGAGCTCCGTCAAAATGCAGAGTCCACATATCATCTCTGATTTGATTTACGGACATCAGTTCCTCATCCGGAAACTCTGATCGCACTGGATCAAATCGAGGAAGGGGATGATGAGCGAGATGTTTTGCTATGGCATAGCCCTTGATTGCTTTCTGTTGAATATAAATGATATCGAATTGAGATAGAAAGCTTTGCCATCGCGCTAACCTATCAGTAAGAACAGATTTCTCCAGAAGGAATTTGATCGGGTTCATCCTAGCGATGAGATGGACTTCATGGGCCAGAAAATAATGCTTCAATTTCTGCACAACCCAAACTAATGCTGCACATGTTTTCTCCATCGCCGTGTATCTCTGTTCAGCGGGGTTGAGAAGTTTGGAGAGATAGTAGGCTGCCCTCTCTTTTCCTTCTTCATCTTCTTGTGCTAGGACAGCCCCCACTGCATCATCCAGGACAGAAATATAAAGTATCAATGGTTTGCCTGGAGATGGTGGTCTCAAAACAGGAGGACTTGCCAAATAGTCCTTTAATCCATCAAATGCCTCCTGACACTTATCATCCCAATTGAATTTGACTCCTGGCTTGGTAAGCTCGTAGAACGGCTTACACCTTTGTGAGTGCTGGGAGACAAAACGGCGAATAAATTGTAACCTCCCGATTAATCCTCTTAACTCTTTCAAGTTTTTGGGAGGTGGCATTTCTCTGATAGCCTTCGCCTTATTGGGATCGATCTCAATTCCCCGTTTGCTGACAATGAATCCAAGCAATTTCCCTGAAGATACCCCGAATACACATTTCTTGGGGTTCATCTTCAACTGATATTCTCTCGATCTCTCTAATATCCTTGCCAAAACTTTGGCGTGCTCAGCCTTCGTTTTAGACTTAACTAATAAGTCATCCACATACACTTCCAAGTCTATATGCATCATGTCATGAAATATTGCCATCATAGCCCTTTGATAAGTGGCTCCAGCGTTCTTCAATCCAAATGGCATGACGACATAACAATATGTTCACCAAGGTGTAGTGAATGAAGTCTTCTCTTGATCCGCTTCTGCCAGCTTAATCTGATTATATCCTGAAAATCCATCCATAAATGATAACGTCTCATAGCCAGCAGTGTTATCGATGAGTACATCAATATGAGGCAATGGAAAATCATCTTTAGGACATGCCCGGTTCAGATCGCGGAAGTCAATGCAAATTCTGACCTTCCCGTCCTTTTTCATAACCGGGACTATGTTGGCCACCCATTGTGGATAAAGGACAACTCTAATGAATTTGGCTTTGTGTAATTTGTCGACCTCTTCCTTCATCTTTAAAGTCATTTGTGGGTGGAATCGCCTTAATTTCTGCTTGACCGGACTAGCTCCATCCTTTAATGTTAACCTGTGTTCAACTAAAGATGAGTCTAACCCCGGCATATCCTCATAACTCCAGGCGAAAGTGTCCTTATAATCCTTAAGCACTTGTACCATTGCCTTCTCATCCTCTGCAGAAAGATTTTTACTGACGAGGACACCTTAGGTTCGTCTTCAGTCCCTAAGTTTATTTCTTTTGTGGGCTCTTCTACGGCAGCTGAGGGTTCATCGAATCTCTTCACTCCACTGGCATATGCCTCAGCTGCGTCCTCATCATTTTCCTCATCTTCAACAATAGGGTCCTTTTCATGTACTAACTCATATACCCCGTACCCATCATTGACTGACTTATCATCTGTACAATCTTCTGGCATCTGAATTTGATCTTTTAAAAGCTGAGAGATTAAAGAGCAAAAGGAACATTTATCAGCCAAATCCTGGAGGTATCTTTCTGGAATTTGCCTACCCTTAGGCTTCCTAGACTTCCTAAACTGACTAACCTGCCTAAAACTGGACTTCCTAACTTCACTAAACTGTCTATCATAACCTAATGAAGATGAAGCAGGATGAAAATCCTGGGATACAAATGGAAATACAGGGGAATCCTCCCGTGGGGAGGGGCAGAGTATGTTTAAGAGAGAATCTTGACCGACGGACCCGCGCGATGGGGTGTAATCGGACAAGTAAGATGTTTCCTCGATAATGATTTGGGAAGAATTTGTTGTAAAATTGGCGTTTTTTTTTGGATATCGGAGGAATTATACATGAAGCAGGAGTGAATACAAATGGAAGGGGAATCAGACGGAGGAAGCGGCACCAAGGCCAGAGGATTAGGGGGATCATATAGCAATATGTCCCAGATCAAATCATACATCCTCTCTAGGTCGAGAGGAGGTTGTGGAATAAAGTCCCGAGGGGACAGAGTTATCATAATGGGTGGGGTCCGTGGAATATCTTCAATTATGACCCGCGACCAAGTCGGGGTCAAGAGTAGTGTACGGAATAGAGTATGGAGCATGAAGACATGTGAAGGATATGTCCCCCTCCAGAGCAGATCTGTTGTATAACCAGCTTCATAGGGGTCATCTGGCTCCCCTTCATCAGTTTGTTCGGACAGCAGTATCCGCTTGTCAAAGATTGTGCCAGGGCTCTCAATTAGCTCGTCGATCTGCGGTGGCCATTTGGGTTCTGCAGGATCCAGAAATAGTCTGTTCAGTGCTATGTATAGGTCCCTCAGGTCGAACCATCTGTACCATTCACATTCGGGGTCATGGAATTTCCTCCTTTTCATAGGCCGCAGAGCCTCCAAGGATTGATACGTAAGTAGTTCGGAACAATGTCTGGCCAAGTCCCTCCCATATATGTCATGGAAGTCAAAACATGAAGTAATGACCACCGTGTTGTCGTGACTAAGTATGGGCCCTTTCACAAAGTGTGTATATAGAGTCCATGTTAAGGGATCTCGGCCTTCTTTCAGTGGTGTGGACATTGTTTCCAAGATTTCTTGACCGTCTTCGGTTTCTGCTTTCTGAACCAGATTTTGCTTTAGCTTCATTGGCCTATAGCCCAGACCGCTTCCAGGTGCTGCTCGGTGATTTTTAACAGGAGTGGTCCTGCCTTGCAACTGTGTGCCCAGACCTTTCCCAGGCTCGTAGCCGTTCTTCATCATGATTCTCCATCCCGGGGTACTCATGCATTTCCCCCTTTTGATAGCATTTAATGGGTATGGAGAAATGGTAGCGGCTTTCAAAGGATCAGCCACTGGACGGTAGACCTGTAATACCGACAGAAAAGGATGTCGGCCAGGTAAAACAACAGATTTAATATTTAAGGTATGAGCAGCAGCAAGGATCGGCATGCTCGTCACTTTAATAATTCGTCCTTTATAAGGGAATTTGAGGCATTGGTGATTCGTAGAAGGAATCGCCTCAAGAGTTTTGATATAAGGACGTCCCAGAATGGCATTTATGGAAGGGTCGATTTCTAGAATATGAAATTCGACCTCTGCATGACTTACTGGACCTAGCTCCACCTTTAAATAAACCATTCCCAGAGGGGAACGGGTAGAATTGTCATATGCCGTAACTGAGATGGGGCTAGGCAGCCATTTCTCCTTGGGCACACCGCATAGCTCCAGGGTCTTCGGAGGTAAAACATTAATTGAAGCCCCTGTATCAACCAGGCATGCATCCACGGCCTTTTTGCAGATATTGACCGTGATGCTCAGAGCCATGCTTCTAGCGGCTGGCGGTGCTAGTTCCGATGTGTGGAATGTAATTGAGGACTGATCCCCCTGAGGAACTAGTAGTGCTGCAATTTTCTCTACCGGCACGTCTTCGTTGACCATCACCTTCTGTAGGTATTCCATTAAGGCTTCTTGGTGAATCTTGGACCTTTTAATCAATTCAAGTACAGTGATCCGTACTGGTGTTCTGTCCAGATGTTTCAACAAGTCGTATTGAGTGCCTGGTGCACTCTCTTCATTATGGGCTTCCTCAGTCGGCTGTGATGGGCCATCTCTGACTGTGGACTGAGGAAAGACCTTGTTGAAAATCCTTCCACTCCGGAGCGCATGTTCCTCGACCGTGGAGGATCCGGGTGACACCTTGAGTACCGCAGAGTCGGGTGGCGTAAATGATGCGGAGGGTTGATGCGTAGGTGGTGGCGTTGGGTTAGGTGGTGATGGCGCGGTGAGGATTAAAGGCCTAGAGGGTTGAATGGTAGATGGGTAAGTGGTTGGCGAAGTGGGGAATGGTACGCGTAATAGCGGTCTGGATGGTTGGGGCATATCTGGGTAGGTGGTAGTGGTAATGGATGAAGTAGGAAATGGTACGCGTAGTAATGGCCTAGATGGTAAAAGGGGCGCGTTATTGGTTTGCGGAGGGGTATATGATGGAGGTGTAGGAGTGCGGGGCGCAATGGGTCTAAGGAAGGTGGGTAGTGGTAGTGGGTTATTGGGTGCGGGCGAATGATATGTGGGTGTGGGTAGAGGGGTGATGGTGACGGGTTGTGGTCTGGGTATGTGGATGGTGCGGCGTGGTAGTCGTTCTGCGGTACTTTGAATGTGACCCGTTGAATAAAGAGAGGAAGAGTCCTCTATCCTCCATTGTTGCCCACGACCAGCCTCAGACTGGCTGTTCGTCAGAATGGGAGCAACCTGGTTCTGGTTCTGGTGCTCCGGAAGTGGATTCTGCACTATGCCCATGTTGGGTGGTGCTGCTGCTTGTGCCGGTGGTCTTGCTTGCTGCTGCTGCTGCTGTTGCGGTCTTCTCGCCTTCAGGGCTGTTATGTATTTCTTCATTTCCTCCCAGTCTATGCCGCCCTGCTCGTTGAGATCATGAATATAATCTCTGAATTGGAAGCAGGTGTCAATGGTATGCCCAGGTTGCCTATGGAAGTAGCAATATCTGGACGTATCGGCATTTTGAGGCCAGACGGCCTTTTCCCTTGGCAAAACTAAGGCATTAGCCGCCATTAAAGCACTGAAGATATCGGCCAAGGATTCTGGGAGAGCCGGATATTCTGCCCTCTTCGGGCCTGGAGGTCTCCTCTGCTGGTTGTAGTCACCAGGAGGAGGGACATTGTGGTACGCCGGCGGTGCGCGCGGCTGGTACTGTGGCTGTTGCTGGTTCTGATACTGCTGTTGCTGGGGTTGCTGGTACTGCTGTTGCCGTTGCGGCTGTTGCTGTAGCTGTTGCTGGTTCTGATTCTGATTCGGCTGCTGGGGCCGCTGATACTGTTGTTGGTACTGGGGGTTCTGCTGCTGTCTGTACCCTTGCTGCTGTGGCCTCTGGTACTGCTGCTGACTCCTCACGAACTGGGGCGAGTTATTGTTCATGGTACTCACTTGCTCATGAGAGAGCGTGCCCTCGGTAGTCGGACCTGTGCTGGAAGAGTTCGGCACTGCAGGCTTCCGAGGCGGAGGCCTGCTAGGTCTATGAGGATCAAAGACGCTAGAGAATGTAGCGTCCTTGAAAGCATTCTGGCAGTACCGTGCTCTTTCATAGAGCTCTGCCATGTTAGTCAAATTGTTCAAGGAGAGGACGAGCTTGAACTGGGGGGTGGCATTGGAAATCAACATTTTCACTTGTTCGGACTCGGACAAGTGATCCTTCACCTTTTCAGCCAGACCCCGCCACCTGTCAGCAAAACTGACAAACTCCTCATCAGGTTTCATCTTTTCTGCAATGAGGTCCGTGATAGACAAGGAGGGTGCAACTCTGTCCTGGTATCGTTGAATGAATTTGCGTGAAACGATACCGTAATCTTCTACTTCTGAGGGTTCCAGGGAAAAGAACCACTCGAGGGCTGGTCCCTCTAGAGATCTCCTGAACAAGAAGGCCAACGACCTCTTATCATTCTGCCAGAAAGAGGATTCATACATGAACTCCTTCAGATGTGTGAAGGGGTTACCAGTACCGTTGTACTTTCGGTACACTGGCATCTCAGAGGGTGGCAGATGGAATACTGGCAGACTCGGTAGACTGATCTCTGGCACAGCTTTGACCCCCATCATTTTCTGGAGGTTATTAAATTGCTCATCCATACGCTCCATTTTGGCCAGCAGCGTTTGTGTGGTCAGATCTGCTTGGGGAGGAGGAGGAGGAGGAGGTACTTGGTAGGCCTGCTGCCTAGAGTACGTTGGGCAGGGTGGACAATAGAGGGGAGGTCCGGCAGTGCTTCCGCCATGCCCGAGGGCATTTTGATAAGCAGGCGTTTGCGGTCTAGCCGGTTGCCTAGATGATGAAAGCTGCGGCCCAGCTGGCCGAGAAGTAATATGAAGGCCCTCCACGGCCTGATGGATATAAGGAGGAGGAAAAGAAGGTTGCTGAGGAACAGCAGGGGGAGCCACAGGGTTCGGCTCGGCAGGCTGCATAGGTGCCTTCCCCTTCAAAATAGATTGGATCGCCTCGAACTGCTGAGGGTCCAGTCGGGAGGCAAGAACTCCCAGAGCATTGATGAGATCCGTAGGATCAGAGGATGGGGGATCATTCTGATTCATGTCCCCCTCAAGATCAGGATTAGAGATCGCATATTCATGCGGAAGAGGATCAGGATATTGATCACGTGGAGGCAAAAGTGGTGTCCGAACATTCCCATCTAGACGATATGGAATGGGTATAGAACTACGGGAGGCATCAGCATCTCTCCCACTCTCATAGTTGTATTCAGAATCCCGAGGGGCATTAGCATCTCCCTCGTAATTAACCATGGCGTCTGGAGCCACACTCAAGTCCCTACCTGATCGTAGCAACATGATGTTAGATTCCCTTTTCAAAGATTTAATCAAACAAGTTGTACAGAGATTAATCAAACAAGTGGATGCTTAACGTGATTTTAGGATTCCTTGTTGAGTTATTTGAATTGGATTAAACCACAATTTCGCTCAGGGAAAGGATCCTAGTTTCAGTTCAATTTCCACCGTTATTCTCTAAGGCTTTCTCTCACAACGCTTTCAGAATCTAACCGGGACTTCAATTGGTACAACCAGCCCGATGATCAAGGAGGAATACCTTGATTTTGGGGACTTATGGAGGTCTCAACGTCAACTTCTCTAGTCTGATCAAGGGACCAACCCAATCAGAGAGAGTTGCTGACGTCGAGTAATGTGTTCCTAAGAAGAGGAGGGTATTAGCCTCAATGCGTATGTCCTGTGGCCTGGATGGCCTCTAATGCTTAGTAAGTAATGGGTAGCTAGCACTCAAAACACAGAAATCTGGAAACTGAAAAAGATTAAGAAACTGTCTGAATCGCGTCGATGGTAGTCGACGCTATTCAAAACAGAACTTAATTTTTCGCAGAAGCAGATGCAGACAGCAGAGAAACTGTGAAGCCTGAAAGGCGTCTAGGGGTGTTGACGCGTTTTTGAAACGCGTCAGCGATCCTGGACGCTTTTCAGTTCGCATAAACAATTTTCCAGGAGGATTTTCTGCGTTGAATCCTCCTCAAACAAAGTAAAAAGCAGTAAACAATCGACTCATGCAAAATTTTTTTAGTTCCAGATTTTAAACAGGATGATTTACTAACTAAACAACTAGAAAAACAATCAATCACACATCATTTTTATCACAAAAACAGCTTTTTGAATTAATCAAGGGGAGGGCAAGATCTTGCCACTGGGGTGTGCACGTGGTGCACGAGGGAAATTAATTAAACTAAACACTCACCAATTGGTGAGGACGTGTCCAGAGACACAAATGGTGCACCGTGGGTGCCCGATATGATGATAGCAAGAACAAAAAGAGACTAAAAGATGGCGAGACCAAGTCCCACCGTGATCGCCAAAAAAGCTGTAGGTGCTTAGAATGACCGTGTGATTAACATGAAATATCTATGTTGTTTAGTGTAAACTAACCTATTAAAAACAGCAACTAAAGTGCAGTGATCGCCAGAAACTTTTAACTTAAAAAGTTTCAAAAGAGATATGATCGCCTACCTTTCAAACGCGGAAGATTGAGTCCTTGGTTCCCCTTCCTCAGCCGGCTGAAGAAAGAGAGCCCTTTCTTTGCTTTTTGTTCTTGCTGTGGAATTTGAGGTTGAGGATCGTCCAGAAGTTGTGCTTGATTTCCCCCTTTTGATCTCTTGTTGTTGTTGAGTGCAGCAGAGACAGAAACAGAAAACGAAGGAACAATGATGATGAGAATTTAAGTAGAAGCAGTATCTGAACTAATCATGATTTTAAGCATATTTAAAACAGCAAACTCACTTTTTAAATGGCTTTGAAACCCCTTAGATCAAGTAGGTTTTTGAAAGATTATGCTGTGGTGTGTGTTTGCATGAAGTGAATGTGAAGAATGAAACTAATGAAAATGAAAATGAAAATGCAGTAATGAAAAACTTATGCCCAATCGGTTGAAGCTTTGAAAGGATGAAGATCTTGAAAGGGACGCCGACTTCTGGAAATGGCAGCGCTCCGGCGTTACGACGTTGCTTCAATCTTCAACTCGCTATAACGCTATGGCTCAACTCAATTCAATTCTCTTCTCTTTTTTTTTCTTTACTCTTCAACATGCAGGGTATTTATAGGCATTTCTTGCGTTCGCGATTAACATAGAAAAATCCCGAATTTATCCATCTTAACCGACAGATAAATACTGATTAATTCATCTTTATCTGTAATTATCTAAAACGCGTCCACCTTGGCTGACGCCTTTCAGATTAATTAAGATAAGAATAAATATCCGGGAAAACTTATCTTTATCTTTATTAGGTAAAACGCGTCCATCTATGTAGACGTCTTTTAGACTAATTAAGATAAGGATAAACATCCGGAAGGGAAGTTAAAATCACTTAGGAAACTTAAAACGCGTCGACCTTCCCAGACGCCTTTTAGTTAATTAATTAATTAATTAAAATTCAAATTTAAACGTTAAAATAGGAATAAATTCTAAATAGCGTCCACGTGGGTCGACGTCTTTTAGAATTCTTCATATTTTAACTCAAATTTGAGTTAAAATCAATTCAATTGATTAACTTAAACACATCTGTTAAACCCGACACTCAAAAATATTAATAAAAATTAATTAATGATTAATTATCAGACCATTTCGAGGGATTATTATATGATATGAAATTTACTCGAAATGACGTCAAAATTAGCGTGTCTACACCTGCGGCCAGCGGTGCCCACTCGGTAGGAAAGGGCCACACGCTCCTCTTATTCTCCGGAAGGGAAACTAGAATGAAATTCCTCTTCCAGCCGTGAATGGACGAAGGCTTCCCGGAGAAGATGCCTCGGCCAAGACGAGGGACGAAGCTATACCACTCGGATCTCCCCTGCCTTTGAATTTTGAAGAGGTAGCGGAATATGTTGATCGAGGGGATGATCTTCGTATGGGCAAACACAGCCAAAAAGACTGTGCGCCAGGAATTGGGAAAAAATTGAGACGGGGCCAGCCCGGAGAAACAGAGAAGGTTGATGACGAAGGTGGAGAGAGGAAGACGAAAGCCCGCCCGGAAGCTTTCTTCATAAATAGAGAAACTACCCGGACGAGGAGTGTTGGCCCTGGTATGAGAACTGGGCCGATAGGGGGTCATCCAAGAAGGGAGTTGGTAGTAAGAAGCGATGTAGCTGACCCCTTCATCCGAAAGGGCGCAGGCTGCTTCCAAAGCAGTCTCGGGACGGCGACGTTCCGAGGAGGAAGCCTGGCCCGGGGTATGAGCCTCCTCGGACCCTTCGGCACCGGAGGCTTCGGCCCCGTCCGCCATGGCAGAAGCAAGGGAATCCAAAGTAAGAGGAGATGACAGAGAAGACTTGGGGGAATGAGACGGGGTATACTCCTCGTCTGAAGGGGTAATCTCGCTCGAAGAAGGACTGCGGGGCATAAGGTCACAGTGATGAAGAAAGGAGATTGAGGCTTACCCTCAAAGGGAAAAAGATCTCTCCTGGATCAGACGCAGCCTCTCAAGCCAAAGCAGCTCCCCCAGCAACAGCTCCGGGCGATGGAGATCTTCCTGCGACAGCCGGCGAGCTCGGAAACTCCTCTAGAGGGCTAGCCTTTCGCCGGAGAGGAAGGAGAGCTCAGATGATCGCAGGGGAGCGCAGGGAGCAGGAAGAAGAACAGTGCCCTGCGAGGGGTTCCTATTTATAGGCGCTGTTCGAAACCCTTCCCGCCGAAGCCAACGGCCGAGATCTTCCCCTTCGTCTCACCGCCTCTCTCGGATGCCCGCCACGTGTACCGTCCTTCGGTAATGATGACGGACAGACTCCGAGAATTGGAGCAGAATGATCAACGGCCGAAAGCGCTCCGACCCTTCGGCTGATCACTCGGATGCCCGCCACGTGTCCCGATCCGCGTGCCAGGGAAGGAAGAGGCGACAATCCGAGTGGAACCTCGGGCAGAGAGCCGAGGCGACCCGCGAACCGCGACCGGTCAGGATCTTTTTGTGTTTTTAACGGGGCGGCCGGATGCGCGACCCGTGTCCAGTGCTTCTTCGCGAGGCGACCGTTCTGACGGAAAAAGCGACGTCCATCCCGTCCAGTTAATGGAGCCTGACACGAGTCAGAAGGCTCGGCCCTTTGCCCTTAAGAGGTAAAGGCCTTCGTCACTACATCCCGAATGAAGACGGATAAGTGACTGCTGACCCTCGGCCGATCGAGGGCATCCTCTTCTCAAGAAAAAGAACAGAAAGCTTCGGGTAAAACACCTGTTACGTTATTTCTCAAAAGGCTTCGGGCTATACTCTCGCTATCTCAGAACTGAGGAAGACAAGAGTGGGGGGCTATGTAATGAGGCAGAATCCGATTCGGCCCATTAAAACAAACCCAAACCCAGTTCAGCCCAGCAGCAGCAACAGAAGGCCTTCAGGAAGCCTTCGGCCCATTAGCGGCCCAACAGCCCTCGGCCCGTAAGCGGCACAGTCGCCCCCGGCCCAACAGGCTTCGGCCCATTAGCAGCCCAACAGCCTTCGGCCCGTAAGCGGCACAGTCGCCCCCGGCCCAACAGGCTTCGGCCCATTAGCGGCCCAACAGCCTTCGGCCCGTAAGCGGCATAGTAGCCCTTGGCCCAGCAGGCTTCGGCCCATCAGCGGCCCAACTCCCTTCGGCCCAACAGCTGTGTTCGCCCCACTCCGGTGGAGGACTAGGCACTATGGCGGTTTACCAATAAGCCCGGAACATAGTCTTATATCGGCTTTCATCGTTAACCATCCTCTATCTTCCGCTATAAATATCCCGCTATTTATTGTCAAAGGTATGTCTCCGAGACCCTCAAGGACCATAGTCCAAATAGCATTAAAGCTACTCTTTGCCTTCTGAATCGAATCATCTTCAGAAGCTAACTTAACCGTCGGAGGGGGTTCCTTAAAGCCGAAGCCCGGGACCCCTGCTGACCGGTTTCTTCTTCTTTCCCTCCTGCAGGGGCTCGGTTCGAATCATCGCCGACCTTCCCGAGTCGGTCTCGGCCGCTGACCTCGGACTCCTCTCCCCGGTCTCGACGCCGTGCGCCGGCTGCCCCTCGTCCGAGGGAGATTCGGTTCCGCGCTGCCCGTCCGTCAGCCGAAGGAACCTCGGCCCCGCCTTCCGGAGACAAGCCAGCCTCCGACCGAGCGACTCTCGGCCTCGGATCCTCAACCGCGTCTCTGCCTCCGTCGCCTTCCGGATCCCTGTCGGGCCTCTTACACCGATCCGACCCAGCTCCGGATCCAGAACTTCGGATTCCAGTTTCGGAATCCGGTCGTGATAGCTTCGGCTACATCAATAACAATTGTTCATCTCCATGTCATTATCAAATATTCAGCGTGATAGATTTTTGCCTCTAACAGAAATAGTACGATATTTAGCCAAATATGGCTACGATACTTACAAGTTTTGTGAAGTTGCCATCAATTGACCAACACGCAGTCCTCCACGCCAAGCATGATGTGAGCGATGAGTGTGGTTCTTGTGAGCACAAGTTTGGATAGGATTTAGCAAGTGTAAAGAGGAGGAAAATAAGTTTACCCAAAGAGTAATATTTGTTGCATCACCCTTAATTGAGTTGGAACTTGTTTCCTTGTCCCCTTACTCATATGGAAAATTAACATTGTCTCTGTCCTCCATTAAATACGTCTCGATGTCATTCACACGTTAGTGCATATGGGGACACCATATTAAAAAAATAATAACTTTTTTTATCTAACATGTGATCAAGAGAGCATCATGAAGCACTCCAGAACATCTTGAAGCTGTTGAACTCATCTTGGTGCTCCAGAGTATCTTGGAGTGTTTGAGCGCTTCTTGAAGTGCTCTTGAACATCTTGGAGCGCTCAAGTGCATCTTGAAGCTTGCGAGTGCCTCATGATGTTTCTCGAAAATTAATTTGAGTCGTAAACTTTTTATTAATTTTTTAATCAGATGTCTCCATATGTGTTGACGTCCAAATAATGTCAAAACACATTTAATGATAGAACATGGGTCATGTGAACTTTCTAGATGACTCAAGGGAATAGGAGGGCTCGCTCTAATTTGACTAGGGACGGTCTAAGAAGTATTTTCTTTCCGAAAAATCCTTTGAAGGGAATGAGATAAGTTTAATCTTAAGGAATTTTTTGACGAACTCTACTCTGCACTTGCGCTTGGCTATGTGTACGATTGCGATCTTTCACTGAGAAAGTTTTAAAGTTGATGACAAGGAAAAAAAAAAAAAGGTAGATTTTCGTTTCAATTAGGGTTTTGAAGACGGCCAAATCCAACAACAGCAATATGTAACATCCGATACATACACGTAGCTTGCACTCGGAATGTCAAGAATGTTAACACAAGAAGACTCGTAAAACTCACAGATTTCAATTAAATTTTATAACTGCCAGTCTAAAAGATGAGGACAAGTCCACCTTTTTACCGTTTAACCGCCTCTCTATATACAAACCACAAATGTAATTAGGTTGGTCGTAAACATATTTTATAAAAAAATTAACAATTGTTTAAAAGATTGTCATCATCATAATCTTATCTCCTCTATTTAAAGTTGGCTATACGAGTCTTTTATACTATTCTAATTAATCAATCAAATGTTATAAGAAGTTCTAATATCTTCTTACCACATTCAACCACCTCGTCTTAGACTGTTCAATGTCTTTTTTATCATCTTCGATTCTAATTTAGATGACTGAACCATGTTGGTAGTCTATTTCTCTAAACTTAATGTTACCCAAATCACCATCTATGATTCTATATGCTCACCGTGTATTTTTATTCTTTCTAATACTTCTCTACATCCATCTATGCATATTTTTGTACGTGATCTTTTTTATAGCCTAATACCATATAACATAACATGCTTCACATCTATCGTATATTAACTTGTTTTTGAACTTTAAGGAGTCTTTCTTAGTTAATGCATCTTAAAGATCAACAGTTTCTATTTTTAGGAAATTTTGACAATCTATGACAACGAACTCACTTTTTGCCAACCTTCGTATTATGGGAATTAGATTTCATATATTCTAACTTAATTTAAATAATTTTAAAATATTTAGATTTCAAAACATATTTCTACAGATTAGCAATATGTATTGTACGCTAAGTTAGGAGTATAAAAATAAATTTATTATGAATTTGTTTATCATATATTCAAAATCTCTCCGCAAGCATGATTTCAGTAAATTTGCATGGTCTTGGTTAGGGTTGTCAACGGGTCAAAGATGGAAACGGACATGACACTTTCAGCTTCTATTTTCTATAAGATTTATCAAAGACTAAAACATCCAAGTGAGCGTTTATGCTTTTACATCTATTTTCACTTTTAAATCAGAAATCGAAAACGAAAATGAAAGTAAACGGAATCATCATCGTTATACTAAGAAGTTATTTATGACTATTATTATTCACTTTTCGATAAATGTTCTTCTAGTAATTAAAAAATCTAAACCTGCAAAGTTTTAATATATGTAAAAATTAGCAATCTATAAATTTTAAATTTTGCAATCTGTGTTATCTATTGATATAAATTTACATATGAATATACCCAAATATAAACCATAAAATCATATTAAATTTTTAAAAGTTTCCAACTTCTTACTGTAGCCTTACTTTTATAAACTATCAAGAGATATTCTCACTAATGAGAGAGAAACAGGTTAGCGGATGCGAAAATGAATGTTTTCATTTTTGACTCTTATGATTATCGGAGAGAAACAGGTTAGCGGATGCGAAAATGAATGTTTTTATTTTTGACTCTTATAATTATCGGAGATCTATTTTCGTTTTCTATAACTTAACAAATGGTCTTTAACGGAATTTCATATCTATTAATACAGACGGAAACATGACTGATAATCCGAAGTTGGGTATCCGTTCACAGTATGCTTGATGTATCTCTAAGGTTTATTATAAAGTTAATTATGTTTATATATATGAGTATACAGAACATACGTTTATGATAAACAATTTTTTTAAGGTAACTTCGTCCAAATTTTATTAAGTTACATCTAAATATTATCTAACGTCAGATGAAACCATAATTCATGAATGCATGGAATCGGTAATTATAATTTGCACTAAAAATAATCCAGGGGAGTAAGAAATGACAAACCAAAGTTAACAACAGCAATCAAAACCCTAAAACAAGCGCTCGACGGCGACTACGACATCTATCGAAAGGCCTAAAGTAATACCACTGCGGACGCTACAAAACCGACCAATGTGGCGGAGGAAAATGCCAACTTCATGGAGCCGGAGGCGCTGGGTGCCGGCGCCGGGGTGTCTGACCACTTCAGCCCAGGAGGGCCCGCGACGGCAGACGGCGGCAGAGGGGGAGACATCACCGGCATATCATGGGAAGAAGCGGGAGGCGGGATGATCTGAGGCGGCTGTGGCGTCGTCGCAGGGGACATCACTTGCTCGGAAGGTACGCCAGGAGCCAAGGCAGGAGACGAAGTGACGTGGGGCGGCAGCGGTGCCAGCGTAGAGGACATCCCCGGCTTAGAAGACACGGTCGGAGCGGAGGCAGGAGACGGAGACGACATTGGGGGAATCACCAGCTTATAACCAGATGAGGCAGGGGATGGTGCAACGTGGGGCGGCTGCGGTGACGTCGAAGGGGATAACGCAGGCAGATCAAGAGACGTGGAAGGAGACGGAGTGATGTGGGGCGGCAGCGGTGCCGAGGTAGGGGATGTCACAGGCTTAGAGGACATGGTCGGAGACGAGGAAGGAGACGGACTGGCCCACGGGTGCTGCGGCCACGTCGTCGGGGGCATCACCGGCTTTGGGGACGTGGTGGGAGACGAGGAAGGAGAAGGAGCGCTCTTAACCGGCTGCGGTGCTAGCGTGGGGGACATCACTGGCCTGGAGGACGTTGTCGGAGACGAGGAAGGAGACGGTGTGCTCTGAGTCGGCTGCGGGGACGGCGAGTGTGTTACAACTGGTTTAGGAGACACGAAGGGGGACATCACTGGCCTGGAAGTCGCTGTCGGGGACGAGGAAGGAGACAGAGTTCTTTGGGTCGGCTGCGGGGACGGCGAGTGTGTTATAACTGGCATAGGAGACACGAAGGGGGACATCACTGGCCTGGAAGACGCTGTCGGAGGCGAGGAAGGATACGGAGTGCTCTGCGTCGGCTGCGGGGACGGCGAGTGTGTTATAACGGGCTTAGGAGACACGAAGGGAGAGAAGGCAGGAGCATGACTGTTCTGAGACTGCTGCAGCGCTGGCGATGGGGAGATCGCTGTCTTCGGAGACAGAGCGGGAGTCGGCACCGGAGACGGAGCGCCTTGATGGGGTTGCAGCGTGGGCGAGGGCGCCGCTGTCGTCTGCTTGGCCGGTGCAGGAGATTGCGTGTAGTGGGTCGACGGCAGTGGGGCCGAAGAGGGGGACGCGGGGTGCTTGGCCGGGGTAAGGGCCGGCGGCTCTGGATATCGCTGGTAAGGCGACGGCCCGGGCCATGAGAGAAAGGGGTGGTCAGCGGCAAGAGAGACCGCCGCCATCGCCAGCAGCGTCGCCACGAGGAGGCTTCTCTTGAGAAAAGCCATGGGCATCAACACGAAGATTCGATCGAGAAGAAGAAGTAGAATTAATGTAGGGGAATGTGTTCATTTATATGTTGCAGAACAATGGAGAAAGAGGCATGGGTGGATGTCAATAGGGGGAAGTTGGTGGAGGGCGAAGCGTCGCCATGGGAGGAAAGATCTCCAAATGTGGAAGGTTGGCTGCTGCTGCTGGTAGTCCTTGCATTGATATGTTTCGCTCTTCCTTGGTTTTGCATGCGAAAGGGGTTTCATATAATCTAAAGATTAAGTTACAATTTTTTACGTCACAAGCGCATCTGGTGTAGTGGTATCATAGTACCCTCCCACGGTACTGACCGGGGTTCGATTCCCCGGATGCGCACGCAACTACTTATTTTGCCATTTATTTGTCATTACCTATTATGTAGTCGGAGAGAATTTTAATATCCGCCCTTGCTAATTTACGTATTTGTCTGCGAGTATAATGTCTTCCCTTGCTAATTATGTAGGCCACTCTGGCAACTTCCTCTCTTGCTGCGCCAAGGTGTATTTATCAAGTGGCTGTATGTGACTTCCCACCTTCTTTCTCTTGCCATTTATTGTCACCATCTATTATTAGTTTGGGCGAATAATATCCGGCCTTGCCAATTACGCAGATCACCCCGGCGTCACATGTGTCTACAAAGCGGCTGTATGTGACTAGATCTCCACCAACAACATCACGGTTATTTTGATTGATTCTGGGCAATTCTCTAAATTGTACGCATGCTGATACATGTTTTTGACGAATAATTCAAAAACATGTATTGTCGCCAAAAATTCAAAAGTTTGCTTATAATAATTTTACTTCAGCGATCAAAATTATGTACATATGTTATATTGTGCACATCTTAATGGACATACTAGTCAATGAAATGTAACATGCTTATTTAAAAGTATAGAATATCTATTTTTAATGTATTTGCAGAATTTTATGTATGCAATCTCAATTTTTGATCTTAAGCAAGTGGAGACGGCAGAAATAGACAGATCTTTTTCATTCCGAAATTTGTGGGCCGCCTGATTGCCACCTATAGCCAAAGTTAATTCTGGGCCCATTACCAACAATCGCAACTGGTCGGTTGGAGTCAATCGTACCCGACAACCGCACTACTGCTACCGCCTCTGCTAGTCTATTTCTCATTAATTTGCCGTTTCACCCTTATTTAGATGTTACCAACATATACGTAACTCCCATTTATCCGGTAGGTGCCTGGGACGGCTTGTAACAGGTCACTGTAGTCTGAAAAAAAAAAGGTCAAAAAAATTATAACAGGTCACTGATGGTTTCTAGTCCTCGGGATCGCCCCGAGATGACCTCGACAACATGGGCGGTTTAGGCTTTCTCAGAGGAGAAGACCCTTCAGTATGGCGTTCCTCCAGCTCTCCATGAGTACAAACAGGTGACCGCAGTCGGAGCACTCGTGATATCGAACCCAGGGGAGCTTCCCCGCGACGTACCGCTGCACCTCGGCGTCGACGATCCTGTCTTCGCGCCCTTGCCAGATGCGGACAGTGGCTTCGTTTTGAGGGAGGGGGTTGAGCAGGTCCATGGGTTCGAAGCCCCATTCACCGAACACCACCTTGATATCCCTGTAGACGGATTCATGAACACCCTGCCGCCCAGCCGTCTTCTGGAAAAAGAAGAACGAGAACCCAGGAAAGAGTTTAAGAAATCGAGAGTACCTTCTTGCGCTTGATTCAGTAAGAATTACGGAGTTAACTTCTTGCATCCCTTAATTAATTTATCCCCACTTAGCATCTTAAGCAGCTGAAATATTTTGGCAGCAGAGACTGGAGGAAGCGTATATACCTGGACTGATGTTG
Source organism: Zantedeschia hybrid cultivar (assembly GCA_030544215.1). Taxonomy (NCBI): domain Eukaryota; kingdom Viridiplantae; phylum Streptophyta; class Magnoliopsida; order Alismatales; family Araceae; genus Zantedeschia; species Zantedeschia hybrid cultivar. The sequence continues at coordinate 17,527,042 of JARZZO010000014.1, read as the reverse complement.
TGCTATTGGCCGCCGGTCTCCTCCGGATCTCCTTGTCTTGTCGGCTGAGAGTGACCGGGTCCTCGGCGACGATGGCCGACGGCGTCCCCGGCTTCTGGTCCATGTACGCATCGAACAACCGGGGTGCATGACGCGCGATCCCGAACGCAAGCTGGTCCGATGGCTGCAGCCTCGCGTAGGCCGCCGTCGACAGGTTGGTCGGCAGTGATGGCCACCAGAAGTTGATCGCCGGCGCGACTAGCGCCACGCCCGCCAGCCTTCAACGACACAGCAAGCCATCCCATATTGAAGCATTGGGCGTTGTATGATTCATAGCAGAGCAGATATACAACTAGTGTGGGTGGATTGGATCAACGACGAGTACCTGTGGGGGATGTGTTTGATGCAGCTCCAGGCGGGGAGGCCTCCCCAGGAGAGGCCGATGACGTGGAACCTGTCGCCGAGACCCAGCTGGTCTGCGAGATCCTGGATGTCCAGGGCCTCGCTCTTCACCATTCGGCCAGGGTAGGGGTCGCTCTCGCCGTAGCCGGCCCTGTCGTACGACACAAAGTAGGCCCCCAGCTCCTTCACCAGCTCCTGCAGGCACACGGAAAGGTCAAAACTTCTGCTGCCGGTCGCTGCCGGTGGCTAGGGGTGCGCAGAAGCAAAGGACGTCTACCGGGGAGGCACTAAGAGAGAAGTTCTTGGAGCTGGCAAAGCCATGGACGAGGATGACGCGGTGGCGGGCCTGCGTCTTAGGGACCCCCCACTCCCTGTAGGCTAGGTGCCGGCCGTCGCGGAGCGTGACCCTCGGCGAGCCGACCGGGGGAACGCTGGGTGTACTGGCGAAAGGATGCCGTGGCGGTGGCAGGAGTAGGGCGCCGCAAGCCCACGCGGCCGCCAGAAGCGCCACCGCCACGGGCAGCAGAGCCGCGGCTGTCCTCCGCATCTTCGCCAGTGCTCTTCCCCTTTGTGAAACACACACACGCACACACAACTCCCTCTCTTTCAGGAGAAGAGATCACCTGGCACACTGCTGTCTCCAGTCCAGAGGAACCCCACGCCCTTCTTATAGATTGGAGGATCGAGCCTCCCTCCTGGAGGGGTTCGGGAGGTAATTAAAACAGTAAACCTTCTCCACGTAAAATCTTCTTTGATGTGGCCTCCTTCCCAGTTCCCCTACTGTTAATTATTAGCATAGAGGATTGGTGACGTAAATCTCTCCTGGCTCCTTACCATTCGACTATTACTGGCTAGTGATATCTTCCCACTACTCGGTACTTAATAATATTCCTCATTTCACCGGGACTTTAGTTACATATTAATTGGTTTTAACTTGTTTCCTGATTAAGGTTTTCAAGTTTTGGGAGGGTGCGCTTGCATTTTCAAATTTTAGGAGGAACTATGAAACCGGGAATCATTTTGGCAGGGTGCTTGCATTTTTTTTAATATATATCATCCCTATTAATAGATACACGAGTTCTGATTATTTGTTTTATTTCTGTTTTTTTAATGGATACGAAATTCCATTAAAAACCGTCCATTAAATTATAGAAGATGAAAATGTATCTTCGATAATTATAAGAGTAAAAAACGGAAATACTTATTTTCGCATCCGTTAACCCGTTTTCATTTTCGAATAATCATGTACCGCAACCCGTTTACGTTTCCGTTTCCGAATGGGTCCATATCAAAAAGGCCCTTTTAAATTTTAGGAGGAAATATAAAATTGCCAGAATCATTTTCTTAGAAAGTGAAAAATTATGAAAATAATTTACCAAAAAGAACAATATAATTTTAATTTTTTAGAAAAATAGTTGACAATTAAAAACATATGTTTGTGTTCTGGTATGGAAAGGGGTTAGGGAGAGACAGTGGGGTACATATTGGATTTATGTTCTTGGACTTATGCTCCCACGAGGAAAGGGGAGAGGATGAAATCCGGGACTGAAAAGTATATTCTAAGCATTTGAAAATATGTTTTCCTAACTACTATTTGTATGCATTTGCAAAATATGGATTTTCCGTTCCTATATATATATATATATCTATGTAATACACAAAAAAATTATGAAAATACATTAGCAAAATATTTTATTGGCTCATTCTCATGGTTGTAACAGTAAGTTAATAAATAAGAATTTTTACTTTTTAATCATAAGAAGGCCTATTTCGGTTCGGTCCATTTACCAAGTGGGCCGGCCCGTTAAGAGGCGGCACCTTTGGAATCCACTGGATCCCTTGCGGGACGTTATGATCGTTTTTCCGGCGCCTGTAGTTCGTTTGAATCCGTAACGGATTCCGGGAGGCTCAGAGTAATTTGCTCTCCTTAGGAAAGTCCCTTCCTAATCCCCTTCCGATCCTATGATGTAGGAAATCCGTTCTAGTCCGGGATCGAGATTAGGCTTACCTCATTACGGCTTGCCTTCGGATTCTCAAACCTTTCTTATAAGATGGACCGTCCGATAACCTCAGGGGGTATACTGAGAACAATCCCTAAACTCCCTGTAACTATTAGCTATATTCGATCATGATTTCGGCATCGGAGGGGGCTCTCCAGAATCGGAATCGAGATTTCCTCTGACCTAGTATCTATCTTGCAGGAGATGGGACAAAAGGCTTCGGTGGTGGAAGAAGATTCTGGCTGTGCGATCAATATCGGACGAGTTTGTGACCCAACAAGTCTTTATAATCTTTTAATTTCCTAATTCCTTGCAATCTTCACATTTCCTTTAAATCTCAGACAATCTTTGAATCATCTTATTTAAAGGGTCCCCCCATATGAGCTTTTCAAGGTGGGGGAAGGGATGTTTTTGGGACGTTAGTACTACTAAGAAATATAAAGATGGTAGGGACTTATAAAACATAGTGGAAGATTTTAAAGACTGAAAAGTAAGATTTTAAGCAATAAATAGTAAATATCTTATTTATTTAATATATATATGAAGTCGGAGGGTCCTGCACCATTGTGTGAAAATTGGCTTTTGATCCAAATGTGGACCTCGCATTTAATTTCCGGTCCATAATTAGCACAACTTCTATTAAGTGAAGGATCTAGAAATGGGAATTGTTTAACTTGCGGCCAAATGTAGAGAGCACCCTCAGCTCTGCTAATCTTAGGGTTGAGGAAAGCCCAAAAAAGCTCTCCATGACATCCACTAAAAAATATTTTGAAAGTAGTTAATTGAATCTATAGATCTCCTACCTCTCGCCAACAAGGTAGCCATGGGTTATGGGTTTCTTGGAGGATGATGTAAAAGGTGATTAGGGAGAGGGTGACCGGATGACAAAGGAAAATGCTATCGAATCGGGAGCTCTTCTCCTTTTTTTTTACCCTACTGATACGACAGCATTTGGTACGTCTCCTCTCATGAACTACTCCTAGTAAAATTGTAAAATAGGCCTGAAACTCTGCCTTTGCTTTGAGTGGGTAAGATATAAGGGGAAGATTTCCCATCAACTTAGCATTACTCAATGACAAAATGATGATGTGGCATTTTCTAAAATTTGAGGGAAAAGGGTGACAGAAAGTAGATGACTTGGACCCCAAGTTATAAAAACTCTTGTCAATGGATTAAAAAATTTAGATTCTAGTAGATAGATTAGAAATTAGTACTTTGGCCAAATAGTGGATTGAGGATAGATTGCCCTTTTTATTTAAGATGAGCCAAATTCAACTTATGCTAGCACGGTCACAAGGATTTACAGAGGTTTCACACTAGGGAGCATATACAATTTGGTACACTGCGGAGACTTGGTTATTCGTTGCATAACTTAAGTGTCACTTTGATTGGAGAATAAGAGAAGAATAAAAATGAATAAGGACATAATAAACTTAATTTTACTTTAACAAGTGGATGACGTATATCGGTGCAGAATAACGTATTCGAAAAATAAAGAAAATAAGTCATCCTACCTTAGACTTAAAAATTACTTATTTTTCTTATTCTTTCAATGGGTCTCACAAAATTATCAAATCGAAACACCCTTTATTCTAGTATACGCTATTTGTCAGTGGATCCCACAGAATAAATTATTCTACAAAGAAAGTGGGGCTATACATGTATGTAGGCGGAGCATTTTTTAGAGATCTTCCCATGCTCATGCAAGCTGCCGAAACTCAGACACAACCTTATAAGGGGTTGTTTCTTTTAGTATAAAACTTTGTAAATCATTGGTTTCAAAATTACTAGTTTCAAAATGAGTGAAATTTTCTTATTTTAAAATTAAGAAATATTTGTTTGGTTGTTTGTAAAAGAAGAGTGATGCTCCAATCTTCTTGTTTTGATTTACAATGGATCTTTACTGTAAACTAAAACAAAAGAATTAGGCTGTCAAGTGGACATGCAACGCACATACAAGACTTTACTTTACATTGTTTTACATTATTTCAAACAACTGAAAACATTGTAAAATAAAATAATTATTTTAAATTACATTGTTTTACGCTAAAACAAACCCGTCTTGATGGAAGAATTCACTGTCATTTGGAGCAGTTATCTTTCTCAATTTCTAGTGTCGATGTCTTGAGGGAACAACTATGGTCTCTATGATGTTTTGTAGGGATACGAGGTATAGTGTCATGTATGGTTTAAGCATGGGAGGTATATAAGTTTCTATGTAAAATCCTTGTGCAAATGTCTCAAAGTCTTTGTATGCTTTAGTTGAATGAGAAGATTGTTTGATGTTAAAAAAAGATTATATATATTTCAACTAATGTTTCTTTCTTATTAGCATATTCTTTTTGCACTATCGAGATGGTTTTGCCTTCTTCTAACATTTTGAGTTGATAAGTCCCACTGCAATGAGTAATATTCCTATCACAGAACCCGTGATCTCCGAGGAACATTTGAGCATAAATTCCCATGATCTTGTGAGCGGATCGGGGGTACCTCATCCATATGCAATTTGCTGCGGATTGTGGGGGAGGAAAAACTTTTGATCAAAATACTTTTACAAATTGGATCAGATCAGGTTATATTTAGTTTTTTTTCCCTCATCTGCGTGGTGAGGATAAGATTCAGGGACATTATAATCCACATGCTACTCACTTTTCTGCAGATTGGAGTGGGTGTTGATTTGATAGGATTCTACCGTAGGTCATAGAATCTTAAACATTAATATTTTGATACTAAAAATCTATATACAATAACATACATATAACGTATCAACCTATCTATATTTTCTCAAACAAAAAACTTAGTTATATACATGTATTAAAATCTTAGGTCTTCAGTTAATCCACATTAAAACAACATCTTCTAACAAGATTATGAAGTATTTAAAAAGTTACAACCAATCCAACTTCATTCCAAAGTTATAACTTAGTTCCATTCCAAAGTAGTTATTTAGTGCATCATGGGAACATGAATTAAATGGTTCTAATGATATTGAATATAGTATTAAATATTTAAAGTATTTTTTTATAACGCGCAAATTGAGTGGATAACCACAATATCTGTATGTGCTTATAATTTGAAGATCCAATCCAATACATAAAGACTTACAAATTCGAGTGGATAGTGGGTGGGATTAGTTTTAGATCAATCTATAACCCAATTTATAGAAGGTGCGCATGAAGACTTTTAATTCATACTAGTTCGGTTCCATGATTTTACAGATTAGATCAAGTTTTACAGATCAGGGTTAGATTGAAGTGCAGGTTAATTTAATATACTTGCAGTCATAATTTTTAATTAAGATGAACCTAGTCCAACTTTTGCTACATTTGTAATATCCAAATCCAATCCGTATAATTTGATCTGTATATTACCTGACTGACTATGTTTTTTTATAAGTTCTTCAATTTTAGTAATGTTGGTATGTTTAAATAAATTATTTGATATTTGAGGTATACTTAATAGATGTGTGTCAAGGGATAATGATTGAATTTATTGTGAATTATTTTTATTTTTGATAATTTTACTTACTTGTATAGATTATTTGTCATATTTTGTTAATATCAAAGGTACATTTAAATAAAATATTTGAGTGATTTAAAATTTATCTAGATATTTAGGGCATGAACATTTTTAATGCGAAATATATCTATAGTGCATTTCGGCTATATTTACAAGAATAAAATTTACAAACCATTAAATTATAAGTCAGATTTAAAATAGTCAGATATCTAAATTATTATATGAATTTAAATATTATTTGATAGAGTCAAATTTGGTGTTCGGATGATACTCTAAGTGGGGTATTCAGATAATGTTAAACGAAATCTAGTCCCTGTGACCTCTGCTCTGTACTCCATTGACAATCTTAAATAGCATGGATCGACAAAAAGAGAAAAAAAGAAAAGACTGAAAACATGCTGTCCGTTCATACATTAGTAGGTGTTGGCAATTAAGGGAGTACCTCACTATCTTCCCAACGAGATCATTTGGACCTATTTGTCTTGACCCTGATGCTCCTCCTACACAACAAAACATTAAAAGAGTTGTACTTGCATTAGCTCATCACTTCCAAGGCAAATGGACCCATTAACCCTCATTTTGTTGTGTCGAGGGCACACCTCCGTACAAACAAGTCTTTGAAGAAATCTATTAGCTGAGAAGGAGTCTCATGTGTCGATCTGGCGTTGCATGCTCTAGCTCTCCATGAACGTGAAAAAATGACTGTAGTCAGGACTCTTCTCTTGGATGCGATAACAAATGCAGATCAGTGTACGTACTTTGCTTTTCTATAAAAAGATTAGTGTGGACAACAAAAACCTAATCAAAATCGGAAAGGGCACGAAGATGGATCAGGTTATAATAGGCAGATAGGCGGAGAGTACGATGCCTTGATCAGGGAAGACTTGAATAATGAAGTATATCAAGTGCGGCTTAGAGATGTGCTCGCTAAAAAATAGAGATCCTCTCAGTAATTACTTGGACCGGAGTTCAACAGTATTGAAAGGAGACATATTATAATAGGCAGATAGGCGCAGAGTACGATGTCTTGATCAGGAAAGACTTGAATAATGAAGTATATGAAGTGCAGCTTAGAGATGTGCTCGCTAAAGAATAGAGATCCTCTTAGTAGCTCCTGGACTCCGGTCCAAGCAGCTACTGAGAGGATCTCTACTCCTCACTAATGAGCCAGCTAATGAGACACTACCTGTACTGGGAAGGGTACAGGAGGAACTCACCAATAGTGGAACTAAGTTTGAGATTATGCATATAGGGAAGTCAACAATTCAAACCCAAATGTCGATGTATTGGAGAATACCAAATGCATATTTGTGTACACTAGGAGAGAACTATGCCCTTAGAGAAATATACCTTGAGGTCCAGTAGGTATTTAAGGGCGATCAGATCTTTAACTTGGAAAGACGCGCGACAAGAAAGGGCTTTGAGAGTGATCAGTAAGTGAGGTTGTGGCAAAATGAAAAGGGGATAATTAGCCTTGGCCTACATGAATCTTATAACATCTTGTGGAGTGGTGAAGAATTTGGTAAATCGATTGTTGGATGCTTATTTGGTTTTTAAATAGACTTACGAAGAATGAAAAAAACGCTCCAGTTGACTATAGAATTAGGAGGAGGCTTCATATAAAACTTCTCCATCTAAATCGAATGCAAAGAGGAGTTGTTGAAGTAAGACGCAGTATGCTGAGTGCAAATGACTCAAGTTGAGTCGGGTTGAGTTTTGCCCTATTTAAATTTGATTCAACTAATTTTAATCGAATTTGAATTCAAGCCAAATATCTAAGACAATTGTTCAAGCTTAGTTTATTTAGATGTCGAACAAGTTTAAGTTAAGTAAAGAGAAGCTTGCAAGCTCAAATGAGTCCATGATAAACTTAATTTATTATTTTTTAATTTAAATTTATTAACTCAGGTCGAACTACAGTGAGTACTAATTTGTTTGCATCCGTAGTTATTTTGATACAAAACTCTATAAAATGTTAAAACATATTATTAACGAAGTTAACTTATGAATATAATAGTTAAATGAACAGTTAAATGAGTTCTTCAAATCCTTCGAAGTTAAAACATGTGCAGGGCATTGCTTGGCAAGTAACGCTAATGCAAATCCGTCGGCAGTACGAACAACTTTTAGAGGTTGATCAAAGACGTCTATAGGTTGTTACAGTCCCAAAAGACCAAAAGAAATAGGCTGCGAGCATTAAATGTCCCCATGGGGGAACGGGTGACTGTGGCCCAGTTCGGCCCAACCCACGCAGGATACGGATGATTCAAATTAGAGTTCGGATCTCCTCAGTAGGAGGTTGGTCCGAACTCCAGCAGTATTCACTGGGGGGGGGGTCCGAATTTAAAATTCGAAAAATATTTTATCTGGGCCCCACTGCATTAAATGCAGCCCCCCTCCCCCAGTGGGTACTGCTGGAGTTCGGACCAACCTCTTATTGAGGAGATCCGAACTCTTCAAATTAGGGCTACGAGGGGATCGGATTAGGTTAGATTGGGTCAACTCTAATCTAATCATATTAAGAGTCTCTCAGCCTTAATTCTACCTACCTCAAGTCTCAACCTGATCTCTACAATCATCATCCAACCCATCTAGCAATGTTTCAACCTAACTTAACCTATGTAACCCAACCTTCGTTGGGTTAGATCAGATTATATCCTTAATAACCAGTATTTTTAAATTCTTTCTCATTATCAAAATTTCATGTATATGAATGAATTTATCTATTTATCTTAACAAAGTAAACGTAGAAGGTAGAGGTACTTCTTGAGAACATCTTTATTCATATTATATGTTTTTTTATTTAAAGATACAAATTAGATAAAATATATTTTAATAATCTAAATAATTATTTAGAGATACTAATATGGATTAGGTCAAGTGGTTGACCCTCAACCCAACCTAATCCATCTAATGTCAAGTTGAAAGAACTCTCAATCTTAATCCAACCCAATCCTAACTTTGTTAGATTCACCCGACGTCCGCTCAAGTTTGGGTTAACCCATCTAAAGTTGTAGCCTTAGTTCAGACTCCAACCCAGATTCTTGTGTGATGTTTAGAAGAAGAGTGTTTCAGTTTTTAGTCTTCTAATTTATTTAAGTTAAGAAAAAATACTTATAATTTTTATATGTATTAAAATATTCTAGAATCTCATTTTTATCATAAAATGTCGTAAAAATTCAACAATAGTTTAACATTTTGAGAAAATGTACAAGAAGATATTTTCTAAACAGAAGTGAGATCATATGGAGTTTTTACTACGTACATGGATTATAGGGAATTTTTTTCTAAATTAGAGGAATAAAAAGTGAAAAAACATCTAAGAAAAATATTCACTACAATGTCCAAAGCCGCAGTGCCTTTGGGCACTATAGCACATGCACTGCCTGATCGGAGATGATTCAGACGACATTTGGCTACTACACTACTCAAGGGGATGCAGCAGCCCTTTGAGGGATTAAAAACTGAAACATTTTAAAGAAGAAAACTTGTTGCAATATCTCCTTAAGTATCGAAGTAGAACCACTGCCCGATCAATGGAGGAGACACCCCCCGCCCTCTTCTGGAGCACCCAAGTGTAAGCCTCATGCAGCAGATGGTTCGGGCTCCCCTCCCAGCAGAACTAGTCCCTTCAGTATGGCGTTGCTCCACCTTTCCAGGTGTACGAGCATATGCCCACAGTCGGAACACTCGTGGTATCGAACCCAGGGAAGCTTTCGCGCGACGTAGCGCTGCACCTCGGGATCGAGTATCCTGTCTTCGCTACCCTGCCAGATGTGTACGGAGCCTTCGTTTTGAGGGAACGGGTTGGCCAGGTCCATGGGTTCGAAGCCCCAGTCGCTGACCAGGACCATGAAATCTCGGTACAACGATTCATGAACACCCTGCTGCGTCGCCTTCTCCTGAAAGAAGAACCACCCACAACGATTGATGCTACCCAGAAGAGAAAGGGGGCCGGTCTTCCCAAGTCCCTTCCGATCGAGGTGGGAAGATTACTATTTGAGTTCACTACTATAAGAACATCGTTCTCAGTTCTCTTCGTCGACGTGTTTGCGCCATTGTCGGCGATTACTTATGAAGCTGACGTAGGGGGGAATGATACCTTAATTGGCGGTAGCTTCGGCGCCAGCATCTCCAGGACTTCCTTGTCTTGACGGCTATAAACGTCCGGGAGGCCGGCGAGGAGGGCTGACGGCATCACCAGCCTCTGGGTCATATACGCGTAGAACAGCGAAGGGGCGTGCCGCGCGATCCAGAATGCCCGCCGGTCGGCTCCATGCAGCTTCCCGTAGGCCGCCTTCGTTAGGTTGGCCGGCAGTGACGGCCACCACAAGTTAACCTGCGGCACAACTAGGGCGACCCCCGTCAGCCTGCAACGTCAAACAAAACGAAGCATATGAGTTACAGCGGGGGAGAAGGTAGTTTGGATTGTATTAACCACCTGTGGGGGATGTGTTTGATGCAGCTCCAGGCGGGGTATCCCCCCGTGGAGCAGCCGATGACATAGAACCGGTCGCCGAGACCCAGCTGGTCCGCCAGCTCCTGGATGTCCATGGCCGCGCTCTTCACCGTTTGGCCGGGGTGGGGGTCGCTGTCACCGTAGCCAGGCCTATCGTAGGACACGAAGTAGACACGCAGTTCCTCCACCAGCCCCTGCATTGCATGAACACAGAAACACAGACCCCGGCCCGGGATCCATTAGCATCTCTCTGAGGCGGATTAATGCTCTTTGCTGGTGGCGGATCCGCGCGTGGGTATCCTACCGGAGAGGTGCTGAGGGAGAAGTCCTTGGTGTCGCCTGACCCGTGGACGATGAGGACTCGGTGTCGGGCCTCCGCCATGGGGACTCCCCACTCCCTGTAGGCCAGGTGCCGGCCGTCACGGAGCCTGATCCTCGGGGAGACGACGGGGGGGCCTCCCGGTACTGTGCCGCAGACGTTCGAGGGCGGCGGTAGGATCCGGGCGCGGTAGGCCCACACTGCCAGGATCGCCACCGCCATGGGCAACAGAGCCGCCGCTCGCCCCGACATCTTCCTCTCCGGTTCCTGCTCTTCCTCTCTCTTTTTCTCCCTCAACACTATTCTTCTCCTCTCTAAAAAATGACAAGCCCAAGATATCTGCACGGGTGACAGGACACACACTCTAGATTTTGTGAAAAAATAAATATTTAATAAAAATGTTTAAAAAACAGTCTCATATCAAGTAAAACAAACACTTAGCAACTGTAATATATAGTACTTAGTATCTAAATCCAGTCTAGGGAGTTCGAATCTAGCTAGCGGCTTCAGTTCACTATCCCAATTGCTTAATTTGGTTCATATCTGCATGGCTGTCATGAATGAGAAAACGCTTGGGAAAGGAGGCCGCCGGATAGAGGGAGATATTGCCACGCCACCCGTCGCGGTGTCATCTTGGCCGCCGCAGTAGTAACGGCTGCATCACCATTGAGATAAGATTCCATCTTCTTCATGGAATGGGTTTTAAATTAGTTTAGGTTTTATATATGTGGCTAATTTTTGAGAACTCAACAGACAATGTGAAATTACGCGGGGTTATAAACAAAATTAGAATTGGGGTTAGAGAGTTAATCTCTATGATCTGATGCGGACACGCGTGTCAAGTATCGTCACGGACACTGCGTCGGATACGACAATATCTTAAACATAAGATACAAGGATACACGAAAAACATACGAATATATATATGAATACATAGTTACACATGTATACAATTAAATATAATTACGAAATTTATCTAAAATATAAAGATATAACTCAAATACATCAAATTTTATCATATAGATAAATATTCTGAAAAGATATGCTAAGTATTCTAAGAAATCTCTACTATTTATTTTGAAATCTTAAATTAGAGGGTTGGACACAGGTACCGAATGTTGTGTCGTATCCGAGTGTCCGACATAGTTCTTCAAAATAAATAGAAGTGTCCACCAAATCATAAGTTAATCCTTGAATACAATAAGAGGGTAATACTTAGACGAGGATTAATTTTCAAGCATAGTGCCAAGTTGTTGGAGAAGAGTGTACGTGTGAGAGCATGGCTCTTTTGCCTTTTTTGTTCATAAAGTACGAAAAATAAATGAATATGAAGCAATATTTTAAAATTAGAGCAGCTGGCTGGATTATTAACAGGCAAAAACTAGAACTGTTAGCTTTTCTAGTTAGATGCATCTAAAAAGATTATCATCGACTAAAAATCCAAGTGAACAAATAAAAGATTGACCAGCCCAATTTAATTGGTTCACATGAAAATTGGCCAATTTAGAGACAAATATAAAATAAATCGAATTACACATCTCTCTAATTCGATTGCTAGCCTAGTTTTGAAAACATCAAGTTAAACTGTTTGTAGATAAATTTCGCATGAACAGCCTATCCTTGGTCTTTTTCTTGAATTGTCGCCCAAAACTTAATAAATAATTGAGATAATTTATCTCATTGGTTTCTTTAGATGAAATAAACAAGATTAACAACAAAACCAGAATAACTCAAATTTTATTCTGCCTTAGCCCAATCCCAGTGCCAAATGTGCAGCTTCACAAGGTGAAGGAAGGTGCCAGCCGCCGCAGAATGCTGGCTCGTGAGAGGTAGGGTTTGGCTGTTTGGATGGGAACTTCGCATCTTCAATTACAATATGTCGATATGACATATATACCAGCCATTGGCTCTAAGATCTAAAGGTTACTAATGAAAACCTGCTCGAAAGGGATCTTAAACGGAGCACGCTTCATATATAAAATACATCATAAATAAACATATGTCTATAATCAGTCAGATATCATATCTAGATAATTATCCACCTAGATATGAATTTTTATCCAGGAGAACGACTTATTGCACCATGTCTGTGCTGCAGTCCGATCTCAAATCGGACAGCAGCGAGTGGTGCAGTAAATTTTTTTACTTTTTTTTAAAAAAAATTATCGAGTTAGGGAAGCCTCCAGTTCAGCATCAGCACAGTCAGATCTTAAATCGAACAGTAAAAAAGAAAACAAAAAGTGTACTATGCACTTGTGTGATCTGAGCAGTCGAATCGCTCCGCGGCATGCACGGTGCAGCAAGTATTTCTCTTTGTTCAGATATATTTGCAGTCCTACCTACTTCAGCCAGTCGACTACGTCTCCTCAGAGTGGGGATGTCAATGAATATCCGAGTTTCGATTATTTGCTCAATTTTCGTTTTTATTAATGGATATGGAACTCCGTTAAAGACCACTCCTTAAGTTATAGGAAACAAAAATGGATCTCTGATAATTATAGCAGTAAAAAATGGAAACATTTATTTCCGCATTTACTAACCCGTTTTCATTTTCGAATGATCATATATCTTATACACACATACACAATTGTGAGAATATTTCTTGACAGTTTGATAAACACAAGGCACATGTTTTTATGTCATATGTTTATGTATATTCATATATAAATTTTAGATAGATAGATAAAGTAGATTACAAAATTCAAAATGTATAAATTATTAATTTTTACATATATTAAACTTTTGTAGGTTTAAATTTTTTAATTACTAGAAAAAAATTTATTGAAATCTAAGCACTAATAGATCTTAAATAGCTTTTTAGTATAGCGATGATGATAGTGGAAACTTTCATTTATTTTTGTTTTTGTTTTGTATTTTTGATTTAAAAAATAGATGCATAAGCGAAAACACTCACTTCTGTTTTCGTTTCTGTCTCAGATAAATCTTATAAGAAACGAAAACGGAAGGTGTCAATTCTAGTTCCATCTCCGACCCGTTGACAGTCCGACCTCGGAGTAATGCTCATTACAATGCCTCCCTTGCTGCAATAGGGGGACATTATAGTGGGGAAAAAATTGAATCTTTTTAGGTTGTCCCCCACATGCCTTACATCATACCTTACAATTCGATCTCTAATCCAATGACCTAAAATTTCTAAAAGAAAAATCGTTATTAGGGTCGGCCCTTTAGGGGCACTTTTTACTATTCAATTTTTTATTTTTTAAAATTTTTTAAGTTGTCGGATCAGAGATCAGATTGTACGTCAATGTAGGGCACGTAAGGGACAACTTGAAAATTTTCAATTTTTCTTTTTTAACCCACTACAATGCTCCCCCTTTAGCATGGGGCATCGTAACAAATATTACTCTTAAGGGTTTTTAGGATTTGTTTTGATGACAAAATGTTAGAAACCATACCACACCGGAATGGAGAACCAAACATACCAAACCAAGCTGCAAAAGTTTGAAATCGAACCGAACTGAACCAAAATGGTTTGATTTGATTTACAGTTTGAGCCTTATAATGGACATCATGGTTAAATAATCTACTTCAACATGATTTTCAAAATGATAATTATCTAAAAATATAATTTAAAGATAATTTAGAGGTCCGGATCTTAAATAGGTCATTATAGTTAAACACTTTATTTTATTAAGGACTCGACACTTTTTTTTGCACAAGATGACGATCTAAAAAGGTATTATCTAAAAATAATTTGAACATTTGTACTTTGTTATTTTATTAAACTCACACCTAGCCTAAAAATTTAACACTTATATTATGTCCTTTTAACTTAATTCGAGTTATTCGGATTAGCTTGGTTTATGAACAAAGAAAACAAAATCAAATGAAAGCTTTTTAAATCGGTTTGATTTCAACTCAAATGGAAACTTTCAAAAGTTCAATCCGAGTCAAACCAAACCTAAATTCGGGTTAATTTTTTAATTGAACGGAACAATGAACCACCCCTGATTACTCCATCCCCCCCACTCAAGCTCATAGCCTCAGAGACAGCAGATGGTGTGCCTATATCTGAGCTTGATTAGGTCGTCCTCTGACGTCTACGGCAGAGGATCGATGTGGGCCGTCGGTGAAGAGTAAAGAGTCGCTGGCTCAGAATTGGGACTTGCAAGTTGCAACCGAAGGGAAAAGAGTAGAGAAGGTTAAAATGTTGCGACGCTCCTTTCAAAAAACGAAAATAGTATTCCGACCTAATTCAATTTGATTTAGGTAGCTGTAAGTACCTGTCAATTTAATTAGATTATGAAATTTCCATTTTTTAACGTAGCATTAGAGAATACAAAGTTTAAATAATTAGACTAAGAATGTAAAGCTCCGTTTGAAAAATTCCTAGCGTAACGTATAGGCATATTCTTAGGTCCTGCAAGCGATTAGCATGTCCATTTGTAGTTATTTAGGATTGCAAATGAATCAATACGTTAGATAAACAGCTCGTGAGACTGCTTGATAATTACTTATCTCAACTTGATTATAAAACTAAATAAATATGTTTGAACAAAAATTTAAGTCCTGACAAACAAGACTCGGTTATATTCATGATCAAATTCGTTTAAACAAATCCATTAAAGTATTCGTTGAGAATTCATTTAAGCTCTCATTTAATTATTCTATTTATTAGTAAACTTAGTTAATAAAATATCTCATACCTTATATAACTTTTTTTTATCAAATAAATAGGAGTATTTGGCTTGAGTTTATAAATTTAAATTATAAAAAAATTAGACTAAATCAATCATAAATTCATTGACTCGTCAGCTATTCCATATTCGGTTCGAACTCATTTAACACTTAAAAAGGAACCAAACTTGAATAACTGTCGGCTCCAACTGTAATATTATATGTACAGAAACATATTTTGCAATAGTTTTCTTCAATTGTTTTACATGATAAGATTCCGAGTTCTGCATCCTCGAACCATAATGCCAGTTCCTAGATCTGCACATAATCTCCTACAAGAGGGAAAAAATTAAAACAACAATCCAGCTCCGGTTGAACTAACCTCATGCGGCAGCTGCTCTGGTTCTTCTCCAAGGAGAAGCACCTTGAGGATGGCGTCGCTCCAGCCCTGGAGGTAGACGAACAGATGGCCGCACCCGGCCAACTCGTGATACCAAGCCCACGGCAACCTCTCGGCCACATACCGCTGCACGTCGGCGGCGATCATCTTGTCGTCGGACCCATGCCAGATGTGCACGGAGCCGTCGTTCTCAGGGAAGGGGAAGGGGTTGTCTAATTCCGTGGGCTCGAAGCCCCAGTCGCTGTACGCCACCATCAAGTCCCTGTAGAGGGACTCGTGCTCTCCCTGCACCACTCAATAGAAATAACATGTCATCGAAGAACACCACTCAATAGATATTTGGGAAAAAAGGGAAAATGTTTTACTATATTAGAGATGGAACGAATTTATTTTGTGCTAAAGGTTCCAGTACAAAACTTGCCATTTCTTCCCACGTTCACAAAACCCCACGGTCAGAGGAGCCATTTTTGCCATTGATAGGGGTTTACAAGACCTGTGATAGGAATGGCACCAGGTTCTATCAAAGAAATACAAACACATTGAAAATTTGGAATCAGATAGCTTGGTGTCTGTCAATTTTATGTTCCAGATCAAATTCCGTTTACTTGATTACTGATTCCTGTTTGAAAGGAAGCATCTGTAAAAGGTGTCTAATTTGACTACCATGTAAGATGTGTCAAGATGGCAATCATGCAACGATAGTACAGCTATTCTGGCTTATCATTGAAAGATGCACAAAATTAGGAGACTCCAAGCAAACAAACTAGAGCTACACGAAACAGAGACTACCTGTAAATACAAGTGTGGTTGTGTCAGTTGAGGTCCTCGACGATGTTGACTGAACCTTCTTCACATCCAGAAAAAAATGTTATATGCCTTACCTACACATCACTATAAACAGACTATCAACAATTCAACAGGCAAGCTGGGAAAAAAAAGTTAAAAGTAAAGCAGACATATCACCATCTTCTAGGAACAATGTTGCAAGGTTGGCAAAGCTGATTGCATCCAGTTGAAGAGACAGTAGTTCTAGATGGTTGGAAGGGGATCAACAGCACGTGCCAGATCATAATTAGTTTACATTCATTAAAAGCTGCACATAAACAAAAGCCTATGATCTGCATATGTGAATATCAATTGCAGATCTTACTCCTACACAATCATGGTTTGTGGAATTGCTTACCGGACTGGCCAATTTGCTTAGGATGCTGATCTGATTTCAACCGGGAAATCTGATCCCTTCCAAACTTTAGTAAAATTTCTTTTTTACTGATCTTCTTAAAACATTTGGGACTTGTCTGAAAGCAGCCAATCCTATGACAATCCCCATGACCTGATCCTATTCCTCAATCCTTGATGATGACAATATCTCTATCAATCAATATTATCGAAGCAGCAAGTTCAACTTGGCAATCATCGCCAGATTGAAAACTTTCTGGGTTAACTGTTTTGCTTGGTCCAATGTTTCACGGGTGTAAAGAAATGCCCTGAAAATTTGCATAAGAAGAATTTGAAAGTAGAATTAATAATGTGACCTAACAAGAGACATCGAAAAGAAACGTCAGTTGAACATAAACTGAGGAAAGATTAATAGACAGCTGAAGTTGATTGGAAAAGTATAAAGGCAAAGGGTCCGTAGGGAAGCTTACAACTGCAATTCATGAAGAGATATTCCAAGTATAATCTTACGGTTTGCAAATATTGGTTAAAAGAGAACACACATGATCTGAAGAACCCCTCTGAGATTCATTTCCAAGACAAAGTAGATACCTATACAGGAAAAATCAACCAAATTTCAGACATGAGATCCAACCTTAAAAATAAACTAATCAAAGCCTTTCACAAGGTAAGTGTCCAGCTGGCGTGAACAGATAGAATGAAAACACTGAACAGAAGACAAGCATTTGGCATGCAAACAGAAATCTTACTGAATGAATACAGAAGTCTGGAGCAACCAAGGAAAAGTGATTTAGCCAGATGATTCCTCCATAGTAAACTGACACATGTTTTGCCAACATGCATTGCACAGCCAAGCCATGTCATTACATCTGAAGAACCATTTTCATGACATTATTAGAATGCCAATATGCATAGGAATGATCAAACTTGTTACTTTGACATATCATTACCCCCTAGAAGTAGAGGCTGTCTCTTCTTCATAAAGTGAATAAAGCTATAAGCAGGATTCTTCTTTATACTTCTCTCATCCATTAGTCTCCTTGTCTTCCATGCATCCTCCCACAAACCAGCTGAAGCATATATATTTGAAAGAACAATGTAGCTAATTGAACTCTTGGGATCTAGATTAGAAAGGTACCCAGCAGCAAGCTCCCCCAGAGACATGTTACCATAGAGTCCACAACCTCCAAGCAAAGCTCCCCAAAGTGATGCATTGGGTTTGGCATTTATCTTGTACATAAAATCATAAGCTTCTTCCAACTGACCCCCACGGGCAAGCAAGTCAACATAACATGCATAGTGTTCAGCTCTAGGCTGAATGTCATATTCTGTCACCATGGAATTTAAAAAGTGCCACCCCTTGTTTGTCAAACCGGCATGACTACATGCAGAAAGCATAGACAAGAACGTAATATCATTGGGCTCCAATCCATCACACTTCATCTTTTCAAACATTGCAACAGCATCTTCTCCATAACCATGATGCCCATATGCAGTAGTCATAGAAGTCCAAGTAATCACATTTCTGAAAGGCATCTCATCGAAAATACAGCGAGCATCCTCGAGCTCTCCAGACTTTGCATACATATCAATGAGGGCATTGCCAACAGCCACATCATAATCAGATAGCTTCTTGAACACACATGCATGAATTTGTCTTCCCATGGTCAATGACGACACGTTGGCGCATGCATTAAGAATGGAACAAATGATGACATCATCAATTTTCATGCCCATCCTATTTACCATAAAGAAAACTTCCAATGCATCTTTACTATGTTTTTTTTCCTGTGAATATCCAGTAATCAATGCAGTGCATGATATCAAGTCTTTCTCTGGCATAGAATCATACAAGAGCCTTGCATTACACATGCTCCTACATTTTGCATAAGCATCAATCAAAGATCCAACAACAATAATATGACCTTCAAATCCCAATCGAAGAATAATCCCATGAATCTGATTCACCTTAACATAAGATCGAAGCACACCACATGCCCTCAAAACACTTGCAAAGGTGAAATGATCAGGCTGAAAACCTGTTCAGTTGAACCGTCAAGAGGCCATGACAGAAAATCTAGTAATCATTTAATGAAAGCAGTAACAGGCCAAGCTATACTGTGTAACCAGTTAATGAAAAGGAACAAACAAAAAGATATTTTGTACAGAAGGTGAAATATACTTCGAAGGAAAAGTCATGCCAACAGATCATGCAATAAGAAATTCATAAAAAGAATGGTTTTCAATGACCTGAGACTGGTGAGCAAGACTAAAGCATACATAATCCTTATCTAAAGATCTAATAGAGATAGAAAATAGGAGCCCAAATCAAATGGTGGTGGTATTAAATTTTAGGTCTGAAATGGGAAGAAGTTCTGTAACCAAATAAGGAAGAAACATTTCCATGAATAAACAATTGAAGATTACCATATTTAAGCATAGAATAGAATAACCCTAGTGCAGCATCTCCAAGGCCTTGAACAACATGCCCCCCAATCATTGAGTTCCAAGAAACCACGTCCTTCTGTTCCATCTCCACAAATAAACTCCGAGAATCCTCTATAGAACCGCACTTTGAATGCAAGTCCATAAGAGCACTCTGCACAAATAGATTCCTTGAAAACGTACTTTTGACAATGCACCCATGAATTTGTCTTCCTCTTCCCATACAGAGCATATCCGTACTAGCCCTCAGGACACTTCCATAAGTGAATTGGTTCGCCCTGAAACCTGACAGATGCATCGACGCAAAAATCTCAAATGCTTCCTCTGCTCGCCCATTCTGGGCACATGCTGAAATCATGGCAGTCCACGAGACAATACTCCTTTGGAGCATTTTATCGAACACTTGACGGGCGGAATCGACGTCACCGATTTTCCCATAGAAAATGATAAATTTAGTATCCAAATACATGTCTGATCGACAGCCGTGCCTCATGAGGTGCTCATGAAGCGACCTGCCTTCTCGTTCTGCTCCCAAATCCATGCACAGCTGCAGAAGAGATGAGTAAACCGGAGAGGCCACCGAGTTGGGTTCGCAGGAACGGAGGGCTTGCAGGGCTTCCTTGAGACGGCGCTGCTTGCAAAAGGTGAGAACTTTCGATTGGCATCCTGGTAACTGGCATGCCCCTGAGAGATGGGTTAGGGATCTTCTCCAGATTGCGTTCATGTGTGCGCACGGATTTGGGTCTCCGAGCAGTGAAGAGAACTGAAAGAACCGAAGGATTCAGGTTCTCACGAGGGCGTGGATCGTGGACGCGAGGAAGGAGACGAACCAAGACCACGGTTCTCGTCTTCTTCTCCGGCGTCTGGCACGGCGAAGAGCCTTCTCCTCCAAGCTGCCCCGAATTCGCCCCCGTTTGGCAACGAAGAAATGGATGGAATTGGAAGTCGCAGGGTCACAGCTAAAATATTTTTAGAGTAAACTGTTTATTTAAAATTTAAAAGGCAAAATATAACCAGGTGATTTTTAGTCAATTCTTTTGTTAAATAAAAGTTAATAAATAATTATTTAACTCTTGTATAGATGGATATTTTCTTTATATGCATTTAATTGCTAAACATGTGTAAACACCTGATATAAATATCTTTCTATTTCCTATGCTCAGTAATAAATATCTTATTTTTATCTAAAGTAAAATATATGTGCTTAATTCTATTGGATTGATGTTAATTGTTGTTTAGGAGAAGACTGTAACCCAATCTTATTAGCATTGAGGACAGACTTGATGACTCGGTTCAACTAAGATTGTCAATTAATATAATTATTTTGTATTTAGTTGTTTATTATGCCCTTCGCATAGGGGAGTCTGAGTGTAACATATAGAAAGGATAATTCATCAAGAGAGAGAGAGAGAGAACAGGAGTTAATTAGGTACGAATATGGACGACCATCTCCTTTATTGTCTCCTTAGTGATGTCCAATAAGTTCAATATAGACTTCGTAGAGGAAACACGAGAGCCAGCAAAAAGATTTAGGTACTATTTTGTTTGACCTAAGTTATTATAAATTACTATAAAACTTCACATTCCAATGTGATGTAAAATATGGTACTAACGATATTTCCTAATCTCTTGCATCAAATCAAACGACTTCTTAGTGATTCAAATAGTTCATTACAGCCAATCATATCATGAAGATACGAAATAGTTCAGTTTTGAAACAAGGAGTTAGACGACTGTACATTGGATATAAAACCAAATAGTACGGTTTTGAAATCAGCAATTTGAAAACCATGAAAACAAAATCTCCAGTTTCGAATCCACAATTTTGGTTTTTGGAAATGTTGGACTGAAAATTAAAATCAGATAAAAGATTACCATATAAGTCAACATGATTTCGCCACAGTGATTTGTTGCACTCCAAATACATAGAAAACACTGCAAGTAATTTACAGCACTCTAGACACAAGGAAACTACAGTTTCACAGTGTTTTACAGCGTACTAAAAGGACCCCTTAGAGGATGCATGAACCCCAAGAGCAACCCATTCATATGTAAACTGTGGAGCAGAGTCTCACATTACACTCCTGTCCTGTTCACACATACAGAGAAATGCTGGCCATACAGCTGAAATACCTTCAGGCATAAATTTTTAGAGAAATCAAAGAAACTCCACAAAGTATAGTAAGGAAAAGGTTAATTTTTGATGAGAGATGCTAAATTCCCAACTGAAAGGAAGCTAGAAAGTAAATATTGGAACCATACTAGATGATGAAATATAACAAAATAATGCTTCACATTTGGATGATGAGCGTTATTTTGAGTCCTCAAGCTTCATAACTTAGACGATGGGCAGGAGGGCTGACGAATTTCCTAGTAAAGATTCATCCCTTTCAAGAAGAAACCTGAAAAAAGATTGACCCCTCTAAGAAACTGGATACCTTATATTGTTCTCTTGCTACGAACTTGGGAAAGAGCAATTTATCTTCTGGAGAGAGAATAGCAGAATTATGTGCTATAACATTAGATGAAGGAAACCATTTTTGAGTATTCCACATTGTTAATATATGAAACTGTAACTTGCTCAATAAACTGATTCTTTATCTTTTTTACTTAAAGAAGGAAAAAGTGAGAAATGGATTACAGAATAAAAAAGATCAGAAGTTCTTCATAAAGATGTGTTCTTCATAAAAATGTAAGTTTATATAAAAGCACCCATTGGGCTCCGCAGCTTGTTAACTTCAAACTGGATCTTTTACAGAAGCTTCTTTTACATGAGCTGAAGATGATACTACTAAAACATTACATAAAACTATTCTTAATTAGAAAGAAAATCCTCGAGTATTTCAATGAGCTAATTCATTTTACCACTCAAGGGATCCATCCTATCAATTTGTTGATTCTGTCAACTCATGTGGGCAAGGTAAAGCCTGAGAAGAATTGGCTCATCAATCTAACAGCAAGAACATGACAAAATTTTTTTTAAAAAAAATCTCATTTCTAAGATTTAGGTTAACTGATCTCCTGACCGTGGAAATTTTTGCTAAAGTTTTGGGATGCTAAAGGCTGTAAAAGAATGGTCCAAACTTCCAGATAAGATATCAAATTGCAGAAAAAGCTACGGTTAAAAATTAACCTAGTATGATGGCAATGCTAGAAATGAAAAAACAGGAATGTGAAAATAGGATAAAATGGAAAACCCTTAGGAGTAAAAGAAAATCGCAATGATTCTTTATATTCCTAATATAGGAATACTATTATACCATACTTTTACAGTCCTCTTTACCACACTCCTGAAAATTTGTTTGATCCCTTGATCAGATGGTTCTCATCAAGGTTACTTCTTGACATAACTTTTTGTGCAATTAATGCAGTTGGCGAGAGCTCTTTGATCAAGTGATCAAATTGCTCCCAATGAATGTGGTAAAGAGGGTGGTAAAAATGTGGTATAAATATAATTGCATTCTTCTTCTAAATAATTTGAGGTCCATAGGCTCAAGGGTTACTAACGACCAGCGGACACTACACACAATGGTTTCTAAAAAATCCGACCACGGAGAAAAGAATTAAAGGACATGGTGTTTTGATAACTGAATGGCCAAGGAAAACAGGACATTAGCATTGGCAAATATCAAGAAGTTGCCCTGAAAAATGGGAAATCCATTAAGGTATAACATTACATTTCCCAGTGAGTAGTGGCAGATTCATCATGCCATTCTGCCATGCTCAATAGGAAAATTTTCTAACTGAATTAGATGATAACTTTGTTAAGCTGTAGCATATCCAGTAAACAGAGGAAATTCTCATCTGCTTTTTTACTGTCCATGGAGGACCGGATATCTAACCCCCTTTCTCTTATTCGGGAGAGACCTCGAATAGAAATAATTGGATTATTCTACCCTTCAACGGAACATTCCAGTCTCCGAATATTTCAGTTGTCAAACGGTATTTTAATAAAGTTGATTAAATAACCGCTTATTCTACTCACTTACTCCATGACTAAATGATGGAATTCACAAGCGCAACCAGAAAGCTCGTGTGCACAAGCTTGATAGATGCACAACTGCACGTCTCAAGTGGATAGTGACCTACGAAATTGCCATGCAAATTCCAGGCATAAGAGAATTCCACTTTTTTGCTTTTCACTTGTCGAAGTGGACCTCTTAATTGGTTTAAGATCAACCATTGGCATGCATCCCTTCAACTGTGCAATCTGACCAAGCCGAGGGATTTTTATAAAACGATTTTTTATAAGAAACTTTTTTGATACAAGTGTCGGGGTCCCTCCTCACTGTACCGAGGAAATCTTCCTAGAGTAGGGGTGTTTACAGGCTGGGCTCAGGTCAGGCTTAGAAAAGTTCAAGTCTAAACTTGTTAAGAAAAGTGAGTTCAGAGTTTGGCCAAAGACCACTTCTCTTAAGTCTAAATTCTACTCAAGCCAAAAATAACTCGAATTTCAGACTCGGACTTCGAACTTAAATAGAAGAAGAATTAATTCTTTTATTTAAAAATATATAATCTATCATATTAATAAGAACTAGTTTATATATAAACCTCCTCACCATTAAAAATGAGATCTTCAAGATCACCGTATTAAATAACACACATAAAAAAATTAAATTAATCATTCATATTTTAGTCTTTCATGTTTAGCATAAAATTGCATCTTTTATAAAATCAAAACTTACCATACTACTTTGATCGAATACTGATTAACTCACACTAAAATATTATAATGATTTATGATGTATGATTATTTTGAAGGTGTCATACACATTAGATCTTTTATAAAAAAGCAAAACTTACCATAGTAATTTGATCAAATATTGATTAATTCACACAAGTATTATAATGATTTATGATACATATGGTGATTTTGAAGGGATAATAAAGAGGTGAAGTTTATAAAGTAATTGTCACATGTCTAGTATTATTTAGTAAATATATGTAAAGAGAATTTTCTTGAATTTAAATTAATTTGTATGATATGTGTATGCTAATGCATGATCTTGTTAGTGTGAACATGTATATATATATATATATATATGATGTAGACTGGATCTATCACGACCGGATCCCGCAAACGGGGATCCGAAACAAGGAGGATCCGGAGCCGGTCCGGATCGAACGGTGACGAGGGGATCCGACGGGGATCCACAACAGGGCGAAGCCGAGGCTATTTCGGAATGAAGAGGATCCGCCCGCGGGGGGCACGATCTGCCGCCGGAGCTGCTCTTGGATAGTGAGCCGCTGCTCCTTCGGTCGGACGAAGGCGAGGCGCGAGCAGGAGCTCCTGTCGGCGGAGCGGTAGACGAGCTGCGGAGCAGAAGCCGGAAAGTCCGAGATCGGACGGGGGGACGGCTCGCTCTCCGACGAGGGGGTCCGAAGGCACCTTCAGCGCGAGGCCGAGCTTCCTGGCGCGGGGCGACCGACGGGATTGCCCTCGGACGGCGAGTCCGAAGGCTACTTCAGCGCGAGACCGAGTCTCCTGGCTTGGGGCAGCCGGCGTTCGGCGTCGAGACCGGGGAGAGGAGTCCGAGGTCGGCGGCCGAGATCGACTCGGGGAGGTCGGCGATGATACGAACCGAGCCCCTGCAGGAGGGAAAGAAGAAGAAGAACCAGTCAGCAGGAGTCCCGGACGTCAGCCCTGGGGAACCCCCTCCGACGGTCAAGTTAGCTTCTGAAGAAGATTCGATTCAGGAAGCAAGAAGAAATAGCTAGAACACTATTCGGACAGTAGTCCTTTAAGGGGTTTCGGAAGCTTAGGGGGGCATCCGTTTTTCCCACCACCCCCTTGGCCACAAATAGCAGGATACTTATAGCGGAGGGTAGCGGATGGTTAACGGTGGCAGTCGATATGGGACTAAAAAGGAGGCTTACTGACAAACCGCCATAGCGTCTGATCCGCCACCGGAGTGGGCCGGATTCGGCTACCGGGCCGAAGGGGGTTGGGCCGCTGACGGGCCGAAGCCTGCTGGGCCCTGGGCCGCCGTGCTGTTCCCGGGCCGAAGGCTGGCGGGCCGCTGACGGGCTGAAGCCTGCTGGGCCGGGAGCGACGGGGCCGCTTATGGGCCGAGGGCTGCTGGGCCGCTAACGGGCCGAAGGCCGCCGGAGGGCCTAAATACTGCTACTGTTGGGCTGAATGGGGTTTGGGCCTGCTTCAATGGGCCGAATCGGATTCTGCCGCATCAATATATATATATATATTACATAATTTTTATTTATATTCTTTATATTTAATATTTATCAAGTTTTTTAGACTTTCAGATTCGAGCTTGACAAAGCCTAAGTCTGTGCCTATTTTAAAGATCAGACTTAAAAATCAAAACTTAAGTCCAACCCAAAAATAAAATTAATTTAATTTTAATACTCAAGGCTACTTAATTGAAGTTGGGCCGGGCCGTTTTCCAATTTTCTGGTGGCCCTACTCGCGAGGAAAGCCGAAACGAAAGGCACCTCCATCTCTCCAGACGAGAAAGAGAAAGTTGAGCGTGTACCCTTGTATCGGATCACGACCATCCGTCTCATTTCCCTGGATTCGGCGCCAGCTCATAGGTACAGCAGAATTTAAAATCCTTGTACCATCGATGTCACCATGAGACGATTATTGGAGTTGCATTATTGCTGAACATTATGGCAAATATTATTTTTTTAATTTTGAGTGATAGCTAAACTGCACTGAAATTATAATCATCATACTATCTTATCCCGTAATTGATTGTTCTTTTCTTCGGTAAGTGCCCTTGTTTGCTGTTCTAATGTTTAAATTTTTCAAAAGAAATAAAATTTATAATAAAATAGGGTGGGCAACAAAACATAATATGGTAGCATTCCTCATTCGAGCTGTGATGACTTTTGGGGAAGGGAATAGGTGGGCAGTTTAATTTCTCGGATTGCAATAGACTATATTCTGTCAAATAGAATCTTTTCTAGAGAGCTTTCATTTCTCTCATTCTGGTTTACTTTTGTTAAATAAAAATCCTTCTTAGAGATTATTAGGAGAGCCCAAGTTCTGATGTTTAAGGTAATATTTAGAAACGCTTTAAAGATGAATTTTCAATAGATGATAGGATGGCAACAGGATAGCTACATGCAATCAAACCATCAAATTGGCCCGTTTGCAGACAACCAAATGACATACCTGTCACTGACCAATATATATCGTTCAAAAAGTGATATCATAGTACAGACTCACTTACATGCAGTTAAAATCTTCTAAACCCACTTCTCACATAGGTGAAGTAATGTCTAACCAAAGGCATGCTAAACCACCACTGGAACTACCCAACAGGCAGGCGAAAACCAAGATCAGAAGCAACGCCCTCAAAGAGGAAGAAACCGAGTTCGATCAGTGTAAGACGCCTGCTAAAGCTATTTGGGTTTCTGGGGAGAACCAAGAGTGCTATTGCTGTTCTTCTCCGAGCAAGAGAGCCTTCACGATGGCATCGAACATGCTGTCTGCCAAAGGGAACATGTGACCATGGCCCCTGAGCTCATGGTACCGGATCCAGGGAAGCCTCTCCGCGATGTAGCGCTGCAGCTCTACTGGCACAAGCCCATCATCGTCACCCTGCCACAGGTGAACGGAGCCCTCGTTACCGGGGAATGGGTTGTCGAGCTCCATGGGGTCGAACTCCCACTTCCCGAAGCCGACCATCATGTCGCGATGGAGTGTCTCATGCACACCTTGCTGCGTTATTTGATGCTGAGGGCACAAGGAACAAGGAGTCAGATTACTTTCAGGAATGACTGCTGTTCTAGGGGTCATTTGGTTTCATGTCAAATACCGTACAATATCAGTTTTGAAATCAGTGTTTTTATAATGAGAATCACTTGATGCACCATCAGGCAGATTTGCAACGCTTGGCAATACTTTCAATTTAAAAAGAAAAATATTTTTTTTATGGTGGGCTCAATCTGAGCTACGTGTCCGTATAATCGGATCTTTGATTGGACAATCAATTCATATATCATCTGATTGGAGATCAGATTGTAGGGGCATGTAGGGCATAATGGGGCCCATCTAAAAAAAATCAAGAAAATTTTAATTGAAAGTACCGCCAGGCAGTGCAAGTCTGCCTATCTGTGCAGCAAGTGATTCTCTGCTAAAATTGTGAAAACAAAATCTACAGTTTTCACATCATCGGATTTAAAATCCCCAGACTTGGGTTTTTTTGGACCAAAATGTGAAACCGGATAAAATATTATCATAGAAGTTGACACGATTCTGAAACTGAGTGACTCATGGCAACTCCAAATGCATGGAAAATACTGTAAAAATGATTTGCAGCACTTCAAACATAAGGAAAATACAGTTTCACAGCATTTTACAGCACACCAAAATGACTACTCAGAGGATGAGTGAACCCAAGAGCAACCCATTCAGGCGTTCAGATGTAACTTGTGGTGGATCAGAGTCTATAATTACACTCACTGTCCTGTTCACATATATAGAGAAATGCCGTACGCTTAACATTTTTCAAAGGTAGTCATGCACCTAAATGCCTTCAACGTATAAAATTTTATCTAACAAACACCACAAAGTATTAGTATGGAAAAGGTTAACTTTTGATGACAGATGCCAAATTCCCAAAACTAGGTAGGCTAAAAAGGTACATCTTGAAAGCATACTAGATGATGAAATGCAACAAAGTAATGCTTCACGTCTGGATGATGAGCAGTATTTTGAGTCTTCAAGATTCACAACTTAGAAGATGGACAGGAGAGCTTATGAACTTCCTAGTAAAGTACATCCAATGATGCTACTACAGGAGTGAGAAATGCTGCCAATGACATTTGTAAAGAAAGACTGTTATGAGATTACATTCTTAACCAGGCACAAATAGGTCCCCAGAAAACTAGCCTTAGTTGCTAACCTATGCTCATGTTCTATAAACAACATATCATTCATAGATTATCTGGTGAATCTGTCAAGAAAACATTCATCCCCTTTCAATAAAAAAATGAAAAGAGGTTAAAAGGCCCTTTAAGAAACTTGATACCTCATATTGTTTCCTTGCTACGAACTTGGGAGAGAGCATTTTATCTGCTGGGGAGAAAATAGCAGGATTATGTGCTATAACATTAGATGGGGGAAACCATTCTTGAGTATTCCACCAATATGTAAGCCAAGGAACATAATGAGCAACTCTAACAGCCCACTGGTCCGCACCAAGCTGCTTGTAGTAGGCTTGTTTAGATAAATTGGCAGGAAAACTAGGCCACCAATAGTTTGCCACTGGAGTAAGTAGTGCTGCACCAGCAAGCCTGTATGATTTTACAAATATCTGATATCAAATGACCAGAAAGCAACATACAAATCATCTCATACAACCAAAGCAAGCATCAGCATGCATCACAGTTCTGCATTATCGCTATCATTATCCATGCCAAGTGATGATACAATGTAACATGTGGGACAACAGATTCTGTTATTTATTTCTCCACAATATCATTATACTACTTGGTTGGATAAAAAAGAGACAAATATGGACTCCTGGGAGGTCAAAATCATGAGGGACAGACTCAAGGTGTCATACTTGGCAGATGTGCTGGAACTAAAGCACTGTAGCGACTCATTTTTGGTGCTGGGGGTGGGGCCACTGAGCTTATTTTCAAGAGTCGACCCAAAAAGAATGGCATCTACCCAAATGAAAAAAAGAGGACCCACCCATTGAGCAAAAAATTACGCCCTGTGACATGGGGTTAGTTGTTGTGCATTCTTATGGGAGGGGGTAGGTATTTGGTTATTCACTTTTCATTGTATAACCATGAGCAACTAGCCCCCACAGCATCTTCAGTTGAGCCACAAGGTGTGAAACTGGTACATGCATCTGCATAATTTGGAAACTTCCTGCTGCCTGAACTGTGCTAAGCATATAACGTGCATGTGCTCAAATGCCTACCATGCCTACCTACAATTGTGAAGGAAAAACTGATGCTGGAGAATAGATTGAAACATAAAAGGAAAGATGTCCCAGCAAAAATTGACAGAAGAAGCCCTCAGCAACAATTTAAATGCTTCTGAAGTAAATTTAAACACTTATACGCAAAGAGGTGGATTAAGGAGGCAAAAAAGAGCATTCAAATGTACCGGTGAGGAACATATTTCAAGCAACCCCAAACAGCCTGCCCACCCATAGAATATCCAATGACATAGAATTTAGATCCCAAGTCCAGTTGGTCCGCAAGTTCTTCAACATCCATACATGTGCTTTTCTCAGTCCTTTTTGGGTTTGGATCACTCTCTCCATATCCAGCTCTGTCGAAAGTTAGCATGTAGATCCCCAGTTCTTCAGCCAGATTCTGAAAATCCACAGGTGTTAGTAAACTGACCTTTGAATGGATAGGGAAAAGGATACATAGTGATGAATATTACCTGGGATAAAGGCAGAACATCATGTCTGCAGGATTCAAATCCATGAATAAAAACTATCTTATAATTAGCCTTTTCCTTTGGGACACCATTTTCTCTGTATGCAAGATATCTACCATCTTTGAGTTGAACTCTAGGTGATGTAATAGGAGGGCCATTTAGAGATCCGCATATGTTTGGAGGAGGAGGTTGAATAGCCTGGTAAAACCATGCCATAATACCCACCAAAGAAACCAGGAATATCCTTGTAAACGTCCCTGCAAGACATTCACCTTGTCAACACATTAAACTGTAACTTGCTCAATGAACTGAGTCTTTATCTTTTTTGCTTAGAGGAGGAAAAAAGGGAAAAACTGCAGAATGGAGACCAAAACAAAATATGAAGCTCTTTGTGAAGAGCTAGATTTATTTAGAAGCATCCATCAGACTTTGCAGCTACATTTATATACTCATCTTTAGAGAAGCCTTTTTAGCTAAAGATGATATGAGAACCTTACAGAAAACCATTTTTAGGAATCAAGGCTGGCAATATCGGTTTCATGATCGGGTGGGGCCAAAACCGATACGTACTAGTATCAGTATCGACTAGTTTCTACCCGGTACCAGTTCGGCCTAAGAGAGGTCTTCTAAACCCCACTCATGTGGTATTGGTCCATTTCAGTGGTACCAGACCGGTACCAGGCCAAAACCGATTGTATCAGCCAGATTTGGCCCGACACTGGCCAGTTTCGACCTGGAACCATTATTCTAATATTTTTTAATTTTGTAATTCTGTATCGGTTCCACCCCCCCATATTGTATTGGTCCGGACCAATACCAATACGTAATGGCCAATATTGGTACAATACGGCCGATAAAGCAAACCATGTTAGGAAGTAAATTACGGATTATTTCAATAAACTAATTCACTGCACCACCCAAGAGACGTCATATCAATTTCTTAACATACCATAACAAGAACTTGTGGCTGCTATATACGCTGTGACAATTTTTAAGAAGAGACTAGAACCACAACTACATGGTGCAACTAACAGGAATTCTGTAATCTTAACTCTGTCAATTCACATGCTAAGTCAATGCCTGACCTGCACGTACAGCTTTTAAGAGGATCTGTCTGAAAGACCCCACCCTGTGATGACAGAGTGGGCTCAGTAGTCAGCACTTCTTATGTTAGGGGTTTAGAGAAGCACTGGCACATCAATTTAATAGTAAGAACATAGGAAAAATAATAAACTTTCTCATTTCTAAGATTAAGGTTATAGAAACTTTTGCTGAACTTATTAAGGTGCTAAAGGCTGTAAAAGAATGGTCCCAGAGCTAGGATGATGAATAATACAAAAAAACATTGCAAAAAAGCTAACGTTGAAAATTAACATAGTATGATAGTAATGTTAGATATGAAAAAAAAGGAATGGAAAAGTAGGACATAATGGAAAACTTCAAGTAAAAGAAAATGGTTCTTTATCTTCCTAATCTGAGAAATGCCTTAGTTCAACTAAAAATTTCTAAGCAATTTGAAAACCAATCAGCTCAAAGGTAAACCAATGATCACTGGACACTACACCACACAACGGTTTGTCATAAATAAGATCACAGAGAAAAGAATCATACAACATGGTGTTCTGAGGTCCAAAAGCTGAAACAAGCAAATCTTTTGCTTTCCAACAACAAAAATGTAACTTATAATTGAATGGGCTTCAAATTGGCAGATGTCAAGAATTTGGCCTGAAAAATAGGAAATCTAGCCATTCGTGTTGGGGTACGAAATTACATTTTCCAGCGGTTAGTGACAGATTCATCATGCCATTTTGCCATGATCAACAGGAAAATTCTCTAACCGAATAAGGTGATAACTTTGTTAAGCCGTAATTCCAATGATCTGGTCTAGGCAGGGTGAATCAGGAGAGAAGTTACATCAGCTTGGAAATAAACATAAAGAAAACATAGACTCAGCATTTGAGCATTATCTGTTTCATGATAAGATACAGTACAACCTAGACATGAAACTACATTACTAAAACCAGTACTTGATTATAGTGTTATCACTTAAGATATTCCTGAGTAGCAATAACAGTGTATTAGTTCCATTTTCCCTCCATCTTCACATGTGAGATTTCTAAACAGTCTAATGTTACAAATGCAAGCTCCCATTCAGTAACTGGATAAGTGGGTGGAATACATGTTTATCCCGTCAAGTGCAAAAGGCTAGTTGGCAACCAGAATATTCGGTGAGCATATCCAGTCAAGAGGAAAATGATCAAATGACTCTATTTGGGTGTCTCACCTCGACTAGAACAAAGGAAAAGAAAAGGTCAGATATTCCCCTCACTCCATCCTTATCCTAGCCATGTGTTTGCCAAACAAAAGAATTCATGGAACAACTTGCAAGGGTCTGATATTCTTCTCCATGTTTATCTGGTTGTCAAAGGGGAGCTAAATGGAATTCAATGGCAACGACAACTCTCGGGCATTTCACAGGCACAATCAGAAAGCGTTCGTAAACAAGCTTGATAGATGCACAACTGCATGTCTGAAGTTGATAGAGCACCAACGAAATTGCCAAGCAAATTCCAGACATAAGTGAATTCTACCTTTTTACTTTTCACTTGCCTGAGTTGATCTCTTAATCAGTAAAAATGAACCTTTTGAACACATCCCCTCAACTGCGTAATCTGACCAACCCTGTCAACATGACCTCCACTCCTCAGGTGTAGGACAGATAGAAATATGTTAACTCATAAGTTCCAAAACTGATCATGTGCAGTGAAACCATAGATGCACTTGAGGAGAGAAAAATAGGAGAAAAACAAGCAAAAAAGAGCAATCTAGCAGAAAACACCCAAAACACGTCTTGTGCATAAGACCACCCACAACAACAGAGTAGCATAGAATCATAACATCGGAACCAGCAAAAGGAGACAAAAAAAAAAAAGCAATCTTTCTCAATGCCCACAAAAGAAGAAGCAATCTTTATCAATGCCCACAAATAAAACCGCAGGTTATGAACGGAATGCGGACTTCCCCACAAACGAAACGGGGCACACACAAGAAGTGCCCACCTAAGTGTCAGCGAAGAAATCAAACAGGGAAGAGCAGGGCCGTAAGAGAGAGATATCTCACCGCAGGAAGCGAAACTAGACAAGCTCTGCTTCTGTTTTCTGGTGTGCGCCCTGGCGGACGCCGCCGACACCTTCTTCTTCCCTGCAGTGGTCATCTTCCCCTGCGCGACACTTCCCCTCTCCTTGCGGGTGCCCCGGACAAGCCCAGATGGCAAGAGAACACCTGCGTTCGGATGGAGCAGCATGGATACATATACAGAGTGGGGAAGCGGGAGGCGGGGCAGCTTCGTCTTCCCAAACGAGAAAGAACAAAAACTGATCTGTCCTCGGATCTTGACCATTCGTCTCCCTTTCGCTCCTTTTCCCGACACGTACAGGGAGCCGACGCGCTTTATATATGTACCTCTGACGGCCAACTAATATTGTACGTACCCCTGACATCCTCAAGATGATTCCGCTCATAGCCCTCCAATCTGAATACCGTGGACTTCTTCAAATACACCGTAACTTTAGATATACGCCCTTAACTTTATCAAGATTTACATAATCTCTTTGACATATTTAATTAAAAATCATGACATTTTATCCCAACCTTAAAACTGCATAACAATTAAAAAATAGTGTTTACGGGTTTAGATTTGGGAAAATAAATGCAGAGTAGTGGCGTTGCAGTTGAAGAAGAATTGCATAAAATAAAAGGGATCGTGTATATATATAATTATTGTTATATTTGTATCTTTACTTTTGTCTCTCAGGCATTATTCCACGTACCTCCACATCTTCAGAAAATCTGAAATTTACTTTTCGTATCAAAGTATCACGAACTCCAACAGAATACGTAGAAAGTTTTCGATATTTTGTACATATACTCTTGAATTCAAGAAAGTTTATGAAAATATTTGATCAGAGTTATGATATTTTCACAGACGTATATAATTATATCAAGAGCATTAATTTATAATAACAGGTGGGAATAATGTAAATATGATACTGTATATATACTTTATATGGCGAATCCGACGTTTATACGTTGAACTTTAGGTGGATTGAGATGTTCACGAGGTCAGAGGCGGCGGCTGCCGAGGGTGGCGGCATTAGCAAAGTACATTCACTTGACATAAATAAAGAAATTTATACAAGTATTATAACATTGAAGCCCCATCCTTATACATATGCCATAAAAAGGGATGATCCACGCTACAAATCTATAAACAAAGGAGAAACGTATCTTTCTAATTACATATGGGAAACTTTGATTCTTAATTTGTAGGGACAAATTGATGCTGACAAACCATATCTTGGAGGACAAAGATGGAGACATTTGGCCGATCTACAGGCAGTCGTGCCCTATTTTTCTTCTCCATATATAACACTTTTCCTTGGTGAGGATTTCATGGACCAAGAAAAGTCTCTGTCAAAGAAGGGAGAACTCATTTAAGTTAATTAATTGCACTCTTCAATCCATCTAGAAAGATCATTAGCCTTGCTACTAAACCATTAGACCTCTTCTTTGATGAATATAATTTAATGCACACGATCTTGTGTCCAACAACACATGCTACTTTCTTTGCCTCCACCAATATCTTCGTCATTCCGGAAAATTAAATTATCAGCTTTTTTTTCCTTTCATATTTCTGAAATCAAACGGAGACTAATGACCTTTTGTGCATGATTTATCGCGATTAGTGGCACATGTGCATGGAAGAACATGCCATCCTGTGGCTTCAGCAGGGGCTTTGGGGTAGGTAAATGAGTAATGTTTACCTGTCGAGAGCAGTGCAATGACTACATGTCATCTAATCTCATAGTTAAAAAATAATTTTAATTACAATATTTAAGTTACTGTAGTAAATATTATTCTTGATGAATTATGAAGGTACATGGGACGACGTCCAGCTGGGGTGATCCTTTAACTCAATAATGTTTTCTGAAAAATACAAAAATAGACAGTTGCACTGCTGTCCAATCAGTGTATATGGTGATTGATTGCAATGGCCTGCCAGCAAGGTGTTTCCCTAGATGCAGTGTTGGGGAATCAAGTAGGACTTGCGTGATGCTCCCAAACTTTCTTCTGGTCATGAACAGTATCATCGAGAACGTACCTAACTTGGGCAGTGCAGTGATATGTCTGTCTAATTATAATTTGTAGTTAGTCTTAGCCCTTTCTTAAAGAACTCTAATCCCTTTGGTCTGTGGTCAGCTAGACCTAACGTGGAATCTAGTTCCTTTTTTGGTTGAAACTTTTGAACGGTTTATTGCCCTGATATTAAGTCCTTATTGGCGAGCTCCCTGTTAACCTCGCCCACCTTGCCTTTGGTCGTCTTGCCAGTTCTTTATATACGGTTGCATGCCCTAGTTTTTTTTTTTTTCTTTTTAAACGTATATATTAAAATTGGTCTTGGAAATTAATAACGTGGTCAAACTAGTTTATATTCTTCTTTTTTTTTTTTGGTTTCTTTTGAAAGGGAAACTAGCCAGGTTGTATTCAAATATGTTTATTGTTGGCAGTCGTGATGAACGAACGACGTAGCTAGACAGCCATTACATATATAAAAGATGTTTACTTGTGTGCATAAATTGATTAGAACCTTACGACCACACCAAGTGGTAAACAAGTGAGAGGAATGAGAGGAACTACCTCCGTAGTCCACACCTTCCCACTTGAATTCGGCCCCAGATGAAGAAAAGTCAGATGGGTAGAAAAGTGAAATGTTTACGCATATATTCTTGAAATCTTTCAAATTTTAGTATATCTTTATATTTGTTTACATTGTCAAATATACCTTCATAATAAGTAATATAAATTTTGATTATATCTCTATACTCTTAGTACCATTATCCCATTGAAAATGCAATTGAACCATAAAGTATAGAGTAATACTTGTTGCACAGTAAATCCAATCACACTGTACAACTTCGTGCGATTGGACCACGTGATCAATTTGATCAATTAGATGAGTTGACATGACTAGTCTCATAATATTCTGCTTGACAAACATGTGTTTCGATGGATAAAAACAATTTTCGATTGACAAATATATATTTTAAAAAATATATTTGTCAATCGAAAACTGCATTTCTCAATAGAAATATGCATTTGTCAATCAAAATTTATAGTTTTAATAAATTGTGAAAATTTATCAATATTTTGTTACATAAGTCTCTTAGAATTGATCTTCATCTTCCTAAGTTTTAATTTTCATCACCCAATCTTGAAAATCAATTGAAATCATACGATCAAGTACACATCAAAATAGTATTTAAAATATTTAAAAAATAAAATAAATAAAAAATTCATCAAATTAATCTTTAGGATTAATCCTTCCTGAGATTTTAGTTATGATGTCCAATGAATGACACACTTGAGGGGACGGTTACCATTAAGTTTTTTTCAATCCGACGATAACAACTAAATCTCAAGAGGTGAAAACCAACTTAAAATAAGATATTTGAATATTCCAAAAAAATTAAAATATGGAGATTTGCGAGGGAGCATCTAATTTAGATGCGCCTAGGTGAGTTAAGGAGGAGGTGAAAAAAGTAAATGCTGGTCTTTTTTCTCTCTCTTAACTTACTTATGGTTAAAATAAATAAATGATAGGTAATGACGGAGGTACAAAAGACAGAATATAGTTTATTATGGAGGTAATATATGACAGATGATGACGGAGATATACAATAGAAGACGAACTTTATGTATCAGTCGACGTCCAATTTGTCTTGAAGACTTCAAATAACATATGATTTGCTCTCACTTTTTTTGTTTAATCATGACTTCCGCTTTGGACATAAACGGATAGACTGCGTCCACGTGCATGGACTCGGTTGGAACCGGAAAA
The DNA here is from genome assembly GCA_030544215.1 of Zantedeschia hybrid cultivar. Taxonomy (NCBI): domain Eukaryota; kingdom Viridiplantae; phylum Streptophyta; class Magnoliopsida; order Alismatales; family Araceae; genus Zantedeschia; species Zantedeschia hybrid cultivar. The sequence continues at coordinate 17,490,432 of JARZZO010000014.1, read as the reverse complement.
ACCTGCAACTGGCCTGGTAAAATAAGAGCGAACTGTTGTCTTCGGAGGATTTGGGTCATTAGTCGGATTCTTTAATTACCTCATTAGTGAATTAGCTTTAGCCCTCAAGTTCAGACTTCTGAGTTCTGAGCTAGCTAATTGGAAAAACAATATCTTTTCTATTCAGGTCTATATTTTTTGACTGGTGACTCAGTGGCCGACTACTTAGGATGTCTTACTAATATATTACCTTTTCGGCACTAAGCATATGTATTCCACGTATGAGCTTGTAGTGTGAGCGATGAAATTAGTCTGAAATAGTCATTTACTTAGGTGGAATTAATTACGATAGGTAGCACTTATCATTGTTGATGCCCAGTTGCAACACAAGTGAGCTTTTTACTCATCAAACTGCTTCTAATTGGTTGGGAAGTGTTGTTGGCAGGACGAAATTTGATAATTGAAAATGCTCATTGTCTTGCCCCATAATTGACTATAAATAGCCCAAAATTTAGGTGTAGCGCACACATTAGTTAATGAGGAAGGCCTCTGCGTTGTAATAGGTTATGAGCATGTTTTCGACTTCCATGTGTTTCAATCATTTTGGCTTTAGAGATTATTTTTATATATTTCTTATTAGCTTCAATTAAAAACCCTAAACTGAAGTTTCTTAAATTTGAAGAAAAGAACTTGTGGAGAACGGATTGACGAAGATGACTATTCCAACGTGGTCGAATATTAGTATTACACTTTGTAACTTCAAAACAGGTGAAGCCAATTAAATCCACAATTCTCTTGGTGCTACTTTGAATCGCATGTTCATACGTCTAAATATTGACGTAATCACTGAAAAAAATCTTGTAAAAGAGAAGGAATGCAAAAAAACCAAATGGTTTACATTTTTTCAGCTAAGTCGCATCCACTTCAAACCCTACACGATTATAGCACATCCATGGCTAGACCATACAAACGTATTCCTATGCATATTGTTGTGGCATTTTTTGGTATGTGATTCTGCCAAAAAATTGTTCATCCTTGTGGGTGCAAACCGAGTCCAGTTGAGCCAAGCTTTATACCGCTCAAGCTAGATTCGATCAATTTAATTGAACTTGAGTTTGAGCCGAGTATATATGATGTTCGTTCAAATTTGACTCGTTTAGATATTAAATGAGTTCGAGCTGATATCAAGTAGCGTTCGTTCAAATTTGACTCGTTTAGATATTAAATGAGTTCGAGCCGATATCAAGTAGCGAAAGAATTCAATAAATTTATGATACATTTAATTTAAAATATTTTAAATTTAAATTTATAAACTCAAACCAAACTATAATAAGTATTAAGTTGTTTGCACCCTAGTTATTTAGTAGAAAATTCGAACATTAAATATACTATTAACTTAGTTTATTCATAAAGCACCACTTTGATTAGGAGTTACAATGGGATTAATACTTATTCATGAGAGAGAACTCTATCTCTCTCTTCTATCCCAACATCCATTTTTTCAAAAGTTGAGGCACTTGTGTTCTCTTTGGAAACGATTAAACACTGTCAGGGGATTATGTACTTGAAAAGTGAATTTTTAATTATCTCCAAACACAACTTAAGACAGAATATCAAATTCTTAGGTGTAGAATTGAATTATGTATTCACGTAATTCTGAGAATAAATAAGTCTTAACTAGAAATACCAAATCCTTCCTATCAAATTCATAATTTGACTTATTCTGAGAATAAAAAGACCTTGTTCCGTCAAATTCTTCAAAAAAAGTGGAGTAAGTAGAATAATTAAACAAATATTTAAAAAAGATATTAATGAGTACCTAAATAAACTTTTAGTGAGCATTAAAACAAGCTACTAATATCTCAAATTTTTATTCAAACTCATTATTTAAGTTTGTGCAGGCTTACAAAATATTCATCAAGCGCATTGGTGCGTGCATGGACCCATTAACATCCTATGAACCCCCGGAAGTAGGTTGGTGCCGTAGAACAGATTTTACAAATGAACAATGTTACGGACAGGAGCTGTCGGCCCTCGTCACCGTGATATGTGACCCATGAAGATAATTTTATATTTTTTTTATTTTAGTAAAAAAAATAGCCTCTGACGTGAGGAGGTTGGGAATTGGAGGCTCAACGTAGAGTCATCTTCTCACAGAATCAGTATGAAATTATCTACAGTCCTTACTTTTGTCCCCAAACACAATCTTCCAAAGAAGCAGAATGCATATATATGGGGCCACAAACCAAAAAGATGCTGCAAGTAAATTTAGTGCCGGTTTATTTGCGAGATAAGGGTTGAATATGATGGGTTATGTCAGTGACGGATGCAAAAACTTTATCTAGTAGGGTCATTCGGATCATTATTAAATATATCGATATTTTATTTTTATTATATTAAAAATAGTAAAATAAAAAATAAATATAAATATATTTTAATCATTATAAAAATAATATACTTCAATAAAAATGATACACTTCGTTACGAAGATTTTTTTTCTTCCAAATACACTCAACGAATCTTTTATTAAATCATAAATATAAATCATAATACTAGGTAAAAAAAATCAGTGGAACTGAGCTCCGAATGAGACTAGGGTCCTATGGGTCATCTAAAAAATTCAGTGGGGTCACCTTATACCTAATTTTGAAATATACCTTATTAAATTAAGACTCTTCTAATAAAATCTTAAAATTTTAGTGGGGTCCTAGGACCCCACTGAAATGAGTTGCGTCCGCCACTGGGTTATGTGACTTATTCGCTTTAAGAGTAGGAACGCGTCACTTTTGATACGGACGCGCTATTCTTAAAATAAGTAAAATAAATCATTCCACTTAAAAAATAAAAATCATTTATTTCGTTGAACTACTTATTCCACTCAAATAATTTTTTCTTATTCTTGAAATGAGAGATCAGGGAACAAAAAATCTGAAGTACCACATCCACAAAACAAACTGATCCTTAAAGACCAAACTAAATGTAGAAGGCATGGTAGTAGAGCCGACTGGAGAGTTGAAACAGCCCGTTAAGGCGGAGCTGCGCGGCTAGTTAGGGCGGAGCGTGCACGGCGGGTCGTCCCCAGGTTTGGCGTTCCTCTTGGAGGGGAGAAGGGTTTTATTTCCTTCTTCCGTTAGGGAGATCGGTCCCCTCCCCCCCCCCCCCCCCCCCCCCCCCTTTTTTTTTAGGGAGGATCATATCTCCCTTTGTTGGAGGCCTGTCTTCTCCCTCGTGGAGAGTTTTTCCTCTTTTATTGTGGAAGTTTTGCTTAGGAGAGTTTACTCTTCTGGATTAGTCTCCTTCAGGAGGTTTCTTCTCCTTTCTTCCTCTTTCCTTGAGTCTTGTTTGTTGACGTTCTCTGTATAAGTCTTGTTGTTTCTGCCTACCAACTGTTTGACAAAATGCCAAACTTAAGACGGAGGTTCGAGATTGTGTGCACAACCCCCTACTCTGTTGTCGTGAGTAAGCCCAACGAGCTCTCCTGCTTCTTGGACAAGTTGCTTGCTTTTTTGTAGCCCCCTTTTCACTTGTTGAAGACTTCTCTGGTTCTTATATTTCCGCATCCCACCGGCAAATTGTGTTGGCTCCTTCGGCACCCAGAGGCTACCAGTTATCCTTACAGTCTGTATTTGCTGTGTTTTATCTTTATTTTTTGTGTTCTGGTCAGATTTGGTCCTAACTACTCTGGTAATATAGGCCTGCTCGCTTGCTTGGAAGGTGTTTGTTGTTTTGACAGCTAGCTTACTGTACTACTACTCTTGGCTCACCCGCTGGGCACGTCAATAACTTTTACTCATGGGCTGGACATGGATCAAAAAATCTGGCCCGTTCAGCTAGAGGAGCCCAGCCTAATTACTTGGACGGGACTACACTAAAACAGAACGGTAATAAATACCAAACAATAACAAATGATATGGCTGATTTGGTTTGAACTCCATAGTGAAAACATCCGCTTTGTCACTTGTGAAGGTAATGTGGATTGTCGGTGGGCTGGGCTCCGGGTCGGGCCAACCGAAAGCCTTGTCCAATCAAACGTCCAAACACTCGGTTTACCCAAGATGCCTCAGGTTGGACTATTGGGCCTATCAGGGATCCAGCCCAGACCGTTTTGCGACTGTCAATGCCTTTTTGTCGTCAGACTGGAGTGCCATGCAGCCAGTCATTGGATCCCTCGGATAGATTTAGACGCTTTTTTTTTATCAGGGCCGAGATTTTAGACTTCATTTGATAATGATTTTGGGACTTTAAATTTTGAAGAAATTCAGATTTTGAAAAGAACATGTTATGATGTTTTCAATTTAAATTTTAAGAGAAGGTGTTTACTTTTTAAAATATCATTTGGAAAGATCAAGAGAACTTAAATTTAAAGACACATCAAAAAATACTTCTATCCACATGTTACTCCCTTTTAAGAACTTTAGGAGAGTAAAAAAGAGAAGAAAGAAGGTGTTGCTTTTTAGAATCCTCATATTCCCTTCCTATTCCCTTTTCAAAAGATTCGTCAGGAATTGAAAAGAAACTCTTTTTCAACATGAAATAAAATCTAGATTCTTAAAGAATCCATCTACCTATTTTTTATTTGAATTTTTTTTTACACTTTTTAGATTTCCGTCGAATCTAGGGACTCTAAATCTGAGATAGAATCGTTTACCAATGAATCTTTATTTTTAAAAGCTTGCAATCCGGGTGATCGGATTGATGTTTTTTCTTTTTACAAACATGATGAGGACCGTTGAGAAGCTCGGCCCAAGACAAGCCCAGTGCCTTTGACCCATGAAGACCACCCTCGATATTGGCCATTGGTAGGACCTAAAATCGATCGGCCAACTGATGTTGAGGCAACCCAGCAGGTAAATGAGTCCACCTTCCACATGGAACATATCTATTGGTGTTTAAGATGGTGCATACACTATGGATGCTCCAGTCGGTGATCAGCATGAGACAGAAGGGCATTGGCTTTGGTAGCCGGATCCCACCTCCATTATATCACTCGGACTATTCTAGGTCCAAGTAACATAAATCTTCGACTTTTTGAAAACATCATGATTTAATCACTTTTCATCTTAATGTATTTTTCATGAACAAATTCTGATTTACAGAAAGAATCTTTAAAATCTTCATAAATTCAAAAAGCCGTGATTTAATCATGTATTTTTTTTTAAGAAAAGTATATTTTTTTTAAAACAAACTCACTTACTTTATAACATATATATGTTTTAAAAAATATTATATCTTAAACTCTGTTTTATATATTAAAAATTTAAGTATCTTTCATGATTTTTTCATGAAGTTTTCAGATTTTTTGTCAACTTGAGATTTTTTTTGTCGGGCCGTTTTTTTTCCGAATTCCGACTTGATGACGTCGCCTCGGCCTACCTTGATTGTCGGAAGGTTCATCTGAGCAACAGCTCAGGCCTAACCTTTCCTCTTGCAGGTAGAGGGCTCATGCAGTTCTTGGCTTTCGCACACCCGACGAACCCACAGTGAGTTGGTACCATCCTTTCCTATGTCTTTAAAAGAAAGAAAGGAGAGATCCTTCTTCAAGTGAACCAAGCCGTTAGATCACATTGTAGGCTTGCGCTACCATTTTTCTTTGTCAAAGTGCCAGCATCTCGATAGCTGAATGTAAGATTGCAATTGGCAGAAAGGGCATTTAACTTTTAAGTTGATCTTCCTAGAGTTCAACTTGCTGTACTGTGTAGCAAGTTGGCACCGCAACCTAGTTATTGTCTGACCTTTAAAAAAGGGCCAAATTTAAAGGTCATCTGAATGCAGCCGTTGAACGCCTTAGTGCAACAGTACACTCTCGCCGTGCATGTGAGTGTGGCCGGCCTGTGGACTGTTCGCTTATCTTGGTGGACTTGTCACCCGCTTGGGTGGCCTTTCACGGGCTACACATCTCCGTCGCCCGCTTGACAATCCTGTTGCATTGAATGCAGAAAATCTCAAATCTTAAGGCCTTCGGTTGATTCTTTCCCAACTCCTTGAGTTGGGTACTATAATCTATAATCAACAAGCCTTTTTTTTTTTAAAGAAGAGAAAATTGCCTCTGACCGCACCCTTACCTGATCGGACGTTTTAGATTGTATAAGGCCCGCAGATATAACGGCACCTAGCATTTCTCTTTTCTTGACTCATTAGCCAAACAGGGCTGAGCCAATGATAATTGGTTTGAGGAGTAATACTTATTACAACGTCCACTGCAATACAGTTGCAACCGTCGTCTGATCGAGAAATGGATGGCACGAGGTCATTGAAACATAACTTAAAACCAACATGCTATCTGATGCCATGATCAGAAGGTGATTGTAGCAACACTACAACTGGGTGTTGCAGCATAGTCCACTTAGGTCAAAGGCCCATTATGCTTTTAGTCTACGATATTAGTTTCAAACCTAAACTTATTGAAGACTAAAGTCGAACTTATATTTACAGTACCAGAAGCTACGTCAGACTAGACTTCATGAACTCAAATTTTATTCCAAAGAGCCCATGTACGGTGGGGTTACGCGTCCCACACACAATTTAACATCACCCCAAGTGTAGAGGTAAACAAGAAGGGGAGTATTTTTGCGGCCAGCTTAATTTGTGAATACTTCATGTTTACAATGTTTTTCTGAGTTCAAGTGACAAATAATTGATGATTTTTTTTTTTTTTCCTATTAACGAAGATGGCATTATATGACAGAAAACCAACTCAACATTGTGTTTCCTGATGACTTGCTATCTGATACCGCCCAAAAGTAGGATGAAGAAGGATTTGGGTACAACTTATAAGGCAGTCTCATGCAATCATCAGATTTGCTTAAAAAATCCACAAAACAAGGAGCTGATGAGATGACCCACTCAAGCAGATGTGAGGACACTCGTTTGAGACGTCGATGGAAATCCTCTGGACCTAATTAAATTACATATTAATGAAACGACTGTTTCTTTTTCCCCTAATAATAACTATTCTTCACCCCCCTCCGCATTGCATATTGAGTAATACTCACCGCACCTGTCTACCCATTTAGTTCGATTAGACGACAGCTCCAGAGACACTTTTTTTAAAAAAAAAAACTAAAGACTCTAAGGAAAGGAGGGCAATTTTAAAAGGTCCATCAGTATTTGTCTGATCCTTAATCTAATGATTAAAAAAAATTCAAAAAAAAGAGAAAAGAGATTGTGTCTCCATGTGATCCCACTGTTGGAATCGTGCGGGATACAATCTGACGGTGCCTGCGATGTGATTCAGAGGCACTACATGACCTTAAGGTGCAGCGGTTGATATTTCACCAGTCCGCCCAATTTGTTGAGGCGTTATTATTAAAGAAAACGGTTTTGTGACTCCCTCATTTGACACACACATTTGACACCAGGCACATGGCATCAATTTAAATTTTGCATTCGCCATTCAAATTTGCATTTGCCATTTACTCACCTTGAAATTTGTGTCATGTGCCTGGTGTCAAATATGTGTGTCAAATGAGGGAGTCACAAAACCGTTTTCCTTATTATGGTTTGGCCTAGCCGGTAGGGCCGAGCCAAGTCAGCCTGAAGATGCAGACCCTAGGCCCAAATGACCATGGTGACCATGGGCCCGCGCTCAGTCCACTTGCCTGGTCCATGTGGGCAGTAACCTTGTCCATGTGGGTTCGCTGCTGGGCTTCTGGGCATGGTCCCCTCCCCCATCTCTCACTGCTGTGGAGGGCCATCGCTCCCCGATTGAGCCTAAATAGGTGCCCTCTAGAAGGTTATTTGATTTCTCATTTTTCACCTTAGCTTGAAAAAGGTACAATACAAACCAAAGCATTAAAGGAAAACCTAGTCACTAACCTATATATCCGCTCTTCTTTTTGTAGTTTCAGTCACATTTTGCTCTTGATTTCAGATGTCTTTATCAAAGATATTTTTGACATTCAGTTTTAAAAAAATTCATTTTTACTTAAAATGAAGAATGTGTGCAGTTAAATATCTTTCATACATAATTCTTTAAGGAAAATCTTTCCAAAAAAAGAAAGGGTCATTTCATAGAGAATGAGAATGACTTTGAAGCCTCTTTCTCATATTCGCAAGATCTTTCCTTAAAAAGAAAGTATTCGCATTCTATGAACGGAGTACGGGGAACGTCTTTTTACTTCGTTCAATGAAAAATGAGAAGGAATTTTCAAGAATAAATGCCAAAGATAATTCAACTTTATGTAATATACAAGATAACTCCCTGGGCTACAAACTTCATGTGGATTCCATACAGCTGTTTCCTCCAGATTACGGTGCCTTCTTTTGTGAAGAGAAATATATAGTGGGCATATGTTCCAATTGGCATTTGATCGAAATGGAAGCAAGGATTCTCCGATGATAATTCTAATTTATTGATTCCTATCAACTGCATGCCTAAACAAAACGTTGTGCTTCTATAGAAACTTGCTTTGTCCTGTGGTGTGCATATTTTATTTCTCAACAGGTCAAGTCAACCAAAACATGCTTACGATGGGGATCATGGGCATTATAGGGTGTGAGTAACCGCAGGTGCCTTTATTCCTCATTTACAAATTGCATCTCTATATAATAAGAGTAGTTAATGGAAGTGCAAGCCATTAATCTACTAAAAAGAATGGCAGTTAAGCTAGTAAAGCTAGTAAAAAGATGGAATTTGTAAATGATAATTTATCTGTTTTGATAGTGCAACATTAAGTGAAGATAAAAGGTAAATATAAATATAATATCCTACCTTCCCCACCCATCGTTCCTTCATGTTCTTAACTTAGATGGCTTTAAAACTTTAACATGGCATTTGTTTGTAATTACAGTCATAAGCAAATGCCCTATATACACTATGGATTTTGTCATTATCCATACGTTGGAACTTAATCACTCTGTATGTAAGATGGTGATGTAGACTGGATCTATCACGACCGGACTCCGAGGCCGGAATCCGGAAAAGAGGATCCGAAGCCGGTTCGGATCAGTGTTGTTGGGGCCCGACGGGGATCCGGAAGGCCGAGGAAGCGGAGGCGGAGACGAGGGTCCGAAGGCCGAAGGGCGCCTTGGTCGGTGCGGACTCGTCCTCCGGGAAGTCGGGGTCGAGGCTCCTTCGGCGGGCGAAGGGGCGGTGCGGATGAAGCTCTTCCCGGCTATTCGGCCGACAGGCGACGAAGCCGAAGCCGACGGTCCGAGGCCGGAAGGGTCTCGGATTCGGCTTGTTCTTGGATAGTGAGCCCAAGAACCCTTTTTTGTCGGACGAAGGGACAACGCGGGGCCGAGCCTCCCGTTGCGGGGCAGCCGTCGGACGGCGTCGAGACCAAGGAGGGGAATCCGAGGTCGGCGGCCGAGACCGACTCGGGAAGGTCGGCGATGATTCGAACCGAGCTCCTGCAGGAGGGAAAGAAGAAGAAACCGGTCAGCAGGAGTCCCGGGCTCTGGCCCTTAGGAACCCCCTCCGACGGTCAAGTTAGCTTCTGAAGATGATTCGATTCAGAAAGCAAGAAGTAGCTTTAATGCTAATTGGACCGTAGTCCTTAAGAGTCTCGGAGGCAAAGAGTTGCATACCTTTGGCAATAAATAGCGGTGTATTTATAGCAGAGGATAGAGGTTGGTTAACGATGGTAGCCGATATAGGACTATGTTTGGGCTTACTGGTAAACCGCCATAGTGCCAGATCCGCCACCGGAGTGGGCCGGACTCGGCTATCGGGCCGAAGGGGGTTGGGCCGCTGAGGGGCCGAAGCCTGCTGGGCCATGGGCTGCCGTGCTGTTCCCGGGCCGAAGGCTGGTGGGCCGCTGACGGGCTGAAGCCTGTTGGGCCGGGAGCGACGGTGCCGCTTACTGGGCCGAGGGCTGCTGGGCCGCCAATGGGCTGGAGGCCGCCAGAGGGCCTGGTACTGCTGCTGTTGGGCTGAACGGGGTTTGGGCCTGCTCTAATGGGCCGAATCGGATTCTGCCTCATCACATAGCCCCCCACTCTTGTCTTTCTCAGTTCTGAGATGGCGAGAGTATAGCCCGAAGCTGTGGAAAGGGCATCGTAACAGGTGTCTTACCCGAAACTCTGCTCCCCTTTTCTACTGGGAAGAGGGGGCCCTCGGTCGGCCGAGGGCTATGCGGTTGCTTCGTCCCCGCTCGGAGTGGTGACGAAGGCTCAGAGCTAAGAAGCCGAAGGGCCGAGCCCTCTGACTCGTGTCAGGCTCCATTAAATGGACGGGATGGCGCGTCTCCTCGCGAGGAAGCACGGGACATGGGTCGCGCATCCGGCCGCTCCGTCGAAAACACAAATGGATCCTGACCGCTCACGGGTCGCGGATCGCCTCGGCTCTCTGTCCGAGGCTTTCACTCGGATTGCCGCCTCTTTCATCTTCAGCACGCGGATCGGGACACGTCGCGCGTATCGGGCGGCCAGCCGAAGGGTCGGAGCGCCCTCGGCCGTTAATTGTTTCGCTGCAAGTCCCGGAGCCGGTCCGCCATCATTGCCGAAGGACGACGCACGTGGCGTGCATCTGAGAGGGGCGAGGAGACGAGCGGGACGATCTCGGCCGTTGGCTTCGGCGGGAGGCGCTCCGAGCGAGCTCTATAAATACAAGGCCTCAGCAGGGCACTGTTCTTCTTCCTGCTGCTGTGCCTACGTTTCCTTTACAATCTTCCAAGCTCTTCTTCCTTCTCCTGCGGAGAGCTAGCTTCCTGAAGGCTTCGTCCGAGCTCGCCGGCCACCTTGGAAGGTCTCCATTCCTTGGAGCGCATCGCTGGTGGAGTTGGGAGGTTGTGAGGAGTCGCACTCGGCCCAGGAGAGACCTTCTTCCCCCTTTCTGCGAGTAAGCCCCAGCTTTCCTCCTTCCCTTCGTGGCCTTATGGTCCGGGATTCTTCTAGTAAGATTACTCCTTCGGACGAGGAGTATACTCCTTCCCGCTCCCTGCGATCTCTCTTGTCGGATTCCCTCACCTCAGACTCCTCCGCCCCAGCAATGTCCGACGAACCCGAGGTCTCCAGGACTGAGGGGTCCGAGGCTTCCGGAGCCAAGGTTTCCGGGGCCGAGACCTCCGGGGCCGAGTATGCCGAAGAGGCCCGGAGCCCAGGCCAGGCTTCTACTTCGGGGCGACGTCGTCCGGATATGGCTTCGGAAGCATCCTGCGCCCTTTCGGACGCCGAGGTTACGCGCCTGGTCTCCTACTTCCAGCTCCCTTCCTGGACGACGGTCATTCGGCCTGACTCCGCCACCCGGGCTAACACCTTCCGCCCGGGTTCCTTCTCCATTTACGTTGATAGCTTCGAGGCGGGTTTCCGTCTTCCACTCCCCACCTTCGTCATCAACCTTCTCAGTTTCTACGAGCTGGCTCCGTCTCAGCTCTTTCCCAACTCCTGGCGCACCGTATACGGTTTCTTGAGCGTTTTTGCTCAAGTGAAGATCCGCCCTTCTATCAATGTCTTCCGCTGCCTTTTCAAAATTCAGACGCAGGGGAAGTCCGAGTGGTATTGCTTCGTCCCTCGGGTTGGGCGAAGTGTATTCTCCGGGAAGCCTTCGTCCATCCACGGCTGGAAGAGGAAGTTCGTCTTCGTCTCCCTGCCGGAGAAGGAGAAGGGTTTGTGGCCCTTCCCTACTGAATGGGCGCCGCTGGCTGCGGGCCTCTCGGATCCTCCTACCCTTACCCCGGTCCAGAGCATCCTCGTGGGTCACATCCAGATGATGGGCCCGTATAGTGTCTGGGGGCTTCTCAGCGCGTCGGAGCGTCTGGTGACCGCCGGGGTATGGCCGGATCCGAGATCCGATCCGGTGCGGGCCTTCCCCTATCTTCCTCCTGGGGAGACTCCGTGGGGCCGCGGAGGAAGGGCTGCCGCTCCTCTGGCCGAAGCTCTTCCGGCTGGGGACGCTGATGAAGTTTCGGCCGAGGGTAAGTCGGCTCAGAGTTTGCACTTGTTCTCTGTTTTGTTTCTGACGGGTTTTTCTTGCTTGCAGCGATGGCCGATCTAGACTCCCTCCTCGACCGGATATCCGACCGGCGTGTTCCGGGCCGAGCGCCGACCCCGCAGGCGGCAGGCAGGACCGGCCGAGGCGCCGGGGCCCCGAGGACCCGAGGCGGGGTCCCAAGGACGGCGGCTTCTTCTGAGGGCCGTGCCGCGGCTGCTGCTCTCGAGAGGGAGCGAAAGTCGAAATTCGCCGCTCGAAGGGGCGGCCGAGCGTCGAAGCGTCCCCGGTCGGAAGAGGCCGTGGATGCGGAGGAGACTCCGCTGATCAGGAGGAGTGCCGAGGCCCGAAGGGCCGCGAGGCTGGCATCTCCAGAAGCGCCGAGGGGCGATTCTCCTTCGGCTGTAGCGGCCGGGGTTGGCGACGAAGGCGCCGGGTCGCAGGCTCCGCGGGTGCAGCGCAAGTGGTGGCGCCCCGAACCGGGGATCTACGAGGACGAGAGCATGGAAGACTCGCAGACGTGCCTCCGTCTGCTCCGCAGTCTCACTCTCCCTTCGGCCTTTGAAGGGCTGAAGCACCATCGGTCCTCAGCCTGGCGGCGATGAGCGCTCGGCTGTCTGTCCAGGTAACATGCTTGTAGGCGCTTCAGTCGAGCTTTCCTTCGCTTTCTCTTGATTTTCCCTTTTTTTTTATCATTGTTTGCTTTCGGCTCGCAGGCTGCGGTGACAGGCAGCGTCCTGTTGCACCATCAGGAGCAGCTCCGGCTCCAGCTCCTGGAGGCCGAGAGAGAGTCGGATGGCTCGGGCGAGGGTACTTCGGTGGTGCTCGACATCGAGCCTCTAGTCGAGGGACTCGTGACCTCGAGTGCCCAAGTGCGGGCGCAGCTGGAGGAGAAGACGGCTGAGGCCCGCGCCTCCGCCGAGGCCAAGGTGAAGGCCGAGGGGGAGCTCGCCGTGGCACAGTCCGAGATCCGGGCCCTCAAGGCTCAGATTCAGGAGAAGGACTCCCGGCGGGCTTCGGAGAAGCGGCGACACGCCGAGGAGGTATCGGCGCTGAAGCGGGAGCTGGAGGAGGTGGCAGACTTGGCCGTAGCCGAATACAAGGCCGGCCCGGACTTCACCGAAGAGATCATCCAGGCTCAAGCGCAGGCTTCTTCTACCGTCTTCGACCTTGGGTTGGCTGTTGCTCAGAGGGCCTGCCCGAGTGTCGATCTGACGGGGGTCGACCTACCGAGGGGCGCGGAAGCCAAGGAGCTCCTGTCTTGGTGGCAGGGACTTATGGCCGAGAGGGCCTTGACTCCTGCGCCGGATGATGAAGCTGCGCCCGCTGAGGGGGCCCCTGAGGAAGCTGCCCCTGAGGAGGCCGCCGACGAGGAGGTTGCCGCGGAGGAGGCTGCCGCTCCTGAAGCGGTGCAGATCGTCGACTCTCCCTCTCCCTCTCCCTCTCCGGGACAAGCCGCAGCCGAGGCGGAGGAGGCCGAAGCTGAAGAATGACGTGGGGGTCTTCCCCGATTCCTGCCTCTTCTTCTGTTGTAAGCCCTCGGCTTAGGGTATGGCCGGTTTACGCTTCTTCTTCTATCGTAAACCTCCGGCCAATTATACAGCCCGCTTCTACTTCTTCTTCTGTTGTAAGCCCTCGGCCTAGGATATGGCCGGTTTTTATACTTTCTTCTCTATAAATACAAGGAAGGTGTTTGGCTTTACCATGGTGTTTGCGTATGATCGACCGACTATGGCCCTTCAGGAGCCTGAGGTCCTGTCGTCGTTCGCTATAACTTGTAAGGCCGAAACTCGATGCAGGTTCGGATAGAATGTCGCCACAGTATTCGGCCGGGGCCTTTACTATTGTGGTCCACATGATCCCGAAGGGACATCTTGCCGCTTCTTACATTTGACGGAGGACCGAAGCCATTCATGCTTCCGTTTACGCGAACTTAGATATGCCTTGGCTCCTCCCGAATCGGTATACGTGGCCGGAGCCATTCCCGGGACGGTTTACGCGGACTTAGAGAAAACCATGCCGCTCCCGATACGGTTTGCATGGCCGAAGCCACTCCCGGTACGGTTTACACGGACTTAGAGAAAACCATGCCGCTCCCGATACGGTTTGCATGGCCGAAGCCACTCCCGGTATGGTTTACACGGACTTAGAGAAAACCATGCCGCTCCCGATACGGTTTGCATGGCTGAAGCCACTCCCGGTACGGTTTACACGGACTTAGAGAAAACCATGCCGCTCCCGATACGGTTTGCATGGCCGAAGCCACTCCCGGTACGGTTTACACGGACTTAGAGAAAACCATGCCGCTCCCGATACGGTTTGCATGGCCGAAGCCACTCCCGGTACGGTTTACACGGACTTAAAGAAAACCATGCCGCTCCCGATACGGTTTGCATGGCCGAAGCCACTCCCGGTACGGTTTACACGGACTTAGAGAAAACCATGCCGCTCCCGATACGGTTTGCATGGCCGAAGCCACTCCCGGTACGGTTTACACGGACTTTAGAGAAAACCATGCCGCTCCCGATACGGTTTGCATGGCCGAAGCCACTCCCGGTACGGTTTACACGGACTTAGAGAAAACCATGCCGCTCCCGATACGGTTTGCATGGCCGAAGCCACTCTCGGTACGGTTTACACGGACTTAGAGAAAACCATGCCGCTCCCGATACGGTTTGCATGGCCGAAGCCACTCCCGGTACGGTTTACACGGACTTAGAGAAAACCATGCCACTCCCGATACGGTTTGCATGGCCGAAGCCACTCCCGGTACGGTTTACACGGACTTAGAGAAAACCATGCCGCTCCCGATACGGTTTGCATGGCCGAAGCCACTCCCGGTACGGTTTACACGGACTTTAGAGAAAACCATGCCGCTCCCGATACGGTTTGCATGGCCGAAGCCACTCCCGGTACGGTTTACACGGACTTAGAGAAAACCATGCCGCTCCCGATACGGTTTGCATGGCCGAAGCCACTCCCGGTACGGTTTACACGGACTTAGAGAAAACCATGCCGCTCCCGATACGGTTTGCATGGCCGAAGCCACTCCCGGTACGGTTTACACGGACTTAGAGAAAACCATGCCGCTCCCGATACGGTTTGCATGGCCGAAGCCACTCCCGGTACGGTTTACACGGACTTAGAGAATATAATATGCCTCCTGACAAAAGAAGTCTTTATTCATACTCTTCGGCTGTAAGCCTGAGGAAAAGTGACTTACACATAATAACGCCGAAGGCGCTCAACATTCCATGTGCGAGGGAGAGGCTGGCCCGAAAGGGTTTCCAACCGATAAGCTCCACGCCTGATCACCTCCCTGACTCGATAAGGCCCCTCCCAGTTGGGGGCAAGTTTTCCTGAGGCTTCGGCTGGTTTGGAAGCATGAGCGTTCCTCAACACGAGGCTCCCTACTTCAAAGCTTCGGGGCTTTACTCGAGTGTTGTGGTACTTCGCCATGCGCTGTTGATAAGCGGCCAGCCGGACGCGCGCCCTATCTCGGGTCTCTTCAATGAGGTCCAGGTGGTCTTTCATTCCTTCTTCGTTGGCCTTCGGATCGTAAGCGATGGCCCTGGGAGAAGGAAGGCCGATCTCTACCGGAATAACGGCTTCTACGCCGTAGGCCATGCGGAAGGGAGTTTCGCCGGTGGGGGTTCGGCTTGTCGTCCGATAAGCCCACATGACACTTGGCAGCTCCTCCACCCATCGGCCTTTAGCTTCGCCGAGGCGGGTTTTCAATCCCTGTAGGAGGCTTCGGTTAACGACTTCGACTTGGCCATTGGTTCGAGGATGCGTCACCGAAGTGAATTTGTGGAGTATGCCGAAGCTGGCGCAGTTGTCGCTGAACCGCCGGCTGTCGAACTGCTTCCCATTGTCAGAAATGATGGCCCGAGGGATGCCGAACCGGCAAATGATGGACTTCCAGACGAAGTTCCAAACATTGCCATCGGTTATCGCAGCGAGGGGTTCGGCCTCGACCCACTTAGTGAAATAGTCTACCGCTACGATGAGGAATTTTCTCTGGCCGGTGGCGACGGGAAAAGGTCCCAGGAGGTCGATCCCCCACTGAGCGAAAGGCCAGGGGTCGGATAAGGGGGTCAGAAGGGTGGTTGCTTGGTGGATGAGGGAGCTATACCTCTGGCACTGGTCACAGCGCCGGACGAGGGCTAAGGCGTCCTCTCGGAGTGATGGCCACCAGTAGCCTTGCCTTAGAAGTTTGTGAGCCAAGGCCCTTCCTCCCGCGTGCGCTCCGCATACCCCTTCATGGACTTCTTTCGTGGCGTAGTCGGCTTCAGCTGGGCCGAGGCACCGCAGCAGTGGTCGGCCAAAGGATTTCTTGTACAGGGCCCCGTCCAGAAGAAGGAAGTGGGATGAGCGCTGTCGAATGCGCTTTGCCTCCTTCGGATCTGGCGGGACTTCTCCTTGGAGGAGGAAAGCGACGAGGGGGGTCATCCATGTCTCGGCTTCGGCCTCGGCCTCGGCGACTAGCATGGCCTCGATTTCGCCGAGGCTTGGTTCGGCGAGCTCTTCGACGAGGATCATTCGCCCCCCCCCCCCGTCTTGGGTTGACGCCAGCCGGGAAAGTGCGTCGGCTCGGGCATTCTCGGCTCTCGGGATCCTCACAACTTCATAAGAGTCGAATTGGGCGAGGATTTTGCGAGTCACCTGGAGATAAGAAGCCATCACTGCGTCCCGGGCCTCATACTCCTCGGAGATGTGGCCAGCGATCAGCTGGGAATCGCTGAAGGCCTTCAGGTTCCGGACGCCGAGCTTCTTTGCGGCCCGGAGGCCGGAAATGAGAGCTTCATACTCGGCGGCATTGTTGGTTGCTGGGAAGGATAAGCGCAGGGCGTACTCCGTGACGACCCCTTCGGGCGACGCCAGGATCCATCCGGCGCCGCTGCCCGTGGAGCATGCGGAGCCGTCTACGAAGAGTCGCCATTCGTCGGCCGGTACGGGAGCCAAAGTAGCTTCGGCTTCGGGTGTGTTTGGCACTGGCTGGGGCGCCTCGGAGGCGCCAGGAGTAAGTTCGGCGATGAAATCTGCCAACGCCTGGGCCTTTATAGCTACCCGAGGAGCGTAGGAGATATCGAACTCTCCCAGCTCGATCGCCCATTTTGCCAGCCTGCCGGACACCTCTGGCCGGTAGAGGACTTGTCTCAGGGGCTGGTCGGTGAGGACCTTCACGGAATGGGCCAGAAAATAGGGCCGGAGCCTCCTTGCGGACGAGACAAGGGCCAGAGCCAGCTTCTCCAGGGCAAGGTACCGGAGTTCTGCCCCTTGAAGGGCTCGGCTGGTATAATAAACCGGCTTCTGCATGCCTTCTTGCTCTCGGACGAGGACGGCACTGAGAGCTGTCTCGGAAACCGCAAGATATAAGCTCAGGGGTTCACCAGGAACTGGCTTGGATAAGATGGGGACTTTGGCGAGGTAGGCCTTCAACTGGTCGAAGGCTGCTTGGCACTCTTCCGTCCACTCGAAGCTGTTGGCCTTCTTCAGCAGCTTGAAGAAGGGGAAACAATAGTCAGCCGCCCTTGACATGAAGCGACTGAGGGCTGCGATCCTCCCGTTCAGCTTCTGTACCTCTCGGATGTTTGCCGGGGGGCGCATCTGCACGATGGCCGAAATCTTCTCGGGGTTGGCTTCCACCCCTCGACGGGTAACCATGTACCCGAGGAACTTGCCGGAGGCTACCCCGAAGGCGCACTTAGTCGGGTTCAGCTTCATCTTGTACTGCCTAAGGGCGGAGAAAGTCTCGGCTAGGTTGGCCAAATGCTCAGAAGCGACACGGCTCTTGACCAGCATGTCGTCTATGTAGACCTTCATGTTTCGGCCCAGCTGTGGAGCGAACACCTTGTTGACCAGGCGCTGGTAGGTTGCGCCGGCATTCTTCAGACCGAAGGGCATTCGGGTGTAGCAGTACAGGCCCAAATCGGTCGTGAAGCTGGTCTTACTTTCGTCATCCGGATGCATCCGGATCTGGTGGTAGCCTGAATAGGCGTCGAGGAAGCTTAAGAGCTCGTGGCCGGACGTCGCGTCCACCACCTGGTCTATCCGAGGCAGCGGAAAGCTGTCCATCGGACAGGCCTTGTTGAGGTTGGTGAAGTCCACGCACATACGCCACTTGCCCTCTTTCTTCGGCACCATGACCACATTGGCGATCCACTCCGGATGATGCACCTCTCGGAGGTGTCCGGCGTCCAGCCCCTTCTGTACTTCGGCTTGGATAGCGGTTCTCCTTTCTTGATTGAAGGTGCGCCGCTTCTGCTTCACTGGGGGCTGGTTGGGATCGGTGTGGAGACGGTGCTCGGCTATCTCCGGGTCAACCCCGGGCATGTCCGATGGGGACCAGGCGAAGACGTCGAGGTTCTCTTTCAAGAACTCGGTGAGCTTTTCTGCTTCAATCTCTTCCAGGCCGGAGCCTATCATCAGGACTCGCCCCTCGCCTCCCGGAACAGGGACGGCGAGGAGTGCCTCTCCTGGAGATGCCTCGGTTGATGACTCGATCGTCAGGGTTTCGGCTGCGGCCTTCCCTTTGACCGAAATCATATAGCACTGCCGGGCTGCTTCTTGGTTTCCTTTGGCCTCGCCGATCCCGTGGTCGGTATGAAACTTCAGCTTATGATGGAAGGATGAGGGCACGGCTCCGACCCCGCCGATGAGCCTTCGGCCGAATATGGCGTTGTAGGCTGACTCGATCTTTACAACGGCAAAGTCCGTTTCAACGGTCAATTGCCGGGGGGCGGAGCCCAAGGTCACAGGAAGCCGAACAATACCTTCTACTCGGCAGGGCGAGCCGTTAAAACCGAAGAGGGGGCCCCGATGAGGCTTCATACTAGCCTCACTCAATCCCATCTTCTCGAAACAATCGTAAAACAAGATGTTTGGGGCACTTCCATTATCCACAAAGATCCTATGTACATCATAGTTATTTATTACAGCGTTGACGACGAGAGCGTCATCATGAGGGACCTGGACATCAGTCAGGTCCTCGGCGCCGAAGGTGATATCTTCCAGACGAGGCCGCTTCGGCTCGCCGTCGACCGCCGCCACGGTGCTGCGTTGCCGCGACCTTGATCCCTCCCCGGGCCCTCCGGATATCATCATGATAGACCCAGAGCTGGGTCTTTGATGGGACGATTCAACCGGGGCCGCGGTGGCTTTTGGCGGAGGAGCGGCTTCTATCGCCGGGGGCGGTTGCTGTCTGGGTGCTGCAGGGACGTCTCGGTTCTGCTGCGGCGGCTGCTCCCGCCGATATTGCGGCAATCTCCCCTCCCGGATGAGGCGGTCGATTTCTTCCCGGAGCTGCCGGCACTCGTCCGTCGTGTGGCCGATCTCTCGGTGATACTCGCAGTATTTGCCGAGGTCCCTTCGGCGAGGATCGGTCTTGATGCGATCAGGCCGCCGGAGCATGCCCTTCACCTCCATGAGCATCCGGGAAGGGGGAGCAGGTAAGGGTAGGTACCGCGGTTGCGGGTCCCGTCGCCTCTCCCTGTCCCAATCCTCCCGGCGATAACGCTTCCGGGAGGGCTCTTGGTCCTCGGGCCGAGGTCGGACCGCCGGGGGAGCAGGCGTTGAGGTAGTCTCGGTTGCGCCTTTACCCCTGGACAGCATCAGGGCCTCTCGGTTGATGTACTTATGGGCCCGGGCCACGAGGTCCTGAAAGGTAGGAGGATGGCGCTTCCCGATGGAACCGAGGAGCCCCTCATCCCGGCACCCGCTGATCACGGCCGAGACCGCGATCAAGCTGTCGAGGTTTGGGATCTGGGCGGCCTCGGTCCGGAACTTGGTGAAGTATTCCTGGAGGGTTTCGGTGGGGCCTTGCTGGATGGCTAGCAAGCTGGCGGAAGTTTTGGACTACCGGGTGACATCATAGAACTGGTCGATGAACAACTGGCCCAACTGAACCAGGGAGTGAATGGAGTTGGGGGCCAGAGCCTCGAACCAGGTGAGGGCGATTTTTTCAAGGGTGAGGGGGAAAAGACGGCAGCGGACTGCCTCGGAGATCCCTCGGACCCGAAGGTAAGTGTTAAACTTCTGGAAGTGACAGACTGGATCTGTCATTCCGTCGTAGAGAGGGCCCTTCGGCAGCTTGAAGTTGGAGGGTACCTCGATGGCTAGGAGCTCTGCTGTGAATGGGGTCTGCTCCAGGATGCTGCTGGCGAGGGGGGCCCCGTGAGGCCGAGACACCATCTGCTGCATCTCTTTGCGCATCGCCGTCAGCCGCTGGTCCAGGTCCGGGGCGGTCGAGGTGGCGACGGATTGTCCTCCGGTTCGGACGGGACGGTACTCGGACGAAGCATAATCCTGCTCCGTCAGGCGATCAGCGCGAGGAGTTCGGACAGGCAGCGTCAAGGGCTCACTGCGCGTTTCCGCGGCCTCGTTGAGAGGAACCGGCGCAGGCGCCGGCCGGAACCGGGCACCTTGTACCGGGCAGAGCGGGGGGAGCGGCGCCTGCTGAGGAGGTTGTCCCGTCAGCCCTATGTGCTGGGCGATGGCGGACACCATCTCCTGGAGAGGCGCTAGGGACGTGACGGCAGCGGCCAGCGTCGCCACTTGCTGCTGGAGCGCTCCCACTCGGTCTTCCGAGCCGAGAGACTCCGGTATGGTTGGCAGAGGCAGGCTCGGCGGGGCAGAAGGTGCGCCTTCGGAAGGCAGCATCTGCGCCGAGGCCTCCCGCGCTTCTGCTTCGCCTTGCCCGGATCGTCGGGTCACCGGTCGCTGAGACATGACTTGTTTTGTTGGTTTCCCACAGAAGGCGCCACGTGATGTAGACTGGATCTATCACGACCGGACTCCGAGGCCGGAATCCGGAAAAGAGGATCCGAAGCCGGTTCGGATCAGTGTTGTTGGGGCCCGACGGGGATCCGGAAGGCCGAGGAAGCGGAGGCGGAGACGAGGGTCCGAAGGCCGAAGGGTGCCTTGGTCGGTGCGGACTCGTCCTCCGGGAAGTCGGGGTCGAGGCTCCTTCGGCGGGCGAAGGGGCGGTGCGGATGAAGCTCTTCCCGGCTGTTCGGCCGACAGGCGACGAAGCCGAAGCCGACGGTCCGAGGCCGGAAGGGTCTCGGATTCGGCTTGTTCTTGGATAGTGAGCCCAAGAACCCTTTTTTGTCGGACGAAGGGACAACGCGGGGCCGAGCCTCCCGTTGCGGGGCAGCCGTCGGACGGCGTCGAGACCAAGGAGGGGAATCCGAGGTCGGCGGCCGAGACCGACTCGGGAAGGTCGGCGATGATTCGAACCGAGCTCCTGCAGGAGGGAAAGAAGAAGAAACCGGTCAGCAGGAGTCCCGGGCTCTGGCCCTTAGGAACCCCCTCCGACGGTCAAGTTAGCTTCTGAAGATGATTCGATTCAGAAAGCAAGAAGTAGCTTTAATGCTAATTGGACCGTAGTCCTTAAGGGTCTCGGAGGCAAAGAGTTGCATACCTTTGGCAATAAATAGCGGTGTATTTATAGCAGAGGATAGAGGTTGGTTAACGGTGGTAGCCGATATAGGACTATGTTTGGGCTTACTGGTAAACCGCCATAGTGCCAGATCCGCCACCGGAGTGGGCCGGACTCGGCTATCGGGCCGAAGGGGGTTGGGCCGCTGAGGGGCCGAAGCCTGCTGGGCCTTGGGCTGCCGTGCTGTTCCCGGGCCGAAGGCTGGTGGGCCGCTGACGGGCTGAAGCATGTTGGGCCGGAAGCGACGGTGCCGCTTACTGGGCCGAGGGCTGCTGGGCCGCCAATGGGCTGGAGGCCGCCAGAGGGCCTGGTACTGCTGCTGTTGGGCTGAACGGGGTTTGGGCCTGCTCTAATGGGCCGAATCGGATTCTGCCTCATCAGATGGTATTTTAGAATAATCTTGCATTGAGTGGTGAAAAGAAATGAAATATAAATATAATATATTGCATGTGTTGAAATGAATACCATCTTTAAAGGTTGAGTTAGATGACTCATTAATTTTAGCATTATCAACCTAAGCTTCTTCATAAAATAAAGTTAATCATTGCCTATTGAGATATATAATCATGTCCGAGCTGGGGTGCTGTTGGACTTGACGAAAAGGATCTACATGAAAAAGTAGAAGGAAAAAGCAAGGATGAAGTTTTAGCATTTAGAAAACATGTTAGTCTCCATTTCATGACCCTTAACACCGAGATGTAATAAAGATATTTCGTTAAACAAATTCAGGTCGAGTGATCTTCATCAACCGTGTTGTTAAGGAGATGTGTTGGCCTGCCCACTGACTGGTGGAGAACATATGATTTTATGGGTGGTGAAGGAATGGATCATGCTTAGAAGAGAATTTTATGTTATCTCTACTAAAATTGTTGAATCATCTAACTTAAAAAAATAATACTTGCTGCAATGCTCCCGTGCTGCAATGAGGGGCATTGCAGCAAGTTAAATTTTTTTTAGGTTGGATTCAACATGCCGTGTCTGTATGTATAGTTCGATCTCTTTATCCCCATGTTGCAGTACTGGAGGTATTGCAGCAAGCATTATTCAACATTAAAATTTTAAAATATGGAGTGAAAAAAGCTCCATCTCTTTAAATGTATTTTATTTGGTCCCTTACTCAATTAAGACTATTCTATTTAAGCATACGTTATTTATCCTATGAGATTCTGTATTTCCTTTACCGAATTATATAGGCTATTTAATTCAAAATTTTAAGATGTTGAGTAGAGAGAACTCCACTCTTTGAAATATGTTTTATTTGTGTTGTATAGACCACAACTCTTAAAACCATAAGATGTGTGGAGAGGGTTCATGATCTGAAGGAGCTCAGATCACACGGAGAGCAATCCCAAAACATGTGTCCCACTGCAGTCCAATCAAACAAATTATTGGATGGCAGCTGGGGGGACACTGCAATCCCTAGTGGATTGCAATGCCCTGGATTGCTCTGAATTGATTCATGACCTGTTTGGCATCTATTATATTAATAAGGTGGCTTCACTTAGATATTACCAAAGCAAGAAAGAGCAACCGGAACCAAGTTTATAATGCCACTCTAAATTAAGAACGGTTCTTTAGGGGTCGTCAAGGCATAAATATATAACATGGGGCGTTTGCAAGTGCACCATCAGCAGCCGGAGCAAGAGTGGAGTAATCCTGTAAAAAAGTACTTGCATCCGTCGTCTGTCGGAACTGCACACCCTTTTTTTAATGGCCATTAGGATCTCTTTGCTCGAAATGACCTCTCAGCACTAGTGGCACTTTGCAGCATGGTGGAGTTCCTTTATGCCCATTCAGTTCCAGTTCCTCTTGAGAGAATATATATCACCATTACTGGTAAGTTCTATTCCTGTGCATGCAGTTTGCGAAGGTTCCAGCAGCACCAGGCAGGAACTGCTTCTCTTTTGTTTCCTCAAATGAAAAAGGCGGAATCCTATTTCAGATTTGGGAATGTTCTAACAGGATCCACGCTGGAAAAACTCACAACAATAACACTGAAAATGGTGAATGGAAAGTCTCGATTAACAGGATGGAAGCGGCATGCAAAAGCCTGTGAAAGGGCCTATATGCATGCACGTGGAAGAATTCCATCTTTTTCCTCTCCTTGGTGGAAAGGAGACTCCTTTATTTCCTTGTGCCCATTTACCAAACTTCAAATTTTCGGCTACCCGATCCGAACAGGAAAGTGCAAGGGTGCCGAAGCGTAAGAAAAATTGACTAGAGGCCCCGACGATGGGCAGGACCCATACTCCTCTCTCCTTCTCCTGCATTAGAGAAACTAGATCTTCTCATTGTACGTTTAGATTGGACTCCAGTAATATAAAGAGGAGTATACAATCTCTTATATTTAAAAAATTTAATATGATGTATAAAAGTACACTTGAAACCCATCTCCGCTCTTTTTACTAATTAACTCTCATTTGAATCGTACAAACCTGCACTCTGCACCAGAGGAGGGGACTGGTCCCACGCATAACTTATGTTTGGTTGGTCCGAGACAACTGGATGGTTCGACTCTCTCTCTCTTTCTTTTTTTTCTGTTTTTTGTTACAATCATTTAATCAAAGATAAAATGATACGTCAACTTGAAGTATCCTTCCAAAGAAAAAAAAATCAGTGAAGATCCACCAGCCAATACTCGTCTAATTGGAAAAACTTACTCTAAGGAGAGAAATCAACTGTCCCTTTTTTCTTGGGATCCACCCTTACAAGTGGTGTCTAGAGATTCCAGGAGTTTTCTCTTTCTGTACACTGAAGTGATCTACAGCATGCCGTCCGTTCTTGGGTAAGTGCAAAGGGGAGGCTTTTTCAGGAAAATCCTTGGTGAGGAATAAAAAAAATTTTCACCAGGAGTTGTTTTGAAAAGTTCTTCTCTATTTAGAGGGATTATTTTAAGAAGGTCTCATCCTACTTGCATCTAGAGGATCTTGATTCTTTCTTTTAGGTATTTCTTTGTTATATTTTTTTTAAAACTCAGATCGTCTACGTCTCTCTTTGAAGGAGACTCGATCGGTACAAAAGAGAAGAGAGGAGTGAAATAGTACGAAAACTCACCTCATCTACGTATCCCGTGATTATAAAATCTACCTCCCTTTCTCCCCTTTATTGATCGAGTCTCCTCTAAAAGAGAAAGTAGACGATCTGCACTCTTTTCTTTATGTACTTACATCTCTTAAGGATGATAACTTTCCCTTCTCATGCTCCCAATAGTCCTCGGTTGGAGCGACTTGCAGAGTTTAGCGTGCCGTTGGAGCTATAAATGGAGGTTCCCACTCCCCGTTGGCCAATGAGAAGCACTCTCCTCTCACAAGAGCGGTTACCCAGTCTCCTCGAGCCTTCCGCATCATCTCATCTCTTCCCAGCTGCTTTGCCATGGCGAGAGCTCTGGAGCCTCTTGTTGTTGGCAGGGTGATAGGTGAAGTCCTTGACTCCTTCAATCCGACCGTGAAGATGATGGCCACCTACAACTCCAACAAGCAGGTCTGCAACGGCCACGAGTTCTACCCCTCCGCAGTAATCTCCAGGCCTAGGGTTGAGGTCCAGGGAGGAGATTTGAGGTCCTTTTTCACACTGGTAAGCATCCCGCAACGTCACCAATAGATTCTTTTCCTTGTCCCTATAACCAAGCCACTCATATCCCTCCTAGCTACTCATTTATCCTTCCTTTGTCAGGTAATGACAGACCCGGATGCTCCAGGGCCTAGTGATCCTTACCTTAGGGAGCATCTGCATTGGTAAGGCGCCCTAATAATCCTTCAACAAAGTAACTAATTACAAATGGGGGAAGGGGGTGTAGAAGGCTGGATTGGAGAAGAAAGAGGACTCCCGGCATGCTTTAAGGCACATGAAATTAACCTATGTGCATATATACCTGCAGGGAGACATAGTACCATTAGTAATGAACAGGGACTTATGATCATCCTATCTTAAATCCATGCAGTGGCATCTGTAGATATTACTTTTGCCTTAACGTGTCCACACATGTGAAAGTGGCTGATCATGTATGACTTGTACAAGTTCTTTAGTGCATTCATGTGTGGGTGCATATGAGCACGTTGGGAGTATGTCGCTGATCAGTTCACATTCAAGTTACTGGATCGCAAGCCCTTTCAGTTCGGAACGGTAAACATGCTTGTGGTAGAGGACGCAGATAGAGATCACACAGGGACAGATGCACTTAAAGGATTATAACAGTGCTGCTTAATTCCTCAATCACTAAGTGAAGATTTGAACTTAAATTTGTTCTTGTTGCAGGATTGTGACTGATATCCCGGGCACCACTGATGCTTCTTTTGGTGGGTCGTCCTCTCTTTTGCTTCATGTACATGTCTTAACATGAATTAAAGTCGAGTGCATGAAGTACGCTGAATGGTGTTCCATTACTTTTTGAGGAAACAGGGAGGGAGCTGGTGAGCTACGAGAGCCCAAGACCAAACATTGGCATCCACAGGTTCGTCTTCGTGCTCTTCAAGCAGAAGCGGCGGCAGTGTGTGAGCTCGCCGTCGACAAGGGACCAGTTCAGCACCAGGCAGTTTGCAGCGGACAACGACCTCGGCCTGCCTGTGGCCGCCGTCTACTTCAACGCCCAGCGGGAGACCGCAGCCAGGAGGCGTTAGAACTCGTCGATCGAGCCCCGCACAAACCCAACATCAAATGCCATGTAGCGCAGCAGTCCTATCAACTTAAGAGTACGGGGTGGAAACATCCGAGTAGGGAGACATAATAAAAGGTTGTGGGTGCTTGTTCACCGGCTCTCATAACTATGCTATCTATCTATCTTTCTTTCTTTCTATCTATCTATCTATCTATCGGCCTTGCTGCCTTTATGTTGATCCCTATATCTTCTGATTAAGACAAGTATTTGTGCTCAACCCTGAGTTATGTAGACCGGAGTTGGGATTTCCTTTGTTGTGGTTGCCACAATGGGTCTCTCTTTGTCCTCTCTCTTCGTTTAGATAGGTGTAATCTCAGGCAGATCAGGTGAGTGTTGTACATGGTACATGAACCTTCCTTCTACCTAGTGCTTGGGCGGCTATTGTTGTACTTATCCATTTAGGTGCAAATGCTATATTTTCTTGTCGTAAAAGAACGGCACTAATGCGTATGTTGAAGTTTCCTAAACCCAGACTCACGCTGCCAAGGCGAGCGGCAGCACCATGGGCACGACCAGGAAAATTGGAAAACATTTTGCCGCCGTAATATTAATTGTTTAAGCATTGGTTTTAAAAATATAAGACCACTGTAATATAATCCTTCACTTTTAAAACATTGGTTTAAAACGATTGGATTTGATTTCACTGTATCAGTGCATAAGAAACCCCCCAACTAAAATAACAGTGTTTACTTTTATTAAAATAACAGTGAAAACTAATATTTATTTTTATTAGATAATAGTGAAAACTAATTTATCAGAATAGCAGACTTTTGACTCCCACAATCTTTGACCACCGCTTGTTCGGCTAACACTTATTGGTCAAGCTGTTCAACCAATTAATAACTTAGTGGGTATTAAAAATCATTAAATGATTTAACGATGTTAACAAAGACACAATTTCATGGTCTCTTTTAAAACTCAAAATTTTCGTTCAGGTTAAAAATATAAACATTGTCCTATTACCTATGTGGCAGTCCACAAGATGAGATCCTCTCAATAGCTTTAATGACCCAAGCCAATAAGAATGAGAGGATTATTTTGCACAAAACCCTTTAACGCGGATTTTTTTTTTTTTTTGATTCCACATGAAGTTTTCGCAAATGGTCAAGTCCTTCTCTCATACTTAAGACTTGGTCGGTAAGGCTATTGAGAGTATCCCATCTCTCAGTCCACGGAGATGATGCAAGATCCTGTTTTGATAATTTAATTTTGAGAATAACTTACCACACCGCCAGGCTTATTACGCTGCCTGGCAGTGCAGCCAAGATAAAAAAATAATCATAATAATTTTTTTAAGGGTCCCAAGATGTGTTACATATCCATATAACGCGATTTTCGATTGGACTTCTCAAAAAAAAAAGATGAAAATTCAAAAATCGATCATAATGCCCTACATGCCCATATAACCCTACATGCCTATCTTTTTTTGGGGATATCCAATCAAAAATTGGATTATGTGGGCATTAGGGAATCTTAGGACCCTTCAAATTTTTTTCTTTTTTTTGGCTGCCCCGCCAGGTGACATAGTAATGTTCGGCGGTACAACAAGTTATTCTCTTTAATTTTTAACTTTTGCATATTGCAAAAAAATAGAGTATGTGATTTTGGCAAAAGATTACAAGTCAATGATAACGTCCATCGGCAAGAAAAGCAATAGTTATCGACAAGGTGACGAGGATATTTAGTATATACTACATTGACAGTAAATGCAAGTTAGAGCATAAGTGAGCAACATCTATGGAAGACGGTCTTGTGCGAAAGGGTCTACAAGATCTGCTAAGACAATTGCATGTTATCATCTTTACCCTGTAAGGGTCTCACTAAAACAATTGCATGATAAGAGCAATAACCATGATCACTTGGAACACTAATAGCTGCATCACAGATCAGCTGGCAAGTGACATAATCTGCTCGACGATGCCCTTCTAATGGGTTGTTTCGGCTTTCCTCGATGTTATCGTAGATATCAGTAGAGATTACCGTGTATAAGATCATTTTCCATTGAGAGTCTTTCTAAAACTAGTACTTAAATCATGGGATCTTCTCATCCATCATCCCCCTTGTCCTAAGGCCTCTCCCTCATCCTCCACTCCAACACCCACCCATCCCCCCACACCTGTGTGCACGTACATGCTCACAACACAAGAGCAGTATTCGTTTCCTCCCACAGCACCAGCAGAACAGTGAGTACAAATATCACCAGCTAGTAACTGTAAACTAAAGTACAATTGCTCACGTGGACTTTTCTCAGTCCCTGATTAATTAACACTCAATAGCAAAATATCATAAGTATGACAGAATTGTTGAATAACCACAAGGAAGTAGGTCTTTCTCTGCGTTGTAGCCAAAACATTGTTAGGGCCGGTTTGTTTGGGAAATAAGGGATCAAATAGGACCGGTTATGACATTTATTCCACGAATCCGAATTTGAGAGCGTGGACGCATTATGCTTGACGCGGACGCATTATTCTCGACATAAGTAGAATAACTCAATTGACCTAAAAGATTCGAATGACTTATTCTAAAATAAGAAAAAATACTCTAAAGATAATTCTTGTTGTTCTAAATATAAAAGATCTGGATATAAGAAATCCGGAATACAGTGTCTATGAAACAAACCGGCCCTTAGAGAATATCCCAACTCCTTGTCCTTATGATAAGATAGTTGATATGTCACACCTCAAACAGGCAATCTCCACGACAACACAAGGGATCCTGTCCAAAACATAGACAAACACTGTAGATGAGATCTTTTTACACCCCTTTGTCTAGATCATAGTACACCTTCGATCATGTGAGATCAGAGATAAATTTGACATTGTTTTTATGTTATTTTAACAAATAAATTATTTACTCTTGATTCATATGACATCTTAAATCTCTTGGTCGGCAACATGAGAACGCGGCTAAACTCTCTCATGATTCGTGTCGCCACCCATCCTTCTTCCCGGCCGTGCCTTTGCCTCATGGGAG
The DNA here is from genome assembly GCA_030544215.1 of Zantedeschia hybrid cultivar. Lineage (NCBI taxonomy): Eukaryota > Viridiplantae > Streptophyta > Magnoliopsida > Alismatales > Araceae > Zantedeschia > Zantedeschia hybrid cultivar. The sequence goes on along the minus strand of JARZZO010000014.1, from coordinate 17,461,515 downwards.
CATCTTTTCACATCGCGTTTGGAGTCATTTCTCCCCTTCCTCGCGCACCCTCTACCAACAACGACTACGTACGAGGGAGAGGCACCCACGAGGCTGCGACGGCCCCCAAACGAGGAGGGTGGCTACATGGGGAATGGCAGTGACCCCCACATGGGATCTGCCGGGCGTTGGACCAGAGGTGGGATTAGAGGGAAGACGTGTCGATTGCGAGCTGCCGCGACTCGCTCATCCGGCCCAGGTCCCAACACTTAGTGCTCTCGTTTTGCAGCTTTTAAACCAGAAGAATTGGACGGATGGCCCAAAATGATCTTATCCCAGTAATCACTGATGAGAGAGAAGAACCACTTCCCAATCCGAACTCACTGTTGCAGGACACAAAACACCCTCATCACTCTTTTTCGTGGTACTTCCGCAGCAGAATAACGGTACCTTCCTAGAACACTCCCGCCGGATCAGAGTACACCATCCTCATCAAAGTACACCAACCCCGCGAGTCTCATCAGAATCCACCACATAACCCCCATAACCCATCAGATAGAAGGCTCCACTTTACCTCATGCTGCTGTCCGTCCTGCCTTTAAGCTTACGGAACACAGGTCCGCTGTTCGTCACTTCATTTCCCTTTGGAGAAGCTCTGGGCAGTCCGGAGAAGTCAAGGATGGCCCGTGTTCTAACTCTGACTGGATCAGGAGCAGAGGGAAAGAGGTTCACTGCTCAACCGCACAGTGCACGTACCCAGCCAATGCAGAGGCGCCATGGGCTCATGTCCTGTCGCAGAAAGTTGTGGTGCCTCCTTACCAGCCGGGCACACTGCGAGAGGGCACAGGGTACCTCATCCCAATAGGGAGGCTAGATCTAGGATCTATGTCCATTCTACTCTAGCTAGGCGAGCATTTTGCCACTGTTGAGTTCCTTCTTCCCTCTGCAACTACTGACCAAGTTTGATCCCTGTGCACAACCTCTCCTGTGGAATCATGGGCATGGAGATACCTCTGTCCCGGTTGACAGGTTCCCAAAGGGTGTGGAGTACTGGGAAAGAGGACTCAAATTTCTGCTGAAGATGTCTCCTTTTCACTCTATTTTCCAGTGGGAATTGACCAAGCCCGGGTTTAGAAAGGAAAAAAATGGGGAATCAGCTGGTACAACAGTCATGGGCTACTAGTTCTGCAGTCTGCCCATCGGCAATGCAGGCCGCCTGACTTGGTCCCGGACCGCTGCTTTGACTAAATTTGAATCGGACAGTGGTGACAGAGACTACCAGGGTCATTTGTAACTGAGAACAGTCATTCACCAGTAACTGTGGCCATTATTTTGTCAATGGGAGGGGAATAAGATCGTCTATCTTATTAGTCAACCTCTTAATTATTTTTGCAGAGATTTAGTTTCAGTATATGTAAGTGAGGTGTAAATGTCACAATAGGTAGACCAATGGAATAAAGTAGAGTATAAATTGTATAGAGAAAGTGAAGTGAATTGTCCCAAGCTAATTGGAGGCCATCACATATTCTCAGGTGAAGCGGAAGATTAGTGTCTTTTCTTTTCGAAGGGCAAAGGAGGTAGCAACTATGGGAGGAAGTGGAACATAACAAAATCCAAATAATGCACAGATAAGACGGCAATTGATGATAAATATTCCCATAGAGAGAGTGTGTGTGTGTTTCGGCATCAAACATTGTGAGAATGGAGAGGCGGAGGTAGAGCTGTAAACTATACCCGATTGCCCAAGACCCGTCTCAGACGCGTACCTAGAATGGGTACGTACGTATGATATAGCCCATACCTGTCATAACCACGGCAGATGCAGGTATAATTCTGTCCCGTAAATTTTCAGGATCATAGTTCTCACTAACATCTAGTAACAGGTCTGGAGTGAGACGCGATAGAATGGAACAAATGGGAATTAGATTACTGCCTCCTCCCCTCCCTCTACCTCACGTGCACACAGTGCCGCAGTGGCGCTCCACCCCCCCCCCTCTCTCTCTCTCCTCGGCGTCAAGCCCGACCAGCAGCGGCCCCCTCGCCTCGGCCGCATGCCCAACGACCAGGGTGAGCCAAAAATCTCTCTCTCTCTCTCTCTACCTAAGCTATGAATAGTGCCTCGAGCGCCCTCAGCATTGCTGAGCTCCTCCTGAGCAGAAAGAGCCCAAGTAGATCACTGCCGAAGCTTAAGAATGGCCCTCCACCTCCTTTCCCTCCCTCCTCCCATGTCCTCCTCCTCCATCACCGTCACCATCACCGCCGCTACCACTTCAAGCTCCCATACTGCTGCCATTGCTCCATTCGTCTTCTCCCCTACCAGCTCCGAGGCCTCTATTTCTCAGATGCATATCATCGAATAGTTAGAAGCCAAATGTGGAGGAGGCGAAGAGGTATGCAAGATGAGGATGCAGGGGGTCCCCGCTGCAGCGCCGCCGCCAGTGCTGGGGCAACGATGGTGGCGTCAGCAAGGCTGTTGTCCAAGCTAAAGGAGCACCTGGTGCTGGGGAACCTGAGCACGCAGGTGGATAAGGGGAAGTACAGCTACAAGGTGGACATGCTTCTCTCTCTCTCTCTCTAAAATAAAAATTATGATAAATTTTTAAATATTTAACTCTCCTCTCAAAATAAATTTTATCTTTTTTTTGCTTAAATTTCATTGTTAGATCATGAGATTTTCATTGTAAGTCATCCGATTTTTCATTCGTAAATTGATGATGAATATTAAAATGTCAAGAAATGAAAATCATCTTAAACTAATATGACAAATTTATTATTTTTTTATAAATTTTAAAAATCAAGATTTATATGTGTCTGATAGATGGCTAAAATCAAATTTCAAGATCGAATTATGATTGGACGGTCAAAATAAAACTTCAAAAGATAGAAATAATTTTAAAGAAGGTTATTGAATATTTAAAAAATTATAAAAATTTACATAATTTTTAAATATAAGAATGAGACTCGAAACAATGTATGCGGTTTAACCGCACTGTACAGTTATATGGTTAGAATAATTTTTAACATCAAAAAGGGATCCTTGGTATACCGGGTCTACTATTAGGTGTGCAGATCCAATCCCAAAAAAATGAGCTAAAATGGGCATGGTGCCCAATAGAATTACTTGTTAAGTGGGTAGGATCTGATTCAAGTACGGCTTATCAGGTCTACTATCGGTTCTGCTCAGACCCAACCCATACCTGTCCAATTGACAGCACTAGTGGGGCCAGATCCCATGGGCCCACGGACGTTGGTCATTGTGCATGCTTCTGCTGTTACCCGTTAGTCGTTGCTAATGCGACGACAAAGGAGAGCTGGGTGATAAGGGTCCCCATTGCTGGCGGTTGCAAACAGGAGAGGGTAGGAGGACGAAGCTGCACCCTGTTCCCATTGTCTTCTGCTGCTGCTCAGGGAGGAAGGGAGCAGAGGGAGGGGCCCTGACGCCCCTCCCATTGCCCTTTGCCCATGAAGGGTAGCACTGCAACACCTGAGCCCTGCTGCTGCTACAGGTTGAGACTAGAAGAAGAGGAAACATGGAGAAGTGGGTGCAGCAACCACCAGTACATATCCCCTTGCTGCTACTCCCTCCTAGTGCTGCGGCAGTGCCCTCGACGTTGCTTTTGCTGTGGGGGGCACCGCACGTACGTGCTACATCCAGCCACTGATGTTCTACCGGCTGCCAGAAGCAGAAAATACAGGAAAAGTAGGCCTCCAAACCCTGCCCATCATTGTTGTGGTCAAGAGGAAGAGAGGCCAGGTCCCCACAGCAATTGCTGCTGCTGCTGCTGGCCTATTTTTGAGGACAGGGCGACCTTCGGCCCACTCATAGGTGTCGATATTTCCATCGTGTTGATAGAGGAGAGCAAGGGGGTACTGGAACCGACCTCTCCCACCACTGGCAACCCCAACCAATGGGGTAAGGACGCCGTCCACATCGCCACCACTGAAGCAATCAGCCTTTGTTGGAAAAAGAAGGGGGCAGTTAGACAAGATTAAGTTCTAGCCAACATTGGTTAACGGATCCAAACTGTGTTTACAGAAGTTGATGATGGGGGTACTCTTGACGGTATTTGTATCTCAAGGGGCTAATCGAATAAATGCACGTTTAAGTATTCCACATTTTTCTGTTGTAAGAGAATATATATGCAAGAAAATCCAAAGTTTGTATGCTAGATGCGAGACCAGCAGCCACGGACAAACCATCAGCAAGCTGTTTTCAGAACGAGAAGGTTGAATTGACAGACTGGGAACCATGTCCCTCAAATTGATTCCACTGAGATAACACCCAAATACAATCGATAAACAACCAAGGACAGCACTCCTGCAGCTTTGTGTTTATAAGATCAGTGATACAAAAAAAAACAAAAGCTACTCGATAAACAGTCGAACAGTGAAATGCCATAGATTGGAAGAGTTTCTCAGGACTACGCTTCTTTCAGCTTTGGAGATGACGAATCCCTCCGAAGCCAGAAATTTATAAGAAAAGAATCCAAAATTATCTGCATCATAGCTTTTATTCAGCATCCAGCACAAACAAATGATCGTGAAATCAGCCGATTTGATTCAATACCTGGTTAATGTGCGCTGCAACACAAGGAAGAACAAGCATCCCGGACTGGCCCAGTGCTCCACCAAGCTGCTCCACAACAGCAACCATTACAGGCAGTGTTTTCTGCAAAAATGACATGAAATTACTACACTATGCTTTAGGGAGTTAAAAAGCAGCAGCTATGCTTTAGGGAGTTAAAAAGCAGCGGCCACTGAATGAGATCTAGAGTACAAAGAGACACTACATTGAGCAAAAATGGCAGTAAATATACAGAAATCAGTAACCCATTAGCACCCTCATTATCCATCCCCAAGCCTATGTTTACTCAACCAGCCAAAAGGTGGGTATTCTGCTTCAGTGTCACGGTGGCTAGGCAAAATGCTGAAAGACACTGAGAGCAGATCATTAAACTAACGCAAGGTAAAACCTGATTTGAAGCAGCTGAACTTTGTCAGCTCTTGTGGATTGGACCTGAATGCAAATTTTTCAAAAGCACACATTCTCAAAAGGAATTTTGAGTTCCTATACAATTTCAAATGTTCTTGCACATTGCAGTTTCCATGAATATGGATATTAGAAATCAACTTAGGGAACCCACACACTGACCTGACTGGCCACGAGTATCACAGCACGAGCATTCTCTTTCTTTGCAAACACTGACTCGCTTTTACCAGAGACCATGGAAAGGCCATGTAGTGCAAGGGCGTTAAATGACAACAAAATGAGATGGAGAACCCTGCAACAAGAGAATAAAAAATGAAAGTTGTCAGCTGACCAGATTTCACTTAAATCCTACCAACTTTCGCCTCCTGCAAACATGTGAAATGGAAATATGGAAGAACAACTGTAGATGCAGAGAAGGTTGAAACCCTTTTTCCTATGTAGAAGCTTTGGTAAACAATGAAGGCTCATTGCACCCAAATGTACTTTAAAAGCAGCCCTGTCTGCTCATCATGGTGGACAGTATAATTGGGTTTCAGTTCTATGTACAATACGGATGCAAAAAAGCTGTGGAGCCTTCAGGTAAAAAACAAGAAAAATATCATAGAAAACGTTAGCATGGGAAACAAGGATGGTTGAGCAAAAAAACAGTTTGAAAACAGCCTTTTTCTGTCCTCCACTCGTAGTATCATCAAATTCAGTTCTACGTATGAAAAGAACATCTAAATTTTGACTGAATAGTTGGTCTGCATACAAACAGCACTGCAGTTGATGTCGTGTTCCAGGTCATATTTTATTGGATGGTTAAAAAGCTAATCAGTTTTAAAATGAAGATTGTATTAACGATTGTTCACAACTGAGGAAGGAGGTTTCAAGCCACCCCCCCACGTAGAAACAATGTGCAATATTAGGGAAAATGATAGCCAGTTCTAATTAATTAGCTATTTAGAGATGCATATTAGTTTCTGATCTTAAATAGCATCTGGAGTATGATCTACAAAATCTGAGATGCATTCAATCAGCTGATATTACTGATCATAGTTCAATAAAGCAGTTTTTTCTTGTGCTTACATTATCATAGAAAATGTTAAATTAATCTTATAAGAAACACATTTGGCTGTAGGCCACTCTTAGATGAATACCATTATACATTATAACCAAAGCCTTATCCCATTTGTTGATGTGATCGGCTACAAGTTTTGTACCACCACCTTAGTCCACATACATATATGTTTATAATTAAACCCAAGAAGATCATTTATTTTCTAATTACATCAAACCATCTCGTTTTAACCCTTCCCCAAGTCTTTTTGTCATCCTCCACTTGAATTTGATCATACCTTTAAGTGGCACTGAACTTGGATGACAGTGCACATGTCCAAACCATCTAAGCCTGTTTTCCCTACGGTTATTGTCAATTGGACGACGGTGAGCATGTCCAAACCATCTAAGCCTGTTCCCCCTAAGTTCATTGTCAATTGGGTGATGGTGAACATGTCCAAACCATCTAAGCCTGTTTTCCCTAAATTGCCACTTTAATCTGTCTAAATCCATGGTTGCAGCTAAACCTAAGAAGGTCATGCCTTTGCTTATTACATCAAAACAATCTTATTTTAGGCCTTGCCTAAGTCCTTTTGCCGTCCTCCACTTGAATTTGATTGCACCACATAACTGGTGCTGAACTTGGATGATGGTGCACATGTCCAAATCCTGCAAGCCTGTCTTCCTTAAGCTTAATGTCAATTGAAGTTCACCCAAGTCTCCACATATATAACATATTCTGGCAGAACGTAGTGCCAAATATACCTCCAGCATCATCCTAAATCAACCAATCGTTAGTCCCTTAATCAACCCTGGCTGCTTCATAAATGGGGTAAAGAAGTTTAAAATGCTCAGAAATTTGAAGGAACGTTTCATGTGAATTAGGTTATCGTGATGGAATAATTTGGGCATATTCTCTCATATCCAATGAATGTGAACACAGCCCCTGTTTGGCAACAAAATAAGTGGGTGGAATAGGAAGGTACCCAGTCATTCATGTTAAAATACCATTTGGTAACTGGAGTATTTGGGAGGTTGAATATGCTGTCTAAGGACAGATTAACCTGCTGATATCTATTCAAACTCCCCCTGAATAAAAGAAAAGGGGTGGAATAACCACCCTCCTATTAAAAAAGGTATTTATTCCCGGCCGAACAGAAAACTGACAAATTAAAGAATAACTCATCATTGAAAGGATATTCTTCCCCACATCTATTCCATTGGCAAATGGGGGCATAGGGTATACTTGGCGCCATATTCACCTAACAATGTTGTACATGGGCAAATGCATGTTTAAGAGTGTTAACATTGTAACTTTCTTACTGAATGGGAATATATGTGCAAACAAACCTGATAAGGTTGGCCAAAATCAATCCCTTGGAATCTAAATAGTTGACTCCACATTAAATAAATAATTTCCAGGATCATCAATCATCACTTCACATTAAGCAAAGAAACATTTGCACCCAACATGTGCTGCCTGCACTATTTTGCAGCTAACATGAGAGTAAAATGCTTTTTGATTATATGGTGACAATGGATCACTAATTGAAAGGTACAAAATCATTTGATCTTCACCAAACTTGAACCATGTCTATCCAGAGTTTACATAACAGATATTCAACTGCAAAACCACAATGCCGATGGTTCTCTAATGCAGGACAAAAATAAGAGGGATGAAGCAGCTAAATAAATTGTAATGCTTCACGAAACTGGATAAGTAAATATGATCTTATAATTATTGGAATAATACATGTATCCAAGGTGGTGAAGAACGTACATTCCCACGACAACAACAGCAAGAAAAACAGCTGGCTGAACAGTCAAAAGCAGGGATCTTGATTTGCTAACTTGTATCCAAGGCACCTGGAATAATTCATGTCGGACTAGTTAAAATAAAGATGCCCTGATGACATTCACATGTGATATACACAAGAAATTGCACCTCAAATATCTCAAGTCACTGAACCGCAGGATTATCTTCTATACTAATCTTGAGGATTATACCCTGCTAGCGTCAAGCCTTGCTAAAGCCAACAAAACTTAAAACTATGAAGTCATGTAAAACTGACTCCATTGTAGCTTAGGCAGACCTGTCTTTTCCCCGCAAATCTCACATGTTATTGAGAAAACAAGAAGGTGCCTAAAATGTCACCCTTACAAATGCTTCTCTAGTAAAAGTTAAAGCAGCAATGGCCAAGCTTCATTGAGTATATAGGTTGCTGTTGCCCTTGTGAAGTTTCCTTACAATGTGAAACAATGTTTAAACCTATGTGGCCTTGTACTAACAATGGTAACCAAAATTAACTACTAAATTAAATGCTGAAGCAACATTAATCTAACTCCTGCAGCCTACTATGAAGAATGAGATTAGCAAATACAATCACTAGCTTCTCAACAAGCATTCCTGAATAATAAATCAAGAAGGTGTTGAAACAAAGAAGAAGAAGAAGAAGAGATGCAAGGCTCCTCCGAGACAATGCACCAAGCACCCTTGAGAGGCAGCAGCAGAAAAGCAAGCAGCATCAGCAGCTAAGAGGAGGGGCACCAAGAATAGTGTGCGGCAGCAGCAGGAACAGAGAAAGAAGGGGCCGGCCCTTCCAGAGTTCCAGTTAATAAAAAAAAAAGGAGATAAGATAAGGGAGAGACCTCCACCAGTTTGGGAAAGCCCACACGGAGGAAATGGGAGGCTCTTCCCACTGTGGGAAGAGTCCCACCCATGGGGGGACTTCTCACCTCCACCGGGTGGCCTCCACCCAGTGGAGGTGGGAGTCACTGATGGGAAGAACCCCACCACTGGTGGGATTCTAACAGTTGCCCTTTTTGCAAGAAAATAAAAAGGGAGGGATTTAAATAAAAAATTTCACTTATTTAAATTTAATATTTTTACTGTTTTAACACTAAGTTAAACAATAAACAAATGTATGAAATATTATAAATAAATGTATGAAATATTATGAACAGAGGGTTTTTCATAAAAATCCTACTATATATCTCTCCACCGGATGCAATGGAGGAGTGGGAGTCTTTCTAACTGCCACCTGGTGGAGGTAACAAAGTTTTTTTACTTTTACCTTGTGGTAACTATAACCCGGTGGGGGTGAAAGGGTTCCTTCTAACTGCCACCCGATGGAGGTGGAGGGCCTGATTTGGTCAAATTCTCCATGGGTTAATTCCCGCGGTAAAACTCTTTTAACTGCCACCCAGTGGAGGTGTGCCTTCGCTTGAAATTCTTGTGCGCGGGAAGAAGCCTAATCTACACTTGGTGGAAGTGGGCCCCTGGCCTTCTAACTGCCTCCGCAGGAGGCTATAAATACCCCCTAGGGGGTCCCACTGGGAGGACGGAAACAAGCGTCAAGGTGGGAGTTTCCTTGGAAGGACTATCAGAGTTTTGGGTCATAGGCTCCGGCCCCACTCTTTGGTTGGTTTTAGAGTATTAAGAATACAGCCTTGTGCTCTTGTTTATATGCCTTAGGCACAAGTCTTGGCATAATCTCTGATTATATAATGATAGCATATCATAATGTTATCATAACATTATATGATCATGGTATGGAATGCCATAACAACCATGGCTATTTTTTATGATCATATGATCTCGACCACATGTGATTAACCACATAGGTTAATAAAAAAGGATCTAGTCAAGTCAAGGCAAAACTTAATAATCTGATCCGATGGTTTTACTTAAGCCTATCACTATCAATAATGGTATGATTATTTTGGTTACGTCCATTGATGATCTGATTACCTCAATCAAGTTGTTTGATATTGATTTGAGGATTGGATCATGTCAATCTGTGGCAATTATTTAATGATGCAATCATAGCGATTATAGCGATTATAGCCATTAGTAATGATATGATGGTTGGCTCATGATAATCAGCATTGTTAAGCTCATGATAATCAGCATTGTTAAAACATCAATACAATGATTAGACTGTGCAATCATGATTACTAATACTAATTTGGCAACTTGATCTAATTAAACAAGGTCATGGATCCAAATTCAATAATATGATTGTATCGATTATAATCGATAACACAAATCCAATGGTCAAATCTTAGGTTCTTGACCAGAATCTCAAATCCAACGATCGGATCTTAACGATCTTGATTGTGGACATCAATCTGAGGGTTGGATCCCAATAATGTCGACCGGATCTTAAATCCAATGGTCGGAGCTTAATGATTTCGATCGTGGATATCAATCCAACAGTCAAATTTTAAGCAATATCTACCGGATCTCAAATTCAACGGTCAGATCTTAATGATTTCGATCGTGGACATCAATCCAGCGGTTGGATCTTAGCGATATCAACCAGATCTCAAATGCAGTGGTTTGATCTTCTCAATCAAGCCCATTACCACCAATCTAATGGTTTGATTGAGCTGATCATGTCCATTATCCTAATCTAACAGTCAGATCACGTTGATCAAGTCCGTTACCATGAATCCAATGGTCTGATAGTGTCAATCAGGTCCGTATGATAAGTCCAATGGTCTGATCATGTCAATCAGATTTATTACCACAAATCCAATGGTCTTATCATTTTAATCAAGTCTGTTATTATAATCAAACAATCTGATCGCATCGATCAAGTCCATTACCACAAATCTAATGGTCCCATCATGTGCGATCAGGTCCCTTATCATGAGCCTAATGGTCTGATCGCATCGATCATGATCGAGGTCACAAATCCAATTGTCCGATCGTGCGGACCTTGACATTATCGTAATCCAACGGTCCAATCGCACTGATCAGGTCTGTTATCATAAATCCAACGGTCCGATCGCATTGATTATGATCGTTGTCATAAATCTAACAGTCCAATCTTAGCAATCTCGACCATAAGCTCAAACCCAACGATTAATCTTAAATTGTAAACTTAAATCCAACAATCTGATCTCAACCGTAGACCCAAATTTAATGGTCTGATCTTAGTGAAATACACCGTGGACTCAAATTCAACGATTTGATCTCAACTATAGACTTAAATTCAACGGTCTAATTTTAGTGATCTCAATCATGGACTCAAATCCAACAATCTGATCTTAGTGATCTCGACCATGAGTTCAAATCTAACGATCTAATCTTAGTGATCTCAACTGTGGACTCAAATCCAACAATCTAATCTTAGTGATCTCGACTATAAACTCAAATTCAATGGTCTGATTTTAGTGGTATCAACCGTAGATTCAAATCCAATGGTCCGATCTTAGTGATCTCAATTGTAAACCTAAAGCCAACAGTTTGATCTTGGTGATCTCGATCGTGGATTTAAATCCAATGATCTGATCTTAGTGATCTCAACCGTGAACTCAAATTTAACAGTCCGATGACATAATAAAGGCCATTAACACAAATCTGATGGTTTGATCACATGATCGTGTAGACACAAATTTGACGGTCCATTATCCTAACCGAGATTGTGGTCGCAAGATCGATAATCCGAATATGACATCTATGATCGTGAGCACAAATCTATTGCATTGATTGTAGCAATTACATATGTGATCATTCGTGTAATAATCTAATCATGATAATCGGAATTACAATTATATATAATACCTCCACTTTGGCGAGTACTATTGTAATTTGTAATATTCATAATCAATGAATGATCAGTTCATTTTTCTTCATTATTGCCACTCTTTTGTATTATGTTATGTGTCAATTTCATACGAATTTTATTCTTTTCATGGTTAGTTTTAGTATCACAAATAAGAGGTTAATCAAAGATTTCCAGTGAATTCACTAGTGTAATTAACATCGACTGAGGTCTATGGAGAGGGATCCAAACTTAAATCCACACGCTTGATTCAACATAATGATTTGAGACTCTCCTTGAAGTCGCAGGTTTAATCTAACTCATCATTTATGAGTCTCGAATCAAACGTAATTTTCATATTAAAAATATAAATTCTTTTATATATTTTTTATAAATATCATTCCCACATAAGGCCAATGGAATATGGATTGAGAACTTGGCAATCAAGGCAATAACTAATATACTAAAACTCTTCACTGCAACACAAGCATAAATGATAGAAGTCAAAGCAATGGTAAGGTGCAGCTGCAACACTGCCATGCCATCAGACACTCCAACAGACATTTTGAATAACATGAGTGGACAGAGTCTATACCTTAAAGGATTTAGTCATAACTATTTCAAGAAAGCACTTCTAGTCATGATATTGTGAAAGAAACAAGCTGACACAAATACTGGAAATCAGGACATACCAGACTAAGAAAGACGGCACTCATCATTGAGAAGAGTCGACGATTTTGATCAACATATTCTGCCACACCTACAAATATACAACAAGGATCCACAGTATGATTAGGATATGAAATGTTTCTTCCATGTTCAGAAAAAGTACATAAGTGGTAATCAACATGTTGCCACAGAGAACTCAAAAGATGATTCCACATAAAATGTGATTAAAAATGTCAATAATAGCTTCTGAGTTTCTCTGACTGCTCGCCATTTTTCATGGATTTATAAAAGTGACATGAAATTGATGCTGAATCAGGAAATGAACGGCATGCCTTTTTCTGGAAGTTGGAAATGACATGCTGTTTTCTGAATGCTTTATGCAATTGTGTACATTTGCATACCCATGGTGTACATCCCAGTTATAGACTTATAGTACAATATCATCCTTTCTTTTGCAAAGGGGTCTTTTTCTTAAACAAGTCCTCTTCACTGTGGGATTACAGAAAGATGTAACACTCAATGTCCAAAAGTGGATGACGAAATCCAAAATTCATCCTTTTTCTGTGTAAGGATTTCAAAATTCTCAATTTTTCTATGAATACAGATATCATCTTATATCAATGGAGGGGGCATATACAAAGGTAAGTATATTGTAGAAAATAATCAAGCTTGTTCTATACATGGAGATAAAGGAAAAAGTTATAAGAAAAAGGTTAAGGAATAGCACATGCTGACGAAATTACTAACCAACTGGACTTCATGCCACAATGATGTAAACTGAGGCTCAAGGTTCCAGAAGTAGACTCAGACAATGCTTGGCCTGGCCTAAGCTAATTCGAAACTGGATCAACTAATTCTGGGGCCAACTCTGGTAACTACTTTGTACTCTTTATCTTTTGTGACAGGTATGCCCCACATCCCAACATGTGGATAAACAAGCACCAATCCATAAACTAATCAGCTGACTCAGATCTATGCTTAGGCCCATTTTTCCTTGTTAGGCAACTAGAAAAACTTGAGATAAAAATTTCACATCATTTTTCAACTTAGTATAACTTAAAAGAAGGCTAAATATAAAATGCAGTGTATTAAGTGAAATAATTCAGCATATATAACAAAGCAAAGCTTCCCCCAGCCTTCCAACTACTCTAGCCTAAAGCTTCTCAGGTTGACTGTCGTCCTGAAACTACATTCAAAGCCATCAGGTGGTGTCACCCAAGTCCTATGCCGACCTCCAGACTAATGGAACTACTTTTCATCGTAATGGTGATTCTGACAACAAAGATGGCAATTATGACAGACTAAATAATAATTATGAACATGAGGTTATAAATGCATAAGATGCTAGGAAAGGTCATTGAAGACATTCATTTCCATCAACTTGAGCTCACATGTTTGTGCATACAATGGACACGCTAACACAAGACAATGCAAAAAAAAATCCTTGCCCTATGCTTTAAGACAATGACTCAGTAATAGCTGGAAGGATAATAGACCAGCAATTCAGGATAGAGTTTAAAAAAAAAAAATCACATCGATCAAATCTGTGTCTAGGATTTTGAAATAACAGTAGAATAGGAGATCAAATCTGTGTCTAGGATTTTGAAATAACAGTAGAATATGATCCATGTGACTTTCTGACCGTCTTTTCTGAATGCCTTTTTAGGGGAATAGTTGACCTTCCAAGCTGGGTTAAGAGTTAATCCGATCTTAGTCGTGTTAAACAAATGGAAACAGATCGTAAGGTCATGGAAGATATACTGAATTAGAGGGGTATAACATAACACCAATTACAAGTGATTTTAGTGGTATATAAGCAAAGAAACACTACAACTTAGAAGATGGTTATCAGCTAATTAGAAACATTGGAAAAATAAAACATAACTAACAAAACCAAAGCCAAAGCCGTGATGTTTATTCAAGAATATGTGACATAGTCAAATGGAATGTCCAGATCCCACAGGTATCTGAATGTTCACGTCAAATTTCAAAAACCTCAAACAGTCTTTAGGTGTTAAGGAGTCGAGTTCTTTCAAACATGGTATCGTACTGGATCATGCCGACTCGTACAAGTTGACTCGTATCTGGATGAATGTGATCCTTTTGCACGCACCGACTCGCACCGAATCGTATCGACTCATACATGTATAATGGGTTGTTTTAATTTGAGTTTCCCATTTGATAATTGATAAGTAAAATTACACTTTTTGTATCAATTAATAGTACATTTCTGTAAAATATGGCTATAACACATTACTCTTAACAAATTCATTGGCTTGACTCTTGCGAGTCGGATTGAGTCGGCCCGAGTTGGATTGGACCCGACTCGCATCTGGGAAGATCTGATCCGATATGGATCCCCGAGTTGGCGAACCTCGCTTTCAAGTCCAAATCCTAATTACACAAAGCTGTCATAGGAGTAAAGTAGAGAACAACTTCATGAAGTTATGGCTGGTGAAGAATCAAGTCTAAAAATGAAAGTTGGCACACATCTCAAACCAAGCAACCTACACACTGTTAAAACAGGATGCTCGACAAAATGAGTTCCCACTCATTTGGTGCCTAAAACAATATTGTAGTAGAATAAGGGTTGGTCATAAAAATGTGCATTGGCAAGTACATGCTACTTTCTTTAATAAGAAGAAGATGAATGAGTTTCAGTATTCAACACAAAAGAGAGAAAAGTAACAGAGAACTCACTACTGAAAGAATCTCGGAAGACCTGCAAACAAATGAAATTCATGGGCACAGTTTAGGTATGATGCATAAAAGAGACCCATGAAATTATAATTGATAACACGGCAAAAGAATAGGAGAGTAGGAAGCTTGGATCTTCCTTTTACAGTAACTATGGAATATATTGGGGATCAAACAACGCAAACATTAGTTTTGCAATTTCAGTAGTAATACCTTTCCTACGATTAAAGGGACTAAAAGTGTGGTAATCAGGCTTTTGAGTAACTGCATGGTCGGGATCGATACTCCTGCTCCTTGTCCTATTAACCTTGAGAGGGAAAATGGCACCTAAAATGACAACGTATATCAGCTTCAGACAAGAAAGAAAAAAAGGAATGAAGCCGACTATCAAAAAGTATTGTGAGATGAAGTCATTAAGAAAGGCAAAAAGTAAAAACAAACAAGAAAGCATTGATCACAGATATGGTAAAGAGTTCCTGGAAAAGGATACATGACATAACTAGATTCTTATTTTATCAGACAAAAGTGAAGAAATGAAAAGAAACATACCATGGAGATGCATACAGGGTTTACAGGAAAGTGGAGAACATTAATCATAATGATGTCAAAGGAACATGTCTTTGTAAAAGCTCTTAAGCAGGATCACATTCGAAAACTATACTAGAAAGTGGAAATAGTTGAATCACATAACATTGAGCAATGTATTGTGATGGTATCTTGCAACCCATGAGAAAGTTTTAATCAATGACATCATATCTAGGTCCTCAAGTGAAACTCAGACTTGCTACTGGAAAAAAGGAAGGTCTAATCCTATATGGAACAAACATTATTCTCATTTCTGGGGTAAACCAGATCACCAATCATGAAAGATCTCTTAAGTTCGCTGAACTTGAACCAGAAGAAATAATTTATTGCTAACCTTGAACCAGAAGGAAATAATTTGACCTAGTTTATCTCCCTGGGCATTTTCAGATAGTTGCTTAGAGATTTTTGGGGGGGGAAAGTGAATACTTCAGGCCTTTTTGGTATGTTTGGGGAGGGGGTGTGGGGGGAGGTTTCACTTTTTGAGCTTTGTTCTTTCATTTTTAGCTCATAAAGTGCTAAAGACCAAACAAATTCCTCATAAATAGCAGAGAGATGATAATATCAGTGGGAAAGAACTACTGCTACCCCCCCACCCTCCACCCGCCACAAAAAAAAAGAGGGAAAAAAAGACACAAACAATTAAATGTCTTTGCATTTTCCTGTAAAGCAAGTGAATACTCCTGAGAAAACTGCCATCCTATCAATGAACAAAAATACATTCTTTGCATAAAACACTTGGATCTAAACGAATAAAATAATTGGTCATGACACTAAATCACTGGACTAGAGACTAGAGGAAGTTAGCTTCTGTCATACACATGCAATTGGTTCTGAAATAGGCTACAACAAAGATCAGGATGGTGTTTATGAAGAAATAGGATGCTTCAAAAACAATGTTCATTGTTATTAGTGCCATACATTTCATTAGTCTCTGTCACCCTTCGTGTTAGTAGAATCCTTGATCCCTTTTTACAACAGCACAGCTTGCCTGACTTTTGGTATGAAGGGAGGGAGCGAGGGACATAGCAAAAAGTGGCAGGGAGCATGGGTAAAGGTGTGGTACCATAACATTTTCTTTCAAGTCCACAAATTGCCATTGTAGTATGAAACTTAGAAGAGAAGAAGAGAAAGAAAAACCCAAACAATATACTATCAAGGGCAGGTGAAAACTGCACAAAGACTTGAATGAAGTTGAAGGATCAAAAATTGATATTGCAAATGAAAGCAAAGTCAACTTACAAGCAAAATACCCAACAAATTGGATATCACAGTTAGTGCCAGAGCCAAAGCAGAGTTTCCCTTCACAAGCTGCATGGAGCTGTCCCCTCTCAATGAAAAGATAATATAAATCATAAACAAGCACAATAAAGAAAAGTCAAAGATATTAGCTTACCTGTGTCAGTGCTATCCCACTGGACAGTGTAGTCGGCATGCAACAAAATATAGCTAAACCTGTTATACACTTCAGAATGAGAAACTAAACAGAAAATATGGGTGTAAACACGGATAAACAAGAAAAGATTGTTAATCAAGGATATCTAAATACGGTAATTGCATCTGAACACTGAACACCAGCATACCGGTAACAAATTCTTGAGGTGACAGCTGAAGTTGCAAAATTAGCTTTGAAAGGAAAGGAGTGAAAAGTAGAATTGAAGCCTAATAAAAGGTACAAGGTTAGAAATGCAAAGCAATTAGAAAGAATCAAATGGATGAATGAAGTAGTGACAAAATTGAATTAACAAATACAACAAAAAAGGAAGTGGAATTAAGAAATAAAACAACAATGTAATAAAATTATGGAAAAAATAAAATGCCCAATTGGATGGCATGACAAGATTCCCACAAAGGTTATGGAATGCTAAGAAAACCTAATGTAGATATATGTACCTTCGAAAGTGCCAGTTAATAGCTTAACCTCAATCCTAACAGTTGAGATCACTAACTGATTTCATATTTACCTGCAGAACTGTACTTATACATGGCTTTTTCCTATTTACTCAAGAATAAGATATTCTCATTAAACAGCAATGTTAAAGGACAATACCATCCCCAAAACATGTGTTACAGCCACATCAAACCACCTTAGGGCCAAACCAGGGGAGCCCAATAAGCACAAGGGACCCAGCTCTGACACAATGTTAAAGGACATAACCACCCAAAAATTAGAAGATAGGGATCTAACATTTCAACTGTGTAGTTGTTGGTAGTAGAAAAGTGTAGGAATTCTGAAGAACCAGAAGAGCTCAAATATAATTGTAATAAGGATATAAGGTTAGACATCAACTAGAAAAATAATTGCCAATGCCTTGCCTTACAAAAAAGCAGTATTCAATTAGAAATGACAACAATAGATTCAGAAACAATAGAGCCATCAACAACAGGAGGCTACACTTAGAAAAACAAGATAAGCAAGTTATAACAACATACATCCTATTAAACACAAAATTACTGACATGCTTGGGTCAGCGTAGATAGAAGTCGAAACATTTATAAGACACAACAACATGTTAATAAAAACAGAAATAAAGCAAGGACAACTTGTTACAGAAAAAGAGCGGGGAAATAGGTGAAGCAAGGCATTTTGGCTTGCATCACATTGCCTAGGCGAGTGAGACAAGTGCCTCTTCTAACAGGGGTTACACCTTCAACTGCCATTTTAGATGGGCTCTTCAACTGCCATTTTGGATGGGCATCCAAGCATCCAAGGAGGAAGTTTTCACATAACACTCTAACTGCAAACCATTCTGTGCTCTTCCCCCATCTTGCTTCTGGCACCTTGACCAAATTGCCATAGGAGCAATCTCCTTGAACAATCACACCAGATATGCAATACACCAACTTCTTAGAATGCACCACCAACTCCCACAATTGGAAAAACATAAGCAGGAAACTTCACCCATTGTTGTCAAGGCGGACGCCTAGGCGTCGCCTAAGCGTATAGGCGCTGGTCACAGGACGAAGCGGCCCAGCGCCTGAACCGGGCTTCAAAAAGCGGCCCAGGCGGTTCGCTTAGGCGCCCAGGCGGTTCGCTCAGCCCGCCTGGGCGCCTAAGCGCCCGCTGGGTCAGCCCATTACCCGGACGGGCCGGCCCAAACTACCCACGGCCCATTTACCCGGCCGGCTACCATCGTTAAATACCCCAAACCCAATACGATCATCTTCTTCCCCCTTTCGACCCCGGCACCCCCTTTCGCTCGCTCCGCTAGGGTTCACGGCGTTCGCCGCCCTCGCTCGTCGCGACGCCACCGCTGCTCGCCGCCGATTGCGTCCACCGCCGCCGGCGATCGCCTCTGTAACTGCCGTCGTCTCCTTTGCCTGTTGCAGCTGGAGCTGTCGTCGGCGAGGCCTTCTTAGCTGCCGTCATCTCCGATTCTCCGGTGAGGCTTCCATCCCCTCTCTATATCTCTCACTGTCTCTGTGTCTCACTCTCTATCTCCCTGTCTCTCTGTCTCCATCTCTTTGTCCCACTCTCTCTGTCTCACTCTCTCTCCGTCTCACTCTCTATCTCCCTGTCTCTCTGTCTCCATCTCTTTGTCCCACTCTCTCTATCTCACTCTCTCTCCGTCTCACTCTATCTCCCTGTCTCTCCGTCTCCATCTCTCTCCGTCTCACTCTATCTCCCTGTCTCTCCGTCTCCATCTCTCTGTCCCACTCTCTCTATCTCCCTCTCTCTGTCTCACTCTCTCTCTGTCTCACTTTATCTCCCTGTCTCTCCGTATCCCTCTCTCTGTCTCCATCTCTCTATCTCACTCTCTCTGTCTCACTCTCTCCGTCTCACTCTATCTCCCTGTCTCTCCGTCTCCCTCTCTCTGTCTCCATCTCTCTATCTCACTCTCTCTGTCTCGGACCCCCACTCTCCGTCTCCCTCTCTGTCTCCATCTCTTTGTCCCACTCTCTCTATCTCCCTCTCTCTGTCTCACTCTCTCTCCGTCTCACTCTATCTCCCTGTCTCTCTGTCCCACTCTCTCTATCTCCCTCTCTCTCTCTCACTCTCTCTCCGTCTCACTCTATCTCCCTGTCTCTCTGTCCCACTCTCTCTATCTCCCTCTCTCTGTCTCACTCTATCTCCCTGTCTCTCCGTCTCCCTCTCTGTCTCCATCTCTCTGTCCCACTCTCTCTGTCCCGGACCCCCACTCTCTGGCTCCCTCTCTCTCACACGCCCACGCTCTCTGTCTCTGTCTTACTCTCTCTCTCACACCCACACTTTATGTCTCACTCTCTCTCACACACCCACACTCTCTGTCTCTCTCTGTCTCACACACCCACACTCTTTGTCTCTCTCTATCTCTCCGTCCCACTCTCTCTATCTCCCTCTCTCTGTCTCACTCTCTCTATATCTCTCCGTCCCACTCTCTGTCTTACGCTCTCTATATCCCTCTCTCTGTCTCACTCTCTTATACCCACTCTCTTTCTGTCGTACCCTCTCTCTCAGACTCTGTCTCACTCTCTCTCACTCACACCCTCTTTCTTAGACCCACTCTCTCTTTGTCTCTCTCAGTCTCAGACTCTCTCTCTCTCTCTCTCTCTCAGACCCACTCTCTCTCTCTCTCTCTCTCAGACCCACTCTCTCTCTCTCGGACCATATTTGTCTCTCTCTCACTCACACTGTCACACACCCTCTCTCTCTCTCATCCTGTCTCTCTCTGTCTCTCTGTCACAGACCCACCCCCTCTCTCTCTCACCTTATTTGTTTCTCTCACCATCTCATGTCACAGACCACCCACTCTCTTACTCCTTTTTATTTTTCCCATGCCAGATTTTTATCTTTAAAATTTAAATGGAAGAAGAGTCAGGGTCACAGTCCGCATCCGTGCAAGGAATGTCAGAGAAGAAGAAGGCCAAGTCAAATGATCCGGGATGGAAGTATTCCTATTGGCCGGATGAAAATGATAAAAATAAAGTGAAGTGTGAACTTTGTGGTTTGGTGACAAATGGGGGGATCAAAAAACAAAAAGAACATTTAGTAGGAGGATTCAGTGATGTAAAAAAATGTCCAAAGACAACAAAGGATATTTCTGAAGAAATGTTGAGTTGGATGGCAAAAAACAAGAAAAGAAAAATTACAGTCCAAGAGTTTGTGTGTATAAATGAATCATCTGACGAGGAAATTCCCCCCAAATCGGATAAAGGTTCTTCATCGTTGAAGAAAAAGCCAAACAAGGGGCCAATGGATGCTTTTGCAAAGATGAGTGCAGAGGACTTTGTTGAAGCAAGGAGACATGGAAAGAGGGTTCAAACAACTTTGGAAAGTAAATGGAAGAAAGAAGAAAAATTGAAGCTTGATGAAGCTGTAGCCACCTGGTTTTATGAGGCTGGAATTCCTTTTAATGTTGCAAAGTTGAAGAGTTTTGAGGTGATGTTCGAACTTGCGGGGCGATTTGGACCGGGATACAAGCCTCCAAGTTATCACATGTTGAGAGTGCCTCTCTTAAAAAAAATGGTAGAGAGCACACATCAGTTGCATGATGAGTATAAGCAACATTGGAAGACTTATGGTTGCACCCTCATGTGTGATGGATGGACTGACAAAAGGCAGAGGAAGTTGATTAATTTCTTAGTGAATTGTCCAGAAGGGACTTATTTTATGGAGTCCGTTGATGTTTCAAATCGTAAAGAGGATGCATACCTCTTATATGAATTGTTGGATGCTATGATTGAAAAAATTGGAGAAGAATATGTGGTGCAAATTGTGACAGATAATGCTTCATATAATATTGCTGCAGGAAGAATATTGATGGAGAAGAGGAGAAGATTGTTTTGGACACCTTGTGCTGCACATTGCCTTGATCTCATGTTAGAAGATTTTGGCAAATTAAAGACATATAAGTGTGTCATTTCAAAAGCCAAGAAGTTGACTTCATACATCTACACACATACACGTTTACTTGACTATATGAGAAAGGAGACAAAGGGAAAGGAACTTGTGAGATGTGGAGTTACAAGGTTTGCAACTGCTTTTCTTACATTAGAAAGGTTGCACGATGATGTTGTAAGGAGAGGCTTGCGTAGGTTGTTTACTTCAGAAGCATGGCATAATAGTGCATGGGCAAAGACAACTATGGGAAAAAATGTTGCTTCTTTTGTCTTTCAGGTGAAGTTCTGGCATGGTATTGAAGATGTCTTAAGAGCCTCACAACCAATTTTGCAAGTTTTGAGATTAGTTGATGGAGATGAGAAGCCTGCCATGGGATACATGTATGCTGCCATGGAATATGCAAGGCAACAAATTATTGTAAATTTTGGTTCAAAGGAAAAAAATTATCAACCCATCTTGAAAATTGTAGATAAAAGATGGCAAGATCAAATGCATCGTCCACTACATGCAGCAAGATATTTTTTGAATCCCAAATTATACTTCGAGGCCAAATCAAAAGATATTGCTAATGGTAAAAAATTTGAAAGCAGTTTTTATGAATGTGTTGAAAAGATGGTGCCAGAAAGAGATATATAAGACAAAATAAGTGATCAAGTTGCAGACTATATTTGTGGAAAAGGCTTATTTGCAAAGCCAATGGCAGTTAGAGCTCGTGAAAGGAGGCTACCAAGTGAGTAAATTCTTGCAATCTCTCTTTATTGCTTGGTATTTTTTTGTTTTACAAGTTAAATGATTTTACATTATACTAGAGTTACCAGTTAAATTCTTTTTATAGTTGAGTGGTGGATGCAATTTGGTGGAGATGCACCGGAGCTCATGAAGATAGCCTTAAGGATCTTAGGACTTTGTTGTAGTTCCTCTGGTTGTGAGCGTAATTGGAGCACATTTGAGTTTGTAAGTATTTAACTTGAGATATATCCTTAGTATGTTTTTATTTTTTTCATTCAATTTTCAGATTTGAATTTCTCTAGTTGTCTTTGATTTGTCTTTTTTATTTATGTAGATTCATACAAAAAAGAGGAACAGGTTGGAGCATAAACGATTGAACGATTTAGTGTATGTTCAATACAATCGGCGCCTTCGTGAAAGATTCATAGAAAGAAAGAATCATCCAGAGAAGAGTGATCCTATATGCTTAGCAGATTTGGATTGGGGAAGTGAGTGGATGACTAAGGACGCAGAAGATTTGGTTCATGATGATGATAACGATCTCACATGGGCAGCTGTGGACATAGCCATGGGAGCATCTGAAGAAAGACTCAGGAGAGGCAAAATGCCACAAAGAGGAAGTACTTCGCAGCCCATGCCCATGGTTAGTGATGATGAAGAAGAGAACCATTCAGATCAGGAAGAAGAGGCAGAGGAAGAAGATGATGATGATAATGCATCTTGGGAGTCAGATGGTGAACATGATGATGAAGATGATGGGGACGAGGATGGGAACATGGCTCCTGAGCATGCACCATTTAGCTTTAAAATTTAGAGAACTTTAAACTTTATTTGAATTAGTTTTGTAACTTTTGTTAGACATTTGAACTAGTCTTATTTGTTTGCTTTCTTGAGTATTTAGTCTTAATGTGTTGCTTCTTCTTTATTTTATGCTTAGTGATGGATGTGATATTAGGACTTCATGAACTTTATTTAATGTAATGAAGTTATCTTCTTTTATTATGTGTTTACATTTTTGCATCATATATATATTGTTGTTATGAGTATTATGTTGCAGATTTTGGAAGAAGAACTCCATAAATATGAGGTTAGTATTTTATCTTTGAAATTTTGTTTTTCTAATTATTGTTCAGTCACATATTTAACTTTGGTACTTTATTGTAATATTTGTTTTCATGTTAATGTGATATTATTGCTATTCTCTTCATATTTTTTATATTAATGTTAAGTTATTGTGATATAAAATATATTATTTTGAAGTGTACGCCTAGGCGACGCCTAGGCGGGCGCCTAAGCGCTTAGGCGGTCGGAGACCCCGAGCACGCCTTGGTCCGCCTTACCGCCTTGACAACTATGACTTCACCAGACACCACTCATGCACAACTTCCCCATAACTTTGATGCCTTACAACCATCACGAAGGCCCTTCCTTTCAACCAATTGTTCTAGCTATCTGTGCACAGCTTTCAAAAGTGGCTAGGTTGGCCATGATTATTAAACTAGATGGGTTATCAAATATTTGAACTGTTGGAACCGATAGCACGTATAAATGCCAGATCCGTCCAAAATTTTTGCTGGCCCCTAATTCTGATGTGTATTCTCTCTCGCAATCCCTATCCACCAACCAATGACTACAAGCTTAAAGGCACCCACGCATGCTAGACGTTGGTAGAAGGAGAGGATTTGTCAAAATCCCAAGAAACACCATAAGAGTATCAACAACATCAAAGGAAAAAGCTGAACACTCAATTGAAGGGATAGGGTTTGTGATTGACTAATTGGGTTAAAAAAAGTCAAAATTGGAATTCAATCATTGAGCATAATAATGGAAGAAAGGAACCTGAGACTAGAAGCACACATGCAAACTGAAATTGCATGGAGACACGCATTTCCCTATAAGTTAATTCCGCAAACAAATTTCAAAAGTAATAGTAAGAGGAATGGGTACCAGAATGGGAAGTCATTTTTATATTAGAAAATGGCATGTTTATTGAGAGAATTCATGTATAAAGATACATAAAACAGGAGAAATAACCTATGACATACAGAAGGACAACTTATTCAAGATCATACTAGCCCAAACATTCCAGTTGGCCAAGCTTCTGCAGCTGCACCAATATCCCCACTCCGTAATGTCATTCCTGAACAATGAAGTCATTCAAGAGAATAAGCTGGATCAATCAACATGTTACATGCGGAAAAGTGAGTTTTTTGACGTATCATTACCTGAGATGATAAATATTCCAAAGGTACTAAATTTTGACAAAGAATACTTGTGGGCAAGACAACCAGGTGTTGGATTTAAGAATCCTAGAATAACACCACTAACAAGAGCTGCAAAAGAATATGGTCTGGTAAGTATCTTATCATGATGTTACTCAGTGAATGAAATTCACTTTCAATTGAGAAACTCAGGGAACAATAAAATATGACATTGCATGTAAGGAGAAGAGCAGCACAACTATTGATAAAGCTTCAAAGATGACCAATCATCCAAACTACAAGGACTGATTCTATACATGATGTGAAATGTGAAGTTTATAGAAGAATATAGTCAGAACTATCAATCAACCACCAGGAAACTAGAACTGGAAGTAAGGTTGTCAAGCAGACTTGAAATCCAACAGCAAAAGTCTTTTAAGGCCCCCACATATGCACAACACATTCTATCTTTCTTCCCATCCTTCCCCTAAAAGCATCACATATTTGTTTCAAAGTCAAAAATTGCCAATTTTGTATTTGTCACCAGATGGGGAGAAAAAGCTAAGCCCAATAGCAAGCATTTTCAACTTATTTTTACCCCATACAAAGTATAAATTCCTTTTCACTCTTACATTCCAAAACAAAAGACTAGTCTTGTCAATGTCCTCATCAATGTCATTTCATATAAATTCCCGAACTAAGTTCAGGCCTAAGAAGCAAATGTTGAATAAACTTTTTAAGATTTCTCTGATCATTGCTCCATTTCGTTAATGCTCATGAACTTATTCAACTACGTCTGGATAACTAAATGCATTTGTTACAGTAAGGGACTTGGATCAATGGAATGTTAAGTAAGAGAATGCTGATTAGTGTTTGGATGAACAAAATGTATGTAAATAGATTGCTAAACATAACTTAAAAATAGTCAACAAAAATCTCATTAGTGCTTGGATGAACAAAAACATGCACAAATAGATTATTAAACATAATGCAGAAAAGTCCATATAAATCTCATCAGTGTTTGGATCAACGAAAATATAAGCACACTTCTTAACAACTTCTCTAGAATCACAATCACTGAAACCTAATGGATAATGTAAAGATCCGGGAAGATCGCCTATGTTTTATGAATGGGAAAAAAAATCATCAGTGAGCTTCTGAACAGATTCCCTCGGAAATCAAATCAGGCTCACTGAATTTGAATGTCAAATCAGCAGCAGTGCGTTGGATGTGACATTCTAAATATCCAACACCTCACAGTGAGAAGAGCACCTTTCCTTCCCAATGCTGCTAGAAAATCATACTTGCAACCCAAAACTCAGGAAAATAAACATTTGATCAAGAAAAACTTTTGCTTCCACTTAGAACCTCATTCATGTGCTGCTAGCGTTAAATCAAACTAAACAGTCAGCATCCGAAGTCGAAGAATTGATAACCGTACATCAAGAGGCAACAATACTGTTAAATCTTCACAACCAACAAGAATGCGGATAACATAATTCCTTGAACACATAAGAGCTCTTTATACACTACAAGAGGAATTTGATCAATTAACAAAATTGTACCCGCAAACATTATACGGTTCAAAAAATATATCGCTGCATGAATGAGCCAATTCTTTGAACCACGATACAGGCGGTTACAAAGAGAATATCCAGAGCCCCCTCTTTACCTAGAGGAAGGAAGTTAGATGAGACGAAGTCCAAGAGCGGCTGCGTCCAGCTCAACACCCCTCCGCGCGCCGAATCCCCACTGAGCTCACCACCGCCACCGCTCACCTGACACCCAACCCACCCAAATTCTCATCAACAATTCCCAGCAAGACCCAACGAAACGTTTACCCACCGCAATGCCGTTACCTGATACGCCCGTCCGGCTGCTCTGACGACAAGCGAGGTCCGGCGAGTCGCCCCGCGGAGACGGGGCAGCGGGGGGATCCGCGCAGGGGGGCGGCCGAAGAGACGCGCGCCGTAGGCCCCGGCCGGGGAGATCCTCGGCCGGGAGGAGGAGACCCCCGCCGCGGGCGGCCGGAGGGTGAGGGTCTGAAGGGTCGCCGACGCCATCGCAGCGGCCGCGGTGGCGAGGAGGGCTCGACGGCGGGGAGAAGGGGGAGGAGGGCGGGGAGATCGCGGCGCGAGGGTTCCCGATCTGAAGAATCCGAGATGCCATCTCAGAAGAGCGTGGGGCGTCCTTTATAAACAATTATCGTTGTTACCACCGGTCGGCGAGATGGTACGGAACGGAAAACCAGGCTTCGGCGAAGCGCGCCGTGTCAGGACGGATGATTGGTTTGTGGGGGAGGCCAGCGTCTGAGGCCAAGCGCTCGAGACTCCAGCTCGCTTGCTGGAGGGTCGGTGTCTGTTGATGGAACTGTGAACTGCGGAGAAGTATAAACTATCAATTTTAGAGGAATTTATTATGTTAATTATTTAAATAATTATAAAAATATTATAAATAATTAAATATTATCGTATATATATACATTTCACAATTGCGGCTTTGATGGCACATATATAAGATAATATAATATATACGTATATACAGATATGTATATAAATGTTTCATATATGTTATTGCATGCTTGAGAAATATGTTCTCTTATAAGGGCATATAACTATACAAGAAAATGTGAAAGTAAGCATGGCAGCTTTGAAATTTAACATACAAGAGTGGTTAATATGTAAATATACGTAAACTATTAGCACCAGAAAGTATTTTAAGAATTAATCAATCGTACTTATATTCATTTTTTATTAGACTATTTTCTTAATCCTTGTAGGCTTTAGATATTTCATATTAGTCTCTACAATCATCATATTTCTTTTAAATCTTTCGCATTTTTTAAACCTTCTTTAAAAACCCCCCAAGTTGGCGATATAAAAAAAATAATATTCAAGTAATATTCCTTCCAATATCAGATTTCTATCAGAGTATACTAGACATATTTGGATTTTTTTACGGTTGTTAATCAGAAGGATTTTCTAAGGAAGGTTCAAAGATTATAGAAAGTTTAAAATAAATATGAAGATTGTAAGTACTAACACAAAATATTGAAAAGATGGTAAAAGCAAAAAAGTTAAAAAAAAAACATATTTTCATTAAACAAATACATAAATATATATTTCATATATGTTTTTGAATATAGGCTCAAATATGGGATATGCAAAATTGTCAAGTAGCAGTCTTAAAAGTTCCAGCATTGAAATAAAAATCATATGTATTCATATGATTCTTAGATATTTTTACTTTTCAGTCTACGTAATCTTTCAATATTATAAATCCTTTTAATCTTTATATTCCTTGTTAGTATGCTTAAAACGTCCCTAAAAAGCTCTTCAACCCTTACAAAAAAGCTCCTATGGAGGTACTTTTTAAAGATGATTTAAAGATTGTGAAGAATTTTGAGGAAATATAAAGATTACAAAGACGTATAAGGAATATTAAAAGATTATAAGAATTGAAAAGTAAAAAGTTTATGATTCTTATAAGAATCGAGTGTCTACATCTTTATGACTTTTGTTTTTGAGAAGTCATTAGAAGCACTATTTTTATTATTTTTAAAAATATAAATCATAAATGACATTTAATTCTATCTTTTTTTTTAACAGGTAATCCAATGACGGGGAGGGGAACCTTAACTAAGAGACATGGCCAGATGACGTGCCGGAAAAGAGAATACCTCCCGCGAAGAAGCCGCTCATAGGGGTCGAACCTGGGGTGCTCCCATTCGAGCAGGAGCACGTGTCTGTTCGCGTCACGCCCAAGGGAATACATTTAATTCTATCTATCTTTCTTTTGTCACAATCATAGATATTGGATTTTCGTCGACCCAATGACTATCCGTATTAGAAATCATACTCGTCTAAAAAACATGAATGTGAATGTAACTACATGCGTCCCCAGCGCATAGTCAGACGACACATCCCTAAATCAGTCGTGCGGGCGGGCCGTGGGCTTATTCTTTTTTGGGGTTTCTTTATCTGCATGGATTCGATCCCTGTCCCTCGGATATGAGAATGTATACCCATAACCACCGGCCGCTGATAAAAAAAAAAAAAAGAAAAAAAAAGAGAAAAAAGAAAGAAAGAAAATAACGTAATTCCATGCATGTTAATTTGATTTGTACTTTGCTCCGTCTACATCCACACGTGAACATGTCCATGGCGCATCACCACATGCAACAACCGCATGGATAAAATATTTGGATACATTTGTTTAAACGTAATGATTACTTGAATGAGAGTTTATCTGTTACAATTATTTTACTAGTTTTCTAATGCTGATTTAATAGGTATTTAAAAGTTAAAGTTAAAGTAATGAATAAATACACTTTTATTTAAGAACAAAAATATGTTACCACCGATGGCAAAACAATAATTAAAGTACTTTTAGTATAGACTGCACCATTCTTTTTCCTCCTGAAAATGGGGATGAAATCGAAGTTATAATCCTTAAAAAAATGGTTCTAAAATATTACAAGATCCAGAACATTGTTGATTGGGATAGAAAAAGTTACTCTAAGTTTTAAAGAATTATTATTTACTCGATTCAGCTGATACAGAAGAACTATTTCTGGAAACATCTTTCCCACAGGGTGGCCTCCCATATTTTTTTTTGAAACTTAGAGAACCGTATTAACCATTAGAATTAAGGTTCGAATTAGAAGGAGTTACATAAGTAGTTGAAAGAGAAGAAGTAGAAGACCAAGAAGAACAAGCTTTGATCATAGCAGCTGCTCTAGCTAATTTGTGTGCTAGGGAGTTTAGCTGCCTAAGAAAAACACAGCAGTCACTAATAATAATAGAAGTCATCCAGGGAGGGTCTAGGTTCTTGACGACAGCATCAATAAGCATTTGAACTTCACTTTCGATTATGAAGATATACAAAAGTCTAGAGACACAATAGTCAAAGCTTCTAAAAGGTCAGTTGCTTCAACAATAAAGGCGAACATAAATGGGCAACAAGAGTCATTTATTTTACGTCTCCCTTGGACCACAATTTTCGAGAAGCCTATTTATGGGCATGAAAGCAATAGTTTTTTATAATTTTGACATGGCGAATGCCACAGTTGCCGCCCATTCTTATTCAAAGGCCGTAAGAATCTTTCTGGGTTTTTATATATACACTGGAAAGTATCGCACTTGTATTACACTCCTAACTCTTACATATTATTTTAAGTAATTTTAAAATCTTTAAAATATTACAATTATCCCCTCTGTCAACATACCGTGGACTACAACCAAACATGCCACAAATATTTTATAAACTTATTCAATTCTCCCTCTAAAATAAATTTCATCTCTTTTGACTTAAGTTCACCGTTAAATCGTGAGACTTTCAATGTAAGCCGTCTGATTTTGTATTCTAAATTGGTAATGAATAGGAAAACTCGAAGGGATGAGAACAACTCCAAAAGTTAATCTGACGAATTTTTTATTTTTTTATTTTTTTATAATTTTAAAAATCAAAATTTACATGTGTCCAGTGGATGACCAAGATAGAGTTTTAAGATCGAATTATGATCGGATAGTCAAAATAAAATCTCAGAGATAAAAACAACCTTAACGAGGATTATTGAATATTTACAAATTTATATATATTTTTTTTAAATATAGAGATGGAGCTCAAAACACAGCACATGCGGCTTAGGGTTTAGGGTTCGCATTCTAACATATATATGGAGAGAGAGACTTTTCCCTTCTACCTTAACTCTTTTATAGAATATTCCATAGATAGTCTACATCTCGTGACGCCATCTTAACCGAGGGGTATGAAGGTTAGAATTTGGGAATTGGTGGGGGGGGGGGGGGGGGGGGGAGGCAGGGATATATAGTTATTTGTAAAATTTTTAGGGGTATATGGGTGATTTTCCCTTAAATTTATTATAATTGAAAAATATTATAATATCCAAAAAAAAAATAGATTTATTATAACAAAAGAAGTTCTTCTAGTATACAAAATTCAAACATCTACTAGTGGTAGAGATATCAAAATTAGTACAAGCATTTAGCAACAACAAAACATTCGATAAATTTACTAGTGCGGCATGGAAGACATCAAAATATGAGTATGTTCAAAAGAAGTTAGATATGAGAAACCCCGGTGATCTCTTTTAAAACCATTGTTTCAACTTGGTTCATAAGAAATTAGATATGAGCAATGAGGGTGATTTTTTTAGAATATGAAACTCAAACCAAAGGACTGTAGATGAAGAGACTCATTTTCTTATAAATTCACAATTTACTTGTGCAAATCATGATGCACATAATGTAATGACCCAATCATCTAACTGGCTTAACAACTGTGCTAGTTGGTAGACTTTTCAGAAAAGTCACTTATCGTGAGACTTCTCTCAACCGAACACACTTAATTTCAGAGTTCTTTTTAACTCGAGCTTCGAAAAATAACTAGTTGGTATTATTTGTAATTTACTGATTTAGTCTATTTAACATATTCTTATACGGAGTATTACAATCTACCCTCCCTTAAAAGCCTGAAGTCCTCGTTAGGATCATACAACACTGGCCCACAACCAATTTACCAGGCAAGTAGAATTCTAGAAATAGCCTCCAAGACTCAAGAGGTGGCTTCCATTATGCGGCTTTACACTCTAGAATAGTCTTTTCATGGTGTAATACTTTGCCCCGTGTGACACCTAGTTCCCACACTTCCAGTTAATTTGTGACTCTGACACCATTTGTAACGACCTAAATAACTAATTGACCCAACAATTATGCTAGTTGATAGATTTTCTAGAAAGATCACCCATCTTGAGACTTTTCTCAACCAAACATACTTAATTTCAGAGTCTTTCTTATTCAAGCTCCAAAAAACGACTAACTGGTGTTATTAGTAATCTACTGATTTAGTCTATTTAACATATTCTTATACGGAGTATTACATATAATACACCTTAGCTCTCACATCTATAGGAACCACAAAGGATCAAGTATGATACTATATTAGAGTATTTAATTCAAAAATAAATGTCACTGACTGGAGAGACGCATTTTCTTAAACGCTCACAATTTACCTATACATAGTGGGTGTAGGACATAACGATTTCAATACTCCTGGCTCCATGCTCTAAAGTGCCTAAAGCAAATAGGTCTAGGGCTGTCAATGGGCCAGGCTCAACCCGGCCTAGCATTAACCTAGCCTAGCCCGATTTTAGCTATTAGGGCTTAGCCCGCCAACACCACCAGCACCAGATCTTGGTTCCCTTGGACTTCCAGTTCTTATGGGTGGACGAGGCGGTGCAGATCTTGCCAGCACGCCTAGGGTTGCTACTAGATTGGAGCGGAGATGGAAGGGGAAGAAGGGAAGCGGGCGGGGCCGGGCCGAGACCCCACGGGCTTGGTAGTCATGTTGCAGGCTGGGTCGGCTCGGGCTGGGAAAAGGAAAAATAGGGCTTGGGCTCGGGCTAGGTTAATGCTGTGCTCAGCTGTGTTGTGAGGGAGAGAAGGGAGGGGGAGAGGTATTGGGCAAGGCTTACGGGCTTAGCCCGCCGCTCCTTTCAAAGCCCATGAGCTGGGAAAAGTTGGCCCGCTTTGGGCCCGCGGGCTCAAAACGGTGGCCTCGATTTAAGCCTAACATTGGCCCAGCCTAGAAGCCTACGGGCCGCCCTGGCCTATTTACAACCCTAATTAGGTCAATGGTGACCAATGACCTGATAACTTCACCATTTACTAATGTTTTAATATTCCAATCTTAGATGATATGTTAAATATAGTCAAGTTTAAATTAAATATCTGAAGCCTTATAAATAAAAATATTATATGAGAGTTATTTAGCATCAATCCTTTTGTCAATATCGTTCGACTGGAAAATAAGGAGATCTTTTGCTGCATTAGCTACCTTTGGTAATGGATTAAAAGTCCAAGGATGGTCTTCTCTTATATTATATTTGACTTTTGAATTAATTTTTATTAAAAATTTTGCATGAAAATTCTGATAAAATTGTCTTTACATTAACATAACTCTTAAAATCGCAATCCCATGAATATCTTATTTAGAGGAGAAATTATTATAATTAACCTTTCTAACAATACTTGAAGGACATGTATGTAAATTAACTTATTAGAAAAGGGGCTCACACAATTAAGAAGAATGTTCATGGCATGTTTCCGTTTAAAAAGGGTACTCCTGCACGTATTTATTTTAATAGGTATATATAATGCATTAGAATTATTCATGTAAGTATTTAATTTTTATTAAATAAACTGTGTGCAATAGTAAGATTTTGTCATGCTTATACTGTTTGCCTCGGAAGAAAAACACAAAACATCACTCGAGTAGAGGAGATTTCAAGTGGGAAAACATGCAGAAGAAGCTGCCAAATGGTGGAAATATATTATACTCTAGACAAGAGAAGATCAAAACTAGTTTTATTAATTAGCAGACGTCATGCCTGTAACATCTGTAAATACGTAAAATAAGTTCACTTTTAGTTTTCCATGTTTTATATTGCACAACCATCTATCTAATTCCAGAGGAGGGAGTAAAAGATTGGTGAAAGGTACAGAATTCGAGCCCACGTTAAGGAATGTGTCAAATTATGAATACCCTGTCAAGCTAGATCACATGCCTATGATATTATGACAAGGAGAAACACCTTATTAAATATTTGGTTAGTTCTCATCACATGACCTTACAACCTCATCCATGCTGATCAGTAGTGCGCTCTCTCTCTCTCTCTCACACACACACACACAGAGTCTTCCCACTCTATATTTTTTAATTTTTTCCTGATATCTGGTGATACATCAAAGTTAAATTTGACACATTGTCAAGGAAGAATAGAAAAATTTTCAATAATAAATCTTAATTTGTCCTCATCCGGTTAGAAAATTGATACAATAAGATAATAATACTATCCTGAATTTATCTTAATGTTGATTAGCAATATTTGTGATTAGCAATACATCATGGGATTGTGACATCTTAAGTTATTTCCAATTACACATTTTTACATATCGACTGCGGCCCCCATTTTAAATAACTCGCACTTCAAGGTATGGGATCCTCTTGGATGGTGTATCCTTCTAATTGCACTTTTGAAGAGAACACACCTCCTTGTCGGATTAATAGGCATGAGGTAGCTTTCTCTTAGATAACCCCTTTGAAGATGGTTAACTATGGTATCAATTATTGAGGTGCCAGTTTTATCTTAAATTGGCTATCAATTTTAAAAATCCATTCGCTTTAGTATTAGTTATAATCAATCAACACTTTTCTTAATGCGAAACTTAAAATCTGAAATGTTCTGATTTTCACTTCCTCACCGGGCCCTTTAGATGTTGGGCAAATTAATATATAATTTTTAACAAAAAGAAAGGTGTATGTTAGGAAAACATATACTTTTTAACAATCGATTTTGAAAATTTTCTTAACATTGTGATTCCTCTATTATGTGCGAATGTGGTGTGTATGCCATTAGGTGACTTGAGTCAATGAGACTTTGGGCGGACCACCTCGCAACCTAGCCAGTCCAGTTGAAGAAGAAAATATAAATATGTTGGATCAAGTATGCACTGGCCACCCTTAGCGATCTGTCGACTTGGATTATATGAGTGCGTAACCTTTCTTTCTTTCTTTTTTAATTTTTAATTGTTCAATCAAATATCAGAGAATACAGATACCAAATTGAGATAATTCTTTAACTCCACAACATTTTTCCTTAAAAATAATAATAAAAAAATTTCATGACTGCATAACTGTTTGATCATTTTGAATTGGTACCTCACTTCAGACATTGCAATCTAGATGAATTTATAATGACTGGACCATTGCAACAAAAATATCATAATAATATATGCTCGTGGCAGACTCCCTCAGGCCAAGATTGCCAGCTTTAACCTGACAAAATGTGCCGGCCGGCGAGTGCAGGAGATTCCTTGCACCCACGATGTCCTGCAAATGAAAGTGGCCAATTGGTCATGATTTGTCAGTGACTAGGGATGATTGGATTTCGGTGCAAGTAGGTCCATTTGGCCTACGGGCCTAAAGGTCTACAGTCCATAGGAACTTACGCGAGGGGGCCATGTGACTCTCGGCATCTCGACGGACATCCGAGGTCGAGAATCCCGATTTAACAAATCCGGGTGACCCGTAACGCCTTCTCCCCATCAGGTGGACCTTGCGCGCTCAGTGGCGGACATAGAAACTTTATCCAGTGGGGTCATTCGGATCATCATTAAATATATTGATATTTTATTTTTATTATATTAAAATTATTAAAATAAAAAATAAAAATAAATATATTTTAATCATTATAAAAATGATATACTTCAATGAAAAGATATACTTTGTTACGAGGATTTTTTTTCTTCTAGATGCACTTAGCTAATTATTTATTAAATCATAATAATATTTAAAAAATCTAACAGAATTGAGTTCTAAATAAGACTGGGGTCGTGTGGGTCATCTAAAAAATTCAGTGGGGTCACCTTATACCTAAATTTAAAACTTATCTTATCAAATTAAGATCCTTATAATAAAATTCCAAAATTTCAATTAAATTCATTTAAAAAATTCAGTGGGGTCACCTTATATCTAAATTTAAAACTTACATTATTAAATTAAGATCCTTATAATAAAATTCTAAAATTTCAGTGGGGTCCTAGGACCCCACTGAAACCAGCTAGATCTGCCTCTGTGCGCGCTAACGGTATAACTGTCCAATTTTGATAGGTTCAGAGGATTTGCTCCCTCCAATCACAAGCAGATCCCTCTTTGCCTATTGTCCCACAATCTCCTCAATTAAGAGAAGTGGATCATGAGATCATGACCTCTCCAAAGGAAACTGTCCCCAGGACATCTTAGGGGACGAGAGACTATAAAGCCACATACCTTCTTTGGTCACAGATACGTAATACTGAGTCCAAAAAATTCCTAGCAAGATCTCATCTGTTAACACTAACTTAGGTATCATAGGATTTTACTTCCTAATAGACTGGATGGTCCCTTTGACTCTTATTCTCTCTCTTGCAGGTTCTACCTTGAGCATTTCCATCTAACAACAAATTCTATCAAGCAGTCGAGATCTGTGATCGGGCGGTCGTCGTGATCCGACCAATTTTCGACCGCTACAGTCCGAATCAAACATGAGTTTGTTCAGGATGCATGGATGATCGTGACAAGTTGGCAATGTTTCAGATCGGGTTATTTGATGTTTAAAACTA
Source organism: Zantedeschia hybrid cultivar (assembly GCA_030544215.1). NCBI lineage: Eukaryota > Viridiplantae > Streptophyta > Magnoliopsida > Alismatales > Araceae > Zantedeschia > Zantedeschia hybrid cultivar. The sequence continues at coordinate 17,426,074 of JARZZO010000014.1, read as the reverse complement.
ATCAATATATAGACTAATTTTAAGTTTTGATTAATAAAATAGCGCACCATGATAACTTCACGATGATATCTGATGCGGCAGAATCCGATTCGGCCCATTGCAGCAGGCCCAAACCCCATTCAGCCCAACAGCAGCAGTACTAGGCCCTCCGGCGGCCTTCGGCTCGTTTGCGGCCCAGCAGCCCTCGGCCCATAAGCGGCCCCGTCGCTCCCGGCCCAACAGGCTTCAGCCCGTCAGCGGCCCATCAGCCTACGGCCCGGGAACAGCACGGCGGCCCAGGGCCCAGCAGGCTTCGGCCCGTCAGCGGCCCAACCCCCTTCGGCCCGGTAGCCGAATCCGGCCCACTCCGGTGGCGGATCAGACGCTATGGCGGTTTATCAGTAAGCCTCCTTTTAGTCCTATATCGGCTGCCACCGTTAACCATCCGCTACCCTCCGCTATAAGTATCCTGCTACTTGTGGCCAAGGAGGAGGGTGGGAAAAACGGATGCCCCCCTAAGCTTCCGAAACCCCTTAAAGGACTGCTGTCCGAATAGGGTTCTAGCTATTTCTTCTTGCTTCCTGAATCGAATCTTCTTCAGAAGCTAACTTGACCGTCGGAGGGGGTTCCCCAGGGCTGACGCCCGGGACTCCTGCTGACTGGTTCTTCTTCTTCTTTCCCTCCTGCAGGGGCTCGGTTCGAATCATCGCCGACCTCCCCGAGTCGGTCTCGGCCGCCGACCTCGGACTCCTCTCCCCGGTCTCGACGCCGAACGCCGGCTGCACCGCGCCAGGAGACTCGGTCTCACGCTGAAGTAGCCTTCGGACTCGCCGTCCGAGGGCGATCCCGTCGGTCGCCCCGCGCCAGGAGACTCGGCCTCGCGCTGAAGGTGCCTTCGGACCCCCTAGTCGGAGAGTGAGCCGTCCCCCCGTCCGCTCTCGGACTTTCCGGCTTCCGCTCCGACGCTCGTCTACAGCTCCGCCGACAGGAGCTCCTGCTCGCGCCGCGCCTTCGTCCAACCGAAGGAGCAGCGGCTCACTATCCAAGAGCAGCTCCGGCGGCAGATCGCGCCCCCCGCGGGCGGATCCTCTTCATTCCGAAACAGCCTCGGCTTCGCCCTGTAGTGGATCCCCGTCGGGTCCCCTCGTCATCGCTCGATCCGGACCGGCTCCGGATCCTCCTTGTTTCGGATCCCCGTTTGCGGGATCCGGTCGTGATAGATCCAGTCTACATCACGTGGCGCCGTCTGTGGGAAACCAACAAAACAAGTCATGTCTCAGCGACCTGTGACCCGACGATCCGGGCAGAGCGAAGCGGAAGCGCGGGAGGCTTCGGCACCGATGCCGCTTTCCGAAGGCGCGCCATCTGCCCCGCCGAACCCGCCTCTGCCGACCATCCCGGAGTCCTTCGGCTCGGAAGACCGAGTGGGGGTACTCCAGCAGCAGGTGGCCACGCTGGCCGCTGCCGTCACGTCCCTAGCGCCTCTTCAGGAGATGGTATCTGCCATCGCCTAGCGCATGGGACTGACGGGGCAGCCTCCCCAGCAGGCGCCGCTCCCCCCACTCTACTCAGTACAAGACGCCCGGTTCCGACCGGTGCCTGCGCCAGCCTCTCTCTACGAAGCTGCGGCGGCGCGCAGCGAGCCCTCGGCATTGCCTGCCCGAGCTCCCCGCGTCGATCGCCCGACGGAGCAGGATTATGCTTCGTCGGAGTACCATCCGGCCCGCACCGGAGGGCCATCCGTCGCCAGTTCGGCCGCCCCGGACCTGGACCAGCGGCTGACGGCGATGCGCAAGGAGATGCAGCAGATGGTGTCCCGGCCTCACGGGGCGCCCCTCGCCAGCAGCATCCTGGAGCAGACCCCGTTCACGGCGGAGCTCCTGGCCACTGAGGTGCCCCCCGACTTCAAGCTGCCGAAGGGCCCTCCCTATGATGGGATGACAGATCCGGTCTGTCATTTCCGGAAGTTCAACTCCTACCTCCGGGTCCGGGGGATCTCCGAGGCAGTCCGCTGCCGTCTCTTCCCCCTCACCCTTGAAAAGATCGCCCTCACCTGGTTCGAGACGCTGGCCCCCAACTCCGTCCACTCCTTAGCACAGTTGGGCCAATTGTTTATCGACCAGTTCTATGATGCCACCCGGCAGAGCAAGACCTCCGCCAGTCTGCTGGCTATTCGGCAAGGTCCTGCCGAGACTCTCCTGGACTACTTCACCAGGTTCCGGACCGAGGCCGCCCAGATCCCGAACCTCGACAGCTCAATCGCGGTTTCGGCCGTGATCAGCGGGTGTCGGGACGAGGGGCTCCTCGGTTCCATTGGGAAGCGCCATCCCCCGACCTTCCAGGACCTCGTGGCACGGGCCCACAAATACATCAACCGGGAGGCCCTGATGCTGTCCAGAGGAAGAGGCGCCACCGAAGCCATCTCGGCACCTGCTCCCCAGGTGGTCCGACCTCGGCCGGAGGACCAGGAGTCCTCGCGAAAGCGCTATCGCAGGGAGGAATGGGACAGGGAGAGGCGACGGGACGCGCCGCCGCGGTACCTACCCTTACCTGCTCCCCCTTCCCGAATGCTCATGGAGGTGAAAGGCATGCTCCGACGGCCCGATCGCATCAAGACCGATCCCCGCCGAAGGGATCCCGGCAGGTATTGTGAATACCACCGGGAGATCGGCCACACAACGGATGAGTGTCGGCAGCTCCGGGAAGAGATTGACCGCATCATCCGGGAGGGGAAACTGCCGCAGTACCGCCGGGAGCAGCCACCGCAACAGAATCAGGACGCCCCTGCAGCGCCCAGACAACAGCAGCCCTCAGCAACAGAAGCCGCTCCTCCGCCCAAAGCTACCTCGGCCCCGGTTGAATCATCCCATCAAAGACCCAGTTCTGGGTCTATCATGATGATATCCGGGGGACCGGGGTAAGGGTCCAGGCCGCGGCAGCGTAGCACAGTAGCAGCAGTTGAGGGCGAGCCGAAGAGGCCTCGCCTGGAAGACATCACCTTCGGCGCCGAGGACCTGGCGGATGTTCAGGTCCCTCACGACGACGCTCTCGTCGTCAACGCTGTAATAAATAACTATGATGTACATAGGATCTTTGTGGATAATGGAAGCGCCCCAAACATCTTGTTTTACGATTGTTTCGTGAAAATGGGATTGAGTGAGGCTAGTATGAAGCCTCATCGGGGCCCTCTCTTCGGTTTTAACGGCTCGCCCTGCCGAGTAGAAGGTATTGTTCGGCTTCCTGTGACCTTAGGCTCCGCCCCCCGGCAATTGACCGTTGAAACGGACTTTGCCGTTGTAAAGATCGAGTCAGCCTACAACGCCATATTCGGCCGAAGGCTCATCGGCGGGGTCGGAGCCGTGCCCTCATCCTTCCATCAGAAGCTGAAATTTCATACCGACCACGGGATCGGCGAGGCCAAAGGAAACCAAGAAGCCGCTCGGCAATGCTACATGATTTCGGTCAAAGGGAAGAACGCAGCTGAAACCCTCGCGATCGAGTCATCAGCCGAAGCGTCTCCGGGAGAAGCACTCCTCGCCGTCCCTGTTCCAGGAGGCGAAGGACGAGTCCTGATGATAGGCTCCGGCCTGGAGAAAGGTGAAGCAGAGAAGCTTACCGAGTTCTTGAAAAAGAACCTCGACGTCTTCGCCTGGTCTCCGGCAGACATGCCCGGGGTGGACCCGGAGGTAGCGGAGCACCGACTCCATACCGATCCCGATCAGCCTCCGGTGAAGCAGAAGCGGCGCACCTTCAACCAGGAAAGGAGAGCCGCCATCCAGGCTGAAGTACAAAAGGGACTGGACGCCGGACATCTCCGAGAGGTGCATCATCCAGACTGGATAGCCAATGTGGTCATGGTGCCAAAGAAAGATGGCAAATGGCGCATGTGCGTGGACTTCACCAACCTCAACAAGGCCTGTCCAATGGACAGCTTTCCACTGCCTCGGATAGACCAGGTGGTGGACGCCACTTCTGGCCACGAGCTTTTAAGCTTCCTCGACGCCTATTCAGGCTACCACCAGATCCGGATGCATCCGGACGACGAGAGCAAGACCAGCTTCACCACTGATTTGGGTCTATACTGCTACACCCGAATGCCCTTCGGTCTGAAGAACGCCGGCGCGACATATCAGCGACTGGTCAACAAGGTATTCGCCGCGCAGCTCGGCCGAAACATGGAGGTCTATATAGACGACATGTTGGTGAAGAGCCGCGTTGCTGCGGAGCACCTGGCCGACCTGGCCGAGACTTTCTCCGCCCTCAGGCGGTACAAGATGAAGCTGAACCCGGCCAAGTGCGCCTTCGGGGTAGCCTCCGGCAAGTTCCTCGGCTACATGGTCACGCACCGAGGGGTGGAGGCTAATCCCGAGAAGGTTTCGGCCATCATAAAGATGCGCCCCCCGGCTAACCTCCGAGAGGTACAGAAGCTGAACGGGAGGATCGCAGCTCTCAGCCGCTGCATGTCCAGGGCGGCCGACTACTGTTTTCCCTTCTTCAAGCTGCTGAAGAAGGCCAACAACTTCGACTGGACGGAAGAGTGTCAGACAACCTTCAATCAGTTGAAGGCCTACCTCTCCAAAGTCCCCATCCTGTCAAAACCGATTTCCGGGGAGCCTCTGAGCCTATATCTCGCAGTCTCCGAGACGGCCCTCAGCACCGTCCTCGTCCGAGAACAAGAAGGCATTCAGAAGCCCGTTTATTACACCAGCCGAGCCCTTCAGGGAGCGGAACTCCGGTACCAAGCCCTGGAAAAGTTGGCTCTGGCCCTCGTCACTTCTGCAAGAAGGCTTCGGCCGTACTTCCTGGCCCATTCTGTGAAAGTCCTCACCAACCAGCCCTTGAGGCAGGTTCTCTCCCGACCGGAGGTGTCCGGCAGGCTGGCGAAGTGGGCAATTGAGCTAGGAGAGTTCGACATCTCCTACGCCCCTCGAGTAGCAATAAAAGCCCAAGCACTGGCAGACTTCATCGTCGAGCTTACCCCCGACGCTTGCACGACGCCGCAGCCAGAATCCGAGGTGGCCGAAGCCGAGGCTCTTTCAGCACCGGCACCACCGGACGAATGGCGACTCTTCGTGGACGGCTCCGCGTGCTCCACGGGCAGTGGCGCCGGATGGATCCTGGCATCACCCGAAGGAGTCGTGACGGAGTACGCCCTGCGTTTTTCCTTTCCTGCGACTAACAACGCCGCCGAGTATGAAGCCCTCATTTCCGGCCTCCAAGCCGCGAAGAAACTCGGCGCCCGGAACTTAAAAGCCTTCAGCGATTCCCAGTTAATCGCCGGCCACGTCTCCGGGGAGTATGAGGCTCGGGACGCAGTGATGGCGTCTTATCTCCAGGTAACTCGCAAGATCCTCGCTCAATTCGATTCTTGTGAAATCGTGAGGATCCCGAGAGCCGAGAATACCCGGGCCGATGCCCTTTCCCGGCTGGCGTCAACCCAAGACGGGGGCGGAGGCCGGATGATCCTCGTCGAGGAGCTCGCCGAACCTAGCCTCGGCGAAACCGAAGCCATGCAGATTGCTGAAGCAGAAGCCGAGACATGGATGACTCCCCTCATCGCTTTCCTTCTCCAAGGAGAAGTCCCTCCAGATCCTAGGGAGGCGAAGCGCATCCGGCAGCGCTCATCCCACTTTCTCCTTTTGGACGGGATGTTGTACAAGAAATCATTTGGCCGACCTTTGCTGCGGTGCCTCGGCCCGGCCGAGGCCGACTATGCCATAAGGGAAGTCCACGAAGGGGTGTGCGGGGCGCATGCGGGAGGAAGGGCCCTGGCTCACAAGCTCCTAAGGCAAGGCTACTGGTGGCCCACGCTTCGAGAGGACGCTTTAGCCCTCGTACGGCGCTGCGACCAGTGCCAGAGGTTTAGCTCCCTCACTCATCAGGCAGCCACCCTTCTGACCCCGTTATCTGATCCCTGGCCTTTCGCCCAATGGGGAGTCGACATCCTGGGACCTTTTCCCGTCGCCACCGGCCAAAGGAAATTCCTCCTCGTAGCAGTCGACTACTTCACCAAGTGGGTCGAGGCCGAACCCCTCGCCTCAATAACCGACAACAATGCTTGGAACTTCGTGTGGAAGTCCATCATTTGCCGGTTCGGCGTCCCTCGAGCCATCATCTCAGACAACGGAAAGCAGTTCGATAGCCGACGGTTCGGTGATAACTGCGCCAGCTTCGGCATACTCCACAAGTTTACTTCGGTAGCGCATCCTCAAGCGAACGGCCAAGCCGAAGTCACTAACCGAAGCCTTTTACAGGGATTGAAAACCCGACTCGGCGAAGCTAAGGGCCGATGGGTGGAAGAACTGCCGAGTGTCCTGTGGGCCTATCGGACGACGAGCCGAACCCCCACCGGCGAAACTCCCTTCCGCATGGCCTATGGGGTAGAGGCCGTCATTCCCATAGAGATCGGCCTCCCTTCTCCCAGAATCATTGCCTATAATACGGAAGCCAATGAGGAAGGTCTGAAAGACCACTTGGACCTCATTGAGGAGGTCCGAGATAAAGCTCGTATCCGACTGGCGGCTTATCAGCAACGAATGGCCAAGTACCACGACACTCGAGTAAAGCCCCGGAGCTTTGAAGTGGGGAATCTCGTGTTAAGGAATGCCCATGCTTCCAAACCAGCCGAAGCCTCGGGGAAGCTTGCCCCCAACTGGGAGGGGCCCTACCGGGTCAGGGAGGTAATCAGACGAGGAGCTTACCGGTTGGAAACCCTTTCGGGCCAACCCCTTCCTCGCACATGGAATGTGGAGCGCCTTCGGCGTTATTACATGTAAGTCAACTCTCCCCAGGCTTTTAGCCGGAGGCTATAAATACAGAAACTCGCTTTCTTTCAGAAAAACTTGTTATGGTATTCTCTCTAAGTCCGTGTAAACCGTACTGGGAGTGGCTTCGGCCATGCAAACCGTATCGGGAGCGGCATGGTTTTCTCTCTAAGTCCGTGTAAACCGTACCGGGAGTGGCTTCGGCCATGCAAACCGTATCGGGAGCGGCATGGTATTCTCTCTAAGTCCGTGTAAACCGTACCGGGAGTGGCTTCGGCCATGCAAACCGTATCGGGAGCGGCATGGCTTTCTCTTAAAGTCCGTGTAAACCGTACCGGGAGTGGCTTCGGCCATGCAAACCGTATCGGGAGCGGCATGGTATTCTCTCTAAGTCCGTGTAAACCGTACCGGGAGTGGCTTCGGCCATGCAAACCGTATCGGGAGCGGCATGGTTTTCTCTCTAAGTCCGTGTAAACCGTACCGGGAGTGGCTTCGGCCATGCAAACCGTATCGGGAGCGGCATGGTTTTCTCTCTAAGTCCGTGTAAACCGTACCGGGAGTGGCTTCGGCCATGCAAACCGTATCGGGAGCGGCATGGTATTCTCTCTAAGTCCGTGTAAACCGTACCGGGAGTGGCTTCGGCCATGCAAACCGTATCGGGAGCGGCAAGGTTTTCTTTAAAGTCCGTGTAAACCGTACCGGGAGTGGCTTCGGCCATGCAAACCGTATCGGGAGCGGCATGGTTTTCTCTCTAAGTCCGTGTAAACCGTACCGGGAGTGGCTTCGGCCATGCAAACCGTATCGGGAGCGGCAAGGTTCTCTCTAAGTCTGCGTAAACCGTACCGGGAGTGGCTTCGGCCATGCAAACCGTATCGGGAGCGGCATGATATTCTCTCTAAGTCCGTGTAAACCGTACCGGGAGTGGCTTCGGCCATGCAAACCGTATCGGGAGCGGCAAGGTTTTCTTTAAAGTCCGTGTAAACCGTACCGGGAGTGGCTTCGGCCATGCAAACCGTATCGGGAGCGGCATGGTATTCTCTCTAAGTCCGTGTAAACCGTACCGGGAGTGGCTTCGGCCATGCAAACCGTATCGGGAGCGGCATGGCTTTCTCTGAAAGTCCGTGTAAATCGTTCCAGGAATGGCTCTGGCCACGTATACCGATTCCGGAGGCGCCAAGGCATATCTAAGTTCGCGCGAGCGGAAGCGCAAAGGGCTTCGGCCATCCGACAAGCGCAAGAAGCGGCAAGATGCCCCTAAGGGATCATATGAACCACCATAGTAAAGGCCCCGGCCGAATACTGTGACGACGTTCTATCCAAACCGGCATCGGGTTTCGGCCTTACAAACTATAGCGAACGACGACGGGATCTAAGGCTCCTGAAGGGCTACATTCGGTCGATCGTACGCAAGCAGCCAGGTAAAGCCAAAAACCTTCCTTCCATTTTTTAAAGTAAAGGGAGATACAAAGCTCAGCCGTACGCCCGGCCAAGAGCTTACAAAAGTAAAGCAAAAAGAAAACCGAGGGGAACCCTCGTATCAGTCCTCGACAACCCCCTCCTCCTCCACCTCGACGACGTTTCGGTCAGGAGAAGGAGAGGGAGAGTCGACGACCTGCACCGCTTCAGAAGCGGCGCCTTCGGCAAGGGCATCTTCAGCAGCAGCCTCTTCGGCATTTGCTTCTTCAGCATCGGCCTCTTCGGCATCGGCCTCTTCGGTCTCGGCCTCCTCGGCACCGGCCTCCTCGGCGTCAGCTGGAGGCGGGGCCCTCTCCGCCACGAGCTCCTCCCACCAGGATAAAAGCTCCCGGGCTTCCTCGCCCCTTGGCATGGCTTCCCCGGTCAGATCGACGCTCGGGTAGGCCCGCTGGGCGACTGCTAGTCCGAGGTCAAAAACCGCGGAAGAAGCCTGCAGCTGGGCCCGGAGGATTTCCTGGGCATAGTCGTTCCCGGCCTTATAGTTGGCCACGGCCGACTCCGCTGCTTTCTCCAGTTCCCGCTTCAAGGTCGACACCTCCTCGACGAGGCGGCGCTTCTCCGAAGCTCGCCGAGCCTCCCTGTCCTGGGTCTGAGCTTTGAAAGTCCGGAATTCGGACTCGACCGCCGCAAGATCGCTCTCGGCCTTCTCCTTGGCCTCGGCGGCGGCACGGGCCTCTGCTGCCCTCTTCTCCAGCTGCTTCCGCGCTCGGGCACTCGCAGTCACGAGCTCCTCAACTAGGGGCTCGATGCGAGGAGCCGCCGAAGTACCTTCCCCCGAACCAACCGGATGCGCCTCGGCTTCCAGAAGCTTACGCTGAAGCAGCTCCTGACGATGCATCAGGACACGGGTCGTCATCGAAGCCTGCGGATCGAGGGCAGATGATGGCCAGTAGAATCAAAAGAAGAAGCTGAAGATGAGCTGAAACACTTTCGGGGTGCTCACCTGAACCGACAGATGGGCACTCATCTCCGTCAGATCGGTGATGGAGTGGGCCTTCAGCTCCTCGAAGATCGAAGGGAGAGTGAGGCTGTTGAGCAGACGAAGGCACGTCTGCGGGTCCTCCATGCTCTCCCCCGATGCGGGGTGCCGCCGCTCGAGCTGCGCCCGCGGTTCGGCATCTCCTCCATCGGCTCCTGCCGATATGGCCGGAGGGGAGTCACCCCTCGGCATCTCAGGAGACGCCAACCTTGCAGCCCTTCGGGCCCCGGCGCTCCTCCTGATTAGCTGGACTTCCACCTCTCCCTCGGCCTCCTCTACCCGGGGGCGCTTCGACGCTCGGCCGCCTCCCCGAGAGGCAAACTTAGTCTTCTGCTCCCTCTCAAGAGCAGCGGCGACTGCACGACCCTCGGCGGAGGCCGCAGTCCCAAGGCCCCCGCCTCTTGTCCTCGGACCCCCGGTACCTCGGACAGGCCTGCTCACCGCCTGCGGGGCCGGCGCCCGGCGCGAAGCGCGCTGATCCGATAGCTGGTCGAGGAGGGCATCGAGCTGGGCCATTGCTGCAAAGCAAGAGAGGGATATCAGAAGCCAAAAACAACGATCGAGTAATAGACTCAGAGCCGACTTACCCTCGGCCGAAACTTCGTCAGCCTCCAAAGCCGGAAGAGCTTCGGCCGGAGGAGCGGCAGTCCTTCCCCCGCGGTCCCGCGGAGTCCCACCGGGAGGTAGGTACGGAAAGACCCGCTCCGGATCACTCTTAGGGTCCGGCCAAACCCCGGCACCTATCAACCGCTCCGCGTCGGAAAGAAGCACCGAGACATCGTAAGGGGCCTTCGCCTGAACGTGACCCACGATGGTACTCTGAACGGGAGACAGAACAGGAGGTCCCGAGAGTCCTTCGGCCAGCGGCACCCATTCGGTGGGGAAGGGCCACACACCCTTCTCCTTCTCCGGCAGAGAGATGAAGATAAACTTCCTCTTCCAGCCATGGATAGACGAAGGCTTCCCAGAGAAAATCCTCCGGCCAACCCGGGGGACAAAGCAGTACCATTCCGACTTCCCCTGCGTCTGGATCTTGAAGAGATAGCGAAAGACATTGAGGGAGGGGCGGATTTTCACGTGAGCGAAGACACTCAGGAATCCGTACACAGTGCGCCAAGAGTTTGGGAAGAGCTGAGAAGGGGCCAGCCCGTAGAAGCTAAGAAGATTGACGACGAAGGTGGGGAGAGGGAGACGGAATCCCGCCTCAAAGCTATCGACGTAAATGGAAAAAGACTCCGGGCGAACGGTATTTGCCCTAGTGGCGGAATCGGGCCGAAGGGGTGTCGTCCAAGAGGGAAGCTGAAAGTAAGAAACTAAGTTCCTCACCTCTACATCCGAAAGGGCACAGCTAGCCCCCGAAGCAACATCCGGGAGGCGGCGTTCCGAGGTGGAAGCCTGGCCCGAGTCCCGAACTTCCTGAAAAGCCTCGGCCCCGGAAGCCTCGGCCTCAGGAGCCTCGGCCTCAGAAGCCTCGGTCCCAGAAGCCTCGGCTCCAGAAACCTCAGTCCCGGAAGTTTCAGACCCAGAGCTTTCAGACTCCCCGGACATCGCGGAAGTGAGAGATCCCGAGGCAAGAGGGTCCGACAGGGAGGGGGGAGTGTACTCCTCGTCCGAAGGGGTAATCTCACTAGAAGAGCTCCGGACCATAAAGCCGCGGAGGGAGGGAAGAAGACTGAGGCTTACTCGCAGAAAGAAGGAGAGGATCTCTCCTGAACCAGGCGTCGCCTCAAGCCTCCAGACTCCACAGGCAATGCACTCTGAGGGACGAAGAGCCTCCCCCGGTAGCCGACGAAGCTCGGATGAAGCCTTCAGGAAACTGGCCTCTCGCAGGAGAAGGAAGAAGAGCTCGGGCAGTTGCAGGGGGAACGTAAGCACGGTAGCAAGAAGAGGAACAGTGCCCCGCAGAGGGCCTGTATTTATAGAGCCTGGTCGATACGCCTCCCGCCGAAGCCGGCGGCCGAGATCGTCTCGCTCGTCCCGTCGCTCCTTCCGGATGCCCGCCACGTGTGCCGTCCTTCGGCAATGATGGCGGACCGGCTCCGGGACTTGAGGCAAGAGCGATCAGCGGCTGACAGCACTCCGACCCTTCGGCTAACCGCTCGGATGCCCGCCACGCGTCCCGATCCGCAGGCGACAAAGGGAGCGGCGGCAATCCGAGCGGAGCCTCGGGCAGAGAGCCGGGGCGATCCGCGACCCACGGGCGGTCGGGATCCGTTTGTGTTTTCTCCAGAGCGGCTGGATGCGCGACGCGTGTCCCGTGCTTCCTCGCTAGGCGACGCGCCGTCCCGTCCGTTTAATGAGGCCTGACACGGGTCAGAGGTACCGACCCTTCGGCTTCTCAGCCCTCAGCCTTTGCCGACCCTCTGAGCAAGGACAAAGCGACCGCACGGCCCTCGGCCGACCGAGGGCCTCCTCTTCCAGAAGAAGGGGAATACAACTCCCAGGAAGACGCCTGCTGTGATTTTCTTTCTTTTCTGGCAGTTTCAGGCTATACTCTTGCCATCTCAGAACTGAGGAAGACAAGAGTGGGGGGCTATGTGATGCGGCAGAATCCGATTCGGCCCATTGCAGCAGGCCCAAACCCCATTCAGCCCAACAGCAGCAGTACTAGGCCCTCCGGCGGCCTTCGGCTCGTTTGCGGCCCAGCAGCCCTCGGCCCATAAGCGGCCCCGTCGCTCCCGGCCCAACAGGCTTCAGCCCGTCAGCGGCCCATCAGCCTACGGCCCGGGAACAGCACGGCGGCCCAGGGCCCAGCAGGCTTCGGCCCGTCAGCGGCCCAATCCCCTTCGGCCCGGTAGCCGAATCCGGCCCACTCCGGTGGCGGATCAGACGCTATGGCGGTTTATCAGTAAGCCTCCTTTTAGTCCTATATCGGCTGCCACCGTTAACCATCCGCTACCCTCCGCTATAAGTATCCTGCTACTTGTGGCCAAGGAGGAGGGTGGGAAAAACGGATGCCCCCTTAAGCTTCCGAAACCCCTTAAAGGACTGCTGTCCGAATAGGGTTCTAGCTATTTCTTCTTGCTTCCTGAATCGAATCTTCTTCAGAAGCTAACTTGACCGTCGGAGGGGGTTCCCCAGGGCTGACGCCCGGGACTCCTGCTGACTGGTTCTTCTTCTTCTTTCCCTCCTGCAGGGGCTCGGTTCGAATCATCGCCGACCTCCCCGAGTCGGTCTCGGCCGCCGACCTCGGACTCCTCTCCCCGGTATCGACGCCGAACGCCGGCTGCACCGCGCCAGGAGACTCGGTCTCACGCTGAAGTAGCCTTCGGACTCGCCGTCCGAGGGCGATCCCGTCGGTCGCCCCGCGCCAGGAGACTCGGCCTCGCGCTGAAGGTGCCTTCGGACCCCCTAGTCGGAGAGCGAGCCGTCCCCCCGTCCGCTCTCGGACTTTCCGGCTTCCGCTCCGACGCTCGTCTACAGCTCCGCCGACAGGAGCTCCTGCTCGCGCCGCGCCTTCGTCCAACCGAAGGAGCAGCGGCTCACTATCCAAGAGCAGCTCCGGCGGCAGATCGCGCCCCCCGCGGGCGGATCCTCTTCATTCCGAAACAGCCTCGGCTTCGCCCTGTAGTGGATCCCCGTCGGGTCCCCTCGTCATCGCTCGATCCGGACCGGCTCCGGATCCTCCTTGTTTCGGATCCCCGTTTGCGGGATCCGGTCGTGATAGATCCAGTCTACATCAATATCAAAACATTTTTAATTGATCAATTAAAACCATAAACCAAGCTATTAAATGAGATCAAATATCTAATAATCTGATCCGGCTACTGTCACCGTGCTCAGCAGCCCGGCCCGGAAGAACACCAACAAATATCAGTATAGAATTGTGAAGGTGGCAGAGAAGAGATCCTTTATTCACGAAGCTAGAGGAAAATTCATCAAAACACTATAACATTTGATCCCAAGAAAAAAATGAAAAAAGGGAAAATAGAGGAAAAAAAGGAGAATCGACTAGTCTTTTTTGGACTTATCAAATGAACAAAAATGATGTCGAAAAGATTGGTGACTGTGAAAGTTTCTTCCTCTCATTTGCCTGTACTTTTTATATGACAACTATGTTATATCCAATATAAAGTTTGCAACTGGCATAGAAAAAGAGGACCCACCACCTAGTACCCTTGTGAGATAAATAGAGAAGGTAAGAATCACTTTGTGGATGGGAGGAGAGGTTTCCCTCAATCCCCATTTCCTTGGTGCCACCTATGTTTATTGAGTCCAAAAAAAAGCAGAAAGTCTATTCCCCTCCCCTTGCTCCTCTCTCCCTTCTCTCTCTTATAATTACCTAATCAAAGATCCTACAGTATGAATGCCTTGTTAGGGTAGTCCCCAAGCTTTGGGATTAAAAAAAAAAGGATCAATGTTAGAGTGTTAGTTTTTTGATCTTCAACATCAGATGGCCAACACTGACTATGATGTTCAGCGGCAAGAGAAGAGGGAGCCAGGTGCCTCCTTTCCTCCAAGGCCCCAACCCCATAGGTGGTGATGTAGCTGAAGCTATCATGACCGGATTCCAAGACTGGAATCCGAAGATGAGACCCGAAGCTGGATCGGATCGGTGAAGAGGACCGACGGGGATCTGGAACGAGGCGAGGGCGGAAACAGGGCTGAGGATCTGAAGCCGAGAGGTGCCCGGACAGAGGCTCGCGGGGAGCGAAGCCGAGACTCCCTCGGACGATGCGGACCAGCCTTCGGAAGGCGTGGCCGAAGCTCCTTCGGACGAAGCGGACCAGCCTTCGGAAGGCGTGGCCGAGGCAGAGGGGGCAAACCAGCCGTCGAATGGCGTCGAGACCGGAGGGAGAAGACCCGAGGTCGGCGGCCGAGACCGAGTCGGAGAGGTCGGCGAAGATTCGAACCGAGGCCCCTGAAAATGGAGGGAAAGAAGAAGAAAAACCAGTCAGTAGGAGTCCCGGGCTTCGGCCCTAAGGAACCCCCTCCGACGGCTAAGTTAACTTCTGAAGATGATTCGATTCAGAAGAGAAAGAAGAAGAAGCAGCTTTAATGCTTTTTGGACTGTAGTCCTTGGGGTCTCGAAGACATACCTTTGGTAATAAATAGCCGTGTATTTATAGCGGATGATAAATGTTGCTTCACGGTGGTAGCCGATATAGGACTATGTTTATAGTTTACTGGTAAACTGCCATAGTGCCTAACCCTCCCACCGGAGTGGGCCGGATACGGCTACTGGGCCGAAGGGGGTTGGGCCGCTGATGGGCCAGATGCCGCTTAGTGGGCTGGAGCCTACTGGGCCGAGGGCCGCTGAGCCGCTAATGGGCCGAAGGCTATTGGGCCGTTGATGGGCCGAAGGTTGTTGGGCCGCTAATGGGCCGAAGGTTGTTGGGCCGTTGATGGGCCGAAGGTTGTTGGGCCGCTGATGGGCTGAAGGACCACTGGGCTGATGGGCCGAAGGTCGCCAGTGGGCCTTTTATTGTTGCTGTTTGGCTGATCTCAGTGTTGGGCTTGTTTTAATGGGCCGAATCGGATTCTGCCTCATCACATAGCCCCCCACTCTTGTCTTCCTCAGTTTCATGAGAAGGCGAGAGTAAAGTCTGAAGCCTCCTCGAAGGAGTAACCCGTCATGCGCTGTCTAAAACTTTTGCCTCGCTTCGTCGTAAAAAAGAACTACTTTTGGTCGGCCGAGGGCTGATAACAATCAGCCTCGTCTTAGGCCGAGGCCTTGTTATTGGGACCTTCGTCTTAGGCCGAGACTTAGCAACGGGTGCCTTCGTCCTCGTTTGCGAAGGGATGAGTCGTCTGAACGTGTCAGGACTCCAGAAAAGAGGACGAAAAAGACGTCGAGCTTCCCGTCCGAACGGTCGTGTCGTGAGAAAACACAGGGCACGCGTCGTACATCTAACCGGTTTGACGAAAGCACAAAAAGATCTTGGCCGCTAACGGTGATCACGCGGATCGCGGGTCACTTCGGCTCTCTGCCCGAGATTTCACTTGGATCGCCGCCTCTTCAACTTCCGGTACGCGGATTGGAACACGTGGCGAGCATCCGGATGATCAGCCGGAGGGTCAGGCCGCTTCCGGCTGTTGATTGCTTTCTCTCGATCCGGCAGCCAGACCGTTATCATTGCTGAAGGACAGTGCACGTGGCGTGCATCTGAGAGAAGCGGCGCTGAAGAGGGGGAAGATCTCAGCCGTTGATTTCGGCGGGGAATGCCTTCAATCTTTTCTTATAAATAGGAGCCCCTCCCCAGGGTACTGTTCCGCTTTCTTCTTCCCGCGCCTGTACTTTTCTGCGAGCGTCTTCTCCAAGCGTTTCTGCTTCTCCGGCGAAGAGAGAGCCATCAAAGGTGATTTGAGAGCGCCCTGTCCGTCGCTGGGAAGCTTTTCGTTGCTCGGGGCTGTCGCTGGGGAGCTTTCGGTTGTTTGAGAGGCGGTGGGCAGTCGAGGAGATCTTGTTTGAGGGTAAGCCTCAATTCTCCTTCTCTGCTCCGTGATTCATGTTCAGTAGCCCCCCTTCGGCCGAGAGTAGCTCTTCGGCCGAAGGTTATTCTTCTCGCTCTTCGTCCCGGCCTCCCGGATCTTCCTTATCTTCCTTTTCTTCCAGTTCCCTTGCTTTCTTCATGGCGGAAGAGGCCGAGATGTCTCAGGCTGAAGAAGCCGAGGAGGTTCCTGCCACAGGCCAGGCTTCTACTTCCGGCCGACGCCGGGCCGAGACAGTCTTCGACGCGATTTGCACTCTTACTGACGATGGTGTCAAGACCATCGCTTCCTATTACCAGCTCCCATCTTGGACGATTCCCTATCGGCCCGGAACAAACACCAGGGCTAATTCCGTCTGACCGGACTGCTTTTCTATTTATGAGGAGAGCTTCCGGGCGGGTTTTCGTCTTCCCCTCCCTTCTTTTGTTATCAATCTTCTGTGTTTCTACGGGTTGGCCCCGTCTCAATTTTTCCCGAATTCTTGGCGGACAGTCTACGCCTTTTTGGCTATGCACGCCTACATTGACGTCACCCCTTCAGTAAATATCTTCCGCTTCCTTTTTAAGATACAGCCGCAGGGGAAATCTGATTGATATCGCTTCATCCCCCGCTTCGGCCGGGGTATCTTTTCTGGGAAGCCTTCATCCATTCATCATTGGAAGAGGAGCTTCATTTTTGTCTCTCTTCTGGAGGAGAAAAAGAGTGTGTGGCCCTTCCCTACTGAATGGGCGCCACTGGCCGAAGGCCTCTCCGATCCACCTTCCCTTAATTTCGACCAGCTCCACATCGTGCGCCTCCTGGAAGCCGAGGCTCCGTATGACATAGTGGAGCTTTTCAACGAGGAGGAGCGGCTCGTACAGACGGGGGCTTGGCCGGATCCGACGAAGTCTCCTCCTCGGGTCTTTCCTTACCTTCCTCCCGAGGATATTTCGGGGGAGGCCGAGGGAGGCGCCAAGGTTGAATCTTCGGCCGAAGCTCCTCTGACCGAAGAGGGTGCTGAAGCTTCGGCCGAGGGTAAGTCGGTCTTGAGTTGAGGAAAGTCGCGTATTGTAAGTTGCTAACCCCTTTTTCTGTCCGCAGAGATGACTGGACTTCGGGGACTGCTCGGCCGACTGGCCAAGCAGCCTGGCCAATCTTGACCATCCCCGCCGCAGGCGGCGAGAGAAGAAACTGGAGGAGATGGGGCCCCGAGCGCCTGGGCCGTAAGGCAGACGGTGGCTTCGATAGAAGGCCGCACTGCCGCTGCTACTCTTGAAAGAGAGAGGAAGGGAAAGTCTGTCGCTCGAGGGCCAGCGAAGCGGAGCCGGGCGGACGATCCTGGAGAGACATAATCCGCCCCGGCAGTCAAGAGGCCGGCGGTTGCCCGAGGGACCCCCCTCTCGTCACCTCCCGAACCACCGAGGGGCGACTCCCCTCCGACTACGGCGGCCGGCACAGAGGACCTCTCCTTCCCCTTCGGGTGGTCCAGGACGCACATGTCACGTGAATACGGGCATGAGCCTTGGGTCCCGAATCTGGGGGTCTTCGCGGACGAGAGCCTGGAGGACTCTCGGACATGCCTGCGCCTGCTCCATAGCTTGACCCTCCCGATGGCCGAGGACGAGATGAGAGAACAGTCCTCGGAGGGTTTAGCTATGCAGTGCGCCCGATACGCGGTTCAGGTAAATAACTTCTTTATTGGCCTTGGTTTAGTATTTTCCTTGGCTCGTTTGCACTTGCTGATTTTTGCTTGCCTTTTGGCTATAGACCGCGGTCATGTGCGGGGGACTCGTTCGCCGCCAAGTGGCTATTCAGCAAAAGCTCCGGAACATCGACCAGGCCTCGGATCAGTTGGCTTCGGGCAAAGTCGCCTCATTGCAACGTAGTCTTGAAGCCAACGTCGACTTGCTCCTGAAAGCCAATGCTCGGATGCGGGCCGAGCTGGGAGAACAAAAGGAGGCGATTCGTACTGCCTCCGAGGCCAAGGCGAAGGCCGAACAGGAGAGGGAGAAAGCCGAGAAGGAACTGGAGGCGGTCCGGGCCGAGAATACAATTCTTAAGGCCGAGATCCAGGACAAGGTTGATCAGCGGGTCACAGAGCGCCGTCGCCACGCCGAGGAGGTCTCGTCTCTGAAGGCAGATATGGAGGCCAAGGCCGAAGAGGCGGCTCGTACAGCTGTAGCAAGCTATAAGGCCGGCCCGGATTTTGCTGAGGAGATGATGCAGGCTCGACTCGAGGCGGCGTCGTCCGTATTCAGTCTAGGGCTGGCTATCGCCCAAAAGGCGTGCCCAGCCGTAGATCTGACCGGCATCGTCCTTCCGACGGACGAGGAAGGCGATGAGCTGCTGGCCTGGTGGAAGAAGTTTAAGGCCGAAAGAGCTCCGGCTCCGGAGGGAGGCGCTGCGGCCGTTCCTGACGAGGTTGTTCCGGTCGTGGCTTCTCCTTCGGCATCTCCTGATCAGACTCCCGTCGATGTAGACGGTGATGATGCCGAGAGCTAGTACGGGGGCTTGTCCCGATTTTTGTCTGCTTTCTGAAAAGCTGCGGCCAGGTGTATGGCCTATTTTGTACTTTGTTCATGCATATATGAAAAAGTATTTTGCTTCCAGTTGTATGTGTTCTGAATGAAGGACCGAGTCTGACTCTCTTTGTGGCCGAGATCGTGTCGCTTTCCGTATGGCCGAAGTCGCTCCGGGTTCGGATTGCATGGACTTGGAAAATAATGCCGCTCCCGATACGGTTTTCATGGCCGAAGCCACCCCCGGTACGGTTTACACGGACATAGAGAATAATGCCGCTCCTGATACGGTTTGCATGGCCGGAGCTACTCCCGGTACGGTTTACACGGACTTTTTAGAAAACCATGCCGCTCCCAATACGGTTTGCATGGCCGGAGCCACTCCCGGTACAGTTTACATGGACTTTTTAGAAAACCATGCTGCTCCTGATGCGGTTTGCATGGCCGAAGCCACTCCCGGTACGGTTTACACGGACTTAGAGAATAATGCCGCTCCCGATACGGTTTGCATGGCCGGAGCCACTCTCGGTACGGTTTACACGGACTTCTTAGAAAACCATGCCGCTCCCGATACGATTTGCATGGCCGAAGCCACTCCCGGTACGGTTTACACAGACTTTTTAGAAAACCATGCCGCTCCCGATACGGTTTGCATGGCCGGAGCCACTCCCGGTACGGTTTACATGGACTTTTTAGAAAACCATGCTGCTCCTGATGCGGTTTGCATGGCCGAAGCCACTCCCGGTACGGTTTATACGGACTTAGAGAATAATGCCGCTCCCGATACGGTTTGCATGGCCGGAGCCACTCCCGGTACGGTTTACACAGACTTTTTAGAAAACCATGCCGCTCCCGATACGGTTTGCATGGCCGGAGCCACTCTCGGTACGGTTTACACGG
Organism: Zantedeschia hybrid cultivar; assembly: GCA_030544215.1. Classification (NCBI taxonomy): domain Eukaryota; kingdom Viridiplantae; phylum Streptophyta; class Magnoliopsida; order Alismatales; family Araceae; genus Zantedeschia; species Zantedeschia hybrid cultivar. The sequence goes on along the minus strand of JARZZO010000014.1, from coordinate 17,407,046 downwards.
ACTTTTTAGAAAACTATGTCACTCCCGATACGGTTTGCATGGCCGAAGCCACTCCCGGTACGGTTTATACGGACTTAGAGAATAATGCCGCTCCCGATACGGTTTGCATGGCCGGAGCCACTCCCGGTACGGTTTACACAGACTTTTTAGAAAACCATGCCGCTCCCGATACGGTTTGCATGGCCGAAGCCACTCCCGGTACGGTTTACACGGACTTAGAGAATAATGCCGCTCCCGATACGGTTTGCATGGCCGGAGCCACTCCCGGTACGGTTTATACGGACTTTTTAGAAAACCATGGGACCTGTCGACGTAAAGTTGCTATGCGCTGATGAAGTAGCCGAAGCGAGTTCGGCTTCAATAGTAGCTCTGATTTCCGGCGGAGGAACCGAGGATGCTTCGGGAGCGAGCTCGGTAACAGTCGGCCAAAGTTTGAGCTTTGAAGGCCTTTATTGAGTACGAGAAAGTGGGGCGGGAGCCTCCTAGTGGAAGCGATGAAGACCGATGCCAGCTTCTCAAGAGCCGGATACCGAAGCTCTGCTCCGTGGAGGGCTCGGTTTATATAACAAATTGGTCTTCGAACACCACCTTCTTTGAGGATGGTGCTAATAGCTGCTTCTGACGCGGCGAGGTATACAAGCAATTGTTCTCCTCGGACCGGCTTAGATAAGATGGAAACATCTGAGATAAGCCTTCAGCTGAGGCGATCTCGGATGAGGCGGTCAATTTCCCGAAGGTGCCGGTATTCGTCCGCCGAATGGTTGGTTTCCCTGATGGTACTTATAGTACTGGCGAGGGTCCCTTTGACGATGATCAGTCTTGATACAGTCCGGCTGCCGGAGCATGCCTTTCACCTCCATAAGCATTCAGGAGGGTGGTGTAGGTAGTGGCAAGTATTGTTGTTGCGGATCCCGGCGCTTATTTTGGTCCCATTCTTCCCTTCGATATCGCTTGCGAGAGGGCTCCTGATCTTCCGGTCGAGGACGAACCGCTGGAAGGGCAGGCGCCACTATTGCTTCAGCGGTATCCTTGCCCTTGGACATCATCAGGGCTTCCCGGTTGATGTACTTGTGGGCTCGGGCCACAAGATCCTGGAAGGTGGACGGATGGCGCTTCCCGATAGAGCCGAGAAGCCCTTTGTCTAGGCACCCGCTGATTACGGCCGAGACCGCAATCGAACTGTCTAGGTTCGGGATTTGGGCAGCTTCGGCCCGGAACTTGGTAAAATACTCTTGGAGGGTCTCGGTTGGCCCTTGCCGAATGGCTAACAGGCTGGCCGAGGTTTTGCATTGCCGGGTGGCATCATAGAACTGGTCGATAAACAATTGGCCTAACTGGACTAAAGAGTGGATGGAGTTGGGAGCCAATGTTTCAAACCAAGTTAGAGCTATTTTTTCAAGAGTCAGGGGGAAGAGACGGCAGCGGACTGCCTCAGAGACCCCTCGGATAGAGAGGTAGGTGTTGAACCTCTGGAAGTGGCAGACCGGATCTGTCATTCCATTATACAGAGGGCCTTTCGGCAATTTGAAGTTAGAAGGTACCTTGGTGGCCAGAAGTTCTGGCGAAAACGGAGTTTGCTCCAGAATGGTGCTGGCGAGAGGCGCTCCGTATGACCGAGATACCATCTGCTGCATCTCTTTCCTCATGGCTGTCAACCACCAGTCCAGGTCTGGGACAGTCGAAGTAGTGACCGAACGTCCTCCGGTTTCGGCCGGACGAAATTCGGACGAAGCATAGCCTTGCTCCGTTATGATGTGGTCGGCGCGAGGGACTCGGGCAGGCGGTGTTGAGGGCTCGCTGCGCGCCGTGACGGTCTCGTCAGGGAAGACCTGCAGAGGTGTCGACCGAAGCCTTGTATCTTGAGCAGGGCAGAATAGAGGCGGCGGTGCTTGCTGGGGAAGCTGGCCCAGTACCCCCATGCGCTGGGCGATGGCGGATACCATGTCTTGCAGGGGCGCTAGAGAAGTAACGGCGGCGGCTAGTGTTGCCACTTGCTGCTGAAGTTCCTCCACCCGATTGTCTCTAGGAGTGAGGGACTCCGATATGACGGGAAGAGCCGGGCCCTGTGGCGGAGTAGACGGGGTGCCTTCAAAGTGAAGCGGTTGCGCCGGTCGCCCGCGTCTCTGCCTCGTCTTGTCCGGATCGTCGGGTTACTGGACGATGAGACATGACTTCTTGCTTGATTTCCCACAGACGGCGCTACGTGATGTAGCCGAAGCTATCACGATCGGATTTCGAGACTGGAATCTGAAGATGGGACCCGAAGCTGGATCGGATCGGTGAAGAGGACCGACGGGGATCCGAAACGAGGCGAGGGCGGAAACGGGGCTGAGGATCTGAAGCCGAGAGGTGCTCGGACGGAGGCTCACGGGGAGCAAAGCCGAGACTCCCTCGGACGATGCGGACCAGCCTTCGGAAGGCGTGGCCGAAGCTCCTTCGGACGAAGCGGACCAGCCTTCGGAAGGCGTGGCCGAGGCAGCGGGGGCAAACCAGCCGTCGAATGGCGTCGAGACCGGAGGGAGAAGACCCGAGGTCGGCGGCCGAGACCGAGTCGGAGAGGTCGGCGAAGATTCGAACCGAGGCCCCTGCAAATGGAGGGAAAGAAGAAGAAAAACCAGTTAGTAGGAGTCCCGGGCATCGGCCCTAAGGAACCCCCTCCGACGGCTAAGTTAGCTTCTGAAGATGATTCGATTCAGAAGAGAAAGAAGAAGAAGCAACTTTAATACTTTTTGGACTGTAGTCCTTGGGGTTTCGAAGACATACTTTTGGTAATAAATAGCCGTGTATTTATAGCGGAGGATAGATGTTGCTTAACGGTGGTAGCCGATATAGGACTATGTTTATAGTTTACTGGTAAACCGCCATAGTACCTAACCCTCCCACCGGAGTGGGCCGGATACGGCTACTGGGCCGAAGGGCGTTGGGCCGCTGATGGGCCAGATGCCGCTTAGTGGGCTGGAGCCTACTGGGCCGAGGGCCGTTGAGCCGCTAATGGGCCGAAGGTTATTGGGCCGCTGATGGGCCGAAGGTTGTTGGGTCGCTGATGGGCCGAAGGACCACTGGGCTGATAGGCCGAAGGTCGCCAGTGGGCCTTTTACTGTTGCTGTTGGGCTGATCTTAGTGTTGGACTTGTTTTAATGGGCCGAATCGGATTCTGCCTCATCAGGTGGTACTACGGAATTGGACATTATAGGAGTCTACAGCTTCTGCCCACTCAAGTGAATCTCATCCCAATCAGAGTGCCTCGGTGGAAGCAATATTACTAAGATCTGGGGAAAAAATGGACCCCTCAAAGAGAACCTAGGCAAACTATATTTTTAAAGTTTTGTAAAAGAAAGTGTAAAAAGAGTGTGATAATATAAACCTCAAAATATATAAAAGTTATTTTTTATAAAATAATTCATCATTAAATTCCAGTTAAATGATGCTTTTAAAATTTATAAAAAAATTTCTCATAAAATTATGGTTTAAACCATGCTAGAGTAAGTACAGACGTAGAATGTTGAAGGCTCTTTTTGTTGGGGGGGGGGGTAGAGGACACTTACCCTCTTTAATAAAGTGGTATTTGGAACAATTGATAAAATATATTTTAACGGTTAAGATCTTCTTATAATTGGGGACATGTTTGACAAAACTGTAATTAATTGGAAGCTATTTTCAGTTTCTATTTTTAACATGGAACGTTGAATGAAGGTAGTTATAATTAATTTGGAGGAATTATAAAAGTAAAAAATTCCAACAATGGTATTTTTTTTTTTCTCTAAATATAGTAAACTCCAATTTACAACTTTCATCTGGAAGCTGGAAAACAATCAAAATAGTACATAACCTAGTCTTTTTTTTTCTCCTTAAAATAATTGGATGTTTGAAAATTGTGATGAACATGCCCTAGAGTATTATCAAAAGGAATAATTGGAAAATCACCTTTCTAGCCAGCCATCAGTTTTTTTTTTAAAGAAAATAAAGATGGAGATTGGAATGGACACATTGCATCTCTAATGTGACCTACAAAAAGGGTAAATAAATTTTACAATCTCACGAAAGACATAATAATTCAAAATTAATTGGTACTCCCCGAGTGATGCCACTGTTCTTTTTCCCAAAAAAACTTTCATCCGATTTTGAAATGTTTTGTAACCATGTGTAAATAAATCAGTTAAGTGTACTTTCTCGAACGCACAGGGTTATTTACATTCATATTTTTATTAAACTATCATTTATTTTATATTTTATATATTAAAAATAATTATTTTATCTAATTGCTTTAGCTTGCTCTCTCCGTCCAAAATGATATTTCAATTAGTCTTCAACTATCGAGACAAGATCGTCCTCATTTCAAAAACATGTGTCCGATTGTCTCCACTCACATGAGTCAAAAGTAAGTCCGGTGCAAAATTGGTGCCTAGGCCCACCATGGAAGTAGAAACGCATCGATGACGCCTAGCCATGAAAAGAAAACTCATTCCACAGAATTGGGTACATGAACAAATTTCCCAAGAGTGAAGATGATGTGCTTGGAGAGTCATGGCACTGGGTCTCTCTTTTCAGATCTGAAAGGTAGCCACCAGTCCTCACCTGCATCCTGAAGAGTTCAAAAATAGTATGGTGGTGGTGGAATCCCACGTCAAGCCCAGAGAAATAAACGCCCACCTAATTGTCTACCCCACAGGCAAGTTTCTTCAAACATTCCCACGCCAACATATATAGCTATCACTTTCATGGAATGGGAGTGGCTGGTGTACGGCGTCGACCATTCTCTCCTCTCCTAATTTTACTGGAAGAATGGGAGGACAAGCCTTAATTAGGTAGTCTTTCGCATCTATTCTTGACAACTCATTCTCATTTAAAATGAAGAATGCGTTCATTTAAATGTTTTTGATAATCTTTTCAGAAAAATCTTATGAGAAAAACAAATCATCTTAGAGAAAATGAGAATGACTTTAAAGACTACTCCTCATATTCGGAAGGTCTTCTTTCAAGAAAACATTACTTACTTTAGAATTAACATTGCTTTAAACAAGGCATACCCTCGTGATTTAAAAAATGATAGCCAAATTAAATTTTCATTCTATGAATGGAGAATGAAGAATGCCTTCTTACTTCTTAGAATAAAGCATGTGAAGAAAATTTCAAGAATAGATATAGTCTTAAACTCTGTTTTCTACCCTACCAATAACAGGAGGAGTGGATACTTTGTTGCGTCGTGGGGCCAGTTGGCCTCGACTTTCATATGTATCCCACTATGCATAGTAAACCAAAGTCCTTGATGTGATTAAAGGGAGATGGTCATACAAGGCGTTCACCTGAACGGGTCATTTAAGCATTATTATTTTTTTCTTGTGATAGATGGCTCTTCTATTTGATTACACTAGTATTTTCAAGCCCTAAATCGATTTTGTAGCAGTGACTCAATGAAAGCATGCAGTTCCTCTCAGTGCATCAACAGAAAGAAGAATTTAATTTCTGTAAGTGCAGGTAACGAGGAAACTAGATAATTGCAAATTAGGTGGAGAGAGTTTTTTTCAAGAAAATCTTTCATGAGAATTAAGAAAAGTTTCATGTGAGGGTTCTATTTAATTTTTTTTTTTACTGAATCCCGTCCTTACCCGTACTTAAGAGTTAAGAGGATCCAGATTCTAGAAAGAACTGCGATAGTCTCAAATTCTGGATCTGACAGTCCGAGCTCCTGATTTCTCTCTTCCCCTCTTTCGCTGCACAGATAAAGGAGAACCGGCTGTCACTTTTTGTTAGGATCTAAGTGGCTCCTAGATATAGAAATCCAAAAGCAGAAAAATGATGTCTTTTACTTCTCTACTGGTTTAGGTTCATCATGGAGATGGAACCTGGTGACTGTGATAGTCACTTCTGCTGCTACACTCGGGGGGATCTGCAGCAATTGACTAACAATATAGATATTATGCCATGAACTTGGCCTTCAAATCATGATCATGTCCAATGCTAGAGGTTACTTGTTTCAATGTAAAACTCTACAATTTACCAGCTTCAAAATTATTGGTTATAAAATCAGAGAGTATTTGTTCAGTTTTTTGTAAATAAAATAAGATAAGGCTAAGACATGATTTTATTCTACAACATTTTATATCACTCCAGACATATGACACTATTGTAAAATGAAATAATTGTTTTAAATTATGTTATTTTACATTAAAATAAACAACTCGAGCCGCTGCAGTAAAACACAGCAAGATGATCTACATTCACCGTACCAGACAATTACATGGGAACACGACTTACAATGATCCAAGTGGCTCCTAGATATAGAAAAGTAAAAAAATGGTGTCTTTTGCTCCTCTACTGGTTTAGATTCCTAGACAAACTGAAGGGAAACTGATCATCCATTTGGAGGGCGGTGTAGAAAAGCTCCCATGCTTTCAATAGGTTTGCTTTATGAACTGATAATTCTTGACTTAGAGGCAAAGCACCTGCACCAAAAAAGCAATCTGAACGGACATAAAGCTTTGACTGGATAATGTTTCACATTGCTCGGTGGCACAATGGTTTTCAAGTTTTGGGGGGGGGGGGGGGAGATTCCTCTACTGTGTGCCCTTGGGACCGGGAGACACAACTTCTTGTATTGTAAAACCCTAAACCGGAAGACCTGAAAGAGTTTGAGCTAGAGAGAGAAACCTAGAGAGAGAGAGAAGGAAACGTGGTGCTTTTCTGATGAAAGATGTTGTTTGTGTTCTGGTTGTCTTGTTTTCCTAATTAGATATTCTTTACACATCTCACAAACTACTTGTATATATAATGCTTTGACGGACTTGACTCGTTTCCAATGGAGAAGTCCAATACTTGGAATTATTATTACCCGAGTTGAATCTGCTGATGAAGCCTGTCTCTCAAGTTTATGATCCTGCGGCTCCTGCCCATTTACAAAACGCAAGGGGAATTAGCTAGCTACAGTCGCCTAAACAAGTCAGAAGCTTTTGCTACACGTATGCATGCATGCAATGACGGACGTAAGAATTTGGTCAAGTGGAGTCACTCAGATTAAATATTGTAGGTCAAGTTGGAGGGGGGACGGCTAAAGATGCAAACGGGTCGGATTCAGGCGCTGTGAATCTGAGATGAGCCTAATTAAATGGGTTAAACGGTTGGATTAAGGCCTAGTGGGTTCCTACGAGTGAGTCAGTGGGGTCCTGGGCACCAAAACTTAGAGTGGACATGTGAAATTGCGAAAGTTCAGTGAGATCCTAGGACTCCGCAGCCCAAAGGCTGGATCCGCCGCTGCATGCATGCATCACTTGGAACGGTTGCATAATTGTTGGTTACGTAAAAGCACATGCCAAGTAACGTAACGTACGTAGGAGAGCGTAGAGGCTGCTGGAGTACTGGTAGTACAGGGTCTTGGGCTGTGTGAAGGTAGGTGGGTCCCGTCTGATCCTCATGAATAATCGCACCTCGAGGCATTGTCACCTGATCCTTAAAGTGGTTGTGGACGATCCTACTTCATGTAGACTTCAAATTTGGTTAGATTAATAAAGCATGTTAGCTCTTACTTATTGCTCATCACATGATGGGGGATCCCTGTGACTGTTGTAAACGATAGCTACTAGCTAGGCTTTATATCGCAAGAAGTATTATAGCATAAGTAACATTTTCCTTACAACAGCCAGGGGCATTTTGATTTAAACTGTGTTTCTCTACGTCCAAATTTGGATCGGATTAGATCAGTAAAAAGAGGGGGAGGAAGTCCAAACAGTGTCAAAACCTATTCCACTCACGTCCTAGTGATCTCAAAATTTTAGCCTCCCTTTCCCTCTCTTAACTGACCAAGTCTAATTCAAACCTTAGATGTAGAGGATTCAACTCTTCTGATTTGCCCATGACCCTAGTGCTCCAACCCCCACTTCCCAACCACGGGCCCGCAGGAGAAATTCCAGGGTTCTAAGTACAACAAAGTTTGGCGTAGGCTTGGAATTACCAACTACTAGCTCAAGCCCCGTTCATATTGATCTATAATGTTGGAGCACCACTGTGCGTACCAGTGATAAAAAGGCAAATGAAACCAAGAGTTTAGCCGTCTAAACAAGAACATTAACTGCTGACTAACTATTGGCAGTCCAAAAGACGTCAGTAGTTAACTTTGTGATATCCGGGTTCCTACAGGATAAGTGGAAAATCTTGATGACCGAAGCAAGCATGTTACTCTTTTGTACATAATAAAGCATAAAAATTAAAGGGATCCGAGATGTAAATGGTTCTATTGCCAAATGACCAAGCATGGCAGTTGTTGAAAGAACAACAAATTCCAGGTTAATGCTAAGAGAGGGAGGGGCTAAAGTTAATTGTGTGCTCTTCCTTTTTACCTGCTGAGTGCTGACCATGAGACGGTCCAAATCACTTCACCTCAAAAACCACAAAGAAAGGGATTGAGAAGAATGCGGTGTGAGAAAGAAAGCAAGGTGGGTAGAATTAGAAAAAGGCGTAGTGGAAACCAAACCACATCTTTGATCGTATTTCTACCCTTGCATGCACGCTTGACATAAAGTGCCTCCACCCCCTACACCATTGCCTCCACCCCCTCCGCGGAGACTTGGGGCCGGCCGGGTGAAGAGACACAGGGCAGATGGGCATACGGCAATACTCCATGGAGGATGGCCTGTGTCTCTCCTGCCAATCTTCCCCTTTCATCGAGTGGCTCAAGCCACCACCGTCGCCTCCCTCTTCATCATCTTCTTCCTTCTCCTTCTCGTCTTCATCAGCGTCTCCACAAGCCCATCTGGCAAACATGCCTCTCCCGTCACTGGTAGGGGGCCATGACACCGAGTGCCTTCCTCTTCTGAGCAGGTTTGGGGCGACCGAGAAGCTGGTAACAGTGAAAGAGGAGGGCCTCTGCGGCACAGCCCAAGGGTCAGACGAAGCTGCAGAAGTGGACTTGAACATTGGATTGCCTAGCCTGTCCGGGGACTCTGATGGGGAGGTCAAGTCGTTGATTTGTGAGGAAGGTGAGGTTAAGAGCCAAGGAATTGCCAACTGTTATGCGGGGACTGAGAACAGGTTTTGGATTCCCACACCAACGCAGATCCTCATTGGCCCCATCTTGTTCTCTTGTCCCATCTGCAATAAGACCTTCAATAGGTATAACAACATGCAGGTCAGTCGTCTAAGCTTCTCATAAACCTGCCTCGCTATCTTCTGATCGTTTTCCCCTTTTTGTCTCTGACAAAATCGTGCATCCCTGTCTGGGTGGCCAAACTAGTACTGCAAGATTTTATATTTTCCTGTTTATTCCCTTATCTCTGATCAATTTTTATAGGACTAGCGGAAAGGAATTTACTGTCATGTGTAAGCTTTTGGTTCCCATTTCTCATGTGTCTTTATATCAGTACGTCTGCTTTTTAACCCAACTTTATGAAGAGATAGGAAAATAAGCTTTAACCAAACGTGTTCATAGGACCTAGTTTCTGGTTTGTTTTACTGATTGAGATGCACTGATTCATCGTCTCTCTCTCTCTCTCCCCCATTTTAGATGATATTAATTTTTATGCGTTGGTAATAAGCTTCATTTGGTACCATCTCCTCCCCTTTAGATCTATATATTTGCCGATGAATGTAACCTTCCAAGTCTATCTTCTTAATGGAACCCTCCGGGGTACGTCTGTTTGTCTTGGGCAGACTGTCCAACTTACCTGTCAAAGGGAAATGGGGATTTATTCTCTTACGGTGTGAAGGAATCGGAATAATTAAGATCGTTAGACGTTCCTTTGCTGTCCAAAATCCAGATACAAAGATATGGTGAAACTCCTTTTTTTGGAAAGGATGCATGCTTAATTCAGTTCACTAGGTTTCACTTGATAGGAAAAGTTATTGTACTTGCTGATTTTTTTGACAACCAATTAATAGTGGCTCGAATGCTGAGACAGAAAGATTAACATTATCGTTATGGATAGATTTAGCTTTTGAGCCTTCAGGTGAAAGGCAAGATTATAAGAGGAAAACCATTTTCTTATACAAATAAGAGAATAAAAGAGCTAAGTTCTTGCAACCTGTAATATGTGAAGTTTAATGGTCAGTTCCTGCTTCTATGCTGAGACTTTCTTATCATCTGTCTAAGCAAAAATTAGTCGAAATATATTATTTCTTACTTACCAGACTACAAATTCTGATGCAAAATCAAAGTATCCTAATTGTTGAACTCGTAGAACACAGCTTGATCGTATGAAACAACTTTGGAAGCCAAAAGAGAGAAAAGGCAATGTGGAAAGTCTAAATTGTAATTAAGAGTCGCTTCCTTACAATTTCTTTAGGTAACCTATCCTTCTGGATCAATCATTCCCTAAGTAAGTCTAAGTAAGGCCTCTTGCTGAGATGACTACAATGTCAATCGAAAATTACCAAAATTAGTGAAGACACGTCGTGAAAAGCCTAGATTCCGGGAAGATATCCTTTTTCCTTTTGTGTGCTATCTCCGCGGGTTCAAAGGCACCTCCTGTCTAGATTAGGCATATGAAATGCCACTAGAAAATAATAAGATTTTCCTAGCTAGACATAATGTCTAGCCATGCGAAACACCAGATGGATCTAGGCTTATTTCAACACTCTGAATAATCCACTTATTTTCTCATCTTGCACATATCAAATTATTGAACATCTGACGACAAAAAATGCGTTTATTCTTGATCTGAGTGAAAATAACAAGAACCTTAATTTGATCTTGGATACAGATGCACATGTGGGGTCATGGTCCAGAATTCCGCAAGGGACCAGAGTCACTCAGAGGGACACAGCCAGCAGCCATGCTGAAGCTCCCTTGCTACTGCTGTGCCGACGGCTGCAAGAACAACATCAACCATCCCAGAGCCCGGCCCTTGAAGGATTTTAGAACCCTCCAAACTCATTACAAGAGGAAGCATGGGGTGAAGCCATTTGCATGCAGAAAATGCAGCAAGAGATTTGCAGTTAGAGGGGACTGGAGGACCCACGAGAAGAACTGTGGGAAGCTGTGGCTTTGCATGTGCGGATCCGATTTCAAGCACAAGAGGTCTCTCAAGGATCACATAAGGTCCTTTGATGGGGACAGCTCTCCTCTCCATGCTCGCAAAAGTTTTGGAAACAAGCATGGATTCGTAGGAGGTCCTTCAGATTAATGAACCAGCTCTTTTGAAGGATCTGGCCACCACCAACGCGAGGCATTAGAGAAGAAGTTTACTAGTTTTGAGAAGTACCATTACTCTAGGAAGATCAGTTATTTGGGAGGCTTGTCTAAACCTGTGCTCAGCAACAAAAAGCTCTTGGGAAGTCTTCTCGCTGTGGAAGGCGCATGCATTCAGAGGGTGGTTTGTTACCGAGCACATGCATGATGACATGCTCTTATGTTATTAGATCAGTAGTCATAATTAGCCTCTTATTTTGAGTGAACAAGATAAAGGACTATATATAGCTTGAATAAGACTGTGAAGTAGCTGATTTTTCCTCTCTTTCAAAGGTTATTACGTCGTGGAATCATGTTCTAGTCTCAAAGGCCCGTCTGTTGTCTACTACAGTACTGAAGAAAATTCACCAGCTTCACGCATTTAATTACATATAGTTCATCCTGGTTTCAGACGACCTCACGGTTTCCTATACCAACCCCAAAGAATCTCTTTTGCATAGAGAATGCCTGTAAAATGCATTTTGAGAATAAGAAAAAAGTTGGGAGTTTATATATATATATATATATATATATATATATATATATATATATATATATGTATAATGCAGGAATTTTTTGCATGTATGAGATTCTCTGGGAGATTGTGCTAAAAATCCTATCTTTGATGCATCTTCCTCGTTGTTTGCTCATTCTTTTCTTGGAGCTTAAATTACAGGCGTGCAATGGCCAGCGTGCACAGTGAGTTTGACAAGTTTCAGTTCAAGTTAATGAAGGGCACTGAGAACAAAGGACCATCAAGGTTATTCTTAGAGGCGTTACCTTATCCCACTTTTTGAAGTCTAGGTGTGCACAGAGCCTTTCTAGGTCCAACTTTGAGGCCCTAACTGATCCACGAACACCTAGCACGCGATGACATTAAAAAATTAAGCGAAAGGAAGAAAAAGAAGGCAACGAGATTGTTGGGCTTGAGTGACATATTTTATTTCTCCTTTTTCTCTTTCGTTTATTTCTTGACGTTCAGCTTGAGGTGTTAGCTCTTAGAAGAGAGAGAGAGAGAGAGAGAGGATGGTGTGTTTGACCAGGTGAAGAAATGAGTGGGAATGCCCGTGGGCTTTGTTTGAACTTAAGTTTTGGAAGAACCAATTAAAGGTTTGTGCTTGGAAAAAGATGGTGGTGCGGGGAGTTAGGCCACGAAGCCTTGTCGGGGGCACACAGAGACAGATAAGTGATTCGACAGGGATTGTATAAGCAACGGTTTCCATTGAAACGGTATACGTCGGCCAAGTCGAGTCAAGTCTATGATATGTCAGCTGGTTTACTTATTGTCTCTCAATTGGGAGATCTCAGATTTTATTTTTGATTATAGTTTAAATATTTTTTTGGAATACTTATTCTTGACTTATAAGATTGCTTTCTTGAATGATCAAGTGGATTTGAATTTTTCATCTAATTAAACAGAATTATCAATCAATTCGAAATTATCTCTAACTCTCGAAAATCTCTTAGACTTTGTCTCTAGTCACCAACTGTAAATATATGTACCGGTCCAAAAACAGATCTATGATATGACAATTGGAAAATAACCATACCAGAGAGAGAGAGAGAGAGAGAGAGAGAGAGAGAGAGAGAGAGAGAGAGAGAGAGAGAGAGAGAGAGAGAGAGAGAGAGAGAGAGAGAGGTTGGCTAACTCGAGTCAAGTCTACGATATGACAATGTGCAGTAGTTTGAGAACAACATTAGAGAGAGAGAGAGAGAGAAAGAGAGAGAGAGGTTGGCTAACTCGAGTCAAGTCTACGATATGACAAGGTGCAGTAGTTTGAGAACAACATTAGAGAGAGAGAGAGAGAGGAGTCTACTTGACAGTGATCGTAGGAGCAATATTCTCCAGTGAAAGAGGTTGGCTAAATCGAGTCAAGTCTACGATATGACAATGTGCAGTAGTTTGAGAACAACATTAACGCGCGCGGATGGACGGAGATAATTGGAGACCACCGTTTGCCTTCCGCCCAGCTCCTTTCTATCATCCAATCTTTGGTCAGACCTTGGCAGCGTTCCAGCGTGTTCATAGGTAGAAAGTAACAGAGGTCCTATGTATCATGTCATCTGACGAGAAGTACGCACCAGAAAAACGGGCCATGCTGTGGTCCGTTTGCCTCGCGTACGTAGTTGAAGGGAGTTTTCTGCCTTGAAGAGGTGGTTCCAACTTCCAAGCCTTTACCCTTCTTTGTTCTTTTTCCTTCTTTCAGTCTTCACTGGTAATGTCGTTTATGCACAGCTGAATCTTTTATACTTTTGAGTGTAGTTGTTTCGTTTGACGTAGAACACCATATCTTATGTCTTATAGAAATATAATATTATACGGTACTTATGTCAAACCAAATAGCTCCACATAAGACACGGAGCTTGCATTTAATGCTTACAGGTTATGACAAATGACTCACTGGTTATATTGTATAGTCAAGGAAAAAGAATAAGCTCAGAGTTCATGTCAATTGGTTCTTATTCTGTCTCACAAGGAAAGCTGATCAATTGCTGTTCTATGGAATTTGTTGAATAAGAAACATTCGCCTCTCTGTTACCTCTTTTATCTTTCTTTCTCTTAAGTTAACAGAACTGAAAAAACCTAAGTCTTTCCTCATTTAATACTGCGAAAAACTTACCTGGTTGACGTTAATTCCATTAATTTAAAGGTGGCAATTAACGAGTCTAGTCAAGTCAAACTTTGCAAAATTCTTGACCAAAAACAAAAAAATTGAGCTCGGGTCAAGCCCACGTCTTAATTCAAAGTCCAAAAGAAAAATTGAACTCAGACTTGAGTGAAAATAACCAAGGTCCAAATGGGCCAGAGCCTACTTCGCTGGCAGTGCAGGATCTAGCTCATATTCATTGAAATTCTGTGATCCTATTAAATTATATTAAATTTAAGAAAACTTACTAACTTTGATCTATTAGATTGATTGGTCCCCAGATCTCGACTCTGTAGAGTGATCTCACTGACCTACTGTCCAAATTATCCTACTGAATAAATTTTTTGGATCCGCCACCATTCGTTGCGTTAGCTAATGTCCTGATCGCCGGAAGGAACATGGTTAAAAGGATGCTCATGCGAAGCTCAATTTATCAGCAGGGGGAGGCGAAAAAACTTGGCTTCCGGTATCGGAAATGTGAAAGAAATTCATCGGCCTATAATGTTTCCTGCGAGAATTGTGAAACTGTCGTCCAAGTGAGTCCAGTGGGTAATGAGTTAATCCAAACATGAAATTTATTTAACAATTTTAATATGAGTCAGCTCACGAGTTAATCAAACCGAGCTTTATCAAAATTTCAGTCAAGTCACTTAAATCAAATTTAGCTCAAGGCGAGTTCGAAAAGCTCCACTTATTTCTAGGCTGACCCAAACACTAAACCGCACTTTCAAAAGTTTGAAATGTCTTATATACATCATAGATACATCCAGAGCTAGACATGATTGTGTAAGTCTTTATATTTGTAGTCCTAAGACATTGAACGTTGAAATTTGTTAAATTATTGAGGTTAAAATACTATACAGCATTAAATATAAAGGGTACAATGCACTTAAACATATTTTATGTTATCCTTTTAGATAATATGATATCAGTTACATACGTCATATTTGTTGCTAGTTACATCCATGACTTAAGTTAGTCTGCGCATGAAGAGATGTGTTAGACACATTATATAATCTCACAATAAATAAAAGATAGATTAAGAAATATTTAAGATAAATATTTCTCTCTCCACTCAAACATATAACATTTCACGTTGGATAACTTAATAACTTTAAATTTGAATTGGACATCTAATTCTAATAAAACATTACTTATGGTTATATTTTTTTGAAATTCTTAAAAGAATTAATACATTGAACCTAAAGAATATTTTTAAAATAATGTGAACCTACTACACTGATGAATTTACACATGAAGTGACACGTTAGAGAATGCGATCACATTGAAGTTAGTAGTACTAAGTTGTCTTTCAAAGCTCGACGACGGTGGTCCTCTTGGCTAACGCGTAGGGATGGGGAAATTAAGGTGGCAGCCTGGCAGGTCTTTCGTCCTAATCCACATGGAATGGTAAAAATTTTCAACTATCCTTTTTTCCGTTTGACTAACGTACCGCGTCATGTAGTACGATCGGGCCCAATCAGGACGGGGGTAGGATTTTATCATATCCAAGTCCACTAGTGCTGCGCCTGCACTGAACTCCATACAGACTAAAAGGATGCAAATAATGATAATGGATAACCCGATTATTTGAAAGATTGTTGATTTATAGGTCAGTTAATAGATAAGTTTTAAAAATCATATATATATATATATATACACACCATGTTTGGTTACAGTATTACACACCTGTACCGGTATCACTTTTGATATTGTAATTAATAGCATTCATTTTAAGTGCTTGTTGGCCAATGTCAATTTTAAGATTTGTTCACAGTAATTATTTTATAAAATATTCAATCCAAGATTATATGATTTAAATGTTTGACAATTTTCTTAAGAAAATGATTTGATGGCTTCTTTACTGCCCACTACTACCGTTACAACGTGGCTAATGCAATGAGTAGGTGTGTCAATGGGCCGGGCTTAGCAAAGCCCAAGTTGAAGCCTATTATAAAAACTCAAGCTCAACTCTAGCCCAAGTTCATTTTTATATGCAAAACCTAAGTCCAACTCAAGCCCAGAATAAATCAAATTTCAAATTTTAGGCTTGGACTTCGGGAAGAAAGATAAGGGATATTACTTCTCTTGTTTAAAAATATAATTTGTCAACCTAATATGATGTATATGCGCTTATTCATCTTTCTCATAAAATAATTAAACATAATTAACATATATTTTAGAAGCAATTATAGTTTAGGGTAAAAAAGAAGGGTACAAGAAATAATTGTAATTTTGATTGACAAAATTAGCATAAACACCATGCTTTTATAGTTAACCAAAATACAATAGACACAAATGATTTCATTGTAAAAACTAGAAATAATGAAGATCTAACCAATACGAATAACTTATTAGTAAGGCACTATTATAAAGGAGTAGGTTCATTGAACTTTTGGACCGGACTTAATCAAACCCAAATCCAAAATGAAATCAACTACATTTTTTGTTAAATCTAAATCAAAGTTTATTTGAGCTCAATTTTATTACCCACACTTAATTTTTAGGCATTGGAGCGGACCGATCTTTTGAACTCCGGAGACCATTGACAACCCTGGCAACGAGTCTTATTTGCATAGGACTTAATACACCGCTCTTCACCCGTGCAATCCAAAATAGATTTCACCCCGAGGAGACACTGCCCTTCGATCTTAACATCGGATGGCCCGTAAAAGAAGCATGTGAGAAATCATTAATCAAATAGCTGTAAAGGAAAAGTAGATGGTACCTCTCCATGTGATTTGCAGGGCCCCACCCGATGGCTACAGTTTTGCTCTTGCGGTCGAAGACGTGCGTTCTTCTCCTGTGGGGTCCATCATTGTGGGCTTTGTTTGCGGGCCTTTGTAGTGGCCGGCTCGCCGAGCCCATTAGCCACGACCTTCTGAATCTTCAAACGCGGGGAGTTCCCCTCCAGTTCGAGGGTGGGAATCACTACTTGCGTAATTAGCTTCATCCCAAATTCTCGAGTTTAAAATCGATAACATGATCAATATATCCCATAAAATTTGGGGACCGCACGGTATGTTAAAATCTTAATGATCTAGGGGTTTCAAGTTTATGATCTTGTTGATGCTCTAGGCTTATTACTGTCTTGTTCCTGGTTTTCCCCACACCGTTTGGGACTTGGGAGTTGTAGAAACAGACCAAACAGTGGCCTCAATGACTAAAGAATACTACAGGAATCGGATAACACGACGGATCTTTCCTTGCAGCCTAGCTATGAGTGGAGAAAAGGTATTGGTTGTATTGTTAGGGCAGGACAAAAGGAACGATCCCGATCAATGGAAAGGAACACCTGTTCTCTCCGTGAAGCAGGGAAGTGCAAGTATGGCACGTGGCATGAACACAGATAACACCTGTGTGGCTGTCACAAGGACGGGCACGTCACTGGTGCCTCCATATCTCGGAGAACAACAGGTGTCCCACGTCGCTGGAGGTGTTTCATGTTTCTAAGGTATAAGAGCTGTAGGAGGAAGAAGTCTCTGGTTCCCCTTGGTTTGTATCTGTTTCTCTACGTTTCTTCTTTTGGGAGGAGGACGTCTCTGTTCAGAGTCTTAGCAAGCGGATAGAGGAAAGCGAGGTCAAGATGAAGGTGGACTCGTGCTTCTCTCTTGTCACTTGTTTGTTATCTTTCTAGTGTGTTGTTTGATCGTCTGTGGAAGCAAGAGTTTGGGTGGTAAGAGGTTTAAGGCAGCTCTGTGCGTGCAAGTATGCACGTTTTGGTGTGGGGGCTCCCTAGTAACAGAGTCCTTGACTTGAGGAGAGTCCGGGTCTTAGTTATACGGCTTTTTGGTTGTCTTCCTGTGGCCAATCCATTAGCCAAGAGCATGTGCTTGTTAATTTGTCTTGAGCTTGTAATCTTCAATAAAACTTACTTACCTTCTCTTTATATAGGAAGGAACAGGACTGTTTAATTTCTTCATGCAAACATGGCTAGTTCTGTCTTCTGAGCATTGTCCTGCCACAATCCCATTGTTCTTGCTCCAGACACGTAGTTAAAGCAGAGTCATATGGTGGGTTTTCAGTTAGAGCTTAGCACAGTTTTGCACTAATTCATGGGTATAATTTGTTTGTAGCTCCATGAGACAAGGTCCCATGCTCATGCAAGCGCGGAGGAGGAAGGGAGGATGGCGACCAGGAAGCAGAAGGCGGAAAGCAAGGCCCACGAGGCAGAAAAGAACAAGAAGCCCAAGACGGCAGAGGCAGGGAATGGCAAACCGGCAGAAGACGTCCTCAGGGAGTTCGAGGAGTTCTGCAAGGCCACCCAGGAGCACCTCTCCGTCGAGGACATGCGCAAGCTACTCGAAGCCAACGGCCAGGACCCTTCCGGTCCCGACAGCGACGTCATCTCCAGATGGTATGTACATCATATTGAAGTTTACATATATACTTGTATGTAATTTGTGCACTTGTCTATATGAACGTCCGATCATCTTCTACATATCATTGTGTTGGTATGTTGGAGTTCTGAGATGTCTTTTCCATCTTGTTACACTATATAATAGTTGTGTGATCGATTAATTTGAGCGTGTCTTGTACATGATAATAGCCAGGACATGCTGTTTTTCGGGCCTCTCCAGAAGTGCCCTGTTTGCAATAACCAGTTAAAGTACGAAGGCAGCCACTATGCCTGCAAAGGCGCTTACAGTGAGTGGACAACCTGCACTTACACCACTCGTGAATCACCCAGGAAGGGGAAACCGATCAAGGTTCCCGATGGGGTCGGCAGCCCCATGGTTGCAGAGGTGAAGAGCTCAAGTTTTAGTTTTCTTAACTCCTTGAGCTGTGGGATGGGGGAAGGTGTAAACCGTGCTGGTTTCGGTTAATTTGGATCTTTCTGCTTGCAGTGGGTTAAGAAACGGGACCCGAGTAGATATCCTCGGAGGGAATTGACGCCTCTGGACAAGCCTTTCACGGGGATGGTCATATCTCTGTCTGGCCGGCTGTCGCGAACACATGTTAGTGGCTTAGCAAGTTTTCGTTTTGTATTTCGTTTGTTTCCGTCTCCTGTTGCTGATCAAGATGGTTTCCTTCGTTAGCATGTGTGGAGAGAAGACATAGAGAGGCATGGAGGGAAGGTCTCCAACACAGTTCCTGGTAGTGTGATCATCCTGTACCTTGGAAGCTTTACTTACTCGGTTACTTCTTCTTGAAAACTCCATTCCTTCTTCACTTGCTGTTACTCCTTTGATGGTTAGCGATATGCTGCTTCTCAGGTGTGAC
Organism: Zantedeschia hybrid cultivar; assembly: GCA_030544215.1. Lineage (NCBI taxonomy): Eukaryota > Viridiplantae > Streptophyta > Magnoliopsida > Alismatales > Araceae > Zantedeschia > Zantedeschia hybrid cultivar. Next base: position 17,388,020 of record JARZZO010000014.1, on the reverse strand, counting down.
TTGCTTGGTTGTGTCCCCTGCTGAGCGTGAGAGGGGTGGCTCCTCTAAGGTCGTTGAAGCAATGTAAGGAAAGTTTATTTCTTTTTTTTTATTTTTTGTTAAGGAATGAATAGTGGATGCCGGGGAGATCTCTTAGCTTATCTGTTCATGACGATGCTGTGCTAGGGAGAGGAACATTCCTGTGGTCAGTGAGGCTTGGTTGGTTGACAGCATCAAGAAACAATCAGCCCAGCCCCTGGACGCCTATGACGTTGTCTCTGATCTCTCCCCAGAAGGGAAGGGAATCCCGTGGGACAAGATGGACAAGACTGAAGAAGCACTTGAATCACTGTCCGCAGAGGTGAATATTTCTTGGTGAAAGGAAGCCTCGTGTTAAGAGGAGTGGCTGGTTGCTCGCAATCATATATATGACCACTTAACACTGCATGCAGATCAAGCTCTACGGGAAGAGAGGAGTTTACAAGGACTCGAAGCTGCAAGAGGATGGTGGGCGTATACTCGAGAGGGATGGAATCTTGTTCAACTGCGCATTCTCTCTTTGTGATCAAGGAAGAGGGATCAATGAGTATGATATTTCCTGTCAACAAATTAATAGTAGTGGTTCAAAAAAAATTGCATGTGGTTCAAACATTGTGTCAGCTATACTTCAAAGTGAGACTGGGGTCATCAAGGCTCTATTTTTTGAAGATTAATGCTATAATATGAGCGTTTTAGCTGATATGAGTTAATAGTGATCCAAAATTTCGTGCACAGCTATTGCATAATGCAGCTGATCACGATGCCGGACGACCGCTTGTATCTGTATTACAAAAAGGGTCGAGTTGGTGATGATCCAAGAGCGGACGAACGGGTCGAGGAAAAGACCAATGTCGACGCTGCTGTTAAGGAGTTTGCTGCCCGGTTTGAGGAGATCACTGGCAACCCGTTTGAGCCATGGGAGAGGGAGAAGAGGTTCGTGAAGAAGAGTCTCAAGTTGTACCCTGTTGATATGGTAATTCTTCTGAGCTTCTACTATGTCTTCCTTCGTCTTTGGAGTATATATATGTAGATCTTTGTAAACTCGTCTCCTGGTAAGGATGATGGCGTCGACGTGCGGTACGGGGGTTTGGGGCTTCGCCAAATGGGTGCTGCTGTCGCTCACTGCAAGCTTGAACCTTTGGTTGCAAATTTCATGAAAGTTCTGTGCGGCCAAGAGATCTACAAGTAGGTTTCCTTCTTGCTTAGTTAGTTGCGCTCGTCAGTAACTTGGTCCGAGCGAGGACTACCCAACACTTGAGTGTTGAAAAAATGTGCTTTAATTTGCCCCTTTTTTCTCTCGTCTGTGACTGGTTTGAGACAGATATGCTTTGTTGGAGATGGGACTGGACCCCCCAGATCTCCCTACGGGCATGCTGACGAGCCTCCACCTGAAGAGGTGCGAGGACATTCTCTCGGAGTTCATAGAGATGAGCAAAAACATGCCTGGAATGGAAGAGAAGGCCAAGATGATGTGGCTGGACTTGAGCAACAAGTGGTTCACCCTCATGCATTCTACCAGGCCATTTACGATCAGGAACCACCAAGAACTTGCTGATCATGTGAGCGCCACGATTCACTGCCTACAAACTTTTATCTTTGATGGGTGAATCTTTCACCCTTCTAATGGCTTCACACGTGCAGGTGGCTGCAGCGTTGGAGACTGTAAGGGACATTACAGTCGCCTCCCACCTTGTCGGAGACATGACTGGCCCAACCATCGATGACCCTTTATCAGATTGCTACAAGAAATTGGGGTGCCAAGTTACTCCATTGGATAAGGATTCAAGTGACTACAAGATGATCTTGGATTACCTGCAGAAAACCTATGAGCCAGTCGTCCTCAGTGAAATTGTAAGTGCGTGCAGTGACGCCTTTTCTATTTCCTGGTTTTTGGGTGTCAGATAATAGTTGTGATTTCCTTGAGTACTGCTAAAATATATATAGTTGCCATTAACTATAGCAATCACCAATATTAATTGTGTAAGAAGTAATGTAACTATGTATGGCATGCAAAACATAACTGTGCAGAGTTATGGGGCCTCTGTGGAGAACATATTTGCCGTTGAACCAAGTGCCGGTCCCTCCTATGATGATGTGAAAAAGCTTCCAAATAAGATGCTCTTGTGGTGTGGTAAATGATCCAGGCCAATTACTCCCAAGTCACACTTGTGTATTGGATTGGTTAATGTGTTCCTTCATTTATCCACTTGACATGTGATAGGAACCAGAAGCTCTAATCTGATGAGGCACCTACACAAAGGTTTCCTACCAGCAATCTGCTCACTACCTGTTCCTGGGTATACGGTATGTATTTGAATTGTTCTTTTAATCTTGTGCCATCAGCTAGCTTCTATTCTTATCGTGTATCTGTTGCTCTTCTGCAGGTTGGGAGGTCAGTTGTGTGCTCTGACGCAGCAGCCGAAGCTGCGAGATATGGGTTCACAGCTGTGGACAGGCCTGAAGGCTTCTTAGTCCTGGCCATTTTTTCTCTGGGAGAAAACTTCACCGAAATATCTAAAATCCCAGAGGTACTTTAGCACACAACACGTTTCTTTCTTTGTTATGTGTTTATATTTATAAGATCAAGCAGACCAAAAAGAGGGTATGAACCTTTTGATCTTGGGTTGGTAGGACACCAAGAGCTTGGAGGAGAAGAAGGTGGGAGTCAAGGGACTGGGCAGGAAGAAGACTGACGAGGCAGAGCACAGAGTCTGGAAAGATGACATCAAAGTGCCTTGCGGCCGGCTGGTTCCCTCGGAGCACAAGGACAGCCCTCTCGAGTACAACCAATATGCGGCCTATGACCCAAAACAGGTCCGTCCTGGAGCACCTCCCTATAGCCTTCACCTTCGCTTTAGTATGTGGCTTTAAACATGGTGGTGTTCTTAATTTGTTGCTTATGGCTTGTGTGTGTTGAGCAGGTCAGCATAAGATTTCTGGTGGGTGTGAAGTATGAAGAGATGAAGGTGGAGTATGACACTGCAGAGTAAGTATGTGTAGTTTGAACCGGAGGAGCGAGAGGGAGAGAATGGAGTGTCTACCAGAGTTACTGGCCTCTTCGTTCCATCCTTTCTTTTTTCCCCCTATTTTTGGGTTAGGTGTTCGAACATCTTGGCTTTGACTGTCAGGTGCTGATGATTTTGTTTTGGGTGACTAAGAAATCATCATCAGTAGTGTAAATTAAGCTTGTGACCTTTTTTTTTTTCCTTTTTTTTTTTTGACCTAGCTTGTGACCTGCTTGTGACCTACTTGTAACATACTGGAAACAAAGGGGTGTTTCGAGGTGACTGCTTCAGGTTTTTGCTGATGTTCATATGCGTTTGGTGAGTCATTCGGATTCTCTCTCACATAAATGGTGATCTAGGATGTTTCATGAAATACATTAGATTAAAGTGAGCAATAATGTGGTACAAGCGTGTGGGCAGTATGATTTGCTAAGAGACATTAACTTGGATGCGGATGACATCTATTTACTTAATAAGAGTTCTGTTATCAGAATCTATACAGTTTAAAATCAGGTCTCTGTGAATCTAGATGCAAATTGGGTATATTATTAGGTATGTTTTGACATGGAATAAAACGACATTTTCTGTAGATTTGTTTATCTTTTAGCATGCAGGAATTAAAATCCATGTATGCATACTCATTCTAGGTACGGAATATGTAGATCTGTATATCATTTACAAGTCTAGGTAACTTTCGTAAGTAGACTTTAGATTTTTTTGCATATATAATTGTCAAAATAAAAATTACAAGTTAGTTTGTTATAAAAACGATAATTTCTTTAACAATCTGATCAAATAAGGCCACACCTGAGATTTTAGTTTTTTAAAAAATTGCATCTCTAGGACTGTCGTTTGATCAAAACTAATTGGATGGTGCTCGTGTGGGGGTGCAGAAGCACTGCACCACCCCACTTAATTTGTAGCAAGTAATACTCTTCAAGTGATTCGCTTTTGCCCACGTCCTTTGGTTTTCTTTTCACATGGGTACCATGCCAACGCATTCTTTATATGAATGTTGGTGAATAGCCACTTAAAGAGCCACGTATATGCAGAAAACTCCCTGTAAATAATCCCTTACAATCATTCTACCATCACCACATTACAAGTCATATCAGAAAACTGTCTCCCGACTGATCATCATATTAAAACACTGAGACTATTTGCTAACTCGTTATCATCTTAAAAAAAAACATGAAAACATTTGAAACCTAGCTGTTTGCCCGTGTGAATAGACAACACATGGAAAGAACTCTTAGGTTCCGTTTGGTATCGGGAGGAATAAGCATAAGTCATCCTGATATAGTTTATCCTTATTCTTATTCGTCGATACGTTTGATATGCAAGGGCATAAGAAAAAGATTTATGCCGTTCTCCGTTTGGTGAAAACGTGGATAGCAGCTCGGATAATTTAGTAAAAAAGATCTTTTTAAAAGGTGGAAAACGGAGTTAAGAGGTGAGTTAATAATCCCACTTTTGAGGTTAACTTTAACCTTCTTAATTTTTTATCCCTAATAAAATTTAAGATGCCAAACAAAGAATTAAGGTTGAAGTACTATCTCGATATCAAATGGGACTTTAGTGGAAAGGGGATATGGGAAGGAATGAGGATAGCCAATAGGAAGAGGGGAAATGGGAAGAGATGGGGAAGATAGCTGAGAAAAAGGGAGGGGAGCTAAAATTTTGTTCTTATTATAAAATTTGTGATAGAATATCAAAAAAATATTTTTACTTTTTGATAGGCATCATACTATGGGATGCAAAAGGTTTTTTTTTAATTGGGAGGATCATAGTTCTGTCTTATCTTTATTTTTTAAACTGTGGGGATCATAGTTCTATCTTATCTTTATCCTTAAAATAAGTGCCTACTAAGCTTATCTTTATATCCTCGTCCTTAAAATAAAAGTCTACCATTAGTCGTATCTTTATCCTTACATGTCTTCATCCTTATCTTGGAAATAGATATATAAAAGCTAAATTACTAAATAACATTACAATTCAACACAAAAAATTTTTCTGCCTTTTTCATAATCATAACTGGGTTTGTATATCTCAAAAATTAAACAAGTAATAAGAATTATAAACATTCTATTATATGCATAGATGCATATTTATATATATTTTATTATATTCATGAATGTACAATTATCATATTAGTGAACATATGATTATGTCTTCTGTATGGTTATTTTTACTCCAAATTGTAAGTAAATTCATGTAAGTGAGAAGCATTATTTGCTACAATGCTAAGTCATATCTTTATTTTTTTAACTGTGAGGATCATTGTGAGGATCATAATTCTATCTTATCTTTATCCTTAAAATAAGTGCCTACTAAGCTTATCTTTATATCCTCGTCCTTAAAATAAAAGCCTACCATTAGTCGTATCTTTATCCTTACATGTCTTCATCCTTATCTTGGAAATAGATATATAAAAGCTAAATTACTAAATAACATTACAATTCAACACAAAATTTTTTCTGCCTTTTTCATAATCTTAACTGGGTTTGTACATCTCAAAAATTAAACAAGTAATAAGAATTATAAACATTCTATTATATGCATAGATGCATATTTATATATATTTTATTATATTCATGAATGTACAATTATCATATTAGTGAACGTATGATTATGTCTTCTGTATGGTTATTTTTACTCTCCAAATTGTAAGTAAATTCATGTAAGTGAGAAGCAATATTTGCTACAATGCTAAGTCATACTGGAGTGTGTAGGTGCTTAGAATGACCGTGTGATTAACATGAAATATCTATGTTGTTTAGTGTAAACTAACCTATTAAAAACAGCAACTAAAGTGCAGTGATCGCCAGAAACTTTTAACTAAAAAGTTTCAAAAGAGATATGATCGCCTACCTTTCAAACGCGGAAGATTGAGTCCTTGGTTCCCCTTCCTCAGCCGGCTGAAGAAAGAGAGCCCTTTCTTTGCTTCTTTGTTCTTGCTGTGGAGTTTGAGGTTGAGGATCGTCCAGAAGTTATGCTTGATTTTCCCTTTTGATCTCTTGTTGTTGTTGAGCCCAATCGGTTGAAGCTTTGAAAGGATGAAGATCTTGAAAGGGACGCCGACTTCTGGAAATGGCAGCGCTCCGGCGTTACGACGTTGCTTCAATCTTCAACTCGCTATAACGCTATGGCTCAACTCAACTCAATTCTCTTCCCTTCTTTTTTTTTTCTTCAACATGCAGGGTATTTATAGGCATTTCTTGCGTTCGAGATTAACATAGAAAAATCCAAGATTTATCTATCTTAATTGACAGATAAATACTGATTAATTCATCTTTATCTGTAATTATCTAAAACGCGTCCACCTTGGCTGACGCCTTTCAGATCAATTAAGATAAGGATAAATATCTGGGAAAACTTATCTTTATCTTTATTAGGTAAAACGCGTCCACATGTGTAGACGTCTTTTAGACTAATTAAGATAAGGATAAACATCCGGAGGGGAAGTTAAAATCACTTAGGAAACTTAAATCGCGTCGACCTTCGCAGACGCCTTTTAGTTAATAAATAAATTGATTAAATTTCAAATTTAATCGTTAAAACAGGAATAAACTCTAAATAGCGTCCACACAGGTTGACGCGTTTTAGACTTCTGAATCGCGTCCACACAGGTTGACACGTTTTAGAATTCTGAATCGCGTCCACACAGGTTGACACGTTTTAGAATTCTGAATCGTGTCCACACAGGTTGACACGTTTTAGAATTTCTGAATCGTGTCCACACAGGTTGACACGTTTTAGAATTCTGCATATTTTAACTAAAATTTGAGCTAAAATCAATTTAATTGATTAACTTAAACATGTATGTTAAACCCGACACTCAAAAATATCAATAAAAATTAATCAATGATTAATTATCAGACCATTCTGAGGCATTATTATATGATATGAAATTTACTCAAAATGATGTCAAAATTAGCGTGTCTACAGCTGCCTCACTTTGGCATTGTCTTTGCAAGGGAGTGAAATGGAATGGAATGTACTGAAAAGGTGATGCCAAGGTGTGATGAGACACGCTCTTAACATCACATGATTGGAATTTTTCTCAAAATTATCAATGAAGATAGCTCAATGAAATCAATGGAATCAATCCTGTCTGGATGAAGTAGACAAGGAAATAAAGTAAGGTCGATCAACCTCCTCGGAATGGGAAGTACCCCAGGTCGTAGACACTGCAGGTTTCATCATGGGAAGCGTTTGCCAGCCAATGTGGACGTGCTACAGCCATGATGGATCTTAAAAGAAAACAAGAAATATTAGATAAAGAATCCAATCAAGGATAGAATTCCAAGGATATCTTTAAGCGAACCTCAAAGATAATCAAGATACTCAATTCGGAATGGAATATTTCATATCATGTTGGAGTTATTTGATTTAATGGTCTGAAACTTAATCAATAATTAATTCTTATTTCAATGATTTCAAAGTCCTACATGATGTATGCTGGGCTAAAAGAAAAATATAAAGTCAAATAAAATATAAATTAATCAAGGATAATATTATTAAATTGTCATTAATGAGTCAAGATACAAATTCTTGTAATTCAGTGCTAAGCCGAAGCTCGTTTATCCACGCACCGTTTTACAAAAGTGGAACCATCGTCCCCACTAATTAACAATCCAACGGCCTATCCATGCGATTAAGAATCCTCTGGAATTATCACTGTTTTTGTTGTAGGGGAATTCAAATTCCAGTTTCATCAAAACCACATGGTCCTTGATATAGTCTAATAAATATTTATCATATAGTAATGCGAATGCAAATAATTACATGGAAAGAGTACAAGGATAGAAATAACCGTCTTTTTAGTCACGGTTGGGACTTCTTGAATTCCACGATATGATCTTCTTGACATTTCCAGCTTTACTAAGGCTTTCTTGAATTTTCTGCAATCAAAATTATTAGTTCCAAACAAATATTCAATTTAAACATTAAAATCACAGGATTTCGGGAAAATAGCAGATTTACTAAAACGCGTCGTGTCGCGCAGACGCCATTTAACTTTGAAACGCGTCAGGTATCATAGACGCCTTTTACTCACAGAAACAGATTTCTGGTTGTTCTCTACCCGAACTCCAACTCTATCAATGCATATCCCTTTTCCAATCCGGAAAAGGTCTACTTAGGATCGCAATTCCTCCTATATAAACACCCTAAGGTTACTCCCAAGTAATCCTATCATAATCCAAAGATCCAAAGGAGAGTTTTCTTCCAAATTTTCAAGGTTTCTTCAAGGTTTTCAAGCTTCCCAAGCTTCAAGAAGGAGGAACTCCGAAAAAGAGAGATGGATTCCTCAAACAAGAAGATGAAGATGTCTCTAGAGAAGTTTGCAGACATAGAGAATCATCTCAATGGAAGAAATCTCAATCTTCAAGTAAGTTCAATCAACTTTCTTTCATATTCTTCATGTCTTTTCCATCATGCTCTTCATCATGCTCTTCATCATGCTTCCTTTTTTATCTTTCTTTCAGAATTACCCCATGTTTCCTGGCCCAAGAAAGTTCACGTCTCTCCCTTGGATTCGTAAACTTGCAAAAAGTGTCAAGCTTTCTATGCAAGTGTTCATATCCAAGTGGGATCTTCAAGGACTTGTAGTGCTCGCTAAGAATTACAAGAGTGTGAACGTAGACTGGGCGGCTATGGGCGCCTTGATCGAGTGGTGGCATCCCCAAACTCATACGTTCTTCTTTCAAGATTTCGAGTGCACAATCCTTCTAGAAGAGGCGGAACTTCTATTAGGTCTCCCGAAGACCAGAGACAACAGAGACAAGATAGCCCTGACAAAAGAGAGAATCACCGGTCAACAGTTATTGACATCGATCATGAAGGATCCTTCAGAAGCTAAAGGATGCCTCACGAAGAAGGGGATCAATCTCGCAAAACTAGCCGAGTGGACTCTTTATGAAATTGAAGATTTAAGGGAGGATGAGGCAGAAGATGTAACGAAAGCTCTCGTTACATGCCTTGCTGGTGCCTTATTCTTTCCTGCACAGGATAACATCTTGGAAGACGATCAAATTAGTGCTATTTGCGCAATTTTCGAAGGTAAATCCATTAGCACTGCTCTCTTAGCATATCTCTACAGTGGACTTTCTGCAGCTTCTGTGGGTCGTCCTCCATATGGATGCATGCTATTCTTTGCCTTGTGGGTTGAACTTCACTTCAAATTCGAGCATAGCAAGAAAAGGCCTCTGAATCCATCTCAGATCTTCTTGAATAGTCCAATTCATTGCATTGCTAATATTGTAAAGTTCAATGAGTACATGGTCAACAAGGTTCCAAAACTCAAGACCCGAGCCGATTGGAGGGAGTATTTGAAACTCATGACATCCGACATATTCGACTCGTCTCCGCTTGCTCTCGTTGGAAAACCAGTTTGGGTGCGCCGCACAGCAGGAGCAGATCTCAAGTTAATTGGAGCCACTGAGTTTGTGTTGTACAATCCACACCGGTGCCTTACTCAACTTAGCTTGGCTCGTCGCGAGTTCCCTGAATTCTCTCCTACACTTTCAATCAAGAAGCGTGACCTGGAGTCCGATGAAGATTATGAAGCCATACAAATCATCATTACTCTATGGAATCTTGGCTTTAGCTATCGTGTAAGATCCTCTAAAGACAGAGATAAAGGATTGAAATTTCCTTATCTTAAAGATCTTCATGATATTCTCCCTTGAATGTCCTTTGTCTCTTTTTGATTTTGATGTAATAAAGATTGATTCCATTGAATAAAGAACGATTTTTCATGTCTTAGAATCTTTCCCCAACTTTCTGTGATGCGCACATGATTTTTCCTTAAGTAAAAACCTGATTTTTCCTGAAAATTCAACAATTCGGGTTCTGTAAAATGTAAAATGCGTTCACTCAGAAAGACGCCTTTCAAACTAAAATTATTTTCCAGAAATTCAATTTAATCCTTAAAAACCCGATTTAAGCTTAAAACGCGTCTACCTGTATAGACGCCTTTCAACTCTCTCTCCTACTTTTCCCAGGATTCTGCCATTAATTCCATGATTAATTCCCTAAAACGCGTCCAGCGAACAAGACGCCTTTCATGATTTTCCTGTGTACGGCTCTGAACAGAACCTGAAACGCGTCTACCCATGTGGACGTGTTTCAACCAATTCAAATAGCTGTCCTTTACCGCCTCAACTTATGCGCCTTAAAACGCGTCTTCCTGAGTCGACGCCTTTCACCCTTTTCATTACAGACCCGCGAAGGCCCTCCTTTCTTCCTCACTTTCTCAAAAATTTCCTCTCTCAACCCGAGCTCCGGCGATTTCTCTCTCAAAAACTCCTTCTCTAAAGCCATGGAACACGGCGAGGGTTCAAGGAAGAAGAAGACCTTGGCCAAGAGGAGGCGAAGGCAAGAAGAAGAGGTTCCCGAGGAGGTGCCGACGGCGTTAGCCGAGGCGGCGGCCTTTTTGGAGGAGGAGCTCCCTCCACCGGCGCCCATGGCGGTGGAAGAGGAAGAGGAGGGCGACCTCCACACGGTAAGTCCCTTATGGTTTGGATGGGGTGAGAAAAGAGGGGAAGAAAGGGGTTCTTTCAAGAACCCGAAATCTGGACTTGAAAGGCGTCCAGACCAGGTGACGCCTTTCAAAAGGCGTCGCCCTTGGTCGACGTCTTTTAAGTCAAATTTCGGATTTTTAAAATAGGTAGAAAATAGGTTTGAATTGCGTCAAGGTTTGTGGACGTGTTTTGAAACACGTCTGTGTATGCTGACGCCTTTCAAAACAGAAAGTGAATTTTCCTGTTTTTATTAATTACTGACCCTATTTTTTTTTGTTGTTTTTATTTATTTGCAGGGAGTGATGAGGGCTAGGATCTTTTGGGACCTAGTTATAGGGGCTTATAGAGGGCTCCCGGACTTCCAGAAGGTGCGCCTGCGCCGGATGGGGTTCGGTGAGATACTAGACATCGAGCCATTTTGGCTCGATCTAGTCTTGTTGCAGGCGCTCAGGGAGCGTTGGCATGCGGAAAGCCGGGCTTTCCTAATGCCGTGGGGACATATGGTCCCCACCCTAGAGGACGTGGCCAGGATCACTGGCCTCCGGGTAGAGGGCCGACCGGTGAGTGGGGTGACTTACCCCGACTATCGAGGATTGGCAGAGGCCTTGTTAGGGATAGAGATATCTAGCATGGGCAGGGAGTCCAGGATGGTCCCCAGGGTAGAAGTAGAGGCTGCCCTAGGCCTAGACGAGCCCCGGCGTCGGTCTGACGAGACCCGGGAGGAGTTTAGGGATAGACTAGCAGAGTCGTCCTCTGCCATCTACTGTAGGGACCCTAGCCAGGTAGAGGAGGTAGACCGACAGCTTAGGGTCTTTCTTGTCTTTTTCTTCGGTCGGTTGCTCTTCGGTACGAAGGGCGACCATATCCACTGTAGATTTTTGTATTTGTTAGATGATCTAGATAGCTTAGGGGAATACGCTTGGGGTGCAGCCCTCCTGGCCCACCTGTTTGCAGATCTATCCGCGGTCACTCCGGACTGCGAGACTACTGTCAGCGGCTTCTCGCCGTTCCTCCAGGTATTAAATGTTTTATTATTTATTCATGATATGCAATATGATATGATGTTTTTTCTAACTTATATGTTTATGCATGCAGGTGTGGAGCTACCATTATTTCCCGCTCGGCAGAGCGAGGATTGTTCATCCAGATGCCGTCCCATTGGCCTGCCGTTGGCAGCCAATTGTGGACACAGCTCCACAGCACCATCAGCTGACGGCCCTCCGCCGTCAGTTTCTAGATTATCCAGAGCTCTTGGTAAGTTTTTAACTTGTTCAAAAAATTTTATTAAATGCAATTCTTTATTCCTTAAGTGCAATTTATTTATGAATGCATCTAACCTATATGCAGGTGATCTGGCGCCCATATCTGGGTATGAACGAGGAAGGTCAGCCATGGGTGACGGCTGGCAGGAGGCGATTTGGGAGGCAGATGTGGGTGCACTGCCTCAACGAGATCGAGCCCCTTCGTCTCCGGCTCGTGATGAGGATGCTGGGTCTCCATCAGGAATGGACAGATGAAGAAGTCCCGGAGGGTGTTGGGAGGAGCATGAGGGGCAAGCAATCCCTCACCGACTGGCGTGCCAAGTTCCCGGAGCAGTACGAGGACTGGCACCGTCGGGGCATCAGAGTGGAGTCCCGTGCGGAGAGTAGCGAGGGCTACCTCCAGCAGTACCGGGTTCATTACGCCGACCAGCTGCGGCTCCTCCGACCACTCGATGTAAGTATGCATTCATGCGTCTTTAATTTTATTATTATCTTGATTTATGTTGGTGAACGAATGTATGTATATGTGATTTGCAGGATGCTCGTGATGCGGTCATTATCGACCTCCGGGCCCGACTACATGATGCGGAGGCCCAGCTAGAACAAGTCCAAAAAGAATTGTTCGATCTGGTATGTATGCATGAATATGAATGCATGTTTTAATTAATTATTTGTTTTGGCGATTAACCACTGACAGTGTTCTTTTGGTGCAGCGAGCCGTCTACACCCAGGCGGCTCCCTCTACTTATGGAGCTTCATCTTCATCATCCGCTGCGCATGACGCTACCTTGGCTGACCTCCAGAGTCAGCTCGCTTCTGCCATCCACCGAGCTTCCCTTGTGGAGGAGGATCGGGCCACTCGAGTAAGTTCCTTCCCTTTGGCTTTCTTTTCCAAATTTGATTCTCATTACTTAATTGCCTTGGACTAATAAAATCTTCTTCTGCAGGTTGCTGAGCTTCAGGAGGCCCTTCGACAGAGGGATGCAGAGCTGGCAGAAGCGCGGACTTCGGCTGCTCACATTGCCGAGTTGGAGGCTCAGGTGGCGCGCCTCTCCACTAGAGATCTGGCACGACTCCAGGTTCGCTTGGAGATCCTGACGGAGGAGAGGGACCGCGACCGTCTTCGGATGGAGAGCCTCCAGGGACGTCTGTCAGTCGCGGAGCATGAGCGCAAGATGGTGGAGGAGAGATACCAGCGAGCCCGCCAGCGGGCTATTGATCGAGGTCAGGCGAGTACCTTTACCGCCAGCATAGCCATATCATCTGGCCAGGCAGGGCCAAGTGTGATGGGACCGCCTCCACCTCCTAGAGCTCCACCGCCAGATGCCCAGGATGAGGCCCAGAGTCAGATGGATGAGGGGGCAGGAGAGAGCCAGCCTTGAGGGCTTTTGTACTTCTTTTCTTTTCATGTATCATGTATAAAACACTTTTGATATATACATGAAACTTTTGGGCTCCAATTTCGTGTTCCTGTGCTTATCTTGCATCCTGTACAACAAACAGGTTAAGTATCTATTTAGGCTTAGCCCCTTGCCTGACCAAACAAATGGTCAATCAATCTTTTCCTCGAATAAATAGTCAAGGGGCATAGCCTTTATTAACAAAGGTAATAAGAATAATCAGACTTAAGCAAAATGCAACATACAAGCAAACATATGCTCACTGAAAATAAAATGAATGAAACACACTAAATGCCACAAGCAAATGCTAATTGAAATATTTTTGTGGTTTTGAAATATTCGTTTCGTTTGGGGTTTTGAAATATGTATTCTTTTTTTTTTTTTAGATTTTGACAAATGCACATTTTTTTTGAATTTTTGAAATATGTACTTTTTTTTGAATTTTGACTATGCAATTTTTTTTGAATTTTGACATATACATTTTTTTTGATCAAAAGATCATATTCATTTATTAACTTAATTTCCAAATTGTTCTTTAACAACTTAACTTAAAATCCATCGTGCTTGAACTTGTGTTTCCATTCGTGATCCCATTTGATGATTCGACCCTTAGTCAATCTAAGCCATTCTTTAAGCTTGAAGTACACCTCTTTAGAAAGAAAAGAAGAATAGATTTAGAAAGCCCATGAGAAGGTTCCGGAGACCTAAAAGATGTCCCTTTCCAACCCTAATATCTGTTGGGGTTCGGTCATTTTCTTCCCGGGATATTTATCGACCTTGCGTTCCCTTTTGTTTCATTTCATGGCCTTGATGTAACATTTGTAGTGTATTGGCCTTTTGATTTGACATTTGGCTTTTTGCCTTGCTTTTGCTTTTCTATCCTTTTCTTTTTTTTCGGGACGGATCTCCCCCATTTTTTTATGACGGCCTCCTACTAAGATGGCGGGTATTCTTAGTAGTCTATTCTAAGCCTCGTTCCGACATCATGGGCCGAGTGTAAAACAGAATTTTATTTTAAAAGGAATGATTTGTACTTTATACTTTTAGTCAAGCTTTTGATATTCTTTAGGACTTGGCATCTCTTGTTACTCACGAATCAAACGTGTCAGTGTGTGCAGTAATCGGTTTGAAGTTAAATTATTCAGACTAACAAAGAAATTTGAGTTTATAAATTTTCTGATTCTACTGGTCTTTGTACCATACTGATCGACTCTTTAACCTAAGGGTAGTATTTCTTAAGATGTAAACCATTCCAGGGATGATTTAGCTCTTCTCCTTCTGCATTAATAAGACGATAAGCATTACCAGGATAAGCATGCGATACAACATAAGGTCCTTCCCAGTTGGGTTGGAGCTTAGAACGCGGACCACCAGGTTTTACAAAAATTCTTTTAACGACCATTTCACCGACTTTGAACTTTCGTTCAATAACTTTCTTTTGATAAAAACGTGCTAATCTGTTTTGATAGGCTTTTGCATGATTAGCAGCTGACCATCTTTTCTCGTCTAAAAGTTCCAATTGGGCAAGGAGTGCTGAACGATGTTCATCAATGGAGAATTCCTTGTTCAATTGTACTCTTAATGACGGTATAAGGATCTCATATGGAACTACCGCCTCCATTCCAAATGTTAAGGAATAAGGAGTTTGCCCAGTGGGCGTGCGGATTGAAGTTCGGTAGGCCCATAGAGCCTCAACCAATTTTTCTGGCCAATCTGCGAATTTGTTAGATTTACACGTCTTTTTGATAATTTTTATCAAAGTCTTATTAGTTGCCTCTGCTTGGCCATTGCCTTGCGGATAATAAGGAGATGAATGATGCAATGCAATTTTATACCTGTTGCAGAGGTCCTTCAATTCCTGTGACACGAACTGCGGTCCGTTGTCGGTGACGATGGTACTTGGAATCCCAAATCTTGTGATGATGTTCTTCATGATGAATTTGCAGACGATTGATGCTTTGATCTTCACGTATGCTTCAGCTTCTGCCCACTTGGTGAAGTATTCCGTTGCTGTGAGAATGAAAGATTTTTGCTTGATGCCGGAATTCGGGTTACCAAGAGGTCCAATAATGTCGAAAGCCCACATGGAGAAAGGCCATGGGGAGGAAACAGGATGGAGTGAAGATGCAGGAGAATGAATTTTGTCGGCGTGAAGTTGACACTTAGCACACCTACGGACATATCCTACACAATCTTCTTCCATGGTTGGCCAATAAAATCCTTGTCTAAGGATCTTCTTTGCTAGCATCTGTCTATTGACATGGCCACCACAAACTCCACTATGAGCTCCTTCCATAACCTTCCAAAGCTCATCTTCGTCTAGACATCTCAGAAGAACTCCATCAAAACCTCTTTTGTATAATGCTCCCCCAACTAGGGTGTATCGTCGAGCAACTCTCCTGATAGCTCTCTTTTCCTCAGTTGTAGCTTCTTCAGGATACGATTGATCTTTACAATATTTTACAATTTCATAATACCATGGCTTCTGTTCATCATCCATCTCTTCTAACAGCTCCATCAACATGATTTCTCTTTTCTCCACAATACTTCCATCTCTGAATTTCTTCAACAACTTCTCCTTAGTTCTAAGAAATGAAGGATCTTTCACGGCAGGTGAAAGACGCCTATGAACTATGATTGATTCGGATTGCTTGCTGATTGGAAAATCAAGGGAAGATGCAAGTGAAGCTAGAGCGTCAGCTAAGATGTTTTGATTTCTAGGGACATGGACAAAGATCAACTTTGTGAAAAGCTTTGAATATGCAGAAGTAAGTTCTTGATATGGCTTAAGCTTGGGATCAAGAGTTCGATACTTGGTCAGTACTTGGCGAAGAATTAATTGGCTATCACCCACAATCCTGAGTTTGGTTGCACCATGAAAATGAGCAGCCTCGAGACCAGCAAGAAGTGCCTCGTATTCAGCTATGTTATTGGTGACTGGAAAGTCAAGCTGAAAGGCTTGTGGAATGGTGACACCTTCAGGTGATAACAGAACGATTCCGATCCCTTTTCCATGAGAATTCAGAGCTCCGTCAAAATGCAGAGTCCACATATTATCTCTGATTTGATTTACGGACATCAGTTCTTCATCCGGAAACTCTGATCGCACTGGATCAAATCGAGGAAGGGGATGATGAGCGAGATGTTCTGCTATGGCATAGCCCTTGATCGCTTTCTATTGAATGTAAATGATATCGAATTGAGATAGAAAGCTTTGCCATCGCGCTAACCTATCAGTAAGAACAGATTTCTCCAGAAGGAATTTGATCGGATTCATCCTAGCGATGAGATGGACTTCATGGGCCAGAAAATAATGCTTTAGTTTCTGAACAACCCAGACCAATGCTGCACATGTTTTCTCCATCGCCGTGTATCTCTGTTCAGCGGGGTTGAGAAGTTTAGAGAGATAGTAGGCTGCCCTCTCTTTTCCTTCTTCATCCTCTTGTGCTAGGACAGCCCCCACTGCATCATCCATGACAGAAATATAAAGTATCAATGGTTTGTCTGGAGATGGTGGTCTCAAAACAGGAGGACTTGCCAAATAGTCCTTTAATCCATCAAATGCCTCCTGACACTTATCGTCCCAATTGAAATTGACTCCTGGCTTGGTAAGTTCGTAAAACGGCTTACACCTTTGTGAGTGCTGGGAGACAAAACGGCGAATAAATTGTAACCTCCCGATTAATCCTCTTAACTCTTTCAAGTTTTTGGGAGGTGGCATTTCTCTGATAGCCTTCGCCTTATTGGGATCGATCTCAATTCCCCGTTTGCTGACAATGAATCCAAGCAGTTTTCCTGAAGATACCCCGAATACACATTTCTTGGGGTTCATCTTCAACTGATATTCTCTTGATCTCTCTAATACCCTTGCCAAAACTTTGGCATGCTCAGCCTTCGTTTTAGACTTAACCAATAAGTCATCCACATACACTTCCAAATCTATATGCATCATGTCATGAAATATTGCCATCATAGCCCTTTGATAAGTGGCTCCAGCATTCTTCAATCCAAATGGCATGACGACATAACAATATGTTCCTCAAGGTGTAGTGAATGAAGTCTTCTCTTGATCCTCTTCTGCCAGCTTAATCTGGTTGTATCCTGAAAATCCATCCATAAACGATAATGTCTCATAGCCAGCAGTGTTATCGATGAGTACATCAATATGAGGCAATGGAAAATCGTCTTTAGGACATGCCCGGTTCAGATCGCGGAAGTCAATGCAAATTCTGACCTTCTCGTCCTTTTTCATAACCGGGACTATGTTGGCCACCCATTGTGGATAAAGGACAACTCTAATGAATTTGGCTTTGTGTAATTTGTCGACCTCTTCCTTCATCTTTAAAGCCATTTGTGGGTGGAATCGCCTTAATTTCTGCTTGACCGGATTAGCTCCATCCTTTAATGTTAACCTGTGTTCAACTAAAGATGAGTCTAACCCTGGCATATCCTCATAACTCTAGGCGAAAGTGTCCTTATAATCCTTAAGCACTTGTACCATGGCCTTCTCATCTTCTGTAGAAAGATTTTTACTGACGAGGACAACCTTAGGTTCGTCTTCAGTCCCTAAATTTATTTCTTTTGTGGGCTCTTCTACGGCAGCTGAAGGTTCATCAAATCTCTTCACTCCACTGGCATACGCCTCAGCTGCGTCCTCATCATCTTCCTCATCTTCAACAATGGGGTCCTTTTCATGTACTAACTCATATACCCCGTAACCATCATTGACTGACTCATCATCTGTACAATCTTATGGCATCTGAATTGGATCTTCTAAAAGCTGAGGGATTAAAGAGCAAAAAGAACATTTATCAGCCAAATCCTGGAGGTATCTTTCTGGAATTTGCCTACCCTTAGGCTTCCTAGACTTCCTAACCTGCCTAACCTGCCTAAAACTAGACTCCCTAACTTCACTAAACTGCCTATCATAACCTAATGAAGATGAAGCAGGATGAAAATCCTGGGATACAAGTGGAAATACAGGGGAATCCTCCCGTGGGGAGGGACAGAGTAGATCTAAGAGAGAATCTTGACCGACGGACCCGCACGATGGGGTGTAATCGGACAAGTAAGATGTTTCCTCGATAATGATTTGGGAAGAATTTGTTGTAAAATTGGCGTTTTTTTTTGGATATCGGAGGAATTATACATGA
The DNA here is from genome assembly GCA_030544215.1 of Zantedeschia hybrid cultivar. Lineage (NCBI taxonomy): Eukaryota > Viridiplantae > Streptophyta > Magnoliopsida > Alismatales > Araceae > Zantedeschia > Zantedeschia hybrid cultivar. The sequence goes on along the minus strand of JARZZO010000014.1, from coordinate 17,369,656 downwards.
AGCAGGAGTGAATACAAATGGAAGGGGAATCAGACGGAGGAAGCGGCACCAAGGCCAGAGGATTAGGGGGATCATATAGCAATATGTCCCAGATCAAATCATACATCCTCTCTAGGTCGAGAGGAGGTTGTGGAATAAAGTCCCGAGGGGACAGAGTTATCATAACGGGCGGAGTCCGTGGAATATCTTCAATTATGACCCGCGACCAAGTCGGGGTCAAGAGTAGTGTACGAAAAAGAGTATGGAGCATGAAGACATGTGAAGGATATGTCCCCCTCCAGAGCAGATCTGTTGTATAACCAGCTTCATATGAGTCATCTGGCTCCCCTTCATCAGTTTGTTCGGACAGCAGTATCCGCTTGTCAAAGATTGCGCCAGGGCTCTCAATTAGCTCGTCGATCTGCGGTGGCCATTTGGGTTCTGCAGGATCCAGAAATAGTCTGTTCAGTGCTATGTATAGGTCCCTCAGGTCGAACCACCTGTACCATTCGCATTCGGGGTCATGGAATTTTCTCCTCTTCATAGGCCGCAGAGCCTCCAAGGATTGGTACGTAAGTAATTCGGAACAATGTCTGGCCAAATCCCTCCCATATATGTCATGGAAGTCAAAACAGGAAGTAATGACCACCGTGTTGTCGTGACTAAGTATGGGCCCTTTCACAAAGTGTGTATATAGAGTCCATGTTAAGGGATCTCGGCCTTCTTTCAGTGGTGTAGACATTGTTTCCAAGATTTCTTGACCGTCTTCGGTCTCTGCTTTCTGAACCAGATCTTGCTTTAGCTTCATTGGCCTATAGCCCAGACCGCTTCCAGGTGCTGCTCGGTGATCTCTAACAGGAGTGGTCCTGCCTTGCAACTGTGTGCCCAGACCTTTCCCAGGCTCGTAGCCGTTCTTCATCATAATCCTCCATCCTGGGGTACTCATGCACTTCCCCCTTTTGATAGCATCTAATGGATATGGAGAAATGGTAGCGGCTTTCAAAGGATCAGCCACTGGACGGTAGACCTGTAATACCGACAGAAAAGGTTGTCGGCCAGGTAAAACAGCAGACTTAATATTCAATGTATGAGCAGCGGCAAGGATCGGCATGCTCGTCACTTTAATAATTCGTCCTTTGTAAGGGAATTTGAGGCATTGGTGATTCGTAGAAGGAATCGCCTCAAGAGTTTTGATATAAGGACGTCCCAGAATGACATTTATGGAAGGGTCGATTTCTAGAATATGAAATTCGACCTCTGCATGACTTACTGGACCTAGCTCCACCTTTAAATAAACCATTCCCAGAGGGGAACGGGTAGAATTGTCATATGCCGTAACTGAGATGGGGCTAGGCAGCCATTTCTCCTTGGGCACACCGCATAGCTCCAGGGTCTTCGGAGGTAAAACGTTAATTGAAGCTCCTGTATCAACTAGGCATGCATCCACGGCCTTCTTGCAGATATTGACCGTGATGCTCAGAGCCATGCTTCTGGCGGCTGGCGGTGCTAGTTCCGATGTGTGGAATGTAATTGAGGGCTGATCCCCCTGAGGAACTAGTAGTGCTGCAATTTTCTCTACCGGCACGTCTTCGTTAACCATCACCTTCTGTAGGTATTCCATCAAGGCTTCTTGGTGAATCTTGGACCTCTTAATCAATTCAAGTACAGTGATCCGTGCCGGTGTTCTGTCCAGATGTTTCAACAAGTCGTATTGAGTGCCTGGTGCACTCTCTTCATTATGGGCTTCCTCAGTCGGCTGTGATGGGCCGTCTCTGACTGTGGACTGAGGAAAGACCTTGTTGAAAATCCTTCCACTCCGGAGCGCATGTTCCTCGACCGTGGAGGATCCGGGTGACACCTTGAGTACCGCAGAGTCGGGTGGCATAAGCGGTGCGGAGGGTTGATGCGTAGGTGGTGGCGTTGGGTTAGGTGGTGATGGCGCGGTGCGGATTAAAGGCCTAGAGGGTTGAATGGTAGATGGGTAAGTGGTTGGCGAAGTGGGGAATGGTACGCGTAGTAACGGTCTGGATGGTTGGGGCATATCTGGGTAGGTGGTAGCGGGTGAAATAGGAAATGGTACGCGTAGTAATGGCCTAGATGGTAAAAGGGGCGCGTTATTGGTTTGCGGGGGGGTATATGATGGAGGCGTAGGAGTGCGGGGCGTAATGGGTCTAAGGAAGGTGGGTAGTGGTAGTGGGTTATTGGGTGAGGGCGAGTGATATGTGGGTGTGCGTAGAGGGGTGATGGTGACGGGTTGTGGTCTGGGTATGTGAATGGTGCGGCGTGGTAGTCGTTCTGCGGTACTTTGAACGTGACCCGTTGAATAAAGAGAGGAAGAGTCCTCTATCCTCTATTGTTGCCCACGACCAGCCTCAGACTGGCTGTTCGTTAGAATGGGAGCAACCTGGTTCTGGTTCTGGTGCTCCGGGAGTGGATTCTGCACTATGCCCATGTTGGGTGGTGCTGCTGCTTGTGCCGGTGGTCTTGCTTGCTGCTGCTGCTGCTGCTGTTGCGGTCTCCTCGCCTTCAGGGCTGTTATGTATTTTTTCATTTCCTCCCAGTCTATGCCGCCCTACTCGTTGAGATCATGAATATAATCTCTGAATTGGAAGCAGGTGTCAATGGTATGCCCAGGTTGCCTATGGAAGTAGCAATACCTGGACGTATCGGCATTTTGAGGCCAGACGGCCTTTTCCCTTGGCAAAACTAAGGCATTGGCTGCCATTAAAGCACTGAAGATATCGGCCAAGGATTCTGGGAGTGCCGGGTATTCTGCCCTCTTCGGGCCTGGAGGTCTCTTCTGCTGGTTGTAGTCACCAGGAGGAGGGACATTGTGGTACGCCGGCGGTGCGCGCGGCTGGTACTGTGGCTGTTGCTGGTGCTGATACTGTTGTTGCCGTTGCGGCTGTTGCTGTAGCTGTTGCTGGTTCTGATTCTGATTCGGCTGCTGGGGCCGCTGATACTGTTGTTGGTACTGGGGGTTCTGCTGCTGTCTGTACCCTTGCTGCTGTGGCCTCTGGTACTGCTGCTGACTCCTCACGAACTGGGGCGAGTTATTGTTCATGGTACTCACTTGCTCATGAGAGAGCGTGCCCTCGGTAGTCGGACCTGTGCTGGAAGAGTTCGGCACTGCAGGCTTCCGAGGCGGAGGCCTGCTAGGTCTATGAGGATCAAAGACGCTAGAGAATGTAGCGTCCTTGAAAGCATTCTGGCAGTACCGTGCTCTTTCATAGAGCTCTGCCATGTTAGTCAAATTGTTCAAGGAGAGGACGAGCTTGAACTGGGGGGTGGCATTGGAAATCAACATTTTCACTTGTTCGGACTCGAACAAGTGATCCTTCACCTTTTCAGCCAGACCCCGCCACCTGTCAGCAAAACTGACAAACTCCTCATCAGGTTTCATCTTTTCTGCAATGAGGTCCGTGATAGACAAGGAGGGTGCAACTCTGTCCTGGTACCGTTGAATGAATTTGCGTGAAACGATACCGTAATCTTCTACTTCTGAGGGTTCCAGGGAAAAGAACCACTCGAGGGCTGGTCCCTCTAGAGATCTCCTGAACAAGAAGGCCAACGACCTCTTATCATTCTGCCAGAAAGAGGATTCATACATGAACTCCTTCAGATGTGTGAAGGGGTTACCAGTACCGTTGTACTTTCGGTATACTGGCATTTCAGAGGGTGGCAGATGGAATACTGACAGACTCGGTAGACTGATCTCTGGCACAGCTTTGACCCCCATCATTTTCTGGTGGTTATTAAATTGCTCATCCATACGCTCCATTTTGGCCAGCAGCGTTTGTGTGGTCAGATCTGCTTGGGGAGGAGGAGGAGGAGGAGGTACTTGGTAGGCCTGCTGCCTAGAGTACGTTGGACAAGGTGGACAATAGAGGGGAGGTCCGGCAGAGCTTCCGCCATACCCGAGGGCATTTTGATAAGCAGGCGTTTGCGGTCTAGCCGGTTGCCTAGATGATGAAAGCTGCGGCCCAGCTAGCCGAGAAGTAATATGAAGACCCTCCACGGCCTGATGGATATAAGGAGGAGGAAAAGAAGGTTGCTGAGGAACAGCAGGGGGAGCCACAGGGTTCGGCTCGGCAGGCTGCATAGGTGCCTTCCCCTTCAAAATAGATTGGATCGCCTCGAACTGCTGAGGGTCCAGTCGGGAGGCAAGAACTCCCAGAGCATTGATGAGATCCGTAGGATCAGAGGATGAGGGATCATTCTGATTCATGTCCCCCTCAAGATCAGGATTAGGGATCGCATATTCATGCGGAGGGGGATTAGGATATTGATCACGTGGAGGCAAAAGAGGTGTCCGAACATTCCCATCTAGACGATATGGAATGGGAATAGAACTACGGGAGGCATCAGCATCTCTCCCACTCTCATAGTTGTATTCAGAATCCCGAGGGGCATTAGCATCTCCCTCGTAATTAACCATGGAGTCTGGAGCCACACTCAAATCCCTACCTGATCGTAGCAACATGATGTTAGATTCCCTTTTCAAAGATTTAATCAAACAAGTTGTACAGAGATTAATCAAACAAGTGGATGCTTAACGTGATTTTAGGATTCCTTGTTGAGTTATTTGGATTGGATTAAACCACAATTTCGCTCGGGGAAAGGATCCTAGTTTCAGTTCAATTTCCACCGTTATTCTCTAGGGCTTTTCTCTCACAACGCTTCAGAATCTAACCAGGACTTCAATTGGTACAACCAGCCCGATGATCAAGGAGGAATACCTTGATTTTGGGGACTTATGGAGGTCTCAACGTCAACTTCTCTAGTCTGATCAAGGGACCAACCCAATTAGAGAGAGTTGCTGACGTCGAGTAATGTGTTCCTAAGAAGAGGAGGGTATTAGCCTCAATGCGTATGTCCTGTGGCCTGGATGGCCTCTAATGCTTAGTAAGTAATGGGTAGCTAGCACTCAAAACACAAAAATCTGGAAACTAAAAAAAATTAAGAAACTGTCTGAATCGCGTCGATGGTAGTCGACGCTATTCAAAACAGAACTTAATTTTTCGCAGAAGCAGATGCAGACAGCAGAGAAACTGTGAAGCCTGAAAGGCGTCTAGGGGTGTTGACGCGGTTTTGAAACGCGTCAGCGATCCTGGACGCTTTTCAGTTCGCAGAAACAATTTTCCAGGAGGATTTTCTGGGTTGAATCCTCCTCAAACAAGGTAAAAAGCAGTAAACAATCGACTCATGCAAATTTTTTTTAGTTCCAGATTTTAAACAGGATGGTTTACTAACTAAACAACTAGAAAAACAATCAATCACACATCATTTTTATCACAAAAACAGCTTTTTGAATTAATCAAGGGGAGGGCAAGATCTTGCCACTGGGGTGTGCACGTGGTGCACGAGGGAAATTAATTAAACTAAACACTCACCAATTGGTGAGGACGTGTTCAAAGACACAAATGGTGCACCGTGGGTGCCCGATATGATGATAGCAAGAACAAAAAGAAACTAAAAGATGGCGAGACCAAGTCCCACCGTGATCGCCAAAAAAGCTGTAGGTGCTTAGAATGACCGTGTGATTAACATGAAATATCTATGTTGTTTAGTGTAAACTAACCTATTAAAAACAGCAACTAAAGTGCAGTGATCGCCAGAAACTTTCAACTAAAAAGTTTCAAAAGAGATATGATCGCCTACCTTTCAAACGCGGAAGATTGAGTCCTTGGTTCCCATTCCTCAGCCGGCTGAAGAAAGAGAGCCCTTTCTTTGCTTCTTTGTTCTTGCTGTGGAGTTTGAGGTTGAGGATCGTCCAGAAGTTATGCTTGATTTCCTCTTTTGATTTCTTGTTGTTGTTGAGCCCAATCGGTTGAAGCTTTGAAAGGATGAAGATCTTGAAAGGAACGCCGACTTCTGGAAATGGCAGCGCTCCGGCGTTACGACGTTGCTTCAATCTTCAACTCGCTATAACGCTATGGCTCAACTCAACTCAATTCTCTTCCCTTCTTTTTTTTTTCTTCAACATGCAGGGTATTTATAGGCATTTCTTGCGTTCGAGATTAACATAGAAAAATCCAAGATTTATCTATCTTAATTGACAGATAAATACTGATTAATTCATCTTTATCTGTAATTATCTAAAACGCGTCCACTTTGGCTGACGCCTTTCAGATCAATTAAGATAAGGATAAATATCTGGGAAAACTTATCTTTATCTTTATTAGGTAAAACGCGTCCACATGTGTAGACGTATTTTAGACTAATTAAGATAAGGATAAACATCCGGAGGGGAAGTTAAAATCACTTAGGAAACTTTAATCGCGTCGACCTTCGCAGACGCCTTTTAGTTAATAAATAAATTGATTAAATTTCAAATTTAATCGTTAAAACAGGAATAAACTCTAAATAGCGTCCACACAGGTTGACGCGTTTTAGACTTCTGAATCGCGTCCACACAGGTTGACACGTTTTAGAATTCTGAATCGCGTCCACACAGGTTGACACGTTTTAGAATTCTGAATCGCGTCCACACAGGTTGACACGTTTTATAATTCTGAATCGTGTCCACACAGGTTGACACGTTTTAGAATTTCTGAATCGTGTCCACACAGGTTGACACGTTTTAGAATTCTGCATATTTTAACTAAAATTTGAGCTAAAATCAATTTAATTGATTAACTTAAACATGTATGTTAAACCCGACACTCAAAAATATTAATAAAAATTAATCAATGATTAATTATCAGACCATTCTGAGGCATTATTATATGATATGAAATTTACTCAAAATGATGTCAAAATTAGCGTGTCTACAGAGTGAAGCCTTTCATTGGTTTCACATGCACATGACATGGCAGTTGGATTCACTTTTAAGCAAATGGGATCTCCTTCAGAGAACGATATGCGCTTGGTAGAGTATTTAATATGCATCACATAATTTTGAATTTGTAAAGGTTGAGAATGTTAAAAAATGCACCAAAATAATATATATTGTATTTCCATAATATATATTTTATTCTTATGATAAATATATCATTTTAAAGATATGTTGTTCTTATAGTGTAAATTTTATTCTTACACTACATATCATTCTCCATATCCTATATTTCATTCCTAGAATGTATATAGTTCATTTACGCACTATGTAAGATTTCCCACGTGATATATTCCATTCCTCCAATGTATATTTTGTTCCCACACCTATGTATAATGCTACATAAGATATTTCATTCTTAAATGTATATATCATTCTTAGATAATTTATTTAATTCCGTCAATGTATTTATCATTCTTACAATATGTCTCTTCTTTTCTTCCATAATAAACATCCAATCAAATACAATAATGTCCATTAATTAAAAAAGATGTCGTCTAACGTCGACGTAGACTCAATTATTGAGTTGTGTCTATATAGACCAATGAGAGGTTACATTGCAATATGACTCAACACAGCTACAATACTTGCATTATAGCAAGTACCACTCATGAGTCCGTGCAATGGAACCTAAAACTTGTAAGCTCACATTAGATGTCTAATTTTAAGTATTCAGCATTTATAAATCCAACACATTCAAGTGAATGGATCTAACTTTAGCCTAACAATACAAGTAACTTACCTACAATTAAAGATGTAAATGGTACCTGAAAATCCGTTTATCCATCTATTTTCAAAGCTTAAAAGTCATAAAAAGATGCGATATAAAGGATAAGGATACTATCCGTATATGAATGATTTAGTCATTTTGGAAAAAAAAAAAGGATACACCTTTTTCCAAGTCTGATTATCTAAGTATCCGTCTATTTTCTTTTACTTATCTTAGTTATTGATTATATCTTATTTAAAATTCTCATTTTTTAATTAAATCTCTAATCATACCTATATAGTTAGATGTCTTATTGTCCATGCATTGTTTTAATCCCTTCTCTCCCTCATTCACCAGTTTGCAAGATTCATTTTCACAATTATCATGTGATTTATAAGTAAATTTATAAGAACTACTGAGACAAAACTTATATCTATATATATTTTGAAAGTAGTATTCATTTGTTTCTTCTAGAAGCAATAGAAGATTTAGCTTATATTGACACATAGTAAATTTGGTTCAAATATTGACCGTCAAAACATGAGCATCACAGCATGCACAATTAAAGGCAACTTATGGCCATGTGCGACAAGGTAGTAGATGGATAATTCAACTCAATGATATCTTTATCGATCGATGCATGATATGTAGCTCCTTCGGGATAAACTGGAACCTAGCTAGCAAATTAAGACTCGAGTGACTAAAAGAAACGCTGGATTTCTAAAGGTGGTACTTTACCCAAAATAGTTGCCAACATTGTTCCTGTGTCAAAGAAAGATGGAAATGTACGGATGTGTGTTGACTATAAGGATCTCAACAAAGCCAACCTAAAAGATGACTTTTCCCTACCTCATATTGATGTTCTTGTCGACAACACTATTGGCCATGGGATGCTATCCTTCATGGATAGTTTTTCTGGGTACGACCAAATTTGCATGGTGGAGGAGGATATGGATAAGACATCATTTGTCACACTATGAGGAGTCTTTTGTTACACAACAATGCCGTTTGACTTGAAGAATGTTGGGGCAACTTATCAAAGGACAATGACAGCACTATTTCATAACATGATCCACATGAAGATAGAAGTTTATATTGATGATATGATTGCTAAGTCTTGACATGCAGAAGATCACTTGGTAAGTCTCAAAAAACTCTTCGACCGTCTTCGAAAATATAAACTACAGCTTAATCTTGCAAAGTGTGTTTTTGCTACCATTTCAGGAAAACTATTAAGATTCATTGTTAGTCGAAGGGGCATTGAAATAGACCCAAGTAAAGCCAAAGCCATTATTGAAATGCCATCACCAAACACAAAGAAACAAGTAAGAGGGTTACTAGGTCACCTACAATACATCAGCCGATTCAAAGCCTAACTTACCTCAATCTGTGAACCCATTTTCAAGCTTTTAAAGAAAAATGTACCTCATGGTTGGAATGATGAATGTCAATATGCTTTTAAAAAGATCAAAACTTATCTTGCAAATCTACCACTGCTTGCCCTCTCAAACCTGAAAAACCACTTTTCCTATATCTTTCAACTACTAAGACGTCAATGGAATGTGTCTTGGGACAACATGATGGTACTGGTGAAAAGGAACATGCAATATATTACCTTAGCAAGAAGTTCACAAACTATGAAGTCAAGTACTCATCCATTGAAAAGACTTGCTTATCCTTAGTGTGGGCTACACAACAGCTTTGCCATTATATGATATCATATCCTATCCTTCTTTTAGTCCGACTTGACCTATTGAAATACCTCTTTGAGAAAGTAGCACTTATTGGGCACACTGCCAAATGGCAACTTCTGTTGAGTGAATTTGATATCACCTACGTCACCCAAAAATCAGTCAAGGAGCAGGCGATTACTGACCATTTGGCTGAGTTACCTGTTAGTGATAACCTTTCAGAACTGATTTTCTCGATGAAGAGGTTTTGTTTATGCTAAATGAGGATTCATCTGAAAATGGGAAAAAAATTATATGGAAAGTTTACTTTGATGGAGCAGTAAACATGCATGGAAGAGGGATAAGGGCAATCCTAGAATTCCCGTAAGGTGATCAATATCCAACATCAATTAAACTCTCATTTGAATGCACAAACAACATGGCTGAATATGAAGCATGCATCTTAGGATTAACTATAGCCCTTGATCGAGAAGTTAATTGTAACGACCCGCCACCCTATAATCGGGGATCCGATTACTAAATGGGTACCGAATCATTAATTTTGGGACCAAACCAGGATCTAGTAAGTCTGGGAAATAAATAATAAACTAAGCTAAACATTCACATCGCATTGAATTGAAATAAAAGTGCAGGAATTAAAATTATTACAATGCGACTCGATACAGCAAATAATTACATTCTCCAACATAAGGAAATAATTAAACATACAGGCCAAAGATAATTAACAACTACATCGGGGCATACCCCGGAACAACCGCTGAAGACACACTACACCCGGCCGCACGCGCCGCTCTAAGTCTGCTGGGAGTCCTCACCTGAAAACCGCAGGGGTGAGTCTCAAGACAAGACTCAGTAGGGATCCTTCGATCCCCACTGCCCACACACACACCCACAAGTGTAAAGTACAGCTAACAGTAAAGTAACAAGTGTAGTGGCAGGTACGATATCTAATTCTCTACGTGAGAACACATGCGGTCGAAATATAATAATCATGCACATTCTAAGCCAATCGTTAGAAAACCCACAACTGCCGTCTCGATAGAACTCGCCGACCGTACAAACAACGGTGGGAAAAACCTCGACCCGCTGAGACCAAGGAGTAGCCCCTCGGATAGCACGCTCGCTACTCCGGCCCAACCGGCTCAGGTGACTACCCCTTCCCTCAGCATGAGTGACTCTCCGAATGTACCACTCCCACACCGGTACTAGCTGACCCCGGGGTTCACCAGGTGACCCTCTCTCACTAGGCGTCACCCCGCCCACGCCCCCACCGGCGCTGTGCTCACGCCCCCACCAGCACAGGGTGATAAAGCGCTACAATGTCACTCCAGGTCCACAGTAACTGAAAACCCAACACAGTGCGATCCGGTCACGTGAAAATCCCGCGATCGCTCAACACATATAGAACCATCCGATCGTGAGGAATCCGTCTTTATCGGGTGCACTAAAACATGTGCAAACTATCTATCTAGCAATGTGAACACGTTTTACTGGCATGCATTAGTGAGATTCTGTCTTGAATCGCGTCGACCTAGGTCGACGCCATTCAAGCTCCATGTACAGGTTCATATAAATCAGTCTTCAGAATCTGGCCTTAAAAAGCGTCGACCCTCATGGTCGCCTTTCAAAAGGCGTCGACATCCCCAGACGTCTTTCAACACGAAAATCCGGAATTCCCAAGGCCTTAACCAGAGGATTTCTGTCGTTAAAACACGTCATGGATGCCCGACGCCGTTTAAAAACGCGTCATTTACTCATGACGCCTTTCAGCCACGGAAATTCCAACCGGGCAGACTGTCTGTCAGTCAATTCCTGTCTAAAAAGGCGTCGTGATAGCCCGACGCCCTTCAAAAGGGCGTCGTCCATGCACGACGTCTTTCAAGCCCAGGAACCAGGAACGCCCTAAACCCGAGGGCTCCCTTCCCACTTCCAAATAACCCCGAAAATCATTCAAACTGGAGGGAACGAAGAGCAAGACAATTCATGGGCAAACACCCCCATAGAATTCCTAAACATGCTCATTCTAACCCCCAAAACCGAAGATCTACCACATGCATATTGAGGAAAACGTGATCTTAAACACAGTGCGATGGGGAACGTCACCCTACCGGACACTTGAACGCCTCCGAGCTTCAAGCCGTCCGCCTGTCTCGCCCCACGCCGCCGCCGGTACCGCCGAGGTCGTCCTAGCCCCACCGTGACGTCGGCCGCCGTCCGGAGAGTAGAACGCCGCAGTGGAAGTGGAGGTGGTAGGGGTAGGAGCCAGGTAGAGGATGGAGTGGAGGGAGAGGCGAAATGGTGTGAGGAAAAGAGGGAGGAGGAGGAGGATCGTCGCCGAGTTCGCCGGAGGGAAAGAGAGAAAGGGAGGAGGAGAAAATAAGGGAAAGAAGGAGGGCTCGCGGGGTTAACCAGAGGCTGGCTAAAACGCGTCGACATGCACGGACGCCTATCAGGTGACAAGACGGCTGCTCTGACAAGATTCTGAAACGCGTCGACCTTCACAGACGCCATTCAGACAATTTGTCAGGGCCGTACTCTGACACACCCAGAGTCTCAGTCTAAAAGGCGTCGACCCACACGGACGCCGTTCAGACGACCTGACAGGGCCGTACGCTCGCGGTCCAAAGTCAGTCCACGTGGCACCCACGTGGCAGAACCTGAAACGCGTCTGCCATGGTGGACGCCGTTTAAACCGCGTCGAGCGCGCTCGACGCGAAACAACACAGAGTTCCAGACCCCACTAGGGCCAGGACTACAGGGTCCGACCCCGAAAACCGAATCCGAAAACCTCAGTCCTTACATTAATCATCTTCAAATATTTGGTGATTCTCTTCTCATCATAAGTCAAGTTAAAAGAGAATGGAAAGCACGAGATGAAAAACTCATCTCTTATTTTGAACATCTTGAAAAATTGACCAAAGAATTTGAGGAGATTGAGTTTACATATATGTCAAGAGCCAGGACTGCATATGCAGACGCCCTTGCAATTCTTGCAACATGGACAAGCATCTCAGGAGGAGGAGTCATCTAGATTTAAGTAGACAAGTAAGAAGAACCAACTTATTGTTTTCAAATTGAGTCAATGTCTTCTAAAGAGAAAATTCCATGATACCATGATATTAAAAGGTACTTAAAAGATAAAACCCTTCCTTCAGATGTATCATATAATGACCATAGAACTATTCAAAGATTGGTCACGCAGTTTATATTATGTAGTGGGCATTTATATAAAAGTTCATATGATAACATTCTCCTTAGATACATTGATGAACATGAAGTTTTGAAAATAATGGATGAGATTCATAATGGTGTGTGCGGTCCGCATATGAATGGTTACATGTTAGCTAAGAAAATCATCAGACAAGGTTACTACTGTACTACTATGGAATCTGACTGCTACAATTTTGTTAGAAGATGTCATCAATGTCAAGTTCATGCTAATTTGATTCATGCACCAGCATCAGAATTCTATAATCTCACAACACCATGGCCCTTTTCTATGTGGAGGCTAGATATTATTGAAAAAGTCAATCCAAGGTCTTCAAATGGATACGAATTTATACTAGTGGCTATTGATTACTTTACAAAGTGGGTTAAAGCTACGTCTTATTTTTCTATCACTTCTTCTCATATTATCAAATTTTTGAAGAATCACATTATCTGTCGTTATGAAATACATGGTGAAATCATGACTGACAATGACACTAATTTTATCTCCGAAAAGTTGAAAAACTTTTGTGGCAAATTCAAAATCAAGCACCATCAGTCTTCTCCATATCGTCTACAAAAAAATGGAGCTGTAGAAGCTATTAACAAGACTCTGGTCCACATAATTGAGAAGATGGTAGTGACACACTGAGATTGGCATGAAAAGCTTCCTTATGCACTATGGGCATGCCGCATCTCTATAAGAACATCAATTAGGGTCACACCTTATTCATTAGTATATGGAATGGAGGCAGTTCTCCCAATCGAAGTGGAGATTCCATCACTCCGAGTTCTCATGGAAGCTAAGCTTGATGAAACAGAGTGGATTCAAGCAAGACATGAACAACTCAACCTTATTGAAGAGAAAAGGTTGAAAGCTCTTTGTCATTCACAATGTTATTAAAGAAGAATTGCCAGAGCATATGATAAAAAGGTACGTCCAAAAGACTTGAAACTAGGAGATTTAGTTCTCAGAGAAAGGCAGGCACCTGAAATTAGAGGTAAATTTTAGTCAAATTGGAAGGGTCTTTACATCATACAAGACGTTTATTCAGGATATGCACTTCAACTCATGGACATAGATGAAGAAGTACATCCTAAACACATCAATACTAGGTATGTCAAAAAGTACTATGCATGATAGTTAACTCTATTTAGAATATTTATAGGCTAACATTTTAGAGGAACAACCACACGCAAACCTATTCACATCTTGTATCATTTCTTTCGCATATATACGTCAAACTCGTCTTCCGTATATGTACATTATGATGTAACTATTTTAGAAGTACATTTTTTTAAAGAGAGAGAGAGAGAGAGAGAGAGAAAGAAAGAAAAACAAAAGAGAGAGAGAGAAAAAAATATCTTGGTGTTGAAAGTTTCTTTAACATTTTACAAACTTTTGTCATTAACTCTCCAAATATTCTTCCTCTGAGAAAGAAAGAGACGTGAAGACCACCAAATCCTAAAGAATTCTCTGAAACTTAGTTATATTGATATTCTAAAAAAGTTAATTGTTATATATTACTCTTGACGGGTAACAAGGGAACACTCAACTCTATGTATATTTTTTTAAAAAAAAGATAGAGGGTCCAAAGCAGAAAAGGAAATTTTGAAAACTTGCAAAGACGCTACGGGTAAAACAGTAGATATCTGCAGATCTAGTGAAAACCAGAAAGGACGCTAGGGGCAAAGGAGCTAAAAATCATGGGCACAACGAGTGTCAAATACTGTGAGTAAAATCATGGATCGGTTACTGTGAAAATTCAAATGGACGCAGTATACCAATATAGGTGTGGTGAAAACCATAATTGGCGCTACACCTATTAAAGAAAACATGAGGCAGAAAGGAAAAAAAAAAAAAAAGAAGATACAAACAAATCACCACAGAAGACAAAATCAATAAGGAATTTGGTATGCAGAATGCAAGTAGAGTCTTTGTCAATTATGCACTTCGAATCCCATCTCAGTCATGATCTTTTAGTTGGTTTACTGATAAGGAGGAGTACTTTTATCATCATTCTCAAGTCTGAAGAAGAGTGAGTTATTTCTTATGAGTTATATTTCATGTACATATATGTAAATACACCTTTTGCAATTTACTTTCATTTTAAGAGTCATTTCAAATATTTTCCTTTTGTAGTAACCTAGACCCCCCACCCTCAAAAAAAAAAAACAAAACAAAAAAAAAACAAACAAACAGAAGAAGAAGAAGAAGAAAAATCCTCCACAAGAAAAAACCTAAAAAAATAAATAAAAATAAAACAAACAAACAAACAAAACAAAACAAAACAAAAGAGCACTTGTGGAGCCATTAATGATAGCCAATTCTGATTAGTCTTTGATGACATATGGGAAAGGCTCTGAGGCAATAAAATCTACAAGTAATCTTTTCCAAAAAAAAAGTAAGTAACCTGATCAAAAGTCCATTTCCTCTTCTTTACTGGTAATGGATTCAACCTTAAGAAAGTTTCAAGACAATGTGTCAGGTATGTATATCATCTTATTCTCTTTTTTTTCCACTTTCTTGTTCCACAAAAATGCCTATATGCCTATATGTAACACTCTACATGTCTTTTCAAAAAAGACTTTAAGGGAAATATTAAAAGCTAACAAACTCTATCGACATTCTCTTGAACAAGAATAGTAAATCACATGATTTGAAAGTTGTAATATCTTTGAAGGAATGACAAAGTTTATAACATGACAACAAGTAGCTACTTTGATTGCGAAAGCATAAAAGGTTTGTTGCAGTTAAAGGCTCGTAGCCATCACTTCGTAAAGATATTTTAACATTCTATTTTGTGAATTGAAAAGGGCATCTACTAGCTTCAACCTTCAATTGCTTCACAACATCGCTTGAAGAGGGACAACTGTAGACACTCTATTTTGGATGGACATAGATCGAAGACCCAATAGATGTCCATTTATAAAGAGTCAAATATTGAAATTTCATATAGACATATCCAAGACTTGCAAGTCCATTCGAATAGTCTAAATGCAAAAAGCCCAGCATATCCAAGTAAACTATTCCATTCACCATAGCCCAATAGCCCAATGACCTCATGGCTCAATTGTAACTCAATAGCCCAATGGTTTTATGGCTCAACCGTAGTCCAATAATCCAATGGTCCTATGGCTCAATAGTAGTCCAATGGCCCATCTACAACTCTATCAAGCCATGACAAAATAAAACATGTGATATGTTAAACTTTTCCTTCACTTCTTTTAAAGAATCAATTGAAAAATGACATCATCTTCCATCCAAGTCAAAAGTTAAACATGCCTACATGTCATTCTCTTTCGCCTTTTCCTTCACTTCTTTTAAAGAATTAATGAAAAATTGCATCATCTTCCATCCAAGTCAAAAGTTAAATATGCTTACATGTCCTTTGCTTTGGACTTTTCCTTTGATTCTTTTAAAGAACCAATAAAATATCACATCATCCTTCATCCAAGTCAAAAGCTAAGCATGCGTACATGTTCTTCTCTTTAGACTTTTTCTTCACTTCTTTTAAAGAACCAATGAAAAATCATATCTTCTTCAATTCAAGTAAAAAATTAAACATGTCTACATGTCCTTCTCTTTAGACTTTTTCTTCACTTCTTTTAAAAAATTAATAATATGTCTCATCTAAATTACATCAACCATTCTCATCTATTGATCTTCTTTTATTCAAACTTGTGTTGCCACATCATCAAGATTACTATATCATCTATTCACCTATAAATAGAGTACTCCATCCACTCATTTCTCGAAGCTAGGAAGAGAGCAAGAAGACCCTTTTTACAAACTTTAGAAATCCAAGAGGAAGAAAGACCCTAACTCAAGTCATAGAGTCCAAGTTTTAACCCATCCAAATACTATTAAAGCATGAAATAGTCGGTGGAAGTTAGTGACATAATCTTTTTCCTCTCTTTTCTTTTTTCTTTTGATTATCTTTTATTTTTTTAAAACCCTTCACAAATAGATCTTATTACTAGTTGGTAAGGTTCATTTTGTTAGTAAGTTGGTACCCTTGTTACAAAGAGGATCTTATCACAAGTTGATAAAGTTCGTTTTGTTAATAACTTGGTGCCTTTACAAAAGAGATCTTATCATTAGTTGGGAAGGTTCGTTTTATTAAAAAGTTAGTTAGATTAGTAGAGACCAATCTTGGAGGTATGTAGGTGTCTAAACCCTTCCATACACTTAACCGAAGTATAAACCCATAACTTCTGTTAAGACTTGCTGAACCCACCGGCCCAGCCAGTACCACCACAACCTCAATTTTGCCTGCCCTCTGTCCTCCGGAGCCTTCTCGGCCTCGAATCCTTCTCTCGATTCTAGACCCTTCGCAGATTTACGGATCTCTCATCTCAGCATCACCCGTGAGAGCCTCGGCCACATCATAACTAATATCTAAAATACCTGAGGCTGGTGAAAAAGGAATGACCACAACTACCTCAGATCATATTCCGATTTATGTCAACACAGCCCTAACTGAAAAGAGTTTTTTATTTGAAGTGGCCTAGTGCAAGTGAGAAGGGTTCTAGGATCTTGTAGAAGTTTCTGTTACATTTTGCTTGTCTTATGCTCATATCTATTATTAAGAAAAAACTTGTTGTGCTGCATAGGAATGAAGTTCTCTTTGGAGAAGGAGGGCAGAGGGGTTAACTATTATAAAAAGCCTACATGTTCCACTGCCTCTTCCCTCCTCTCTCTCTCTCTGTCCACCACATTCTTTGTTGCTGCTTCTCTGCACTCTCCTTTCTACCCCTCATTTGACACTAGGAAGCCAGCCAATCTTCCCTTCCTCTCCCATCCGGTGCCATCTCCCCGCCTGCATGCTTTGTTCTTCCCTGCTATTTAGAAGCCAGGTCAAATAGGGCCCAGTTAGTTAGGCTCACCTAGGCTGGAACAACTTGCTTGACAATGCCTTTTCCAATGGGCCAACCCTGCTATAGTTTTTCAAACTAGGTTGGACCTAGCATTTTCAAGCCATTCAGGTCAAATCCCTGTTACAAAATGATACTTTTTTGCCCATGTCATTCCTTCTACATTGATATGAATGCTTTATTTATTAAATGTTGCATCATGTTATACTTCTTTCCAGGGTGAAGAGTGTTTATTAGTAGGACTGCAAAGAGTTATTACTGCTAGTAGAACATGATGCATTTACATTATCTAAGTTGGATATATTCACATACAAATAAACAAAATATACAGCTCCAATTAAGTTAAATTTAAATTGTTTGTTTCCGATTATTATTTAGATCAGATTTGAATAGTTTATTTTAAATTTGTTTATATGTTTAATTTTTTTATCTTCTCTTTGGACAGGTTTAGCAGCGACATGGAACAGGCTCGTGATGTTATTGTGAGTTTTAAATTAAATCCTTAATTATTCACAAACATGACGTTCATATTAGATTTAGCTTTTTTCTTGGCATAGGCTTGTGGCGACAGTGTTAAACATGGAAAAGCGATGAAAGAATACTTGGTGCATTGTTGTTTCGCTTGTAGATAGTCTTTCACTTCAGGGGTTGCTTGTGAAGCACATATGAAGAGGATCCATAAAGATCTGAAATTCAAGTGTGGCCAATGTGGAAATAGGTTCGGATCAAGGGGGGATGTGAAATAGGTATGGACCAACGAACCCAAGTTAATTGGAAAACTTAGGTTGGCTAAATTCCTTGCTCACGGTCTGCAATCCAATTTTGAGATGACTGTAGTAAACATAAGGTTTCTCCTCCCCTTCGCATGGGTGGATTAATTCAGCAATCAAATTCCTTCAGACTTTTTCTACGGTTAATAAATTTCCATCAGACTTGAACCCTCTCATTTGTGTCATCACCAAGTAAACATGCCTAATAGGTTGATATGAAAATGGTTTAAGCCGTCACAAGAAAAAAGGGCTTACAGAAGCCCACCAGTATCATTATTACACATGTTCAAAAATACAAACAAATCTAGTCCGAAGGAGAGTGCCTAATGCCGAGTACTAAAAAAACTTTAAGAAAGAAAAGATGGATGCTTCGACGTCTAATTTGGTACATAACTTCAACAAACTCTGAGCATCAATCTCCTCACTGCAAAGGAGAAACCTTTTAAGAGACTCGCTTGGCTTGTGGATTGGAAGCAATGTAGTCGATGAGATGGGCGGTGGTAGAGATCTTGATAGCGTCATTGCCAAGAATTTCGAATGCAAATTCCTCTTCCACTGCTGTCATCACCTCGATGTTGTCCAACTTATCCAATTGCAGGTCCTTCTTAAAGTCAACTGCTGGACCCACCTTAAGAACACATTAGCCATCTATGGATTAAAATCATCGGATACCACATTGAGAAGAAAATTTATGTAGGCATGAGTTCAGAGTAGTCTGCCAACCATGTTTCACCAATGATACAAGGAATGGACAAATGTTAAAGAAATTAGTTAACAAAGAATCACACCCCCCAGCCAATATACTGTGAGAAACAGCATAAATAGATTTGTCATCACCTTGATAGAATGGTGAGATAATCACACTAAACCCACCAAAAGGTGCATGATGGAGGTAACAAGCTGGTACATGCCACTAACTAGGTTTATTGCAAGCGCAAATAGCCAAAAAGAAATTAATTTTCATCTACTTCAACTTTACAAATCCAATTTGTCTTTGCCTATGATTTGAAGGACACAAACACATGTTGGACACAGTAAATTATTAAAATTAGGACATAAAGACACAGATAGTATAATTTTATGTATATAAAATTATGCACATTAGTTATTAATATGTATAAAGGATTAATGAAATTCCAAATTATTGATCAAGTTATTAAGTTACCTAAAATTTGGAGGAGTCATTCACGAGTTTAGGTATAAATATAACATATATAAAAAGTTTCTAATAAAAAGTTGTTAAAGAAAGGGCTTTGACATAATTATGTATTCACAAATATTGTAGGCCCCACCTATTTAACTTTCATACATGAGTTCAAACATTTCATCGCACCACACGGGAGAAAATGGAGGAAAAAAACGGATTTGTGGGCATGAGAAGCAAGGAAGAATAAGGGTGGAATGTACAAAATAGGCAAAAAGCATGGAGAAGCGTGTCTGTGTTGACTCATGTCGTCATGTCTTTTAAAGCGTTTTTACTTTGCCCCCTTAATCTGAGGTCTTCGCTAACATCATACCCGGCCAAAGGGTTGCAATTGTCCTAAGGTCCACAGCAAATGGGATTATTTTGATCTATTCCTAGCATCATACTCAAGCAAAGGGTTTACGATAACGTCTGCAAAAGATCATAATATTTACTTTTAGCAACAAATATTACAAATGTTCAATGCACATTGAGTTTGATCAATTTTACAAATCTGATTATATATTCGCTAACATCATACCCAGCCAATTTACTTTTAGCAACAAATATTACAAATGTTCAATGCACATTGAGTTTGATCAATTTTACAAATCTGATTATATATTCGCTAACATCATACCCAGCCAAACGGTTGCAATTGTCCCAAGGTCCACAGAAAGTGGGATTATTTTGATTTGTTCATAGCATCGTACTCAAGCAAAGGGTTTACAGTGAGGTCTGCAAAAGATCATAATATTTAGATTTAGCAACAATACACCTAGTTTCAAGATGGAGTATCTATTGACAGCCCTAATATCAATAGATCGAACTCACTCATATATGAGTCGACATGATCCGGTACGATACAACATACCATGCTTCTAACATCTCTCTACAGACACAACTATCGAAAATGGAGGACATGAGACATCACCATGGATGGTAGATTTCGTTTCCAAATCTAGAGAGTCAAAAATGATTTAAGACCATTAGACATAATAAAAAAATTACCTTCAGGAAGTCTCTACTTGCAATGTTTCTCTTGAGATGCCAAGGTGGGCAACTCCACTATTTTCATTTCCCTACTTGTTTGATTCTCCATAGATAGGCTCCCAGGTGGACAGTCTAGTGCCATAATGTAACTTTTAAGCCAAGAATAAACGGGGAGAGCAACTGAGATGCAATGCACCAAAATGCGGCCGATTGGAAAGTTTCCAACATCATCAACGACTGTCGCAGTCTCCTTAAGCAGCTTAAGTGTTCGAACGTGTGTCTCGGTGCAGTGGTTTACCTTCTCCGCCTGGGGCAAGGAGGTCACGAGTTCGATCCCGCCCTGAGGTTGGGCGGGCGAAAATCGGCCTGCGGATTTGTCACCTATTTAGGGTGGGCTTCTCATCCCGTTTTCGGCGGCCTTCTTCCACGCGCCTGTTGCGCGGACTTTTCTCCCTTCGAGTGTGCTTTCTACCTCTTTGAGGTTTAATTCCGATTTAGTTTCGAGCCGGCTCGAACCCTTCTCCTCTGAAGTTGGGACCTTCGTCCAATTCCACTGGATTACCATTCAAAAAAATAAGCACCTTAAGTGTTCTGTCCAGTTTGTTCATCGAGGTGCTAATACCATGGCCCATGATTTGGCCAAACGTGCTGTTCAGACCAGAATCAATAATTCCTGGTCTTTACCCCCCTTCCCTACATATTCTGTAGTACCTGAATTGTATTCGAACCTTTTATCTAGTTCTTAATATATGTATGTCTTTCTGGAGTTCAAAAAAAAAAAAGCATAATGCAATCCTAACAATTGCACAAATTTTCCATATATGATTAACGGCAAACATCCAACAAGCCCGTGATTCATCATTCGTCATGCATTCTCTCCAATTTTCTCTAGTATATTTCAGATCGTGGAGTATAATTGACTGTCGAAGTTATTGGGTCATTCAACTCAAAATCTTAAAGATTTTTTAATTTTGTCATTTTTTCAATATATTTTAACACGTTTCTAACACACCCCCTCACGTGCAGGCCGATTTAGGTTCTGTCACGTGAACCACAAATACGGGTGCACGGCCCGGTTCATAACCATGGGCTCTGATAACATGTTGAAATTATTGGGCCATCATTCTAATGCCACCATGTTAAAGTTATTGGGCCATCCAACTCAAAACCTAAAGGCAATGAGTGGAGTAGACACCATCTATTAAATATTTTTTGATTTTGTCATTTTCTAATATAGGATTATTCTAACACGCCTCCTCATATGCAAGTCGATTTTAGGCTCTGTCACGTGGACCACAAATACAGGGTATGCGGCCCAGTTTATAACCATAGATTATGATACAATGTTGAAGTTATTAAGCCATCCAACTCAAAACCTTAAGGTTATGAGTAAAGTATGTACCATCTATTAAACATTTTTTTATTTTGTCATTTTTTCAATATAGAACCATTCTAACATGCCTCTAACACTGACCTTGCAATTTCCATGTGACAGTCTGATGGTCTGTCAGTTTCTGCTCTCTACGTGACAAAAATTATGATCAATAGTACATGGGAATATGTGCCCGTTTTTAGAAGAAAAAAATGTGGAAAAAGTGACTTTATTTCGTTCGACCATTCTTGACCATTGGATCAAAGATGAGATGATAGAACGTTTGATAAGGGTGTTGTTCATATGGATTGGCAGTGCAACAAAATATATCTATCAGAAGAAATAGTCCCAGGCTTCCCTTTTTTTTTCTTAAATTACGGTGTGTCTCCATCCTAAGATGAATTTGAGACTTCATATTTTAATAATACTTGCTGCAATGTTTCTTGGCACTGCACCCCTCTACTTTGTTGCGTATAATTTTTCTTTTTAAACTTTGTTTGGGTTGAGCTCCACATGCCTCACTTGTCGGCTAATCTTTGAACAGACAATTCAAAAATTATAAAAAATTCAAAATTGAGTTCTAATAGATACTAGTTGTCCTCAATGAGTGGAATTTAATAATAGTTTTAAATTTTTAAATTTTATTAAATCATCTAATTAGAAATCAATTTATACAAACAAGTTCAGAATGTGAGGTTCGACCTAAAAAAATTAAAAACTTAAATTTGTTACAATGCCCTATAGTCAGCGCACAGACATAGCCACGAGTATTGTTTTTTCAAAGAATTTTTATTTTGTAACTTCTGTCAATTTTGGATATTACAAAAAAATCTTCCTAATGAAACTATTTTCTCAAGAGTTTTCATAATTTTTAAATATTTACAAAAATATTCTTATGACTTACCGACGTTTGAAATAAAGAATATGCAAAGGATTATTCCATCCGTCTAACTATTCAGCTGCCCATCATTGTTACTCCGAACGACTCATTTGCGCTACAGTGACCTTATGATAGCTGGCCTTTACTTTGCTACTCTGCAAGCTCTTGCAGTGGCGGACGCAGAAACTTTATCCAGTAGGATCACTGGGA
Organism: Zantedeschia hybrid cultivar; assembly: GCA_030544215.1. NCBI lineage: Eukaryota > Viridiplantae > Streptophyta > Magnoliopsida > Alismatales > Araceae > Zantedeschia > Zantedeschia hybrid cultivar. The sequence continues at coordinate 17,346,949 of JARZZO010000014.1, read as the reverse complement.
TCATTATTAAATATCGATATTTTATTTGTGTTATATTAAATATATTAAAATAAAAATAAATATATTTTAATCATTATAAAAATGATATATTTTAATAAAAATGATACACTTCGTTATAAAGAATTTTTTTTAAAATACACTCAAATAATTTTTTATTAAATCATAAATATAAATCATATTACTATGTAAAGAATTCAGTGGAACTGAGCTCCGAGTGAGATTGGGGTCCTATAGGTCATCTAAAAAATTCAGTGGGGTCACCTTATACTTAAATTTGAAATTTACCTTATTAAATTAAGATTCTTTTAATAAAATTTTAAATTTTCAATGGGGTCCAGGACCCCACTGAAATGAGCTGCATCCGCTACTGCCTAAGTGGGCTGGGCGATCGGGTAACCCAGTGGGTTCCTGCATCTGTGGCCAGTGGGATCCTAGACAGTAGGAATTGGGGTGGGCCTCTAAGATTTCGAAATTCCAGTGGGGTCCTGGGACCCCACTGGTTGTACATTGGATCCGCCTATGCTCTCTTGTCCACATGTGGTTGAGATAGTGGTCACCGCAAAGCCACCATAGAGTATAGAGTAGGCAGGTCATTTAAAATAGCGACACTGAGTAGTTCAGCAACTAGATGGATGGAATATTCTCTCGTATATTCTTTTTCAAATGTTAGTAATCATAAGAGTGTTTTGTAAGTATTTATAAATTATGAAGGATTTTGAAAAAGTAATTTGATTAGAAAGATATTGTTATAATATTAAAAATTTATAAAGATTAAAAAGTAAAAATCCTTTTTTAAATAATTAATGCACACTTGACCTATAAACTGTTGATGTGAGTACTTGGGTAACCTGATGGACGAAATTATATCCGAGAAGTAATACTTGTTGCAATGTCCACTCCAATCGCAATGGGGGCATTGCAATAGGTAAAAAATATTTTCTTTTTTTGAATTTTTTTAGGTCGGCCCTGAGGTGTCCTATTCGGCCGTACAGTACAATGTCTAATCGGGCGACCCAAAAAAATCTGAAAAATAAAAATCTGACCCGATGAACAGGGAACAATGTCCCTTAATGGGCAGAGCCCAATAACGGTTTTTTATTTTTAAGATTTTTTTGAATCGTCTAATCGGGCATTGCACTATACAACTGGAAAGGAGACCTTGGAGCCAACCTAAAAAAAATTCATTTTTTTTTTCTTTTGCCCACTATAACACCCCTATTACGATTGGAGGGGGCATTGCAGCAAGTGTTACTCTATGTCTGAGAGAGATGGAGGTAGTTTTTGGGTCAAAAACATGTAGAATGTGAGTCATGCACGTCTACTAGGATGAAGCCCATGTGCTAGCGTCTTAAAGATAGAGTTCTAGGGGTTCTTAGAGTCTTTTATATGGGAGGTTGGGTTGTACCCAAAATAAGAATACACTGCGAAAATCTTAAAAAAATAAAAAAAATCTATGTTCTCTTCTTCTTTCTCTATTTCTTCTCCCAGAAGAGAAGGGTCTTGGCTTGTGGAGGTCTAAAAGCCCTGAAATTTGTACTGTTGCCATTGAAATCAAAGAATGGTGAAAAGATTCCCCCCGTGAACATAAGCAAATTACGAAACCACGTAAAAATTTAGTGTGTTCTTTCCTTTGTGCATGTTTTACTTTCTTGTGGGATTACGTCTAGACGATTCCACAGATATTTATGTCACAGACAACAATATATTTAAACTCTGGAGATGAAATTTAGAAGATCTGTCACTCCAAATCTAATACCAATGAGCTCTTGTCCTCTCTTTTTTCTTTTTCTTTTTTATTTTTTCTTTTTTTTTTTTTTTTTGGGGGGGGGGGGGGGGGTGTTGGATGCCCATGATATGATTTTGCTCAGTATCTATAATGTACTTTTGATATTTTTTTATATTAAACTATTTCAATTCTAGCATCAGAGCGATGTGTTGCTTGCTGTTGGTGATGGTATATGCTCATCAAAAGAAGCGGTTGAGGAAGATGTTAGGAACTTAGGATAGATGAACTATGTTGTTGTTAGCATATAAAAGAGATTAAAATGGTCTTAGGATGGGTGATACTGCCATGATTTCTAGCATCAAGGCTTGTGGAGGGCAACTTATTGGTAAACTTTACTATTTTAACTTTACTATTTTAACAAAGTTTATAATATCTTCTTATTAACTTATTTCTACTTCCCTCCCTTTTAAAATCTTTTGACTCCGCCACTAGTCCTAATATTCTTGGGACGCAAGTTCGAACTTCAGACGAACTGTGATTACACAGGATTTTATATCTCTTCACAACAAATTATCTCTCACATGAAGTAGATATGGGTTTGACACTCATGGAGCAGACATCAAGAGCACTGATCAATAGCCAACATGGATGCACTCCTCTAGTTTTTTTCAAGATGCTTCTCCTTGTGGGTTTGACACAGAGGACAGTTTAGAAGGGAAGGGTGCAGAGTGGACAAATTTTGGAATTCATGGTAAATGAAAAGAAAAAGGCAAATTTTGGAATATGGTAGGTCGGGCAGAATCAATGTGCTTTCATTTACAATAATGCTTGCTGCATGACATGCATTGCAGCCTAATTACAAAATTATTAAAGTCAGACCTACTATATTCGACATACATCTCAAATTGGATAATCTTAAAAAAATAAACAAATAAAAAACTAGTCTTAATACACGGTAAAAAAATCTTTAATAGGCTTCGACCAATAAAATGAGACTCACTTTTTATTTTTTAAATAATCTAATTAGAGATTGGATTGTACATGTATGTTGGATAAGATGAGCTCAACCTTCAAAAATTCATTTTTTTTACTGCTCACTCAAAGACCAAAAAAAAAAAAAAAAACAACCTGCATGGTACGGAGGGAGATTTCTCGCCATTCTTTCCGTGGAAGGATATTGCGCAAATCCAAAAACGCATCCTTTCTCAACGTTAGGCGGGAAATTGTAAATCCAAAAATCTGACTGGAGTCTTCTTTGTTTGAAAAAAAAAAAAAATCTACAAACTTTTGCATTCCTGCAAAATTCAAACCCATTGAATCTGGTGGAAACGTTGCCAAACGAGGCCGTAATTGCAGGACGATTGAAAATTCGGTATGGACCGGCGAACCCAAGTGAAGTAGAAATATAGGGTTTGCTAATGCAATTCCTAGCTTGCGGTCTACAATCTAATTTTGCAGCTTAGCATAGCAAACATAAGGTTTCCCCACTCCTTCACGTGGGTGAAATAACTAATACAACAATCAAATTCTTTCGGACTTGAACCCTCTCATTTGTGGAATCCTGTTGTGTCATCACCAAATAGAATAATGTTTGCTGCAACACTCGGCAGCTTTCCGACCAGCTTTGATCAGACAGCTGCAGCAGCAAAATTTTTATTTATTTTTTTCTAAAAACCTTAAGATCAGATTGTACAGATGTTTCCCTTAGAGTTGCCCCCACTCCCTCAGTTTTTAAAATAATAATAATAATAATAATCTTTACTGATGCAGCCATCCGACCAAAGCTGACCGTTCGGGGTGCATTGCAGTGGCGCTGCAATGCTCCCATTGCAGCAAGCATTACTCCACCAAGTAAACATGTATACAGATTGATGTGAAAATCATGTAAACCGTCACATGAAAAAGGGCTTATAGAAACCCACAAGTCTCATTATTGCAAACAAATCTAGTCCAAAGGACAGTGCCTAACACCAAGTACAAGAAAACTTCATAAAGAAAAGAGGATGCTTCGACGTCTAATTTGATACAGAACTTCAACAAACTCTGAGCATCAATCACCCCACTGCAAAGGAGAAACTCTTTTAAGAGACTCACTTGGCTTGTGGATTGGAAGCAATGTAGTCGATGAGATGGGCGGTGGTGGAGATCTTGATAGCCTCATTGCCAGGAATTTCAAATGCAAATTCTTCTTCCACTGTTGTCATCACCTCGATGTTGTCCAACATATCCAATTGCAGGTCTTTCTTAAAGTCAGCTGCTGGACCCACCTTAAGAACACATAGGCGATCTACGGATTAAAATCCTCGGATACCACATTGAGAAGAAAATTTATGTAGGCACGAGTTCAGATTAGTCTGCCGACCATGTTTCACCAATGATACAAGGAATGGACAAATGTTAAAGAATTTAGTTAACAAAGAATCAAACACCCCAGCCAATATAAACTGTGAGAAACAGCATAAATAGATTTGTCTCACCTTGATAGAATGGTGAGATAATCACACTAAACCCACCAAAAGGTGCATGATGAGGTGACAGGGCTGGTACATGCCACTAACCAGGTTTATTGTAACCGCAAATAGCCAAAAAGAAATTAATATTCATCTACTTTGATTATAATGTCCAATGCACATTCCGTTTGATCAACTTTACAAATCCAATTATGTCTTTGCCTATGATTTGAAGGATACAGACACGTGTTGGACACAGTAAATTATTAAAAATAGGACATGAGGACACAAAGTATAATTTTATGTATATACAATTATGCACATCAGTTATTAATATGTATAAAGAATTAATACAACTTCAAATTATTGATAAAATTATTAAGTTACCTAAAATTTGGAGGAGTCATTCAAGAGTTTAGGTATAAATATAACATATATAAAAAGTTTCTAATAAAAAGTTGTTAAACAAAGGACTTTGACATAATTATGTATTCATGAATATTGTAGGCCCCACCTATGTAACTTTCATACATGAGTTCAAACACTTCATAGCACCACACAGGAGAAAAAGGGAGGAAAAAACAGATTTGTGGGCATGAGAAGCAAGGAAGAATAAGGGTGGAATGTACAAAATAAGCAAAAAGCATGAAGAAGAAAACAAAACGCTGCTTTGCGCACTGTGTTGACAAGAGTCAACAAGCGTGTCCGTGTTGACTCGTGTCGACACGGCTTTTGGAGCGTTTTTACTGTGCCCCCTTAATCTGAGGTCTTCGCTAACATCATACCCAGCCAAAGGGTTGCAATTGTCCTAAGGTCCATAGAAAATGGGATTATTTTGATCTATTCATAGCATCATACTCGAGCAAAGGGTTTACAATGAGGTCTGCAAAAGATCGTAATATTTAGTTTTAGAAACAAATATTACAAATGTTCAATGCACATTGAGCTTGATCAATGTTACAAATCTGGTTATATATTCACTAACATCATACCCAGCCAAACGGTTGCAATTGTCCCAAGGTCCACAGAAAGTGGGATTATTATGATCTATTCATAGCATCATACTCAAGCAAAGGGTTTATAGTGAGGTCTGCAAAAGATCATAATATTTAGACTTAGCAACAATATGCCCTAGTTTCAAGATGGGGTAGGGGATGGCCAACTCTAGGCCAATCCTTACCTGGTCCAAGCTGATTCCAGCTGACACCTAGGGCTGGAATAGCACATATTTATTTGATGTTTTTTAAGATACACATTATCATCATTGTCATTGTTGCCATCATCATCAATGTCGTCATCATTGTCGCCGTCATCATCATTATCATCATATCCCATTTATTTGGGGTCAGCTTCATGAATCATGTCCCACTACTTTAAGATACATGTATATGCTATATAGTTGTTTTATTTCAGTAACACTTTATATAGCTTTACATCCCAACCTTAATCTCACTTGCAGAGAGAATGCAACAGGAGCTGAAGGAGAAGAAGATGAGGAGCAGATGGCAGCATCAATGGCTGCAGGTGGCAGCCACAGCAATGGTAGGCATCTACAGATGTTAGGGTTTTGAGTGGGAGCTTTAAAGGGAGGGGGCTGGGACCAGGATATTATGGTGGCAAGCACTGAGCAGGGTTTAATGTAGTTAATAGGCTGATCAATCCATTAGAATAGATCAGGCGGATCAAGCAGATCCACCCTATCCAGGGTGGACTCTTGACCAGATTACCCAACCGAGCAGATCTAGCCAAGGGATGGAAATAGTGGACATGGGGTTGGGCCCAGATCCAATTCTATTGACTGATCTCAGCCAACCCAATACTTGAAACTTAGCTTCAGAGTGGGGCAGATTTTGGGAGATATTGATGCACACTGAATTCCCAAAGATCCTACCTTTTTTCATTCTTTGAAGATACTGATTTGTTGCCTTTTTAACTGATTTGAAGAGAGGAATGAATTGGAAAAAGCTTTGGAAAACTTTGATGCAAACTGAATTCCCGAAGAATTTTGCTCCTTTTTTCCATTCTATAAGAATCTGGATTTCTTGCTCTTTTAAATGATCAGAAAAGGGAGCTGACTAGGAAAAGGTGGGAATCTGGTAGACCACTTTTCTTTTGGTAGCGCTTAGGACTTGTCCAGCGTCTAAAAAATCTACCCACCTGACTCCAATCCTGGAATGTTATCAAATAATACCTGAGTCTAAATGTATCTATAAAGATCATGATGATACAGAATATGTGTTATTTGTATAAGAACATGAATGTCAAATCAATCCTTTGCTAAAAAGCTAATGTTCAATCAGAAAGGCAAAGTTGCTCGAGGCACCCTGCATGGCCTTAGGGAACATAAAATCAAGGCCCCCAGAATTAAGCAGCTAATTGGGACCTGGCTGATCTCAATTCCAGGATTGGGCCAAAATCTTCTTTTCCTTCTCTTTTTTGGGCATGGGTGATCTCATTCAGCCGTTTTTTGGGTGGTGGGTTGGGGATTTAAGACTGAAATAAAATAGATGCTCAATAGTCACATCAGAAGGGGAAGATGCTTTACCACTAGGCAATGGAAACTTGCAAGCTGTAACTTCTTGTATTCACATTCAAAAACATTGCAACTTATTAACTAATATGCTACAAAAGGATTCAACAGAAACCCACTTAAGTTCATAACCATAAGCAACCACCAGCCACAAACAACCAGCGCGAGTCACCCTCTCTCCGGTTCCCTTAGGTGGTGGGGGTCTGCTTGCTGGCCCTTCGGCGGAAAAAATGTTGGGAATCCAGCAGATCGGTCGTCCCCCAGGGATGGTCTCTGGGTGGGGGGAGTCCCCTCAGAGAACTCTCCCCCACCCGCCCTTCAGGTTCATCTCCTTTTGCTCCACCCCTTCACCACCAATCCCCCTCCTCTTGCCACCACCCCACCCTCCCCACCCCTCGCAATTGCTCCCCTCCGCCCTCCAGCTCTCCTTCCTCTCCTTCTCACCGCCCCTTTTCCCATCTGTCCTACCCCTGCTTGTTTTTGTAGAGATTTTTCCCTCTTGGGTCCAGGTGTGCTTCGACACCTCCTGGATGGTGCTGGCATCGGCCGTGGGTTATAGCTTCCCTTTTGCTCTTCCTCCTCTTGATGTCCACTCTTCCCCCGTTTTATGTCATGGAGATCCAGTTCGGCTTGATCCTGGATGTGGTACCACTGGTGGATTTATTGGCCTTGGGTAGATCCAACTCCTGGATCTTGGTTCACCGTGGTTGCTCATGTTCTTGTGCACCCTCGGTACGCCCCTTGATGATGTGTCTCCAAGCACCCTCCAATAGGCCGCATTTGGTACTGCAGTTTCTGCCAACTGTCATCATCGGCACCTCTGAGGAGGTCCACCTTCCTCCTCTAGTCTTCATCCTGCTGCGACTCTCCGGCATTGACTGATCCAGCCCCGACGGTTCTCCTCTTCAGTTTCATGGTGGTTTGGCTTCCTCGACATGCACCGCCGGGGTGGCCAATGCTGCTGTTGGTTGTTACCCCTTGTTCTAAAGCTTTTACCCAGCAGAACCGCGCCTTGCTTGTACCCCTTTCTGTTGTACCCGTTGACATGTTTCCCCCATTTACTTGTTCATGTATTCCCCCACTCTGTTGCTTGTACTAGCTTCTTGCTTTAATCAAATGATGGCAGCTATTTTATGTTCAGAAAAATAACCATAAGCAACCATAATGCCTCCTTTTGAGTAGAATAAACCTAGAGAAACCCCACCAGAATTGCAGAAGGTAATGGGGTAAGCTACACGACCAACTAATGTTTACATACTTGATCTATACAGCCATAAGAGATGTCTTCCTAGGAAAGATGGGATACCACCTCTTTACCAAAGTCGAGTGAAATATCAAAGAAAGATACTGATTTAATGTGCATCAACCACAAAACAGAGATGCCAGCAATAAAGATAGAAATTGATATGAAATAGAAAAGCGGGATATCATATTCCTATCAAGCAGGAGTAGACTAATCAGTTTTTAAGAATCCCCATAACACGCAACAATCAACCATGCATAAGTTTTATTTACTCAGAGAATTTCTGATAGTTACCCATTAGATAGTTTTATTGAAGAAACTGCTCCGAAGAAAGATATTGGGGTTCCCAATACTTCTCCACACCCAACAAGATGTGCCAACCTCGGGATGCTTTTCCTAACCCCACGAAGGTTCCGAGACGGAGCATTTAGTTTCTTTCTCTTTGAGACAGGCTTTCTAAGATACTTTAACCAAGCCTCAAGCATGAAATGAAGATTAAGCTCAAATATCCTAAAATTTTCTTATAACCTAGATACGTTCATATTGGGATCAGATTAAATAACCTGCCTGGATGACTAGACCCATCCTACTGGAAAGTATCCAAGGAACTAGTGAAACCCCCAGTGTTGAGATCAAAAAAAATAATATAGCTAATGAATTCTACTTGGTTTTTCCCCATAAAATGGTCATTACCCTAGACATAAACCAAAAGGGGAAGAAAAAGGTTCCTTGCTCTTCTAACATCTCTCCACAAGGGGATAAGCTCTACAGACACAACTATCAAAGATGGAGGACATGAGACATCACCACGTATAGTAGATTTTGTTTCTAAATCTCTTGAGTGAAACAAAATTTAAGACCATTAGCCACATGAAAAAAATTACCTTTGAGAAGTCTCTACTTGCAATGTGCCTCTTGGGCATGCCAAGGCGGGCAACTCCACTATTTTCATTTCCATACCTGTTTGATTCTCCATAGATAGACTCCCTGGTGGACAATCTAGTGCCACAATGTAACTTTTAAGCAAAGAATAAATGGTGGAGAGCAATAGAGATGTGCAGCAACGCACCAGAATGCCGCTGAGCAAGCCCACTGCAATCCTAACAATTGCACAAATTTTCAAATGTGGAAGTGAACTAAGGGAAACCTTTTGTGCAAAAATGGAGACGAACCAGGTAACGGAAAGTGACTCTTCGGTTCACGACACTCAAGTGGCAATGCAACTTACTAAAGTATATGATTAATGGCAAACATCCAAGAAGCTCTGTGATTCATCATGCATTCTCTCCAATTTTCTCTAGTACATTTCAGATCTTGGAGTATAACGGACCTTGCAATTTCCCTGTGACTCACTCAGATGGTCTGTCAATTTTCCTGATCTCTCCATTACGAAGACTTCCCATAGTCATCTCCAGTTAAATCATCCAAACACCCAAACTACATATGACATGTAAAGATTTTCCCTGATTCCTGAATGTCTGTCATTTACAGATGACATTACTTTAATTGATGAGTGTATAGATGGTGTAAACGCTAAGTTACGGTTGTGGAGAGGTGCCCTTAGAACCTAAAGGTTTTAGAATAAGTCAAACAAAATCAGAATATATGAAATGTAATCATAGTAACATGAAGGTAAACTTTGATAGACCAGTTTCCCTTAAAAGTAGAAACTTTTTTATATTTAGCATGTATTATTCAAGAGAATGGGAGATCGAGGAGGATGTTGAACACAAGATGAAGGCAGGTTGATCACTTGATTGAAGTTGAGAAGCATGTCTGGAGTCTTTTATGATTAGCAAGTACCCTTTAAACCTAAAGAAGTCTTATAGCACTGCTACGGGACACTTGACGTTGTGTGATAATGGGTATTGGGCAGTGAGGAAATAACACATACAGAAAATGTGTGCGTCAAAGATGAGGATGTCAAGATGAATCTGTAGAAAAGAAAGGATAAGATAGGAATGAATGCATATGTAGAGACTTGTGTGTAGCTCCTATTGACATTAAATTGAGGGATAATAGGCTTAGATGGTTAGGAACTTTGGACAAGTGCACCATTGCCAAGGTTCGATACCAATTAGAACATTCGATCAAATTCAAATAGAGGATGGCAAAATTACTTGGGGAAGAGCTAAAATAAGCTGGTTTGACAAAGTTATAAAAGATATGCCCTTTCAAAGTTTAATGCGAACATGGCTTTGGATAGATTAAATGGTGGGACAGAAATCCATGTGGCCCACCACAGGTAAACCAGTTAGACTCTGATGATTAACATGACGATGATGTCTCTAACACGCATACATATGACTCCCTCAAACAAAGTCAAGCAACCTGTTCAAATCTTTCGCAAGGCCAAGCATTGATGATCGTCCAGTCGTCCTTACGGCTTGAAGCGATCAGTAAATTTAAACCGGAAACCTCTACACTGCTTGAATCCATCCACCATAAAATACTCAAATCCCGATTCTCGTTCTATAATAACAAAATATCCATAATGAAATCACCAGTATTTGCATTAAATAAACCCCGAAGACATCAGCAGCCATCATCACCATTTCACACAATTCCCGCTAGTGTGATCCAAAAACAAACGCCAAATGTAAGATCGCAACCGGACTTCTGGTCATAGGCGGATCAGCTCTTCGAATTGCCTCCTCTGCTGCACTCACGAAGACAACCGAACAGCCTCACCCGAAGCCTAGGGTTTCCCCACGACCCCATTAACGAGATGCACACTATGACAGAGATCGTGGCGTCGTACCTTGGCGGGGTCGATGAAGGGCGTGGACTTTAAGACGGCGAGCACCCGATCGGTCACCTCCTGCTTGTCCAGGCACGCCGCCGCGGAGGAGGAGGACAGGGGCCGGCCGCCGCCGCGGAGGAGGAGGACAGGGGCCGGCCGACGGCTCAGGATGGTGCGGATCGCAGATCGTGCGGCCGCTTGCATCGCTGCTTCTCCTTGTCGTCGTCCTCCCCTCTGCTTCGGAATGGGTGATGGCGCTGAAGTACCAGAAGAGGAGCTTCCAGTTCCCACCCTGCGCGGCCGCGCCGGGCTTCTTAACCTGCTCCAACAACTATGGGTCAGCTCAGCTGGAGCAAAAGATAAATGGCTTAACCTAGTCTGCCTTTCCATCAGATCTTTTTTTTCTTTTTTTTTTTTCTCGGGTAAGTAACCGCAAAAGTACCATGTCATTTTATCAATGTCACTAAGTCAGAATTTGAAAAAAAAAATCGCTCCAAATAAAAAATCTCAATTCGAGATTTTTTTTTGAAAAAGTTGTAAAAAACGTTGTGAAAGATATATTAATTTTTTATTATGTAAAATATTATTTTAAATATAATATAAAACAATTATAAATATCTAATAAAAAATAAGCAAGGTCCACTTGGAAAGATATGATTTTCTTGAAAGAATGTGTGATTAAATCATTACTTTTTTAAATTTATGAATATCTTAAATATTCTTTCAATAAATCAAGATTTATCTGTCAAAAATATGTCTAAATGAAAACATGTGATCAAATAGTGATTTTCTCAAAAAATGGCACATTTATCTTACACTGCATCTTATGTCTTATGTTTTGAAGCAATATTTCACAATATTTTACATTAAAGAGTTATTTAAGCTGATGGAAAAATTATAAAAATATTACACAGTTTTGTCTCATGAAATTATGATGTTTGATAGTGTTTTTGGCATAGTTGTCAAGACAGGCAGCCTGTCAAAGGGTCCTCAAAAGATTAAGACATAAAAGAAATCATCACATATCTTACAAAGTATTTGATTGATGTATTGGGATTTTCATACCATGGCTAACAGTAATCGGTAATATATATGATTGTGTTCTGTTACTCCTTTTATTCGTGTATGAAAGGAATTACTTTTAAAAAAAAGTACTACAATAATCCATTGCCAATTTGCCATAAATCATTTTAAACAAATCCAAGCTTTCAAAAGTCTTACAACTCAGACGATCGTAAGAAATTGAAGATTCTCTTTGCTCTCTTTCCTTTCACTCTTACCCTCCACCGGGGCAAGACTATTCTAAACACTTCAAACTAACACCTAAAAGTTGAGGACATGACTAATTGGTGAGACATTATTGATGGCAATTCACTATGTGGGTCAAAATTCTTTGATCTGTTATTAAAAATTCAAAATCATGTTATTGTCCGACTCCAAATAATAAGTAATTGGATCCCAGAAATGAGAAGCCAAAAATTAATCACTCATGTTAGAATAGTTTCATATTAAATAACGAACAAAGATAAAAGGTGCTTAAAAGAAAAAATCCATCTCGATTCAATACTTTAAAATTTTAAGATGAACAACTCAATAATTTTAATATGATATTAGCACATGATAGAACCTAAGAGGTACATTAGGCATCTAGACGTCTTTACCATTGGTATAGCTAAAATTGGCAGTACGCTCGTTTGGGGGCCGTAGAAATTAGACGAGAGGAGCTGGTGCAAATTAGAAGATAAATTCAAGAAGATAAAGTTGAGCCATGACTCTGCTCCAATACTATCTTACAATAATTTTAGGCCCAAAATCATAAGCAACTCCCCCTCACGGCTAAGATGGGCCGTGAAAATTAGATAAGAGCAGACGACGCAATTAGAAGATAAATTTGAGAAGATAAAGTTGGGCCAAGCCCTACTTTAATATCATGTTACAAACCACAAAATCTAGATGTTGAGTTTGAAGCGCCCAAGATCATAATCACTTGCCACAATTGAAATTAACCAATGTAGAATTATTATATAGTCGCTCCAACAGTAATAATCGGATGCAAGTATTAAATGAGATTCTCTCGCTCTAATATTCTAGACCATAACATACTTCCTCTCACAAAAACCAAAGATGAATTATCATTGAATTACATAAAATAAATAAAGTCAAAGATGAATTAATCATTGAATGACATAAAATAAATAAACATAAAATAAATAAAGTACCAGACAAATTTGTGATCGGAGACACTATGATCCAGAGAATAATGTCCAGAGTAGTAGTTAGTAATACAGCAAAGATATCTTGAAATATATTTCATTTTGAAAATTGAATGAGATGGTCAAATGTAAGTAAAAATTTTGCATGATAAAGCTTTCTGTAGGTTACACTAAAGGGAATTCATTACTGCTGCTGCTGTGGTTCCCTAATCCACGCAGTCCTTTTGTTGGCAACGATGATACCAACTGGCTACCGAAACATTGGAAAAAAGTGGAAATTGTCTGCCTACCACCGGCAAAGTTTCTGTAAGTTGCGATATGCTCCCCACCAACGAAAAAGCTACATGTCTCCAACAAAACCAGTTGGGATCCTGTTGCTTAGTTCCTATGTCTGTCTCATCACGGCGGATAAGAGCGTCGGCGACGCGATTTCTCTTCTCCTCTATACCTATATAATGGGTTTCAAGCAAACTCCTGTTCTTTCTTAAACAGAAAACAAACATGAAAAATGAATCAACAGACTAACCAGAGGCAGAAGAAACTCAAAAGACTCGGTTCCTTTCAAGGCGAGTTAATAACAAATACATTGATGCATAGCAGACATGAAAATAGATTTTATCTTAGTCTTTAGTAGGTAAACTAGAAGGTTTATTTTTTACAGCAGATCTAGGGCTTAACCAGTCAGAAACGCAATACTCATATCTTCAGAATAAAGTTTGGATAATTCTGACGGGATGTTGACAGAAAAAATCAAATTCATTTTTAATAGAATTCTCATGCAACTACAATTTGTGCCCTACTCCAGGATCAACGAAGTCTACAGTTCTATGATATAAGGTACTCTATCTGTGCACTGTAGGTAGGCCATGAACAGTGAGGGCAGTTTGGTGTATAACAGGGTGGGGTACAACACTTCACCAGCGGGCTGTGGCCTAGTGGTACCGGGTATGAGTTTGGGGGGGGCACTCAGGTTCGAACCTGGGAGGGGTTAGTTTTCTTTGGCTTGTTTGAACAGTCCCTGCCACTGCGGCAGGGGCCGTTAAAAGAGGGGGGAAAAAAAGGAAAAAAGCAGAGTACACTTCGGGCGGGGTATTGGAGAAAACAATAAACATTGTCTGCAAATCAACATTCAGGGGCCGACTCTGAGATTCAGAGCTACCCTCATGAATTCCCAATTTAACCATATTCACGAGCATTGTCCTTCCATGCATGAATGGGTGGGGGAGAAATGAAGGATCTTCAATTAGGCAGGGATTGTATTTTGCCAATACAAAGTGATTAGCTGTCCGAAGTTCAAAATATGTAGAAAATTTGTCCATGTCATTCAGCAAAATGTGCACGGCACAAGAATCATGTGGGAAAATTAAAATCAACCAAATTAAGACCAATCACTTATTAATGGACATAGACACTAAGTTGGAATTATATAAACTAGTTATTTGTTCTTCAATGAAGTAGAAACTAAATAGGTAGAAACTAGTCCATATACATGAACCTGTCATAAGAATGAAGTGAACAAGTGAGGCCCGCATCACTTAGCTAATCAAGATGGACAGCCACTAGATCCCCACCCCCTCAAAAAAAAGGATGGAAAGCCAGATACAACAATTTTCTCATCTGTATAACCGCAAGATGATTCGTATTATGCTCAAGTTGAACAAAATCACTCGCATCAGATGTGTCTAAGATTCTCTTTGCCTTTTTAATGTACATGATATAGGACATAGACATGCCGAAGCAAGACAGTACATGAGTAAAGGACAAAGCTGGTTACTCACATGCCGACAGAACAAATTGGCCAACAGCAAATTAATATTTTTGCAATAGACTAATCCTGTTCAACATGTGATTGGGTGTTTACAAATATATTTTGTAATAGAACACGACCCTAATCTATGCTCAAGGAATCTAGGATTAACATAGTCAAAAGTCCACTTGAACTGCCTCTTCATTGTATTGAAACATTACCAACGATATGAACATTGCATTTACCAAGGAAAAGAACAATACAAATCAGAAAATCAATGTTCATGTGAAAGTCAAGATATTCAAAAGCAACTTGCTCAGAAAGACCTGATTTGAGCACATGGCAGGAACAAATATGCCCTGCCTTGAATGAGTAGAGAAAATGATGGATTTGTAATTAGTCAGCATAATATTAGTCAGCATCTCATTATGATTGTATTTATGATCAGGCTCCCAGATTCCTACATTAAACGACTTGACATAAGACATTAGACAACCAAACAAGAACATTCACCAGATTTGGCATTAATAAAAAGCAAATAAGCCTAAAACCATTCTTAATGAATGCTATCCAGACTTGGCAATTATTGAGGAGTTTGCTGGATTCCTAACCTATCCAAATATCCAATAAAATGCTAACGGCACAAGATAATAAAAGACAATTAAGACCCTTCTCATGTTTGTCAACCATGTTAGTCCCACCAAACTAAACAACTCTTGCCCTTTCCCTCTTGCTCAGCTGTTCCCATGCAAAATCAATGTTTAATGCCTGTTCAACAGTTCAAAAAAGGCTCAATCTTTGTCTCTCCATAAATTACATTATTAATTGAAACTGAATGTTGTTTAATCAGAACTTAGAAACATATTTGTCCTGAAATACATATTTCTGAAGTAAAGTACATGGCTGCTAACATTGTCCAGCTGTTCTAAAAAATTTCCACTAGATGTATGCTGCTTAGAATTAAAAGATAAAAGAAACTAACATAGTGTATGAGCAGTAAATGGCTATATGTTATGAGTTATGACCATATAAGTTGTTTCATTTACTCAAACCAAGATGTGGCATTGGCACTGCTAAAGAAAAGCACCAGCGTCGAATGTGTTTTTACTTTCATCCGCACTATGTCCTTCATTATTTCCTTTTAAAAGCATGGGCTTAGGTGACACTAAATGAAGAAAATGCAGGTCAAAAATAGAGCTAGCTTACAAAGTACCTGTGCATATAGACCAGATTGTCCCCAATTTTATGATGCTGGCAATAGATTCAAAACCTTGCCTTAATAACCTTATGCCCTTTGAGCATGCTGATGCATGTACAACAATATCACAGAAAATGCTGTTATGCAAGTCTACAGAGAAATTGAAGCATGCTACAATGCACTTGTTGCTATCCTTGGGTATATGAGCAAACTAATCCTTTTCAGAGAATTCCCAAGCTAATGAAATTTTGATACAAAATATGGAAGCAGAGGATTGGTGGAAAATTTTAAAACTGGCAAGTCAACATCCTGAAACATATGAAGACATGATTACGCAAATGAACGTAGGCCGTATGAATCAAAAGTTCCCTTTAGATGCACAACCATATAAAGTTTTTCTTTTGCTCTTTTGAGTGAGAATTACAATTACTGATTTTAAAATTTTTAAACTGGTCTCACTCCCCAATCAGCTCGCGTTGCTACGACAATTGGTGACAGGATTACTTCATTCCTCAAATAGCAACAGCCTCAAAGAGAAACAATGATGTAAAAGCTGAACGGAAAGAAACCCAATGGTGTTCATGGAAGAAAGGGAATCACCCTTTACGGCATGCAGCTATCACTTCACAAAGAATCTGACGCAAAAATCCAATATCCAAGTTACCAATTTTACATGTGAAGGCTTTCCTGCTCTATTTTGCCAGATGCAGGATTCAAGGGAGCAAAGCGATCCCAACAAAAATTTCCTCTCTTTCCCTTTACACGTTAGTTCTCTTCTCTTCCCCTTTCCATTTATATGGAAGGTAGCAATTGCCAAACGAGAAGGGAATCCGAAGCACTTAATTGTACACAGTCACCGGGGGAACACTAAATCCAGACTCCATGAGGAAAGGTACTACCTGCGGCCTCTCGACCAGGTCGCGGTACAAGGCGTACTCCGCCTCGTAGTCGTGCAGGCTCAGCTCCGCCCTCTGGTTGGTGTGGTAATGGTGCTTCGCCTCCGCCGTCTTCCCGAACCCGAAGATGCTGACCCGGTCGCAGATTCCCACTGCCAGCATCACCGCCTGCATCCCCGACGAGTAGTGGAACGTCCCGGCGTCGTGCGCCCTGTTCCACTCCTCCGGTGGCTTCCCCGTCTCCTCCACGAATCGCTTAAGAGAGTAGTACTTGACGATACGGGCGCAGAGAAGGTCGAACTGCGGGTCGGTGACGAGCAGGGGGGCCTTGTGGGAGGCGTTACAGACGGCGTAGTCGAGCAGGTGCACGGCCTGGCAGATGTACATGATGATGGGCACGTCCACGCCGTAGGGGTGGCAGAAGCAGGACTCCCTGCGAGCGCAGAGGTGGAGGATGTTGCTGTTGACGAAGGAGAGCCCGGTCTTGGCGCCCACGTTGCGGTGGTACCCCTCGGTGCGGGCGTTGTTGAGCCGGATGACCAGCTTGTGCGCGTCGATCTGGTCGCCGCGGTCTTCCCTCAGAAGGATGCCGCTGTTCCCCACCACAGCGCAGGAGGCGTACCGCCGAGTCAGGAGGGCACCCTCGCGGCCGCCACCACCGGAGACGGGGTCCTCCGGGCGGAGCCCGGCGGAGTGGAGTTCCACGGGGCTCTTGACGAGGTCCACCAGCTCCGACATGATGCCCGGCCGGAAGCGCCGCCGGCGGGACCAGTCGCGGAGGGCGCGGCGGAACTGGGAGAAGGCGCGGTGGTCCCTGGGCCTAGGGAAGCGAAGGCGGATCGGAATGGCCCTGGCCCTCCCCGGCCGCGGTCGCCCCTCGCGGACGTCGAAGTGGTCGAACCGCCGCCAGGCGGAGATGGAGCGGTAGCGTCGGTCGCCGGCGAAGCCCAAGCTGCCCTCGGCCAGCTCCTCGATCTCCTTCCTCAGCTCCGGCTCCCCCACATCAACGGAGGCCAGCCGCAACAAAGTAGAGTTTACGGCGGAGGAGGAGGAGGAAGCGGAACCCCCGGGGGGCTTCCGAAGAAGGCGGAGGCCGTCCTCCGGGTGGAGGCGGGGGTGGGAGTAGCCGACGAAGCCGGCTCCGGGGAGGGCGGCGCGGTAGGTGAGTGTGGTGGCTAGCGCGGCGAGGAGGAGCAGAAGGATGATGCCGTGGCGCGGGCGGAGAGAGCGCTTCATGGCCATGGGGGCGGCGGGATCTGCTGCAGAGCAGGGGTGCTGCTGCGCGGCGAAATGCTTCATGGCATCATGGGGGGAGTAGCAGCAGAGTAGTGGAAAAGGGGGGTTGGACGTGCTCGGGCATGTCGGCACCGGGAGAGCTGGGCTCTCAGAAACCGGAATCGGATCCGGCGGAGAGAGCAGTGGCACTGGTACAAGAAGTGGATTAGATTAGAGGAGCTGCGAAGGGGGCATTTGGAGGGCCGCTGCGATCGAATCGGGCGGCGGCAGCAGCAGCAGCAATGAAGCAGAGCAGAGAGAAGCAGTAGCACAGCGGAGCGCAGAGAGAGAGGGCGCACTTCGGATCCCCAAAAAGAAGGATCTCTCTCTCCTCCCCCTTATTTTCCCTCGCCTTCGCTCCTTCTCTCGCAAAGACGAGCTCGAAGCGAAGAAATTTTTAAGTTTTGTCTGTTTACTGTGGGGAGATCTGTTCAGCCTTCAGAAGTTACGACAAAAGGGGGGGGAAGGGGGTCCGATTAATGCTAGGTGATAACTAATCTGATCGAGTTATTTATCAGCACAGCAGCCAGCAGGGCTGGGGTGTCCTCTTCAACAGCTATTTGGCTACCTATAAAAAAGAATCCGTGATCCCTAGTGGGGTTAAAAGTGTTTGATTTGGATTTTAGATGATTTTTCTTTTCTGTTGATTCGGATTTTGGATGATGTTTTTTTATTGGATTAGACTAATTAGACAAGAATTACGAGTCAAACAAATTTATAGAGAAAGAATCTCACGAATTAAAAAAAATTATAAATCCTGCAATAAACATGCACCGAATAACTTAAAAAAAAATCCGAATTTGAATCCGAGACCTCCCAAAGACACGCCATGTGATAAAGCCAACTAAACTAACCCCACTCAGTTGGTTCAGATCTAGGATGGTGTGTTCTGCGCTCTTCTTTCGCGTGTGATGATGATTGTGTGCTTGCTAATGGCGCTGTTTTCTGTTGCTTCGTTGACGTATTGGTTTGGACCGGGCGCGCGTTTTGTTAGGAAGAAAGACCGTTAGGTCTGTGACCACCTTACCGCACTAACTGGACATGCCCTGGCCCTGGCCCAAATGACACGCTTGCCCATTCCCTGGCCCAAATTTGCTGTTAATTCTTTAGATTAAACCAATTGTCAAAGCAATGTATCTAATTCCTTAATCAAAAGAATAATACTCACTAAATTGCTAGATGCAATACTGTTTTTTAATTTTTTTAGATCGAGCCTGACATATACCACATGTCTTTATAGACCCATCACTAATTAGATGACTTAAAAAATAATTTTAAAAAATAAAAGTAAAGCCCCAATAAACAATAAAAAGTGCCGTTAATGGACTGCATGCAATAACAATTTTTACTTTTTTAGAATCTTCTAGGTTGTTCGATAGAATATCGGATTATTTGAATAGGGCATGCAGGACCCAATTTTAAAAAAAGTTAAAAAACAGATGTATTCTGTAGCTGTACTGCGGTGTAGCTGCACCTAGCGCCGGTAAAGCAAGTATTGCTCTAATAAAAAATGAACGCAACAGTTACTCTGCCTTTTTAATAACTCTAACATAAGGCTTGCCGAAAAAGTCAAGTATCTCATTACTTAATCTTACATTATGATAAAATCTTAATTATGATTAATGTAGTTAACAACTTTATGTAATGTTCTGATTGCTATACCTTGCAAACCTATTTTAAGATAATAAAAAATCCACAGATTTTTATAATATGAATTTTTGGACCTTGCATTCTTCAAGGAGTATTAAGACGAAAATTCTGCCGAACATGTACTTGAAATATGTAGGTAGGTGGTAGTGCCCTAAGTGTCACTTGAGCGTGTACAAACTGTACAACCTTAAAAGGTCTTATTCAAAAGGGAATTAAAATTCTCGCATGGAGAAGGATCCAAGAAGGAGATTGAACGAGGGAGACATGGCTTCCCGAAAGGGAAAGCGAACAAGCCAACAAGCAATGCTGTTCGGTGTTACATAGATTCGCCTCAAATACCCTAACTTAATCTTCTGGGCCACCCAACTTCATCTTGTGCACATTGCATCCTCGGCCTGCAACTCCCCATGTATAAACTACTTTTTAAAACTTTAGAATATTATATTTTTAATTTTAGATAGTACCAACAAATTTAACCAACTTAATAGAATGTTTAATTACTATATTAGACAGTTCTATCAGTACCAATTTTGATATTATTAGTTTGTTACCAATAGTGAATATTTAGTACATGTTCTATCAAGTTTGACATTCATACATCAATGAAGTATACTGTCATGACAAATTAATGTAAGCCTGAACTTGTAATAAAAATGTTAGAATTTAGTCCTTAAAAGTCCTAAGTTCCTCTCCTCCTTGTTCTCCGCTTCCAACCTCTATGTTTCCTTTTGGTCATCCGGCCTCCATTCTGTTCCTTTAATATCAATTTCAATCATTATTATTGTAAATCTTAAAAATATTAGTAACGAAATTACTAATATGTAAAATCTAATATTCCAAATAATGGAGAATAGAATCTTGAGATGCCTGTGTCTAATGAAGAGAGAGCAGATCCACATCTAGTGGGGTGGACATGGACAGCATGCAAGGCGACAAGCCAGTTAAGCTCTCGCTAATTCATGGTGTGATGGCCTGGTTAGCCAGCGCGATAGATTCTTAGAGGTCCACACAGACGGTGATTGGTGAGCCAAGCAGTCGGATCCATGATTAAACGAAAACACATTTTTAATGAAGATTAATTACTTACTTGTTCTAAATAAGGCACCCATAATCCCATTCCTTTACAACATAAGATTTAAGAGTGGAGTAACTACTGAAATATACAAATCACATGCTTAGGCTGTCGTTGGGAACCGGTCACTCGCAGCAGCTCGGGGCCCTTGACTTCTCTTTGAAGGTCTAGGATCAAATCGGTTGGGAGTCTAAATTTAACTTTTCTTTATTGTTCGGTCAAGATGCTGCAGGATTATGTTTAAGTTAGTTAGAAGGTTAAAAAAATTTCCTATTGTTCGACTATAATGTACCACAGAATTATTTTTCTTGATCCATGAGATTACTATCTCGAAGATAGGCTGCGAAGTGTCATCTAATTAGGTGGGGAATTGCAGGTGCTATGTAGAATTACCTTCCTATTGAGAGATCATATCTTGGTCTACTCCTATATATATACATGTCTGACCAAAAGAGCCACCATACCTAAGAAAAAGGGAGATGGAAGTCACATGAGACTTTTGGAAACTATAATGAAGATGAAATATCATTTGACAGTGTTTATCAGAGTTTCAGTTTTCTTAAATTTGTGGGATTTTAGCAAATAACTCTCCTAGAAAATCAAGTATATGCAAAAAAAACTTATTTCTTACTTCTAAAATAAGTCCTTTAAGTAATGTCATTGAGGATGGCATTGACAATAGCGGACTCTATATATATAATGATAGTATAGGGATTTTTTTTTAAATACATAATACGCACGTTACAGGAGCTTAGTTTTCCTGCTTGATGATAGGAAATTCTTTACGTATGCAATGCCAGTATGGAATTTTTTTTGCATATAGGCTGTGGAGGGGTTTCTGCATATATGAAAATTTTTAGGAGATTATTTAATTACATTCCTGAATTTATTTCAGACAAAAATGTCAATCTTTCCGAACCAGAGCCTTAACTACATATGTATACCTGCAACAATGTATCCAACTTTTTGTTTCTTATCTTTTCCCCATCAATATAACATTCAATTTTCTGATTCTAGTGGTGAAGCGTCTTGTTTCATGATACGTTAGAATCATATATAGCACCGAGGTTTATTGCGTTGGAGATATTAGATTTTGGAAATAGTTAGTTGTTCTGACCCATTTCACGATTTCCCGGGGGATTGCTTAGCATCACAGCCAGCCTTGTGGCTCTTGTTCGATGATGTACCGAGGGATTATGGATGATGTTTAAGGTTGACCATATCCAGTGGCAGAGTCAAAAATTTTTGAAAGGAGGTAAGCATAAGAGAGAGAGTGAGTGAGTGGAGTGCTACTATATATATGTGACCGTGTGGTTAGATCGCAGGGGTTTAAACTCTATAATTGGTATTCAAACTTAAAGGACTAAGAGATAGGAACAACTCTAATGGTAATTGATGTTTATTATTTTTTTAAAAAAATTACATCATGCAATCATGAAAAATCAAGCGTAGCATCCGATCATATGGCTATGGTGAATTTTATGACTGGACGATAACAATTAAGTTCTAAGAAATGGAAGCAAATTCTTAAAGGAGACAATTGAATATTTAAAATTTTATAATATATCTTTTTAACATGAGGATGATACGTTTAAGCCCTGTGCAATTTGACCGCGGATTGCGTAGTAGTATTTATATAATATATATGTATAGGACGAATTAATAAAAAAAATTATGCTAACTTTGAATGTAAATTTAGACTGCTATAGTACATCTAAAAAATATCACATGAGTAAATTTGTAGCATTAGCACGTAAGGTTAAAACTAAATGCACATATTAAATTATTGGAAAGTTTTCAATGTCCTTGATTTTTAAAATGTTTTACCCAACATACTTTCACCTTTTGGTTAACTTCATAAAAATTTGTCTTATAATAAAATTGCATAATTATATTTTCAAGTAATAAGATTGCCTATATGCCTTTGTTACAGTAAAAAGTTCACATATTTACCCTTTAAGCATTATTAGCTTTTATCTAAATATTTTAAGAGTATTTGTTCTAATAGTCAAATATATACACCTTTTTAAAAAAGAATAATAGAATTAAAGAGTTCAAAATAGTGTATTTTAAAGTCTTAAAGTAAAACATAATTATATAAGAGAGACATTGATGAATGTAAACATAGCTTCATGAATAGTATTTGGATAATTATAACTTTTATGTAAATAGATATTTCAGAAAGAGAAGTACATATCAAAACTTTACATTTTTTTCATTTTAATATCAACTCCATCATCACTTCCAAAAACATACAAAGATCACCATCAATATATCAAGCAACAAGGTAGGGCAACTTGTTAAATTTTGGAACTTTAGGAGGGATTAGTTACCAGCTGATAATATGGCAAGCAGGAAGTAAGGGGAGGCAATTGCCTCCTTTGACCTCCTGGCTCTGCCATTGACCATATCTTTCGCCCCACTTTGTTTGCAAAATAAATTATTACGTAGGGTTCACTGACGGAATGACATATAATAGAATAAGAAGGTTTTTGGTTTGATAGTTTTATGGGATTAACGGACAGAATAAGAAGAACAAGTAATTCTTGGGTCTAAGGTAAGATGGCTTATTCCCCTTATTCTCTAAATACGTCATTCTACACTGGTATAAGCCATTCCATTTGTCAAAGTAAAATTAAACTTATTCTCTCTTTATTTGTCTTTATTCTTCTCCTATTTCTCCGATCAAAATGACGCTTATAAAATTAGTGTTTCAAAAAATTAATTAACGTATGTCCATCCTACTTACAGTGACTTATAAAATAGTTTGTAAGAACCCGGAAGAATCGACCATCTTTCTCTCTCGAAGAATCTCTCCCGGTTGATGCTTGTGTTGGATCATGTATCAGTCTATTTAAGATCTAAAAAAATACATGAAAATTAAGACTCATGTAATACAGTACAAATCCACAGGTCAAATTCAATTGTTACCCACTTAAAATAAGTTATTCTCATCTATGCGAAGGCGTAAAGAGTTTTGTTACAAAGAGACTTCTTTTTTCCTGAAGTCTCCTGCATAATAAAAGTATGAGATTTTTACTTTTCAATTTCTACAATCTTTCAATATTCTTTATAAGTTTATTTAATTTTTATATTCTTTATTAATCTCTATAATTATTTTAAACGTTCTTAAGCGGCCTTTCAACCATTATTAAAAAACTTCTTGAAAGGAACTTTTTAAACATGATTAAAAAATTGTACAGAATTTTAAAAAAATATAAAGATTGCAAAAACTTACAAGAAATAGTAGAAGATTAAAAGGACTAAAAGTAAAATCCCTAAAAATATAGACGAAGTACTTTTCGCTGAGGGGCGATAAGATGTCCGAGTCATCATGGCCGTCCAGGTTGTGGCTCCCGAAGGGACATTTTCTCCAGAGCTCATCATCGCGAGGACCAAATTTTCCAGAGATGAGATTCCCCTCCAAATTAGAAGTTGCTCTGGCTGCTCCACCAAACGAGATCTAGATGGGCCGGGGTGCCGGGTCAGACCTTTTTTGCCCACGGGTGGCCCAGTGGCCGACAAATTCCATCACACAAGAGATTGCTGCAGCTGCTACACTTTGGATAAGACAAACAAGAGAACACAAGATAGACGGTTGTGATCTGGCTAAACGCCACCTCATGATGGGGTCATAATTTCCCCTCATGTCATGATGTAGGATATAGAGGAAGACTTTTATTTGTTACAATGCCCGTATATGTAGTGCAATGTGCCGTCATACGTTCAGCTTTGATGGGACTGAGATTGTACGGGACAACTCTAAAGAAGTTGTCATGGTTTAATCTTTGATTAGATGTGTTATTTTCTTAAAAGATAATTATTTTTTCTTTTTGCATTTCTTTTAAAACGTCTGACGTTTAATATGAATGATTGCTTTTGGATTGTTCCCTCCTCGTTAGGTTTTTTAAATTGAAAAATAAGAAAATACTTACTAATGGAATAAGAAGAATAAGTAATTCTTGAGTCTAAGATGGGATGACTTATTCTCCTTATTCCCCGAATATGCTATTTTGCACCGGTATAAGCCATTCTGCTTGTCAAAACAAAATTAAGCTTATTCTCCTCTTATTCTCCCTTATTCTTTTCTTATTCTCCAATCAAAGTGGCGCTCTGAGAGAAAAAAGTAAGAGATTATCGATGGTTCAGTAATGAAAGTCAAGAGAATTAATTGCTGCAATGTTTGGGCCATTGCAATCCAGTGTGGAATATTCTAACTACTGTCTAACGAGGGTGATAGGATGCCCGTCTAGCAGCGTTGGGGTTTTTTTTTTTGTCAGATTTTTTAATTTTTTAAAACATCTTATTAAAATTTAGACGATACAGCTAACGAGTTAGCGCACATGTAAACAAAGGTGTGCATAATTTTTTTTCAAAAAAATTAGACAGGGAGCTCAGAGTCAATTCAAACTCGCTGACTGTAATTATCTAATTTCTGATTGGACGGTCCAAAAAAATTAAAAAAAATTGAAAAGAAGATAAAAAAAACAACCTACTTTCCACTCGTATAAGGGCGAACCAAGAGTTGCATTGCCATATGATCTCCATAATTGGACGAGAGCAGCTAGATTGTAATGCTCCAGACATTGCATTAAGTAATTCTCGAAGATCAAAGAGCTAAGAATTGTGCTGGGCTTGAACTTAGGAACCTCTCACACTTTCTGTATACCGAAAGTGTGTTGAGTTTCTTGTCATAAAAAAAAGGCCAACAATTGTTGATGATCATGGATTGCAAGATAAGAGCGATGGTTCTATGGCCCATGATTTTATTCCTTGGGTTGAAAAAGTTTCTGTGATTTTTTTAACCTGTAGACCTAAATTTCTTTGATAAAAAAAGAAAATCAAACAGAAGCAAAAATCTAAACTGATGCTTCCCACATTATATAAAAGAAAAGATTGGGTCACGAGGACTGCTTCTCTTGTATGGCTGTCCAAACTTGCTAACATCAATTTACATCTAGAGGATAAAGTTTCTCATGGACATGACAGTTTAAAATGACTTACAGGTTGAAAGTTTCGTTGAAAATGCTAGTGACTTACTTATGGAGACAACGATGTGATTTTTTACAACGAGTTGAATCTAACTATTCATCTATTTGCCTTAAAAATATGCGCCATATTAAATACGCCAGAAATTTGAAGCAAAATATTAAATGTGCCAGCGAGTTCAGTGCACATGTAAATCGAAGTGTGCACAAATTTAATTTGACAAGAAATTATATAAGGAACTCGGGATCGATTCAAGCTCGCTGACTGCATCGTCTAATTTTTGATTGGACAGTCTAATATTCTTTTTTGACAAGAAAATGAAAAAAAAAAAAACTTACTCTCCTAGACACAGGCCGGGAGCTGCATTGCCAGCCGACCTCCATGATAGTGTTCCCTTCCTTTTGTTACCATAGCTAATCCCTTTCTGGTTCCATCTCCCTCCACTCTGCTTTTTCTTTTTGCTTCCCACTTGGTGTGGGATTGTTCAGCAGTATTTTGGTTTCTACCGTTGATCCTCGGCTAGTAAGCTTCTCTTTTTGTGTTGCTCCTCTATCCCTCAGACGTTACATCTCCTTTGGTGCCTCGAACCTCTCAGCTAGACCCTCCAAGTTTGCTTGTGCCGAATGTTGTTGGTGTGTGCTGGAGTTTCAGTACTTGTTCTCGAATTTGCTTCGGTCAATCCTGCATCGACCTCGCTCCAAGATCATGGAGTCTACTGCTGGTGCTCGAGACTTTGCGTTGGATCCGTGCGCCCTCTGTTACCGGTGTAGATTTCTGAACCCGCTTCTTCGGCTGCTCGTTGAGTGTTGCAGCTCTCTCCGGCAAACCTTGCCGGTACTTTTGAGAAGGATGATCTAGCTCCGAGCAAGATCTGTACCACCTTTGGTTCTCCGACAATCATCTAGGCAACCAGGGGTCACTTGTTTGGAGATCTTTACCCTATGTTGTAATAGTTATTTTCATCTATTTGGAGGCTTTATCAGTGCCGCACGCTGTTTCACCATGCTTACCATGCCCTAGTGGCTGCTGGGTGCTATTCTCCCGTATGTATGCATTGTTAACACCTCCCAGTACTCTGTATGTACCCTTCCTGTTGCATGTTTTGATAAATAGTACTATTTTATTGATAAAAAAAAAGGTTGAAATGTTTCATTGGAAATGCTAGTGACTTACTCATGGAGACAACGACGTGGTTACAACGAGTCGAATGTTAACTATTCATCTATTTGCCTTAAAAATATGAATTATATTAAATATGTCAAAAATTTCAAGCAGAATATTGAATGACCAATGCTATAGTGACAGGAGATTTTACTCAATTTTTTTACCCTCTCAAAAGAAGAACACAGGTTAAGGAGATTCTTTGCAAAACTGCCTAGGAATAGTTAATGATGGGAACCTACCGGGTGCACCCATGTCAGCCGTGTAACAAAAATGGGAACATTTCCCGTCTACCTAGCATTTTCCATATCGAATATAAACATAGGAAGAGAAAAAGGGAATACCTTTTAAGCTCGGCACTTGTCAAAATTTGTGTAACTTTCTACCTAATCTTTACCATAAAGAGGTTTAATAGCCACGCTTGTCCTAGTTTCATTTGTAACTGTAAGATTATCTTTCTTATTAATGGAGTATGATGATTTTTTTTCGTTATCGTCTCACGTTATAATCAATTTATTAAATGTATTGTCGCTGCAAAATTTTAAGCAAAATCTCAGCTATACGAATGGATTGGATGGAGGGATTTCAGAAAGCGTATTTGTTTTCGTAAGCTTACTGAAAAAATAGAATATAATGCTCGAAAGGTGATCCATGTAGAAACTATTAATTCTCTGTCTTACATTTTTGTAAACATATAAAATTTCCTCTCTTTTTTGACAGGCAATAAGCCCAAGGCTTGCATGACATAAGCACAAGCTCATTGTTTTGGAATGTATTGAAAATCATCCCTACAAATTATTGGAACCTTGGCGTTTGTAGATGAATTTGTCCAAATGAATACTTTTTTTCTTGAAAATATAGGCCAGCAAATGAGCAGGGATTTGAATCGGAAAAGACTTAATATTTTTTCAATTTGGGGAAAAATTCCATACCGATACTTCCGCCTATATGGGTAACTTTTTTATTTTATTCGGACGAATATTGCAAGTCCAAAACTATCACCGGAGAATAAATCTTTTTTCATGGACCACATGCACGGTGTGAAGGAGTGTTTTATATACCTAACGGTCTCTCGAACCGACGACCTCATACTTGGGGAGGTCAATCTTTACCATCTAGTCTACAGACTAGTGACTTGTCTAAAGGAATACATTTGTCTTTAAAATTGTCTAAAAGAATGCATTTGAGGTAGTCTTTGGTATCCATTCTTATCTTCTCACTTAAAATGAGGAATGATCTCACTTAAATGTCTTTGGTAATCTTTTTAGAAAAACCTCCAACAAAAAAAAAGGAGTCATCCCATAGAAAATGAGAATGACTGTGGAGCCTCCTTCTCATATTAGGAAGGCTTTCTTCTGAAAAAAATATTACTTCCTTTAGAATTAACATTGTCTTCAGTATTCTTGTGTAAGTTAAAAATGATAGTTAAATAGTATTTTAGTTCCAAGAATAGAGAATGGAAATGTCTTTTTACTTTCCATAATGAAGAATGGGAAAGTATTTTCAAGAATGGATGCTAATAAGCAAAAGAAGTATTTTAACAACAAATGTTTGTAAGGGTGATTTAGATCCATAAAACTGGCCGAGGTGTTAGAACTAGCTAACGCCAAATATTTGTAAGGGTGGTTTGGATCCCTGTAAGGGTGGTTTGGACCCTTTGTTTCCCATTGTATCCCATCCCACCCTTCTTCTTCTTTCTTCCCCCTTCCATCCGCCAATCCAGTTACCCTCTGGTAAGCTTAGCTTACCGGTTTTTGGTCCCATTTTGTAGGGGTTGGCGCCCTTGGGCCGGCCATAATCAGACATCATCAGATTTAGATGGTCCTGTTCCCTCTGTTCCCCTCTTCTTTACCTCCCTCGGCTGTGCTTGTTTTGTTTTACGTTTTGCTACTCGATTTGATCTGTGGCTTCTCTGGTGAGTGGGCTTACTGTGGATCCCTTTTCGGGTGGTGCTTGCGCGTCTGTGCGTCATCCGTATGCCGTGCCAAGGTATGTCTCCGACCGCCAACCTCTCTCTACTACGTGAAGGTGCAGTTCTTTTCCGGCAAAGATCGGTGGAGTCTCCGTGGAAGTCGGCTGGCCCTCTGTGATTCCGGCAAAGATCGGTGGAGTCTCCCCAGTTACCTGCCTATTGGATGCCCATGGGTCATCTCAAATGTATGCTTGGAATACAAGTATCTCAAATAACGGCCTGCACATATGTTTGCAGATAAAAATATGCCCTTGGCGTCCTTTCAAATGTCGGATTATCTGTGGGTTGTCATGTAATATTGCCTCTTTACGGTGGAGCAAAATGCGAAATTCTTGGAAAATGACGTCAGCCTCTTGCTTGTCTATGTTCTTGGCATCGACACAAAAACCGACATCATTTATAGAGTTAACACTCGGCCGAGTTATGAGTCGTTGGCTACGTTTAGTCCTCTCCAAGCAAAGGTATCTCACATGTCTTCAAGCTGTATAGAATTTTCTGGTGAGACAAATCTTTGTGCATGGAAGTGAGAGTTGAAAACTATGACCTTATAATACTCTGAGTCACAGGCTCTTTGATACAAATTAAGATCAATAGTTACCTAACTCTCGACATTCAATATAGGTTATTATGCCTTATTTTAGGCTACACTTCGTTGTCATGAAAATTATAAATGCAAACCACTATCTAGCATTCTTCGTGAGTTTTAATGTAGTGCTATTATTCTGCTATATATGCAAAACAACTGATCCACACATTATACAATTCCATCATTATTATTTCTTCTATTCAGAAAATTTAATCGAATGTCATGCTAACTTAAGTTTATGTTCAGAAGTTGAGTTTCATCAAATGTGATAGTTATTATATATTGTTCTTTGACTAGTATCGTGATCCATGTCTTTAGTACTCTCGATACAAAAGATCTTAATTAGAAAGTTGAAGGTTGTCTTCTTTAAATTTCAGAATTTTAGTGATGTTGACGGCCTGAAAACGTTAATATTGTGCATAAAGCATTTTACTTTTTCTCATCTCACTTTTATTTACTTGGCTATGATAATTTCATAATACTTACCTTGTGGCATTGACCTACAGTGTAATCATCCAATCTGATCCATACATGATCTACACAAGAATCGATCATCACTAGTGTTGTGAGAAGGAACTTGATCTCTCGTCAACAAGATATTGTCTACTTTGATTTATGGGTCTCATGATTTTGTCTTCTAAGGAAAAAGACATTTATTGGGAGGAAAGTAAGGGATAATTGCCTTCTCGATAATTAATATGGGATTATTTAACCTATATTTTTATGTCTCTACATAATCTTATGAAAAGACAAGTGTGTGTATACGAGCTTAGGCTCCCACAGACAATGCCAATCACATGGTGGTAAAAATTTGGACAAGACGAAGAACCATCTGATCAAACCGCCCGCTACCGTGATTAAATTTGTTGATGGAGGGAGAACAAAACTGAGTAGAGACCTACAACTACTGGGAAAGATTAGAGGCCTATGTTCTTTTTGGAGGGGAGACGCTCTTATGCCTAAGTAAGTCATCTGGTTCTACTTATAAAGGACCCCCAAGGAGACGGTATGAACTCTTAGACTTGAAAATCTCCTAATTCTTTCTCAAACCAAAAGACAGACTTAGTGGAGGGTCTCCCCCCAGAGAGAATGGTGGCCTCTGATCTTTTCCGTTGGTTGCAGGTCTCTACTCAGTACTGTTCTCCCTCCATCAACAAATTTTATCACGGTAGCGGGCAGTTTGATCTTATCATTCTTCGTTTTGTCTAATTTTCTCGACCGCTATAAGCAGATTATCCATTCACTTGATCCGATTCATTTTACTTGCAAGCAATGAATTTCATGTTTCACCCACACTAGCACGGTCGACAATGCTACTCAAGACAAAATTTCAATTCTCGATCCATCAAGAGTCCCATCTAGAACCATTCCTCCATCTAGCTTGACCCATTTACAATCGGAACGAGATCGTTTGAATTTTGGTACACCCCTATACTCAACAAAGATAATGTACTTAGTCGGTCTTATCACGTCAAATGCAAATGACTCGTTTACCTTCCTTTTGTTGAGTCTGGGACTGCACCAAGATCCGATAAAATGGTCCAGACGATCTCGTTCTTTTACAACCCTACATATTAGCTTGTTTTCCGCTTTGCAATCGAGCTGTCCTCGTTATGACGATTTTTTATAGGGGCTGGATGTTGAAAGTCGGCCCGCGCCGTTAAGAGAAATATTTCCTGGCAAGGTGTGCATCACAGTCATAAAGATGATGACTTGAATAACATAAGCGCTTGATTTTATTTTTTTAATTATTCAATTAAAGATTAGATGATATAAATGTCGAAATGATAAGAATCTCTGATTTGACATTTAAAAAAAAAAAAAAAACCTATACTACTTGATTGCCCCCGAATAATCCACGAAGATTTGAAATACCACCATCGCAATAAGTATTTCTTCTCTATTAAATATGACTCGACCGGGCTCAGCCCTGCGCCGAATTTGGCCTTTACAAGGCCCAGCGTGGCTCGGCCCGGTTTTGTGGGCTTAGCCAACCGTCACGGAGATCACCAGATTCACCCTCATTAGTCATTTGCCGCTTTGCAACCCAGGCCGGGCCGCGCCAAAACCAGGCTTGGGGAAACGTTTTCCGGGTCGGGCTATTTTCTGAAGTTCCGAACGACTGGGCTTTTTCCCCTGGTCCTGGGCGGGGCCTAAGCCGAGCTTTACCTTTAGAAAAGCTGGAAGAGGCTATTTCAGCCCAGCCTATTAGTATCCCTAGACGTTAATAACTTTTCTTGTTAATAGCTTATTGCAGCAGAACTTCATTGTGCGTCCTTCCTTCACATCATGCAGATCTATTAGATCTCGTGGTGGCATATTTCTTTTCTTTTTTCATATTGTCTGAAAAAAATGGATGATCCGGATGCCAAGTTGAGATAGTCTCCTACTTTGACATTTTCTTTAAACAAAATGCTCAAGACATTGTCATGATCTCGGTAATCAGAGGGGAATACCAAGGGGATTGCAATCCCAGTAAAGATAATATGGACAAAATTTTCAAATTAAATGAGATAACGGAAACCAAGATGTAACATATGAACAACATTGAACAATTTTTGTTTCAATATTCAGAAAGGAAAACCACCATTCATCCGGCTTCAATTTTGCTGCACCCGTAGATAACAAAATTTACTATCTTCCGAAGTAGACATAGCAGGTCTTAAGTTAATGAGAAGAGATTCCCACACCACAACTTTAAATCTGAGTCCAACAGAAGAGTCCAAGTATTTGCAACATGAGAATTTTTTTGTAATATTTGACCCATCTTTCTTCTTTAGACTCCGGTCTAAATATGTACTGAGAGGATCTCTTCAATTAACTTGAGGGACCTAGAGGCAGCTAGGGTTCGAGGAAAGGCTCGTCAACCAGACGTGGTCGGCGACCACCGCCATGTCGTCATCGTTCCGGTGCCAGCTCCAGGACGCATGAGTCGCGTTCACCACCTCGAACTGCCCGTGCCCAAAGCTCGCCTCCCTGAATAGCGATATGCTCGGCTTCGGATTTTGATACCTGTAAATTAAGTTAACCCAATGGTTATAGAAATTAAGAAACTAAGGCTAATAACAAAAATCACATGCATGCAATAATAAGGGTGTTCTTGTTTGGAGGAAGATACGAACACCCATGCTCAAAGTACTGATATATAGTGTTATGATGGTTATAAAGCTTTTAGAGGACTCACATTCCAGCCAATCCCTCTTTGTTGCCCCCGTCTCCGATGGTGATGTGCACCGGCCCACATCTGTCTTGTTTGTTGTCATATACTCGATCCTGAAATGGTGCAACCACAGATACCAAGATTTGGAAAGATTATGGAAACGCGGTACTTAGGTCGTAATCATCTTGCTATAGGTGTAAATCAAACTTGTTAACAGGAAACCAGAGTACTTACGAATCGCTCGTAGGCGTGGACGTGCCCGGCAAAGACGACGTCGACCCGGGCCTTGTACAAGATCCCCTCCATGGCCATCCTCATGCTCTCCCCCTCCCCCTGATGCGCCTCGTTCGTGTTGTACCACGGCGCGTGGATCAGCGCCACCACCCACGGCTTCCTCTTCCGGTCGACCTTCGCCAGGTCGGCCTGGAGCCACGTGTACTGGTCGGAGCCAGCGATGAACGGCGCGTAGGAGCCCAACATGACAACGTGCACCGCGCCCCCGGCGGCGTCGAAGGAGTAGTAGAGGTTGGACGAGGAGCTACTCTCCTCGTGGGGCATCCGCCACCGGGCGTTGTAGGCCTTGAAACCGCGCTCGAGGACGGGCAACTTCTCGATCTCGTGGTTGCCCTGCGTCACCATCCACGGTCGCTGGCTCGCCAGCGGCTCCACCAGGCGGCCGAAGGTGTCCCAGTGGGGCTGGTAATAGTCGGCGTAGGAGAGGTCACCCGGCAGAAGCAACATGTCGTAGCCGGAGGAGGCGACGTGGCGCAGCGTCGACTCGGTCCACAGCGTCTGGCCGAGGTCGCCGACGACGGCGAACTTGATAGGGAGATGGTCCGGCGGGGTCTTGAAGCTGAGCTCTTTGCGGGGGTCGGAGTTGCAGCGGTAGTAGTAGACGGTGCTCGGGCTCAGCGGTCCGATGACGACGTCGTGGATAAGGCCGGAGCGGTAGAAGAGGTACCTGTATGAGGACACCGAGCCGGAGGCCGAGAAGCCGTACTTTCCCGGCGAGGTGCCGTAGTCCACGGTGGAGGGCACGTTGTCGTGGGTGAGCCAAGTTATCCGCATTTTGTCCGGGCCAACCACGGATATGTGCACCTGTCAGGATGCGGATAGGTTAGGCAGGTGGAGGCGATGGGATAGAGCAACCATGACGGGATTAGTTTGAATCAACCCAAAACCTTAATGAGTATACGACAAAGGTTGGGATACATGAGAGAACGATGGAGCTCCCTGTTGCCACGCGGATTTTCTGGCAATTTCACTTGTCCTTAACTAACCCTAGTTCAACAGTGTTTATTTAATTAATTAGATGCCACCATTCATGTCTGTCAACAAAGTTTCATAGAGGTAGATTTAACGAAAAAGGGAACTCCTGGTCTACTTTGGACCCCGGTCAGTCAACTTAATCCAAAGACTTAGAAGAAGCTATTTCTTTTAGCATACTCATGTAGAATTATTTGATCAAGTGACTATTTTAGACACAATCTTTTTTTATAGTTATCATATTTAAAAAAAATGTTTTGATCAAATGATCAAACGGAGAAATGACACAATAGCATTCATCAGAAACAAAAGACAAACTGTCGTTATACATGCGTACAGATACCCCTGTCCATGCCGAATATTTATTCCGGAGAATATCCACAAAGATGACTCACACTAGATAAGCCCAAGAACATGAAAACATACTTAACTCACTAGGAATGCCCTCCGTTCGGCCCTTCCTATATGGGGCTGTCTGTTTCAGAAGGCCAAATCCAATCATCGGATCCTACGCTACGCTTTCTAAAGTTTCCATCTTTGATACCATTGAAGAGAAAATTGGTAAGACTGAGAACACCGTGCAACTTGGAGATTAAAAAGCCCGTACTGGCTGACACCAGTCAAGGACAGTTAAGCCAAACAGACACACCATCGGACCAAACTTGACCATCCAGAAGGGAACAGGGCTTTTGATTGCAAAAGAGAGGCGCAATAATCTAACGGGTTGATGCAAAAAAGTTGAAATGCCCACAAGAACATATTTTGCACAGGAAACCAAGATATATAAGAAAATGGGGAGAGAAAGAAGGAGAAAACACGACGAAGGTGGTGATGTTTTTGAGGGGCCGGGACATCACGGGACGGGAATCTCTTCTAATCATGTATAGTTCTAAATAATATGGCAGTTGCATACGCGGTTATCTGCATCGATTCGAATCTGACAAAGGAAACCTGTTTTGCAGCAGAAAGTAGTTCCCAACACGCGACGTAATCGTAGAGGCCACACAGCTTTCCTTCCCCAAACTCGGATGCCTTAACGGGGCACCGATGAGACGGTTACACGGTCCAGAAACGTTGTTCAACAGGCCCCGTTGGGAGGGCATACACTCAGACAGATGCAGGAGGAATAGACGAGGCAGAGAGCGAGGGAGGGAGAGAGGGGACTGCATGGTCGCGCACCTGTTGGGGGATGGAGCCGTCGGCGTGGCTGTCCAAGGGGATGGAGACGGCGGCCCTCGGCTTGGGGCGCTCGTAGCAGAAGGCGCACAGGGCGGAGCAGCCGAGGAGGACGAAGACGACGACGAGGAGCGCGCGCGGCGTAAGCGCGATGCTCCGCGCGAGGGGGCGGTGGCAGCGGCGAGAAGGGCCCATCCTGGTCTCCCTCCCTGTCGTCGAGCGAGCCAACACAACAGAGATCAGCAACGCCCGTCGAACGCACCAGACGCTGCCCTCCTCTTCCTTTGTTTAGAGTTCATGCACAGAACCAACAGAGACAAAGGAGACAGATGAGAGGAACACCAGTCTTCTTCCTCCTTCCTCTCTCTCTCTCTCTCTCTCACTCTCTCTCTCTCTCTCTCTCACTCTCTCTCCTACATGTATCTATGATCTATCCCTATCCTCCATATACAGAAGCCAATCTGTTACTCTGGTTCGAGCAAGGGTGGGGGTTTGGGCGTTACGAACAGAAATAGACGCAATGGGAACGATGGAGGGTGATGGTGGGGTGGGCCCCGCTGCCGCCGGGGACACGTGACAACCTTGCAGCGTCACGGCGATGGGAGGTGGGGAAACCCAACTGAGCGCATTGAAAGATGAAGATAGCAGATTAAGGGACGTACGGCACGGACGGCTATCTGATCGCCACGTCGTTGGCGTCGTTTGCGACGACGGTGCAGATGGGGTTGGTTGGCGCCTGGAGGGAATGCACTTCCTATCCATCCCTTCCGCGCGTCACTGTTAGCGTAAGGAAATATTTTTGAAAGTATAGATTTTAAGGAATTTAATTCTGACTTTAGAAAGTTAAATTTAGAGAGAAGATACGGATTTTCTTGAATCCATTTTGATAGGAGTAACTTTAAAATAGATTTGGAATAAATTAAAGATGTTTTTACCTCCTAAAAATAATCAGGACCTTACTTTTAAGAGTATAAAAGTAGAAAGAAGTAAGAAAAATGTTTTTGTCTTTTAAAAGCTTGCTTTTAAGAGGATAAAAGTAGAAAGAAGTAGAATTTTACTTTTGTGAATCTTCGGGTCTTCCTCTTATCTTTTTTTCAAAAAATACTCTTAAAAATCAGAAATTCGCCTTTTCAAGATATCTGTCAACTTCAGATTTGAACAGAATCTAGCCACAAATTTTTATTTAAAAATAATTCAACATATTTCAGATTCCTGCTGAATTTGAAGACCTAAAATTTGAGTCGCAATTGTTACCAAGCAGAGAAAATGATGAGATTCTATTTGCTGGATATGTATTCAGTCACAAAGAATAATAGTGAAGTTGGAATTTCACAGGGACGTTGGTATTTCATCCACTGTATGCGATGAACGATTGATTCATGCAAGTTCTTGGTAAAGGAGGACACTTATAAAAATGAGATTTAGAGGATCTCATCTCAAATTTAAAATCTTCTCTAATTTTCAGTTATTGGTATGAGATTTTGATGCAGAAGATGGCCTTTAGATTAAATATCTATCTCTATTACATCAAATTTATAAGATATGGCAATTCAACTGACTGTTTTTAATCATCCCTCTAATGACCTTTGACTATAAATTTTTTAATTGCCTAGCCATTTCATTGTGTAACTCCATATGTAAAAAAATGCTCATCGTACCTTTTATCTTGTAATGTCCCTATTTTCTCATTTAATCATATGAATCTCCAATGAAATTTAACTAGCTTTATAAATCATATTGTGATGGATATGTCTTCTTTGTTTACTCATGCTAGAGCAAATTCATGTGTGATATTGTTGTGGATGCACAGTCAAATGGGTAGACTAGAGATGGTTGTATAACTGTAGAAATTGATGTCCTTTAAAAAGATATTTTTGTCTTTTAAAAATAATATAATCATAATATTATTTTTAAGAAGATAAAAGTAGAAGAGCAATACTAGCATGACTGGAAAGTTTTTCCAATTTTTTTACCCTGTTAAAGGGAGAAGCTCGAGTGGAGGGCTTATTTATAAATTTATCTACTACAGTTACTCTCATCTTTTATGTCCTAACCAATCAAGTATACCCACGGTAGGTAAAGAAATTGGGAAACCTTTCCCATCTGGATAGTGTTACCCAAAGTAGAAAGAAGTAAGATGCTTTTGCCTTTTAAAAATAGCAAGGGTCTTACTTTTAGGAGGATAAAAATAGAAAAAAGGTAAAATCTTACTTTTGTGAGTCTTCATATGTTCCTTCTATCCTCTTTTTAAAAGATGCTCTCAAAAATTGGAAGTTAATTTTCCTTTGCAACGGATCTCTCAACTGTAGATTTGAAGAGAATCTGGCCAAGAACTTTTATTTAAAAGGAATTCAACATATTTTAAAATTCCTGTCAAGTCCGAAGGACCAGAATTTGAGTCACAATCATTACCAAACACAGAAAATTATGAGATTCTTTTTTTTGGACTAATACTATGTATTCGCTCACAGAGAATATCGGTGAAGTTGGTATTTCACAGTGACGTTGGCATTTCATCCACAGTACGTGATGTAACGGTTGATTGATTCATGCGAGTCGTTGGTTTAGGAGGACAAACGATGGTCTTAAAAATGAGATTTAGACGATCTCATCTTGAAATTAATTTTTTTTCTCATTTTCAATTATTGAAATAGGATTTGAATGTAGAAAATGACTTTTACATTAATTAACTATCCATCTCTATTACATTAAAATTAGATAAGATATGGCAATTGAACTGACTGTTTTTTATCATCCTTCTAGTGACCTTTACCTTTAATTTTTTTAATTGTCTAGCCATTTCATTTTGTAGCTTCGTCTGTAAAAGAAACTGCTCATTTGCACCTTTTATCACGTAATGTCGTCCCTACTTCTCATTTGATCATATGAATCTCCAGCAAAATTTAACTAGCTTTATAAATCATACTGTGATGATACGTCTGCTTTATTTGCTCATGCAAGAGCAAATTCATGTGATATTCTTGTTGATGCACGGTCAAATGTGTAGATTGGAGATGGTTGTATTAGTGTAAATGTGGAAATTGATGTGTTGTCCGATTAGTTAGCGAGTGGTTAACTCATGTACTAATCCTACTTGCGTGCGGTTCCCATTTGGTCTTCCTGCAGCGGACTAGACCATTAAGTTGGCCTTGGCATGTTTACCATAATGGATCGATCTGGATTAAGATCGTCTATTCTATTTTTTTTACATCATCTCTATTCTATTTATTCTGATTGGTTTAAAATCTTTAAAATAGAAAAAATTTTCTCTTTTTTAAGCTCCACTTTTCTTCTATCACAATAACTGAACAAATCAAAATGAGTGGAATACAAATGATATAAAAAAAATAAAGTAAACCATCTCAATCCTATCTAGATCGGTCCAAAACTTGTCATCAGACGTATCGTAATTGACTCACGTACTTCCACTATTGACTAGACGGGATTCGAGGATAATTGGGTGTGAAGATGGAACATAAGCTTTTGACTCGTCCAATACGCCGTGTGAAACCAGGTGGGCTCTTGGACGGATTAATTAAGAGCCAATGCAGGAGATTTTATCCACTTCTTTTACCCCCTCAGAGAAAGAGAAAGAACACGTAGGTTAAGGGATCTCTTTGCAAAATTGTAAGAGAGTGGTTCATGATGGAAATTTATCTAATGCACCTAGGTCAGCCGGATAAAGAAATCGGAAACATTTTCTCGTACTTTCCTTAATTAAAAGAGCTCAAGGATGTTAATCTTTAACCAATCTTGATCATATAACCGTGGAAGAAATTATGATACGCATTATGGTTACTATGAAAAGATAATTATCATTTTCCTCTTATAAAGCTTTTGTTCTTCGAACATAGAACCTATTTTGGGCCTTCTCAATGTTCAACTCGAAAGTTAGGCATTGAGTTGAAGGAGGTATATCATTATGTAGACCTAGACATTGAGTTGAAGGAGCTATATCATTATATAAATATGTGATTCTATAGAATATCTGATGTGAGATTATCCCTAACATGCCTCCGCATGTACATGCTGACATTAGGCACTGACACATGGTATTTAGGCACAATAGTCCGACATTGGATACCCAGATCGTAAAACTCGCTCTGATACCATGTAAGGATTTTGTTATTGGGCATACTCAATGTTCAACTCAAAATTTAAGTATTGAGTTGAAGGAGCCATATCCTTATATAAATAGATAATTTCATGGACTATCCGATGTATATATAGATTAGTTGTTGGCTAATGGATATACCGGAGGGAATGCCATAAGGTCCAAATTAATGGGTTTGATACGCTGCCTTGAGGACCCATTTTGATCGCCCTAATCTATCATACAGCTAGCTGGCATTGGCAACACAAATGAATTAGGTTGCAATTAAATGCATGGGACCGTTTAGACAGAATCCGAAGCTAGAAGTATCTAGAAAATAACGGAAGTGACGTCTTGTTTGTCTTCACCCTAGTTGATAATAA
Organism: Zantedeschia hybrid cultivar; assembly: GCA_030544215.1. Taxonomy (NCBI): domain Eukaryota; kingdom Viridiplantae; phylum Streptophyta; class Magnoliopsida; order Alismatales; family Araceae; genus Zantedeschia; species Zantedeschia hybrid cultivar. The sequence goes on along the minus strand of JARZZO010000014.1, from coordinate 17,307,420 downwards.
ATCTGAAATGAATCTAAACATGGTTCTTGCGCTTTAAATTTTCAAGTATTCGGTAAATAAGTTGGCTTTTATGTCATGACTCATGCATGCCCAATTGGGTATCAGATTTAAAATATTGTATCCACATTGTATCCACAGAGACGTTAAGTCCGAGCTTTCCATGCCTCTAAGTTAATATATATCAGGTATCAGGTGTTGACCCCGTCTTGACCTCCTAATGAAAGGGTATGCATGCAAATGGTTAATTACTTGCCTATAGCCATCATTTAGGGAAGAGTAAGACACCTATTCTAAAGTAAATACGTATACATCTGAGAAAAGTTGAGAAAAGAAGAGAAAGCTTGAGAAACGAAATAATAGCGCCATCAATGCCTAGACAATTGATTATGAGTTATGACAAAAAGATCTTAATGACTTAATTAATCGTAATGCCCAAACTTTGAGGTTCCCAACTAAACACTCAGAACCAAGGTTGGGCTCTTCCTCGTCTCTCATCTTTGGCATCCTTCTCCATAGCGTATGTGAGGGGCTTATAGTTTATCTTTTTTACCTTTTCAAAAAGAAAAAAATGTTTCCTAAACCAAAACCCACGATGAGAATTTTTTTTTTTTAAAATTTATCAAAAAGGGTCAAGACTCATGTCAAGTAATGCGAAATCTTAACCGCTGTTGAGAGAAAGACAGAGATACATTTTTATTTGTTTCTAGAAAAAAATAGATTTTCCAAGTTTAGAGGTAGAAAAAAATAAATTAAATTTTGAACCCAAATAACAAAAGATTTTTTAACTATTATTTATTTTTATCAATTATAATCTTATAAATAAAATTTCCCAAAATATAGACTTTTTGCTCTCATTCTTGGAACTCCAAACCCACCCATTTAGGGCAAGATGCATGCATACGCATGCATTGGTGCACATGCTTGTCAAGAAAACGTCTCCTCATTTAGGCAATTAAACTACCAACAAAAGCTAAACGTGGAAAACTCCACTTTCATCTAGGATCGTGTTTCTCAAAAAATAAAATAAATAAAATAAAATAAAATAAAATCGTACACGATTCGTCAGCTGTGTTTGGCATGGAAGTGTTGTTTAATCCTTCAAAGATGGAGATAATTTCAGATCGGTCGATGGGTCCGCCTAATTAGGCGACGATTTCAAATCCGTCTGATTTCTAGAGAAATAATCCCACAGACCAGGGGATAAAGATCCCAACAACACCAAGGGACTGCATGGCTGGGGTTGTAGGCCCAACCAGAATCGAACCTGAGACCTCCATTTTGCAAGAGAGGTGATGAACCACCTGCCCTAGGCAGCTGGTTCTTTTTTAGCCTTCAATCAAAAACTATAAATAAAACTTTCTTAAATTATGATAAGAATGAAGGTCTTAAAGAGAATTTGACTAGTATAACTACTTAAAATCAATTATAGTTACTCTCATTCAATCTTTTTATATTAAAACTCAAAATTAACTTGAAATTAAAAGTTTCGACAAGCATCCTCACGAGTAATTCCGTGTGCCAATGTATAAAGCCACAGCCCATTGGTACCACTGGAGTGGTTGAACAGATAATTATTAAAAATGAAGTAAATTACTTCTGATCCGTTAATTACTTAGGATGTGTTTGTCAAAACTTCTATTGAAACTCACTTTTAGTTTTCACTTTTTGCATAAAATAATTTAAAGAAAATAAATTATAATTAATTTTAATTTGTTACAAAGTCAACTCTTTCCTAACAATCCTATTTTTTCCCGGCCTTAGAAGCTTCATCTTGTAGTTTTTGGTTGTACCACAGTGAATGACTCTCGTTCACTTTAGCAACTGGATCGGACGTACGCACCAAAATAAAACAAACAAATCAAAGAGAGAGAGAAAAAGAAAGAGAGAGAGACAACACGATTTACGTGATTCAGTAAGATGTCTACGTCCATAGAGCCCGTCTCTTTCACCATCGCCTTATACTAATCTTCTCCAAGAACAAACACAAGAACCTATGTTATTTCCAACCGTAAGACAAGTTTTCCCAAAATTACAATATATATAACCCCCTAAAAACAAAAGCTCCAAAATGCCCCTGCATCGAAAGCTGAACCCATCTTGGACTTTGGCGCTACGGCAAAACTTATCATAACCACTATTGTTAAATGAAATGTCTTCTGAATTTGAGTCACAACTCAACAAATTAAAAGTCAAAACACAAGAAAAATATTGCATAAACACTTTGGCGCCACGGCAAAACTTATCATAACCCAGCCATTTAGGGTAAGATGCATGCATACGCATGCATTGCCGCACATGCTTGTCAAGAAAACGTCTCCTCATTTAGGCAATCAAACTACCGACAAAAGCTAAACGTGGAAAACTCCACTTTCATCTAGGATCGTATTTTCTTAAAAAAACAAAAAAATGTAGGATCGTACACGATTCGTTAGCTGTGTTTGGCATGGAAGTGTTTATGAATTTTTATAAATTCCTTGTTCAGTTATTTTGAAGAAAGGCTTCAGACTTTGGAAGCTATTTACACTATCTTTTATTTTTAGCCTTCAATCAAAAACTATAAATAAATTTTTCTTAAATTATGATAAGAATGAAGGTCTTAAAGAGAATTTGACTAGTATAACTACTTAAAATCAATTATAGTTACTCTCATTCAATCTTTTTACATTAAAACTCAAAATTAACTTGAAATGAAAAGTTTCGACAACCATCCTCACGATTGAGTTCCGTGTGCCAATGTGTAAAGCCACAGCCCATTGGCACCTCTGGAGTGGTTGAACAGGTAATTATTAAAAATAAAGTAAATACTTCAGTACATGATCCATTAATTACTTAGGATGTATTTGACAAAACTTCTATTGGCACTCACTTTTAGTTTCCACTTTTCATATAAAATGATTTTAAAAAAATAGATTATAACTAATTTTGATTTCTTATAAAAGTCAACTCTTTCATAACAATCTTATTTTTTCTTTGGTCTTAGAAGCTTCATCTTGTAGCTTTTGGTTGTGCCACAGTGAATCACTCTTGCTCACCTTAGCAACCAGATCGGACATATGCACCAAAATAAGAAAAAACAAATGAGAGAGAGAGAGATAAGACACAACGATTTACATGGTTCGGCAAGATGCCTATGTCCACAGAGCCCGTCTCTTTCACCATCACCTTATACTAATCTTCTTTAAGAACAAGTACAAGAATGCAGCCTCAAAAGGAAACACCGGCCGCCCTCTGTTGTTTCCAACCCTAAGGCAAGTATCTCCGAAGTTACAATATATATAACCCCCTGGAAACAAAAGCTCCAAAATGCCCTTGCATCGAACCATATCGGGCTGACCCATCTCGGACTTTGGCAGCACGGCAGCACCTATTCTAACCGTTGTTCTTAATTGAGATGTCCTCTGAATTTGTGTCACAACCCAATAAGTTGAAAGTCAAAACACAAGAAAAATATTACATAAAGGACTTCCAAAATTCAAATGCAGAGTACTTCCAAATAAATGTTGCCACAAACATGACCTTAGATTATGAGTCTGGATCATCTCTGAACTCCAACAATCACCAGTCCCAAGATGTCATGTGTAAGGTAAATTCGTCATTCAAGACGCATCCCATCGTAATTGGCAACTTTTTCTTTGTTCCCAATTTTAGACTTAGAGCACTGAAATATCACTAAGAGTATAAGACTACGACCATAGTTTAAAATACAACCCAATGAGAACCAAGATATGACCTAAATTATTGCACGAATATCACATTGAGGTATATTTTAAATTATGATCGTAGTCTTGTGCTATTCGGTGGTATGTAAGTAATCTATGTTGTATTGAAAATCTGTTGAACTCGGAACAAAAAAAAAGTTGCTAACTTCGATGGAGTGCATCTCGAACGACGAACTTACTTTACACATGACATCTTAGGACTAATGACTGTTGGAGTCCAGTCTAATGTTGCGCTGAGCTGATTCAGACTCTTAAATTATGCGTGAGTGTGATTGAACTTCTGTGGCCGTACAACAAGAATTATCTGTCCATTAAAATGTCAATTGAATAGGTTCACTTGCTGCATTCTTGTCTCAAATCTGACAGTGCCCTTGAGATTGGGCAGGGATCTTTATAGATCACTTAAACATCTGGCAGGACATTCAATAATCTAATTACATAATACAAAGAGTTCAGATATATATTTTGAGCTATATATCCCATATTTACATTATGAAAAATGCTGGCTGTACGGGCTGCTTTGGATCTTGTTCGCATGGATCCGAGGTGCAAATTTAAAACTAGTCCAAGATGATCTATCCATCAGAATTTGAGGGGTGCAAGCAGGCCTCTGGCTAGAATGGAGACTTCTCCTAAGTCCACTCCATGAGAACTTTAATTCCTAGAAGTCACATAAATCTTAACCCATTCAAACTGGAGGTCAAATCAGGTTTTAATCTTGTACAAAATCTACATAAACCTTAAAAAAATTATTTAATTGGCTGGATTACAACCCAAAATCACTGGGGCTAGGTCGGGATTGAATTAGTTTCAGTCCAAGCTATTAATTTATATACACATAACACCAAACAAAACTTACCCAAGCTATTAATTTATATAGACATCGCGGTGCAAGGTAACTATATTGGACATTAACTTAACTACTTTTTTTTTACATTATTGTATTTTCAAAGATCATATTTTTAAAAAAATTATTGTGTTGTCAACATATTGTTTTCATGTTTCCTTCTTCGTCTATCTACGACTAATCAAGGCTTATCAAATGACTATATTTAGTGTCTACATTATTCTTGTTTAAAGAAAATGAGCAACAAAGAGTTTAAGAACATGATATAGAAGGAGAGATAATTGCATAATAGTAAAGGTGGATAATACTATAGACCCTTACATGTTTCATTGACTTGAATAACTCTATTTATAGTTGTTAACTCGGTTGTATATCCAATTTTTAACTTAATTATTGTCCATTTGAGTTTGACAATATTTAAGTTTGGTGGTATAATAAAACATGTTCGACACATTACACGTGGTTAAGTTACATTGGGTTGGTGTTAGCTTGCCATGATGATGATGAGGGTTATGAGAATCATCTGACTGACCACAATCCACAAGCACCTTCTATATATCCACAATTCTCAAGAAAACTCAATAGCAACACAATTTGAAGTTGGTTAACCAATGCATGCTCTGATCGTCTAACGCATACAAAGTGAATGTAGGTTCCCCACACAATCCTCTGATCTACTTGAGACTAGGGATGCAAAAAGTTACTTAACAGGTTGAGTTGTAGTTCCTTCTTTTTTTTTTGTCTAAAATGAAAAGTCTATTCTTAACTTTATTCTTATCTTTGTGTATCCAGATATTTATCCTTATCTAAAAAAAATATCAAATTAATATATATAGATACATAAAGATTAAATTATCAGTTAATTACAATTCTCCACGGTTTTTCCTGCAACTTTAATTTGACAATTTTATACTAACTAGAAGAGAGGGTTCATAAATATATGGCACCCCGCTAGTTCTGATCTCTGAGAGAAATGGGAAATGTTTTGTTTTGGTTGGATGGTTCAGGGGATTGAGCACTAGACTCCCCACTTAGAGGTGGAGAGATCTAGCCCAACAAAATCCAGAGATATCTCCAAAGGAGGGATAACATGCAGAAGGCAAAGTATCGCCCAAATAGGCGATGATTCCAGCGTGCGGGCGAGAGATCCGCCTAGCAGGGGGGAGCTCCAAGTTCATCTCTCGGGGGAGAGGGAGAGATAGGTGCTGTCAGCGGCGGACGCAGAAAGTTTGTCCAGTGAGATCATTCGGATATTAAGTCAAATATGGCTGGTCAATGGGGTCTTAGATTAAATTACATGAGGTCTTAGGTTAAGCCAGTGAGGTTCTGAATTATATCAGTGGGGTCTCAAACTAAATTGCTTTAGATCAAGCTAATAAACTTAGCAAAATCTAGTGGGGGTCACAAGACCTATTAAATAAGGCTGAATCCGTCACTGGGTGTTGTCCCACGGTTGAAGGGGAGGACTAACCTAGGGAGTTTTTGAAGAGACAAGGCAACCATGTCATCCACGATTGACATAACTGCCATGAGTTGTAGTCGTAGAAAGGTTAACCATGTGGATTGGAGGTTGCAGGATGTGGTACCTTAGATGCAATGAAGATCCGTCACGATGCCAAAGACTTCTAACAAGTCCCAAATCATCAAGCTCTATATATGTCTTTAGAGAGGGGATCTCCTCAGTGTAGTCATTGATCGAGTCTGGTCAATACATTGAGAGAGAAGGAAGCTTTCTTATCCAACTTTAAGCGTGGACGGATCCGCTCTCTTGACTGTAGGGGTTTCTTGGCAAATAGGTCCCCCAATAAAGAGAGTGCAGGGCTCTCAAGTGACGAACGTAGGAGCTTTGTGACCCACAATGATAAGATAAAGCCCTTGTAATTTATGGGGTTTGCCTCCCTAAACAATAGGTAAAGATCAAGTGATCACTTTTCATCAACGTTATTACTGAATATTTATTGTATTATTATCATATAATATAATAAGAATTTTACATACGAATAAGTAGTTAAATTATGCGGTGTAAAATGGTTTATCTTTGTTCTTATCTTTTTAAATTTCGGGTGAGGAGGTATGTTTCGATGTTTACATATATACTTATTAGAGGCTTTTTCAACTTTTTTGGATATTTTCATGCATTTCTAAGTAAAATTATCCCCTCAACTCAACGTGTGCGTCTACCCGTTGCACGAACCGACCACACAAGTCCAACGACAGCTTTTGTTCTTTCTTTGATGAGTAATACTTGTTACAATGCATGTTATTGCAATCCAACGTGAATTGTAATGTCATACACAGCAGCCGTCCGATTGGGTCTAATCAGACGACTACTGTGCAGTCCGTTTGTTTTAGGGGGAAGCGGTTGGAGGTATTTTTTAATTTTTTTATTTTCTTGTCGGATTTTAAAAAATTTTTTGAGACGTCTGATAAAAAATCCAAAAGTACATCCGGATTGCACAGGTCCGCTTCTATCCGAATGTAGTTTTTTTTCAAAAAAAAAAAACACTTTGCACATGAATCGAAGTATGTGTCCAATTTTTTTGAAAAAAAAAATACATTCGGATGAAGGCCGACTCGAACAATCCGGATGTACTTTCTGGACGTCTCCCAAAAAATTAAAAAAATCAAAAATAAAATAAAAAAATAAAAAACACCTTCAACTGCTCCCCCCCTTAAAACAGACGGGTTGCATAGCAACCGTCCTATCTGACCCGATCGGATGGCTGTTATGCATGGCATTGCAATCCACGTTGGATCAATGCCATGCATTGCAGCAAGTATTACTCTTCTTTGATTAGCTCCCAAGAGCGACTTGGCTGCAGTGAGAGGGAGGATGGCACCTCCCTCCTTTCATCCTACACCTGCACAGAATCAGATGACCTCAATCTTTTCTCTAGACTTTTATCTCAGCTTTAAACTTTTATTGATTGGAGTTTTATTAAATAAATGCAATGGATCTTACAATATGCACATTGTAACCAATGAAAATTTAAGATTAACCAATGAGATTTTAAGATCTAGATAAAAAAATCCAAGTGATCCCATTCCCGCTTGCACCGGACCCTTCACTACCCCGTCCCAGCTCATATATATTGTTCCTTTCAGCCCTTTTTCTCTTCTAGTCCAGATTCCCTATGTACGGTGTACGCTCAATGAGCAAGTTCGGTCAGTTGAGAGAGAGAGTTTTTCAAAAACACCCCTCACACATAAGGATCGACCGAGGGGAAGAGTCAAGGGGATTATGGCCCCTCCCCCTCCCCCTCTAGAAAAATAAACAGAGAAAAAAATGAAAGCATTATACGGTTAGTATAACTGGGTCATTAAACCTTCCCCCCCCTCCACACACACACACAATAAATTCGAGTGTGGTTCAAATAAGTGCAAGGTTGGATGGGGGAGGAAGTTTTTCAAAAAAGACCTTCAATGGGAATAGGAAAAGCACTGCATGGGGGAGTTTCAAAAAGTTTTCTTTTATACACTAAATGAATGTAGTCCAAACCTGCCCATCTCCCTAAATGTTGGTAAGCAAGAAACCTACATTTTTTAACCTCTTTTTCAAAATTTACAATGACCTTACAATTATGGATGGAATTTGGATAGGTTAGACTGGGTTATAGTAATTTGGGTTAACTCAATTTCAAAATTGTCCAATCCAATTTCAGCATAGCCCATATTCAGTTTAGATTTAAAATAATGAATTTAGATAGGCTGAGTTGGATTGGGTTGACCTAATTTGTAGACAGTTTATAAGAAATACTTTACTTTTTATATGAATTAATGCAAAAGTCAATAGATCAAATTAGACTATCTCAATTTCAGTTCAACCCAACTCAAGTTTGACTAATGCTAACTCAAATTTAACTCAATCTGTTTTAAATAATTTGGATCAGCTCAATTTAACATAATATGGGCTGCGCTGGGTTGGCCATAGGTCAGCCTACCATGCATGATATAGGAAAGTTGCATATTTCTAACTACCAAAAAAAGAGTTCCATTTTTCCATCTCCCTACTTAACAAAACTTATGGTAATAGTGTAAAATGAGCATTTCTGTTTTTCTACCTCCCTACCAGCTAATAAGTGGATCTTCCCAACAAATTGTGCGGTAACCGCATTAAAAAGGAAACCAACGTTTCACCTTACGATGGGTTCATAACAAGAAGAAAATAATAAAATTTTCAAGGTTCTGTTGAGATTCCAATTGGCATTACATTTTTTAATGGAAATTGTCTTCTTGCCGCTTTTATGTTGAGATTCTCGCTCGCGGGTTCTTTAATCTTTCGCGGTGTGTACTTTGTCTTACTGAGATATGGCATGTAGCTCCTTAATTTTTTTCTTTTTCCATGTTTTGATAACTCGCAAGGATGTGAAAAAAAAAAAAGCAGAAAATTATTATTTTGTTATCCCTTTTCTTCTTATTCTATCTCATTATTTCTTCTCTTGATAAGAACCATCTGATTTTGGGTTGTATCAAGCAAAACCTGGTTGCTAAATGGATTTCTTACTCAATTGCATGTTGCTCTATTCAGTCGGCATGTACGAACCCTTTTATTCATTTCTTTTCTTCCATTTTGTAAAAATACAAGTAAGAAAAATGAAAAATAATTAATTATTGATAGGCTGTTAACTCAATTTCCAATGTCATGTAATGTTTTGATAATATACTTGAATCGTTGTTTTATTGACATAGTAAAATTTTTAGAGTTTTCACCATATTAAAATTCTGCATGTTTTAGATTAATATTTACTTATTACATTATTAGGTTAAGTCATGAAATTTTTTATAATTGATGCATATTTTAAGAGAAAGTATACTGACAACCCAGATACTATTAAAATGTTAGCAGCGTTTAAAATTTTTCCTTTATCAGAAGCACAAAACATTCCTACACCTCAGGTTTCAAATATTGATCAAAGTAAAACTGATTGATCCAAGATTCCTAGAATTGATGCTGCTGCTGAAATTTTAAATACAATATAACGCCATCCGAGAAAGCGTAGGCCAATTTTCAATTGATGCTTGTATGAAAGAAAGCCGAGCACTATCGAAATGAGCTATATTTTTTATTTTAAATATTTTATATCTTTTCAAAATATATGACAAATGTTATGTAGTAGCACGTACTGGCCCCTCCTAAGAAAAAATCTTGCGTTTGCCTCTGCCCATATAGAACTTTTTCCAAGTCCACCTGAAAGATCTGTTTTGAAAACCTCCGTCCCTCTTCTCTCAACTGACCGAACTCAGCAACATAACTCTTATCTTATCCTCTTCCTTCTTATTCATAACTCTTTTCCTATAATTAACTATTCTTTTTTAACCTATACAGTATTATATATATATATGATATTTTTTTCTTCTTTCAATATGTTGTCCAAGAAAAAACTGTGATTATATGTGACAGATAATAGGTAGACAGGGAGAACTCATAATTACCTAACCAGCAAGAACTTTGACAAACAAGGAGAAGAAGAAGAAGAAGAAGCGGAAGAAGAAGGAAGAAAGAAGAGGTGCTTGGTGCTCCACGGGAAGCTTTGGCACATTCCATGGAAGAGGAGAATATGCTTCCACTCTCCCACGTGACATGCGTCCAGGATTCTCTGCGGGCAACTGGGCATCCACATCCCACACCAATCCGAGAAGACGCCGACCCACCAACACCGCAGGGCGTGGAAGCATGAAGCACCAGCTCATTAACAAGCGAGGGCAGAGGACCACCATTCATGGGGCCACAGCAGCCACCAGCTGTTCGGTCCCTGCTCTCCCACATGGCGCGTACGAGACTACTCGATCCGTAGAAAAAGCTCAATTAATTAGTACTGCATCAGAAGGAAAGGGTTGCTTCCTATGTGAGGCAGTAGCTCACACACCTTGGCCCACGGAGATGGCTATGTAGGGCATCCCTTGGAAGCCTCCTTGCGGTCCCTTTCCGCTCCGGTGAGCGCAGAGCGCCTTGCAGCTAACGGTTGCTTTCGCATACATCACTTTGCTGCCTGTTGTGGTTCCCAGCTCCACACGGTAGCCAAACACATCGCGGTTCATGGAGAACAAGAGGTCACGATATTGAGAGATACGAGAGAAATTAGCTAAATTGTATATGTTTTGTACAAGTCATCCAAAACTGGTATTCCATGTCTTCCAAGCATGGCACATTCCGTGCATGATGCCTGTGTACCTCCACTTCAAACTTTATTTAATTATATAGTCGATATATATAAAGATAATTAAAACGTGCACGTTAATGCATCAGGACAATGAGGATAGTTTTTCCGATGCTTTGTGATGCTGTTTCGCTCTTAAATATTGATAAGTTCAGTATGCCAAACAATTGGTTGATGACCAAGAACAGGAGAGTATATCAATATTATTACGTCGTCAACGCGCGGACAGCTCCTTAAAGCCGTTGGGAACAAACAAAGACAAGGGATAACAGGCTGGTCTTCTAATCCTTTTCATCACTTTTTATAAAGGATTGTTTGTTTTAAGTAAAACAACGTAATTTAAAATAATTATTCATTTGTTTAGAATGATGTAAAATAATATAAAGTAAAATCCTGTCTAGACCTTGTCTGCACACTTGACAGCACAAATCTCTTGTTTTGATTTATAACAAAGGTCCACTGTAAGTCAAAACAAGAAGATTAAAATATTCCCCTTATTTTATTTTATAAACAACCAAATAAACATTTTTTGATTCTAAAAAAAAAAGAAAAATCACTTGTTTTGAAATCAGTGATTGTGAAATTGGTGATTTACAAAATTTTACACTGAAACTGGTGGAAGCATGAAGCTAGATCCATATGAAAGGTGGGTTGAAACATTTATAACAGGGCATGAAGCCATGCCTTTAGAGTAACATTTACAGAGAGAGGAAATTGTTGAAATGAAGAACGTTCTATGATCACTGATCGACACGTTCCGCCGTTATTGATTAAACTGATCATAATTAATAAGAATGCACACAGATCACTGGGATGAATGTGTATATATAAATAACTGGTGATTTCTCTACCAAAATGAGGTTTTTCTCCCATTTCTGGATGTCTAGAAATCAAACGGCAAAAAAATGATGCCCGTGCATGATTTGCTCGATCGATCTGTTGTACATACAGAATTTATCTTTGTGTTAATTAACCTACTAACCTAGGGCTGTTCTCGATTTTATTGACTGGGTTTTGTACAGCTTTAACAAAATCAAGCTAGACCGTGTCATGTTATAATTGGAAATGGACCCAATTCAGAGGGGAGTTTTTAAACCCAACCAGGGCAAATTAATATAATTCCATTTCGTTTGATTATTATGGGTTTGGGCTAGCCTCTATCCATGGACATATCTCACGAACAAACTCAAACAAGTTAAACTGTCATTTCTCATTTGAAGTTAAAATTTTTGATTGAAAATCTAGCAAAAATGTAAATAACGATTAGGCTTTACCAAATTAGAATTGCATTTCTACATTTTAAAATCGTATGTATAATTTTAAGAAATTTCAAAGTCTCAATCTAAATTACCTTTATTTGGTTTCATGGCTTTCCAAACCAAAGAGTTTTAAACCAAATCCACACTTTTTATTATCTAAACCAAGTTATCTGGCTAGTTGAGTTGACTTTTGTTTTAGTTTAAATCAAGTGATCATGGACAAGTGTATATTTACCTTTGGCGCGGTAAAGTCGTCCAGCTAAAATTAAAAAGGTCACTGTATATGGTTCTTATCTTTAATAACCGAGTTATTAACCTGGATTCTCTATATGTAGTCCCTTCAGTCCATGCACATGCCCACATGCTAGAAAGATCAGTGGACTTATTCATCTTTTAACCACTGACAAGGGTAGATTAATTTAGAACCGTATAATATTAGTCCTGTGCCACCCAACTTGAGAACCAGTTTAACCACAGTGGTATAACCTCATCAGTTTGCGAGGCGAGAAAGAAGTTAGGCATACGTTTCCTCAGCATAATCCTATAGTATGGTTCATTTTCGTACAAGTCTCACCTTAGTTTGTGGGCCATCCCACACCGCCACCTCTTGATCTTTGGAAACTTTATCGATTACATCAAAAACTACATGAACGAGGGACTTTGACACTATCTTACTAGTTGTGTATGGAGGTAGCTAGGATTGTGCATGCTATATTAATAGTTAAACAAGTGCATGCTACAACAGTTAAAACAAGGTATTTTAATGAAGATTTTATCGCAATATATACGACCGCAATATATACGACAGTAACAATTAATCCCCAGCCACACGACGCAACATGAGAGAGAGAGAGAGAGAGAGAGAGAGAGAGAGCTATATTTTTTTCTTATACTACATATTTTCATTTCTTGACGCCATCATCCCTTCAAACGCGCTGCTGTCTGCCGCTTTATATGTCTGTGCTTTCAACCCATGACACCCCCATCGATTTCTCTGCTCCATCGTTGTTCTTCCATTCTTGGAAACCTAAGCATGGCAGGGAGGCCGCTCTGTGCTTTGGCCATCACCCTCAGTCTCGTCTTAGGGCTGATCCTGGGCGCGGCCGCCAGTACGGCCGTGGGAAGATCGGAGTTCGTCAGGCCGCCGCCTCGCCGGATTGTCACCACGCTGCACACCAAGTCCGACTCCCACCCGCAACAGGTTCCTCTCTCTCTCTCTCTCTAGATTACTCTCTCTGGATGTGTATGGCCTCCTACTTATGGGTATGTCGGATCCAGAACCATAGATCAAATAAACGTGATGTTAATTCCCTCGTGGACCAATACACAAGCTGTTTGCTCATCTCTTCAAGTCACAGTGCATTCCATTGAACTGGAAGTGATCTCAACCTGGCCTGAGGTAGAAGAAACAATCACAAACTCCACAGAACGACCCACTAAAACATTGGCTTAAAACTTTCCTTGATATCTTCATATAAGATATTAATTATTAGAAGGGGAAAGATCTGAACCACTTAGTTTAACGAATTTGATGAGGATCTGGACTGGAACCGTAAGACATGAAGAGAACGAGACGTTCTTTTGTCTAACTGTGTTTCCAGAGCGGTGAATGGAAAGTGACCTCTTATTGTCAAAAAAAAAGAAAAAAAGAAACTGTGTTTCTAGAGGTGCTGTTGTTGAAGCCCACCTTTCCAAGACTAGCAACTGTTGCTTTCCTTAGAAGCTGGGCATCGTATCTGTCCTTCGAGCATCCTACTACTGTTCCTGGGTTTCTTTTTTTTTTTTCTACTTTTCAGGTGGCACAGAAAGATCGTCCTTCTGCACATGCGGTATTTTCATATTAACTACTCTTGTATTTTAAATTCTAAAAATAACATGATTATATTGTATATTATCTTTCATATATACCTTGTGATGATATATTTGTATAAACATTTTATGTGTAGCTGAAATCGCATACTTGATGGATTCTTTGCCTTGCAAGGGTATGTAGGATAATATTTTAATAGATATTATTTGCTACATCGAGCAGCATACAAAATGAATTTTTCTTTTTTAAAGGTCGGTGCTACTATGTCCTATATATCTGTACAATTTTGATCTCCCATGCATGACCTAAAATATTCTATAAAATCAAATTGAGCTCCAATTTATTGGGCTCAACCCATTATGTTTTTTTATTGGGATTCATTTTTTGATTTTTTAAAATATTTTTGATTATCTGATCAAATATGAAGTTGTATGAACATATAAGACGTAGTGGAATCAACCATAAAAAATTCAAAAAATATCAACTTGTGTGTCTCACCCTGCTTGCTTGCTGCAATGCATGAAATGTGGCAAGTATTACTCTATTAAATATGTTATTTTTTGAAATTCATCATAGATGAAATGAGATCGATGGACCTCTTCCCCTAGGCGCCCTTTATATGCTCATAGATACATGGAGGAATGTGGTATACTTGTCTATCTCCAAATTTTCATGGCCAAATGACTCATTAATTTACCATAAACCTTCCCATCTTTTCATGTAGCAAATCACTAATTTACCCTTTCCATGCATCCATGAGCACATAAAGGCCCAGGAAATAGGGAATAGGTCCAGAAAATCTTCTTTCACCATACGATGGTGATTAATATGAAATTAGCCCTTAACACATTTTACCCTACAATAAGGCGTCATTCAGTAAAATATGACGAGATGTCTCTCCATCCCCCTTTTAATTACCAAATCATCAGAGGCATCTACATGCGATATAGAATTGCCATTTACTAAATCAAAGACAATTGGTACCGACCGATCCTTGGAGGTCTACCAAGCTCCCACTGACCTGATCAGATATCTATTTAATTGATTATGCACGTCACTTGTACGTCCTCGTTAATTATATATTGATTAATCGGTTGGTTTACCCACATTACGTAAAGGTGCCAATGTTCATTTCTTTGTTAATTGCGTATGTCATACTAATGTTCGTCAGTGCAACTATATGTATAATATGAACCACAATCTCCAAAATCTACGTAAGATGATTTATCAATGTATTATGGGCTAGCTGGTAGACAAGTGATCCGTTTTTGTTGGAGCCTGTCATAGCCATCTAGAATTGGCTTCTTGTCCTTGCAGGTTCACATATCCGCGGTGGGGACAGACCACATGAGGATCACATACATCACCGAGGACAAGCATATAGCCTCCATGGTCGAGTATGGCAAGTCGCCGGGAAAATACGATGTGTCGTCGACCGGCGAGTCGACCGCATACCGGTACTTCTTCTATAGCTCCGGCAAGATCCACCACGTCAAGATCGGACCACTGGAGCCCAGCACGGTCTATTACTACAGGTGCGGCTGCATCGACGACGAATTCAGCTTCAAGACCCCGCCGGCCACTCTTCCGGTTGAGCTCGCCATCATAGGTGATTTTTCCTGCTAATGCAAACAGATTTATATATTCTACAACAAGAATTAATAGTGTTCTACACGGAGAAGAAGTCTCCGTCAGAAAGAAAACTTCGCGGATAACTTCACTTTTTGCATATCTATCCTCAAGTCGGAAAAGAATCGGAACTGTACGACTGCAGATCTTAGGGTATTCCGTGCAAGCGAAGGCTATCAAACAGGCAAGGGATGATGCTTGAAGAGAGGTGCATGGTTGGAGAAGGAACAATAAAAAAGGGAAAAAGCTGAAGGCAGAAGCACACTTCCGCCAGCTTTCTCTAGCGTATCAAATGATCAGAAGCCCAAGAAAGGACAGGAATACAGATTTTAAGTTGCTTGTATTTGTCATCTAGTTTGATAACTTAATTACGTAAAAAAAATCGTACGTATCGACCCAATTGATAATTCTTTCCTTTTTTTAGTTCGTAGGATCTGTCAGTACCAAAAACTAAAACAAAAGATAATATATAAAATCAGTGACTTCAAAATCAGAAATTTTGCCTTCACCAATTTTAAATTAATATCTTGAAGTATTTTACATTGAATCCCTAAATAGATAAAAGTTGTAGTCAAGAAAATTAATGAAACCTTCCACAGTGCGTGAATCTTTTCATTTCCAATTCATGCATCAGGAACATGGCGCAGGTCCTGCTGGGCATGCATCCATTGAATTCCCATTCCATGCAGATCGATGATGAATTATGAAACTAATCTATCGAAACAGTTCATAACAGGCCATCCAATCTTGGGCTAGCTTCTATATATGTTGTTTTACTTGTTTAATCAACATGGGCATGCATCACCTGCTGTTAACATTTCTCCTTCTTCTTCGCGTGTTTCTTACAGGAGATCTAGGTCAGACAGAATGGACTGCGTCAACACTGGCCCACGCCAACAAGAGCAACTACGACATGCTCCTCCTCCCCGGGGACCTTTCCTACGCCGACGGCCAGCAGCCTCTGTGGGACACCTTCGGCCGCTTCGTCCAGCAATACGCCAGCCGCCGGCCATGGATGGTCACAGAGGGCAACCACGAGATCGAGGCCTTCCCTATCCTCCACTGCCACGAGTTCGCGGCCTACAATGCCCGGTGGCGCATGCCCTACGAGGAGAGCGGCTCCACCTCCAATCTCTACTACTCCTTCGACGTCGCCGGCGCCGTGCATGTCATCATGCTGGGCTCCTACACGGACTACGACTCCGGCTCCAGCCAGTACAAGTGGCTCGTCGCCGACCTCGCCAAGGTCGACCGGGCGAGGACGCCGTGGCTGTTTGTTCTGCTCCACGCGCCGTGGTACAACACCAACACCGCCCACCAAGGGGAAGGAGAGAACACGAGGAAGGCCATGGAGAAGCTGCTCTATGATGCCCGTGTCGACGCCGTCTTCGAAGGCCATGTCCACGCTTACGAGCGTTTTGTAAGAATCTTCTTGGACGACCATCTCGTACTACGCAGAAAACATTAATTAGTGAGGGTGTCATGCAGCATCATGATCATATATATACACCTGCGGTCTTGCAGACGAGGATCTACGACAACGCTGCCAACACATGTGGCCCTCTTTACATCACCATAGGCGATGGAGGCAACCGGGAAGGCTTAGCCTTGAAGTAAGAAGAGAGGACGTACTCTTGCCTGTTAAGGAAAGAAATTAACGACGACAAGAATGTGGGTTCTGATTTAATCTGTTCTTGATGTGTGTTTTGAAGCTTTGACAAGAACCACAAGTCGGCGAAGCTGTCGGTGTTCCGGGAGGCGAGCTTCGGGCACGGGCGGCTGCAGGTGGCCAACCGGACGCACGCGCTCTGGTCGTGGCACCGCAACGACGACGCCGAGTCCACCGTCCGGGACGAAGTCTGGCTGGAGAGCCTGAGCGTGTCGCCGGCGTGCAGACCGTCTTCTTCTGCTAGGGATGAGCTCTAGCGTACGTACGTGCTGAAGGAGCTCTAAAATTGAGTCGTTTGGGTTATGGCGTGTGGATGGATCATAGGGGTGAGGCGGTGGCGTAGAATTTCTTGTAAATAATGGGCCTGACAGATAATACGATGTAAACAAATCGACAGCGGGTAGAAGCGGAAGAATGGCAGGAAGATTCAAGTACTGTCTTCCACATGTTCAAATGCTCACCACAGGCACAGGGTATGATTAGATTTATATATGGGCAACAATATTTATGATCCTATTATTTCCAAAACCAAAAAAAGGAAAGATCAGAGTGTACAAATAAAAGAAATAAAACAGTTCCAAATCTCAGCAGGACGCAACTTTATGAATTCAATAACTGTGTTGCGCTCGGATTGGGTTCCATTGAGTCCATTGTACAGACCCCTACTTGAAGCGGGCTTAAAAACTTCTCAAGTTGCTTTGTCTGGATGGAGCGGACGGAAGGAAGGCACACGGAAAGTACTCACATTAACTTAGGCGACCACCTTTGTTGGTGGGCACTAAATTAATGAGTTGAGATCTTCTACATCTTTTGGGAGACCATAGAAGATCAGTAAACAGAGGAAGAGGAAGGCCAAGTAAAATGAGTTTTTGCAGTTTTTAGTATTCTTCTTCCTCTCTTTACTGATTTTTTATCTCAATTCTAAACTAATAGAGGAGCAGCCCATGCATTCTTCCTCCTTTCTTATCCGCATGAGTACTCAACCATTCGACCTTCAAGAATAGCTACCATCGGCTGAGTTAAAAGGAAAAAACATTATAGAACTTGGGGACCATTTGAATTTGACGTCCGTACTATCAGAAAGAAAAAAACAAGGAGAGGAGATGGGGGTAACTGGCTACTCCCTTCATCTTGGATGGTGGCAACTTAGGGGTTGGTGACCGCAAGATTGCCCTTCTCCCTAAATTGAGATGATCTTCTCTTAATCTGAGTGGAGTTTGACTACTTAACTCATTTGGCTCAAGTTAAGTATTTCATTTAATCGTATACAAATATTAAATAAGACTGAACATATATAGAAATAGAAAAAGAGTAACACTTACTGCAATGTGGGTTAAAAAAATATATTTTCTTTCTAGGTCGTTTCCGAAGTATCCTAACCGTCCGTATAATGCAATGCCCAATCGAACGACCTGAAAAAAGCTGAAAAATCATACGAATGAGTCAATAGTCAAATGTTTACTATTTATTGGACTCGATTTTTTATTTTTTAGATTTTTTTGAGTCGTCCAATCGAGTAAAAAAAATATATAGACGATTAAAACACCTCGGGAGCGACCTAAAAAAGAAAAATTAACCCACTACAATGACGGTGATTACAATAAGTATTACTCATAGAAAAATGCTTGCCCCAATCCCTTGCCCCAGCTGCTACTGCTGTCTGATCACATTTGGATTATACGAATGAGTCAATAGTCAAATGTTTTGGCACCTCTTCTTGAGAAGATAAAGCTTTTAATCTTTGTTTATCTTTTGTAACAATAATATCATGGGGTTTGCAACGATAGCTTGGTATATACCATTAATCAAAATACGTCCATAGTTAAGTAATTGCCTAGCTACAGGAATGGTCAAAGCCAAGTCCAATCAAAAAGGGGATTGTTTTTTTAATTCTGTTCTTTATAAATATAGTGAATTCAAAATAAGATCTTATATTTTGTATATTTTGACATTAGTCCTTGTATATTTAAACATTTTACTTCTTAATCCTTACAATTTTTGCTTCCTTCAATTTTTTTTCTTAAGTCTACCATAGTTGAACAATGAATTTAATTTTTAACTAGCTCTGAAAAAGTTATTTGTACCTCTATTTAAATTTTGAGTTTTACTTACTACTCAGATAATTGGTGTTGCATCGACTGTTGGTGCAGCCAAAAAAAGTCAAACTATTCCAAAAAATCTCTGATCGGACTATCCAATAAATTTTAAAAAGTCAAAAAATATTATAAAGCTTGGATTATCTTTTACTACTTATTAGTACTCGATTTTATATTTTTTTAAAGTCATTTCAAGTATTTATGTCTATTTTAACATTGGTTTGAAGAATATTTCATAAGTATTTGCTTCTTTTAAATCATTCTTAACTAGAAAGATTTATTATTAAATTATCTTAAGTTTATAAGAACTAATATCAAAATATGCAAGATATAGATATTTATTTTGAATTCATTATGTTTATAGAGATCGATATCGACAAAACCCAAAAGGAATTTCATACTCGATCTCATATATATAAATACATATATAATTATATGGAAAGCCATTTTCGATGAAAGTCATATATATAAATACATATATAATTATATGGAAAGCCGCCTTCGATGAAAGTCATATGTACGGACCCTATAATATCAAGTCACAAAGACGAAATAAATGATTCATTTTAGCCCTTATAAAATATCATTGTTGAATTTCTTCCATGCTTATGCCAAATCGAGGTACTGTGAAAAAATTATAAAATCTGATCTAATTTATTATAACCGATTAGTTAATATGCTGATTTTTTTCAAAAAAAATGATATGCCCAACTCTTTCAGTGCCATCGATTTTTTATCGCACAATCTAAGAAACAAAAAAATAAGGAAATTTTAAAAAAGCTAGGTGTAGTACATGGGTGCGGCAGAAGAAAATCTCGCGTGTACAGATAGGAGAGCAGCGAAGAAAGCATTTAAATGCATAGATTACAATTCCCCAGGCATTGTAGCAAGCATGTCTGAATTTGTGCTTGATTGGGCTAAATTTGGCCAAACCCAAGTTGACATGTATCATATCCAACAAGTAAGACTCACTGCATCAGCAGTCAATATTGTTGCACCTGTAGCTAGTGCAGCTAGAAAATAATAATTTTCTTTGAAAAAATTTTAGTCCAGCCTCAATTCAACACGTACATATAATCTGATCCCTAATTAGACAATTAAAAAAATAAAAAATCAAGTCTAATTTAAGAGTAAAAAAAACTATTTTTCACTTCTTGGGGCCCAATTCTTTTTATTTTCAAATTTTATTTATATTGTCTTATCAAAGAACAGTATGAACACGAGGGGTACAATGAGGGCAGCCTAAAAAAAATTCTGATTGCAGTGACAGTCGGTGCAACACCAATTCTCAGTGCAGCAAGTCTTACTCTATATATAACACACAATTTTTACACCAATTCATACAAAAAAGTGCGGCTACTTCTAATATTAGTTATCTAGGGGAATGCCAAAATGAAACGAAATGATCAACATGCGCTAAGCCGCTAACAATTAATAATTTTTGCGTTTTGGAAAATTGCACCAGTGCAACCCAACCCAGCTCAGACCATGCAAAGTCCAAGTTAGACCTTGGTAATTTGGGCCAAACACGAATTGGGCCGAACTGCGCTAAGGCCACATATATACAGGTAAAAAATTCATGTTCGGTCGTTTAAGCTCGCAAACCTAGTGAGCTCTCGCTGAGTAGTTGTAAGCTCGAGGTTGCTAACGAATTAGATCTTCTGTAATACTTTACATATAATAACAATGTCAATGTTTCAAGAATAAAAGATATAATAAATATACCGATGTTTTAAAAATATGATATAATATTATACCTAAGTGTAAACTTAGTAAAAGTAAGTTAGAGTTTCATCATAGGCAAAAGAGAATAAAGTTGTCAGTATCTTAACTCGCCAAAATTTTATGTTCCCTGATGTAGCCGAAACTATCACGATCGGATTTCGAGACTGGAATCCGAAGATGGGACCCGAAGCTGGATCGGATCGGTGAAGAGGACCGACGGAGATCTGGAACGAGGCGAGGGCGGAAACGGGGCCGAGGATCCGAAGCCGAAAGGTGCCCGGGCAAAGGCTCGCTGGGAGCGTAGCCGAGACTCCTTCAGACGAGTCAGACTAGCCTGCGGAAGGCGAGGCCGAGACTTTTTCGGACGAGTCGGACCAGCCTGCGGAAGGCGTAGCCGAGACTCCTTCGGGCGAGGCGGATCAGTCGGCAAAAGGCGTGGCCGAGACTCTTTCAGACGAGGCGGACCAGCCTGTGGAAGGCGTCGAGACCGGGGGGAGAAGACCCGAGGTCGGCGGCCGAGACCGACTCGGAGAGGTCGGCGAAGATTCAAACTGAAGCCCCTGCAGAAGGAGGAAGAGAAGAAGAAGAACAGGTCAGTAGGAGTCCCGGGCTTCGGCCCTAAAGAACCCCCTCCGACGGCTAAGTTAGTTTCTGAAGAAGATTCGATTCAGAAGTCAGGGAAAAATAAATAGCTTTAATGCTTTTTGGACTGTAGTCCTTGGGTCTCGAAAACATACCTTTGGTAATAAATAGCAGTGTATTTATAGCAGATGATAGAGGTTGCTTAGTGGTGGCAACCGATATAGAACTATGTTTTGGTTTACTGATAAACCGTCATAGTGCCTAACCCTCCCACCGAAGTGGACCGGGTACGGTTACTGGGCCGAAGGGGGTTGGGCCGCTGATGGGCCTGATGCCGCTTAGTGGGCTGAAGTCTACCGGGCCGAGGGCCGCTGGGTCGCTAACGGGCCGAAGGCTGTCGGGCCGCTGATGGGCCGAAGGTTGTTGGGCCGCTGACGGGCCGAAGACCATTGGGCTGCTTACTAGGCCGAGGGCTGCTGGGCCGCTAATGGGCCGATGGCTGCCAGTGGGTCTTTTACTGCTACTGTTGGACTGATCTCAGTGTTAGGCTTGTTTTAATGGGCCGAATCGGATTCTGCCTCATCATTCCCTAAGACAAAAGAACAAAATTCTTGAAAGAGAGCTCTTTACTTTTCATAATTTACTTTTTAATGGGAAGTAAAGGGGTGGGATGAAGGAAGCTTATATGTCATTGGATAGCTGACCCATCAAGCGTATTAATTGATCCAATTTTCTTAGGTTTTAATTTTTAATCCCTCTAATGTACTTAATTTATAAAAGCTCCCTAGAATTTATGTATTTAGTGAAAATTCCCATAATCCTACTTTTATTTGAAAAAAAATCTCTTTTATAGGAGTTTCTCCAAAATCTTCCAAACTATCCGGGGACCGTTTTTAAAACTTTTTGTGGAGTTTTCCAAATAAATGTGAGTCTCACAAGGATTTTTTACTAAATGCAAAAGTTATAAAGAGTTTGTCAAAAATAAGTAAATTAGATGGATAAAAAACTAAAAACCCCATTTTCTTAATGGGTCGCGAGTTAACCAATCAGACCGGTAAACCCAAGTTGGACTTTAGTATCAGTTTGTTTGCAGAATAGCTTAAACCAGAATAAGGAGGAAGGGATTTCTTAACCCAGAATAAGAGGTATTTTAGTTTGGTAAGTAGTTGGTATTCCACCCAGAATAAGTAGAATTGCACTGCGCTATTCCAAGTGATTTGGTAGGAATAAGTAGAATAAAGAAAAGAATAAAGAGTGGAATAAAGAGTTCAAAATATTATATTGATTAATATATATTCATAAATATTAATTAATATTAATAAATGTTAATTAATATTGATAATATTAATAAATATTATTGTGATTAATACATACTAAACAATATTAATATAGATTATTATGATTAATAAATATTAACTATTATTATTTTGATTAATAAATACTAGCAAACATTAATCATAGTTAAATATTAATATAAATTTTATTATGCTCCATTTAAATAGTATTAAATATTAAAAATGTTAAGTAATAAATGTTAATTATTATTAACAATGTTAATAAATATTATTAATCACCATTAATTCATATTAATAATAAATATTAATTCATAAATATTAATATTAACAAATATTAGTATGATTACTAAATATTATTTAATATTGTTTTGATTAACTAATATTAATTAACATTAATCATAGTTAATTATTAAGAAAAATTTATTATGCTCCATTTATTGATAAGAAATTTGAATAACAATTAACGTTAATCATAGTTTATTATTAATTTAAATAGTAATATACTAATTACTAAATATTATTTAATATTTAAATATCAATAAATGTTAAGTAATAGATGTTAACTATTATTAATAATATTAATAAAATATTATATTGATTAATATATATTCATAAATATTAATTAATATTAATAAATGTTAATTAATATTGATAATATTAATAAATATTATTGTGATTAATACATACTAAACAATATTAATATAGATTATTATGATTAATAAATATTAACTATTATTATTTTGATTAATAAATACTAGCAAACATTAATCATAGTTAATTATTAATATAAATTTTATTATGCTCCATTTAAATAGTATTAAATATTAAAAATGTTAAGTAATAAATGTTAATTATTATTAATAATGTTAATAAATATTATTAATCACCATTAATTCATATTAATAATAAATATTAATTCATAAATATTAATATTAATAAATATTAGTATGATTACTAAAAAATTTTTAATATTGTTTTGATTAACTAATATTAATTAACATTAATCATAGTTAATTATTAAGAAAAATTTATTATGCTCCATTTATTGATAAGAAATTTGAATAACAATTAACGTTAATCATAGTTTATTATTAATTTAAATAGTAATATACTAATTACTAAATATTATTTAATATTATTTTGATTAACTAATATTAATTAACATTAATCATATTTAATTATTAAGATAAAATTTTTATGCTCCATTTATTGATAAGAAATTTGAATAACAATTAACGTTAATTATAATTTATTAAGAACATGTAATTCTGCCCCTATTCTACTTAAACCGGGTATAAGGTATTCTACTCCTGGGTTAAGCAATGCCCTCCGCCAAACTGGGTTAAAAGATTTAAGTTGAATAAAAGATCCTATTCCGGGCCTATTCCGCAAACAAACTGAGGCAAAGAACAGCATAGAAGGATTGTTGCAGTCGGAAAACACTTGAGACTAGAGTGGCTAATTACCAGCTGACAGCCAGGCTGGATTTTAAAACAACAGTGTAAAACAGGATTGGATCACCTAAGACTTATCCTCTGAAACCTTCTCTGAACCCTTAATCTCATTAGAGGAAAAGTGCTACTCCATTAATAAGTAATTTTTTTTCCTTCCAACGAGATTTAAGGGTTCAGAAAAAGATTCAGAGAATGAGTCCCGATGATTCCCGTAAAAGGGTGGGTGTAACTAGAAAACAGTTGAAATCGAGTGATTTGGCAGGAGCATCCAGACGAGTCTTGCGTTCAGAGAACATGCATTAATGAACCCCCATGATGATGTTTAAGAGTAAATTTTCTAATGGTCATGTCGGTGAAGGAGTTTCGAATAAATAGACACTGGCTTGATCACATCCGAAGGTTTACACCTTAAACACCACTCGTGTTCTCCGCACATAAGACTCTTCCAAGTGATCCCTCCAAGCCTTTCGTCTTTGCTGCTTTCCAATTGCAAACAACCCCTAGATGCATAGGCGAATCTAGCATACATCTAGTGGAGTCCCGTGACCTCACTTGATTTTATAAAATTTACTTAAGATCCTCTAATTTAGTCTATTAGAGTGACGATCATTGATCTCGGCTCATTAGAGTGACATCATTGATTCTGACTCAATGAGTGACCTCATTGGTCCACGTCTGAGTGAACCCACGAACAAAATTTCTCCGTCCGCCACTACCTAGAAGGATCTCAATCCTTAACCTCTGCATCAATGAGAAATTGGGATTTTGATTTTAAGAATAGTAGCAAATATTCAACACTTTTTTGAGCATCCAAAATGGTCGTAACTTTAATTTTATTTAATGTATTTGGAATGCAAATCTGACTTAAAAATCTTGAGAATTATTAGACCTATATCATATGAAATAATCATTCAGCTTATCTTCCCTCTTACCCCCTTGCTTACGCCTTCCCACCTATGTTGCTAAGGACAAACATGCAATGCCAATGGTGACCCCCCCCCCCGCCCCCCCATCTCGTTTCCTCTTCCTTCCCTCCTTATGTCCCCTATTGGCTTCCCTCTCTCCTATTGATATTTCTTCTATTTCTCCTCTATTGTCGTTTCCCTCTTTTCCCTAGTTTATCGACTGCCATTTCATGCCCACCTTGCTGCCGTTTTCCCCTCTCCTTTGTCGCCGCTTCCCCCTCTTCCCTTTCTGCAGTTCATCGTTTTCTTGCCTCCTTGCTTGTCCAGTCGCCGACTTGCCCTCTTTCCTCCCCTTGTTCATCTTGCCGTTTTCACTGCTCTCTTTGTACGCCCGCATGTTTCCCTCTCCCCTTCCTGCCCCAGCTCGCTTCTCCTCTGTTGTCTGTGATTTCCCCTGTTTTCCTTGGGCCCTTCTGTATCACATTTTGCCTCTTCCTCGAGTCTTCCAGAGGTTTTTGTTTGGATTTTCGTTTTGGGCCTTAGCTCTTTACTCTTGGCTCTATAGACGTTTGTTGTGTGCTGTGTTTACTTTTACAGGTTTTGGACTTGGTCTTCTTCGGACTACTGAGTTGTTTGGTTGGCAAGTCTGCTTCGGTCCAAGTCAGACTGTGGAGATGTTCGTCGGAGCTCGAGATCTTGAGCGTCATCCGTGTGCCTTTGCTAGCGTGCGTCTCCGAACCCTAATTTATTCTGCTGCGGAAATGGTGCAGTCCCCCGGCAACTTTGCCAGCATCTTCGCGGAGGTTGCCTTCCGTTTAGTGGAAGCATTGCCCCCCTTCGGCAACTTAGCTATTCGTTTGTTGGCTGCAGCTCTCAACTTGAGTTTTTTCTATCTTTGTTTGTAATGTTTTTCCGTAGCCTTTTTTTTTTTTTTAAACATTAAAACAGCCTTCATTCATTCGTTTAAAAAAGAAGGTTACATACCGGGTACAAAAGACTTCGACAAGCAAAGTGGTGACACGAAAAGAGAACAAGCGGGTACAACTGAAGGCCATACAAAGGTCGGATGAAAAGATTTGCAGCAGATCGGATGCACCAGGGGGTAAAAACCCATGAAGCACAGCAGCGAGGACCAAAGGTCACACGAGAGAACAGCACCAGAGAAACGCCATGAACACGCCCAAGCGGAGGGAAGAGGCCAACACACGATGGTCGGAGAAGCTGCTTCTTCAGAGCAGTTGAGAGAAGGGCAGGCTCGGAGACGTATATCCACGGGAACATACGGAATAAGCTCAAGAACTCGAACCTCCACTAAAATCTCCAGGAATCCAACAGAGGAAAACACATAATTTCTCTACCACACCAGGTAGAAAGATGACTGCTTCTCAAAGAGCCGAAGATCCTAAAAACCCACGAAACCTTGAATAAAACTGGGTGCCGGTGATGCGATTGGTCACCAAATCTGCACAAAATAGAAGGCCGACCAGAGGGACAAACGAAGAGGGGAATTTGAACAAAGGGGAACAACTATACTAAGCCTAGTTGGTATATTATTTGCTATGTGCTCTCTCTATGGTTGGTATATTATTTCTGCAATGGCTCTGTTGTAATCTATCTCGGCGTGGCCTTGCCATCTTCTAACCATGCTCTACCCCTTCCCCATATCTGTGTTTTACCTTACCTGTTGTGGTTCCGGTGTTCTTTTTGAATAAATGGCAGCTTGTTTTGTTGACCAAATAAATAAATAAAAAAACCGTGTCGTTTGGCTGGTCATATTGCCATGGCAGGGAAGCTGCTGGTCCCCTTCTCTCGAGTCACTGTCGAAATCTTCAGAACAAACTCCAGATCCCATCGTTCCATAATTGTTAAGGCTACATGATGCGCCAAAATTGAGGGCCATAGAAGAACAAAAGGCTGCATGTGAGCCACTACCGGAAATCCATTCTTATTTGTCGTCTGTGAGGATGGGTTTTGATGTAGACTGGATCTATCACGACCGGATTCCGAGGCTGGAACCCGGAGAAGTGGATCCGAATCCGGTTCGGATCGGTGCTACCGAGGCCCGACGGGGATCCGGAAGGCCGAAGAGGCGGAGGCGAAGACGAGGATCCGAAAGCCGAAGGGCGCTTCGATCGGAGCGGGCTCGTCTCCGGGAAATCGGGGCCGAGGCTCCTTCGGGCTGTACTGTCGACAGGCGATGAAGCCGAAGCCGACGGTCTGAGGCCGGAAGGGTCTCGGACTCGGCTTGCTCTTGGATAGTGAGCCCAAAAGCTCTTTTGCCGGACGAGGGGATAGCGCGGGGCCGAGTCTCCTGTTGCAGGGCAGCCGTCGTACGGCGTCGAGACCAGGGAGAGGAGTCCGAGGTCGGCGGTCGAGACCGACTCGGGAAGGTCGGCGATGATTCAAATCGAGCCCCTGCAGGAGGGAAAGAAGAAGAAAGACCGGTCAGCAGGAGTCCCGGGCTCTGGCCCTTAGGAACCCCCTCCGACGGTCAAGTTAGCTTCTGAAGATGATTCGATTCAGAAGACAAGAAGTAGCTTTAATGCTATTTGGACCGTAGTCCTTAACGGTCTCAGAGGCAAAGAGTTGCATATCTTTGGCAATAAATAGCGGTGTATTTATAGCAGAGAATAGAGGTTGGTTAACGGTGGTAGCCGATATAGGACTATGTTTGGGCTTACTGGTAAACCGCCATAGTGCCGGATCCGCCACCGGTGTGGGCCGGACTCGGCTATCGGGCCGAAGGGGGTTGGGCCGCTGAGGGGCCGAAGCCTGCTGGGCCTTGGGCTACCGTGCTGTTCCCGGGCCTTAGGCTGATGGGCCGCTGACGGGCCGAAGCCTGTTGGGCCGGGAGCGACGGTGCCGCTTGTGGGGCCGGGGGCTGCTGGGCCGCCGATGGGCTGGAGGCTCCCGGAGGGCCTGATACTGCTGTTGTTGGGCTGAACGGGGTTTGGGCCTGCTCTAATGGGCCGAATCGGATTCTGCCTCATCACATAGCCCCCCACTCTTGTCTTCCTCAGCTCTGAGATGGCGAGAGTATAGCCCGAAACTGCCAAAAGAACATCATAACAGGTGTCTTACCCGAAGCTCTGTTCTCTTTTTACTGGGAAGAGGGGGCCCTCGGTCGGCCGAGGGCTACGCGGTTGCTTCGTCCCCGCTCGGAGTGGCGACGAAGGCTCGGAGCCAAGAAGCCGAAGGGCCGAGCCCTCTGACTCGTGTCAGGCTCCATTAAATGGACGGGATGGCGCGTCGCCTCGCGAGGAAGCACGGGACACGCGTCGCGCATCCGGCCGCTCCGTCGAAAACACAAAAGGATCCTGACCACTCTCGGGTCGCGGATCGCCTCGGCTCTCTGTCCGAGGCTTCACTCGGATTGCCGCCTCTCTCATCTTCAGCGCGCGGATCGGGACACGTGGCGCGTATCCGGGCGGTCAGCCGAAGGGTCGGAGCGCCCTCGGCCGTTGATTGCTTCGCTGCAAGTCCCGGAGCCGGTCCGTCATCATTGCCGAAGGACGGTGCACGTGGCGTGCATCTGAGAGGAGCGAGGGGACGAGCGGGACGATCTCGGCCGTTGGCTTCGGCGGGAGGCGCTTCGAGTGGGCTCTATAAATACAAGCCCTCAGCAGGGCACTGTTCTTCTTCCTGCTGCTGCGCTTGCGTTTCCTCTGCGATCATCCAAGCTCTTCTTCCTTCTCCAGCGAAAAGCTAGCTTCCTGAAGGCTTCGTCCGAGCTTGCCGGCCACCGCGGGAAGGTCTCCATTCCTCGGAGCGCATCGCTGGTGGAGCTGGGAGGTTTGAGAAGCCGCACTCGGTTCAGGAGAGATTTCCTCCCCCTTCCTGCGAGTAAGCCCTAGCTTTCCTCCTTCCCTTCGTGGCCTTATGGTCCGGAGTTCTTCCAGTGAGATTACTCCTTCGGACGAGGAGTATACTCCTTCCCACTCTCCGCGATCTCTCCTGTCAGACCCCCTCACCTCAGACTCCCCTGCCTCAGCGATGTCTGAAGAGTCCGAGGTCTCCAGGACTGAGGGGTCCGAGGCTTCCGGAGCCGAGGTTTCCGGGGCCGAGACCTCCGGGGCCGAGTACGCCGAAGAGGTCCGGAACCTAGGCCAGGCTTCCACTTCGGGACGCCGTCGTCCTGATATGGCTTCGGAAGCATCCTGCGCCCTTTCGGACGCAGAGGTTATGCGCCTTGTCTCTTACTTCCAGCTCCCTTCCTGGATGACGGTCCTTCGGCCTGACTCCGCCACCCGGGCTAACACTTTCCGCCCGGATTCCTTCTCTATTTACGTTGATAGCTTCGAGGCGGGTTTCCGTCTTCCACTCCCCACCTTCGTCATCAACCTTCTCAGCTTCTACGGGCTGGCCCCGTCTCAGCTTTTTCCCAACTCCTGGCGCACCGTATACGGCTTCTTGAGCGTCTTCGCTCATGTAAAGATCCGCCCTTCCATCAATGTCTTCCGCTATCTCTTCAAAATCCAAAGGCAGGGGAAGTCCGAGTGGTACTGCTTCATCCCTCGGGTCGGGCGAAGCGTATTCTCCGGGAAGCCTTCGTCCATCCATGGCTGGAAGAGGAAGTTCGTCTTCGTCTCCCTGCCGGAGAAAGAGGAGAGCGTGTGGCCCTTCCCTACTGAATGGGCGCCGCTGGCCGCAGGCCTCTCGGATCCTCCTATCCTCACCCCAGTCCAGAGCATCCTCGTGGGTCGCATCCAGATGATGGCCCCGTACAATGTCTGGGGGCTTCTCAGCGCGTCGGAGCGTCTGGTGAACGCCGGGGTATGGCCGGATCCCCGGTCCGATCCGGTGCGGGCCTTCCCCTACCTTCCTCCCGGGGAGACTCCGCGGGGCCGCGGAGGAAGGGCTGCCGCTCCTCTGGCCGAAGCTCTTCCGACTGAGGATGCTGATGAAGTTTCGGCCGAGGGTAAGTCGGCTTTAAGTTTGTACTTGTTCACTGTTCTGTTTCTGACAGGCTCTTCTTGCTTGCAGCAATGGCCGATCTCGACGCCCTCCTCGATCGGATATCCGACCAGCGCGGTCCGGGCCGGGCACCGGCCCCGCAGGCGGCAGGCAGGTCCGGCCGAGGCGCTGGGGCTCCGAGGACCCGAGGCGGGGTCCCAAGGACTGCGGCCTCTACTGAGGGCCGTGCTGCTGCCTCCGCTCTCGAGAGGGAGCAAAACCCTAAATTCGCCGCTCGAAGGGGCTGCCGAGCGTCGAAGCGCCCTCGGTTGGAAGGGGCCGTAGACGCGGAGGAGACTCCGCTGGTCAGGAGGAGTGCCGAGGCCCGAAGGGCCGCGAGGCTGGCGTCTCCTGAGGCGCCGAGGGGCGATTCCCCTCCGGTTGCGTCGGCCGGGGTCGGTGACGAAGGCGTCGGGTCGCAGGCGCCCCGGGCGCAGCGCAAGTGGTGGCGCCCCGAACCGGGGATTTACGAGGACGAGAGTATGGAAGACTCGCAGACGTGCCTCCGTCTGCTCCGCAGTCTTACTCTCCCTTCGGCCTTTGAAGGGCTGAAGCGCCATTCGGTCATCGACCTGGCGGCGATGAGCGCTCGGTTGTCTGTCCAGGTAATGAGCTTGAAGGTGCTTCAGTCGAGCTTTCCTTAGCTTTCTCTTGGTTTTCCTTTTTTTCGATCATTGTTTGCTTTCGGCTCGCAGGCTGCGGTGACGGGTAGCGTCCTGATGCACCATCAGGAGCAGCTCCGACTCCAGCTCCTGGAGGCCGAGAGGGAGTCAGACGGCTCGGGCGAGGGCACTTCGGTGGTGCCCGACATCGAGCCTTTAGTCGATGGGCTCGTAACCTCGAGTGCCCGGGCGGGGGCGCAGCTGGAGGAGAGGGCAGCTGAGGCCCGCGCTTCCGCCAAGGCCAAGGTGAAGGCCGAGGGGGAGCTCGCCGCGGCACAGTCCGAGATCCGGGCCCTCAAGGCCCAGATTCAAGAGAAGGACTCCCGGCGGGCCTTGGAGAACCGGCGACACGCCGAGGAGGTATCGGCGCTGAAGCAGGAGCTGGAGGAGGTGGTGGACATGGCCGTAGCTGATTACAAGGCCGGCCCGGACTTCACCGAAGAGATTATCCAAGCTCAACTGCTGGCTTCTTCCTCCGTCTTCGACCTCGGGTTGGCTGTCGCCCAGAGGGCCTGCCCGAGCGTCGATCTGACTGGGGTCGCCGTACCGAGGGGTGAGGAAGCCAAGGAGCTCCTGTCTTGGTGGCAGGGACTTATGGCCGAGAGGACCTCGACTCCTGTGCCGGATGATGAAGCTGCGCCCGCTGAGGGGGCCCCTGAGGAGGCTGTCCCTGAGGAGGCTGCCGACGAGGAGGCTGCCGCTGAGGAAGCTGCCGCTCCTGAAGCGGTGCAGATCGTCGACTCTCCCTCTCCCTCTCCCTCTCCCTCTCTGGGACAAGCCGCAGCCGAGGTGGAGGAGGCCGAAGCCGAAGAATGACGCGGGGATCTGCCCCGGTTTTCTGCTTCTTCTTCTGTTGTAAGCCCTCGGCCAAGGGTGTGGCTGGTTTACGCTTCTTCTTCTATCGTAAACCTCCGGCCAAGTATACGGCCGGCTTTTACTTCTTCTTCTGTTGTAAGCCCTCGGCCAAGGGTATGGCCGGTTTTTG
Organism: Zantedeschia hybrid cultivar; assembly: GCA_030544215.1. Lineage (NCBI taxonomy): Eukaryota > Viridiplantae > Streptophyta > Magnoliopsida > Alismatales > Araceae > Zantedeschia > Zantedeschia hybrid cultivar. The sequence continues at coordinate 17,275,672 of JARZZO010000014.1, read as the reverse complement.
TACTTCCTTTTCTATAAATATAGGGAATGTTTTCGGCTTTACCTTGGTGTTTGTGTATGATTGACCGAATATGGCCCTTCAGAAGCCTGAGATCCTGTCATCGTTCGTTATAGCTTGTAAGGCCGAGACCCGATGTAGGTTCGGATAGAATGTCACCATAGTATTCGGCCGGGGCCTTTACTATCGTGGTCCACATGATCCGAAGGGACATCTTGCCGCTTCTGATGTATTTCGGATGGCCGAAGCCACTCATGCTTCTGCTTGCGTGAACTTAGATATGCCCTGCCGCTTCCCGAATCGGTATACGTGGCCGGAGCCACTCCCGGTACGGTTTACACGGACTTAGAAAGAATACCATGCCGCTCCCGATACGGTTTACATGGCCGAAGCCACTCCCGGTACGGTTTACACGGTCTTAGAAAGAATACCGTGCCGCTCCCGATACGGTTTGCATGGCCGAAGCCACTCCCGGTACGGTTTACACGGACTTAGAAAGAATACCATGCCGCTCCCGATACGGTTTACATGGCCGAAGCCACTCCCGGTACGGTTTACACGGACTTAGAAAGAATACCATGCCGCTCCCGATACGGTTTGCATGGCCGAAGCCACTCCCGGTACGGTTTACACGGACTTAGAAAGAATACCGTGCCGCTCCCGATACGGTTTGCATGGCCGAAGCCACTCCCGGTACGGTTTACACGGACTTAGAAAGAATACCATGCCGCTCCCGATACGGTTTACATGGCCGAAGCCACTCCCGGTACGGTTTACACGGACTTAGAAAGAATACCATGCCGCTCCCAATACGGTTTACATGGCCGAAGCCACTCCCGGTACGGTTTACACGGACTTAGAAAGAATACCATGCCGCTCCCGATACGGTTTGCATGGCCAAAGCCACTCCCGGTACGGTTTACACGGACTTAGAAAGAATACCATGCCGCTCCCGATACGGTTTGCATGGCCGAAGCCACTCCCGGTACGGTTTACACGGACTTAGAAAGAATACCGTGCCGCTCCCGATACGATTTGCATGGCCGAAGCCACTCCCGGTACGGTTTACACGGACTTAGAAAGAATACCATGCTGCTCCCGATACGGTTTACATGGCCGAAGCCACTCCCGGTACGGTTTACACGGACTTAGAAAGAATACCATGCCGCTCCCGATACGGTTTACATGGCCGAAGCCACTCCCGGTACGGTTTACACGGACTTAGAAAGAATACCATGCCGCTCCCGATACGGTTTGCATGGCCGAAGCCACTCCCGGTACGGTTTACACGGACTTAGAAAGAATACCATGCCGCTCCCGATACGGTTTACATGGCCGAAGCCACTCCCAGTACGGTTTACACGGACTTAGAAAGAATACCGTGCCGCTCCCGATACGGTTTGCATGACCGAAGCCACTCCCGGTACGGTTTACACGGACTTAGAAAGAATACCGTGCCGCTCCCGATACGGTTTGCATGGCCGAAGCCACTCCCGGTACGGTTTACACGGACTTAGAAAGAATACCATGCCGCTCCCGATACGGTTTACATGGCCGAAGCCACTCCCGATACGGTTTACACGGACTTAGAAAGAATACCATGCCTCCTGATAGAAGAAGTTTTTATTCATACTCTTCGGCTGTAAGCCTGGGGAAAAGTGACTTACACATAATAACGCTGAAGGCGCTCGACATTCCAGGTGCGAGGGAGAGGCTGGCCCAAAAGGGTCTCCAACCGATAAGCTCCACGCCTGATCACCTCCCTGACCCGATAGGTCCCCTCCCAGTTGGGGGCAAGTTTTCCTGAGGCTTCGGCTGGTTTGGAAGCATGAGCGTTCCTCAACACGAGGCTCCCTACTTCAAAGCATCGGGGCTTTACTCGAGTGTTGTGGTACTTCGCCATGCGTTGTTGATAAGCGGCCAGCCGGACACGAGCCTTGTTTCGGGTCTCTTCAATGAGGTACAGGTGGTCTTTCAGTCCTTCTTCGTTGGCCTTCGGATCGTAAGCAATGACCCTGGGAGAGGGAAGGCCGATCTCCACCGGAATAACGGCCTCTACGCCATAGGCCATGCGAAAGGGAGTTTCGCCGGTGGGGGTTCGGCTTGTCGTCCGATAAGCCCACAGAACACTTGGCAGCTCCTCTACCCATCGGCCCTTAGCTTCGCCGAGGCGGGTTTTCAATCCCTGTAGGAGGCTTCGGTTAACGACTTCGACTTGGCCGTTTGTTCGAGGATGCGCCACCGAAGTGAATTTGTGGAGTATGCCGAAGCTGGCGCAGTTGTCGCTGAACCGCCGGCTGTCGAACTGCTTCCCATTGTCAGAAATGATGGCCCGAGGGATGCCGAACCGGCAAATGATGGACTTCCAGACGAAGTTCCAAGCATTGCCATCGGTTATTGCCGCGAGGGGTTCGGCTTCGACCCACTTAGTGAAATAGTCTACTGCCACGATGAGGAATTTTCTCTGGCCGGTGGCGACGGGAAAAGGCCCCAGGAGGTCAATCCCCCACTGAGCGAAAGGCCAGGGGTCGGATAAGGGGGTCAGAAGGGCGGCTGCCTGGTGGATGAGGGAGCTATACCTCTGGCACTGGTCACAGCGTCGGACGAGGGCTAAGGCGTCCTCTCGGAGTGATGGCCACCAGTAGCCTTGCCTTAGAAGCTTGTGAGCCAAGGCCCTTCCTCCCGCATGCGCTCCGCATACCCCTTCATGGACTTCTTTCGTGGCGTAGTCGGCTTCAGCTGGGCCGAGGCACCGCAGCAGTGGTCGGCCGAAGGATTTCTTGTACAGGGCCCCGTCCAGAAGAAGAAAGTGGGATGAGCGCTGTCGAATGCGCTTTGCTTCCTTCGGATATGGCGGGACTTTTCCTTGGAGAAGGAAAGCGACGAGGGGGGTCATCCATGTCTCGGCCTCGGCCTCAGCGACTAGCATGGCCTTGGTTTCGCCGAGGCTTGGTTCGGCGAGCTCCTCGACGAGGATCATTCGGCCTCCCCCCCCCGTCTTGGGTTGACGCCAGCCGGGAAAGTGCATCGGCTCGGGCATTCTCGGCTCTCGGGATCCTCACGACTTCATAAGAGTCGAATTGGGCGAGGATTTTGCGAGTCACCTGGCGATAAGAAGCCATCATTGCGTCCCGAGCCTCGTACTCTCCGGAGATGTGGCTGGCGATCAGCTGGGAATCGCTAAAGGCCTTCAGGTTCCGGGCGCCGAGCTTCTTTGCGGCCCGGAGGCCGGAGATGAGAGCTTCATACTCGGCGGCATTGTTGGTTGCTGGGAAGGAGAAGCGCAGGGCGTACTCCGTGACGACCCCTTCGGGCGATGCCAGGATCCATCCGGCGCCGCTGCCCGTGGAGCACGCGGAGCCGTCTACGAAGAGTCGCCATTCGTCAGCTGGCACGGGAGCCGAAGTAGCCTCGGCTTCGGGCGCGTTTGGCACTGGCTGAGGCGCCTCGGAGGCGCCAGGGGTAAGTTCGGCGATGAAATCTACCAACGCCTGGGCTTTTATAGCCACCCGAGGAGCGTAGGAGATATCGAACTCTCCTAGCTCGATTGCCCATTTTGCCAGCCTGCCGGACACCTCTGGCCGGGAGAGGACTTGTCTCAGGGGCTGGTCGGTGAGGACCTTCACGGAATGGGCCAGAAAATAGGGCCGGAGCCTCCTCGCGGACGAGACAAGGGCCAGAGCCAATTTCTCCAGGGCAAGGTACCGGAGTTCTGCCCCTTGAAGGGCTCGGCTGGTATAATAAACCGGCTTCTGCATGCCTTCTTGCTCTCGGACGAGGACGGCACTGAGAGCCGTCTCGGAGACCGCAAGGTATAAGCTCAGGGGTTCCCCGGGAACTGGCTTGGATAAGATGGGGACTTTGGAGAGGTAGGCCTTCAGCTGGTCGAAGGCTGCTTGGCACTCTTCCGTCCACTCGAAGTTGTTGGCCTTCTTCAGCAGCTTGAAGAAGGGGAAACAATAGTCGGCCGCCCTTGACATGAAGCGACTGAGGGCTGCGATCCTCCCGTTCAGCTTCTGTACTTCTCGGATGTTCGCCGGGGGGCGCATCTGTACGATGGCCGAAATCTTCTCGGGGTTGGCTTCCACCCCACGGCGGGTGACCATGTAACCAAGGAACTTGCCGGAGGCTACCCCGAAGGCGCATTTGGCCGGATTCAGCTTTATCTTGTACCGCCTAAGGGCGGAGAAAGTCTCGGCTAGGTCGGCCAAATGCTCTGAAGCGATACGGCTCTTGACCAACATGTCGTCTATGTAGACCTCCATGTTTCGGCCCAGCTGTGGAGCGAACACTTTGTTGACCAGGCGCTGGTATGTTGCGCCGGCGTTCTTCAGACCGAAGGGCATTCAGGTGTAGCAGTACAGGCCCAAATCGGTCGTGAAGTTGGTCTTACTCTCGTCATCCGGATGCATCCGGATCTGGTGGTAGCCCGAATAGGCGTCGAGGAAGCTTAAGAGCTCGTGGCCGGAAGTGGCGTCCACCACCTGGTCTATCCGAGGCAGCGGAAAGCTGTCCATCGGACATGCTTTGTTGAGGTTGGTGAAGTCCACGCACATACGCCACTTGCCCTCTTTCTTTGGCACCATGACCACGTTGGCGATCTACTCCGGATGATGCACCTCTCGGAGGTGTCCGGCGTCCAGCCCCTTCTGTACTTCGGCTTGGATGGCGGTTCTCCTTTCTTGATTGAAGGTGCGCCGCTTCTGTTTTACTGGGGGCTGGTTAGGATCGGTGTGGAGACGGTGCTCGGCTATCTCCGGGTCAACTCCGGGCATGTCCGATAGAGACCAGGCGAAGACGTCGAGATTCTCTTTTAAGAACTCGGTAAGCTTCTCTGCTTCAATCTTTTCCAGGCCGGAGCCTATCATCAGGACTCGTCCCTCGCCTCCCGGAACAGGGACGGCGAGGAGTGCTTCTCCCGGAGATGCCTCGGCTGATGACTCGATCGTCAGGGTTTCGGCTGCGGTCTTCCCCTTGACCGAAATCATGTAGCACTGCCGGGCCGCTTCTTGGTTCCCTTTGGCCTCGCCTATTCCGTGGCTGGTATGAAACTTCAGCTTCTGATGGAAGGATGATGGCACGGCTCCGATCCCGCCCATGAGCCTTCGGCCGAATATGGCGTTGTAGGCTGACTCGATCTTTACAACGGCAAAGTCCGTTTCAACAGTTAATTGCCGGGGGGCGGAGCCTAAGGTTACAGGAAGCCGGACAATACCCTCTACTCGGCAGGGCGAGCCGTTAAAACCGAAGAGGGGGCCCCGGTGAGGCTTCATACTAGCCTCACTCAATCCCATCTTCTCAAAACAGTCGTAAAACAAGATGTTTGGGGCACTTCCATTATCCACAAAGATCCTATGTACATCATAGCTATTTATTACAGCGTTGACGACGAGGGCGTCATCATGAGGGACCTGAACATCAGTCAGGTCCTCGGCGCCGAAGGTGATGTCTTCCAGACGAGGCCGCTTCGACTCGCCGTCAACCGCCGCTACGGTGTTGCGTTGCCGCGACCTTGATCCCTCCCCGGGCCCTCCGGATATCATCATAATAGACCCAGAGCTGGGTCTTTGATGGGATGATTCAACTGGGGCCGAGGCGGCTTTTGGCGGAGGAGCGGCTTCTATCGCCGGGGGTGGTTGTTGCCTGGGCGCTGCAGGGACGTCCCGGTTCTGCTGCGGCGGCTGCTCCCGTCGATACTGCGGCAATCTCCCCTCCCGGATGATGCGGTCGATTTCTTCCCAGAGCTGTCGGCACTCGTCCGTCGTGTGGCCGATCTCTCGGTGATATTCGCAGTATCTGCCGAGGTCCCTTTGGCGAGGATCGGTCTTGATGCGATCAGGCCGCCGGAGCATGCCCTTCACCTCCATGAGCATCCGAGAAGGGGGAGCAGGTAAGGGTAGGTACCGCGGCTGCGGGTCCCGTCGCCTCTCCTTGTCCCAATCCTCCCGGCGATAGCGCTTTCGGGAGGGCTCTTGGTCCTCGGACCGAGGTCGGACCACCGGGGGAGCAGGTGCCGAGGTAGCTTCGGTTGCGCCTTTGCCCCTGGACAGCATCAGGGCCTCTCGGTTGATGTACTTATGGGCCCGGGCCACGAGGTCCTGGAAGGTAGGGGGATGGCGCTTTCCGATGGAGCCGAGGAGCCCCTCATCCCGGCACCTGCTGATCACGGCCGAGACCGCGATCGAGCTGTCGAGGTTCGGGATCTGGGCGGCCTCGGTCCGGAACTTGGTGAAGTACTCCTGGAGAGTTTTGGTGGGGCCTTGCCGGATGGCCAGCAAGCTAGCGGAAGTTTTGGACTGCCGGGTGGCATCATAGAATTGGTCGATGAACAATTGGCCCAACTGAACCAGGGAGTGGATGGAGTTGGGGGCCAGAGCCTCGAACCAGGTGAGGGCGATTTTTTCAAGGGTGAGGGGGAAAAGACGGCAGCGGACTGCCTCGGAGATCCCTCGGACCCGAAGATAAGTGTTAAATCTCTGGAAATGACAGACCGGATCTGTCATTCCGTCGTAGAGAGGGCCCTTCGGCAGCTTGAAGTTGGGGGGTACCTCGGTGGTTAGGAGCTTCGCCGTGAATGGGGTCTGCTCCAAGATGCTGCTGGCGAGGGGCGCCCCGTGAGGTCGAGACACCATCTGCTGCATCTCTTTGCGCATCGCCGTCAACCGCCGGTCCAGGTCTGGGGCGGTCGAGGTGGCGACGGATTACCCTCCGGTTCGGGCCGGACGGTACTCCGACGAAGCATAATCCTGCTTCGTCAGGCGATCAGCGCGAGGAGTTCGGACAGGTAGCGTCGAGGGCTCGCTGCGCGTCTCCGCGGCCTCGTTGAGAGGAACCGGCGCAGGCGCCGGCCGGAACCGGGCATCTTGTACTGGGCAGAGCGGGGGGAGCGGCGCCTGCTGAGGAAGCTGTCCCATCAGCCCCATGCGCTGGGCGATGGCGGATACCATCTCCTGAAGAGGCGCTAGGGACGTGACGGCAGCGGCCAGTGTTGCCACTTGCTGCTGGAGCACCCCCACTCGGTCTTCCGAGCCGAGAGACTCCGGTATTGTCGGCAGAGACAGGCTCGGCGGGGCAGAAGGTGCGCCTTCGGAAGGTAGCATCTGCGCCGAGGCCTCCCGCGCTTCTGCTTCGCCTTGTCCGGATCGTTGGGTCACAGGTCGCTGAGACATGACTTGTTTTGTTGGTTTTCCACAGACGGCGCCACGTGATGTAGACTGGATCTATCACGACCGGATTCCGAGGCTGGAACCCGGAGAAGTGGATCCGAATCCGGTTCGGATCGGTGCAACTGAGGCCCGACGGGGATCCGGAAGGCCGAAGAGGCGGAGGCGAAGACGAGGATCCAAAGGCCGAAGGGCGCTTCGATCGGAGCGGGCTCGTCTCCGGGAAGTCGGGGCCGAGGCTCCTTCGGGCTGTACTGTCGACAGGCGATGAAGCCGAAGCCGACGGTCTGAGGCCGGAAGGGTCTCGGACTCGGCTTGCTCTTGGATAGTGAGCCCAAAAGCTCTTTTGCCGGACGAGGGGACAGCGCGGGGCCGAGTCTCCTGTTGCAGGGCAGCCGTCGTACGGCGTCGATACCAGGGAGAGGAGTCCGAGGTCGGCGGTCGAGACCGACTCGGGAAGGTCGGCGATGATTCAAACCGAGCCCCTGCAGGAGGGAAAGAAGAAGAAAGACCGGTCAACAGGAGTCCCGGGCTCTGGCCCTTAGGAACCCCCTCCGACGGTCAAGTTAGCTTCTGAAGATGATTCGATTCAGAAGGCAAGAAGTAGCTTTAATGCTATTTGGACCGTAGTCCTTAAGGGTCTCGGAGGCAAAGAGTTGCATACCTTTAGCAATAAATAGCGGTGTATTTATAGCAGAGGATAGAGGTTGGTTAACGGTGGTAGCCGATATAGGACTATGTTTGGGCTTACTGGTAAACCGCCATAGTGCCGGATCCGCCACCGGTGTGGGCCGGACTCGGCCATCGGACCGAAGGGGGTTGGGCCGCTGAGGGGCCGAAGCCTGCTGGGCCTTGGGCTACCGTGCTGTTCCCGGGCCTTAGGCTGATGGGCCGCTGACGGGCCGAAGCCTGTTGGGCCGGGAGCGACGGTGCCGCTTGTGGGGCCGAGGGCTGCTGGGCTGCCGATGGGCTGGAGGCTCCCGGAGGGCCTGATACTGCTGCTGTTGGGCTGAACGGGGTTTGGGCCTGCTCTAATGGGCCGAATCGGATTCTGCCTCATCAGGTTTGTTTAATTGTTATCTTATCAAGCCACTTCTTAGTTAAACACCTAATTTATGGGCATCTAAAGTTTTTACGAAGAATTTTTGTACACATATCCCTGTAAATTACTATATGTATATATACTTCTAACTCATATGTTGTTATAAATACTCCCAACGTCCTCAAAAAAGCTGAGGTTATATCTATCCTGTCAAAATATTGTAAACTCTAATCAAATATATTAAAAAGTTTGAAATATATATATATATATGTATATATATTATTAAATTCATCAAAATATATATATATGTCCTTAATTTCACCAGGATTTACAGAATCTCGAGTTCATAGCATTTTGCTTTGAAAGAGTATAGTTGCAATCTTTCTTAAGAAATTAGGGATGTTTATAACAGTATAACAGAGTTAGGAGCATGAATACATGAAATTAGGGATGTTTATATATATATATATATATATATATATATATATATATATTCTTTCTAGAAAGCTTTAAATATTTTGGCTGACCCAAGCTGTTTAATAAAGGGCACAACAAAAGACGTTTAGATTCTGCCTTCGGTAGATCAAAGTTCCATATGATTCACCTTAAAAAACCTTCTTTACGATTAGTATATCCCAAGTATCTATGTCACCCATCAATGATTACTCGACTCCCACGCCATGGTTTTGCAGCGGCATGGACGCGTATACATGTACCATGTTGTTATAATAATAGTAATAATGGTCGCGTGGATTGTAATATATGGGCCAACGGTTGTGCAACCCGAATTTGGGGGGTTGGTTTTTTATTTTTTTAATTTACTGTTCAAATTTTTTAAATTTTTTAGAGTGTTCAATAAAAAATTAGATAGTACAGTCGGATTGCTCGGATCAGCTTCAAGCCGACTGTATAATTTGTTAAAAAAAAAATTACATGTAAATCGAGGTTTGTGTCAATTTATTTTTTTAAAAAAATATATAGTCGAGTGAGAGGCCGATCCGAACAATTCGACTGTATCATCCGATTTTTAATTAGACGTTTTAATTTTTTTTTAAATCTAAATAAAAATAAAAAAAATAAACATTCAACTCCTCCAAACTTAGACGGACCCGATCCGACTGGATCGAACGGCTGCTGAACATTGCAGCAAATATTAGTCGAGCATTATATATTCTCTGTTGTTACCAACCACACGGTTAAGCGGTCTGCTAATAAAAGAATTGTTCCTGACCCCTTAAGAACGAGGCTACAAGTACACCTACCACGACTACTAATAAAAAAGTAATTAACATTAATATTATCTTAGATAACATTAGACGTGGGCCGCCCCCTTGTAAACAGTCAGCATCAGTTGCCATGTCATCCGCGGCTGAGCTGGGTCACGTGGCTTAGCTGGGACCGTCAGAGTCTGATCTCCCTTTACCGATCACCACGGTCCGAAACGAATAAAATCCCATCGAACGGCTCAGACCCGAATAAAGGAGTACTCACTCGTAGGTCAGATCAGCAGCCGTCCGATCAGTGGAGCCCTAAGCGTTACCGGCGTCCAACTCAGATTGGTAAATCCGAGGGTGTCTCAACTCAAATCGTTCCGGACACGGCCCACATCAAACGGGTAGAGTCCCATCACTTGAAGGGACCATGATCGGTTCCGTGAGATAAAATACAAAAATAATTGGACCTTTTCATTCCGACATCGCTGAACCCGGGACCATGGAGCCGTCAGCTGGACAGCTGAGCCGGAGACGGAACTGGAGCCGAGCCGATGGGCTTCGCACGAGCTTCGAAGCGGACCACACGCGAAAGGAACGGGTGGGGCATACGTACGGCGGCGTGGGCACGAGCGCAGCGCACGTGGGAGTTCGGACGGCACGAGACCCGCGCGCTACGCCTGAGGGCGTATAAATACGCCGGGGGCAACTCCGGAAAACGATGGCTGCGACGGCCGGCCACACCAGCAGCGACGGCAGATGAAGACGAAGGGGAGGCGAGAAGCCGTGGAAGAGTTTGTGTGACTGAGCAGCCATCATAACTCCAGGGCTCTCCATGCCGGGGGAGTTTTTCTTCTCCGCACCCACACGTCACGTTTTTGTCGCTGCTGCTGCAGAGGAGGAGGAGAGGATAAGAAGGGGGCGGGGGTGGTGGTGGTGGAGACGGGAGAGGCCGAGAAGGGAGGCGAGATGAAGAGGGGGAATATGGAGGTGGCGAATTTTAGGGTTTTGGGGCCGCTGGTGCACCTGCTGGTGCCGCTGTGCGTGCACTGGGTGGCGGAGGAGATGACGGTGTCGGTGCTGGTGGACGTGACCACCCGCGCCCTCTGCCCCGGCGTCGAGACCTCCTGCCCCGAGGCCATCTACCTCACCGGCGTCCAGCAGACGGTATGTATTGGTCCGCAGATCTCCTTCCCCCTCTGTGCAGCGCGCTCGTGAGTTTTGGCGAATTTTGACGCTTTCATGTGGGATTTATGGTTCATAGAAGGCGCAGTTGTTTCCGAAAATCACTGACACGAGAGGCATTTTGGAGATCCTTGCCTCACTTTCACTTCTCATTCTATCTGTTAGAAGGGATCGAGATGGTGACGTTTTGGCTACAGGATAAACGTCTGAATAGATGGAGTTATCTTTTTTATTTTTCTGTTTTTTAGTTTCTTTAGACTTGATGTTGGTGATTGATTGAGGATTTTTTTTGGGTCCCGAGGAATTATTCGAGGATTCGGAGATTTGGCTGATTGCTTCTACGGCATTGTTGGCTTTTGATATCCTAATATTTTGTGTTAATCCCTGTGAGAAAGGGGGATTTTGGCTTTGGCCTCTCAATTCCCTCTATAAGGCGGCGATTGTCTGTTCCTTCCAAGGGTAGTTTGGAGATTTGCTTTTTTACTTAGTTGTCAGTTTTTGTTGACCTTTTTCACATTCCCATTTCTAAGGGATTCTTGGGACTTGTTTCTGTTAGGAATGTCAATGTCGTCTCATTCAGAACCAAATTGCATATAGATGCTCAGTATATTAGTCATATAATGAACTTAGTTGACCTCAGACTAGGCCAGAGACAAATGGTATTATGTATTTTGTTTTCTGGAATATCATTTTTGTCGAAATTGGAGTTCATTGCTATGAAGCGAACTGTCATTTTCCTCAGTGATGAAATGAACAACCACTATATATGCTGGGTGCCGTTGCTTAGATTTTGTTTACACCTTTTAAACATTATCAACTATCGTGTTCATAGTTGAGGTAAATATGGCTGGTGCCGTAGCTTAGATATCATTTTGTATTTCGAGAAAATTGCAGCATCAGTAGTAATCATATTCGTAATCTAAACTCCCTGAACAACTTGCAATAAGCTTTTGAACAGGGGCACGGGGCCCCTTTCCTCTTGGCTTATTAGACTCATGATTTATCATGTTTGTTAATCTATTTCTTCAACTCAGACTTCACATTTGATTTGTAGATTGTAGGAATTTTCAAGATGGTGATGCTTCCGGTATTGGGCCAGCTTGCAGATGAGTATGGACGCAAACCGTTGCTTCTTATCACTATTTCTACATCCATATTTCCATTTGGTACGACTCTTACAGAGTACTTTAAATCTCAACAATTCAGAAGGCTACTTATTGTACTTAAACTCTTCGAACATTTGTTGGATTGTGTAGGTTGCCTTTAAACCTTATAATGCTCTCTCTTCTTAACCAATTAAATGTGGAGCATTTGGTCTTGATGATATGAAGATGAACTTATACTCTGTTGCCTTTAGTAAAGAATGGTGCACACTGTTGTGGCTATGTCCATATATGTCACAAAGAGTTAATTAAAAGTATAAAGTTGGCGAATACTTTAACACCACATAAGTATGCTTGATGTCAACAATTGAAGAATAATTCTTTCTCACAGCAATTTATAGTCTCTTTACTACATATTGTGCTGCTTAACTGGAAAAAAAATGCTGCTTCATCTTGTTCTGCAGGTTATTATTTTCCAATTTATATTTGCAGGTATGATTCTGTGGTGGTTTCTTTACAGCTGTACTTGCCTGGAATGAGTCAAGGACATCTGTCTATGTGTACTATGTTCTTCGTACAATTTCATTTATCATAAGTCAAGGAAGCATATTCTGCATATCTGTTGCTTACGCGGTAAGAATTTCTTCCATTCCAGGCTCAATATTGATTTTAAGAAACAATGTGAATGCTCATTACTGTGCAAGGTTGAATAGTTCAATTAGCCAATAACATGTAGGGTGTCTTTAAAAATGTAAAAATTAGCACTTTAATTCTAAAATCATGGGAATCTGGTTAGTCGTCGAGTTATTTATGTAAAGAGTAAAGTCAACATTCTGCTCAACTGCTCTTTCTGCTATGTTTTCTGTAATATTGATCTGGAAATAGCATTGATTAAAGAGAAAGATATAGTTTTAGCATTAGTAGGGTCCAGTTACCCTAGCGACCAACGTCTATCAAGTAGAGACTTTCTTTGCATGTCTTAGCATAAGTAGGGACCAGTTACCCCAGTGGACTAATTGTCTATTAACAATATACTTTTATTATATAGTGACCATATGTTGATGGATGGATCTCCTATCCAGATGCAAGTCTTAGAGAATGTAAGTGAAATGCCTAACGTCCAGATTCAAGAATCGATGGATGTATCTCTTATCAAGATGCAAGTCTTAGGGAATGTAAGTGAAATGCCTAATGTCCGCCGCTGAACATAAGAGAGATGCGTAAAATGAATCCACAAAAGTTGCACATAATATAAAGAAGATCATTTGGAAATAAGAGAAAGAGAGAGATGCACACCAAGGTTTGTTGACTTGGGGATCCGGATCAGATCGGGCTTGACTAGATACGAGTCGGATCCAATCCGACTCACACGAGTTGCATGAGTTTAAGCCAATGAGATTGTTAAGAGTAATGAGTTTAAGTCATATTACAAAGAAATGTATCATATTAGTCGATATAAAAAGTGTAAATTTGCTTATCAAATGGGAAAAACTTAATTTAAAACAACCCCTTATGTATGTATGAGTCGGCACGATCCAATCTGACTCGAAGTGTACCAGCTGATCGGACTTGCCCAAATACGAGTCAACTCGTGCGAGTCGGCCCGATCCGGTACAATACAGCAAACCATCATACACACACAAAAGATCTATGTGAGTTTCCGGGAGAATATGAAGCACAAAATTAGCATACTGTATATTAACGGAAATTATATTATGAACAGATATCTAGAGGTTTTAGTGAACTTTTTGCTGTCTAGATGTGCACACCTCTTTGGTAGCAAAGTAAAAGAGCTAGGGGAAGAAGACAATATGTTAATGAAGGAACCATCACTGCAACAATGCAGTGAGGATCAAGGTAGGCCAACTCGGGGATCGGACTTGGATCGGTCCGGTCCTAACTGAGTGGATCAGCCGATCTGATCCGATCTCGGACCGGTTTGGACCGAGCCGGACCGGTCTGGCCGATCTAATTTTAAAAAAAGAAAAAAATAGAAGAAAAATAGGGAAAAAATAGAAAAATAGGTCTGAAAAATAGAAAAATTTTCCAAAAAATCAGAAAAAAATTATATTTACCCAAAACTTATCTAGGACCTCAGGTAAGCCCTTGAAATTTTATTAACTTTGAAAAAAAACTTGAATACAATACATGGGGGGGACATAAAACCTTACCCCTAAGTATTACATGATAGTAAAAAAAAAAAAACACAGTGACAAAACAAGTAGACATACATTTATTCTAGCCTTACATTGTAGGTGCTATACAAATGTTGTACATAATTGGCCCAAGACAAAAAGTAGAGAGATATATGTTAAAAAGAGATTAAAAAGTTAGAGAGAGAGGGAGAGAGAGAGAAAATAATAAAAACGTAAAAAAATAGGAATATTAAAGAGATAAAAATCATAAAATGATGAAAAAAATTTGATGTAGTCCATCCATCCATCTTTTAGAGAGCTTTGGAGAGTAAGAGAGCTTTGAGTTTGAGTCTTTGAGAGAGTATGAGAGCTTAGAGAGAGAGAGAGAGAAATTTTAGAGAGAGAGAGAAATGAGAATTTGTGTGCATGAGGGAGAGAAGGGTGGGAGGGGGTTTTATAGGGGCTTGAAAGGGCTTAGAAGCCCCTTCTAGCCGTTGGGAACCCATTTGAATGGGTTCCCAACGGTTACCCCAACGGCTAGTTGGGGGGGTGGGATCGGTCAGACCGGTCCGACCCGGGCCCGGGTCGCCCGATCCGATCCAAGCGATCCCGGGCCGGGACCACTGGGTCGGGGCTCGGAATCGGATCGGACTGCCCGGTTTTCGAGTGGACCGGGCGATCCAATCCGACCCGAACCGAGTTGGCACACCTTGGTGAGGATACTTTGCTTGTCTACGTAGTCAGAGCCATGAGACGACCGGGGGGTCGCCTCAGCCTCAAATGCCTAGGCATTTGCGACGACATTATATATATATATATATATAATTCAAATATTTATATAAAATGTCAAAAACATAAATAAAATCATACAAAATGACATTCATTCACTCAAATATAACCAAATAATTTTAAATCAACCTAATTGAAATAAAATTTAATCAATCAAAGATGTAATCAACAAATTCATGGAAAGAGACAGGGAGATCGAGAGAGATAGAGAGAGGGAGAACATTGGGGAGAGAGTGACAGAGAGGTGACTGTTTTGGCCCTTTTGATAGACAGTGAGAGTGAGAGAGATGGAGAAAGGTAAGGGCTTCAGCCCTTTGATAGACAAAGGGAGAGAGATGGGGGAGTGAGAAAGACAGAGAGAGTGAGAGAGATGAAGAAAGGCGAGGGCTTCAGCCCTCTGACAGACAAAGGGAGTGAGAGAGATAGAGAGAGTAAAGTGGAGACTAGACATAGATAGGGAGAGAGAGAGGGTGCAGTCGAGAGACAGAGGGTGGGGGAAGAGAGAGAGAGAGAGAGAGAGGTTGGAGGTACCTGACATAGCCCTCGCCGAAGGATTCGACGTCGCCGAAGGCCCCCGTCATTGTCGCTAAAAGCGTTAAAGGGGGTCACTGGAGGATTCGCCGTCGTCGTTGCCGTTGCTGAACTGGAGCGCCGTCGTCATCGCCGTCGCCGGACTGGAGTGTCGTCGTCCTCGGCAGGGAGGCAGTATGGAGGGGGTGGAAGGCTCGAGGTTAGGGTTCGATCAGCGCTGGGGTGGGGGGTTAGTGGGTTGGAGGATTATGTAGGGCAAGGCAAATGGGCCGGGGTTGATCCACGTTGCTGGCAAGGTGAGTTGGGCGAAGAAAGGCGCTCGAGGCACATTGAGGCTACCGCCTCCACGAATGGGGCAATTCTGTCGATCGCCTAGGCAACAAAGGCCAAAGCGAGGCGACTGACCATCGCCTCGCCTCGTTGCCTAGGCAATTGCCTCGGACGCCTTAGATAACATAGATTGCTTATGTAGTTGACAGATAATGCTTAAAAGTTACTGCGACAATAGGTTTTGCATATCTTCTAGACAGGAAAAATTATCATCTATGTGGAATTTGACTTCTCAGTTTCCCATGCTTATTCTCAATCATCTTGGATCTCAACCAAGTCTGATAGAAAACCCTTATCATTCTTGCACAGTAGTAGAGTGTCAGTCACTGATCTCTACATCTGTGACTTGGTATAAAATGTTCAACATAGTCTGGAAAGTCTGTCCATACAGTCAGTGGATTGCCCATACTCATCTTGAGATCTCTGACCTCAAAACAAGTTTTCTGAATTAACATGAAATCCATCCACATGAATCTGTTGGATATGTTTTGATGTTAAACCATATGAGCAAAATGGGGAAATTTTCATTTACCATTGCTTATGGTTTATTCTTTTAAAACCAAACAGCATTACTCAAGCTTTATTGAGTCCTATAATTTGGCAGATACTTCAGTTTGCATTAGAGAGTTGTGTTGGACACTTGTGCATGGCATGATATTCAGACACATATGCCCAATACTTCACTTTAAGGTTTCAAAGTAGGTGCTTCAAATATTTGTGTGATTGTTAATACTCATACTTTGATTAATATTTTATTTAGGTTTCCACATTTTAGGCAAGCTTCAGTTAATCCTATGTTATTGTGTGCATGTACAGGTACATGTGAATATGCTCACACCTGTGTACTTCCAGTGCCCATGTGTCCTGTTTCGACTTTACGATGGTTGACTTGCATGTCCATGTCAATACTGACATCTGTGTCCGTGTCTCACAAATCAAAATTTAATTTATATGACTTAATAAAGTGCAATCGGTGATGACACCTTTGACTATTTTCTGTGTTTGACGTAAACAGATTATGTGAGAGAACGTCTTTTGACTATTTAGTCTATATGAAATTTACATAAACAAGTTAGTTTCTGTTAATTTGTACATAGCCATGGAGAAAGTTGTTTTAAGTTAGTTTCTGTTAATTTGTACATAGACATGGAGAAATTTGTTTTCTGTGTACAAGGTTCAATCTGTTTACTTATAGTAATTGATGTTGGCTGACAGTCAGGGCTCTTGACCCTGGGAAAGTGGTCTGTTTCCAACCCTGACTTTACCAATTCAAAACTTATTCTTTTCTCTAAATTTGTTCTGTATTCTTGTCTTAAAGTTGATTATTTTTAAAACTTTTTCCTTAGGATCAGCATGTCGCCTTCTAAAATCAGATTGGGGATTTTCCAGCTAATTCTGGTCCAGCATACCAAGTTCTCCGATCCATGTCTCTGCCACATTATGGCATTTATCATTATTTCATTCTATTGTGCTCACAAGCAATTATCACATGACAATGATTACATTGTCTTTATTCTTTTTAGGGCACATATATTGAAGTAGCAAGAGCATTGGATTTTTATGATCTGGTTGATTCTAATCCAGCATATCATGTTATTCAGTCAACCTCTCTTCATACTGATGAGTTTATTGTCATTCCATTTTGTTGTGCTCACATGCAGTCCTTGCAATGGCATTGACTTCATTTTGTTAAGCTGCTGTAATAAAAAGTAGAAAGAGATGTGGACTGGAATATGGTTCAGCTGTTTCCAGTCCTTCAGTCCACATCTTTGTCTTCTTATTCTCACTCTATTCCATTGTGCTTGCATGGAGTTACTGCAATAATTTCTTCATTTTATTAGGCAGATGTAATTGAAAGTAGTAAGAGGGCTGGAGCTTTTGGATGTATCACTGGGCTTTTCTCTGCTTCCCATGTGGTGGGAAATATGCTGGCTCGATTCCTTCCAGAAGATTATATCTTTGAGGCATGATTCTGTCCTAGAATAGATTTTTTTTAATCATAAATGTGTTTTGCTGTTTTCTCTATTAACTGGATAAGTTAATGTCCAGGTCTCTATATTTCTGTTGGTCTGTTCCACAATTTACTTGAAACTGTTTCTGGTCGAGACAGTTAATGTGGATGTGAGGTCAGACCAACAACAACCATGTTTACAAATGGTTCTAAGGACTGTTCAGCAGCGCTGGAACTCAATGAAAGATACCATTGATGTGGTAACCTGTAGGTAGGTTTTCATGTCATTTTGTCGCCTTAAAAGCTTAGAATAACTTTTTAGCTGTCTATTATTCATTTGTTCAGCAGTGCCTTACCTCCTCCCTTGCCTCATGATATTACTGGATTTCACAAAGCTATTATGCCACTGAAAGATTGTCCATTTCCTTTTTAGTCTTCAGAAATCATTGTGTTTCACAAAATTATGTCAATGCATTGTTGCAGTAAACAATCATAATTCTAGTTGAGCAATCAACTCAAATAATGATCAGTCTAAAGAAAAAGAATAAATATAACAAGAAATTGAAATTTGACATTTTTGTGTTCACAAATTAATGGGATTCTTGTGAGAATTTGAATTTCATCAAATATTAAAATAGAGTAAAAAAGTGCAGCCCAGTGCCATGAAGCTCATTCTAATGCAGCTCTACGGAGGGTCAATTGTATGCAGCCTTACCTTTGCTTTTTGCAAAGAGGCTATTTCTGAATTTGAACCTGTGGCCTCCAGCTTGCAATGCAGCAACCTTACAGTGCATTGACTTCACCTCACATCAATAGTACAAAACATGAACTAGTTAAGTAGCTCCATGTATTGCCATGTTAGATATCAGTACCATATCGTGAGTAGAAGAGAGATCTCAAAGAGGTCTTGGAGAGGTGTCAGAGATATTAAAACAAATAAACTATTTAATTAGCTCCAAGCATTGCCACGTTAGATGTCAACACTATATCATGGGTAGAAGAGAAGAGATCTCAGAGATCTTGGAGATGGAAAGGTATCAGTGATAACACCCCCCCCTCAACCACCCACAAAAAAAAAGAAAAGAAAAAGAAAAATGATCTTGTCCTCATAACTCTTCTCCTTCTCCTGCTGTCCTCCTCTCTGCTTCTGCTTCTCATTTCTCCTCCTCCTTTTCCCTCTTCTTCTCAGCCTCGGCCTACATTCAATCTCACAAATCTGGAAAGTGTGCTTGAAGAGATCTTGAGAGATGGCAATCCATGGTCACTTCTCATCATACATCGAATGATTTAAGAGTGATACTATTAGTGATAATATCATCACTATGATACTTTTGTCACAGATCAAAGCATTGACCAAGAGTCAAGTTTTGTTGTGTTATCTTTATAGACGTTGAACTGTTCCCTTTAACCAAATCTAATATTTTTGAATTGGATTATCTCCCTATGAGATAGATCAGCCTCAATGCCTGTGTGCTTTTAATGTGGGGGAAACGCTCCTTTTAATTGCATCATTTATTTTGCCTTTTCCTTTTGTTAATTTTTTTGTCATTTATGATCCAAATTGTTTCCCTTGTTCATCTAGATTTCACTGCCCAAATCCACAGCCTGGAATTGTGTATGGTTTGGCCAGGGCTGTTCTTCTGGTCTAATTGGCAGATGCTAGGCTTATAGTAAAATGAATTTATCACTGTAATTAAAGTTATAGAATACCATCAAAACTTAAATCTTGCACAATCTATATCAATGTAGCCAAATAACAAATAGAGCTTTTCATAAAATGTAGACAGTTAACAAGATCGTAGCTGATAAGATCTCTTGCTAAATCAGATCTTTTCCTCTTTCTATAAAGGTTGGATTTGCACTTGTGTAAATACTTCTGTATATGTGCCACCGTACATTGGTATTGGAAGCTAATTCTTGTTTAGATGTTCAAATTAGCTTGGGTGAATACTCCATCTAAAATTGTCTTTAATGATACAGTGAAAAGCTAAAACGGATCTCTTTCATATCTTTCTTCTATGAGTTGGGGATGTCTGGCATCAGCAGTGTTCTATTGGTATGTTCTTTCTTCTAATCCCTGTGGACGTGTAAAAAAGGTAACTAGTCATATGAATCTTGGTGGCAGGTAAGGGTTTAAGGTGTGATGTTCGTCAAACTGTAAACATCTTTGCTGGAGATACTTTTTGCTTTTGGGTCTTATTGCATGATTCCTTAACAAGTAGAACATTTCTTTTATAATAATGTTGTAGTTATTCTCATGATTTGCCACATGATTCCAAACTACTTTAGCTTCAACTGTTACCAAATTTTTTTGAAAATTTGATCATGTGGGCTTTGGTACACAAGGCATTTGATAATTTGATCACGTGGGCTTTGGTACACAAGGCAGAGGCTCCTCATTGGCACGATCAGTTATTGAATGATTAATAAAAAGGTTTTTTTTTTACTTTTTGGTCTAATCATTTAATATTCTTTATCGGTACCTACAATTGTCATATTTCCTTAAAATCCCCCACAATCTCTGAACCCTCCTTAGAAAGTCCCTCTAGACAAGCTTTTTAGGGAGGGTTGATAATGAGTGTTTCAAAAGGTTCTGGCCTAGGGGCTGAGGCAAAATTGAAAGACTATTAAGACTATACTATTTCTGCCTTCTATATTTATTGGTATCTAATTTCTTATTATTAAAAATGACTATTGGTGGATAGTACCACAAATTAATTGAAGAGGAAATAATGATGTACAAGTGTGAAAAGGAAAAAGTATACCAACTCCAAAAGAATACTACCCACAAAATTATACACACTTAGAAAAAAGACTCCCACCATATACAAAGAATAAGGACGCACTTTTGTGCCATGAGGCTCCCATCATTATGGGGTTTGGGACTCTAGGGGGGGTCAATAGTTACACAGCCTTACCACCTTTTTTTTGGCAAAGAGGTTGTTTCCAGTTTTGAACCCATGTCCTCCAAGTCACAATGGTGTGACTTTATTGTTCCATGAAGGCTCCTCCTACACACAAGGACTCTCGCCAAGACATACACCCTCTATCAGGCCCACCAACGTGGTGATGTCGATTTAACTAGACTAAGAAGCCAAAATAGAAGAATAAGCATAGGTACATACTATATATACATATTATATTTATATACATATATAGGGAATGGATTAAACATGCCCCTGAGGCACACCCAGTGTGACAGAGGTAGTTGGTGCAACTCCGTCACATGAACAAGGTGAGCCGTTGGATCTTAATCTAATTGCATCAAGTTTTTCAATAAAAAAAGAAAAAAAATGTTGTGGCACCTTTGTCATCCATAATTCACGGAGAGGTAGGGGTGTGAGGAGGTGAGAGGAGCGAGAAAATAAATAAAAAAAATCGTAAAAAAGACGGCCGTCTGATCATCAGATCAGACGGCAAAGGTTCCACCCTTGTGGAACGGTTGTGCGTAGGTAGAACCTCGGTGCACTCCATGCGAAGAGCACGGGCGTTCCGCCATGCACAGAAGTGTTTGGCGAGTGGCAGTGCCTTCCTGGGTTTTTTTTCACCTTGGGATTGTGATCCAAGGGTGTTTTGCTACAGGGCGACGGGGTCGCATTGACGACCCCCATCACATTGTAGCACTTGTGTGTGTACATATATATGTATGTATATATAGAGAAATGCTATAATGCGGTTTGTTACAGTGCGTGCGGTCACTGTTTTCGACCCCATCCCCATATTTTAAAAAATAAAATTTTTAATAAATTTTTAGGCATTCAATTATCCCCTTAGGGTTGTGTCTATCTCTGGGGCTTTATTTTAACTGTATTGTGTCAAGTTGTGAAACTCAATTTTAGCCATCCATCGGGTGCATGCAAATCCCGTTTTCAAAAAATCGTGAAAAAATAGTCAAAAAATAGAAATTTCATTAGATTAGCTCTTAATGTTGTTCTCATCCCTTAGAGTTTTAGTATTCAGCACTACTTTGTGCATGTAAAATCAGGTGGCTAGGATTGAATGCTTTACGATCCGTCGGTGAAAATTAAGCCCTAAGGGATGAACACAACTTTAGGGAGAAAAATTGAATATTTAAAAATTTATTATGATTTTTATTTTTTTAATATGAGGATGGGATCGAAATAACCGCACGCATTCTAGAGAACGCACCATAGTATTCCTCTGTATATAAGCATAATTGAAGCTAGAAAGTGTGTTCGGGAAGTGTAAAAAAAAAAAGTGTGGATAATTCCATAGGTTTGACTGTAATGTCTTTGTTGATTGTTTATATTACCTTACCTGGGAACACAATCCAGATCCTAATGTCTGATTTTTTGGACATTGATGAATATGATCTGCATACCTAGCACTCAAGTGAATCTACTAACATGCTGGTAGTCATTATGATGGCACGGCAGTGATGGATTGTGTGCATACATGTTGATCTTTTATGAAATATTGCTGATTATTGACGAATGAAGTTGAACAATGGCTTGACATTGAGCAAATTTTCCTGCAGTATTATCTGAAGTCAGCTTTTGGATTCAACAAAAACCAGTTCTCAGAAATTCTAATGGTTGTTGGAATTGGTTCCATTTTCTCTCAGGTTCTGTTCCAGAGTTTTCTTATCAACAAGCTTACCAATTCTCAGTGATGTTTCTTGTGTTATTTATTTTCATATTGTTAACCACAGCCAGCTGATAACACCCTGTTTTCACATTCCTATTTTTGACTTGCTCATTTCTTCTCCCTATTGCATGTGTTTTTTCAGCTTGGACTAGTAATTCTGACAGAATGCACAGAAAAACTAAACATACTTGGCACTTTTGCTTCCCCTTTCCTCTAACATGTTTAAATTTATGTTTCCATCATGTGCATGTATGTTCCCCTTAGGCCAGAAAAATTCCTTATGATCTGATTCTTCTTGTATATATTTATCAAAGTACGTTTCATTATTTTCATTGTATCATGTGTAGAATGCACAGGCTTGATCATAAATGAATGAATGATGGATGCTTTTGTTTATTTTAATCCAATTTGTGGGCCATTGGTCAGTAAGTCAATTAAGTGCATAGTGGTATATAATTCTTGCAACGTAAAAGTAGAAACTAGATGTTCTACAGAAACCACAGGATCTGGCATGCAAGCAATTTGACATGTTCATTGTGAAACTCTATTTGCTAATTCTGTCTGGACCATCAAGTCTTTGATTCAGGCAGAAGGAATTGAAAGTTGTCCAATGAGTCTTTATATGCAAAACTCCAGATACTGCCTCTGTAGTTCTGGTTCAGATGCTAGAACAAACTTTTAAAAATAACTTTTGTCTGTTACTGTTTTGTCAGGAAATTGGTCAAACAATTTCTACAGTGTGACAAAAACTTCATTGTCTTGTACTCCAAACCAGGTACAATTAATATATTCCTTACAAAGAAAATAGAGAACAATGCCTCTGATGATGCTTCTACTGAGTCAACATTGATCCTCGTTACATGTCAAACTGCTAAATAACGATGTCATATTTTTGTGACATGGACATTGTAACTTGCAATAAATGGCATTACAAGATTCAAGATATAACATTCATGCATTACAGGCACATATTGCCTCATTGCAGTAGCGTGTTTAGTCACACTGGAACTTGGATTGTTTTTATTCCTTTCATTATTGGAATTGCCTGTGACTCATTACTGTTTGCAAAATACTTTCCAGATATTTTGTGTATTATTATATTAATATGTTTCTTCTTACTATTGCTGAAAATCTTCCTTTGCTGTTTGATTTAGATTTTGGTACTTCCACTTATCAATCCTTTTGTCGGAGACAAGGGGGTACTGTTTGCTGCATTGATTGCATCAATTGCCTATGTAAGTCTGATTGAACAGATCATCAATCCCTCCTAGGGTGATGGCAATAGAAGATGTTAATGTGTTTTATGCTTTCAGGCTTTGCTCTATGGCTTGGCATGGGCACGTTGGGTATGTATTTTTATATATATACATATATGTACATCACAATGCCTTCATTCAGATATTTCTTTTGTTCAATGAAATATAGGGGCACAATAAGGCACTATTTCAAAAATTTGCATCCTGTGAAGGCATATACCAAAACCTCTCCAGGTTTCTACAAATGGCCCATGAAAACAGTCTAACTTTAATAGCTTGTTTAACTATAAAATTTCTACCCTAAACCACCATTTTTCACAAGAAAAGGAAGAGCTTGTGATTTGTCACAGTTCTCAGCAAAGGGACTGAATCTAGGGCCATGTCATTAACAAAGCATGAAGGCTCAGTTGGGCCATTGTTGCTGCTGCTTACCTCTCATGACACCACTACTGTAAATTCAAGGTGCTTGCTGACACCTCTTTTCCAAAGTCAACTGAAGAATAATCCCTTAGCCTCATTTTTCTTAAAGCACTTCTTATTCTTTATTTTCTTTCCTCTTGTTTGTTGAGCATGTATAACTAGTGTGATGGTTGGAAGGAAAAAGGCAGCTGAGTTCCATGAGGCTCTCACCACTGTGCGGGTCTGGGGACGGTGAAGTGTACACATCTTACCTTCTTTTTTGCGGAGAGCTTGTTTCTGGTTTTGAATCCATTACCTCCAGGTTACAACTACTATTGCACCAAGGCTCCCTCTCAACTAACATGGCAGATGGTAAATTGAAGAAATCAAATATCCCCTTTCTATTAATAAGGTTGTAGAAGGATGTATATTTCAGTTTCTAAATTGTATGTATGATAGGATGGTCTTGCTTAGGTTCTAGGAAAGTCTTTGGAGGAGAAAGGAAGTGAAAAAGTAATGAAATGCCCAAATGGGATGCAAACCTTTGAGATTGCCTCTATCTGATATTCGATTATATTGTTCTCGTAATGGATATTTCAAATTGCCTTTACCAGTTGTTTCTTTTCCTATTATGCATATGCAAGCCTAATGGGAAACTATTGCAGGTTCCTTATGTCAGTGCCTCATTTGGAGTCATCTATGTCCTTGTGAAACCAGCTGTAAGTAAATTGAAACATAATTTAGCTTGGGATTAAAAGAAACAAAAAAAAAAAAAAACTACAAGAGTATGCACCTTTTCCGCATATTTACAAAAACTATGCCTCCTGGTTCCACATATTTACGAAAACTTTGATATTTACATTACACAATTTCACCAAATTAAACATTTTACCTATACTGCGTGTTTTACCTCCATTTCTATACTTTTTTTTTTCTTGATAAGCATACTTTCTTATGGGCTTATGACTTTCACGCTGCACCTCACACTTCCCCCATACTATGTACTTTCTGGAGATTTCACATCTTCTCTCCATTCCACATATATTCATCTAAGATTACACATTTTTCCCTCTGGCATTTCTCTAATTTATGCATAAATTAGACCAGTATATGCATCTTGCAGAGGGAGATAGGCCTAGCTCTGTAAATATGCTGAAACCTTGCATACTGTTCCAAGTTCTTTTGGAGTAAGATTTGTTTCAAGAAAAGAAAATCTTTAGCTTTCAAAATGTTTATCTGGTAGCTTTTGCTTATAGCATACAATATCTTTGCTTACATTTTCGTCTGACACGAGTTTTTGTTTTTGTTTTTGCTATTTAACACAGACTTATGCAATCATCTCCAAAGCAACAATTTCCACAAATCAGGTTTAGTCTCTTATTGTTATTTTTTTAAAAATTTAATGATTTGGTAATCCTTTTGAGAGAATAGCCAAGCCTATTAGTAGACCACCAGTAATCTCTTCAATCTAAAATTTAGGAATTCTTTAGAATCTACAAAGGAAAGCAACTATCAAATGCAAGACTCTATGCCATGAATGTGATGGTAGTTGCTTGTTTGTCTCCTAGAGTGAATCTGGAATTCTCTGCAGCTCTGTTATTGTATTCTTTTTCTGTAACATCTGATGGCATTGAGTTGATGGTGGCTCTTAGGGAAAAGCACAAGGATTTGTTGCGGGTGTTCAATCTGTTGCAAGCTTTCTATCACCTTTGGCAATGAGTCCATTGACCTGTAAGTTTGAGAAAATACACGTGTGGTTTTAGGGACCAATCAACAATTACATAGTCAATGCATGCATCAACTGTGCTCCAACAGATCTTTTATTTTCCCGCTCAGTTTAATGCATTACGAGCTTGTTCAATTTCAGCTCTTTTCATATCAAGCAAGGCTCCGTTTAACTGCAAAGGTTTCAGCCTCATATGTGCATCTATCTCCATGGTAATCTCTCTCTCTCAATAAAAGTCACCTTCACCTAACTTGCTGTCACTCATTTTTACCTTTTCGTTTGAAGGTAATCGCCCTCTGCCATGCCTGTTATTTAAAACCAGACGAACCATCCGGCTCTCAGAATCAGCAGCCATCTGATGATTGCATTGAAGCTCCTCTTCTCTCATGATTGACGTCTGTAGATGGGGGTGTTGACAAAATGTGCTGGATCACACAGCAAACATGCCGATCAACCTGGTTTCGCCGCACCTACACACAAGGAGCTGAAGTGAACATACCTTGCCGACATCGAGTTTTATCATCATGTGATGCTTGTTCCCTTTTCTTCTTGTGCCTAATGTACATTGAAGCGTTGTGTCTTATGCTAATCTTAGTTGTAGTGTATTATCATGCCTGCATCTTTATCTGTGTTACCTTCGACCAGAAAATTTCCCCCTAACTATCTATCAGGAGATCGAGTCCAGGTCAGAACTGACCATAACTGAGGTTGGCAAAACGACGTGGTCCCTAGTAGATCAGTTATGGCAAAACAACGTGGTCCCTAGTAGATCATATTGATGTTCATAGCGAGAATGTTAAAATGGGTTTTTATTCTAATCCTTTCTCCCTCGACTCTAGTTCGGATATGCCTGTTGGTTGCCACACCAATCTTGGCGATGACATAGTATGATCATTAGACATCCCAACCATACCGTCAACGGTGACTTTCAACCGTGGACGGTTGATCTCATCGTGTCAATTGACCCAATATCTTAGTTCTGTGGGTTCACATGAGTTTGAAGATCATTAAATATGTAATGTGTTTCTTCATGTGATTTGTAGGTTTATTTCATCGTTGATGATCTTAACTTCAAAAGAGTAGTACTTGTTGCATGCTGTCGGTACAGCAAGATCGGTGAGTTCGTGTCGTTCAACGATGTCCTGTCATCTAGACAACACATATGGAAGCTGTCTCTCCTTTTGAACGTGCATTCGTATTATTGACACATCAGTACATATGAGGGGTTAAATTAAAAAAAAAAAAATACCAAATTACTCCTGAGAGCATGATTGTGCTCTCCAGAGATTCCAGTCATGCTGTCGAGAGCACGAAAAAGTGCTCTGAAGAGCAGTTCATCGAAGTTTTTTTTTTTTTTTTTTTTAAATTCAGTCATATATTTATGGACAGATGACATTGACACACATTTTATAGGGAAGAATGTTTATGTATTTTATCTAGGTAACGAGATGTCATTGAGCGGCACAATCTAACTCTTCCTTCTTGCACTGGCAGCAGTGTAACAAATATTATTCTAAATTTTTTTTTGAACTTCTGCAGAAACATTACCAGTATAATTTGAAATGTCTCCTATTGAGGAGAAAATATTGAAAATTTGAAATAATTGAACTTATCATCGGAGAGATCGAATAAATATTTAATGAACCGAACCAACGGATTGGAAAAGTAATGAAGATTCTGTACTTTGATTATACTATCAGTAAAAAGTTAAAATCAGATCGTTATCCAAGATGCAAATTGACATCCAGTCGTCCTCTGGAACAAATTTCAAGAGTGCCCAACAGAAAAGACCTCGCAATATACACATCGGAATATTCAGTACTACCTCCGCACTAAGCAACTCTTGATGGAGGCGATCAGGGAAAGGGAAATATCTATCTATCCCTTACAGATACATGTGAAGGAAACACATCTGACAGTAGCGGTGGCAATGATTCAGATCTAAGTCACAATTTAATCCGATTAATAATGAAGGCTAACAAAATTATTTGACCCTAAATCAGCCCGGCTTCACTTCGGGTCGGCCTTGTACTATTTATAATCCGTCTCAAGGTAGATCGAGTTAGGCCAACAAGAGTTACAGGTTAAAAAACCATGAACTGAAATGAATTTAGGTTCAGTTGTTGACCCGAACCCAACCCTATGTAATATCCAAACCAAGATGACTCGACCAGAAACGTAACACGATCTGGTCGGATGGAATTAGTTTAGGTTTTATCTAACAAAATCGTTGGAACTACCTTCCACATCAACTTGAATTTGTTGTCAGAACTCAGAACTCAGAACTATAGCTGGATGGCACATCATCCCTGGAGTTCATTCCTCCTTGGATGAGGGGTTCATTACCTTTGCATTTGATATAAAAATGTCAGTTGTTTCAAACTGCGGGCCAACGGTTGGATACTTTGTAACCTTTTTTTTTTTCTGTCCGTCCCCAATGTTTACAAACTCCCCTGCAAATGTCATACACGACCGCTGAAGGAAAAGTTCTGGTTCACATCTCGAATCTATTATATCTCCATTTTCAAAAAGAAAAAAAAAATCCATTATATCTCACCAACTTGCTATTATCCAACTTTGTAAGAAAATCCAGCAGGCAGACATCGAATCCATATCTCATCTACTTGGTCCAAAGGTTCCTGTGATTAATCGTAAAGGCTCATCCCACGCCAAACCCTCCCCGGTCTCCATCGCCATAAAGAACCAAACGTTGGCCGTGAAGTGCCGTCAAAGCGTCAACTGGGCAAGAAACCAGGCAGAGGGGGGAAAAGAACGGAGCAGAAGAGATGAGCAACCGGCAGACGCAGTCCATTGATTCCAGCCATCAAGATTAGAAGATTCCAAGAACGGAGAGCACAGTAGATACCATACATGACAGAGAGATGGGGAGAAGTGGGGAAAAAATGGATCTTTCACAAAGATTTACCTCCTTCATACGGTAAAAAAACAACATTTTGCGGGTTAAAAAAAAAAAAGGAAGCACGAAAAGGAGAAAGGAAGGGCCACGGAGGAGGAAGACGAGCCCTCTAGCAGGCACGGCTGCATCGGCCGCACGCGCGGGCGGTCACGGAGGAGCACACCGGATCATAGCTGCGGGCGTACCGGATCTGTTCCGAGCGTTTGTTTCCGCCTGCCTTCCTAGATCTTGTCAAGCTTCGCAGCCTTGATGACGGGGTTGGCCCGGGCGAGGGCCTCCCTGCCGACGGCCTTGAAGTCGAACGTGCACCCGTGCTGCTCCGGGTACCGGTGCGGCCCGCAGAACGTCTCCCCGCACCGGCACTTGAACCCCGTCAGCCCCACCCTCTTCCTGCACGTCGTGCACCGCCCCGGCTGCGCCGCCAGGGCCGTCGAGCACGGCTCCTGCTCCTTCGCGGGCGGGAGAGGGACAGCGACGGACGCCGACGCCGACGGTGCCTGTTCAGGTACAGCCACCTCGAAGGGAGGGGCGGATGTGGAGGGGGAGACGAGGAGGGACTTCTCGACGGCGACTTTGGCGGAGGCCTCCTGCTGCTCCTTGAGGCGGTGGTCGCGGTAGCACTTGGAGCAGAGGTCCAGCGTGGCGGGGCTGCCGAAGAAGCCGCAGTTGTTGGCGCAGAGGCGGGGGCCCTCCCGGGGAGCCTGGCACCGGTGCTCTTCCGCCATCTCTCCCCTCCCCTTCAAATCGCTTCTCCCTTCTTCACAAAGGAACCCGAAGCCGCGGAAATCTGCACAACCCAGAGCACCAACCACGGTCAGCAAAATTTTCCCCTTCTCTCCCAATCGCCCGTGTATTAAATAGGCAAAAAGCCTAGGTTTCCTAATCAGCTTCCGATTTGTTGTTGTGAGGGGAAAACGTAGAAGGGAAGGGAAGGATCAAAAAAGGAAATCGAAACAACAAAAGGTGGGGATAGATCGCGTTACCCCCAACCTTTCCAAACACGGATCGGAAGATCTGAATCACCTGGCGAAAAGCTATTAATTATCACCACGGACGAGTAAGGAAATCACAGCAAACAAATGGAGAAAAAAATTGAAGGAAAATTTGAACCGGGAAAGAGATCACAAAAAAACGAAAATCCAAAAAATAATAAAAAAGAGCACAGATCATAGGAAACGGGTGCTGCCCGCCTGGATTAAAACCCCATGAAATCGAAAACGACCAAACCAAGGAAAAAAAAACATATGGGGCGAGGAAGACGGGAAGATGATCGGAATCGGTACCAGCTGGGCGCGACCTCGCCGGCGACGGCCCCTCCGGCTCGATCGATCAGGTGGCCCCCGTTTCCTCTCTGGATCGATCGCCTCCTCTCGAGAGAGGCGAGCGCGGTGGAAGAAGAAATGGAAAGCCGATGCGAGAGAGAGAAAGAAAGAGGGGACGGTTGGTATTGAAAGCTGTTTTTTTTTTTTTTTTTTTACAGGCTGGAAAAAATGGAAGCTATGCCGAATGATGAGACGTAAAAGAAAGCAGAGCAGGCAAAGTGTATATATATATATATATATATAGCACTTGCGATTAACTAATTAACATTATTATATACTCAAATTTTAATGCCATAAATAAATAATAAATAATAATAACTATCCCCCACAGCCATCAATTGAAACGCGGATGGGCCCCTCCGAGTTCCGAAAGCGTGGAGGCGGTTCTGGAGGATTCCGTGGTGGGTGCACGGTGATCCCTCGAGGGGTGTACCCAATCGACGGGGGAGGGGCAAGGAAGAAGCGGGGGTAGCTTCGCAGTTTTGGGACGGTCAGCGCTCTGACCGCAGGTGTTCGAAGTTGGTCCGCTCGCGCCGGACACAACTTACAGGGGTCAACAGCTTAGGACCGGGTCATCAGAGAAGAACAACTTAATAAATTATTTGTAACAAAACGGATAAGATAATTTATCTGTGTAAGAAAGGGTATCTGCGTAAGATTCTACTATGTGCCACTGGATGTCAATAGCCAGTAGGACCGAGGGCCTGGACCATAAATGAAAAGAGAAATGATTAATCTCTAAAAATAAGAAAATACTTACTCTGATAATTTAGACATTGCAAATCTACTCAGATTGAGCTGCTGCAGATGAGTCGTCCAATGCTTTTCGCTTTTTTGAAAAAAAAAATTTATTGACTTAGGGGATCATCTCAAACAACATTCGTATTGTTCGATCTTAAATCAAATTGTAAGAGGGAAAAGAAAAATCTCCGCAGCAGATCAGACGCTACAGAATCTATAAGGCGCTCTACACATCCTATGAGACATTGTAGTTATTTTGTGCTCTCCAATTTATATGGAAAGTGCAGTTGTAATATTTTTGGACATCACAGCAAATATTTATCTAAAAAGAGCAATACTTGGGCATTGCAGCTACAAGTGCAGTCACTGCACCGTTTTACAAGAGGTAGAGCAGAACTTACAAATCGTACATCATTTGATTCCGCAATCGATCAGCAGTTTACTCCTCTGCAAAATGACAGTCTCTCCATAACCCGGTCTGGCACTCCGGCCTGGCCTGGCCCGTTGTGTTAAGGCTGAACTTGGGCTTTTGTTTGGCCTGATCCGACCTGGCCCAGACTTGAAATTTAGAAGAAATTCTTGGTCTACTTGGCACACCATCTTCTTCTTCTTTCTTTTTCTTTTTTCTTTTTTGAGAAACGGGTGAGCTTCTATGCTCTATTCATTGATACTTTGGAAATCTTTGACTACAATTTGCTGGATACAATGTTGGATTTCTCCCGGATCCCAGTGGGAATTACACTGTCTCTTTGGCATGTTTGGCTACTAAGTGAGCAGCTTGCTTGGCCTTTCTCGGTACGTATTGCACTCGGATTCTCTGATTACATTTGATAATAGCTTTGCAGTTGGTGATAACATTTCTGAGAATCCAGTGAGCCTTGGGCACGTGCATCTTTAAGAGGTCCACCATGAGTTGAGCGTCTCCTTCTACTGTTGGCTTCTCCTCGTGTTGCATGCGCAAACCGGCCTGAAATGCCAGCGCTTCAACAAGTGCCGGATCGGCTGTTGCAGTTTTGTGAGAATGGCAGCTGATGGCCTCACCTATATGATTCCTGCAGATGATACCCACTGGCCCTTCTTGGTTGTCCCTTGTCCTGTTGTCCACATTGATCTCGAGTTCCCCTTCTGCTGGTGATTGCCATGACATCGCTGCCCAACAACCTGCTGCTTGATAGCTTCTTTCGGTTGTAATGGATTCTGCATTACAGAGGATGGTCTTGGGAAGAGGATTGAGGTTTCGAAACACCTTGTCACACCTGGCTTTCCAGATGCGCCATAGAATTTGCCGCTCCTCTGCTTAGGATGCTGGGGGATTTATAAAGAGCTTCATCGTTCATCTGTTCCCATAGCCAGACCCAATCTGTCATATCCGTTTGCTTCTGTGTTAAGCGCTAACTGAGATATTAAACCAAGTGGTTCTTGCCAGATCGCACGTCAGGCAGGAACCAGGCACTGCACATCGGACTTGCACCAGTCACTAGTTTCTCTCTCACACGCTGAAGACATATCTCTTCTTCTCCCTTTTTTTTCTGTCTAAAAGGTGAATTTAGATTCCTGTTTTGCATCCGGAGAAGTTTGTCACGTGATAGAAGAGTAATACTTGCTGCAATGCCATCCCAATCACAACGAGGGGCATTGCAGTGGATAAAAGAAAAAAAAATGATTTTTTTTTAGGTCGGCCCTGAAGTTTCCTATCCAGTGTCATACAGTGCAATGCCCGATTGGAAGACTTATAAAATCCGAAAAATAAAAAATCGACCCAATGCATGGTGAAAAATGCCTCTTAATGGGTTGAACCCAATAACTGTTTTTTATTTTTCAGATTTTTTTTAGTCATATAATCGGACATTGCACTGTACGGCCGGGTAGGACTCTTGGGAGCTGACCTAAAAAAAAATCATTTTTTTTCTTTTACCCACAGCAATACTTTTATTGTGATTTGGAAGGGAGGAGAGAGGAGGGCATTGCAACAAATATTACTCGTGATGGAAAGGGCAACGCCGCATTGCAGCTGGCATGATTCCACACCACCCTCCTTTCCCAACCCATAACAACACGCCGTCGCCAAGTGCACTTATATTGCAGTCTTCACAATACACATATCAGCATCTCCCTACAGGACAGGACAGGTTTCTCGATGGGAAAAATGCATTAGAGATGCATTTAAGTTACTCTTTCTTTAACGGACGTAAGATACACGTGATCTAGCATCAGAATCGAAATTCAAATATTAGATGTTAACCAAATGAAATTTGTCAGCAAGGAGGTTAGCAGCAAGCAAAGTCAAACTAGAGGTAATGGTAAGATTCGACCTCAGTTCCGGGGAGTTTCATCGTTTACAAGTAAACGTGAAGAATATTTATAAGCAAGTTATTCTATTATTTATTATTTTTTTCTTTTATTCGAGGAGAAAAACTCTAAATAAAAATTACTTGATTATTTTATCCTTTATCTTCTGAATAGTTCAGTCGCCAAAAGTACCCACAATCAAACCTCTTATTCAACCCACCAATCGAGTTGATGTAGACTGAATCTATCACGACCGGATTCCGAGGCTGGAACCCGGAAAAATGGATCCGAAGCCGGTTCGGATCGGTGTTATGGAGGCCCGACGGGGATCCGGAAGGCCGAGGAGGCGGAGGCGGAGGCGAAGACGAGGGTCCGAAGGCCGAAGGGCGCTTCGGTCGGTGCGGGCTCGTCTCCGAGAAGGCGGGGCCGAGTCTCCCGTTGCGGGGCAGCCGTCGCACGGCGTCGAGACCAGAGAGAGGAGTCCGAGGTCGGCGGCCGAGACCGACTCGGGAAGGTCGGCGATGATTCGAACCGAGCTCCTGCAGGAGGGAAAGAAGAAGAAACCAGTCAGCAGGAGTCCCGGGCTCTGGCCCTTAGGAACCCCCTCCGACGGTCAAGTTAGCTCCTGAAGATGATTCGATTCAGAAGGCAAGAAGTAGCTTTAATGCTATTCGGACCGTAGTCCTTAAGGGTCTCGGAGGCCAAGAGTTGCATACCTTTGGCAATAAATAGCGGTGTATTTATAGCAGAGGATAGAGGTTGGTTAACGGTGGTAGCCGATATAGGACTATGTTTGGGCTTACCGGTAAACCGCCATAGTGCCTGATCCGCCACCGGAGTGGGCCGGACTCTGTTATCGGGCCGAAGGGGGTTGGGCCGCTAAGGAGCCGAAGCCTGCTGGGCCTTGGGCTGCCGTGCCATTCCCGGGCCGAAGGCTGGCGGGCCGCTGATGGGCTGAAGCCTGTTGGGCCGGGAGCGACGGTGCCGCTTACTGGGCCGAGGGCCGCTGGGCCGCTTACGGGCTGGAGGCTCCCGGAGGGCCTGATACTGCTGCTGTTGGGCTGAACGGGGTTTGGGCCCGCTCTAATGGGCCGAATCGGATTCTGCCTCATCACATAGCCCCCCACTCTTGTCTTCCTCAGTTCTGAGATGGCGAGAGTATAGCCCGAAGCTGTCAAAAGAGCATCGTAACAGGTGTCTTACCCGAAGCTCTGTTCTCTTTTTACTGGGAAGAGGGGGCCCTCGGTCGGCCGAGGGCTACGCGGTTGCTTCGTCCCCGCTCAGAGTGGCGACGAAGGCTCGGAGCCGAGAAGCCGAAGGGGCCGAGCCCTCTGACTCGTGTCAGGCTCCATTAAATGGACAGGATGGCGCGTCGCCTCGCGAGGAAGCACGGGACACGCGTCGCGCATCCGGTCGCTCCGTCGAAAACACAAAAGGATCCTGACCGCTCTCTGGTCGCGGATCGCCTCGGCCCTCTGCCCGAGGCTTCACTCGGATTGCCGCCCTTTTCATCTTCAGCGCGCGGATCGGGACACGCGGCGCGTATCCGGGCGGCCAGCCGAAGGGTCGGAGCGCCCTCGGCCGTTGATTGCTTCGCTGCAAGTCCCGGAGCTGGTCCGTCATTATTGCCGATGGACAGCGCACGTGGCGTGCATCTGAGCGGGGCGAGGGGACGAGCGGGACGATCTCGGCCGTTGGCTTCGGCGGGAGGCGCTCCGAGCGAGCTCTATAAATACAAACCCTCAGCGGGGCACTGTTCTTCTTCCTGCTGCTGCGCTTGCGTTTCCTCTGCAATCTTCCAAGCTCTTCTTCCTTCTCCTACGGAAAGCTAGCTTCCTGAAAGCTTCGTCCGAGCTCGCCGGCCACCGTGGGAAGGTCTCCATTCCTCGGAGCGCATCGCTGGTAGAGCTGGGAGGTTTGAGGAGCCGCACTCGGCTCAGGAGAGACTTCCTCCCCCTTCCTGCGAGTAAGCCCTAGCTTTCCTCCTTCCCTTCGTGGCCTTATAGTCCGGGATTCTTCTAGTGAGATCACTCCTTCGGACGAGGAGTATACTCCTTCCCACTCTCTGCGATCTCTTCTGTCAGATCCCCTCACCTCAGACTCCTCTGCCCCAGCAATGTCCGAAGAATCCGAGGTCTCCGGGACTGAGGGGTCCGAGGCTTCCGGAGCCGAGGTTTCCGGGGCCGAGACCTCCGGGGCCGAGTACGCCGAAGAGGTCCGGAGCCCAGGCCAGGCTTCTACTTCGGGACGCCGTCGTCCGGATATGGCTTCGAAAGCATCCTGCGCCCTTTCGGACGCAGAGGTTACGCGCCTGGTCTCCTACTTCCAGCTCCCTTCCTGGATGACGGTCATTCGGCCTGACTCCACCACCCGGGCTAACACTTTCCGCCCGGGTTCCTTCTCCATTTACGTTGATAGCTTCGAGGCGGGTTTCCGTCTTCCACTCCCCACCTTCGTCATCAACCTTCTCAGTTTCTACGGGCTGGCTCCGTCTCAGCTCTTTCCCAACTCCTGGCGCACCGTATACGGTTTCTTGAGCGTTTTTGCTCAAGTGAAGATCCGCCCTTCCATCAATGTCTTCCGCTGCCTCTTCAAAATTCAAAGGCAGGGGAAGTCCGAGTGGTACTGCTTCGTCCCTCGGGTCGGACGAAGCGTATTCTCCGGGAAGCCTTCGTCCATCCACGGCTGGAAGAGGAAGTTCGTCTTCGTCTCCCTGCCGGAGAAGGAGGAGGGCGTGTGGCCCTTCCCTACTGAATGGGCGCCGCTGGCTGCAGGCCTCTCGGATCCTCCTACCCTCACCCCGGTCCAGAGCATCCTCGTGGGTCGCATCCAGATGATGGCCCCGTACAGTGTCTGGGGGCTTCTCAGCGCGTCGGAGCGTCTGGTGACCGCCGGGGTATGGCCGGATCCGAGGTCCGATCCGGTGCGGGCCTTCCCTTATCTTCCTCCCGGGGAGACTCCGCGGGGCCGCGGAGGAAGGGCCGCCGCTCCTCTGGCCGAAGCTCTTCCAACTGAGGATGCTGATGAAGTTTCGGCCGAGGGTAAGTCGGCTCTGAGTTTGTACTTGTTCTCTGTTCTGTTTCTGACGGGTTTTTCTTGCTTGCAGCAATGGCCGATCTCGACTCCCTCCTCGACCGGATATCCGACCAGCGCGGTCCGGGCCGGGCACCGGCCTCGCAGGCGGCAGGCAGGTCCGGCCGAGACGCTGGGGCTCCGAGGACCCGAGGCGGGGTCCCAAGGACGGCGGCCTCTTCTGAGGGCCGTGCTGCTGCTGCCGCTCTCGAGAGAGAGCGAAAGTCGAAATTCGCCGCTCGAAGGGGCGGCCGAGCGTCGAAGCGCCCCCGGTCGGAAGAGGCCGTAGACGTGGAGGAGGCTCCGCTGATCAGGAGGAGTGCCGAGGCCCGAAGGGCCGCGAGGCTGGCATCTCCTGAAGCGCCGAGGGGCGATTCTCCTTCGGCTGTAGCGGCCGGGGTCGGCGACGAAGGCGCCGGGTCGCAGGCTCCCCGGGCGCAACGCAAGTGGTGGCGCCCCGAACCGGGGATTTACGAGGACGATAGTATGGAAGACTCGCAGACGTGCCTCCGTCTGCTCCGCAGTCTTACTCTCCCTTCGGCCTTTGAAGGGCTGAAGCGCCATTCGGTCATCGACCTGGCGGCGATGAGCGCTCGGCTGTCTGTCCAGGTAATACGCTTGAAGGTGCTTCAGTCGAGCTTTCCTTAGCTTTCTCTTGGTTTTCCTTTTTTCTGATCACTGTTCGCTTTCGGCTCGCAGGCTGCGGTGACAGGCAGCGTCCTGATGCACCATCAGGAGCAGCTCCGGCTCCAGCTCCTGGAGGCCGAGAGGGAGTCGGATGGCTCGGGCGAGGGCACTTCGGTGGTGCCCGACATCGAGCCTTTAGTCGGTGGGCTCGTGACCTCGAGTGCCCAGGTGCGGGCGCAGCTGGAGGAGAAGACAGCTGAGGCCCGCGCTTCCGCCGAGGCCAAGGTGAAGGCCGAGGGGGAGCTCGCCGTGGCACAGTCCGAGATCCGGGCCCTCAAGGCCCAGATTCAGGAGAAGGACTCCCGGCGGGCTTCGGAGAAGCGGCGACACGCCGAGGAGGTATCGACGCTGAAGCGGGAGCTGGAGGAGATGGCGGACTTGGCCGTAGCTGAATACAAGGCCGGCCCGGACTTCACCGAAGAGATCATCCAAGCTCAACTGCTGGCCTCTTCCTCCGTCTTCGACCTCGGGTTGGCTGTCGCTCAGAGGGCCTGCCCGAGTGTCGATCTGATCGGGGTCGACCTACCGAGGGGTGAGGAAGCCAAGGAGCTCCTGTCTTGGTGGCAGGGACTTATGGCCGAGAGGGCCTCGACTCCTGTGCCGGATGATGAAGCTGCGCCCGCTGAGGGGGTCCCTGAGGAAGCTGTCCCTGAGGAGGCCGCCGACGAGGAGGTTGCCGCTGAGGAGGCTGCCGCTCCTGAAGCGGTGCAAATCGTCGACTCTCCCTCTCCCTCTCCCTCTCCGGGACAAGCCGCAGCCGAGGTGGAGGAGGCCGAAGCCGAAGAATGACGCGGGGACCCCCCCCCCCCCCCCCCGTTTCCGCTTCTTCTTCTGTTGTAAGCCCTCGGCTTAGAGTAGGGCTGGTTTACGCTTCTTCTTCTATCGTAAACCTCCGGCCAAGTATGCGGCCGACTTTTACTTCTTCTGTTGTAAGCCCTCGGCCGAGGGTGTGGCCGGCTTTTGTACTTCCTTTTCTATAAATACAAGGAATTTTTTCGGCTTTACCTTGGTGTTTGCGTATGATCGACCGAATATGGCCCTTCAGGAGCCTGAGATCCTGTCGTCGTTCGCTATAGCTTGTAAGGCCGAGACCCGATGTAGGTTCGGATAGAATGTCGCCATAGTATTCGGCCGGAGCCTTTACTATCG
The DNA here is from genome assembly GCA_030544215.1 of Zantedeschia hybrid cultivar. Lineage (NCBI taxonomy): Eukaryota > Viridiplantae > Streptophyta > Magnoliopsida > Alismatales > Araceae > Zantedeschia > Zantedeschia hybrid cultivar. Next base: position 17,238,069 of record JARZZO010000014.1, on the reverse strand, counting down.
TGGTCCATATGATCCCGAAGGGACATCTTGCCGCTTCTTAAATTTGTCGGATGGCCGAAGCCATTCATGCTTCCGCTTGCGCGAACTTAGATATGCCTTGCCGCTTCCCGAATCGGTATACGTGGCCGAGCCATTCCCGGTGCGGTTTACACGGACTTGGAAAGAATCCCATACCGCTCCCGATACGGTTTGCATGGCCGAAGCCACTCCCGTTACGGTTTACACGGACTTAGAGAATACTATGCCGCTCCCGATACGGTTTGCATGGCCGAAGCCACTCCCGGTACGGTTTACACGGACTTAGAAAGAATACCATGCCGCTCCCGATACGGTTTGCATGGCCGAAGCCACTCCTGGTACGGCTTACACGGACTTAAAGAATACCATGCCGCTCCCGATACGGTTTGTATGGCCGAAGCCACTCCCGGTACGGTTTACACGGACTTAGAGAATACCATGCCGCTCCCGATACGGTTTGCATGGCCGAAGCCACTCCCGGTACGGTTTACACGGACTTAGAGAATACCATGCCGCTCCCGATACGGTTTGTATGGCCGAAGCCACTCCCGGTACGGTTTACACGGACTTAGAGAATACCATGCCGCTCCCGATACGGTTTGCATGGCCGAAGCCACTCCCGGTACGGTTTACACGGACTTAGAGAATACCATGCCGCTCCCGATACGGTTTGCATGGCCGAAGCCACTCCCGGTACGGTTTACGCGGACTTAGAGAATACCATGCCGCTCCCGATACGGTTTGCATGGCCGAAGCCACTCCCGGTACGGTTTACACGGACTTAGAGAATACCATGCCGCTCCCGATACGGTTTGCATGGCCGAAGCCACTCCCGGTACGGTTTACACGGACTTAGAGAATACCATGCCGCTCCCGATACGGTTTGCATGGCCGAAGCCACTCCCGGTACGGTTTACACGGACTTAGAGAATACCATGCCGCTCCCGATACGGTTTGCATGGCCGAAGCCACTCCCGGTACGGTTTACACGGACTTAGAGAATACCATGCCGCTCCCGATACGGTTTGCATGGCCGAAGCCACTCCCGGTACGGTTTACACGGACTTAGAGAATACCATGCCGCTCCCGATACGGTTTGCATGGCCGAAGCCACTCCCGGTAAGGTTTACACGGACTTAGAGAATACCATACCGCTCCCGATACGGTTTGCATGGCCGAAGCCACTCCCGGTACGGTTTACACGGACTTAGAGAATACCATGCCGCTCCCGATACGGTTTGCATGGCCGAAGCCACTCCCGGTACGGTTTACACGGACTTAGAGAATACCATGCCGCTCCCGATACGGTTTGCATGGCCGAAGTCACTCCCGGTACGGTTTACACGGACTTAGAGAATACCATGCCGCTCCCGATACGGTTTGCATGGCCGAAGCCACTCCCGGTACGGTTTACACGGACTTAGAGAATACCATGCCGCTCCCGATACGGTTTGCATGGCCGAAGCCACTCCCGGTACGGTTTACACGGACTTAGAGAATACCATGCTTCCTGATAAAAGAGGTCTTTATCCATACTCTGCGGCTGTAAGCCTGGGGAAAAGTGACTTACACATAATAACGCCGAAGGCGCTCAACATTCCAGGTGCGAGGGAGAGGCTGGCCCGAAAGGGTCTCCAACCGATAAGCTCCACGCCTGATCACCTCCCTGACCCGATAGAGCCCCTCCCAATTGGGGGCAAGCTTTCCTGAGGCTTCGGCTGGTTTGGAAGCATGAGCGTTCCTCAACACGAGGCTCCCTACTTCAAAGCATCGGGGCTTTACTCGAGTGTTGTGGTACTTCGCCATGCGCTGTTGACAAGCGGCCAGCCGGACACGAGCCCTGTCTCGGGTCTCTTCAATGAGGTCCAGGTGGTCTTTCAGTCCTTCATCGTTGGCCTTCGGATCGTAAGCAATGACCCTGGGAGAGGGAAGGCCGATCTCCACCGGAATAACGGCCTCTACGCCATAGGCCATGCGAAAGGGAGTTTCGCCGGTGGGGGTTCGGCTTGTCGTCCGATAAGCCCACAGAACACTTGGCAGCTCCTCCACCCATCGGCCCTTAGCTTCGCCGAGGCGGGTTTTCAATCCCTGTAGGAGGCTTCGGTTAACGACTTCGACTTGGCCGTTTGTTTGAGGATGCGCCACCGAAGTAAATTTGTGGAGTATGCCGAAGCTGGCGCAGTTGTCGCTGAACCGCCGGCTGTCGAACTGCTTCCCATTGTCAGAAATAATGGCCCGAGGGACGCCGAACCGGCAAATGATGGACTTCCAGACGAAGTTCCAAGCATTGCTATCGGTTATTGCCGCGAGGGGTTCCGCCTCGACCCACTTAGTGAAATAATCTACTGCCACGATGAGAAATTTTCTCTGGCCGGTGGCAACGGGAAAAGGCCCCAGGAGGTCAAGCCCCCACTGAGCGAAAGGCCAGGGGTCGGATAAGGGGGTCAGAAGGGCGGCTGCCTGGTGGATGAGGGAGCTATACCTCTGGCACTGGTCACATCGCCGGACGAGGGCTAAGGCGTCCTCTCGGAGCGATGGCCACCAGTAGCCTTGTCTTAGAAGCTTGTAAGCCAAGGCCCTTCCTCCCGCATGCGCTCCGCATACCCCTTCATGGACTTCTTTCGTGGCGTAGTCGGCTTCAGCTGGGCCGAGGCACCGCAGCAGTGGTCGGCCGAAGGATTTCTTGTACAGGGCCCCGTCCAGAAGAAGAAAGTGGGATGAGCGCTGTCGAATGCGCTTTGCCTCCTTCGGATCTGGCGGGACTTCTCCTTGGAGAAGGAAAGCGACGAGGGGGTTCATCCATGTCTCGGCCTCGGCCTCGGCCTCGGCGACTAGCATGGCCTCGGTTTCGCCGAGGCTTGGTTCGGCGAGCTCTTCGACGAGGATCATTCGGCCTCCCCCCCCGTCTTGGGTTGACGCCAGCCGGGAAAGTGCATCGGCTCGGGCATTCTCGGCTCTCGGGATCCTCACAACTTCATAAGAGTCGAATTGGGCGAGGATTTTGCGAGTCACCTGGAGATAAGAAGCCATCATTGCGTCCCGAGCCTCGTACTCCCCGGAGATGTGGCTGGCGATCAGCTGGGAATCGCTGAAGGCCTTCAGGTTCCGGACGCCGAGCTTCTTTGCGGCCCGGAGGCCGGAGATGAGAGCTTCATACTCGGCGGCATTGTTGGTTGCTGGGAAGGAGAAGCGCAGGGCGTACTCCGTGACGACCCCTTCGGGCGACGCCAGGATCCATCCGGCGCCGCTGCCCGTGGAGCATGCGGAGCCGTCTACGAAGAGTCGCCATTCGTCGGCCGGTACGGGAGCCGAAGTAGCCTCGACTTCGGTCGCGTTTGGCACTGGCTGAGGCGCCTCGGAGGCGCCAGGGGTAAGTTCGGCGATGAAATCTGCCAATGCCTGGGCCTTTATAGCTACCCGAGGAGCGTAGGAGATATCGAACTCTCCTAGCTCGATTGCCCATTTTGCCAGCCTGCCGGACACCTCTGGCCAGGAGAGGACTTGTCTCAGGGGCTGGTCGGTGAGGACCTTCACGGAATGGGCCAGAAAATAGGGCCGGAGCCTCCTTGCAGTCGAGACAAGGGCCAGAGCTAACTTCTCTAGGGCAAGGTACCAGAGTTCTGCCCCTTGAAGGGCTCGGCTGGTATAGTAAACCGGCTTCTGTATGCCTTCTTGCTCTCGGATGAGGACGGCACTGAGAGCCGTCTCGGAGACCGCAAGGTATAAGCTCAGGGGTTCCCCGGGAACTGGCTTGGATAAGATGGGGACTTTGGTGAGGTAGGCCTTCAGCTGGTCGAAGGCTGCTTGGCACTCTTCCGTCCACTCGAAGTTGCTGGCCTTCTTCAATAGCTTGAAGAAGGGGAAACAATAGTCAGCCGCTTTTGACATGAAGCGACTGAGGGCTGCGATCTTCCCGTTCAGCTTCTGTACCTCTCGGATGTTTGCCGGGGGGCGCATCTGTATGATGGCCGAAATCTTCTCGGGGTTGGCTTCCACCCCACGGCGGGTGACCATGTAACCGAGGAACTTGCCGGAGGCTACCCCGAAGGCGCACTTGGCCGGATTCAGCTTTATCTTGTACCGTCTAAGGGCGGAGAAAGTCTCGGCTAGGTCGGCCAAATGCTCAGAAGCGATACGGCTCTTGACCAACATGTCGTCTATGTAGACCTCCATGTTTCGGCCCAGCTGTGGAGCGAACACTTTGTTGACCAGGCGCTGGTATGTTGCGCCGGCGTTCTTCAGACCGAAGGGCATTCGGGTGTAGCAGTACAGGCCCAAATCGGTTGTGAAGCTGGTCTTACTCTCGTCATCCGGATGCATCCGGATCTGGTGGTAGCCCGAATAGGCGTCGAGGAAGCTTAAGAGCTCGTGGCCGGACGTCGCATCCACCACCTGGTCTATCCGAGGCAGCGGAAAGCTGTCCATCGGACAGGCTTTGTTGAGGTTGGTGAAGTCCACGCACATACGCCATTTGCCCTCTTTCTTTGGCACCATGACCACGTTGGCGATCCATTCCGGATGATGCACCTCTCGGAGGTGTCCGGCGTCCAGCCCCTTCTGCACTTCGGCTTGGATGGCGGTTCTCCTTTCTTAATTGAAGGTGCGCCGCTTCTGCTTTACCGGGAGCTGGTCGGGATCGGTGTGGAGACGGTGCTCGGCTATCTCCGGGTCAACCCCGGGCATGTCCGATGGAGACCAGGCGAAGACGTCGAGATTCTCTTTCAAGAATTCGGTAAGCTTCTCCGCTTCAATCTTATCCAGGCCGGAGCCTATCATCAGGACTCGTCCCTCGCCTCCCGGAATAGGGACGGCGAGGAGTGTTTCTCCCGGAGATGCTTCGGCTGATGACTCGATCGTCAGGGTTTCGGCTGCGGCCTTCCCTTTGACCGAAATCATGTAGCACTGCCGGGCTGCTTCTTGGTTCCCTTTGGCCTCGCCGATCCCGTGGTTGGTATGAAACTTCAGCTTCTGATGGAAAGATGATGGCACGGCTCCGACCCCGCCGATGAGCCTTCGGCCGAATATGGCGTTGTAGGCTGACTCGATCTTTACAACGGCAAAGTCCGTTTCAACGGTCAATTGCCGGGGGGCGGAGCCTAAGGTTACAGGAAGCCGAACAATACCCTCTACTCGGCAGGGCGAGCCGTTAAAACTGAAGAGGGGGCCCCGATGAGGCTTCATGCTCGCCTCACTCAATCCCATCTTCTCAAAACAGTCGTAAAACAAGATGTTTGGGGCACTTCCATTATCCACAAAGATCCTATGTACATCATAGCTATTTATTACAGCGTTGACGACGAGGGCGTCATCATGAGGGACCTGAACATCAGTCAGGTCCTCGACGCCGAAGGTGATGTCTTCCAGACGAGGCCGCTTCGGCTCGCCGTCGACCGCCGCTACGGTGTTGCGTTGCCGCGACCTTGATCCCTCCCCGGGCCCTCCGGATATCATCATGATAGACCCAGAGCTGGGTCTTTGATGGGATGATTCAACCGGGGCCGATGTGGCTTTTGGCGGAGGAGCGGCTTCTATCGCCGGGGGTGGTTGCTGTCTGGGTGCTGCAGGGACGTCCCGGTTCTGCTGCGGCGGCTGCTCCCGCGGATATTGCGGCAATCTCCCCTCCCGGATGAGGCGGTCGATTTCTTCCCGGAGCTGCCGGCACTCGTCCGTCGTGTGGCCGATCTCTCGGTGATACTCGCAGTATTTGCCGGGGTCCCTTCGGCGAGGATCGGTCTTGATGCGATCAGGCCGCCGGAGCATGCCCTTCACCTCCATGAGCATCCGGGAAGGGGGAGCAGGTAAGGGTAGGTACCGCGGCTGCGGGTCCCGTCGCCTCTCCCTGTCCCAATCCTCCCGGCGATAACGCTTCCGGGAGGGCTCTTGGTCCTCGGACCGAGGTCGGACCGCCGGGGGAGCAGGTGTCGAGGTAGTTTCGGTTGCGCCTTTGCCCCTGGACAGCATCAGGGCCTCTCGGTTGATGTACTTATGGGCCCGGGCCACGAGGTCCTGAAGGGTAGGGGGATGGCGCTTTCCGATGGAGCCGAGGAGCCCCTCATCCCGGCACCCGCTGATCACGGCCGAGACCGCGATCGAGCTGTCGAGGTTTGGGATCTGGGCGGCCTCGGTCCGGAACTTGGTGAAGTACTCCTGGAGAGTTTCGGTGGGGCCTTGCCGGATGGCTAGCAAGCTGGCGGAAGTTTTGGACTGCCGGGTGGCATCATAGAACTGGTCGATGAACAACTGGCCCAACTGAACCAGGGAGTGGATGGAGTTGGGGGCCAGAGCCTCGAACCAGGTGAGGGCGATTTTTTCAAGGGTGAGGGGGAAAAGACGGCAGCGGACTGCCTCAGAGATCCCTCGGACCCGAAGATAAGTGTTAAACTTCTGGAAATGACAGACCGGATCTGTCATTCCGTCGTAGAGAGGGCCCTTCGGCAGCTTGAAGTTGGGGGGTACCTCGGTGGCTAGGAGCTCCGCCGTGAATGGGGTCTGCTCCAGGATGTTGCTGGCGAGGGGCGCCCCGTGAGGCCGAGACACCATCTGCTGCATCTCTTTGCGCATCGCCGTCAGCCGCTGGTCCAGGTCCGGGGCGGTCGAGGTGGCGACGGATGGCCCTCCGGTTCGGGCCGGACGATACCCTGACGAAGCATAATCCTGCTCCGTCAGGCGATCAGTGCGAGGAGTTCGGACAGGTAGCGTCGGGGGCTCGCTGTGCGTCTCCGCGGCCTCGTTGAGAGGAACCGGCGCAGGCGCCGGCCGGAACCGGGCATCTTGTACTGGGCAGAGCGGGGGGAGCGGCGCCTGCGGAGGAGGCTGTCCCATCAGCCCTATGCGCTGGGCGATGGCGGATACCATCTCCTGGAGAGGCGCTAGGGACGTGACGGCAGCGGCTAGCATCGCCACTTACTGCTGGAGCACCCCCACTCGGTCTTCCGAGCCGAGAGACTCCGGTATGGTCGGCAGAAGCAAGCTCGGCGGGGCAGAAGGTGCGCTTTCGGAAGGCAGCATCTGCGCCGAGGCCTCCCGCGCTTCTGCTTCGCCTTGCCCGGATCGTCGGGTCACAGGTCGCTGAGACATGACTTGTTTTGTTGGTTTCCCACAGACGGCGCCACGTGATGTAGACTGGATCTATCACGACCGGATTCCGAGGCTGGAACCCGGAGAAATGGATCCGAAGCCGGTTCGGATCGGTGTTATGGAGGCTCGACGGGGATCCGGAAGGCCGAGGAGGCGGAGGCGGAGGCGAAGACGAGGGTCCGAAGGCCGAAGGGCGCTTCGGTCGGTGCGGGCTCGTCTCCGGGAAGGCGGGGCCGAGTCTCCCGTTGCGGGGCAGCCGTCGCACGGCGTCGAGACCAGGGAGAGGAGTCCGAGGTCGGCGGCCGAGACCGACTCGGGAAGGTCGGCGATGATTCGAACCGAGCTCCTGCAGGAGGGAAAGAAGAAGAAACCGGTCAGCAGGAGTCCCGGGCTCTGGCTCTTAGGAACCCCCTCCGACGGTCAAGTTAGCTCCTGAAGATGATTCGATTCAGAAGGCAAGAAGTAGCTTTAATGCTATTCGGACCGTAGTCCTTAAGGGTCTCGGAGGCCAAGAGTTGCATACCTTTGGCAATAAATAGCGGTGTATTTATAGTAGAGGATAGAGGTTGGTTAACGGTGGTAGCCGATATAGGACTATGTTTGGGCTTACCGGTAAACCGCCATAGTGCCTGATCCGCCACCGGAGTGGGCCGGACTCGGCTATCGGGCCGAAGGGGGTTGGGCCGCTAAGGGGCCGAAGCCTGCTGGGCCTTGGGCTGCCGTGCCATTCCCGGGCCGAAGGCTGGCGGGCCGCTGATGGGCTGAAGCCTGTTGGGCCGGGAGCGACGGTGCCGCTTACTGGGCCGAGGGCCGCTGGGCCGCTTACGGGCTGGAGACTCCCGGAGGGCCTGATACTGCTGCTGTTGGGCTGAACGGAGTTTGGGCCCGCTCTAATGGGCCGAATCGGATTCTGCCTCATCACGAGTTATTGTCAAAATGGGGCTAGCTACAGTTCATGTCTGAACCAAATTTAAAACCAGAACGTATGCTTTAACTCTGTTCGAGCAGTTTCTCTTAAATCTGACCCTGCTTCAGATCGAGCTTCCAAACACTTACCTAGGTGCTATTTTGTTTGATGTAAAACACAGTAAAATACTGTAAAACACCACATTTCTTTGAGACATTAAACATAATATTCTACAGCATTTTACAATCGTCTACGTTAAACAAAAGAAAAAAAAAATCCTTTAGAAAGCTCAAGAACATGGCCAATTGTCTTCAGAAAAATATTCCGCAGGGCAATGCTAAGTTAAAATTTCAACAGGCATAGTATGAAGCCACAGAGATGCAAATGTTGCTCTTCTATGGATAAGACTACCCATCATCACTTTCAAGCTAACAGGTTATGCACACCCACTTCGTGAACAGTCAACACAAGCACAGGAAAAGACAAAAATCATGCTACATGTAATTAGGCCGGAGAAGTTTGGTAAGTTGGACACCATAAGTGGAAGACAGGGTTAGATGCAGCTAGTTGGAATGTGCAGAAAGCAGGCGAAAACTTGGGGAAAATCATCATTCAGTGTCGATGTGCTACACCAACAACATATGCATTCCATGCATCTGTCTGTTGAAATGATGAGACCTCTTCATATTTGATATCACCGCTAGCATTATATTCCTTGGAATTCATACTTTCACGTGTGTCCGGCATCTCCCTAAGCCAAAAATGCACGGCCTGGAACCCAGCCTCTTCCAAACAGTCCTTGATTTCTGGCAATGACCAACTGCAAAAAGAAAACCTCCCAGAATTCAGATTTTGGACCGTATAGCATGTGGACTACAAACAGGAAACGGTAGACAAATGGGAACTTTTGTCATCAAGAAAAGATCCACTAAGCATCATCACGAAATTTCATTACCATCCTCCAAAGCCTAAAGGTTCTCTTCGTGTTCTGTTCCTTTTAATTGGTGGAAAGTCATCTGTCAGTTGTAAAATTTTGGTAACAATCTTACTATTCAAGCCCCTAAAGATTACCTTTGAACCCTAACACTAAGAATGCTTTTAACAGGGTACAACAAATGGACATGGTTAACGATGTCACCACTTATGTAAAAGTTGGTATGATGACCTCATTAATAACATTATCGAAAGATTATCACCACCATCATCATAGACCTTGTTCCATCAGTCTGGAGACGGCTAGATCCAATGAAGGATTCTAAGACTTCACAAAGCTTTTCGGCCAGCTGCCCACTTGAGTCAACCTTTAAGAGATAGCAAGTACCTATCAAGAAAACTTTGGACAGGTTGAGGCTTGTTAAAAAGTCTCATAAGGCAAGTTGGTTGGCCAAAAGTTACATTCTTGGTTGAATAATCTTAAACAACCTAGGGCGGCCTCAAAGGTTTCCCCTGGATTGACATAAAGGGGAAGGGAAAAGATTGACATAAAGGGATATATCCTTTTCTTTAGGGGAAAGGGTGAGCTGAACTCAACATTGTTGAAACCTTAGTGACGAAATCAAAATACATATATATCATTTACTATGTACTTGACAAAGGCCCAAGATATGATATGGATCGTGGGCCCCATTTCTGTCTTGTTGGAGATCAGAATAACCAATCTAAAGAAGATATAGATATTATTCAACAATAGACATTTAAATTAAATAACATATGGTCTACGATATTAAATAGACAACTGAAGAACAAAAGATATTCATCATCCAACCGTTGGATGAAATATGGTCTCAGGTAGGGGATGCAATGGGCTGGGCCTAAAGAAGCCCACATCTGGCTTGGGCAAAACCCAGTCTTATAAGATAGGCCCCACTTGCCTTGGCCCAGCCAATTGAAGATGCCGTCACAGAATGCACTCGTATTCATGCACACATATGGTGATATCTGAAATAATGAACATGACTGATATGAAAAAATACATAACCTACTTCCATAACATACAGTATCATACACAGCTGCAAACAGAGAACTTGACATGATAACAAGATCCAGACATCCTATAAACAAGTTACAGCTTACAAAGATAAAATTTGCATAGAAGCTGCACAAAAGCGAGGAAAGATCACTGACCCCTGCCTCACAGTGGGCAATGATCTATGAGCAGCCACCATGAAGGATGGGGTTGGCTGTGATCTTTAGTCAGGGAAGCTGTGATTTCTGGCAGAGGCAACGATCTCTGGACTGGATTCTGGAATGGGGAGAGTGGCATCAAGGGAAGTATTCGTGAGTAGAGACAAGGCAATGAGAACAAGGGTATGTGTGTGCGAGAAAGGATTAAGTCATAGGGTTTTCATTTTAAACACCCTATATATACATGGTTTCAGGCCACACTGAGCTGGGCCTGGCAAAGCCCAAGTCTGGTCCATAAGGTATGCGGGCCGGGCTAGGCTGGGCCTGAATTACAGGATGGGCTTTTCATAATATCTCAAGCCTTATAAACCACGGGCCATACCTAATAGGCATGTAGGTTGGTCTGGTCCATCAATACCTCTAGTCTCAGTCATGCCACAACTTGCATAACTCTGCGAAAATTGGAGTTGGAGATAGATAGCTGCTACTCATGTTCAGAATAGGAAACAGCAATTTGCCTGTCTGCTGAGACCTGTCTACAGACGTACCTAACACCATAAACATCAATATCGGGCAAACTTAAATATCAAAGCTAAAATAAAAAAAGCACATGATGTAGGTTAGAAGCAGCAAAATGTTCAGCTATGCATAACAACAAGAAAACATAATGTTCATCAGTGACCATCTTAGTAAAACTGAAACTCCTGAAAACATTGAATGTTTGAACCAGGAAGCATCTCAAGCAAAATAAGGCTGCATAAAAAGTGTAGCTTGCAGAATTTTGTCATGATTCTTACAACCATGGAGATGTAAACAACTAAACATATGATGGCAACATAAAATTACACAACTCACAGTCGCCAGTGATATGAAAAGGCATGACGTAGTATCTGTTTCTTTCCCATATGAAAGTGAAGGCTGATTCTTGTTGTGCGGTTTACAATATCAAACACTTGTTGTTCCCATACGTACTGCAAAGAATAGTTAGAGTAAGTTGTCACACTAAAAAGATATTAGAGAACGTAGTTCAATCTTATTTCACTAGTCTATGGCAGTCCTAATGAATAAACTCATTTCCCCACTAAAAACATGTTCATGAATTTCCAAAAACAGGTTATCAAAATTATAAATAAAAAAGAAAAGGTACTTCAATCTTCATATTAATTTAAAACCCACTACAATCTTTTAACCTAATAAAAAAGCCCCTCCGGTTAACAATCATAAATAAAAAGGCATATTCAGGGAATATTTCTTCCATATGTTATACTTCTATTGGTAATATACTAGGAAAATTTCGTGAATACTCCTAGTATATTCTTTTTCATTTGACGATTTCAAACAAGAGAGGTTTTTTCTATGAAGGTTAAAAGATTGTGGGCATTTTTAAATTAAACAAATATTGCAGGGGCTTACACTGAAAATTGAAAACTTGTAGGGACTGAAAAGTTTAAAAGCAAAAGAAAAAGATTAGTGCATACAGATAAAAGAAAAACAATCGAATCCGATACGTGTCCGCCTATTCTTTGTCCAAAATGAGAGAGCATAAGAAACACATTCAAATAACCACCAGGATACCAGGTTATACCTAGACAAAGGGATAATATGATCTGGTGTTGGGTGTCCTACTCTCCTTCAAATTTATTTGGTCCATAAGTCTAAATGGGCGCTGACTTTGGCAACCCCTATTTTTGATACTAAGGCATCCACTACACATGGATGGATTAAACCTAGGGGGAGCATAACACAGCTTTCCCAAACTTGAATGACCCCAAAGTGCTGAAGTCAAGGGGTGCCCAATAGAAAGAGAGGGTCCTAGTCAGTTCCACGAAAGAATAAATAAGAAGGGGAAAAAACAATTTTTTTTCTATTATCTCCATCAAGATGATACACACCCAAGAAGGTTTACAGCAAAAATGATACTGGTGTTTATAAAGGCAACAAGTGCTCACAGTAAAATCAGAGAATCTCCTTTGAAGTTTTAATTTGCACTCTGATGATGTACCTCCATACAGGTCCATTACAAATATCCCACCTCTTTTGGACAAAGCATCAAGAACATGCTTAAAATACAGGACCAGATCAGAACGCCGATGGAGGCAGCAACAGCTATAATTGAATGCACAAACAATATCGCTAGGAGGCAGCGGACAATCTTTCTTTCTTAACATCTCCGTGTTGGCATTCTGGGCAGTGAAATCAGATTCAGAAACGGAGTTACCTGGCAGCAACTTCCCTTCCTTGTCATCCAAAGTAACCTGATTTACAAGATCATGGAGCCCAGACTTCACAAGGTAGGCTTCCTTAGGATGTAAAACATTACCATGAAGGAGAAAGATCCTTGAATATCCATCAGGCCCAATCTTTTTCAAATTGTTTTCCAGGCACCAATCAAGTGCCTCATGATCCAGGTCTAGCCCAACTGCTGTTCGTCTAGGGTCACTCCGGATCCATTCCGCACTACAGAGTACAGACAGACAGGTATATTCAATCGCAGTCCAAAATCAACGCAGAAATTTTAAAGAAAAGCAGAAGGAAGAGATAGAGAAAATTGATTTCTATTTTTACTTCTTCAAGAGACTAAATGTAAAGGTAAAAGATGCTTTTTCAAAGCAAAGAAATAGTACAGCTCAAATTTTCCTAAAACATAGGACAGAATTCTTGAACATATCAACCAAGTGGAGTATCAATTTCATTGAAAAGCAGTACCATACTTTCTGTTATGAGAAAAACTTATAATTGCTTAAAGTGGATAACATTTGCCTTCCTCTTTTGGTCACAAAATACAAAAACAACACAGCTATTTGTATAGCATTCAACTTTGAATGCCTGGCTTCAGAATGCTACCTATTCTACTAGTACAAACACATAAACTTAATGGTCATCTTCAATAAGAAACTGCTTCAAATGTCCTGAAACCTCCAGGACATCTTCACACCAAATTCCATGCAGTTACAAGTACTAAAAGCCAATCAAAACATAACAGTTGGGCGTCATGTGAAAACCCAAGAAATTGCCCCAGAAACCATCCACTTGACAACTGCCAGTAAATCAAGTAGAATCATATCTATCCATGAACATACAACAAATTTATGACGAAGGTAAACAATCTAATTCCCCAAGGAATGAATTGAGCAACGTGTCCAATAATTACTCACGTCCTTGGTGCCATTTACCGCAAATTTTAACAGTTATTAACTCTTGTGCACTATCTTACCAGCCCTTCTACAGAAACCAGTGAGTTGGATGAAGATTCTGCAAGCAAACACTAGCCAAAGAACTGAAACCATACTATCAAACAAACCAATTCTCATGAATCAGGCAATGAACATTACAAATAAACAATAAAAGTACATAACGAAGCATACCAGGGTAGGAACAGACCTTAGGAGGGCGGTGCCACAGAAATCTTCCTGCAGGTGAAGGGGCATCCTCCCGCCGACGTACATCAGGAAGAACTTCTGCATGTAGCTGATATCACCCCTTGGCGACTGCGCCGACCCCCCACCCCGCCCACATTGGTTTCCATCCCATTCCATCAAACCACCGTCCAAAATGGCGTCAGAGACAAAACAACAAACAGGAGATAGGCATAGTCAACAACAGAAGAGTATGGAACAACAGCAACAACAACAACAACAACAACAAGAAGGAACCATCCAGTAGAAACAAAACCCAGATGCCAACCTGAACAGATTTCTGATAAAGATGGAACTTCGAAGGCGCCACCGTGCTGCCTCGCTCATCTTCTACTTGCTCTTCCTCTCCCACTTCCCCCTCCTCCCCCTCCCCTTCCGCTTCCCCTTCCTCCTGTTCTTTCCCGCGTGATTCTGGCTCGTAAGCGGAGGAGGGCAAGAGGTCGCCATCGTCGTCTCCTCCTCTGCGAGAGCGCCGGCCGGGCTTCGGCTGCCGCCATTGGTTCTTCCCGTGCTTCCCCATTGCGGCCTTCGCCAGTGACCCCCTTCGGCTCCCCTCGACCGCTTCCTTTTCCGGGGAAGCCGCTGCTTTGCTTCTGCTGGAGCCCTTCACGAAGGAAGGAACGAAGAAGGTTGCTTCAGCTGGAAGTCCATTCCTTCTCTCGCACCTGCTAGTTATTCATAAATTTAAAATTTCTATCTTTTATTATTTTCTTTGTCTTCTATTATATGTGGCATACTTTTTTTTCCTTTACTTAATTATGTCGTATCCTCAAAGGGAAAAACCTCTCTCACTTCTATATTATACTAATAAACTGCAGTTTCTAAAGCAGTTGACGTGACAGTCTAATATTCTTTTTTTCTAAAAAATGCTATTAAAAATTCTCTCAAAAAACGAAACATCTTCCAAATAAATTACTTTTCGACCTAACTTACGAAAAACATACAATCTAACTCTACATGACGTCACATTCCTTCTCATTAAGTGCACCTGTGTTCAGAGCAGCACTTAATGTTTTGAACTGAACATAAATGAAAGGAGGAAGGTGAAGTAACTATATTGAGAACATGTTCCAAAGGAATACTTAGGAACGTGAAGCGTTTAAGGCTGTTAAAGCATTTAAGACGTGACAACCTAATATTCTTTCTCTTTAAAAAATACTATTAAAAAGGGATACCTAAAAAGGTCAAGTATTTAAGACATGACACGTTGCATTCTTTCTCATTAAGTGCACCTGTGTTCATAGTTGCACTTAGTGTTTTGGACTAAATATAAGATGTGGCAGCCTAATATTCTTTCCCTCCAAAAAATACTATTAAAAAGGAATACCTAAAAAGGTAAAGTATTTAAAACTTAAGACGTGGCGGCCAAATATTATTTTTGCCCTAACTTACATAAAACATACAATCCAACTCCATCTGACGTTGCATTCTTTCTCATTAAGTGCACTTGTGTTCAAAGTTGCACTTAATGTTCTGGACTGAACATAAACGGGAGGAGGAAGGTGAAGCAACTATATTGGGAACATGTTCCAAAGGGATACCTAGGAAGGTGAAGCATTAAGACTGCAAAAACATTTAAGATGTGACAGCCTTATATTATTTTCCTTCAAAAAATACTATTAAAAAATGATACCTAAGAAGGTGAAGCATTTAAGACTGCCAAAGTATTTAAGATATCGCAGCCAAATATTCTTTTCAAGCCAGCTTATGTAAAACACACAATCCAACCCCATTTGACGTTGCATTCTTTCTCATTAAGTACATCTTTGTTCAGAGTTGCACTTAATGTTCTGGACTGAACATAAACGGGAGGGAGAAGATGAAACAACTATACTAGGAACATATTCTAAAAGGATACCTAAGAAGGTGAAGCATTTAAGATTGCCAAAGTATTTAAGACGTGGCAATCTAATATTCTTTCCCTTCAAAAAATACTATTAAAAAGGGATACCTAGGAAGGTGAAGTATTTAAGACTGTCAAAGCATTTAAGACGTGGCAACCAAATATTCTTTTCCGCTCAACTTACATAAAACACACAATCCAACTCCATCTGACGTTGCATTCTTTCTCATTAAGTGCACATATGTTCAGAGCTGTACTTAATGTTCTAGACTGAATATTAACGGGAGGAGGAAGATGAAACAACTATACTGGGAACAAGTTCCAAAAAGATACCTAGGAAGGTGAAACATTTAAGACTGTCAAAACTCTATTGGGAAGTCCAAAGGTCTTAATCTTTTTGTATTGTCAGATCATGCAAAATAATTACCAAATATCTCACGGTGTGCAGCAAAAGTGGGAAAACGGTGTGCAACAGAAGTGGGAAAACGGTGTTTTTCATCAAAGGCTAACAAAGGAGGAAAATGAAATGTTTTTTAGTCTCCTGCCTATTATTTGCATGTTAATGCCATTCATATACCTTTCATATACACATCATCTCCCTGTGTTACTCTTTGCTATCGTATTCCTCTTCCATCTTGATCACGTCCTGCACTGTAACAAGATCTTCGAACGAAAGCTACACTCAAACAGAGGAGACGACCTGAAAAGCACTAGGCGGACGAGCATCTGCATCACGTACCACTCCCAACACCCACATGTGTATTTTCATCTCACCCAGTAGACCAGCATCAACAAAAAAAGTCACGATTATTTTCATCTATTAATTTTTTCATGAATAACATTATGATATATGGACATGTCTTTGACCAATATACACACAACAGACTAAATAGGTTTTTTTAACAGATCATGGTATTATCACCACTAACCTGTCAAGCATGTTATACAAGTCCATACATCCCTACATCCTTTGAAATGATGTAAAATAAAATCTTATGTGGACCTATCCGCTCACTGGACAATTCAATTTCTTTGTTTTACTTTATAAGAAAGGCTTCCTGTAAACCAAAATAAAAACATTAAAACAATTTCTTATTTTGTTTTATAAGCAATCAAACAAGTACTCCTTGATTTTAGAGCTACAAAATTTTATTTGTATTAAAAGCGGTGATTTTGAAATCAATGAATTAGAGAGTTTTATATTTAAAAGAAAAACAACCCAAGTCATAATAAGAACCACATCCCCAATATTCATCCGTCATGCATGACACTTGTAGACACGCTAATTTTGACATCATTTCGAGTAAATTTCATATCATATAATAATGCCTCAAAATAGTCTGATATTTAATCATTAATTAATTTTTATTAATACTTTTGAGTATCGGGTTTAACAGACATGTTTAAGTTAATCAATTAAATTGATTTTAGCTCAAATTTCAGTTAAAATATGAAGAAGTCTAAAAGACGTCGACCTATGTAGACGCTATTTAGAGTTTATTCTTATTTTAACGTTTAAATTTGAATTTTAATCAATTGATTAATTAGCTAAAAGGCGTCTGTGAGAGCTGACGCGTTTTAGGTTTCCTAAGCTATTTTAACTTCTCTTCCGGATGTTTATCCTTATCTTAATTAGTATAAAAGACGTCTTAACATGTGGACGCGTTTTACCTGATAAAGATAAAGATAAGTTTTCCTGGATGTTTATCCTTATCTTAATTAATTTGAAAGGCGTCAGCCATACTGGACGCGTTTTAGATAATTACAGATAAAGATGAATTAATCAGTATTTATCTGTCGGTTAAGATGGATAAATCCGAAGTTTTTCAATGTTAATCACAAACGCAGAAGAAGTCTATAAATACCTTACATGTTGAAGAGTAAAAAAGTTAAGCGTAATTTGAAGAGAAGCATAATCTTTAGCGAGTTGAAGATCGAAGCAACGACGTCGGAACGCCGAAGCGCTGCTGTTTCCAGAAGTCGGCGTCCATTCTTCATCTAATTCAAAGCTTCATCCAGTCGGCATAAGTGTTTCATTTCTGCATCTTTATTTTCATTTCATTAATCTCATTCTTCATAATCACTCTATGCAACACACACCACAACCTCATTCCTTTTCTTTTCAAAAACCTATTTGATAAAGGGGTTTCAAAAGCCATCCCAAAAGTAAGTTTGATGTTTAGTTGCATGTTCAATACCATGATTAGAATAGATACTGCTTCTGTTTAAGTTCTCATAATTGTTTTCTTTATCTCCTTTTCTTTCTACACTTTCTGCTGCACTCAACTCAACTCAAACAAGAGAATCAAAAGGAGCAAATCAAGCACTCAACACAAGGATTTCTGGACGATCCTCAACCTCAACCTCAACCTCAAATTTCAAATTCAACAGCAAGAACAAAAAGCAAGGAAGGGCTCTCTTTCTTCAGCCGGCTGAAGAAGGGGAACTAAGGACTCCATATCTTCCGCGTTTAAAAAGGTAGGCGATCAAACTTCTTTTGGAACTTTTTAGTTAAAAGTTTCTGGCGATCACTGCACTTAGTTGCTATTTTTTTTTAATAGGTTTATTTTACACTAAATAACCTAGATTTTTCATGATAATCACACGGTCATTCTAAGCACTCACAGCTTTTTTGGCGATCACGGTGGGACTTGGTCTCACCATCTTTTAAGTTTTTTTGTTCTTGCTGTCATCAACCGGGCACCCACAGTGCACCACTTGTGTCTTTCGACACGTCCTCACCAATTGGTGAGTGTTTTAGTTTAATTAATTTCCCTCGTGCACTACGTGCACACCCCAGTGGCAAGATCTTGCCCTCCCCTTGATTAGTTCAAAAAGCTGTTTTTGTGATGAAAATGATGTGTGATTGATTGATTTTCTAGTTATTTAGTTGGTAAATTATCCTGTTAAAAATTTGGAACTAAAAAAAATCTGCATGAGCTGATTATTTCCTGCTTTTAATATGTTTGAGGAGGATTCAACCCAGAAAATCCTCCTGCAAAACTGTTTCTGCGAACTGAAAAGCGTCCAGGAGCACTGACGCGTTTCAAACCGCGTCAACGCACCCAGACGCCTTTCAGTCTCCATATCTTCTCTGCTGTCTGCATCTGTTTCTGCGAAAAATTAAGTTATGTTTTGAATAGCGTCGACTATCATCGACGCGATTCAGACAGTTTCTTAGTTATTTTTCAGTTTTCAGATTTTTGTGGCTTGAGTGCTAGCTACCCATTATTATTAAGCATTAGAGGCCATCCAGGCTGTAGGACATACGCATTGAGGCGAATACCCTCCTTTTCTTAGGCACACATTACTTGACGTCAGCAACTCTCTCTGATTGGGTTGGTCCCTTGATCAGACTAGAGAAGTTGACGTTGAGACCTCCATAAGTCCCCAAAATCAAGGTATTCCTCCTTGCTCATCGGGCTGGTTGTACCAATTGAAGTCCCGGTTAGATTCTAAAAGCGTTGTGAGAGAAAGCCCTAGAGAATAACGGTGGAAACTGAACTGAAACTAGGATCCTTCCCTTGAGAATTTGAGGTTTAATTGAATCCAAATAACTCAAAAAAAGGAATCTTAAAATCACGTTAAGCATCCACTTGATTGATTAATCTCTGTGCAACTTGTTTGTCAAATCTTTGAAAAAAAAATCTAACATAATGCTGCTACGATCAGGCAGAGACTTGAGTATGGCTCAAGACGCCATCATCAACTACGAGGGAGATGCTAATGCCCTTCGGGATTCTGACTACAACTACGAGAACGGGAGAGATGCTGATGCCTCCCGTAATTCTGCCCCCATTCCATATCGACATGATGGGAATGTCCGGACCCCTCTCTTTCGTCCCCAGGATCGATATCCTGATCCTCCCCCGCATGAATATGCGATTCCTAATCCCGATCTTGAGGGAGACATGAATCAGAATGATCCCTCATCCTCTGATCCGGTGGATCTCGTCAACGCTTTGGGAGTTCTTGCCTCCCGATTGGACCCTCAGCAGTTCGAGGCGATCCAATCGATTCTGAAGGGGAAGGCACCCATGCATCCTGCCGAGCCGAACCCTGTGGCTCCCCCTGTTGTTCCTCAGCAACCTTCTTTTCCTCCTCCTTATATCTATCAGGCCGTGGAAGGCCTTCATATTACTTTTCGGCCAACTGGGCCGCAGCTTTCATCCTCTAGGCAACCGGCTAGACCGCAAACGCCTGCTTATCAAAATGCCCTCGGGCATGGCGGAAGCTCTGCCGGACCTCCCCTTTATTGTCCCCCCTGTCCAACGTACTCTAGGCAACAGGCCTATCAAGTACCTCCACCTCCTCCTCCTCCCCAGGCAGATCTAACCACACAAGCATTGCTGGCCAAAATGGAGCGTATGGATGAGCAATTTAACAACCTCCAGAAGATGATGGGGGTTAAAGCTGTGCCAGAGATCAATTTGCCGAGCCTGCCAGTTTTCCACCTACCACCCTCTGAAATGCCAGTGTACCGGAAGTATAACGGTACTGGTAACCCCTTCACACATCTGAAGGAGTTTATGTATGAATCCTCTTTCTGGCAGAACGACAAGAGGTCGTTGGCCTTTTTGTTCAGGAGATCTCTAGAGGGACCAGCCCTCGAGTGGTTCTTTTCTTTAGAACCCTCCGAAGTAGAGGATTACGGTATCGTTTCACGTAAATTTATCCAACGATACCAGGACAGAGTTGCACCCTCCTTGTCCATCACTGACCTTATTGCCGAAAAGATGAAACCTGATGAGAAGTTTGTCAGTTTTGCTGACAGGTGGCGGGGCCTGGCCGAAAAGGTGAAGGACCACTTGTCCGAGTCCGAACAAGTGAAAATGTTAATTTCCAACGCCACGCCCCAATTCAAGCTAGTCCTCTCCTTGAACAATCTGACCAACATGGCAGAGCTCTATGAAAGAGCACGGTACTGCCAGAATGCTTTTAAAGACGCTACATTCTCTAGCGTCTTTGATCCTCACAGACCTAGCAGGCCTCCACCTCGGAAGCCTGCAGTGCCGAACTCTCCCAGCACAGGTCCGACTACTGAGGGCACGCTCTCTCATGAGCAAGTCAGTAGCATGAACAATAACTCGCCCCAGTTTGTGAGGAGTCAGCAGCAGTACCAGAGGCCACAGCAGTTGAATCAGCAAGGGTACAGGCAGCAGCAGAACCCCCATTATCAGCAACAGTATCAACGGCCCCAGCAGCCGAATCAGAACCAGAACCAGCATCAGCCACAGCAGCCGCCACAAAGGCAATTGCAGTACCAGCCCCAACAGCAGCAATATCCCCAACAGCAGCAATATCAGCCGCGCGCACCGCCGGCATACCACAATGTCCCTCCTGGTGATTATAACCAACAGAGGAGACCTCCAGGCCCGAAGAGGGCGGAATACCCTGCCCTCCCAGAATCCTTGGCCGATATCTTCAGTGCTCTAATGGCAGCTAATGCCTTAGTCTTGCCAAGGGAAAAGGCCGTCTGGCCTCAAAATGCCGACACGTCTAGATATTGCTATTTCCATAAGCAACCTGGGCATACCATTGACACATGCTTCCAGTTCAGAGATTATATCCATGATCTCAATGAGCAGGGCGGCATAGACTGGGAGGAGATGAAAAAGTATATATTAGCCCTGAAGGCGAGAAGACCGCAACAGCAGCAGCAGCAGCAGCAAGTAAGGCCACCAGCACAGGCAGCACCGCCACCAAATATGGGCATAGTGCAGAACCCGCTCCCGGAGCACCAGAACCAAAACCAAGTTGCCCCTATTCTGACGAACAGCCAGTCTGAGGCTAGTCGTGGACAACAGTGGAGGATAGAGGACTCTTCCTCTCTTTATTCAACGGGTCACATTCAGAATACCGCAGAACAACCACCACGCCGCACCATCTGCATACCTAGGCCACAACCCATTACCATCACCCCTCTACCGACACCCACATATCACTCGCCCGCACCCAATAACCCAGTACCGCCACCCGCTTTCCTTAAGCCCATCATGCCCCATACCACTACGCCTCCACCATATAACCCACCGCAAACCAACTATGCACCCCTTTTACCATCTAGGCCATTACTCCGCGTGCCATTCCCTACTTCGCCCATTACCACCACCACCTACCCAGATATGCCCTTACCATCCAGACCGCTATTACGCGTCCCATTCCCCACTTCACCAACCACTTACCCATCCACCATCCAACCATCTAGGCCTTTAATCCGCACCATGCCACCACCACCTAACCCTACGCCATCACCACCTAACCCTACGCCATCACCTACATCATCCGCACCACCCGACTCTGCGGTACTCAAGGTGTCACCTGGATCCTCCACGGTTGAAGAACATGCGCTCCGAAGTGGAAGGATTTTCAACAAAGTCTTCCCTCAATCCACAGTCAGAGACGGCCCATCACGGCCGACTGAGGAAGCCCATAATGAAGAGAGTGCACCAGGCACTCAATATGACTTGTTGAAACATCTGGACAGAACACCGGCACGGATCACCGTACTTGAATTGATCAAAAGGTCCAAGATTCACCAAGAAGCCTTAATGGAATACCTACAGAAGGTGATGGTCAACGAGGACGTGCCGGTAGAGAAAATTGCAGCACTAATAGTTCCTCAGGGGGATCAGCCCTCTATTACATTCCACACATCGGAATTAGCACCGCCAGCCGCCAGAAGCATGGCTCTAAGCATCACGGTCAATATCTGCAAGAAGGCCGTGGATGCATGCCTAGTTGACACGGGGGCTTCAATCAATGTTCTACCCCCGAAGACCCTAGAGCTGTGCGGTGTGCCCAAGGAGAAGTGGCTACCTAGCCCCATTTCAGTTACAGCATATGACAACTCTACCCGTTCCCCTCTGGGAATGGTTTATTTAAAAGTGGAGCTAGGTCCTGTAAGTCATGCAGAGGTCGAATTTTACATTCTCGAAATTGACCCTTCTATAAATTCCATTCTAGGACGTCCTTACATTAAAACTCTTGAGGCGATTCCTTCTACGAATCACCAATGCCTCAAATTCCCTTTCAAAGGACGAATTATTAATGTGACGAGCATGCCGATCCTTGCTGCTGCTCATACATTGAATAATAAATCTGCTGTTTTACTTGGCCGACAACCTTTTCTGTCGGTATTACAGGTGTAAGGATCGAGACTTACGGATCCGGTTTTCGGGTCGGACCCTGTAGTTCTAGCCCTTGTAAGGGACGGGGGTTCTAAATCGAATCGCGTCAGGACCCCGAGACGCGTTTTAAACGGCGTCCACCGTGGCAGACGCGTTTCAGGTTCTGCCACGTGGGTGCCACGTGGACTGACTTTGGGCCGCGAGAGTACGGCCCTGTCAGGTCGTCTGAACGGCGTCCGTGTGGGTCGACGCCTTTCAGACTGCGACTCTGGGTGTATCAGAGTACTGCCCTGACAAGTTGTCTGAATGGCGTCTGTGTAGGACGACGCGTTTCAGACTCTTGTCAGAGCGGCCGTCATGTCACCTGATAGGCGTCCGTGCATGTCGACGCGTTTTAGCCAGTTTCCGGTTAACCCCGCGAACCCTCCTTCTTTCCCTCATTTTCTCCTACTCTCCTTCTCTCCTTCTCCTCCGGCGACCGGCGGCGACCCCCCTCCTCCTCCCTCTTTTCCTCACACCATTTCGCCTCTCCCTCCACTCCATCCTCTACCTGGCTCCTACCCCTACCACCTCCACTTCCACTGCGGCGTTCTACTCTCCGGACGGCGGCCGACGTCACGGTGGGGCTAGGACGACCTCGGCGGTACCGGCGGCGGCGTGGGGCGAGACAGGCGGACGGCTTGAAGCTCGGAGGCGTTCGAGTGTTCGGTAGGGTGACGGTTCCCACGGCTTTGTGTTTAAACCATGTTTTCCCCCGTTTATGCATGTTGTGGATTCTTGGTTTTGAGGGATAGAATGAGCATGTTTAGGAGTTCTTTTGATGATATGGGGGATTTGCTATGATTGAGATTTCCTATGGATTGTGTGCCCCTCTTTCTCCTCCGTTTTTGGATATTTTGGGGCTGTTTGGGTTGAAAAGGGGAGCCCTCGGGCTCATGGCAACTCTGGTTCCTGGGGTTGAAAGACGTCGTGCATGGACGACGCCTTTTCAAAGGGCGTCGGGCCATCACGACGCCTTTTAGACAGGAATCGCCTGACTGAGAGTCTGCCAGTTTGGGATTATGGGACTAAAAGACGTCATGGGTGGTCGACGCGTTTTGAATAAGCGTCGGGTAGCCATGACGCCTTTTAAGGCAGAAATCCCCTGTTTAAAGATTTCGGAAAAATCCTGGTTTTCTGTGCTGAATGGCGTCTGAGGAAGTCGACGCTTTTTGAAACGGTGACCACTGGTGTCGACGCGTTTTAAAGGGCCTGATTCTGAGGACTGATTTATGTAAACCTGTACACGGAGCTTGAATGGCGTCGGCCTTGGGCGACGCGATTCAAGACAGAACCCCACTAATTTATGCCAGTAAAATGTGTTCATACTGTTAGATGATGGTTAGTGCATGTTTTAGTGTACCCGGTGGAGATGGATTCTTCATGACCGGATGGTGTCACATGTGTTATACGATCGCGGACTTTTCACGTGACCGGATCGTACAGTGCTGAGTTTTGGTGGTTTTGTGTTACTGTGGACCTGGAGTGACATTGTAGCGATTTATCACCCTATGCTGGTGGGGGCGTGAGCACAGCGCCGGTGGGGGCGTGGGCGGGGTGACGCCTAGTGAGAGAGGGTCACCTGGTGAACCCCGGGGTCAGCTAGTACCGGTGTCGGAGTGGTACATTCGGAGAGTCACTCATGCTGAGGGAAGGGGTAGTCACCTGAGCCGGTTGGGCCGGAGTAGCGAGCGTGCTATCCGAGGGGTTACTCCTTGGTCTCAGCGGGTCGAGGTTTTTCCCACCGTTGTTTGTACGGTCGGCGAGTTCTATCGAGACGGCAGTTGTGGGTTTTCTAATGGTTGGCTTAGAATGTGCATGATTATTATATTTCGACTGCATGTGTTCTCACGTAGAGAATTAGATATCGTACCTGCCACTACACTTGTTACTTTTCTGTTAGCTGTACTTTACACTTGTGGGTGTGTGCGTGGGCAGTGGGGATCGAAGGATCCCTACTGAGTCTTGTCTTGAGACTCACCCCCTGCGGTTTTCAGGTGAGGACTCCCAGCAGACTTAGAGCGGCGTGTGCGGCCGGGTGTGGTGTGCCTTCAGCGGTTGTTCCGGGGTATACCCCGATGTAGTTGTTATTTATCTTTGGCCTGTATGTTTAATTATTTCCTTCTGTTGGAGAATGTAATTATTTGCTGTATCGAGTCGCATTGTAATAATTTTAATTCCTGCACTTTTATTTCAATTCAATGCGATGTGAATGTTTAGCTTAGTTTATTATTTATTTCCCAGACTTACTAGATCCTGGTTTGGTCCCAAATTAATGATTCGGTACCCATTTAGTAATCGGATCCCCGATTATAGGGTGGCGGGTCGTTACAACAGGTCTACCGTCCAGTGGCTGATCCTTTGAAAGCCGCCACCATTTCTCCTTACCCATTAAATGCTATCAAAAGGGGGAAGTGCATGAGTACCCCAGGATGGAGAATCATGATGAAGAACGGCTATCAGCCTGGAAGAGGTCTGGGCACACAATTGCAAGGCAGGACCACTCCTGTTAAAGATCACCGAGCAGCACCTGGAAGTGGTATGGGCTATAGGCCAAGAAGACTGAAGCAAGATCTGGTTCAGCAAGCAGAGATTGAAGAAGGTCGAAAAATCCTGGAGACAATGTCCACACTACCTAAGGAAGGCCGAGATCCCCTAACATGGACCCTGTATACACACTTTGTAAAAGGGCCTATACTTAGTCACGACAACATGGTGGTCATTACTTCATGTTTTGACCTCCATGACATATATGGGAGAGACTTGGCTAGACATTGTTCTGAACTACTTACGTACCAATCCTTGGAGGCTCTGCGGCCTATGAAAAGGAGGAAATTCCATGACCCCGAATGTGAATGGTACAGATGGTTTGATCTAAGGGACCTCTACATAGCACTGAACAGATTATTCCTAGATCCTGCAGAACCCAAGTGGCCGCCGCAGATTGACGAGCTGATTGAAGGTCCTGGTGCCATCTTTGATAAGTGGATACTGCTGTCGGAAGAAACTGATGAAGGGGAGCCAGATGACCCCTATGAAGTTGGTTATACAACAGATATGCTCTGGAGGGGGACATATCCTTCCCATATCTTTATGCTCCATACTCTATTCCGCACACTGCTCTTGACCCCGACTTGGTCGCGGGTCATTACTGAAGATATTCCACGGGCTCCGCCCGTTATGATCACTCTGTCCCCGCAGGACTTCATTCCATCCCCTCCTCTCGACCTAGAGAGGATGTATGATCTGATCTGGGACATATTGCTATATGATCCCCCTAATCCTTTGGCCTTGGTGCCGCTTCCTCCGTCTGATCTTCCTTCCATTTGCATCCATTCTTGCTTTATGTTTAACTCCTCGATGGTCCAAAAAAAAACGCCAATTTGGCAACAAATTCTTCCCAAATCCTCATCGAGGAAACATCTTACTTGTCCGATTGCCCCCTACCGCGCGGGTCCGTCGGTCAAGATTCTCTCTTAGATCTACTCTGTCCCTCCCTACGGGAAGATTCCCCTGTATTTCCACTTGTATCCCAGGATTTTCATCCTGCTTCATCTTCATTAGGTTATGATAGGCAGTTTAGTGAAGTTAGACAGTCCAGTTTTAGGCAGGTTAGTCAGGTTAGGAAGTCTAGGAAGCCTAAGGGTAGGCAAATTCCAGATAGATACCTCCGGGACTTAACTGATAAGTGTTCTTCTTGCTCTTTAATCCCTCAGCTATTAGAAGATCCAATTCAGATACCAGAAGATTGTACGGACGATGAGTCAGTTAATGATGGGTATGGGGTATATGAGTTAGTGCATGGAAAAGACCCCATTGTTGAAGATGAGGAAAATGATGAGGACGCGGCTGAGGCGTATGCCAGTGGAGTGAAGAGATTTGATGAACCCTCAGCTGCCGTAGAAGAGCCCACCAAAGAAATAAACTTAGAAGACGAACCTAAGGTTGTCCTCGTCAGCAAAAATCTTTCTACAGAGGATGAGAAGGCAATGGTACAAGTACTTAAGGACTATAAGGACACTTTCGCTTGGAGTTATGAAGATATGCCGGAGTTAGACTCATCTTTAGTTGAACACATGTTAACATTAAAAGATGGAGCTAGTCCGGTCAAGCAGAAATTAAGGCGATTCTACCCACAAATGGCTCTAAAGATGAAGGAAGAGGTCGATAAATTGCACAAAGCCAAATTTATTAGAGTTGTCCTTTATCCACAATGGGTGGCCAATATAGTCCCGGTTATGAAAAAGGATAGGAAGGTCAGGATTTGCATTGACTTCCGCGATTTGAACCGGGCATGTCCTAAAGACGATTTTTCATTGCCTCATATTGATGTACTCATCGATAACACTGCTGGCTATGAAACGTTATCGTTTATGGATGGATTTTCAGGATACAACCAGATTAAGCTGGCAGAAGAGGATCAAGAAAAGACCTCATTCACTACACCTTGGGTAACATACTGTTATGTTGTCATGCCATTTGGATTAAAGAATGCAGGAGCCACTTATCAGAGGGCTATGATGGCAATATTTCATGACATGATGCATATAGATCTGGAAGTGTATGTGGATGATTTATTGGTTAAGTCTAAAACAAAAGCTGAGTACGCCAAAGTTTTGGCAAGGGTATTAGAGAGATCGAGAGAGTATCAGTTAAAGATGAACCCCAAGAAATGTGTATTCGGGGTATCTTCAGGAAAATTACTTGGATTCATTGTCAGCAAACGGGGAATTGAGATCAATCCCAATAAGGCGAAGGCTATCAGAGAAATGCCACCTCCCAAAAACTTGAAAGAATTGAGAGGATTAATTGGGAGGTTACAATTTATTCGCCGTTTTGTCTCCCAGCACTCACAGAGGTGTAAGCCGTTCTACGAGCTTACCAAGCCAGGAGTCAAATTCGATTGGGACGATAAGTGTCAGGAGGTATTCGATGGATTAAAGAACTATTTGGCAAGTCCTCCTGTTTTGAGACCACCATCTCCAGGCAAACCATTGATACTTTATATTTCAGTCCTGGATGATGCAGTGGGGGCTGTCCTAGCACAAGAAGATGAAGAAGGAAAGGAGAGGGCAGCCTACTATCTCTCTAAACTTCTCAACCCCGCTGAACAGAGATACATGGCGATGGAGAAAACATGCGCAGCATTGGTTTGGGTTGTTCAGAAATTGAAGCATTATTTTCTGGCCCATGAAGTCCACCTCATCGCTAGGATGAATCCGATCAAGTTCCTTCTGGAGAAATCTGTTCTTACTGATAGGTTAGCACGATGGCAAAGCTTTCTATCTCAATTCGATATCATTTACATTCAGCAGAAAGCGATCAAGGGCTATGCCATAACAGAACATCTTGCTCATCATCCCCTTCCTCGATTTGATCCAGTACGATCAGAGTTTCCGGATGAGGAACTGATGTCCGTAAATCAAATCAGAGATGATATGTGGACTCTGCATTTTGACGGAGCTCTGAATTCTCATGGAAAGGGTATTGGAATCGTTCTGCTATCACCTGAAGGTGTCACCATTCCACAAGCCTTTCAGCTTGATTTTCCAGTCACCAACAACATAACTGAATACGAGGCACTCCTTGCTGGCCTCGAGGCTGCTCATTTTCATGGTGCCACTAAACTCAGGATTGTGGGTGATAGCCAACTAATTCTTCGCCAAGTGCTGACCAAGTATCGAACTCTTGATCCTAAACTCAAGCCTTATCAAGAACTTACTTATGCATACTCAAAGCTTTTCACAAAATTGATCTTTGTCCATGTCCCTAGGAATCAAAACATCTTAGCTGACGCTCTAGCTTCACTTGCATCTTCCCTTGATTTTCCTATCAGCAAGCAATCCGAATCAATCATAGTTCATAGGCGTCTTTCACCTGCTGTGAAAGACCTTTCATTTCTTAGAACTAAGGAGAAGTTGCTGAAGAAATTCAGAGATGGGAGTATTGTGGAGAAAAGAGAAATCATGTTAATGGAGCTGTTAGAAGAGATGGATGAGGAACAAAAGCCATGGTATTATGAAATTGCAAAATATTGTGAAGATCAATCGTATCCTGAGGAAGCTACAACTGAGGAGAAAAGAGCTATCAGGAGAGTTGCTCAACGATACACCCTAGTTGGGGGAGCATTGTACAAAAGAGGTTTTGATGGAGTTCTTCTGAGATATCTAGACGAGGATGAGCTTTGGAAGGTTATGGAAGGAGCTCATAGTGGAGTTTGTGGTGGCCATGTCAATAGACAGATGCTAGCAAAGAAAATCCTTAGACAAGGATTTTATTGGCCAACCCTGAAAGAAGATTGTGTAGGATATGTCCGTAGGTGTGCTAAGTGTCAACTTCACGCCGACAAAATTCATTCTCCTGCATCTTCACTCCATCCTGTTTCTTCCCCATGGCCTTTCTCCATGTGGGCTTTCGACATTATTGGACCCCTTGGTAATCCAGATTCCGGCATCAAGCAAAAATCTTTCATTCTCACGGCAACGGAATACTTCACCAAGTGGGCAGAAGCTGAAGCGTACACGGAGATCAAAGCATCAACCGTCTGCAAGTTCATCATGAAGAACATCATCACAAGATTCGGAATTCCAAGTACCATCGTCACCGACAACGGACCGCAGTTCATGTCACAAGAATTGAAGGATCTCTGCAACAGGTATAGAATTGCATTGCATCATTCATCTCCTTATTATCCGCAAGGCAATGGCCAAGCAGAGGCAACAAATAAGACTTTGATAAAAATCATCAAAAAGACGTGTAAATCTAACAAATTCGCAGATTGACTAGAAAAGTTGGTTGAGGCTCTATGGGCCTACCGAACTTCAATCCGCACGCCTACCGGGCAAACTCCTTATTCCTTAACATTTGGAATGGAGGCGGTAGTTCCATATGAGATCCTTATACCGTCGCTAAGAGTACAATTGAACAAGGAGTTTTCCATTGATGAACATCGTTCAGCACTTCTTGCTCAATTGGAACTTTTAGACGAGAAAAGGTGGTCAGCTGCTAATCATGCAAAAGTTTATCAAAATAGACTAGCACGTTTTTATCAAAAGAAAATCATTGAACGTAAGTTCAAAGTCGGTGAAATGGTCGTTAAAAGAATTTTTGTAAAACCTGGTGGTCCGCGTTCTAAGCTCCAACCCAACTGGGAAGGACCTTATGTTGTATCGCATGCTTTTCCTGGTAATACTTATCGTCTGGTTAATGCAGAAGGAGAAGAGCTAAATCATCTCTGGAATGGTTTACATCTTAAGAAATACTACCCTTAGGTTAAAGAGTCGATCAGTATGGTACAAAGACCAGTGGAATCAGAAAGTTTATAAACTCAAATTTCCCAGTTAGTCTGGATAACTTAATTTCAAACCCATTACTACACACACTGACACGTTTGATTCGTGAGTAACAAGAGATGCCAAGTCCTGAAGAATATCAAAAGCTTGACTAAAAGTGTAAAGTACAAATCATTCATTTTAAAAACAAAATTCTGTTTTACACTCGGCCCGTGATGTTGGAACGAGGCTTAGAATAGACTACCAAGAATACCCGCCATCTTAGTAGGAGGCCGTCATAAAAAAAAGGGAGAGATCCGTTCCGAAAAAAAAAAAATAGAAAAGTAAAAACAAAAGGTAAATGTCAAATCAAAAAGGCCATTACATTACAAACGTTACATCAAGGCCATGAAATGAAACGAAAAGGAACGCAAGGTCGATAAATACCCCAGAAAGAAAATGATCGAACCCCAACGGATATTAGGGTTGGAAATGAACATCTTTTTAAGTCTCCGGAACCTTCTCATGGGCTTTCTAAACTTATTCTTCTTTTCTTTCTAAAGGGGTGTACTCCAAGCTTAAGGAATGGCTTAGATTGACTAAGGGTCAAATCATCAAATGGGATCACGAATGGAAATACAAGTTCAAACACAATGAGTTTAAGTTAAATTGTCAAAGAACAATTTGGAAATTAAGTTAATAAATGAATATGATCTTTTGATCTAAGTACCATGCTGATCTTTTAGTCAAAAATTCAAAAAAAATTTCATATGTTAAAAAATTCCAAAAAAATTACATGTCAAAAATTCAAAAAAAATCATATGTCAAAAATTCAAAAAAAAATACATATGTCAAAAATTCAAAAAAAATACATATGTCAAAAATTCAAAAAAAATATATATATGTCAAAATAAAAAAAAAGCATATATTTCAAAACCCAAACAAAAATGAATATTTCAAAACATCAAAAAAATATTTCAATTAGCATTTTGCTTGTGGCATTTAGTATGTTTCATTCCTTTTATTTTCAGTGAGCATCTGTTTGCTTGCATGTTGCATTTTGCTTAAGTTTGATTATTCTCATTACCTTTGTTAATAAAGGCTATGCCCCTTGACCATTTATTGAAGGAAAAGATTGATTGACCATTTATTTGGTCAGGCAAGGGGCTAAGCCTAAACAGATACTTAACCTGTTTGTTCAAGTCACATACAGGACACAAGGCATGAAGAGAGTTGGAATTCGAGTAGAGAACAGCCAGAAACTTGTTTCTGAAATTCAAGAAAACCTGAGAAATTCAAGGAAATATTAAGAAGATCATATTGTGGGAGTCAAGAAGTCTCAACCGTGGCTAAAAAGACGGTTATTTCTACCCTTGTATTATTTCATGTAAATCATTTGCATTACTATATGATAAGTATTTATTAGATCATATCAAGGACCTTGTGGTTTTGATAAAACTGGAATTTGAGTTCCCCTTCAACAAAAACAGTGATAATTCCAGAGAATTCTTAATCGCACGGATAGGCCGTTGGATTGTTAATTAGTGGGGACGATGGTTCCGTTTTTGTGAAACAGTGCGTGGATAAACGAGCTTCGGTTTAGCACTGGATTACAAGAATTGGTGTCTTGACTCATTAATGACAATTTAACAATATTATCCTTCATTAATTTATATTTTATTTGATTTTATATTTTTCTTTTAGCCCAGCATGCATCATGTAGGACTTTGAAATCATTATGATAAGAATTAATTATTGATTAAGTTTCAGACCATTAATTAAATAACCCAAAGATGATATGAAATATTCCACTCTGAATTGAGTATCTTGATTATCTTTGAGGTTCGCTTAAAGATATCATTGAAATTCTATCCTTTCTTGGATTCTTTATCTAATATTCTTGTTTTCTTTTAAGATCCATCATGGCTGCAGTACGTCCACATTGGCTGGCAAAC
The DNA here is from genome assembly GCA_030544215.1 of Zantedeschia hybrid cultivar. Taxonomy (NCBI): domain Eukaryota; kingdom Viridiplantae; phylum Streptophyta; class Magnoliopsida; order Alismatales; family Araceae; genus Zantedeschia; species Zantedeschia hybrid cultivar. The sequence continues at coordinate 17,206,289 of JARZZO010000014.1, read as the reverse complement.
GCTCCCCATGATGAAACCTACAGTGTCTATGACCTGGGGTACTTCCCACTCCGAGGAGGTTGATCGACCTTATTTTATTTTCTTGTCTACCTCATCCAGACATGATTGATTCTATTGATTTCCTTGAGCTATCTTCATTGATGATTTTGAGAAAAATTTCAATCATGTGATGTTAAGAGCGTGTCTCATCACATCTTGGCATCACCTTTTTAGTACATTCCATTTCATTTCACTCCCTTGCAAAGGCAATGCCAAGGTGAGGCAGCTGTAGACACGCTAATTTTGACATCATTTCGAGTAAATTTCATATCATATAATAATGCCTCAAAATGGTCTGATATTTAATCATTAATTAATTTTTATTAATATTTTTGAGTGTCGGGTTTAACAGACATGTTTAAGTTAATCAATTAAATTGATTTTAATTCAAATATCAGTTAAAATATGAAGAAGTCTAAAAGACGTCGACTCATGTGGACGCCATTTAGAGTTTATTCCTATTTTAACGTTTAAATTTGAATTTTAATCAATTGATTAATTAGCTAAAAGGCGTCTGTGATACGTGACGCGTTTTAGGTTTCCTAGGCTATTTTAACTTCTCTTCTGGATGTTTATCCTTATCTTAATTAGTGTAAAAGACGTCTACACATGTGGACGCGTTTTACTTGATAAAGATAAAGATAAGTTTTCCCGGATGTTTATCCTTATTTTAATTAATCTGAAAGGCGTCAGCCATCCTAGACGCGTTTTAGATAATTACAGATAAAGATGAATTAATCAGTAATTATCTATCGGTTAAGATGGATAAATTCGGAGTTTTTCAATGTTAATCACGAACGCAGAAAAAGCCTATAAATACCTTACATGTTGAAGAGTAAAAAAGTTAAGCGTAATTTGAAGTGAAGCGTAATCTTGAGCGAGTTGAAGATCGAAGCAACGACGTTGGAACGCTGAAGCGCTGCTGTTTCCAGAAGTCGGCGTCCATTCTTCATCCAATTCGAAGCTTCATTCAATTGGGCATAAGTGTTTCATTTCTGCACCTTTATTTTCATTTCATTAATCTCATTCTTCATAATCACTCTATGCAACACACACCACAACTTAATTCCTTTTCTTTTCAAAAACCTACTTGATAAAGGGGTTTCAAAAGTCATTAAAACAAGTAAGTTTGCTGTTTAGTTGCATGTTCAATACCATAATTAGAATAGATACTGCTTCTGTTTAAGTTCTCATAATTGTTTTCTTTATCTCCTTTTCTTTCTACACTTTCTGCTACACTCAACTCAACTCAAACAAGAGAATCAAAAGGAGCAAATCAAGCACTCAACACAAGGATTTCTGGACGATCCTCAACCTCAACCTCAACCTCAAATTTCAAATTCAACAGCAAGAACAAAAAGCAAGGAAGGGCTCTCTTTCTTCAGCCGGCTGAGGAAGGGGAACCAAGGACTCCATATCTTCCGCGTTTAAAAAGGTAGACGATCAAACTTCTTTTGGAACTTTTTAGTTAAAAGTTTCTGGCGATCACTGCACTTAGTTGCTATTTTTTTTTAATAGGTTTATTTTACACTAAATAACCTAGATTTTTCATGATAATCACACGGTCATTTTAAGTACTCACAACACTGGTTTCATGGAATTTAAAAAATTAATAATAATAAGAATGAATAGAGTTGTTTACTTCTTTTGTCTTAAATTCTATAGATATGGTCTTCAACAAACTTATTTTGTGGTTGAACTATATTATTTTGAAAGTTTTACTTAACAATGTGCTTATTTACATTTTATATTTGAAGATAAATGTTATGGATAAATTTATAGATATTTTAATCTAATTTTTAGTATATCTAAATTAAAATCATTCTCATTTTTTCATACTTAAAGTTATTCCAAATGAGAATGATTTTAGTAATTTCACATAAATATACTTATTTTAAACAATTTGCTTATCTTAAACAATATATATATATATATATATATATATATATATATATATATATATATATATATATACTAGTTCCAAACCCATGTGATGCACAACATTTATGTGAAATTATTTAAAAAATATTAAATTAAATTTTAAAATAAAAATATCATATTGATTTAAATATTTTTTTCTTAATAAATTTTTGATTTTAAGTAAATAATTAAATATAAAGATAATTTTGCATGAAGAATATTAAACTTTTAATTTTGCTTATAAGGGTTCTAATATGAAAGTATTTCACTTGCATGTTAAATTGTATTAGTGTTAGCTATGTGAGTTTAACGGAGAGATCTCAGGAGATCCGAATTAGTGTTGGAACAAAAAATAGTAACGTGCATTAAATAATCAAGTATAAACATTTTATACATGACGACTACCACGAAACAACAACAGCATGTAAATTAGGTAAAATACTACTCGAGTACAATAGATGACTATGGTACTCCTACACAATAATTTTTTTAATAATATCATTATTCAAAAAATAATATCATTATTTAAAAACATATCCGATGAAGGCTGACGTCAAGAGTAAAGGTATGGAAGGTATACTTCTAAGTTTAGAGTTTAGAATTATCTTCTTTGCTAGGTGGCTGATTGTATGTATTAATATACCTAAAAATATTAATATGTTATATACTATAACTAAAAAATATTATATGTGACTATAAATATTAAATATTATATGATATGGCAATTATTAACATATAAAATTAACATAATAAATAATAAATACAAATAATATATGACAAAAAATTACATAACATATGAGTTAAATAAATTTATAAGATAGGTTAAATAAAATAGAGTATGACAAATATTTAAGAAGAATTTATTTTATATTTAATATTAATATAATTTTAAAAGTTAATTTTATTTCATAATATTTTAATTTTAATATAAATAAATTAATATTTTTATTATAAAAAAAGTTCTTTAATTTTAGGGGGGGCATGGCCCCCTCGATCCTATAAGAGAGAGAGAGAGAGAGAGTTATAACTATTAATAGTTGTTTTGAAATGAGTGGGATGAGAATTATGATTATTAATGAGTTACTTTCAAATGAATGAAGATGAGAAGTAAAAAGAATAATCATAATAGAGTTCTGACATTAATTACTTCTCTTAAGAATCATTTAATAATTCTTTTGGCGAAAAATAATATGAGAGTGTCACATCACCTGAGTTATAAACTCTGTTCTTTTAGTATAGTATAGATATAGGATAAGTGAGTTCAAATTGTATCACTTTTAATTATTTATAACTTTTTTTAAAAGAAATTACTTTTACTCTTTAGTTGCGTACAACTAGCTTTCATGAAGCCAAGTTTGATTGCCTGGTTACATTTAGATATCTAAATAGAAGTGGTGTTTATCTTGGATGGATAGGTGAGTTACGTGCATGGAAGTATCTTTCAAAATTTTTCTTAAAAAGTCACTTTATTTATTTTGGATTCCTTGAAGAAGTGAGTTCTAATATTTATAAAAAATTTTAAACAACCAAACTACTGTAAATGAGTCAAAAGTAAGTGATCTGCATGCCATTAGAATACTTTTTTGCTTCTCCGGCAACCCACGAAGTGGTTTCCAAGGAATCGTCATTTGGAGTTTTAGCCAAGGTTTTCCCCAAACCTTCGATCCCGAGCAGGCTAAGATTTTTCCAGACACCCATTACAATTGAATAGAGATCCTCTATGTCTAGAATTGGACTGAACCTTAAAGAGAGGGAAAGGTTTCAAAAAAACTCTCTCATATAGTGTTTTTTCTATTTCCGAAAGTGAGTTTTCATGAAAGACTCCCTCCTTTCAAACTTGTATTGACTGAGTTCAGTCTAAACCTGTACCGCACTCGTTATAATTAGGTTCTCAAGTGGTCCATCCAACTGATTGAGCTGGGCTGAGGCTAAAGCTGTGTTTGGGACAGCTTTTACGTTTTGATTGTCTAAAGAAAAAGAAATTTCTTTTACGTTTCCATCCGATTATCTAAAGAAAAAGAAATTTGCTCTTAAAAAGTTTAGATAGTGTTTTGATTGTGTCCAACTAAAAGCTCTAAAGTGGAACTTCTTAGATTGAGAGAAAGTGAGATTGTTAAGAATAATTTGGCGTTTATAATTATCTAAGATTAATTATAACCACTATCACTCAACTTTTATTATGTAAAAAGTGGAAAAAAATAGTTTTCGAGTAAAAGTTTTATCAAACACATTGTGAATGTCTTTGTTCTTAATTTTATCCTCCCAAAAGCCAATTAACCTTGTGGGTTGATCCATCCTATATATATATACTATCTAGAATCCAATAACGGTTAGTAAATAAACGGGTAAAATGATCGGATTTCAGGTTAGGTCTTGTTAGTTTGTCATTGAGCTTCAAGGGGGCCTACCTGCATAAGATTGTCGACCAAAAAAACTTAGAAGTCCACACAAATCTGCTCATATTTTCGTCTAGTACAAAGCTATTGATCTTTTATTAAGTAAACCGGTAAACATGAATCCAAGATTAACGAGTCTAAACGGGTTTGTTAACAATTCTGCACATATTTTGACTGTCCTATTAATGATCAGCTATTTGAATGATTATACGGGATTTTTGTGTATACACATTTTACACTCTGTAGATACGAAATTCTTTAGGAGGATATTTTTCAAAAAACCCTTCTAGTTTTTTTTTTTGGTTTACCTTTAGTAACTTGTTGTACTTCGCAATCCTCACATGCTTATAGTACTCCCTCCCTTTTTATGTTCAATCTGGTGAGTACGCATACTCCTATTTTAATGCCCAAATTTCAGGTGGAATTAAAGTGTGAGAGCAACATCAGTCCAATGAACCATTTGTAGAATGCATCACAGGTCGCCTGAGTATACTCTGATTTTCTTTTATAATCTGAAAAATATTGAAATAAAATTTTCACATTTACGCACCTAATAAGAACTTTCGTAACTTCAAAGGAGATAAATGTCAAATAAAAATTGATGGGGTAAATCGGGAGTTGGGCCTATGTGGGCCGAGAAATGAGTTCAAACCATGCTCAGATCCCTTGTGAGACGAAAACGGTTAATAGACTTTCGGCCCATTTTGTGAAGGGAGGCAACATCACGTTTTAACTTGTATACTCTGTTCACAAGAATAGTCACATATTGTCAATAGCAATAAAAGGTTTTCCAACTGCCGTCTATTTAAGGACACTGCTTACATCAAATAAATGTATGTGACATTTGTTATGCGATATCCTCTACTTTATCCTCTTTAAGTTTCTTCTGCTGACTGATCTATGAATGCCTCGGCTGCATCAAAAATAAAAGTATGAGATTATTAATTCAATATGGAAAATGTGTGAAATCACTATATGACTCATACATATGATCATTCCATTTTTAAGGACGGTAAAGAGTGAAACAAATATGTTAAGAAAGCAATTCAAGTATTAAACAAATAAATAATTAGGAGAACTTTTTCAAGGGCAAAAGAGTTCATGGCAGTTGAACAATCCGTATACAAGGAAGTATTACGTTGTAGCAATTCCATATTTGCATTCGTTAAGCAGAAATTATAAATCACTAATCAATAGCAATTAGGCATGGTTAGTTCACTCAAAATAAAAGGTGCTTATTTGAACATTTGCCATGTTAGCCATTGGTGAGGCTAAAAGGTCGCACAGCGATGATATGGATCCTGTAGAAGTTGGTAAAGTGTTAGTGATAAGCTGACGATGACCACCTGCCCACAGAGCAGCATATAAGGACAGGCTTCTTACAAGTATCGAGAGGGACTCACTCCGATGTTTAAGTCAGAATTAAGTTAAAAAATATATTTGATGAACCGATAAAGTTTGAAAGAGGTGCTTATACCAAGATCTTGTTATTTATAAGAGACGTCTGATGATAGAGTTAGTGTGACTTCTGATGTGGCATTAGTGCTTGATCATGTGAGGCGACAGAGCTCGATCGGGCAACTTCATTGGGTCGGATCTAAGTAGTGGATGCACTTTTATCCATGGAGTAGAAATTGGACCCGCATCCGACTTGTGATGAAATTGGACCCGCATCCGGCATGGGCTATATGCATCAAACATCCATTGTCCATCTTGTGATGAAATTCATGGATCCATTAATTGGTTTGATGTAAATTGTAATATACTGTGAAGTTGTGAGGACATAAAATGGTGTACTTGGGTTGTTTTACTATGTTTCACATCAAACTAAATGGCTCCTAGAATTGAAAAGAGTTGACACTTTATTGTGAAATCATACGACCTATGCCATTGAAGAGAGATGGTCTTTCATGAATCATGACTGATCCGAGGATATCCACCCTTGATCACAACAAAGCTTAGCGTGCAAGTTTTTAAGTTTTAAATGATGATAAGGACAGCATGCATAAACTACCTAGAAAATATAAGAATGGGTACTCCAAAGTCTCTAAGATGAGGATATCAAGGATAAAGTATTCACCTAGGATAAGAACAGATCCAAAGTTCCTTTCTTTTAGCAATTATTATTTGTATCATATATTTTAATATTTATACATACTTTCCCATTGTTAATTATGTGGAATTGATTCCAATGGCAATGGAACTCTAACGTAAGACTGGCAATGAGTGGAGCCGAGTCAAGTTTTAGATGGCTCAGACGCAGCTCGGATCAAAGAAGGCTGACTTGAGTTCGAGCTCGATTCGAGCTCCTAATCTGGGTTTGAATTCGGCTCGCCTCGTCTTTGCTAGACTCGAGTTCGGCTCGGTTCGAACTCGAACCATACAAATCAAGACAGTCACACCCATATGGGATAGGATACTCACTTCCACTTGACCTAATTTAAAGAATTAAAAAATATATATTAAATATATCGAGTCGACTCACGAGCCCACGAACTGAGCTACAGTAAACTTGAGCTCTACTCATTAAGCCATTTGAACTTTAACGTAAATTTGAACTTGATTCGTTTGAGAATTCGAGTTGAGCTGAATTGAGTCGGAATCGAACCCAAGTCCGAGCGACTCGCGAGCGGCTCGGCTCATTGCCAGCCCTACTCTAACGTATGTCTGATGTGTGCAACCTATTTCATTATGGGAATACAACCACGTTTTGTCATGTTCTTTGGATTCATTTTGTCCGTTGTTTGATTTGAACCATTGGAATCCAGCGAAAAGGCCAAACTCCCCAGTTGCCATCACCAGACACCACCAGTGCAGTGCTATCACAAGAGTGGAAGTTTAGAGATTACCGCCCGCCAAACACAGATTCGAGGAATATGCATAGAATCGAATTCGCCAGGGACAAAAATAACAAGGAGCTTAATTTGTCATGGAATTATTATTCTCCAGCTTGCTTTGTTTGTGGAAATGATGAGAATGTTTAAGAAATATGGCCATTAGCCAATGCCTAACAGCATCTAGTTAATTAGCAAAGCCATCCTGCGCACATCGATCGGAATATTCTTGTGGGTAACATCGCTGGTTTATCTACTTATACTTCTCGAGACTTTGCATTGTTAAACAAATAGAAATGCCACAAGTTCGGAAGATTACTCAACCTTCGCCCACTTGTTACAAAAACGCACACAGAAGAAATGGAAAAGTAAATTTGAACAACACTTGTTACACTGCATGAGATGTAGCTTTATTTTTTTAATTTTTTAATTTTTATTTTTTTTGATGTGAGGCTCATCCTCTTCGGCATGTCCGTATAACTTGATCTCCGATCAGTTAACTTAAAAAATATAAGAAATCAAAATTGAACCCTCTTTTATTAAGCTCGGCTCATTAAGGATATTTTATCATTGTCTATCGGAGTTTGATTTCTTATTTTCTAGATTTGTTTGAATCATCTAATCGGAGTCGGATTGAACGTATATCTTGGACATAATGGACTCGATCTTTAAAAGTTTTGAAAAATAAAAAAGAAGTTGTACCCAATATGGTGCCGCAAGTATTACTCTTAAAGTTTAACATGTAAGGGATCCTCCTTGATCTCCAATTGATTAATTGGTTAATGAGCAATTACATATGTTTTAAAAGTCTTACTTATCTTATGATATTCTTGGGATTTTTGCATATAGACCATCTTGAATTGGCCAAGAAATCATTCCTAGAAACCTATTAGCGGATATATCATTATTTTTAACGAAATGCTAAAAAATGTCCAAAAAATGACATTTTTGTAATATTCCGTTAAACATAACAATGAAAAAATATCATTATTTTGGCATTTTTACAATATTTCGTTTAAAGTAATGATATGTGTACAAATATGTTTCCAAGAATGATTTTTTGCCAATTCACTTTTAAGGATGATTTATATGCAAAAAACTGTATATTCTTTTATATTGCAGGTATATCTTTACAATAGACAGTATTACTTCGGTTACACCCCTTTGTTTAGTATCACCAGAATTAAAAACACATTTTGTTAAGAATATAAGTAAACTACAAAATATCTAACAGAATTTCTTTTTCTCTCTCATCCTTCGAAAAGGTTCAAGTTAAACAAATGGTAGATAATGATAAAGACACAAATGATATAATGTGGTTTTATCATAAAATATAACAAAGCATAAGGATGTACAATTATTTCATTAGTTTATTGAGTAGTTATGTGAAATAAAAGCAGAACCTAGGGGTGGACGATGTTTGAACTCCGAAGATTCCGACGTCAGCACAGACAGCTCACGTCAGCAAGGAACCCGGCCCCAGGGCCGTGATCCGATCTGATGTAAAATTTTCTCCGATCCCAATGGGCCCTCTTAGCTGGCTGTTGGACTACATTACTACAACATAAATGCGACCACTAGTATTTATAATAGCATAAAACTTGCCGTTACACGGGCTGTAAGTGTTTTTCTTTAATTTATTTAAAATTCTTTTAATTGGATCCCAATCTGATCAACATAGTCATACAATCCAATCTCTCATAGAATAAACTAAAAAATTGAACTCCAATAAACAGTAAAATCTATTTTTTTACCGTCCATTGATGCTCAACTTTTTACTTTTCAAACTTTTTTGGATCATCCAATTAAGAACAGGATTGCACAGTCATGTTGGGCAATAGAGCCCACCTAAAAGAATTTAAGTTTTCTTTAAATAAAAACACCAGCAGCTGGTGTAACACCGGCTGTCGATGCAGCTGAGTATTTTTTTTATAATAAAGGAAAAGATATCATGAATAAAAGGAGAAATTTCAAAAGAATGATATGAATAAAAGAGAAAGGCGTGAATATTTTCCCGCACGATAGAAGTCAGTCTTATGTAAAATAATTTTTAAATACTTTTAGTAAAATTATTTAATCTGAAGATTTGATGATAGTTAAGAATATGACCAGGGATGTACCAATAACATTTGTCTCCCCTCTCTACTCCACAGGTCGTGCAGGTTTTTATGTTCATTTTTACCTTCTATTTCTAAAGTGACGCTTAAGTACCCCACATTTACCTTTGCCTTTAGTCCACGTTTAGGTGCCATCGTAATTGGTTGGAGCCCTGATTAGAAGCCTCATTTTTTAGAAAGAAATTAATACGGGTTTTAAGTTCGGATTTGCAGAGCTAGAGAGGCCAACCCGTTTGGGGATAATTCCAAAGTAAATTATCATAGATCAAGTGGACTCTGTTGCAACGAAATTTGATTCTAGTTGTACATATACAAAATTTACCCTTATTTAGGTTCATTTATATGTGAGGTAAACCAGTTGGCCAGTCCATTTAAAAAATCATTGTATAATACTTCACTCATTCTTCTGAGCATCAGCCCCCCCTGTTCCTATATCACAGTGATTTTTCCTTTTCTCAAATAGTTTAATTGTATAAATATTTATAAGACATAATTTAACGTCTAACTATTATTTATAAGTCTTTTCAAGTGGAAAAAATTCAAGTCTATATTCATTCAATATTTTTTTGTAAGAAAATATTTCCCCACAACCACGACCTTTTGCATATTTATGGGTGACAATTCTACGTAGTCTCTATTTTGAGAGAGAGAATGCCAACTCAGCCATGGCTAATTGGTCTATCAATAGTAAAGCTGTGCTTGATGATTTAAAACAAATGGTAATAAGAATAAAAAGTTGACTGGAAGTCTTTGAAAGAAATATAAATTCTAAACAGTTTATGTGTGGATGAAAAATCAATCAAGGATTTTTACATGAATGTTCTCATAAGAAATATATTTACATAAAATTTTCAAAATCAGAACGTGTACATACCTTGCATGAATATATATTCCATAAATACGCATATAATGTAATCATCTAACAGAAGACTTCTGCCAGACTTAAGGGAGTCAATTGGGCGGGCTAGCCCAGGCTCAGTCCAATCCAATCCATATTAAAGGAAATTAGATTGACTCAAATTATATAAATTGGATTGGATTAAATTTAAGTTGACATTAGTTAAATCTGAGTGAGTTGGATTGAAGACGGGCTGACCCAATTTAATCTATTGACATTTATAATAATTCATACAAAAAGTAAGCACTTTTAAAAAACTATTTATAAATAGGGCCTGCCCGACCCAACCTAATCCAATTGACTCACTGTTGAATTGAGGTTGAATTTGAATTGAATTTGAGTTAAATTTGAACTGAATTTGAGTTGTGTTCAAATTAGGCTAGACTATTTTAAATTTAGGTTATATCAAAATTTTTACATAACTCAACCCAGTCCGCCCAATTTACATCTCTAGCTAGACCTTATGGAACTTCAAAAACAAATTAAAAATAAAATAAAATGGAGTACCATTTAGAGCCAAAATTGCTATAACCTTTCTTGTCTTCTTTAAACAACAAAGTGCCGCCACAAAAAATAATATAATCCCCGGATAGGATTGGAATAAAGGGCCCACGCCGTGGTAAATTCATAAGATAATTTTTTTCACAATATTTGAAAAATAAAAATAAAAAATTAATCACACTCGCTCAAGAGTATGACATTATTTTTTATTTTCTTTCAACCATTTAACTCATACTTTTTCTCTGATATTATTTTTCATCTCCTCTCATTAACTATTTATAATTGACCTAGGAGGTTTTAGCAAAAATAACATAATAATGTAGTACCATAATATCGTTACTCCGTCCAATGTCAACCATAAATGCAGCAACGCTTGAAGTGATAACATAATAACAATACTAATATCTTAACTTGTTAAGATTTTAATTTGCTAATATATTAATATCTTAATAATTAATGCTATTATGTTATTTCTATTAATACTTTGACGGTCTGTTATAAATAATTAACAAGAGGGCATGAAACTAATATTAGAAACAAAGCGGGGCTAAACCCTCAGTAAAAAGTTGGAAGACCAAAGCAGTGGACAAAGGGTCGAATTAAATTATCTTAAAATAAGACTTTTTGATACTCCTCTTTCAACGTGTTAATTAATGCCATCTAGGCGAGTCCAAAAATAGTGTTCTTATACCATTTTTCGCATTAATTGTGGGGGAAAACAAAACAGAAGAGGGTTGGCCTCGTGCTGCTGACGCAGCATCTAATCAGCACATTCCACGTGCCTCTCCTCAGGTTGACGTCAACCACTATAACAACTACGACAACGCCCCCTAATTAAATATAATAATAAATCTATAATTACACACAGCACAGTCGTCAAAGGCAAGCGAGGGAGCCACGCTTTTTAGAAATCCAACCAAATCGCCCCCGGTCGCAGAAGAGGAGGAAGAAGAAGAGTTGTAGAAGGAACGGTGTCTACTGTTCTTTCTTCCCCTCTTCCTTCCTCCCCTTCTCCCTCCCTTTTAATCCCCTCCTGTGGGGCAGAGGAGGCCAAGAAACCCTAGACTCCTGATCCCTAATCCAGGTCTCTCATCTGGGTTTGGTGGCAATTGGCATTGCTCTCCTGCGGTGAGGCGTAAGGATGACGGAGACGAACTCGCATGCCGGGGGGGTTGATGGGCTGCGCCATGGAGATGGGGTGGAGCTCAACGGGGAGAGCCCCGCGCCCCACAAGCTCATCATCGACACGGATCCCGGGATCGGTATCCATTCCCCACGCCCCTTTTGTTTGTCCCCACTCTCTTTTTTTGGTTTAATTCAGCTTTTCTGCGCTCTTCTTTAGTTTTTGTTCTTGTTTAATTGCTTCCTGATTCAGTTCTGTTCCGCTTTATCTTGAGTTTCTTGCAAGAAAGTTGCAGACTTTATGCGTTTTGTTCTGGATTCTCGAATTGTTCTGCACAACTTGGTACTTGAGAGTCCTCTCTCTCTTACTCACTATACACACACAAATGCAAAATTCTGGCATAATACTTAAAAACTTCTGCGATTGGAATATTTGACCGGTGCTTCAGAAGGCAAGTGAGGGTTGCCGTCGGGCGCAAAGGTGTTTGATTTGACGGAATAGAAGAATGGATAAAAAGATGACGTGGTAGGCCATGATGTTGATGTGTATTTATATACCTTAAGATTGGGATTTTTCAATTTTATGGCTACAAACATTTGCAACAATCTTCCTTGCAGCCTTGGGTTGAAGACCTTGCCTTGGTTGCTCTCTTCGTGGTTGGTCTCTAAAGTTGAATCTGTGGAGGCCCAGTGTTCGATCACTGCAAAAGCACTATATACGTTTTGTTTTTATGTTTTCTTTTTTCCTTGTTTCTTCCTTTCCCTGAGCGGGATTCGGCTGGTGCTAATGCACAGCTGTTGGTCTGAAGTAATGTGGGATTTTTCTGCTGCCATTGAGATTACATCATTTCCTTTATTACCAAGATGCCGACGGATCTGCAAATCAAGTGCTGTTTCGGGTTCTGTACATGCATGACAGAATGCACAACCAGCTGTTGTTCTTACAGGCGACTGAAATTAAAGAATAAACTTTTTGGTTGCTTTAAATTCTAAGCACCCTGAATTTTTGGTAAAATTTATCTGGGGTAGTTCTGCCCAACCAAAAACTATGGACTCATTTTACATTAGATCAATTGATAGGAATTTTTTTTGGCTGCTCGGCACGGGATTGTCAATGCACTAAATAATTTAATTCCTTGAAGTTTAACGTGATTAATTATTGGAGATGAGAGTTTGCAAATCTATAAAAATGTTTGGGGCATCCATGGCAAAGGTTGTAGCTATTTTTACCTTCAGATGAAAAGAAAAGGTGGTAATTATTTTGCATTTTCACCTTTCATTGCCATATGCCACTCTGTTCATGCAATTCTTTGATGTTCTTTTTAGCATGGCCTGTCATTTGTTAACAACCAAATTAATGACCATATGCCCATACCTTTCCAAAGAAGACTTTTTACCTCGTTGGTTATTTGTTACCTCGTTCTGGACGACTGGAAAATTTTCAAGTCTACTTATGGGTATATCAGTTTTTAGCTCTTATGTTCATCAGGTGGGACAATGGAACATATGACTTGATAACTCTATAGAGGCTGAAAATATTCCAAAGGGATATAGTGAGGTCAAAAGTCTTTTGAAGTAGTATTAGTGGATGTGAATCTTACAATGCTTCAAACTTTTTTCTGTTTTTTTTTGTACTTCTGATTTACATGCTTGTTTGTCTACGACATTCTCTCTTGCATTTGATATGCATGTAGTCTTGAATGTTATATCCATCTTTTCTGTTGTTCAAATAGCCATGCAGGGCATCAATTTAATGAATTTTCTTTTGACCATCATACTGATTTCAGCTTTGTTAACATTTTAAGCTAGCAATTACATTCTTGCTTTATCCAGATTCTGCCTTATTTGCAGATGATAGCATGGCAATTTTGATGGCCTTCCAAATGCCAGAGCTGGAGATCCTAGGTCTAACAACAATATTTGGTAATGTTCATACAGAAACTGCCACTCGCAATGCATTGCTTCTGGTAGGTATCTTGGCTGATCACTGTGACAGAACCATATTTCTTTGTTCTTCTTGCTCTCCAATTTCAGGTTACATGCCTCACTGCTTTCATCATTAGTAACTACTTATGTTTGTAAAAGAATAGTGTGAGATCGCAGGACATCCTGATGTTCCAGTTGCAGAGGGCAGCCAGGAACCTCTAAAGGTAACATTCCTTAGTCACACAGAAGCTCTTGCTTTTTCCTATTATTCTTGATTAATTTTATCGCCTACCCAATCATTTTTGTTGTATATTTTATTACTTGGCTTACTAAAGAAGCAGAGGTAACATGAGGTTGTTGACAGCTGATTAAGCTCTCAGCTGTAGTTTTTTCCACAATCTGAAACATGTTAAGTACATAGTATGTTCCTCTCTGCGCGTGAATGCATAGCATTTTCCCTTGATGTGGAATAGCCATTTTTCCCATGTTTCTTCTGGAACTAGATCCTATGGTATTCTGCTATTGTCTGTATGTCTTAGTGTATCCTTTACAAGTTACCTTTATGAAAATTTTGCACTCAAAATAATTTATTAATCAAAATAAGATCCTTTATTCAGTTTTATGTCAGTTTTGAGTCTTTTGACTCAAATATGCATCATGCAGTTTACATTTTTGGTTGGCCTGTGTTGATCACTCCATTGGATGGGTTTGTAATGTAGCCATTTATGGTGCAATTTAAAATGTAACAAGCATTTGCCCAGATGCTCCAACATGATTACCTTTGTCCATAATGGTAGTGCTTCTCCTTTGTAGGGAGGAAAGCCTCGTGTTGCTGACTTTGTTCATGGCTCTGATGGACTCGGTAATATATCTCTGCCCCCACCCAAGGGACAGAAGATCGGAAGAAGTGCATCTGAATTTTTAGTTGACAAGGTTTCTGAATACCCTGGCTGTGTATCCATACTCGCACTAGGACCACTAACAAATTTAGCATTGGTAAGAAACTAGCTGCAACAGATGTTTTATTCTGTCTTTCCCATCCCCATGTAGTTCTTGATATGGGTTAAATGAACTGCATGTTTATTTCAGTGACTTCTATTTCATAAGATAGCTGTTGCAAACATGCATGATGGTATTTCTTGTTTTCATTTTTTGTTAGGCAATAAAAAGAGACTCATCTTTTGCAAGCAAGGTGAAGAGAATAGTCATACTGGGAGGAGCTTTCTTTGCAGCCGGAAATGTCAATCCTGCTGCTGAAGCAAATGTAATCTCCGCATCTCACTCTCCTTATGCAAATGTTAGCTGTTCCAAACTTTTTCAGATCATTCTCATGCAAAGCATCATCTGTTAGTTATCATCAGTCAAGATTTGTACATTAACAAGCCTTTTTGAATGATGCAAAGCCCATTGGGAGTTACAAACTTTGCTTTATGATGTTTTTCTAAAGACGGGATTGACTGCATCATCTGTCTTGCAAAGTATATTATTAAGCTTCATAGTATGATTTTAAATTGTGATTCTGCATTATCATACTATGATGATTCCTCCAAGTAGATACTTCACAGAGTCTACATTAATTTTTTAGGCATATTACTGTGGAATTATGATAGTTCAACCCCAATTGTGTAGATCTATGGTGATCCAGAAGCTGCTGACGTTGTATTCACTTCTGGGGCAGATATAGTTGTTGTTGGGATAAACATAACGACACAGGTCTCACTCACAGGTTCCATTCTCACTACTACCAGTGATTAAATTTGTTATATTACAAATTCAATTTTCAGGGTGCCTGCTCATGAGTGGCACTTGTTTCAGACGACGACCTTGCTGAGCTGAGAGGTTCCAAAGGAAGGCATGCACAATTTATATCTGATATTTGCAAGTTCTACAGAGATTGGCATGTCAAATCAGATGGGATCCATGGTAATTTATAGACTATACGTACAAGCCTAGCAAATGAAGCCTTAAGGGGCACTTTGCTGATGTTTCCTTTTTCAAGGGTTTTACCAAAAGCATGGTTGTCTTAAAAAGGCATTAGGCTGTAGTGGGGGAATATTTGCATATATTGCCATGCATGAGGGGTATACATGCGAATGCATTTCTTGCAAATGCTACATCAAATTTAATTTTAATGAGTGCTTTCAAAGTAATCCTAACTTTGGTTTTGGGATGTAGGTATTTTTCTCCATGATCCTGTCAGTTTTGTGGCCCTTGTACGTCCTGATCTCTTCACCTTCAGGAAAGGAGTTGTCAGGGTAGAAACTCAAGGCATATGTATGGGGCATACGCTACTGGATCAAGGACTAAAGAAGTACTGTCAGAATTCCATTCCTTTCTAGTACTGGGAATCAGACTCTTATGTACGTTGCCTAATTCCTTATGGATGAAAAATTTTCATCTTTTTTGTTTCAGGTGGAATACAAGCAATCCTTGGACCGGCTTTTCTCCAATCTCAGTTGCATGGACAGTTGATGTGCCTAGAGTCCTTTCATTCATTAGAAGACTTCTCATGAAACCCTGATTATGAAGACCATAAATTTGACGACCAAGAACATTTGTTACCGAAGCCATGGAACAGTTGGAATTGCCCCCAAGCTGTTTCTTCCGCTATTGTTAAAATTCTATCTGTTGAATACAACTATGTGAAATATTGTATCCATACACGCATCAATTGATTTGATTGATAGCTCACATTTTCTTTTTGTGCTAAATATCCTTTTTTTTTAAGGGTGACACAGTGGCCGGATATGTATAGGTATATACAAGCGAATGTGGTTCCAATTCAAACGGAACCCGAGATATTCTTCAGAGTTGAAAATAATTTCGAGCTAGTCGATAGGTCCGTCTAATTAGACGAGAATTCTAGATCCGTCTGATTATTTGGGAAAATAATCTTACGGACCAAGGGATAAAGATTCCAACATCACTTTATGGCTGCACAGTTAGGGAGTTTTTTTGGCTCCAATTAAGATCGTACCTAAGACCTTTGAAATGAGAAGCAAGTGGTGAAGCAAATTGTGCTAGGCAGCTGGTTCTTGTGCTAAATATGCTAACTATATGGTCCCATCAACTATTCTGATAGTTGGACAGGTTTACCTTAATTAATCTGAAATTACCAAGAGGAGGTATCTGTACGGAGGTGTCGAAGAAGGAGACAACTCTCATCCCCCCCCTTAACACCCTAATGAATATTATAGTATAACTGCCATTCAATTAGATGGATCAGTTAGTGCACCCTTATTATACTTAAATTATCTAATTATTATTTTTTAAAAAATTTAGCGTCATAGAAAGGTTGAATCCTGCTCTGTGTGCTCAATTTTACAGAATTATATGAAACAAACAAAAATAAAACCTTTTTGGGCCAAAACCAGGGTTTTTGGGAAGCCAACGGTTCTAGAATCCATGACAAGGAGGATACCCTTTTTATGTATCAACTGTGGGTTTTCCCTCCGAACAATTCACCTAACGATATGGGCATTCTAAGTATTACCTTGAATCAAGCTTAGACTGTCAAAAAAACCATACATCCCCAGCGAAGCTCATAATGATACATGGCAGGAAGCGTCAGAGATGCGCTAGAATAATCTTGGGAGATGCCTTTGCGAGGCCATGATATAAGGCATGTTCCAACTACGGATCCGCAAACCATCAGATGGCCACTGCAGAGGTGAAGATGTGTGTTGTGAGTGCTCATGCAAAATTTTCGGTCCATGGTTTCATCCGGGCTTCCATAACCATATAGTTTGAAAAAGGTTCGATAAGTATTCTGCATGACAACTATGACTTTCATGCTTTCTTCTGGTGGACTTCTAAGGATGCTTCAAAGTTCAAACATGAGCCTTCAAATGTCTGAAAGACTGCAGTTTCCATCCAAGTAAACGATTCACACAAGAAGTTGAGACATGGCATCAATTTTCTGATGCAAATTTAGGATGCTGAAGGCTCTTGCGGCGGAGAACGCGCGATGGCGCTGAAAACTTTCTGCATTTGGTATAGAAACAAGAACATGGATCAACTATATACCTTTTCCAAAGAGTTGTCCATGTAATCTTCACCTCTTTTCCAATGTCGGCTGTGGGAGAGAATTCTTCTTTAGTACCTTCTGATAGTGACATCGCAAGTTCAATGAATATGGTTCAGTGCCAAGTGCAAACCATGCAATGTCATCTCATCCTAGCCTGTGGTCAAGCCACTGGCATTCAAGTGGTGTCTCTTGATGTTCTGCTATAAAGCACGTTCTATGTCCTCAGTTTATAAGCAATTCACCAGTAATCCCCACAAGAGCACAACCCACCTTTGAAGTGGTGGAAGCGATTTGAGTCCCTCACAACAATGTCCCTTTCTTCGACTGATGATGCCAACTTGAATACTGTGTGGCAGTCGCCGCACACTCTAAGGTTCTTCACAATTTGAAGGGGGGTTCCTTGAGGTGTGGCTATCAGTCCGAATGCAAGAGCTAGCTTCTCACTGTGCTGTCTCAGCATGGCTTCCTTGTGCTCTTCTTCCACATCATGGAGCACAAAATTTGTGTCTGGATGGTAGCCTTTGTCCTTCAACCGAGAAAACAATTCATCGAGTTTGGCATGTATCTGATCTTGCAAAGGATGAGATCTGTCACAGGCTAAGAAGGAATGAACCTTGTTCTTCACCTCAATCCAGCTGTACCCAGCTTCCTTCTTCACCTTCCTCTCTGCCATCCACTTTCTAATCTGGGTTCTTTCATCCCATTTTCCGGTTATTGCATAGAGATTGGATAGCAAAACATAAGCAGCAGAATGTTCTGGCTCAATTGAAATGAGCTTCTCTGCTGCCAGCTTTCCAAGTTCCATATTCCGGTGAACACGGCAAGCACCCAGGAGAGTTCTCCACACAGTTGCAGCTGCAGGAAATGGCATCCCATATATTAGATTCATGGCCTCATCAAATCTACCAGCTCGGCTGTACAGATCAACCATGCAAGCATAATGCTCCATAGCTGGGCTAATTTGATGATTATCCATCATAGAGTTGAAATATTTCCTCCCTTCTTCTACTAGACCTGCATGAGTACATGCTGTGATCACACCGATGAAAGTGACACCATCCAATTCCAAGCCTCGGGCCTCCATTTCTCCAAAGATCTCGAGAGCTTCCTTCCCATATCCATGCTGAGCATAACCGCAGACCATGGAGTTCCATGATATCATGTCTCTGTCTGTCTGTCTACTGAAAACCCCATGGGCGCTCTCTATGCCGCCCTTCTTCGCATACATAGTGACAAGGGCACTGCTCACACAGATCATATCCTCAAACCCCAACTTGATTGAGAATCCGTGGAATTGTCTACCCTGCTCTACAGTTGATGTCACGCTAGCACATGCATCAATAACACTAGACAAGGTGAACTCATTTGGGTTCACGCTATGTTTTGCCATCTGTCGGAAAAGTCTAACCGATGCCTCTGAGTCTCCACTTTGGGCATAGCATGCAAGCATGGCAGACCATGCAATGATGTCCTTATCATCAATTCTCCTGAAAACAGACAAGGCGTCATTTGTGTTCCCAAGCTTCGTGTAGGCATTCAGCAGAGCAGTACCCACAGAAGGGACATGTTCATGGTTGGTTTTGATGACTTGTGCGTGGATTTGGAATGGTGAAACCACAGGAGAAGCTGTCAGTATCGTTGAGTAGGTGAACTCATTTGGCCGCACATCTTGCCTGCACATTTCATTGAACAGATCAGCTGCTTGGTCGGTTCTTCCATTTGTCAAGTAGGCACCAATCATGGCTGTCCAGGAGACAACATTTCTAGCCCCACCAATCATAGAAAACACTTTAAGACCGTCATCCATTTGGCCACACTTGCTGTAAGCAACCATGAGTGCTGTCTTGATGTTGCCATCCGACTCAAAACCCTTTTTCACAACACAGCAATGTAGTTGACAGGCAAAGCTCAGCTCTTTAAGGCTTGCACAAGCCTTGATGACAGCTCCAAAACTTAGCTGAGTCAGTTTCAAGCCCCCAACCCTCATTTGGTGGAACAATTCTAGTGCTTCCATATCAAACCCATTCTGTACAAGACCAGCAACCATTGCATTCCAAGACACAGCATCCCTCTCCACCATGTTGTCAAACACTTTCTTTGCATTCCCAGTTAACCCACATTTGGAATACATGCTGATCAGAGAATTACACACTGGTGTAGCACACTCGAAACCGAACTTAATTACTTGACCATGGACATGCAGTCCTCTATCCAAAGCTTGCTGACTACCGGAAGCCATAAGCACAGTTGCAAACGTATGAGGGTTCGGCTTTATCCCCTGCTCCCTCATCTGCAAGAAGAGATCCAGCACGACACCTTGCTGCCCATTCTGCGAGTACCCTGTGAACAATGACGTCCACGACACCACGTTCCTCATGGGCATTAAGTCGAAGACCCTCCGCCCATCCTCCACCAACCCGCACTTCATGTACATATTGACCAGAGAGGTTGCAACGCTGACATCAACCTCGTGCCCACATTTGACGCAGCAGCAGTGCAGCTGCTTGCCAACAACGACGTCGAACACAAAGCTGCAGGCTTTCAGGGCAGACGAGAAAGTCGACTCATCTGCCGGTCTGCCCAGCCGGTTCATCTCGGCAAATAGGTAGAGAACTTCTCCATGCAGGCCATCCCGTGAGTAGCCGAACAACAAGCTGTTGCAATCGGCAATGGCAGCTGCAGGTAGAAGCGCTCTCTGGGGAATTTCGTCGAACACGTTGTGTGCTGTCCGATAGCGAGCCTTCCCAGCACCCGCCGGTGGTGCGGATGAAGTGAGGAGGGGTCGGAGCGCGATCCTGACGGTCTGGCAGCCGGCTCTGAACCATGAGAGAGGGGGCCGCGCGATCATGGCCTCTGCAATGGAGTAGGGACTGCATGGAGACGCCTGTAAGGAGAGGAAATATTACGAGTCCGCTAGTGTTCGTGTTCCACTTGACGGGGTCAGCCCAAAGCCTACCACCCTGAACAGGGTTCGGTGTGCCGCGTGCGAGCCATCATTTAAAGGCGGTCGATTTCTCTGAACTTTCAAAGTGACCCGTCCTCTTTTGGCAAGTTTCGGAAAGGGCTGACGTCCACTTCCATGAGCAGAGCTTAAACCCGCGGCTGGACCTGACCAATGAAGTGAGTTGATGGATTTGACTCACTACAGTACTCTATATCAATGATGTCAACTTTAAAGAATTAAAGGTAAGGTTAATTTAATTTCTTGACCTTAGCTCAATTTTGTTGACCTTACATTCCTAACCGCGAGGATAATTTTATTGCGCGACGCCATCTAACGAGGTTAGTTTTCTCCGAAGGAATGAGATTTTCTTAACTTCAACTTTTGTACATCCTCCGATATTTTATTATGTGAGACGATAATACGTTTATCATTCCGTGGGTTTAATTGATCCCATGGTAACTGACCTCTAAAACAACTCCACCCTTTCCTAGTAGTTACCGGAGGTTGGAAATGACATCAGCTTTTTAAACTGGCATCAAATCCATCCATTACTGCCAATAAGAGTACGGTGGTGCAGCAGTGCATCTGGTTATCTAAGCCGTCGGATCATATAAAGATATAATTTTTTAAATCATTTAATTTTTAATCAAATGATACATAAGTCCTCTTTCAAGATTGTTCTCATCCTTAAAGAGTTCTTTAACAAAAGCAAAAAAGAAAAAGAATCCTGATGCAACTGTTTGATTGAACTGATTAAACGGCGTTAATGCAACAAGTATTACTCCTGTCCGAAAATATGCAGATGGATGGCCTCCTCTGGCCATACGCCTCTAGATTTTCCATATTGGAGGGCGGCCACCACACATTCGTAGATTCTGGACCGTCACCGTATCATGTGGCTGAGCTTTTATTAATGACAGGGCTGTTAGTAGTTGAGGATTGTTCTTAATGGGCCTTCATGATGGTTGTGTGCGGAGGGGCCGGGGAGATAAATCTGGACCTCTCAGCCGCCTCGACCAACTATTTTCTAGAAAACCCTTTTGTGACTGCCTAACTCTTTTGTCGTTAACTTGATATTTTTTCCCCCTATTGGGTGGAAAAAAAAGAGAGAATTTTTACTTAAACCTAACGTTGTTGTGAGAGTGACCATCTGTACACTCGGTGGAAAATACATGGTGCCCAAATGAATACAAGAGACTATTGTGTCTGCAAATGTAAATTTAAATTTTTGTCTGAGATAGTGTTAAGATAAAATATACATAAAAAATAAAAAAAGAGTTAAATAATATTATTTATATCTAAATAATTTTTAAATTATATTCATTCTATTTTTTTACTATTTTCGGTGTCTTGATTTCGTATAATTAAATAATGTAGTGCATATAGATATCATCTCTTATTCCATGATTCATGTTCTTTAGATAATAAAAGAATCGAGTTCCCTTAAAAAAATATTTTTCTTTGCATTATTACATGAGTGCTTAGTAATACTCTCATTAAAGAAAGCTTTTTCTGTCCATTAATCCACACATGACAAGCAAAAAAGAAAGCTACGTGCAGTCCATTAGAGAGAGAGAGAGAGAGTCTGGAGGGTGTCGTCTCTCAAGTAATTAAGGTGAGGAAAGAGAGACCTAAGATAGAGACTCTTATATAAGATAAAAGAACAAGAGATTTGGAAAATTAGATATCTTACGGAGGAGAGAGATGGACAAACTTCCTAGTATATAATAGAGGAGGGGTAATTTTATAAAAATGAGCGGAGAAAGAGATATCACACCAGAACCCCACTTCCTAGGCGATGCGTTATAAGGATTGAAGAAGTCCCCTGTAACTGCACGACATAACTGATAACCTCTCTCTATTCTCTCTCTGTCTCTCTACACAGGAGAAGAAATCTTCTCTTTCCCTCTGATACGTCAAGTGCCTCCCCTCCCCTCCCTTCTTGTGTGAGTTCTTTGCATCTCCTGGCTTGATGGAGAAGAAGAGGCCTCCCTTCCTCGCCTTTGCCGTCTTCATGGTTCTTCTGACGACAGGTGCATTGGCACCGACACTGCCTGCGATTTGTTTCTTTCTTCTTGTTCATCCTTTGCTCTGTCTCTGTTCCTGTGCCGTTGTCCTCACTTGCTTCTTTTGTATGGTTAGCAGGTATCGGGGTACACGGCAGCAGCCACCCAAACCACCGGCATCACCACCATCGGCACCAGCACCGGCTGCAGGGCAAGGCCAGTGACCAGAAGAAGTTGTTTATCTTCGGGGACTCCTACGCCGACACTGGCAACATCGCCAAGGTCCTCTCGCCCTCCTGGAGCGAGCCCTACGGCATCACCTTCCCCAAGAAGCCCGCCGGGCGTTTCTCCGACGGCCGGGTCTTCACCGACTATGTCGGTATGCTCTCCCTTGCTTACCCTCCCTGGTCTCTAGGTGATTCCCCGCTTCACTTTCTTCTGGGGTCTGAGCTGTCCTCTTTTGCCAAAGGTGGCCGGCGAATGGGCTTGCTTTAGCTTTGGTTTTGACATGATTAGTCTATGGAGAGACCGGACTCTCTCTCTCTCTCTTATTTCAATGAATATATATATATATATATATATATATATATATATATATATATATTATAGGATGACCTTTCGTATTTTTTCAATCTCACCTCCCTATCCCATTTTATTTTGTTCACCTAGGTGTGATTAAATCACTATTATCGACCATCATTTTTATCGATTATTATTGTCCCGCGGCACTCACCCACCCATTGTATATTATGTCTCAATTTGTTTGCAGAATAAATTATTTGAAATTACTTATTCAGAATAACGTATATTAAAATAAAAGATGTTTTGATTTAACAGTTCTATGGAACCTATTAGCAGAATAAGAAGAATAAATAATTTTTGAGTATAGGGTGGAGTTACTTATTCTCTTTATTCTGATATCAGTAATTCTAACATGATATATATTATTCTGCCTCTCAAATTACAATTAACCTTATTTAAGAATAAAATTCTTTATTCTACTCTTATTCTCTTATCAAAACGATGCTATGAGTATTGAAAACACCACAATTTATAAATAAATAATTAATTAATATACTGCAGTACCTTCTAGCTCAAAATTTATGGAGGCATGAATGATAAGAAGAATAATGACAGATGATCATTTTGTTTTAATAAATAAGCATGTGGGAGATGAATCCATCTTTAATACTAGTCATTTAATTGCATATATAGGCCGATAAAATAGGATGGGCAAAGGGTGAAGTGTCATAAATGATCCCGACCCCACCATACAAGTGACAACACAACGAAGGCCTAGTTTTGCACGCCTGGGGAGGAGTAAATTAGACATTTGGACACACCATGGAAAGAAACTTTGCATGGCTTGAACACCTGGACCTCACACAGGAATCCCCAGCTTGCGTGCGGGCGTTTTGATGAATATAATGCTTCACCTACTGCTACTGTTCCATCTTTTTGCTCTCCTTCCCCATTTCAAAACCATCATGCATGCCTCGTCCTGCACCAATTTCTTCCTCTTAATTATTCCACTTCATGTGCTCTTCTGCGCATTTCGTTTTCTTTAAAGCTTCACTTTTTAGTGATTCTCAGATCTCAGTCCCTTATGGCACACTTGTAACTTCTTCCACACACTTCTCTTAACCAAGCTCACTGCCCAGTTCTTAACTTATATTAAACATGAACTTATTATACAAGTCTCTCACTCACTTTCCAAGCAAGACTGCTCTGTGGACGTCCTCTTTTCTGCTTGTCCAGTTCAGATTCGTGCACACTCCGGGAAGGTGTCTGGGTTAATGAGCACCAGTCATTGCCACACAAGTCTCTAGCTGCTGCTGAGAAGTCTATACCGATATTATTAATGAACCTTTACTCACCGATCGCTTTGCCAATTCTTTGATTAGAATAAGACTGCTTTTGTACAACATATCGATTAGCATATTAATTTGTAGGAAGCTTTTAAGTTTTAACCACTCTCACCACCTTGGTTTACATGGCTTGGCAGCTTCCTTTCTGGGAATCAGGTCTCCTCTCCCTTACAAGTACAGGAAATATGGCAAGAAGCTCCTACCCTATGGCATGAACTTTGCCGTCGGCGGCTCCGGCGTCTTCGATGGCCTCTTCTTCCAGGACAACCTGACAGTTCAGATCGACCACTTCAAGGCGCAGGTGGACGAAGGGGTCTTCCCCAACCTCGACCTGTCAAGGTCGGCCGCTGTGGTCTGCATCTCCGGCAACGACTACATGTTTTACGAGCAAACCGGCGGCAGCGTCGAGGTGAATTGCTGTTTCTGGGTCTCCCGGCTTTAGATGGTGCGGGGCCTTCTGGTCTCTTCGATCGGCTTCTCATCACAGGATGAAGTTAAACATTGGCATTTCATACGAGAGTTATTCTTGCTGCAACAGATAGTTTATAGTGATGAGTTCAGGTGGTCTCTGAATTTTAAGTGAAATTTTAAAAATTATATTAATACGAATCGCCTGATGTTAAAAACGAGACGATACACACGTATGTTGCTGCAAGTACAACTCTTTTATGTGATAGTGCAGAAATGGAGTACCACATAAATGGAACTTTAGAATCTTTCGACGTACCCTACAACTCGCTTCCTTCCAGTACTAGATATTTCTGTGTCATAAGGACAATACAATCTTATTACCTCTTCCACAGGCCTGTCATTTTATTCCTGGCTGCAGTGGTGGACTGGAAACAGTTGTTCCGGCAACAAGCAGCCCAAAGACACTTATGATTCACCGATATTTTAGACTTGTGGGAGCCATCAACTTGTCAAACCCTCAATATTTGAACATGCATGTTCATACAAGCTAGCCAAAGCACCCCCACAATGCGGTCAAACCTTCAATATTTGAGCATACGTGTTCATATCTTTAATCATTTTTTACTATATGAAATTTCTCTCTTTTATAAATACTGATATAACATTTAGAGAAGTGAGGTCTCTCCTTCCCTATATATGTTTGATGTTTGATAAATTTTTATTGGTAATTATACATGATACATCTACAACATTAATTCAACAACCTCCAAGGAAGCATTAAATATAGTCCCACCTTCTCATTACGGTCACTGTCCCTGCATTAAGTGCATTTTAAACTACACCATAGCATATTTATATCTTCTTTCTGAATATTGTAGGGTTTGAAGGGCTTCATCCCGACATTAATCAAGCAGCTGAAATCGGATCTGAAGCGGATCCACGAGCTGGGCGTCGGAAAGATATCGGCCGCAAGCCTGCATCCGATAGGGTGCATCCCACGGATGTCGAGCGCTTATGCTTACAAGGAATGCAATCAGACGGTGAATCTTCTTGTGATGTATCACAACGGCCTGCTGGCCTCGGCCGTGTCGGACCTCAACTCGGAGACCACGGGCACCCCCTTCACCATCATCGATCTTTATGGTGCATTCACCACGGTGTTAAACCAAGGTACGTAATCCCCTGGCCCTGAATTAAGCATTCATGGTTGTAATCAACATATATAAACAACTCGAGACCAAGATCATATATAAAAGCTTCATAGCTTACAGAAAGAATAAGATTTGATGTTTAAGTTGGCCAGAAGAATACCCATATGTACTGAGGACAAACACACCACCACAAGAAGGGAGATATTTCTGTGGCCGCGCTGATAGGTGTGGCTTGTTCGGGCCATCCTTTTAAGTGGGGAGACCAAGATCTGGCCTTGCGGCCGGTCAAGTAAATTAAGAGATGTGTTACGTATAACACTGACCTTAAGAGGAGACCTTTTGTCATCTGTCCGCAAATAGATCATTGCCACAAAAAAAAAGAAGGTAAAAAATTGCCATGTTAATGAGACAAGACTTTATTATGAGGAAGGAAACAAAGAAGAGTATCTTAAAATTGAATTAATATGTCTGTTGAAATTAATACTCTTAAAAATTCAGTTTCTAACTAACACAGGCCTAAATTTCCTTCCCTCATGTGAGAACTCCTCCTCATGTACAGGTCATTTGGTTTGACGTAAAATGTTGCCAAATAATGCATTTCTGTCAGATATAAAGGACGCATTTTACAGTATCTTATGTCAAAAAATTAAAGAACACTTTAATATGTCGGTTAACAGTGTGACGATAAATTCTATTATATATTCACCATTAGAGCTCAGCTGAAAACTTGGAAAATATTTTATGATTATTATATTAATCAGGTGTGGTTATCATTAACCAAAAGAATTTTCTGAAGGTCTCGTCCACCCGTTTTGTTATTAATTTCTTCCTTGTTGGAGCAGAGATGGAGTCGTCTAGCGATGCCCTGAGACCGTGCTGCCAGGGAGTGAACGGCGACTACAGTTGCGGGAGCACCGACGACAAGGGGGTCGCCAAGTACACCGTGTGCGAGATGCCTCAGCAGAGCTTTTACTGGGACACGGTCCATCCCACACAGGCTGGCTGGCAAGCCGTCTTCTCCTCGCTGGGGGCTTCTCTGAACACTCTCTTGAACTAGGCCTCTCTCTCTCTCTCTCTCTCATGCTTCTTCTCTGTCTTTTCCCAGTTCCAATTCGTGGTTGAGTACGTTTTTGTACCCCCATTTGTTCTAAAGAATTAATGTTATACATCAAGGTTGCCTTTACTTACATTGGAAGTGATTTTGTGAAAGTGAACTACTACTGAGTTCAAACCGTGACACTTTGATTATTTGTGACTCACTTTCAATTGGGTCCCTTTGATTGTCTGAAGGAAGGCAAGCCTCACGTTGCCTCACTTCCAGTAGTTTGATTGTTTGAAGTCTTACTTCCGTGTAATTAACTTCCCACTATTTAACTTAAAAATACATGTATGTAATCAAACAATCAAAATTGACTTCACTTAAGTCAGTTATATGCGACCAAACAATAAAATCAACTTCCTAAAAGTGAGTTACAAGTAACCAAGGTGCCATACTTTGCGCTCACTTGCAAGTAGCTGACTTTCACGAACTCACCTCTAATATAAGTGAATTACTTCCATTCAACCAAAAGCACCCTAAGTCAATTTTATTATTTAGTCTCGCACAACTTTTATGAAGTCAATTTGGTTATACTTAAGTAATTATAATAAGTGCGGCATTTATCTCTAAAAGGGAGGTGAAAGTTTCTCCGAAACTTTTCTTAAGAAGTCACTTTAGATCTTTTCAGACTCTTAGACAGAGGACTGAGCTCTAATGTTTTAAAAACTTCAAATATAAATAAATTATTAGAAACGAGGCAAAATGAACTAGTTACATGTCACTCACCTACTTTTGGGCTCACATTCAAACAACTCGAGGGACCTGCACTTCTTGTGGTAAAATGGATCCAAGGGTGTGTACAGAAGGGAGGAGGTGGGCTTTTTCCTTCCCCAAAGAGTACATAACTCGGCGTCCCTCCATGCGAGTCGAGGAAAGCTTCTTGGGCCGTCTACGGTGGAATTGCTGTGGCCCAAAGAAGCAAAGCCCGGTGAATCCCAATTTGTTGCTCATGGACCAGCATGGCAACTTGGCAACCTGAAAAATTGAATGGGCTCATCTACACAAAGGGATGAGTGCTGACGTCAAAGCTTGCCAAATGTTAATTAGTGATCAATTATTGCGATATCATGTAGGTCAGTGTGTTTCGGAGCCCGTTGGGGACATGGTTATAATATGTTTGCATTGTGATGCTTACTCAAATGAGAGAGACAAGCTGTTCAATCACCTTGCGTTTGTTTGGGTTACATGTGTTCATGGGTTTGTGTAAATTCATGGGCTGGTGGATTCTCCTACTATCTACTTTTTTTAAGATTCTTCCACAATCTAAAGAAGGAAAAAGTTAAATGGGCAGCTGCCATCTGTCTCTAATTCAAATTTGGGGTTTTGAGGAGAATCCAAAAAAGTTGGTGGGACAATTGAACATTTGTTTGAGCTTTTGGAGTTTTTAGTTTCTCTCACGATCTTGAAACATTGAAATCTCCACTTTAATATCACAATATCATTGATTGAATGGTCAAAAAAATTTGAAAAGAAGACGACCGCACACTCACTGTGATGGCATTGCAATTGAGTTAGATTTCAGTGTCCTAGGCATAAGTGGGCGGAGTCGGAAAGTTTTTGAAAGAGGAGGCAGGTTAAACTAACTTAAGGCAGGCGTGCCGTAAAAAACCGTAAAGCGTCAAAAAGAGTACTGTAAATTGTTGGATTCTTAAGTCAGTTGAACCTTATAATGTTCATTTTACCTAATTTAATTTTACTGCAAATCAAAACCATTGATTCTAAAATTAGAGATTTTATTTTTGCTAATCTTAAAATAGATAATTTTGAAATCAACTTTTTTACAGTATTTTATGAGATACCAAACAAGCCCCTTAATAAAAAGGAGTTATTAATGACAAACACTATAGTCCTAACTTAAACTCAATAGTAACAATCTTAACAAGCATCCAAATGTATAATTAATTGAGAAGATGGCACAACAAGTAGAGAAAGTACTCAAACGTGATTAGCTGACGAAAACGAATAAAGAGACATGCTGCATGATAGATATATATGATAATATGAGAATTGAGAAGGGTTTATCGAATTATAAATACCTCTAAAATCTCCAATATCTGTTCTGGAAACAAAAAATAAGTACAGGTCTCTTCCGATGGACCAAACCGCATGATGCTGCAGCAGAAACCTTCAGAGCCAACAAGGAGGCGTATTATTTATTATACACCGATCCACAGGGGACTCTATCATTTTATTTTTGCTGGGATTCTAGGCACACTTGGGACGTGAGGCTTAGGATTGGTAGGCCGTTGCTTTCTTTTTTTTTAGAATAATTTGCTGTACAGTTAGATGTTATTACGTCGTCTGTCGTCTGGCGGTGCAATCAAAGAGAAAAAGAAGTTAATTTTTTTTTTAGAAGGCCTCGACCTATCCTATCCTACCATATAATCCAATTTTAGATGAAACGATTAAAAAAAAGATGAAAAATAAAAAATAGACTCTAAATTTTAATTTTTTTTCTTTGGATGTATTATCAGAGAACGTAACAATGCCCAGTCCAGCAAGTTATTCTCTTTTTTCTTTTCATAGGACGTTGCTGTTTTCAACTTTCTTCCCTTCGTACATGTTAGAAGTAGAAGAGGAAAAATCTAACAAAAAAAGGAGGGAAGGACGATATATGCAGAAATTAAGGGGGGGCAATTGCGGGGCATTACGGTAAGTCTTTCCATACCCAAACTGGCGTTGCCACTTGTGGTAAAGTTAAAGAAGTTTTCAAGATGTTAACAATATTACGAAAGCTACATTTACTCTCTAATCTCTATCCAGCATATAAGGTAAGAATGGGTCCAACTAATTTTGAATAATTGTGCTAGTCAATTCTTTCAGTACCGTCACCTTTCCCCAGTTATGAAAACTCCCAATTATAGTATTCGGTTGAAGGCTGAAGCAAGGTTCACTGTATCGTATCTTCTCGGATACGGTATAACATCAATCCGACTCAATCTGATTGGAAGGAGTCACACGAGTCAAGCTAATAAGCTCGTTAAAAGTAATGAATTTAAGTCACATTTAAAAAAAATATATATATCTCATTAATTGATATAAAAAATATAATTTTATTTTTAGATAAAAAATTTAATTTAAAACAATCCATTATATGAGTCAATATGATTCGGTCCAATTCAGAGCATATCGGAGGATCAAATTCGTCAGTATACAAGTCGAACGTCAGAGGATCAGACTCACCCAGATATGAGTCAAGTGTCAGAGGATCGGACTTGCACAAATATGAGTCGACCCGATCTAGTAAGATACAACAAACCGTGAGCTAAAGTATTATATAAATGTTTTCTAAGACCTAGGCTGTCTTTTGTAAAACTTTTTATTGGAAATATTTGGGGTTTTGAGAAGATTTCAACCCTAGTTTTTTTTTTTAAAGAGGACGACACTAGACTGTTGAAGTTATTTATGCAGTTTTATTTATCATTTCATGTATGGTTAAAAGCTATAAAACCATGGTTCTTGTGTTGGGATATAGATGAGATTTTTGGGTAAGACTTGTGTAACTATCTCAAATCAGTTTTACTTAAGTCTCATTTAATATTTTTCATGTTAAAAATAGAAACTAAGGTAACTTCCAACTAAATTTTTTGCCGAACACAGCTCCTACTATCCTCTCGTCAAAATAAGTAACGTAAAGTCTGTCATAAGTCCAAAAATTACCTCTTATTAAAGAAGTGCCTCGTGAGCTAATTAGGAGAATGGGAAACTCATGTTATTTTTCATTTCGAAGAAAAATATCGTAGAACGATAGATAGAAAGGAAAGAAACCAGAATGGAGGTTTACATGACAATTTGAAATTAAACGGATCACCAAAAGCCAACTTTTCTGTTTTTTTTTTTTGAATGAGTAACGTAAAGCTGCCTTAATAATACATATAAAAAAAATCAATAACTATAAATCATCACTCCATTTTTAATTTTTTTAGACATGGTCATGTATCAATCATTATTTGAGAAATCTTGCTGCCTTCACTTGGACTTTTTTTTAAGTGAAGTCAGTGAAGAAAATGCTAGTTTTGTTTTGCAAGCAAGGGAAACGATTCCTTTATATTAGAATCACTTCCCCCTCGTTGCAACTTACTTCCTCTCTTGCAACTTCCCTCCTATCCCTCTCGGTCTCCATCTCCCCTCTTAGCTAGAAGGGAAGAACTTGTGACTATAGGTCTCTCTCTCCCTCTCTCCCCTCCCCTACCTACCAGTTCTTTGCAATTTTCTTTAACCCTCTACTAAGGGTAGAATTGTCACTTTCACATTAGAGTTACACTAACTATGCGTAGGTTGAGTTATAGTAATTCTGCTGTTCGAAACTCTACTAAACGGACATATATCTAAAATCAAAAAACTTTATTGTCTAATCCAAAAAAACCCAATAAAAGAACAATATTCTACATCTTTATCTTACTAGTTAAGTAAATGCGCTATTGCGTGTATATTTTCTAGAAAAATTATAGTTTTTATAAATAATTAATTACATAAATTATGATCCAAATTCAACTATGTGATTTCTATAATAGAAGTTAAATGGAGAAAGGTGACAAAAGAATGTGAAACACAATCATGATGTTAGCAAGCAAAGCATCTTTAATGCTAAAACAATCCCCCTTTGGAGGAAGCAAGAATAGGTCTAAGTACCAATATGCTTCTCATTAATATTGCTTCAGAACAAAACAAATGTACATTAAAATAAATATTCTAGTTAGTCCATTTAAAGCATAAAAAGTTATAGTTAAAATCACCGGAATTTTGACTAATTAATGTAAGATATTCTGACCTATAAGGGACCACATCATGTTTTCTTTTTGCCTAATGATGTTTGCTCCACTATGTACGGTGCAACATCAGATTGCATGTTTGTGTGATTCAACGACTCGGAGGTGTCAAGTTGAAGTGGTCCCCTAACTCACTATTTTTTTTTTGGAAAAAAAAATGTCAAATGTGATTGGACTACAGTGCCAGGGTGGTGCAAAAAGCATTACTCTTTGTTTTTACCTATAAAGTATATCAACGCAAGATAAGAATATAGAGCAATAGCTTATAACAAACTAAATTATGATAATTGGGAAAAAGCAGATATAGATTTACACTAAAGATGTATCAAGAAGAAAAATGAAGAAATTAAACACAACAGGCCAAAACTATTTAGAATGAAGATCTAACTCCATCTCCAACATCAATAGTCACTTTAATTATCTAGAATTCAATGCAATTGGTTAGAGAATATGTCTTTGAATGATCTATCACATACTTTTCAAGAACAAAGGTTGTGATAACGTATGGGTTTTGTTAGCAATGAACGCACCTTGTTACTCAACAATTTTTGGCTTAATTTCACACTTATCTCCAATCATACATATTTGGAAGTTTCAACCTTCCAAGGCCCCATATGTATTAGTGGTTGAGAGCAATGAAATTTTCTAATTAACAAAGTACCCAATATAAAAGTCTTTAAATAATTCAAACAAATGAGCTCTGGAAAGAGGTAAATGACAAAAGGAAAAAAAAGATAGGAAAATGTTTATAAAATGCCTCTTCAACATATATCACAATCTAGACATGCATTTTTAATGACAAGGCTATGCTTCTTCGAGTTCATATAAATATCAAGGTAGACAAACTCATTAAATAAAAGAAATGAAATGAAGAGGTAGGTATGTGCAACTTGAGTAATCTCACAAGATATTCCAGGGGCAATGAAAACTAAGTCCTTTTATTGATGACTATGTATGTGGGCAATCCAAGTTCGTATTGAACGAAGCACTTTGATCACTCTTAAAATCCTTTGACCATTCCACTTGCATAAGCTAATATAAGAAAAAATTGGAGCTAAAAAAAAAATTACATAATATTTCACCACTACAGCTATCGCACTTCAAGTAGTTGGGAAGTACATTGTAATTTAATTGTAGCTATAAAAATATTAAATAATAATGATAAACACTATGCAGCTTCTATGCCTAGAGCATAAGATATGCTAAGTGTTCATGTCCAAATGCTAACCAACAGAGATAATTGTGAAAACATCATGTAATTATAGACTAATCTTAAGAAAAGACATGCAATTACACAGAAAGATAATTAAAAAAGTACAAAGCACATCATATACAACAAAGTTTGATAAATATGAAAATTACAAATGACATATATGAAAGGGAAAACACTTTGAAGACACATTATTTTGACCCCAAAACCCACTCTAGGGATGTCGATGGGGTGGACATAGGACCCATTCTAGGGATGCCAATGGATTATATAATATGAATAGTGGACTACCTATTATCATATTTGTTACTGCATCCGTTGAGCAGGATTTATTTGCTAACTGTTAGTTGACTGTCAGAATGTATCTACAAATTGCTTTGTAATATCTGTATGCAAGCAGTTGGCATAGGTTATCAGTAGAGCTGTGCATAATTTGATTCAAACTAAAAAATCAAACTAAGTGATTTGGTTCAGTTTGGTGTTGTATTAGGTTCTATTCTGGTTCAAAATTGTGAAACTAAATTAAATCGAAAAATCAAATAAATTAAATTTATTATGAATATATATTTTATACTAGTATATATATTATAACATTTTAGTTTCATATGCATGTTTATGTAATAAATATATATAGTTTTGTTTGAATTTCAATTTAAAATATATGCACATACATTTAATACAACATACGATGTGAAATTTTGGCTTGAACGAGACCGAACCAATTTTCTGGGTCCGGCGTTACATGAATTCGTTTCAATTCTGTTTGGAGAAAAGTTGTCCAAAATCAAACCGATCAAACTGTGAACAACCCTGGATATTGGATAGTTAATACTTAATAATCAACATGAGATCTTATAAAACTCTTTGAAGTACAAGTTGACCTGTAAAATCTACTCTAGATCGAGTTTAAACAATGAAGAAATACTTGTTCTTTCAGACAGTTGAAAACATATTTAAATTAAGCCCTCTTATCATGTCAAAAAAACATAACAAAAATTAAACGTCCATGTGACTGATTGTGAAAGAGGCTCTAATGCGGCACGAAGCTAGAATTCAAGCCGACGGTGAGCTAACCAAAAGCACTACTTGAGTAAGCCTTTGGATTTTGATCTAAGGATCATGGATAATAACTAAGAGTAGATATTCTTAACGCTTACTAATGGATAGTGGGTTTGAAAATTGGATTATTCGCTTCGGCATTCGTTAAGAAGGCAAGTTCACCCGTATATGCATCCACTAACCTATGTGCCAAATACACGTATCTAAAAATCTAATGTCAAACTAACGAACGATTGGATACTCGGGTTATCAATTATCATTAACAGCCCTAAACCATTCCCATTTAAGTGCTTGCATCTATCCAGTGTTTGAGTTTGATGTCCTTGTACACGGCATGACTTCATCAAAAATTTTAGGAAAGCAGTATAAAAATAATTAGAAAACACTTGAAACAACCCTATGTAATGCAATCATGTCTTGCTGTTAGGATCTTTAGTGAAGGACGCTCCTTAATGATAAATGAATCATGGAGAAAAACCAATGATAAGGAATTTGTTTTTGAGTATAGCCTGAATCCTTCTTCTCTTCTTCTCTTTTAGGTTTCACGGAGGCGAAGGGCTGCTGCAGGAAGGGTACATCAGGGGGGTCAGTGCTGTGCAAGCCAGAGGCAGGTAGGTGCGTGCCTAAACGCAGAGGAGTTCGTGTTCTAGGATGAGGTGCACCCTTCCCAGACGTCGAATCTGTTCATCGCCCAGTGGGTTATGGTTCAAGGGATCTTTCGAAAAATTTCTCCGTACTTGGAATGCTGTTGCACCAGACCAAAAATTGAGCAGGGGAGACAACGGGAGAAAAGACTTAAAACCGGACGGAACGAATAAACCGGGGCGGACCGGACCGGACGGGACGAAAAAAGTGAACTCCCACTTCTAATTGATGTTATAGGTTTTCATTTCTTACACTACCAAGGAGCCCTATTTAAAATTTGTCCAATGCAAAAAAATTGGTGTCGTGCAATTTTGGGCTGCAGGCCAGGTCGGCGTTGGGTCGAGGGAGACGAACGTCTTCCTTTGGGATGTATCATGTATTTACTATTTTTAACTGGGAATTCACTGAACACCAAAAGAAGCTCCAATGTCACAATTAATAATATAGCCTTTGGAAAAATAATTTGATCAGGTTATCATCAGGTAATTTACAGAAAACAACAAAATAATATAAAACCAGAAATAAAATAAAAATAGAGACCATAGC
Organism: Zantedeschia hybrid cultivar; assembly: GCA_030544215.1. Lineage (NCBI taxonomy): Eukaryota > Viridiplantae > Streptophyta > Magnoliopsida > Alismatales > Araceae > Zantedeschia > Zantedeschia hybrid cultivar. The sequence continues at coordinate 17,170,801 of JARZZO010000014.1, read as the reverse complement.
CAGCCATTCCAGTATCCACTAAAACAGAAAAGTTCTCCTTACAGGTTGGTACAGCAATTTCTAGATTAGCCTCTTGCACGGTTTGCAAGCTTAGTAACTGGTGAGCTCGACAAGTTGAGAGAAGCCCCCGCCCCCGCGCCACCTTCTTTTTCTATTTTGCTTTTGAGAATGACAAAAAAGGGGCCAAAAGGAAATGGATGAGAAATGGAGATAACAGTAGTGGGCAAACTGCAGATCATCTGGATGACTCTTCTTCATTCTCAAATATTATGCATACCAGAATTCTTATAGTACATTTTGCCAAATGGGAAGTTCAACTTAACTTCATGGATTGGTGGTGTCTTTTGTCCCTGACGTTGGGCCCCCTGGCTCTCCATTAGTTTGTTCATTGTTTTCATACTCAGAAAGGATGTCCATGAACTCATTTAACAAACGTTGGACCTTTCTATTCGATGCCATTGCTGGAAGGATGTCTTCTCTGAGAAGGCTGTGCTTCTTCATTCCCTGCATACATTCCAACTCACCTTGCTTAGACTAAATTGATGTAAATCAATAGATACTTTTAAAAGGGAAAGAAGAAAGAAACCCAAGTCTAGGGAAATTGACGACTGATCTCTGTAAAAACAGATTATGCAGTGAAGAGAAGTATTTGCCCAAAGATTAGATGAATGTGAAAGATCAGGGATGAAAGGAGTCTCACAAGCACGCAAGGATCCCATGCAGGGTTTTTTGAATCAGATGATGTTGACTCTGCCATCCCTGTCGGTGGACCAATAAAGCTCTCACAGACTTCACGCAAACGGGACTCGTCTGTTTCTCTGCAAAGAGGCATGGGCACATTCCATGAAGATTCTTGCAGGTCATTAAAGCTCAGCAAGATTTTGGCATACCGGGTAAAACAAAAGCAGAATAATAAAACCATTCACATAAACTTGATTAAGTTTTGCCATACTTGTAAAAACAAAAGGCAGAGCAAAATCCTTCTTCAAACAAATATAGCGGTTTAGTAAGTTGAAGCCTTACTGGGAACAGCCTTTTCTGAGACTATTTACTCTCTAAAAATTGTTCTATTTAAATTTTTGCTTTAATCCTTGGAAATATTATAAGCCAATGGCAAAGAGGTTTCGCTAAGTATTTTTAAAAGTGTATATTTATCTTTAATTCTTAGAAACACCATAAGCCGATTGCAATGGTGTTCGGGTAGATATTTTTTAGAAGTGTACCTGGACCTGGATAGTCACTGCATAGAAGGAGATGCAATTCACTGTTGTGCTAGCAGGGGAATGAAGATGCGCACAACAGGTTTGGACTGGAGGCAAACATGAAATGGCCTGCAATTGCAGTGGCCTATGCGGCAGGGATGGAGGTTGTAGCAAGGGCCAGCACCTGCTTGCTTTTACAATGACCTGAAACTTAAATAACATGGGCGGAAAAGTGATAGAGGAGGGGGGTACCCTCCATGGAGAGTAGGGCTGGCAACCAGCCGAGCGGAGCCAAGCTTTGTCAAACTCAAGCTCGGCTCACTAGAAAAACTTCGAGCTCGAGCCCAATCTGAGCCTTAATTCAAGCTCTAAACAAAACTCGAGCTCGGCTGGAGTGAAAAATACTGAGCTTGAGCTGAGCCCCAGCCTAACACGAGCCCAGCCCAGTAGAATTAAAAAAACCCATTTGATTTACTCCACAACCATTTAACTTGTGCAGAAATGGCCCATTTGTAAAGGCCTGTAGCCATAAAGGTTTGAAGGGCCCGTTTAAAAGGCCATAACCCCATTAACTGGGTCAACTTGGAAGCATGCGCCAAGAGGACGAACATGAGGTTAATTTATAGAAAGTCAGGGAGAGGAAAAGTTTAAGAAACTGGTATAGGACTAAACTACGGTGACTACTGTGTGAGAGCACTCTACTGGGCAGGCGGGCCTATTGCGGGTGGGGGGCAACAAGTCCTACATTGGATTCCAAGAAAAGTTTCCTGGCCCTATATTGTTCCCTACTTGCAGCATTCTGAAATGAGTTGTGCCCGGTTGACTCGGTGACATATGGGAGAGAAATGCAATAAGTATGTGCAAATAAAGTGATGTATTTTTACACAAGCCGGCTTGCGAGCTGATCAAGTCGAGCTGGGCTGAACTCGAACTTGGCTTGTTGTTTAAATGAGCTGTAACTCGGACTCGAGCTTGGCTCGTTTAGACAAACGAGTCGAGCCGAGTCGAGCTCAACTCGAGCCGAACTCAAGTAGCTCGCGAGCCGCTCAGCTCATTGCTAGCCCTAATGGAAAGGCTGGAGGAAGAGAAAGGAAGGCAGAGATTGGTATCCATAGCGATGCACGGACTCTTTTTTTTTTTTTTTAATGTGGATGGTACCACTTGTATTATAAGGAAGAAATAGAAGAAGCATATACAAATAAGAGGGAAGCCACAAAATTCCCCCTGCCAATACAGAACACCAAGATGGTGCACCCCAGAAAACCAAAAAGCCTCCCTTTACAAAACACCAAAAGTGTGCACCCCACTACCACCTCTCCCACAAAAGACTAAACAGGGAGGAGTTCCCAAAAATCAAATTACAACTGAATTCAGCCCATCCTTTGAACTTATCACAAATAAATGCAAAAATCCTCTGCAGCATAGCGATGCATGGACTTGGGAGAAGTAGAGGCCGCGATGGGATAGCCATAGTGTTGCAAGAACTAGGGAGAAGAAGTGGACCCCAGAAAAGATGCAGAGAAGTACACCATGGGGATGTGGGGGGTCCTGCTCTCCACAACATGCATGAGCACGACACCTCTCCCGGAAAAAGACAAGGTTCAGGTTGAGTTTGGTGAAGACCTCATCTCCTCACTTATGCATGAGGGAGGGGCATTCCAAATGGGGTTTTAGTCAAATTTTTCTCTTAAAATAAAAATTAAGAGAAAAATCCAAAAACAAAAAAAAACCAAAGACCCTATTACTTTGTTAACCAGATAAGAACAAGTAGAACATGGATGTGTATATGTGGCACACCTTTGAGTTCTTATTCTAACTTCAGTTTGGTTAGGAAAATGTTATTCTATGAACATGGGTCTTCATTATTCAACGACAAAATTCACTAGAGATTGGAAGTGAAAAAGAGATGGAACAAGTGGTTAAAATGCCATTAAATGCCCTCTAATTCTAATTTGGATGAATGCTGGAGTGCATATTCAAGCAGTTTCCAGGAACATGGATTCCAATACTCATTCAAGGGAGTCAGATCTTTACCCTATTCCAATTTGCCAAAGTAATAGGCTGCTTAGTCACATTTTTTTAGACATTTCTCCCTCAAATTTTATTTTAAGGAGCAAACGGGGCTTAAACACTGCTTGGAAACACCACTCCTAGAGAAGTGAAACTCTTTGTAAATTTCTCAAGAAAAAAAATCCTCAGCTTATTTTTCTTCAATTTCTGTTCTTAGGAGGCATCTCGGCTATGTTGATGCTCAATTTACATTTATTTTTCTTCCATTTTTGCTCCATTCTTTTTTGTACTTTCTTCATGCTCCTCAGAGATGACAGAGGAGAAGTTTTTGGAGAACAACAGAGTGAAAAATAGACTGGAGGAGCAGACATTGCCGCAGTTTTTTGTTGCTGATACCTTTCTGGTTGCAGATGGAGAAAAGCAGAGGGGAAAAAGAAGAGAATGGAGAAGAGTATATGTTGTTGCTATTTCTTATCGCCCTTTCTTTCTTGTTGCATATGAAGAAGAGAAGACAAAACCCTATTTCTTTGTTATTGTCTCTGTCTCTTGCTGCTATTTCATCATTGCTACTGTTGCTCCTGTCGTCGTCTCCACTCTTAATGCAGATGGAGAAGAGCAGACACAAACCCTATTTCTTCTTTGTTGTTGTTGCCATTTCATGCCTGACATCTCATTGTTGCTACCACTGCTGCTGTTGCTCTCATCATTGTCTCCACCAGCCAGAAGGGCAGATGGAGAAAAGAAGAAAGAATGAGGAAGAGGAGATCAGGAGAGGAAGACCATGGGAGAGGGAGCAGAAGAAAAAGGAAATGACTCACTTGTATTTTAAAAATTATCCTCCCAAACATGTGAAGAATTTAAATGCATCACTTTCAAATTAAAACAAAAAATTAGACAGAACGAATTTTTGAGCTAAAATAGCCTTAAAAGAGAAAGTGCCCCCAAACACCCTATAAAACATGAGTTCAAGATCCTCTCATATAACTTATCTTGGCTTGGTGACTTATGATAACAGACCTAGAAGAAGATTTATGCTGTACTGATGCACATTTATGCATACACCATCATTACCTTACACAAATGCAACAACTCTGTTCCGTTGAAGGAAATGAGGAACATTGAGCTTATTACTAGACAGCCCACATCCTCAACTTGCACTAGTCACAGATAGCAGTAATAAAAATCTGTGATTCCTTGTAGAAGGGTCAAATTTAGAAGGCCATCCATATTTCACATTGTTTTGGAAGGTGGGTTACCAAAATTTCAACAACCACCCGATGGTATTTTTGAGATTTGTACTTTAGTACATTCTCATAAAAAACTTCTTAGCCCAATGCTCAGTATCATAACATATGAAGCATGAAATGCCAATATTCTAGTTTTTGTTTTATCTTTTGCTGACACTTATCCAACATTCTTCCATACCGATCAGCTGTCAAAGGAGATTCCTTGACTGGAAGTGTGTGTCATCGCGGTTATTTGAAGAGCTTTTGCAAGGCCTCATCTCCTTGACGGGAGAATCATTTTGACGTAGCACGTGTTTGGTTCTGTACATGAGAATGTTTTCAATCCCCAAAAACTGAGGAATGGATGTGGGCCCACCTCCTTGTGGTTGAGGCGTGTATTTGGAACCCAGTCCTTGTTATGCATTGTTTTGGTGGTTTGTCAAGTATTGGGAGTGGGTTGGGGGGGGGGGGGGGGACTATTGGGCTTGATGACTGATTGGAACTCAACGTGACAAAAGAAAATCAACTTTCCAGTTTCCAAATGGGCTTCATAGAATCACCAAAGATGAGGAAAGAGGAGAATACTTACCTTGTGAGAAACCGTACATAAGAAAGAAGGCATTGACGATATTCATTTGGTGACTTCAATGCCAATGTTGATGCCAACTGTGTCTCCAAATGTGCACGGGTCTGCATTCCATCATCAGTCAGTCTGCAAGTACAGCCACAGTCAAAGTCCAATAAAGCAGAACTGGTGCAACATAGTGAAAGATTACTATAGGCACCCATTGATTTTTCCTGATTTCTATTACAATTGACATCCCACCCTCTGAGATATCAGCAACTAGCAGGAATTCAAACTCTGATTTTCTTGCTTTCCCAAGGACAAACCCTATTTGCCACTAAGTTAGCATTAAGAAAATTATCACTTTCTGACAGTCTTCTTAAAATGCTTAAAACATTAGCATTTGGAAAGTGGTACACACCTGCTCCAACTAGGCTTTCTCGCCAGAAATTTCCCAACATCGACCTGCAAATTGGCTAGTTCACCACCTTGAACAGAGCTCAGGTTTAAGGAGCTTGCAAAATTTGATGCAGGGAAGCAGTCATCAGCAATCCTCAGCCAACACATCAGACTCATATCAAAGAGAAATGCATGACGAGTGGCAAGAACAACAAGCGGTGAACCAGATCTTGAGAACCTTGCAGAAATAACTTTAATTGTTCCTGATAAAGGAATACATAATAATGTTACCTATAGCAATTTTCCATATGACACATTGAGAAGTTAAACAAACTTAAATAATTTATGGGCATATTAGTGTGGCTTTGACTTGAAGACCCCTTAGGCATAATCTATGCACTTATTCACCGTGGCTTTCACTTAGCCACTTTAGAAATCATACTGGAAAGGGGGTTTAACAAGCCATCCTCACCCGATCCCCTTGCTTTCGAGGAATTTCTTCAAGCTCTAAAATGATGCTACAGGTGCCAAACAGCCAAAGCAGTTTACTGAGGGAAAGTGATGGCCTGCTCCATCAATTTCTAACTCCCAAAAGCACATAATCACTCCAGTTGGAAGAGGTGCCACACATGCACAACATCCTTTTCTTTTCTTTTGGGGGTGGGGTTGTTATGGTGTTCTAGAGCACTCAAAATGAGAGCATATAACCGCCCAACCACAGTTCCCTTTCTTTTAGGCTTACATAGGGGGAAAACTTACTTGCGTCTTTTGTCAATGAATCCTCCACAGAAGAAACAAGAGAAGACAATGAGTCATGCACAAGACATGTCCTGTTGAAAAGATCCCAGACATATAGCAACCCCTTCCTTGTGACAAGAAGCAGCTTCCAGGATTCATCGCAATCTATAAATACAGCTGCTGATCCCATCATCATTGTGGGCATTGCCCTTCTCCCACACTTTGTGTAGACCTTCAAACAATAAAAAGGAAAAAGTCGCATTTCATTTTGTTACTATTACTAATGACTCAGGCAAGTCATGTATCTGGTAACAAAGTGTAACGGTCCATGCCTTAAGCTTCATAAAGAAGATATCAATTTAAACAGCTAAAGAAGCACTTGCTTTGTGGTCCCTAGTCAATGCCAATACAATTTACCTGTAAACATCCATCTTCACAACCGACAGCCCAGAAATTTGCATTCCCAGCCAAAACAGTTACTTTTCCAGACATTCTGTCAGACCAAAGAGTCTGATTTCCTTTTGAACAAATAATTTCAGTTTCCTTTGTTGAAAATGCATTTCCAATTCCAGCCATATCATGGGCTGCCTTCTCCACAGGTTTAGCTTCCAAGCAAACTGGACTTGTGTCATCACCTTCTTTCTTACTAAAGACCCGAATGGAAAGGAAACTGCAAGCCTGAGAAGCAGACAGGCCTGCAGATCCTGAATGATGTACAATAATTCCCCCATCAGCACCAGCAGATACAGAAGTTTTCTCAATAATAAGGCTCTCATGAATATTAGCCCTTGCAGTAATCCCTAGACGTTCCTTAGAACCACACTGAATGCACTTGTTGGCAATATTTGATTCAGAACTTCCACCAAATGGTCTTTTAATGGTAGTTTCTTTTACTCCACTATCAGCAAGAATGACGGTATCATCTTTCTGCTGATTGGTGCCTAAAGAAGAGAAGTCAAGCATTTGAGCTTGCGACATGTTTTCCAGATGGGCAGGAACTCCAACTGCTTCTGGAATTATTCGTTTTCTTCCATCAGGCCTCCTATATTCTCTTTGTTTCACAGGGCTGGATATTCGAGCAGGATTAACCTTGTTCAATCCATCACTATTGGTTCCTCCCTCCTTTCCATCCTCAGGTTGGGCCTCTGGAGCTTTTGGAGCAGACTGACTATTGATTGAGCTCCCTAGATCTGGCGAAGTCTTGACGGGTTGCTGGACCTGCTGAACATTAGTAGGTGCTTTCTTGCTAGCCGATTGCTTAGCAGCCACTGCTTCTAACAGTAACTGTGCAGGGCTTTCAGCTAAATTTGCTTGTCGTCCTCTGACGTCTCCATATCGACTCCTTTTCAGGTCATCTAACTCAGTATCAGTTAACCTGTGTCCCAGCTCCTTCACTTCAAAATGGAATGTAGCCACTGTCCCATCCAGGGAACAGGCAAAAAGTGCATATCCATCTGGACTCCTGTTAGGGAATGGCTAATGTTTTAGATAACAAACATTAGTGGCCAATTGATAAAAATAGTCATAATAGCACTAGTTTCAGAAAATACACAAAAATGAAAAAAAATGAGCTGCGCCCTTTACCAGGATAAATCAACAACACTCTGTGAAAAGAAATGCTTGGCCACAAAAAGGGGACGGGCACTAGCTGTTGTCCATACTGTTATAGTGCGGTCCTGACTTCCAATTGCAATTACGTTATATGGATGCAATTCTTTTGTTGAACTCTTCAAAGAGCCATTTGCCCATCCAGCAGATGCCCCTTTTGCATCCTGACCATTGGAAAAATTCTTGCGGAACATAGAATGGTTAAACTTCACTACAACAACAGGAGCATTGTGTCCCAGAAAATCAAAGGTAGCTGACCACTCTCCTCTTTCTAATACAGGAGCAGAGTGCCGAGGCTTCTGGAAACCATGAGTAGTTGTTATAAAATGCCCGCAGGGGGACCATCCAAGCCGCCTAAAAAATGTTGATCCAACCTGGGGAAAATATCATAGTACCATCATGAATCTATGAACAAATAAGATTGAAGAACAAGAACAAAAGATTAATAAATGAGTCTCCAGAAACCAAGACATACAGATTTTGACCAATGTCCTTCTGCCTTATGAGCAAGACTCCAGTCAGCTGTACGCCAAATAATAACTGTCTTGTCATCAGATTGACTTGCAATAAAAGAGCCAATAGGATCCCAAGCAACCCCCTTTACAAGGCTCGAGTGACCTCTCAAGACAGCTGTGCATATCCCACTGGTCATGTTCCATATGTGAATGGTATTGTCTAAACTGCCACTGGCCAATGTTGAGTCATCTGGAGACCAATTAAGATCTACCTACTTCAAGCATGGCAAAGCAACTCCTGGGTTAGACAAGTTTTGACTAAACATCACTAAAGTAGCAGAAATCAGAAATGTTAAGAAATGATGAAATCGGTGCACAATTACCACATCTGCAGTGTGACCCCTTAAAGTCATTATAACTTTCCAATTTTCTACATCTGGAGGTTCTCCACTTCCAAATTCAGTTGCGCCTGATCCAGGTTTTCTCTCATGGATGAGAATCACCTGATCATCAGATCCTGACGCAATAAAACGGCCATGTTTAGCCCACCTAACACAATTAACTGATCCAAAATGATCACGGAGAGTAGCCAGCAATTTCTGAGTTGATTGATCATTATCGGATTCTCTGCCCACTGATTTCATGTTCCATATTCGAACCTAAGTCAACAGCATTCAGGCCAAAGCAAATCAGCTCAATTAACTAAAGCTGAAGTTAACTAATTAACATGTCAATGATATCATGCAAGAAAGGAGAAATGCCTGCCAAATAAATGTCGACATTAGATGAACCCATGCAATGTCCCATTGCTCACTGTTATCAGTTAACAGTACTATTCTCATCTTCCCACAATGCTCACCCCAGTTTCACTGTCTTGTTGAGTCATTTTATTATTGGGGTATCCTGTACAATTCATAACAAGTAGCAATTCTAATGCATTGAAATGAAACATCTATCACAAACAAACATACATGATTGCATTCCTTTTGTGCTGGTTTGATTGGAGAATAAAGGTGAATAGGATGGCTTATTCTCCTTTGTTCTTTTTATTCCACTTCGATTATGCAGGTTTCTTATACTGGGTGGGAATGGGTTATAACAGAATAAGAGGGAATAAGCAATTCGGGCAAAATGCTAGAATTGCTTATTCTACCTACAACAAGCATTAATCACACATCTTTTTATTACGCTTTGTTTTTTTATTTATTTTATCTAATTAGAACAGTTTATTCCAAGTAGAGCTAGAATAGTGTTATCAAAGTAAAACAAGCCTTATTCTGGTATAAGCAATTCAGAATTGCATATACTGTAGTAAGCAATCCTTCAATCAAACCAGCCTCTGAATTAGATATACCATAAACAGCTTATGTATGCAGTAGCTGGTGGTGCAATTTACTACATAAGTACTGTCTAGCTCTTGGGACTATGAACATTGATATGATTCAAAGCAGTAAAATTGCAGCCATTCTGCACAAATTATAGGATAATCTGTCGTGAATCCAGTGATCAGAATGCATACACAAAATAAATAGTTGCAACCACCGTCGATGTGAAGTACCTACCATTGTACATCATATGTGGGTCATTTGTGCCAGTTATGTCCTATTCAAAAGCTTTGTACCTAGATTACTTGTGTTCGAGCAGCCTGTCAGAAGACTCAGAACCCAGTTGGTTCTGTTGCTGGAAGGGTCCATCGGAGGTGTGTATTTGTTTACTAGGCTGTTCCAACTCCAATTGGGAGAAGCAACTGAGTTGGCTTCAAGATGAAAAAAGGAAGCTCATTATGACTGGAAACATATCTTTGTAAGGCTTTTCTAGTATGACTAGGAAGCTGGCCCAATTTCTCTGTGAATCTGTAAGTAACACACAAGAAATTGCACAAATTGGAAGCGAAGGAAGGAAGAAGAGCACTTCTCTGTGGTAGAAGCAAGAAGAGAACCTTTTTGTGAGTTCTCGAATCTTGATTACCTTCTGCCTCCAGAAGAGGGTGAAGCTCTGGGAGAGGATTTGTACAAAAAGACTACTCTTGGAGTCTACGGGTGGATTCAACTTTCACAAGTGGGTGAAGCTTGATTTCGTAGCACTTCAAAGCAGGATTATGTTGGCTCATGGCCTACATGGATATGACTTTCATGTTATGATCCTGCCACATAAGTGCACATTCTCATGAACAAAATTTATGACTTTTCCCATAAGACTGATGCACAGTAAGATTAGTTATCATGTGACCAGAGGATTTCTCAAAATAAGGTTTGTGTTACACCAAAGCTTTAACTCTGATATCCACGTCGGGTTTTTGCATGATTTGTGCATTAAGATCAGAAATTTTGTGCTTAGCATAAATTCACATAGATTTTTCTTGAGCTGAATATCAGCATGTTTTCTAGGTTATACCTACTTAAACATATCAAATGGCTATGTTTTTAACGAAACTATTAAGAAAACTAGCCTTCAAGTTATCAGTATCTGAGTCACTTGAACAAGAAAAAAGGCATATTTCAAAAGGTACCTGAAAGTTCTTTACAAAAATCTTGCATGCTTTTGTGAAAAACTTAGTTTCTAGCAAAGAACAAATGTTTTATTTTTGGAAGGTGAATCAAAGAACAAATGTTACATCAACTTGCCTAATTGCCTTACCATTACAAGACACAAGACCTCCTGCGATCATACAGCATTTGACAATAATCCCAGATGCCACCATACCAAAACTTCCCCCAAAAAAATGATTTCAAATACTGTATAGGAAGAATATGGTTTTGCTAGAGTTGTAGTGCACCGATTTCTTAATTATACCTTTTACATCATTTTATGCATTACTTTGCATATACTTTATATTTTTTTCATGATTATTTATACAAAAGAGGACATGACCTATGACTCAAGTGATACCCTTGATATGGTTAGTACTGTACAGAAAAATATTTATTGAAACTGAAAGAACATTGTGACAATACAATCTCAAGAATGTAAGATTTCTGTCATGCAATCAAATCCTCGATTTAAGGAGGTAAGCCCCAATGGCATCGGGGAAAATCCCACTTCTGATACTAACAAGCTTAATGTTATGGCAAGAGAGGATAAGCACACCAGCCAGTAACATGGTTTTGTGTCTTGCGATCAATCCAAGATCTCTCCAAAACCTCTCCAAACTCATGTTGTTCTCTAGGGGTCCCAAGATGAAATCTCTAACAAGACAAAAATAAAATGGAGATGGAGGAAAAGCAGGGGTGGTAGGACAGAGGAGGAGGAGGGAAAGGAGGAAGAGGAGAAGAAGAACAAGACAAAGTCACAAACATGAGGGAAGAAAACAAGGAGGAGGAGACGAGAATGCTGATAGAGAAGGAGAAGATGAGGATGATGATAGTGGAGGAACACTCCAACATGCTGAGATGCATTGAGACCTGAGAAAGAAATCCTTTAATATGTGTAATGAATTCTCGCGTTGTGGTATCATTATCATGTCGAATTAATCATAATGAGCGCCTAAATCCATAAGATTCATATTTTTTTAAAGAAATATAAGATTGTTATGATCTCTGGTCACTATTGTCAATCTTTCCAAGATCTTTTCTCTTTGGCCTTTTGATATGATGCCAAGATCTGGTATAGCATTCCTTGATCACGAATTAGTTTTGTTTTGAAACAATTTAAATCACAAATCACAGTGAAAATGAAAAATCAAGCAAGAAACAGGATGCAGATTTTGATGCATTTTAAGGTGTAAATGAGTTTCTCAGTAACTATGTGTGCGGATTTATACATTATTAGTTACTTAAGATGTAAGGATTTATGCTATGTTGATGCTTCCTTCACTTAAGGTCTGTCTTCATTATGACCCATGGTACAATGTACCATTTTTTATTGAGTATTGTGATTAGCACAATGGTGCAATACTATGACCTTAGCTTACATCATCATGATGCGTAAGGAATTATGTTTTTTATATATTTCTCCATGTTGGTTTCATGTCACGTTGAGCATAGCCTGCTGATAGAAGTTTCATTGTCCCACCAATATGATGCAGGTGAAGAAGAATAAAGAAGATTGCCAAGCTTTGCACTAAGTATTGGTGAGTGTCTAAAGTGGCACTCTCCACCTTCAACACAGCCATCCCCCATCCTTGCATCCGGTTCCCCCACCTTGCTGCTGCATTCTCCTGTGCCACAGCTTCTCCCTGATCATCTCCTGGACTGCAAACATCAACATGCAGCCTTACATGTGAACATACATTTTAGTTCTTTTAACTGTTTTTCAGAGCCCGATCTAAAGTCCTTTGGGTCAGATAGAGGTGGCAGTCAAAAATATCCAGTCATGATTGACCCAGCAGATCACATCCAAATTGACCAATCCTGACACAAATCCAATGCTTCAACACCTTCATTGTCACCATCCATCATGTCGATATCAGGAGCCTGTCCAACTTGGGCAATGGCACATGAACGTGGGAGAAGCAGAATGCAGATAATACAAGAAATGCAAATTCACTAACAGAAACACAAATCCAAAGGCAAAAATAACAACAAAAATAGCATAGCGTTATATTAAAGCTGTTCTTCGGCAACAAAACAGGCACCGACTTACCTAGATAGATAAATACCAGCATTATATTAAAGTTGAACTTTGTCTTTGTAGTTGCACTACCAGCATAAACCGAACGTGGGACAAATAACTAGCATGAACCTTATTATAACCCATCCTAAGCACATGATAGGTACAATGATTACTTCAAAGTCAAAGAAGATCAGCAATTTGGAACTTCTATTACTGAGCTAGTCCAGACTTTCCCTGTCGACCTAAGAAAAAAGGAAAGAGCCACCCACGCACACATCCGTTGAAGAAATCAGCACCCAGTATTTCAGTAGGCAACCCATGATCTGATAAGGCCTATGCTCAGTATACCCAACTGAAGCCCTGAAGTAGCAGATCACCGCCTCAAACACAATGAAGACCCAAAAAGCCAACCAAAAGACAGAAACATCAAAGTGCCAAATCCAAGTTCATTTAACCACCTTTCGCATCAACGGCTAGCTGTAAAAGACCCAACTTTTCACCAACAGAGCCAAAATTTACAGCCATTGTTCAGAAACAAAACGAAAGCTTGAGGCAAACAACAAGTAGAACTTGATGCAAAGCAAACCCAGTTTGACAAAACACAAAGAGAAACACAGACAAACAGACAATTCAAAGTTTGGCAACACTGGAGCACCGTGTCATCAGAAGAAACCCTAGAACTAGAAAGCGATGAGACAACTGGATGTGCTCGCTCAGGTAATAAACCTTAAAAAAAAAAAGGTACACACCTTGTGATCACCTCCGCCAGTCGCGAACCTCAGCCCGCCGGGCTGGATATCCACGGAGAAGATCTGCAATCCCTCATGCCTGATCCAACTGGGCTTCTCCGCAATCATCTCCTCCTCCCCCTGCCCTCCCCGCTAAACCGCCCCACACCCCCGCAAAATTATGCGTCACCTCACTCCAAACATGCTAATCTCAAAACGAGAGAAGCAGCAGCAGATGCATCCACAAACACCGAAGACCTGCAAAACCCTAAGCGCACAACCCACCGGGCAAAAACCCTAGCGAGCCCCACCGACCAGGGCCGCCAGCGGAGCAAATCCGGCCAGCACGGGGGACGGAAATCTCAGTGTCAAGGGGAGATCGGGAGAATTCCAAACCCTTTTGAGGGATTCGTGAGGAATCACCTGCTACGTCTCGATTTCCATCTGCAGAGGGGTGGGTTCTTCCCTGGGCCAGTAAGCAAGCTGGTCCGCTAAAGGGGTCGGGAAACTGGTAAATCGCAATCTAGTAATATTGCACAGTTTGAACTAAGCTTCGTCTTAGCTAGAAAGGTTTGTTCTACATGGAGAGGTTTTGGGGGTAGAAAGAAGGAAAGAAACCCCAAAGGGAACCAATGAAGAAGATTAATGAGATGTAGATTACCCCCCTCCCCTTGTTATGATTTTGCCCGAGCAAAGGGAAGTAGATCCCACCCAAAACACCAAGAAGGTACTTAACTCTCTCTCTTTCTATATATATATATAGGGGCTTCTTCCCCCACTTCAATGATTTCACCCAATTTCTCACCTATTTAATGTTTGGGTTAATAAATAAAAGTAATTGAATCCTAGTATAGTTACGTCGTATATCACATTTTTCCTAAGCTATCAGATTTTTATACCAAACATTTTACCTTGATGATAGCTTCAGTATGTTTGAAGTATACTTTAATTTTAATTTGGTCTACTAAAAATACTTTTTAAAAAGTCATCCATGAAAAAAAATTAAACAATTATGTCATGTTTTTAAAGTGAAGTATTATATGTTAGCATTCTTCATATGTGTCGCCATATCTTATTATGAGAAAGGTTATATCTTGAGGTACAATTCTATACTGATTCAACTCCATAGATCCACTTACCCCTTTAATTATGTGAGATGGTCTAAAAATCCACAACACCCCCCACCCCCACAATGTCCTAGTCATCAAATGGAAGCCCAAGCTAAGATGAGGTATGCCACTTTGATTTTTAAAAGCTGGTTTGGGATTTTAAGTAAGGGAGATCATGTCAAGTTCGGATGTTTCATCTCCATAGGATGATGCATAACCTCTTAAGTACATCATCGTGAAGAGCTTAAAACATGATGGAAGCAGTTAAATCGTGAACCCCGTGTTATTATCTAATCAAGATAGAAGTAAAAGAGGTGAACACAATTGTCTTGTTAGTTTGGAAGAGATACGAGTCATTAAGACATTTTGGTTAGGGATGTCAACGGAATCGGAAACAGTGTGGATAGTGGACTATCTGCTTTCGAACCCGTAAAACAAACTCAGTATCCATTTCCTATCTTACGACTATGGGAAAAGAGTGTCTCAAACCACTTTTAGTACCTGGATAGAAGCAATTACCAATATATTATTAGATAATTAATAGTCATAATGAGAAGGTATGAAAGTCAAATTTGGAGTACAAATTTGTTATAAATTGTCTATTCAAAGTAAAACATGAACGCAAAAGGAACTATTCCTTAGGGAAACAAATTAGTTAAATTAAAGTTCTTTCATGAATAGTATAACAATAATAGTTCAACTAAATCATACTAAAATAACATTCTCTCACTTAAGAGTCTACAACATCTTAAGATACAAATAAAATAAGAAAATGAAATGATGTATAATAATATTAACAAGGTATAAAGATAACAGCTAAACTAAATCACACTAAAATAAACTTCTCTTACTTAAGAGTCTACAGTATCTTAAAAGATAAATAAAATAAGACATAATATATGATATGTAATAATACTAAAATATAATAATATATATTCACGGCTAGTAATGGAGGGTGGTTTTGGAGACAAAGCAATCAATTTCCATATCCATGAAAAAAAGCATGTTTAAAAATTTTTCTTTTAATTAATCGATAAAAACATTATCTGCAAACCATTCGTTAAACTAACCAATACTGTAGATAATTGGATCATTGGTTACCATTGACAAATGTAACGATTTAGAAACTTTAAGTATAAATATATTATAAAATAAAGAGCGGATATAAGAAGAGTTCACTGGTGATATCGAATCAGCATAAGCAGCATCATATAAGAATTCAAATAAGGTGTCTGCAACGTGCATCAGATCTCTCACCTAACCCTTCCGCCTCCGCCCCATCCCCTTCTTAGCTCTATAGGTAGGGGGAGGGGTTTTCTTCCCTTTGGGAAGAAAGGGATCCCCTCCCCTCCCCTCCCCCCTTCCATTTCTTTTGGGAGGATCAATCTCCTTTTTAGGAGGATTTTGTTTTGTGTTCTGGTTCTCTATGTTGTTGGATCTCATTTGTGCAAGGTCATCTTTCTTTCAAACCTTTTGTTATCCTAAAGATCTTGGGTAGGTCACCTCTTATCTTCCCCATCCCAGTTCTTCATTCCTCCTTTGATCGGTTGTCGTTGTCTTACTTCGATAACTCCCACGGTTGGCTTCTCCATCTATGGAGGCTCTCTATATGTTCGCCTTCCGATTGCTTATCTCACTTTTAGGCATATCATATGGAGCTCTGTCGAAGATGCAAATTTGTTGCACTGCAGTCACTGTGGGGTACCATCATCGAGGAGATCTCGGCTTATTAGCACGGCTTCTACACACTTCCTCTCGGAAGTGTGTTCTATGAGATCTCTCTTATTGCATATCTTACTGCCATCTAGATGGTGCAGTCTTGGCCAGTCTAAGGAGGAAACTTCCAATGTGGGATGTGGCTTCTTCAAACCCTCAACTTTATTAATGTACTGCCAGCCGTATGCAAGAATTTGATCTCTACCGTGAATGTTTCTTTGTCATATCTATATTGTGCTTTGTACTTCGAAGGAATGGGCGTGGGTATGGGCCGCGTATGACTTTTGTATGGGTGCTTACTCTAGCCTTGTTGCATGTATCATGTTTATTTTAGTGCAATGAGATCACTTTGTTTATTGTCCAAAAAAGAATTCAAATAAGCTGTTCTAAGAATATGCGGACGGAGCTAATTATGTCAATGATGGCAATAGATCTTGCTCTCTCTTTTTTTTTTTTTTTTTTTTTTGTTTGTCTCTGTGCATGTTTATGAGTAATATTTATTGCACTATACCAATGCATTTTTTTTTAATTTGCCAAGGGGAGGCCTCCGAACATCTCGTTGCTGCACAACATGCAATGCAGCAAGTGTTACTCGTATGTTTATATAGTATGTAATCAAGCCCTTATGTGTGGATGTGATGCATTGGGTGCTACAGCAGAAACTTGAGTATGTATTTTTTTTGAAAAAATAATGATTTAATCATATTTTTTCATATTAATGCATATTTCGCAAATAAATTTTAATTCATCAAAAGAATCTTTAATAACAATTTAATCATGTCTTTTTTTAGAAAAGTATGTCTTTCTTAAAAGAATTTGCTTGGTTTCATATTAGATATTCATATTTTTTATACATATTAAATTATACTTTATATATTAAAAAATTAACACATCTTCTATGATTTTTTCACAAAGTTTTCGATTTTTTTGCTGATTTGAGATTTTTGAGATTTTTTTTTTTCTTGTATCGATTTTTCCTCGAATCGTGACTTGATGACATTAATCGATAAAAGTATACTGTTACTGGTAAAAACTTGTCGCATATTTTTCTTTATCTGAAATGTAGTACACCGTCCAGTGAAAGATCATACTATTGGAATCTATAATGACTCGTCACCTTCAGTTTGGAAACCGGCGTGTGAGTGCTCAAATTGGGTGTGTGATTATCATGAAAAATTATGTTGTTTAGGTGAAAAATAAACATATTAAAAAGAAACTAGGTGAATGTGATCGCCAGAAACTTTTAACTAAAAAGTTCCAAAAGAAGAAAGTTTGATCGCCTACCTGTTTGGTTGTGGGAGATGTTGAGTCCTTGATTCTCCTCCTTCAGCCGGCTGAAGAAAGAGAGTCATTTTTGTCTTTGTTCTTGCTTTGACTGTTTATTGGACTTTGGAAATCATCTATATTCCTTTGTTTGTTGATTTTCTCCTCTTGATCTCCTTTTGCACCTTGCAAGAAAATGGAAAGAAATGAAGAATAATGAGGACTCAAGTAGGAATAATATCTATTCTAGTAGAAACTCTGAACATGCAATTAAACAAATGGACTCACTTGTTGAGTGGTCTTTTAAACCTCTCAAAGTATGGATTGGAAAAGAATACTAGTGAGTGTGTTGCATGGAGTGATGTGATGAATGAGTTTTGAACTAATATGATGATGAAATTAATATGATAAAAATAGGAAAATTAAGTTGAATGGCCTTTGAAAAGCCTTGGTCTTGAATGTTGTTGAAAGGACGAAGAGTGGATGAAGACTCCTAGAAACAGTAGCACTTCAATCTTTCAGCGTCTGGATGTCGTCGCCAATATTCTTTGTTCCAATTTCACTCAATTATCAATAATTATCACTCTCTATAATTATCACCACTAACACTATTATCACTAACACTGTAATCACTAACACTCTAACTGTCACTTGACCAAGAGGCTGGGTATTTATAGACTTTTTATATCCGCAGATTTACATGAAGAAATTTTGAAGTTTATCCAGGTTAACTAACAGATAAACACATATTAATTCATCATTATCTGTAATTAATTTAAAACGCGTCGTCAATGGGAGATGTCTTTTACACTAATTAAGATAAGGATAAACATTCGAAAAATTTTTATCATTATTTATAATTGTATAAAATGCGTCGCCCAATGAAGACGCCTTTTACACTAATTAAGACAAGGATAAACATCCAAAAAAGAGACAGAAATAACTTAGGAGACCTAAATTGCGTTGTGACTCGCAGACGTTTTTTAGGTAATTAATCAATTAATTAAAATTCAAATTTAAATATCAAAATAAGAATAAACTCTAAATGGCGTCTCTATAGGTCGACGTCTTTTAGACTTCTTCATATTTTAATCAAAATTTAAGTTAAAATCAATTTAATTAATTAACTTAAGTTATGTCTGTCTAGTCCGATACTATTTAGATTTCAGAAAGATTAATAAAAATTAACCAATGATTAAATATCAGACCATTCTGAGATATTATCATATGATATGAAATTTACTCAAAATGATGTCAAAATTAGCGTG
Organism: Zantedeschia hybrid cultivar; assembly: GCA_030544215.1. Taxonomy (NCBI): domain Eukaryota; kingdom Viridiplantae; phylum Streptophyta; class Magnoliopsida; order Alismatales; family Araceae; genus Zantedeschia; species Zantedeschia hybrid cultivar. The sequence continues at coordinate 17,151,963 of JARZZO010000014.1, read as the reverse complement.
TCTACACGGCGCAACACAGGTATCAGATCATTACCTTTGGGTTCACACCCAAGTCTCAATTGCACACATCTGATAAAGTAAGTGAAAAACTAAGTTAAATATTCAAATTTATTAGACTAGGGAGTGAACCTCACTAAAATTAGGTTCAATAGGGATCCTGCGATCTCTACCTCCCAAGCACTACTAGCAAGAAATGTACAACTAATGGAAAGCTATAAACAAAAGCAGTAAAGGACAGTAGTAAGGCTACAACTAGAACTAAAGTGAACTGTGCAAAGAAGACTACATGCCACACGAACAACCCACATATCCTGCTAGGACCATCATGTCCTCTTAGCAGTCACACCATATTGGCTCTTATGGCCACAAGTAGTCCTATCTCCAAGCCTCTAAGTAACAGAGTCACACTGTCCACTAGCACTACTCATGCCGAGCATGCAATAATGGCATCTTACAACTTAGCCATCGCTTACGTCTATCTAACACTACAAGCTCTGGAACCATAGGGTGAGGCGCAGTGAACCAAACTAGGATTAACTGGGACTGGTGAGTTCACTTGAGAGCCTTACCTCCCAATCATGTGTGCATACAAGTAGTTGGAACTACTGCCCTATCGACCGAACTTTCCTCCATGCCTGGACAAGGTAATACAATGAGGATCCTGGGGACCGGTAAACCCCACTCAAGCCAAAGATAAAAGGAATAACTTGTAACCCTTACCTCTAGGGTTACATTAGGCTAGAGGGCTAATAGGATGACCCGTAACCCTTACCGCTTAGGTTACATCTTGTTTGAAGGCTAATGGCTTGACGCGTAAGCCTTACCACTTGGGTTACATCATGCCTAAAAGCTAATTGGTGCACTACTAGTGGAAGAGTCATTCTTGGGTCCAAACCAGGCAACATACGTATCGCATACTCATAATCCCCCTCTCATGTATGAGACAAGCGTGCAATATACATAAGAATGCATTTAACAATTGATACAAGAATCTAAAGTGCATAATTTATAAACACATCATTAAGATATCTATTATACACACGACATGCAGGTAACATGGAGGTCAGGCTATAGCTCTAAATCACGTCACCCTCAGGTGACGTCTGCTAAAAATGCATCAAAAGGTCTCGACGCTAATTAGCCAAATCAGTCAGGCTCTGCTGATCACTCTGAATCACGTCACCGAAGCCTGATGCCTTTTAACTTGATCGGCCGAGACCTTAAACAATAGGGCAGGCCTGTTGGCAATCGCCTGAATCCCGTCGCCGCATGGTGATGCGAATTGAATCACATCACCTTGTTCTAATGCGATTCAGCTTCCTGAGCCAAGGCTCAATCCAACTCCATAGACTAAGTGCCTACTAACTCCCACAATCAAACATACGACCACAATCTATGTAAAAACCCTTCCCTCATGCAATTATATATACAATCCCCATAACAACCATCTCAAAACTCCAAAAGAACCGAGAACATGGCACATACACGTATAGAGGAAGTATCAACATGGAGAGATCCTAGCATACTTCTACTATGGAAGACAACATGGGATTATCACCCTACCTCAACTCGAGTTCCGCCCGACTCCCACGGAGTCCCACATGTGGCCAAAGCACCGCCAAACCACTGTCGAGCTGTCATCCATGTCAGCAAGCTTCCCGCGGTTCCCATGCGCCGTCACGACCTCCACCTTGTCACCGCCTAGCTGTCCATGTCGTCCACCCGCCGCCTCGCTGCCACACCACCTCACCTCCCATTGACTGTCAAGAGAGAGTGTGGGGTGGTGGTGAGGTGGAGAGTGGAGGGAATGGAGAGAGGAGGTGGAGGGTGTTGGAGAGGGGGAGGAAGAAGGAAGAAGAAGAGATGGAGGAGGAAAGAGAGGATGGAGAGGAAAAGGAAAAGGAAGGAGGGGGAGGAAAAATGAGAGAGGAAGGGAAGGAAAAGTGGGCAAGAGGGAGGAAAGAGAACGAGGAAGGAAAAAATATCCCAGCAACTCACCCCCAGGCGCTCCCCGTCGCGCCATGTGTGTGTAGGAGGCGTCAGAGGACGGGCCGGCACCATGCAAAAACACGCCAACACTGGTCATGTCACACTGACGTGATTCTTAAATCGTGTCCACGACGGTTGACGCAAATCAAACAAGCCTAACAGGGCCTGACATGCAGTCAACGTGCATGGCACCTGAATTGTGTCAAGGTCAGGTGAGGCCTATTATAATTTGTGTCACATCAGATTGACACAATTCATACCCGAGAATAAAACCTACAGAAAATTATTAACGTGCATAAGAACCTACTAATTATGTCTGAAACCTGACATCTACATCTGAAAACTCGGGATATTACAGAATGTGTGCGATCAAGCTGCATAAGAGGCCCTGATCACATAGTAATACTCCTCGTGTATATATATATATTAATAAAAAAGCTTCATATGTATATATATGAAGCTTTTTTATTAATATAACCTTGTAAACTACTATGTATATAAGTTACCCCTGACTCCCAAATATTATTATAAATGCCATTGAAATCTTCTAAAAGGTTGCAGCTAAACTCCTCCGTCAGAACGTTTTAAACTCCAGTTGAACATGTGAGAAAGATTATGTAAATTCTGTAAAATCAGGATACACATGCAAATTCTGGTGAATTTGGGAGTATATATGTAAAATTTCATTGAATTTAGGAGTATATATGTAAAATCTTTTAGTTGGAGTTTACGGCATTTTGACGGAGGGATAACTGTACCTTTATGAAGATTTCAGAGATATTTATAACAATTAAGAGTGAAGAATACATATACAAGAATGATAGTTTATACAGATATATGTACTAAAGTCCCTATATATAATCGATCGATCAGATAAGTAGAAAATTTTGTTCATGGGGACCAGCTCTGGAGAGATTATTTTTGTGGGAAAGTTTGTCTGCATGTCTTTTCCCCTCAATAGTCTGCTTTTCCCAAAGCTTATACATGGCATGTTCGTTTGGAAATGCTAAGGATTGTTGAGGGGATTTGGATGACCACCTCGAGTATTTCCGTACACATCCTAAATGTCAAGGTCTCATATTATTCATGACCTTGCATGATCTTTTTTCTCGTTCTTCTGCCCATATGCGTATGTCAAATGGGGAGTTTATGGAGTAATTATCGGCATCAGGGTCTCATTCGATTATCCAGATAGGACAATTCGTACTTGTTTCATTTATACATCGGATAATACAGTCAAATACTATAGCCAGGTATTTGTGATCAAACATTTATTCGGATATACCTCAACAATCTGTTTAACAATTTTCACTTTTAACATATATATTTAGGGCCAGCTTGTAAGGGAAAAGAAAAGAATAATACTTACTATAATATTCAAAGATATTGCAGTTACCATCATCGGTCGATCACATAATTAGATGGTGTACAGTTATGTATCATCCTGCAAGAGGTGCAGTCCATGTTGCGACAAGTAGTACTCAAATTTCGTCCAAAGAAATCGACAAAAAAAAAAAAAAACTCAAACGAGAAACATTTGCGGCAATGCATAATTGATAAGAGCAATATTTGTTGTACTAAGGGTCGGTATTGCACTGTCCTTCAGTGCAGTGGGTAAATAAAAATAATTTATTTTTTTGAATTTTTTTAGGTGGACCTAGATGTGTCCTATATGTCGATATAGACTGGGCTCGGCCCATTAAAGGCTTTTTTTACTATTCATTGGAGTTCAATTTTTTATTTTTTAAATTTTTTGAGTCATTCGATTGGAGATCAACCTGTACGGGCACCTCAGGACCCACCTACAAAAATTTCAAAAGTACTTTTTATTTACCCACTGTATTGAGAGTTAGTGCAATACTAACCCTCAATGCTGCAAGTTGAACTCGATTGAAAAAGGGCCTGCCATGAGAGACTGTTCTACACAATTAAGGGTGCTAGGCCCATTAGAGAGTGGTCTCATAGTCAATGACAGGAAAAAGGATTAACACTTGCTGCACTGACCGTCAGTGTTGTACTAAGGGTAAGTGCAGTAGGTTAGAAGGAAAACAAAAATATTTTTTTGAATATTTTTAGGTAGGTCTTGAGGTGTCCTACATGTCTGTACATGTCGATCTTCGATCAGACGACTCAATAAATATACAAAATAAAAAAAGTCGACAAAAAAAAGTACTCGAGAAAGCTTTGCCACAATGCATAATTGAAAAAAAGGCCTTGCATGAGAGACTCTACCCGATTAAGTGCTCGGCCCATTAGTAGAGTGGATTGGCAGTCATGACAGGAAAAAGGATTGAGTAATACTTGTTGCACTGACCGTCAGTGCTGCACGAAGGAGGGTCAGTGTAGCGAGTTAAAAGAGAAAATTATTTTTTGAATTTTTTTAGGTGGGTCTTGAGGTTCTCTACATATCCGTACAGGCCGATCCCCGATCAGATGACCCAAATAAATATGAAAAATAAAAAAATCAGCCCCCAATGAATAGTAAAAGAATACTTTAATAGGCCGAGCCCAGTAACATTTTTTAATTTTTTAAATTTATTCGGGTTGTCGGATTGGAGATCAGCCTAAATGGACATATACAGCACTTCAAGGTCCACCTAAAAAATATTCAAAAAATAAATTTTTTTATTTAACCCACTGTACTGATCCTCATTGCAGCACTGAGGTCAGTGCAGCAAGTGCTACTCAAAAGGATAGAAGCAAACATCTTTATAAAATCCAGGCCCATCCGATTTTGTTCTCTGCTTGCCCCACTCCCTTTTTTGGCTGTTGTTTTTCTACCTGCAAATAATGTAATCCACCCCATTTAAAATCACCACTCTTAAAACTATAAAAACCTTGAGTTTTAAAACTGACTCGCTTAGTGTGGATATTTTTAGAGTGGCCTTACAAGGAATCAAAACTTTGACGTCACTTTGTTTGGATATTTGTAAAATGGCTACACAAGGAATCAAAAACCCTGGAATTTTGGTTTGCAAAAAAAATTGGTTGAAAACTAAAATTGGAAGAAAGGGTACCAAATAAGTCAATAGGATCTTGAAACTCAGCAATTTATAGAACTTCAAACATCAGTCAAGTATGTAAATTAATATTTTACAGTGTTCTACGGTACACCAAGCGATCTTATTAGCTTCACATTGGGGACCGGAGAACATTGTTTTTTTTTTACCAATGGGACCGGAGAACATAAGAGGGGACAACTTACAGAAAATGGGCATGCCCCACATCTACTATCTACTATCTTGAAGGGTAAAGACCAACTGGGGGAACCCGGTGGCACCTGGTCCATTATTTTTCTTAGAGGTGGGAAGGGGTCCGGAGTGTATGATAGTCGTTAGATCCTAAGATCTAATGGATACCATTAATCACAGTAGCTAAATTAAAGATGTTACAAAATCCAAAAATATGCATGATTTTCCAATCTGTGTCTAACAATACTATATGAAATTTGAAAGCTTTTATCCGATTTATTTATTCAGAATAACGTAGGGACGTTTAAATTTGATAGTTCTTTAAGCAACACTTTGATTGGAGAAGAATAAGGGCGAACAAGAAGAGAATAAGTTTAATTTTGCTTTGAGAAGTAGAATAATTTATACTGGTGTAGAATAACGTATTCGAAAAATAAGGAGAATAAGTCATCCTACTTTAGACCCAAAAATTGTTTATTCTTCTTATTCCGTCAACGGTCCCCACAAAACTATCAAACCAAAATACCCCTTATTCTAGTAGACGTTATTCTGTCAGTCCCACTTTAATTGCAGAACATGTTATTCGGAATTACTTATCCGGAATAACGTATACTAGAATAAGGAGAGTTTCGGTTTGATAGTTTTGTGGGACCCACTAACGGAATAAGAAAAACAACCAATTCTTGGGTCTAAGGTGAAATGGCTTATTCTCCCATTCTATAAACTAGAATTAGTCTTATTTTAAGAATAAGAGACCTTATTCTTCTCTTATTCTCCAATCAAAGTGGCACTCAGTGGATCCCACATAATAACTTATTTTGCAAACAAAGTGAGACTAAGTCTATCGGTAGAATAAAAAGAATAAGCAATTCTTGAATTTAGGATGAAATTGCGTATTCTTTTTATTATGGTATAAATAATTCTGACAGTATAAACTATTCTGCTTATCAAACTAGAATTAATCTTATTTTAAAAATAAGACTATTTTATTCTTCTCTTGTTCTCTTATCAAACCGGCTTATTCTAGAGTTTAAAACCTGACTCATGTTTACTGTCGGAAATAAAAAGCATCTGATAAAATACTTGATATAAAAGAAGAGATAGTTGTTTTCGTACCTGCTTTTAGATAAATGGGCAGCGTCTGAGGGACGATTTTCTTTAATATATGATGAGGCAGAATCCGATTCGGCCCATTAGAGCAGGCCCAAACCCCGTTCAGCCCAACGACAGCAGTACCAGGCCCTCCGGGAGCCTCCGGCCCATCGGCGGCCCAGCAGCCCTCGGCCCAGTAAGCGGCACCGTCGCTCCCGGCCCAACAGGCTTCAGCCCGTCAGCGGCCCACCAGCCTTCGGCCCGGGAACAGCACGGCAGCCCAAGGCCCAGCAGGCTTCGGCCCCTCAGCGGCCCAACCCCCTTCGGCCCGATAGCCGAGTCCGGCCCACTCTGGTGGCGGATCCAGCACTATGGCGGTTTACCAGTAAGCCCAAACATAGTCCTATATCGGCTACCACCGTTAACCAACCTCTATCCTCTGCTATAAATACACCGCTATTTATTGCCAAAGGTATGCAACTCTTTGCCTCCGAGACCCTTAAGGACTACGGTCCAAATAGCATTAAAGCTGCTTCTTGCCTTCTGAATCGAATCATCTTCAGGAGCTAACTTGACCGTCGGAGGGGGTTCCTAAGGGCCAGAGCCCGGGACTCCTGCTGACCGGTTTCTTCTTTTTTCCCTCCTGCAGGAGCTCGGTTCGAATCATCGCCGACCTTCCCGAGTCGGTCTCGGCCGCCGACCTCGGATTCCTCTCCCTGGTCTCGACGCTGTGCGACGGCTGACTCGGCCCCGTGCTGTCCTCTCGTCCGACGAACAAGGGCTTTTGGGCTCACTATCCAAGAGCAAGCCGAGTCCGAGACCCTCCCGGCCTCTGACCGTCGGCTTCGGTTCCATCGCCTGTCGGCAGTACAGCCAGAAAGAGCTTCATCCACGCCGCCCCTTCGCCCGCCGAAGGAGCCTCGGCCCCGACTTCCCGGAAACGAGCCTGCACCGACCGAAGCGCCCTTCGGCCTTCGGACCCTCGCCTTCGCCTCCGCCTCCGCCTCCTCGGCCTTCCGGATCCCCGTCGGGCCCCTATAACACCGATCCGAACCGGCTTCGGATCCATTTCTCCGGGTTCCCGCCTCGGAATCCGGTCGTGATAGATCCAGTCTACATCACGTGGCGCCGTCTGTGGGAAACCAACAAAACAAGTCATGTCTCAGCGACCTGTGACCCGACGATCCGGGCAAGGCGAAGCAGAAGCGCGGGAGGCCTCAGCGCAGATGCTGCCTTCCGAAGGCGCACCTTCTGCCCCGCCGAGCCTGCCTCTGCCGACCATACCGGAGTCTCTCGGCTCGGAAGACCGAGTGGGGGTGCTCCAGCAGCAAGTGGCGACGCTGGCCGCTGCCGTCACATCCCTAGCGCCTCTCCAGGAGATGGTATCCGCCATCGCCCAGCGCATGGGGCTGATGGGACAGCCCCCTCAGCAGGTGTAAGGACTGAGGTTTCGGGTTCGGTTTCGGGCCGGATCCCCTGGGTCGGACCTTGTGGGGTCTGGAGAATTTCCTCTGAATGGCGTCGGAGGATCACGACGCCTTTCAAACGGCGTCTGGATAGGTGGACGCCATTTAGGCGAATTTCTGTTGTGCCACGTGGGTGCCACGTGGGGGTTTCGGGCCGCGAGAGTACGGCCCCTGTCTTGTCGTCTGAACGGCGTCCATGATGGACGACGCGATTCAGACTGCCACCCTGCGATGTCAGTGTACGGTGCCTGACATGTCAGCTGAACGGCGTCCATGGTGGTCGACGCGTTTCAGACAGCTGTCAGTACGGCACGTCCTGTCATCTGATAGGCGTCCGTCTTGCTCGACGCGTTTTAGGTAGTTTCTGATGACCCCCGCGAGCCCTCCTTTCTTTCCCTCATTTCTCACCTCTCACTCTCTCTCCCCTCCCTCTCCGCCTCCTCTGACCCCCTCTCTTCCCCTTTCCCTTCCTCTTCTTCCTCTTCCACCACTCCAACGCCTCCCTACCTCTCACCTCTGCCACCACCACTTCCTTCGCGGCGTTCCATTCTCCGGACGGCGGCCGACGTTCCGGCGGAGTGGCGACGTTCTCGGGGGTACTGGCGGCGGTCTGCGGCACGGCGGTTGGGCGACACGGAGCCTGGAGGAGTTCAAGTATCCGGTAGGGGGACGAACCTTGTATATGTTGCTCGTGCCTTCCTAGGCGTGGTTTGATGTGTTTTGGGCTAGATTGAGCATGTTTAGGGGGTATTCTTGTGGGCTTGGTCGCGTTTGTGAATGTGGTTTCGTAGCATGTTGTGGTGGATCTACTTCTCTTCCTCCCCCTTTCCGTTTTGGGGCTTTTTCGGGATATTTTGGGTTAAGGGAGAAACCCTCGGTTCGAACCAGAGAACCAGGTTTCTGGCGCTAAACGGCGTCGTGCCTGGTCGACGCCTTTTAGAAGGACGTCGGGACAGTACGACGCGTTTTTAGCGCAGAAACCTCCCCTGTTCGAGGTTTGTCAGGCTAGGGGTTCTGGCGCTAAATGACGTCATGGGTGGTCGACGCCTTTTAGAAGGACGTCGAGCCACCATGACGCCATTTAGGCAGGAAATTACCCCGACTGAGGGTCCGTCAGCTCGGGATTCTGGGACTAAAAGACGTCATGGTCGGGCGACGCGATTCGAATGGCGTCGGGCGACCATGATGCCTTTTAAGGCAGAAATCCCCTGGGTGCTGTTTTCCCGAAATTCTGAATTTATCTGTTGAATGGCGTCGAAGGATGTCGACGCGTTTTTAAAAGGCGACCGCTGGTGTCGACGCCTTTTAGGCCAGATTTCCGTGGCCTCTGTTTTATGAACCAGTTTAGGAAGCTTGAATGGCGTCGGCCTTGGGCGACGCGATTCAAGACAGAACAACACTAATTCATGCCAGTAAAATGTATTCATACTGCTAGATAGTTGGTTAGTGCATGCTTTAGTATACATGGATTCTTCGTGAATAGATGGCACTGCATTGTGTGTAGTGCGATCGCGGGCTTTTCACGTGACCGGATCGTACCGTGCTGGGTTTTGGTGTTTTGAGTTACTGTGGACCTGGAGTGACATTGTAGCACTTTATCACCCTGTGCTGGTGGGGGCGTGAGCACAGCGCCGGTGGGGGTGTGGGCGGGGTGACGCCTAGTGAGAGAGGGTCACCTGGTGAACCCCGGGGTCAGCTAGTACCGGTGTCGGAGTGGTACATTCGGAGAGTCACTCGTGCTGAGGGAAGGGTAACCACCTGAGCCTGTTTGGCCGGAGTAGCTAGCGTGCTATCCGAGGGGTTACTGCTTGGTCTCAGCGGGTCGGTGTTTCCTACTTGTGCTTGTGTGGACGGTGTTTTCCCACTTACGGCTGTGTGGTTGGTGTTTCCCCACTTGTGGAGGAGTGGTTGACGTGTTTTGCCGAGACGGGAGTTGTAGGCTCCCTGATAGTATGACTTTAGAATTATGCATGTTACATTCCGAAGGCACTTGGTTCATATCGAGGTTTTAGGAGTAGTGTGTGACAGCCTTACTTGCCCTATTACCTGTATCTTTGTTACTGCACTTGTGGGTGTGTGTGTGGGAGGCAGGGGATCGGATGATCCCTACTGAGCCCAATTTTGGTGTGGCTCACTCCCTGCGTTTTCAGGTGTAGACCTTGTGGCGTGTGGCGGCGCGTGGCGTTCTCCTTGGTGTGCGGACCAGCAGCTATCTCAGTTCCTGGGGTATGCCCCGATGTTGTTGTACTTTATTTCTGCTTGTACTTAATTAAATTGTTGGACATGTAATTATTGTTGGACTGTGTACGGACATTGTTACTTTACTTCCTGCGCACTGTACCCCTTGTAGTCCGTATGAATGTTATATTTAATCTTGTTTAACGCTTACTCCTCCAGATGTGCGAATAAGATCCTGGTATGAACCTACAGTTAATGGGCCGACATCCATTTAGTGACCGGGTCTCCGGTCATAGGATGGCGGGTCGTTACAGCAGGCGCCGCTCCCCCCGCTCTGCCCAGTACAAGATGCCCGGTTCCGGCCGGCGCCTGCGTCGGTTCCTCTCAACGAGGCCGCGGAGACGCATAGCGAGCCCCCGACGCTACCTGTCCGAACTCCTCGCACTGATCGACTGACGGAGCAGGATTATGCCTCGTCAGGGTACCGTCCGGCCCGAACCGGAGGGCAATCTGTCGCCACCTCGACCGCCCCGGACCTGGACCAGCGGCTGACGGCGATGCGCAAAGAGATGCAGCAGATGGTGTCTCGGCCTCACGGGGCGCCCCTCACCAGCAACATCCTGGAGCAGACCCCGTTCACGGCGGAGCTCCTAGCCACCGAGGTACCCCCCAACTTCAAGCTGTCGAAGGGCCCTCTCTACGACGGAATGACAGATCCGGTCTGTCATTTCCAGAAGTTTAACACTTATCTTCGGGTTCGAGGGACCTCTGAGGCAGTCCGCTGCCGTCTTTTCCCCCTCACCCTTGAAAAAATCGCCCTCACCTGGTTCGAGGCTCTGGCCCCCAACTCCATCCACTCCCTGGTTCAGTTGGGCCAGTTGTTCATCGACCAGTTCTATGATGCCACCCGGCAGTCCAAAACTTCCGCCAGCTTGCTAGCCATCCGGCAAGGCCCCACCGAAACTCTCCAGGAGTACTTCACCAAGTTCCGGACCGAGGCCGCCCAGATCCCAAACCTCGACAGCTCGATCGCGGTCTCAGCCGTGATCAGCGGGTGCCGGGATGAGGGGCTCCTCGGCTCCATCGGAAAGCGCCATCCCCCTACCTTCCAGGACCTCGTGGCCCGGGCCCAAAAGTACATCAACCGAGAGGCCCTGATGCTATCCAGGGGCAGAGGCGCAACCGAAACTACTTCGCCGCCTGCTCCCCCGGCGGTCCGACCTTGGTCCGAGGACCAAGAGCCCTCCCGGAAGCGTTATCGCCGGGAGGATTGGGACAGGGAGAGGTGACGGGACCCGCAGCCGCGGTACCTACCCTTACCTGCTCCCCCTTCCCGGATGCTCATGGAGGTGAAGGGCATGCTCCGGCGGCCTGATCGCATCAAGATCGATCCTCGCCGAAGGGACTCCGGCAAATACTGCGAATATCACCGAGAGATCGGCCACACAATGGACGAGTGCCGGCAGCTCCGGGAAGAAATCGACCGCCTCATCCGGGAGGGGAGATTGCCGCAGTATCGGCGGGAGCAGCCGCCGCAGCAGAACCGAGACGTCCCTGCAGCACCCAGACAACAACCTCCCCCGGCGATAGAAGCCGCTCCTCCGCCAAAAGCCACCTCGGCCCCGGTCGAATCATCCCATCAAAGACCCAGCTCTGGGTCTATTATGATGATATCCGGAGGGCCCGGGGAGGGATCAAGGTCGCGGCAACGGAACACCGTAGCGGCGGTCGGCGGCGAGCCGAAGCGGCCTCGTCTAGAAGACATCACCTTCGGCGCCGAGGACCTGACTGATGTTCAGGTCCCTCATGATGACGCCCTCGTCGTCAACGCTGTAATAAATAGCTATGATGTACATAGGATCTTTGTGGATAATGGAAGTGCCCCAAACATCTTGTTTTACGACTGTTTTGAGAAGATGGGATTGAGTGAGGCTAGCATGAAGCCTCACCGGGGCCCCCTCTTCGGTTTTAACGGCTCGCCCTGCCGAGTAGAGGGTATTGTTCGGCTTCCTGTAACCTTAGGCTCCGCCCCCCGGCAATTAACCGTTGAAACGGACTTTGCCGTTGTAAAAATCGAGTCAGCCTACAACGCCATATTCGGCCGAAGGCTCATCGGCGGGGTCGGAGCCGTGCCATCATCCTTCCATCAGAAGCTGAAGTTTCATACCAACCACGGAATAGGCGAGGCCAAAGGGAACCAAGAAGCAGCCCGGCAGTGCTACATGATTTCGGTCAAAGGGAAGGCCGCAGCCGAAATCCTGACGATCGAGTCATCAGCCGAGGCATCTCCGGGAGAAGCACTCCTCGCCGTCCCTATTCCGGGAGGCGAGGGACGAGTCCTGATGATAGGCTCCGGCCTGGATAAGATTGAAGCAGAAAAGCTTACCGAATTCTTGAAAGAGAATCTCGACGTCTTCGCCTGGTCTCCATCGGACATGCCCGGGGTTGACCCGGAGATAGCCGAGCACCGTCTCCACACCGATCCCGACCAGCCCCCAGTAAAGCAGAAGCGGCGCACCTTCAATCAAGAAAGGAGAACCGCCATCCAAGCCGAAGTACAGAAGGGGCTGGACGCCGGACACCTCCGAGAGGTGCATCATCCGGAATGGATCGCCAACGTGGTCATGGTGCCAAAGAAAGAGGGCAAGTGGCGTATGTGCGTGGACTTCACCAACCTCAACAAAGCCTGTCTGATGGACAGCTTTCCGCTGCCTCGGATAGACCAGGTGGTGGATGCGACGTCCGGCCACGAGCTCTTAAGCTTCCTCGACGCCTATTCGGGCTACCACCAGATCCGGATGCATCCGGATGACGAGAGTAAGACCAGCTTCACGACCGATTTGGGCCTGTACTGCTACACCCGAATGCCCTTCGGTCTGAAGAACGCCGGCGCAACATACCAGCGCCTGGTCAACAAAGTGTTCGCTCCACAGCTGGGCCGAAACATGGAGGTCTACATAGACGACATGTTGGTCAAGAGCCGTATCGCTTCTGAGCATTTGGCCGACCTAGCCGAGACTTTCTCCGCCCTTAGGCGGTACAAGATAAAGCTGAATCCGGCCAAGTGCGCCTTCGGGGTAGCCTCCGGCAAGTTCCTCGGTTACATGGTCACCCGCCGTGGGGTGGAAGCCAACCCCGAGAAGATTTCGGCCATCGTACAGATGCGCCCCCCGGCAAACATCCGAGAGGTACAGAAGCTGAACGGGAGGATCGCAGCCCTCAGTCGCTTCATGTCAAGGGCGGCTGACTATTGTTTCCCCTTCTTCAAGCTGCTGAAGAAGGCCAACAACTTCGAGTGGACGGAAGAGTGCCAAGCAGCCTTCGACCAGCTGAAGGCCTACCTCGCCAAAGTCCCCATCTTATCCAAGCCAGTTCCCGGGGAACCCCTGAGCTTATACCTTGCGGTCTCCGAGACGGCTCTCAGTGCCGTCCTCATCCGAGAGCAAGAAGGCATACAGAAGCCGGTTTATTATACCAGCCGAGCCCTTCAAGGGGCAGAACTCCGGTACCTTGCCCTAGAGAAGTTGGCTCTGGCCCTTGTCTCGACCGCAAGGAGGCTCCGGCCCTATTTTCTGGCCCATTCCGTGAAGGTCCTCACCGACCAGCCCCTGAGACAAGTCCTCTCCCGGCCAGAGGTGTCCGGCAGGCTGGCAAAATGGGCAATCGAGCTAGGAGAGTTCGATATCTCCTACGCTCCTCGGGTAGCTATAAAGGCCCAGGCGTTGGCAGATTTCATCGCCGAACTTACCCCTGGCGCCTCCGAGGCGCCTCAGTCAGTGCCAAACGCGACCGAAGCCGAGGCTACTTCGGCTCCCGTACCGGCCGGCGAATGGCGACTCTTCGTAGACGGCTCCGCATGCTCCACGGACAGCGGCGCCGGATGGATCCTGGCGTCGCCCGAAGGGGTCGTTACAGAGTACGCCCTGCGCTTCTCCTTCCCAGCAACCAACAATGCCGCCGAGTATGAAGCTCTCATCTCCGGCCTCCGGGCCGCAAAGAAGCTCGGCGTCCGGAACCTGAAGGCCTTCAGCGATTCCCAGCTGATCGCCAGCCACATCTCCGGGGAGTACGAGGCTCGGGACGCAATGATGGCTTCTTATCTCCAGGTGACTCGCAAAATCCTCGCCCAATTCGACTCTTATGAAGTTGTGAGGATCCCGAGAGCCGAGAATGCCCGAGCCGATGCACTTTCCCGGCTGGCGTCAACCCAAGACGGGGGGGGAGGCCGAATGATCCTCGTCGAGGAGCTCGCCGAACCAAGCCTCGGCGAAACCAAGGCCATGCTAGTCGCTGAGGCCGAGGCCGAGGCCGAGACATGGATGACCCCCCTCGTCGCTTTCCTTCTCCAAGGAGAAGTCCCGCCAGATCCGAAGGAGGCAAAGCGCATTCGACAGCGCTCATCCCACTTTCTTCTTCTGGACGGGGCCCTGTACAAGAAATCCTTCGGCCGACCACTGCTGCGGTGCCTCGGCCCAGCTGAAGCCGACTACGCCACGAAAGAAGTCCATGAAGGGGTATGCGGAGCGCATGCGGGAGGAAGGGCCTTGGCTCACAAGCTTCTAAGGCAAGGCTACTGGTGGCCATCACTCCGAGAGGACGCCTTAGCCCTCGTCCGGCGATGTGATCAATGCCAGAGGTATAGCTCCCTCATCCACCAGGCAGCCGCCCTTCTGACCCCCTTATCCGACCCCTGGCCTTTCGCTCAGTGGGGGATTGACCTCCTGGGGCCTTTTCCCATTGCCACCGGCCAGAGAAAATTCCTCATCGTGGCGGTAGATTATTTCACTAAGTGGGTCGAGGCCGAACCCCTCGCGGCAATAACCGATAGCAATGCTTGGAACTTCGTCTGGAAGTCCATCATTTGCCGGTTCGGCATCCCTCGGGCCATCATTTCTGACAATGGGAAGCTGTTCGACAGCCGGCGGTTCAGCGACAACTGCGCCAGCTTCGGCATACTCCACAAATTCACTTCGGTGGCACATCCTCGAACAAACGGCCAAGTCGAAGTCGTTAACCGAAGCCTCCTACAGGGATTGAAAACCCGCCTCGGCGAAGCTAAGGGCCGTTGGGTAGAGGAGCTGCCAAGCGTTCTGTGGGCTTATCGGACGACAAGCCGAACCCCCACCGGCGAAACTCCCTTTCGCATGGCCTATGGCGTAGAGGCCGTTATTCCGGTGGAGATCGGCCTTCCCTCTCCCAGGGTCATTGCTTACGATCCGAAGGCCAACGAAGAAGGACTGAAAGACCACCTGGACCTCATTGAAGAGACCCGAGACAGGGCTCGCGTCCGGCTGGCCGCTTATCAACAGCGCATGGCGAGGTACCACAACGCTCGAGTAAAGCCCCGATGCTTTGAAGTAGGGAGCCTCGTGTTAAGGAACGCTCATGCTTCCAAACCAGCCGAAGCCTCAGGAAAACTTGCCCCCAACTGGGAGGGGCCTTATCGAGTCAGGGAGGTGATCAGGCGTGGAGCTTATCGGTTGGAGACCCTTTCGGGCCAGCCTCTCCCTCGCACCTAGAATGTAGAGCGCCTTCGGCGTTATTATGTGTAAGTCACTTTTTCGCAGGCTTACAGCCGAAGAGTATGAATAAAGGCTTCTTTAATCGAGCGGCATGGTATTCTTTCTAAAGTCCGTGTAAACCGTACCGGGAATGGCTTCGGCCATGCAAACCGTATCGGGAGCGGCATGGTATTCTTTCTAAAGTCCGTGTAAACCGTACCGGGAATGGCTTCGGCCATGCAAACCGTATCGGGAGCGGCATGGTATTCTTTCTAAGTCCGTGTAAACCGTACCGGGAGTGGCTTCGGCCATGCAAACCGTATCGGGAGCGGCATGGTATTCTTTCTAAGTCCGTGTAAACCGTACCGGGAGTGGCTTCGGCCATGCAAACCGTATCGGGAGCGGCATGGTATTCTCTGAGTCCGTGTAAACCGTACCGGGAGTGGCTTCGGCCATGCAAACCGTATCGGGAGCGGCATGGTATTCTCTAAGTCCGTGTAAACCGTACCGGGAGTGGCTTCGGCCATGCAAACCGTATCGGGAGCGGCATGGTATTCTCTAAGTCCGTGTAAACCGTACCGGGAGTGGCTTCGGCCATGCAAACCGTATCGGGAGCGGCATGGTATTCTTTCTAAGTCCGTGTAAACCGTACCGGGAGTGGCTTCGGCCATGCAAACCGTATCGGGAGCGGCATGGTATTCTTTCTAAGTCCGTGTAAACCGTACCGGGAGTGACTTCGGCCATGCAAACCGTATCGGGAGCAGCATGGTATTCTTTCTAAGTCCGTGTAAACCGCACCGGGAATGGCTCCGGCCACGTATACCGATTCGGGAAGCAGCAAGGCATATCTAAATTCGCGCAAGCAGAAGCATGAATGGCTTCGGCCGTCCGACATACGTAAGAAGCGGCAAGATGTCCCTTCGGGATCATATGGACCACGATAGTAAAGGCCCCGGCCGAATACTATGGCGACATTCTTTCCGAACATACATCGGGCCCCGGCCCTACAAGCTATGGCGAACGATGACAGGATCTCAGGCTCTTGAAGCGCCATATTCAGTCGATCATACACGAATACCAAGGTAAAGCCGAAAACATTCCTTGTATTTATAGAAAAGGAAGTACAAAAACCGGCCACACCCTCGGCCGAGGGCTTACAACAGAAGAAGAAGTAAAAGCCGGCCGTATACTTGGCCGGAGGTTTACGATAGAAGAAGAAGCGTAAACCAGCCATACCCTAAGCCGAGGGCTTACAACAGAAGAAGAAGCAGAAACCGGGGCGGATCCCCGCGTCATTCTTCGGCTTCGGCCTCCTCCACCTCGGCTGCGGCTTGTCCCGGAGAGGGAGAGGGAGAGGGAGAGTCGACGATCTGCACCGCTTCAGGAGCGGCAGCCTCCTCAACGGCAGCCTCCTCGTCGGCAGCCTCCTCAGGGACAGCCTCCTCAGGGGCCCCCTCGGCGGGCGCAGCTTCGTCATCCGGCGCAGGAGTCGAGGCCCTCTCGTCCATAAGTCCCTGCCACCAAGACAGGAGCTCCTTGGCTTCCTCGCCCCTCGGTACGGCGACCCCAGTCAGATCGACGCTCGGGCAGGCCCTCTGGGCGACAGCCAACCCGAGGTCGAAGACGGAGGAAGAAGCCAGCAGTTGAGCTTGGATAATCTCTTCGGTGAAGTCCGGGCCGGCCTTGTATTCAGCTACGGCCAAGTCCGCCACCTCCTCCAGCTCCCGCTTCAGCGCCGATACCTCCTCGGCGTGTCGCCGCTTCTCCGAGGCCGGCCGGGAGTCCTTCTCCTGAATCTGGGCCTTGAGGGCCCGGATCTCGGACTGTGCCGCGGCGAGCTCCCCCTCGGCCTTCACCTTGGCCTCGGCGGAAGCGCGGGCCTCAGCTGTCTTCTCCTCCAGCTGCGCCCGCACCTGGGCACTCGAGGTTACGAGCCCACCGACTAAACGCTCGATGTCGGGCACCACCGAAGTGCCCTAGCCCGAGCCGTCTGACTCCCTCTCGGCCTCCAGGAGCTGGAGTCGGAGCTGCTCCTGATGGTGCATCAGGATGCTACCTTTCACCGCAGCCTGCGAGCCGAAAGCAAACAGTGATCAGAGAAAAAGGAAGACCAAGAGGAAGCTAAGGAAAGTTCGAGTGAAGCACCTTCAAGCTTATTACCTGGACAGACAACCGAGCACTCATCGCCGCCAGGTCGATGACTGAGTGGCGCTTCAGCCCTTCAAAGGCCGAAGGGAGAGTAAGACTGCGGAGCAGACGGAGGCACGTCTGCGAGTCTTCCATACTCTCGTCCTCGTAAATCCCCGGTTCGGGGCGCCACCACTTGCGCTGCGTCCGGGGCGCCTGTGACCCGGCGCCTTCATCGCCGACCCCGGCCGCCACAGCCGAAGGGGAATCGCCCCTCGGCGCTTCAGGAGATGCCAGCCTCGCGGCCCTTCGGGCCTCGGCACTCCTCCTGATCAGCGGAGCCTCCTCCGCGTCTACGGCCTCTTCCGACCGGGGGCGCTTCGACGCTCGGCCGCCCCTTCGAGCGGCGAATTTCGACTTTCGCTCTCTCTCGAGAGCGGCAGCAGCAGCACGGCCCTCAGAAGAGGCGGCCGTCCTTGGGACCCCGCCTCGGGTCCTCGGAGCCCCAGCGCCTCGGCCGGGCCTGCTTGCCGCCTGCGGGGCCGGTGCCCGGCCCGGACCGCGCTGGTCGGATATCCGGTCAAGGAGGGAGTCGAGATCGGCCATTGCTGCAAGCAAGAAAAACCTGTCAGAAACAGAACAGTGAACAAGTACAAACTCAGAGCCGACTTACCCTCGGCCGAAACTTCATCAGCATCCTCAGCCGGAAGAGCTTCGGCCAGAGGAGCGGCGGCCCTTCCTCCGCGGCCCCGCGGAGTCTCCCCGGGAGGAAGATAAGGGAAGGCCCGCACCGGATCGGACCGGGGATCCGGCCATACGCCGGCGGTCACCAGACGCTCCGATGCGCTGAGAAGCCCCCAGACACTGTACGGGGCCATCATCTGGATGCGACCCACGAGGATGCTCTGGACCGGGGTGAGGATAGGAGGATCTGAGAGGCCTGCAGCCAGCGGCGCCCATTCAGTAGGGAAGGGCCACACGCCCTCCTCCTTCTCCGGCAGGGAGACGAAGACGAACTTCCTCTTCCAGCCGTGGATGGACGAAGGCTTCCCGGAGAATACGCTTCGCCCGACCCGAGGGACGAAGCAGTACCACTCGGACTTCCCCTGCCTTTGAATTTTGAAGAGGCAGCGGAAGACATTGATGGAAGGGCGGATCTTTACATGAGCGAAGACGCTCAAGAAACCGTATACGGTGCGCCAGGAATTGGGAAAAAGCTGAGACGGAGCCAGCCCGTAGAAACTGAGAAGGTTGATGACGAAGGTGGGGAGTGGAAGACGGTAACCCGCCTCGAAGCTATCAACGTAAATAGAGAAGGAATCCGGGCGGAAAGTGTTAGCCCGGGTGGCGGAGTCAGGCCGAAGGACCGTCATCCAAGAAGGGAGCTGGAAGTAAGAGACCAGGCGCATAACCTCTGCGTCCGAAAGGGCGCAGGATGCTTTCGAAGCCATGTCAGGACGACGGCGTCCCGAAGTAGAAGCCTGGCCTGGGCCCCGGACCTCTTCGGCGTACTCGGCCCCGGAGGTCTCGGCCCCGGAAACCTCGGCCCCGGAAACCTCGGCTCCGGAAGCCTCGGACCCCTCACTCCCGGAGACCTCGGACTCTTCAGACATCGCTGGGGCAGGGGAGTCTGAGGTAAGGGGATCTGATAGGAGAGATCGCAGAGAGTGGGAAGGAGTATACTCCTCGTCCGAAGGAGTAATCTCACTGGAAGAATCCCGGACCATAAGGCCACGAAGGGAAGGAGGAAAGCTAGGGCTTACTCGCAGGAAGGGGGAGGAAGTCTCTCCTGAGCCGAGTGCGGCTCCTCAAACCTCCCAGCTCCACCAGCGATGCGCTCCGAGGAATGGAGACCTTCCCACGGTGGCCGGCGAGCTCGGACGAAGCCTTCAGGAAGCTAGCTTTCCGCAGGAGAAGGAAGAAGAGCTTGGAAGATTGCAGAGGAAACGCAAGCGCAGCAGCAGGAAGAAGAACAGTGCCCTGCTGAGGGCTTGTATTTATAGAGCTCGCTCGGAGCGCCTCCCGCCGAAGCCAACGGCCGAGATCGTCCCGCTCGTCCCCTCGCCCCGCTCAGATGCACGCCACGTGCGCTGTCCATCGGCAATAATGACGGACCGGCTCCGGGACTTGCAGCGAAGCAATCAACGGCCGAGGGCGCTTCGACCCTTCGGCTAGCCGCCCGGATACGCGCCGCGTGTCCCGATCCGCGCGCTGAAGATGAAAAGGGCGGCAATATGAGTGAAGCCTCGGGCAGAGAGCCGAGGCGATCCGCGACCGGAGAGCGGTCAGGATCCTTTTGTGTTTTCGACAGAGCGGCCGGATGTGCGGCGCGTGTCCTGTGCTTCCTCGCGAGGCGACGCGCCATCCCGTCCATTTAATGGAGCCTGACACGAGTCAGAAGGCTCGGCCCCTTCGGCTTCTTGGCTCCGAGCCTTCGTCGCCACTCCGAGCGGGGACGAAGCAACCGCGTAGCCCTCGGCCGACCGAGGGCCCCCTCTTCCCAGTAAAAAGAGAACAGAGCTTCGGGTAAGACATCTGTTATGATGATCTTTTAGCAGCTTCGGGCTATACTCTCGCCATCTCAGAGCTGAGGAAGACAAGAGTGGGGGACTATGTGATGAGGCAGAATCCGATTCGGCCCATTAGAGCAGGCCCAAACCCCGTTCAGCCCAACGGCAGCAGTACCAGGCCCTCCGGGAGCCTCCGGCCCATCGGCGGCCCGGCAGCCCTCGGCCCAGTAAGCGGCACCGTCGCTCCCGGCCCAACAGGCTTCAGCCCGTCAGCGGCCCACCAGCTTTCGGCCCGGGAACAGCACGGCAGCCCAAGGCCCAGCAGGCTTCGGCCCCTCAGCGGCCCAACCCCCTTCGGCCCGATAGCCGAGTCCGGCCCACTCTGGTGGCGGATCCAGCACTATGGCGGTTTACCAGTAAGCCCAAACATAGTCCTATATCGGCTACCACCGTTAACCAACCTCTATCCTCTGCTATAAATACACCGCTATTTATTGCCAAAGGTATGCAACTCTTTGCCTCCGAGACCCTTAAGGACTACGGTCCAAATAGCATTAAAGCTGCTTCTTGCCTTTTGAATCGAATCATCTTCAGGAGCTAACTTGACCGTCGGAGGGGGTTCCTAAGGGCCAGAGCCCGGGACTCCTGCTGACCGGTTTCTTCTTTTTTCCCTCCTGCAGGAGCTCGGTTCGAATCATCGCCGACCTTCCCGAGTCGGTCTCGGCCGCCGACCTCGGATTCCTCTCCCTGGTCTCGACGCCGTGCGACGGCTGACTCGGCGCCGTGCTGTCTTCTCGTCCGACGAACAAGGGCTTTTGGGCTCACTATCCAAGAGCAAGCCGAGTCCGAGACCCTCCCGGCCTCCGACCGTCGGCTTCGGTTCCATCGCCTGTCGGCAGTACAGCCAGAAAGAGCTTCATCCACGCCGCCCCTTCGCCCGCCGAAGGAGCCTCGGCCCCGACTTCCCGGAGACGAGCCTGCACCGACCGAAGCGCCCTTCGGCCTTCGGACCCTCGCCTTCGCCTCCGCCTCCGCCTCCTCGGCCTTCAGGATCCCCGTCGGGCCTCTATAACACCGATCCGAACCGGCTTCGGATCCATTTCTCCGGATTCCCGCCTCGGAATCCGGTCGTGATAGATCCAGTCTACATCAATATACAAAACGGATAGTTGTTTTCGTACCTACTTGATATAAAATTTAATATACATATATGGATAAATATTTCTATCCAAAGGTTCAACCCACTAATAGCTGGATCTCCGGGTTGAGCCGTGCTTGACAACTTGACTTCATGTGCTTTAGGACACTTATATGCCCGTTAGCTAGGGCAGAGAGCACAAGTTTCCCGTTTTGGGCTCCAACTCTCTTATCTTTTAACCAGTCAAAGCTGCTAATCAACAGTTTCCTCACGTTTCCCATGTATCCAGCTTCTTAATGGCAGTAAATCCCTGTTTTTGAGACGATACAAATGAGACACCAAAATTAGGAATAAAAAGAAATATCAGGTGCGTGCAGTGATGACTATATATTCCACACAAGTAGTAATAATGTTGCATATTGCAGCTTAGAACATCGACATGGGACAGACAGACGTCAGGGATAAGAGTAATATTTGGTGTAATGACGGTGGGTGCTGCATGCACCATCATTGTAGTGGGTTTTAAAAAAAAAAATTCTTATTTTTTTTTTTAAGTTATTCTCGAGGTCTTCTAACTGTCTATACTTTTCTTTGTCCGATCGGACGATCCAAAAAGTTCATTGAACTCGATTTTTGAATTTTTAAACTTTTTTTATTGTCTTTTTTACTGTTCATTGAACTTGATTTTTGAATTTTCATATTTTTTTAGATCGTCCGACTGAACATTACACTGTACGAACAGTTAGGAGACTTCGAGAACAACCTAAAAAAATAAAAAATATATATATATTATTTTAACCAACTGCAATGACAGTGCGTGCAGCACACACTTCATTATAGCAAATATTACTCGGGGGATAAAATATCATGAGCTGCATGCAGTGATCGATGTAGCAGCAGACCATATGCATGGCATCACTTGAGCCCATATTTCAGAAGTCCAGGGATGTGAGTGTTCATGAAGTAGTCCTTCCAATCGATATTAGCGATGTCGAAGTCGAACATCTTGCCATCAACGTCGTCGTGTCCTCCCACCATATTGGCCTTTCGCACCTTCTCTGAGTTCTGTACATCAAAGCTGCGCCACAAGACAAGCCTCTTAATTATATATATGTTCTAATTAAGCTTTCAACTCGACCAATTCGGAGACTTAATTAATTATAAGCTACATGTACACACGTGCACACACATGCAGTTCTATACTTACGTTCCTTTGAAGAAAGCATAGGGTTCATACATGTCGGTCACCCGTACCAAGAATTGATAATGTCGATTAAGGCTGGCATATTGATTTCCCAATGTGTAGAAAGAGAAAATGTTTGCCAGTGATAAAGCCTAAACAAGAGAACAACTAATCATAAGCATATGCAAGATATATAAGTACTGAAGTATGAAATAATAATGTTTTTGATATTTTCGCATATATACCTCTGAAATATATCATACTTGCATCTATATCTCTAATTTCCACATATTATTTCAATACCCTTAAAATCTTAAAATTTTTGCAGTTATACCATTCCGTCAAAAAGCCGATAAATGAAACTTAAAGATTTTACATATATATTCTTAATTTTACTGATATTTTGCATATATATTTATAAATTAACTAGAATTTTGCACATGTACCATAAATGTTATCAAGAGTTTTTGAGATTAGAGTTCATGTTATTTTGATAGAGGGACATAACTGTAATATATCAAAGATTTTAAGGGTTGAAAATAATATGCGGGAGTTAGGAGTATAGATATAAATGTTGTGTATTTCAGGAATATATATGTATAAATTCCTATTATTCTTGTACATGTACATACATATATGTACATGTATTTATGTGTGTGTGCACCCAATGCATATACGTACACATGCAGACGAATATGCGTACCTTACATAATAAGCAGAAGGGCAACATCACTTTCAATCTGAACTGGGTCATTGAATGGTAGAGTGTGACCCTACGAGCTTGGATTGGTGTCCCCTCCTTTGCTTTTAGTGGATTTGCAAGAAAATAATGGTAGACATGGTCTTCAAACGTTCCGATGTCCATGGGGTTCCTTGAAGACGAACCCACATGGTAAATGAACTCGCATGGTTGATTCAACTGATGGACCATGATTACAATCATCGCATTTACCACCACATCTCCAGGGACCTACAACAATAGGGCTTGGCAAGTAAGTTTTAGAGAACATCAAGATTTGCTAGTCCAATCTCTAGTTACTTAATTTTGAGTAATGTTTGCTGCACCTCATGCGGTGCAGTATGGAGTGTAGCTCAGAATTTTTTATTTTTGTTTACTTTTTAAATTTTTTTTAAGTTGTCGTCATTATGTTTGTCATGTCTGTACAATCCAATCATAGATAAGACGATCTAAAGAAAATTAAAAAGTAAAACATTGGGGCCAATGTACAATTAATTTTTTTATTTTTCAGATGTTTGTTAGATCGTCCGATCAACAATCGAATTATATAGACGTGTCGAATGTAATGAAGTCGACCTAAATAAACTTCAAGAAATAAGAAAAATAAAAGAAATTACTACTGCGGTGGCCATCCGATCTTTCTACTCGAGGTGCAGCGGGATTGCATATACATGAGTGTACAATTGTAACTGGTTAAATTGAACACTCAGTACTACAGGATGGGAAAAGTATAACTAGTATAACCACAAACTAAACTTACTGCATCCATGCTTGCTCTAGGGTTTGCGATGAACGATGGCAAATGGCCCTTTGCACGGGCGAGAATCAAGCTGTCAAACGTTCTGAAAGAACAAAAGCTTGGGTAAACACTTCAGATGAATTTATATCTGCTACATTCTTTAAAAAAGAGAGAAAAAAACAAACATCTATTTTAGAACGTGTATGTTTAACTCAACTTCCAATTAAAAATACTCGTAAGTTTTCGCAACAGTCAAAATGTCTGCCTAGTCGGTTTTAATATAAAATAGCCAACCATGGAAGCTGATGAAATATCATTTTTTTCATATTTCGGGCCTTCTATTTGAAGCTCCGAATTAAATGGAGCTTTTAAAAATAGACCTGTCAAGTCTTCACCAGTTGTTACCTGCATCCTTCAATCCACCCGGGGAACGGCTCCGTGCAAGTGCTCGATATCATGGCTGGTCTCACAATGGCGAAAGGTAGGTTTTCCTTGAAGTGACTGGTAAGCATCTCCCCCATTGCTTTGGTAAAAACGTATGTGTTTGGCCAGCCCAATGCTTTTGCTCTGCTTGATACAAGAAGATTGTGATGTTTTAAATTTGATGAAGAGTACATTATATGCACTTGACACATTATAACCTACGAAACTATAATTATTCTTCGATACACAAGGATCATGATACTTGTAGATTCCTGTGATCCTCTATGTCGTCTTACAGGTTGAAGTCATCAAGTGCGAGAAGGTGTTCTACAGTAACCTTGTTCTTGCAGAACTTTTTTTGAATCCATGTGAAGGAATTTTCTGCAGAATCACTATACCTATATTTTCTCACACTTACTGACTATGGTGAGTAAAACTACTGAGAGGAACCCGATTCATGCTTTTATGATGTTTAACTCATGATGTTTGCCAAGAAGCTTTTGTACATGGTTATTTGCATGTGTCCTCTCCAAATTGACTCAAATGTTGGTACAAGCTAGCTAGCCAACTAGGTTTTTCAAGAGTTCGAGTCAGCTCTTGATCCAAACCCTTGTCTAATTACTCATTGAAACACCTTTCTGATTAGGAAGGAAAAAGAGGGAATTGATTAGAAAATATCTAAGAATAGATAAAACAAGGTCTTGTTAGGTCAGACCGTTCCATGCCGAGCGTTCTCATAGCAACAGTTTCATCCCTCTTAGTTGATTTAGCCGCATGAAGCTCCTTCAATCTGTTGTCTATGAGAGTGCATTCTTCTTCGATGTCCAAAACCGAGAGCCCGTTGAGTGTCTCACCCATATAGAATGGTTTCTCAAGTATCATACCAGACTGCTCTCCTGCAACATAAGCTGCATGCCAAAGGGAAAAAAGAAAAAAGGAAAGGGAAAAGCTAGCGTAAAAAATGAACAAAGATATATACAATAAGTGAAGTGAAGGGGTGAGAGAAGGATAAAATGATTCTATGTATGATCTAAATGCACTTAAGAATGTTGCTAGTCATTACCTGTTGAGACCAGGAGGAGCATCTGAAGTTTGGAACATTTCTTCGAGAATTCTATGACATGCTTCGCTCCCAAGGTATTGGTTCTCATTGCAACGTCATACCTGCATTAGTTTTCGGATTATATATGCCACTAAGCAATAGTTAACGAATTAACATATCTTTTCGAGAATTCCATGACTAAATGAACGGGATTAGACTTGCCATAATTTTAAAGATATTCTTCTAGAAGAACAAATTAAGCTAGTGTTTGCAAATTGGCTGAACAATATGGTTTTAGACTTCAGCGCTTTACATCAAATTAATCTGAATTATACATATGAATCAATCCCAGTGCACTCTTTATTGCATCACCCCAAATTATAGGACCCTATAAACGTACGGAACAGTGAGACTAATTAATAGAATAGTGCATAACCAGGGGCAAGTTTAAGAAAATGTTCATGGTCAAAATTAATTACCTCTCATCAAGCCTGGTGGTGGCAGCTGAATGGACCACCGCATGGATCTCTTGCTGCAACGTTTCCCTCAGCTCGGATGCCTTAATGCCCAGGCCCTCCTCCGCCACGTCGCCGGCAACAGGGACCACCTTGTCGGATATGAACGACTCAAACTCCTCCCCGTGCTTCTCTTTGAGAACCCGAAACACATCCTTCCTCAGCACCTTGCGATATTGAAAGGTGAAACAAATTAATTAAGGACACACCCAAAGGCACGTACGTACATATATAAATACAAATATTTATATAAAAAAAATTCATGTGGAATCAAAGAAGCTTAATTAGAGTTAGATAACCTCGGTTTGCAAGCGCTCTGCAGCGGAGTCGGCGTCGGGCGCTCGCAGCAGCAGGTACAGCCGCTTCACCTTAGGTTGAACTCGGAGCACCTTCTCTGCGAACACTAGAGAAGGCGAAAGAGAGAAAGATGGAACAGGTAATTACTCGATCGCGCATTATATATAGTCACAAACAGAATTAAAGTGCCTTAACGTACGTACGTTTTCCCAAGAATCCGGTGGCACCTGTGACTAGGATACTCTTCCCCTCCAGGAAACCCATGATGCTCCCCTTCTCCATTCCCTTGCTATGTATTTCACAGAGAGAGAGAGAGAGAGAGAGAGAGATGCTGGGATGGTGCAGACTCTCCCCTTCCTTTTCTCCTGTGCACGATGGGAATGGGGCGTGCGAGAGAGAGAGAGAGAGAGATATGCTGGGATGGTGCAGACTCTGCCCTTCCTCTTCTCCTGTGCACGATGCTGGGAAGTCCCACAGTCCGCCTACTATATACTGAGAGAGAGTGTTCGTGCTGGTCAGATGGGCGGTGGGGACGTTGGTCTTTTGAGGGGTGGGCGTAGGGTGACCTTTTGTCCTTTAATCATTAGGTTATTGATTTTAAAAAAAAAACTTGTAGCCGCAATTATAATTTTTAAGTGAGCTCCATATATTAAAATGATTTTTTAAAACAGATGTCATCAAGGCACTGCTTTCAACCACTGTGTATCGACTTCTCAAGCTCACAGAAAAGATTAGAGTCCAAGGAATCCGGTTATCATAAGTGTAAATTTGGTTGGGACTCAAATAAGTGCAGAGAAAGGAGAGGAAATTTTTCAAATTCACCTCTCATTAGGAATGAAAAAAGTAGTAACTGAAGAATTTTTTTAAACATTTTTCCTCTCTGTATTCAACCTTATACTTGGAAAATCTCTATTTGAATCCAGGTTACCCCAAAATCGTTTGCTTGCAGCCTGAAAACATCAGATCACTTTAAGTGATTAAGGTGCAAATTTGACCTAAAGAAACACTTCATCATTAAACACAACCTTTTTGTTGCTTGGTGGTACTCGCAAGCCACACTTTCTAATCTTTACGCACGCTCGATCTGTTTTCTCCCCGTTTTCCTCACCCTGCATGTGAATGTGTACGAGGCTCAGGATCTGATGTCGATCTTCTCAATCTCTTCGTGACCACAGCAGCCAAGTGCTGGTCCGACAATTTTGACGTATCACAAAGCAGGTAAGTGCTGCTTTCCCACGTCATGTTTCACGTTTTTTGGGTGATCGCCATAGCTGCACAGTGCAGCCAATTCAATGTTTAACGTTATATTGAGATATACGTTAAAAAAAAAGAGGATAGGTGCTTGAACTGCCAACGAGGTGAGATACCTTGGATCACCCTCTAGTTGGATCTAGCAATGTAAATGGTAGCCGATAACCTGATAATTTCACACGTAACATGGGTTTAAGCGTGTTGGACCGGGTATAATTTTACATCAGTTAAGATGGACTGCGAGCAGTGTTTATGATTTTGTGCCCTTTAAACTCATTACCCGGATTTTATGGTTTGTAAGATGATTATCAAAATAGTTATCTTGTCCAATTTTATTTTCCGATTTGCACTGTCTTCTTCCATCTGATTTTCTTAACCGTGGGAAAGAGTGTTAGAACAGATATAATCCTATATCGGTTAAGATGAACTGTGTGAGCAGTCCTCATGACTTTGGGCCTTTTAAGTTCAACACCCGAATTTTGTGGTTTGTAAGAAAACGGACACAGTCAATTCTCCCTTCTTCTCTCGCACCACATGCACAATGGAGAACCAATTGATCGACCATTGCCCGCTCATACCTAGCACATTTACTTTTAACGGAAGAGAAGTTATTTAGAAAGAGTTCTCCTGACTCCCCAAATGTAGCTAAAGTAATTGAGATTAACATATATAGAAATTTAAATTAAAATGACCATTATAAATTAAGTTTTTAATGGAATTAACACATATCATCAGGTAGCAACGATCTTAGTATGGCCATACAAAATAATCGAAATGAATGGTATTTATTAACTTATATGTTATGCAGAAACTAAAAAAAGAATGTGACATGAAGAATTACAATGACACGTATCATGAAAATAAAATCTTATTTCATAGGCAGAAGACGGATAAAGAAAGGGATGGAAAGACTAGCTTTTGTGTTGAAGATGACAAGGACAGACGATTTCTCTGATCATGGTCGGCTGTGCCTTTTAATTGTAAATTTAGGTTTTTATAATAATAATCATAATAATAAACAAAGAAAAAGGAAGATTTGCAATTCAACTGATATCTTCTACTGGTGAATGATTAAAAGATGGTTTCCTTTCATCCTTGAAATCTACGAAAATGAAGAAGATTAACATAGGACAATTCATCCGTATGAGATTTAATTCCATTTATATATAATATTTAAAGGTGAAATCTTCTAAACTTCATCTTCCAAATCCGTGTACCCTATTGACAAGAAGTAAGACTAAATCGATCATTTGCTCAGAGAAGATAAACACAGTACCAAATTTATTATAAAGTTGCAAATGAACTCGAATTTTATCTGGATTTGCTCCGCATCCGCATTGAGAAGTGCAAATAACTATCCAGAACAAGTGCAGTAGGAACCCTAAAATTCAAAGTTGTGCATTTGAACCCCCTCCTCACCTGCGGCCTTCTTCCTCATCCGCCAGCCGCCCAACACCTGCTGGTCGCCCACAGCTGCCATGACGACGCCCCCATCCTCCCGCGGCCGACGGTTTGCGCTGCCCCCACTCGCCAGCACGCATGATCTGCGCTGGCAATTGTGCTGGTCTAGTTCAAACCGAAAAATCAAATAGAATTGATTAATTCTGTCCGAATTGATTTTGTTTAACTTGAATCTTTTGAATATTTTGATTTGGATTGAAACTAAATTAAATTAAGAAATTTGATTTGATTTGATTTTTCTCATTAATAAATTTAATCAATCCGATAAAAAGATATGATATAAATATTAAATTCTTAAATAAGTGTGAGTTTATATAAATTACAAAGTATAAAATCTAAGATTATTTTCAGATAATACCCTTTGGACCGTTATTGTTGCATCTCTCGGGTCGATAACAGATGAGGCACCCGAAATCAGGATTCGAGGGAGAAGGAAGACCCAGACGAGGAGGCCGCTGACACTTGCACACAAGACAGACAACGTCAGTGAGGCCCTATGTGTGGTTCCAAAAGTCGAGCCCTCTGTTGATACGTGGCAGATTGGTGAAGGGAGTGGAATAAGAATGTCAAGTCAAATGATATGGGTCCCAAAAAGGTTTCTTTTGATGAAGTATTTTTTACCTTTTTATAAGATGAAAGACGGGTGCTCTTTATCCATCGCAGCGGATGTAGGACTATTCCTAAGGAACTATACCCTCTTCTTGTGATGTGACGATACCTATGAATAAATGGGTTGAAGATCTGTTTCTTCTAAATAACCCCTAGCTCTGGATGATAATCTTGGGTTTTGTTTCTTCTGAGTAACCCCACTTCTCGGTTGAGTTCAGGGTCCCAGCCCTCGTCCCCCTCATCAGTTATCTTGTGCAAAAGAAGTGTTGAATCTTTAATCAAGTAAATAATAGTCTATTCAAGATCTAAATCTTTAAATATTTTTTAAATAATTATTTTTTTTTAAAAAAATAATAAAATAAACTATAATAGTGGTCTATTATAAGGTCCAACCGGCAAACCAAATCGAATTATTTGATTTAATTTCAAACTTTTGTGGTTTAATTTGATTTAGTCCGGTCCACATTTCGAGTTGATTTGATTTTTAAAATTTTATCCTCAAATCAAATCAAATCAAACTACACGCCTACCTGGTCGTCTTACATTTGTGTCACCGTTCCCATTTGCCAACGGTGCAAAGTCTGTGTCACTCTTCACCGGCTGTCCAAAAGTTCTCACACTCTTTTTTAAATTAAATATATTTTTTTAAAAATTTCTCTTGATACTCGGATAGTCTTCATATCCGCTCCATATTCATTATTATCCGAAAAATGTTGACATGGGAGAATTCGCCTTTTTTAAAAAAAAATAGAATGGGGGGAAACCCCACTACATTATGGAGGCTGAAAAGATTCAAAGATAACAGTGTCTAGAACAGAGCTAGGATAACAGGGGGGTAATAAGTCCCACCTTGATTACACAGTAAAGCAAGTCTGGCCATAGCGTGCACTGCTCCATTAACTTCTCGCGGACTGAAAAGGAGGGAAGTGTTGGAGGAAGGCAAGAGGAGCTGATAGTCTTGAACAAGGATCCTAATTTTCCAAGGGGTTTGGGATTTTTGGAAAATAGCGTAGATCATCTTCTGGGCATCGCCTTCAATAATTTTCGAAGCCTGCCAGGCGGTTGCCATCTCGAGCACAGATTTAATAGCCAAGGCTTCAACCAACAGTGGGTCACTTTGGGGGACAATGCTGGATGCACATTTGATGATTCTGCCATGATCGTCCCTGGAGAATTCCCCTGTTGTGGCATTTGCACCTCTCTTTTTCATATAGCTTGATTTCTTAAAAAATTAGAAGATGGTTAGTTTTAAAAGTGAAAGCACTAAGATAGCGTGGAGGTCATCTCATGCTCTGCACGTATGGACTGAATGCAGGAGTGCAAGATTCTTTCTTGAAGTCCCACAATATACTCTTTTTTTTTACATGACATTTTTCTCAAATATCATTTGGTATGCAAGCTCGATTCGGTTTGGATTGGTCTTACTCTTCCTACCATGAACATTTCTTCTTATTATTTATTAAACATTATCCATTTCGTCCCTCTGATCTGAACAGGACACCGATCCACCCATTAAAAAAACGGTTTTGGACCGCCAGACTCGACTAGGACATCGATCCACCCATTAAATAAGCGATTCTGGACCGCCAGACTCGACTAGGACGTCGATCCACCCATTAAATGAACGGTCCTCTACCGTACGTCATAAGTGCAGCTAAATAGAAAAAAACTAAATACGTTTAGTTCCGTCTCAATATAATTTACATGTCCAAATAATTTGATCTTTAATTATATGATTTTAAAAAAAAAATCAAGTTCTAATGAATTGTAAATATTTTTAATGGATTGAACCTAATAACAATGTTTAATTTCTTAGATTCTTTTAGTTATCTAACAATGTTGAGACCCACTTAAATCAAAAGTTTGAAATATCAAAAAGTTTCGGCGGGTTGAAGATCAAATCGATAGCCCAATATACTTAGCCCAATAAATAAAAACAAGTCAAGGAATAACTGATCAGGTAGACGTTGGGAGGATCTCATTCTTTTCCTCCACTATATTTACAGCCTCACTAAGAAATTTTGACGTACTTCGACTTTTTTTCTAAGGAGCTGTCTGTTTTAGTGCAAAATTTTGTAAATCACCGGTTTTAAAATCACTACTTTCAAAACAAGTCAAATTTTGAATTGGGTTATGAAGTGAGTAGACAAGGTCTAGACATAATTTTATTTTATATTATTTTACATCATTTCAAACAACTGAAAATACTGTAAAAAAAATAATTATTTCAAATTACGCATGTTAAAACAAACAACTCTTAAGATAACGACCCGCAGTGGGACTAGTTCTATATATCAATTATTTATAATTTAACCAGCTGGGATGGCGTCTACCCGTTGCTTAGCCAAAGCCAAAGGCATTGCCATGAGGGAGGGTTCTTAAAAGCCAAGTGAAGCATGTGATGGTTGGTATTTTGTCATATATAGTTCAACCTTCCTCTCTGACCATGTAATTAAATTAAGCTGTCTCTTTCCATGGTCTCCCCGTTCATGGTTGCTTTCCTTTCTCCAGGCTTCATATGTGTCCTCTGCTTTGAATTCTCGGCTTTGATTGAGTTCTAGATTTATCAAGAAGAAGAACGAGGATGGGCTAGCTTTTGCCATTTATGGTTACAGGTAACCTTTCTTTTTTGCTCGTGGAATCGTGTCTGGTTCCGATTTATGTTTTGGATTGGATTGAGTCGTACGCGGGGGACTGCTCTTAAGACCCATGCGCCTTTAGATCGTACTTGAAACATATGGTCCCAGTCCAAGTCCAACCCATTGGCCTCGCTATTTTTTTTCTTTTTTTTGAAAAAAAAATCTAGAAACTTAACTAAGACTTTGGGCCGGTTTTTTGAATTTTATATCATTAAAATTTTTCAAGATACAAGGGGAAGACATAGTATCTTATCTCTAAGAAAGTACATCAAAAAATCAAAATCTCCTTAGAAAATCTAACCCTCAGAAATGAAGATGAGGTAGACCACTTTTATCAAAAGTGATCTCACTTTTGACAATAATAGACAAGGAAGAAGAGACATGAAAGAGCTGATCAACCTGGGAATCACAGGAACAGTTGGCCAAGACATCAATAACTCTATTGCCTTCTCTAAGCACATGACAAAATTGGAGGTCCATGCTATCCTTGAGAGCACAGTTCTTAATTTTGCCTTTTCTTCATGTTATCGCTGGCAGTTGTCATAGCTATGCTTTTACAATAAGATCTGGGCCTTTACAAAGGATTCTGATTCAACATGAGAATTTAACTTCTACGTAGTCACTTTCTTCTTCACAACTGGTTCAACCAACCCCACTTTCTTCTTCCCTATTCACGGTAAATAATGTCAACTGTACGTCATTAATTCTATTCAACCACAGACATTATAGGCGAATTAAATTCAAACAGATAACAAGAAGTTGGAGCGGATACTCGAGAGTTACTGCCTGGTGTGGTCCAAACTCAAAATGGGTCTACTAAAGGACTTCAGAAGGGTGAAAAAGAGGTTCACTTGTTGCACCGCACGAGGACGAGAAAGAATTTTACCAGTTACGCTATAAGTATTTTTTAAAATTTTTATTTTAAGCTTGATCATAACATGATCTATGTGTTAGATTAGACCGATTCTCAATCAGAAAAATCTAAAGAAAATAAAAAGTCATTCTTAAGCTCAAGCTGTTAAGAATATTTTTTTCTATTTATTAGAACTTATTTTTTACCTCGGACCTATACAAATGCGTAAGTTATGTTAGGCCGACTTTGAGAAAGAGAGAGAGATGTGTGGTGGGAAGGTGCATCTCAACCCAAGTTGAGATGGGTGCTGGGGTGGTGTAGCTTAGCCCCAGCGAGCTAGTACTGAAGGTATGCTGTGTTGCTGCATGCACATGTCCTACGTTTCATGGGTGACGAATGGAAAGGTCAGATAATAGACAATGTTTTTTTTACTGATATGCATAACAAGGTAGCGGAATTTTTTTAATGCCCGAATACATGTAGTACGCCAAAGATTGGATTATTTTATAGGTTATTAGCTTATAGGATAGTTAATAGATTTTTCTAGATCAAATATGGCATAACAGATGCAGTCATCGATCTATCTTAAATCTTCACCGAATCTTTATTAATTGGTATTCTTAATTAGATCTTTCTATGTCTGTCCTCATGAGAATATGCGTAAATTGGTTATCAACTATGAAAAAAATGAGAACGCGTATATATCGAGTGGACGATAAAAGAAAGAAGTCCAAATGCTTTCCTCTTTCAACTAAAAGGTTTTCCCTCGTTCACTTGGTTGGATACCTTAGTTTCGTTACCTCTTGTGGGTGGATTAATATGTGGTAAATGTACTTGCGAGAATTTCTTTGATGTAACAGGATGTTTGGTTTCTGTATTAGGTAGATTTTGATATTACTATTGATAGTGAGTATTTAGTTAAATTTTATTGATTTGATATTCACATATTGATAAAGTATATTGTTATAATACATTTAATATTTGTTTAAGCTTGTGTGGAAAATGTTTGATCTTAATCTTGGTTTAAAGATCCCTTTCGTTTCCTTCCTACATCCCCTCAATATTCCATCAATATGAATTTCAAGAATTTAGTTTTGTAGACTTCAAAAATGCTACCATCAAAATTAATACTATATCAAAGTTAATATCCAACTAAAGTACTGGGAGTAAGGTTGCTTGTTAGGTTCAAAGTTAGCATTAGTTTTGATACCACTCTTTAACTTCAACATCCTCTCCATCACCGGCGAGGCCATGCCCTACATGCCCTTCATTTCATTAGATCAGGAGGATATATATGTATACCATTTCACCAACCATTAGTAGGTAAGCCTCACTTTGTTTGTGGAATAAGTCCTGAATAGGATGTTTTATTCTCCTAAAACCTTTTAACCCACTTTGGTGGAGGGGAGTGCTTAATCCAGGGTGTTATGGGTTATACCAGGGGTTAAGCGGAATAGGGGCAGGGTTAAGCGGAATAGGGGCAGAACATATTATTCCTCCGCGAGATTCCCAGGTCACGGGCTTCCTCTTCCTCGCTTGTCCGCCATCATCGCCCTCCCAAGCTTGCTTCTTCCTCCGCGAGATTCCCAGGTCACGGGCTTCCTCTTCCTCGCTTGTCCGCCATCATCACCCAAGTCCCAAGCTTGCTTCTTCCTCCCCGAGATTCCCAGGTCACGGGCTTCCCTTCCTCGCTTGTCCGCCATCATCGCCCAAGTCTCAAGCTTGCTTCTTCTTTCTCCTCCCCTCCGTCCGATCCTTGCGTGCTGTAGGTAAGCACATCACGAAGCCCTTGTTGGTGACGCTTTCTTCTTCACTCGGTCAAAGAAGACAGAGCCAGGGCATTGAGCTGACTCTGTGAGGTCTTCCCAAGACGACGCAACGTCTGGGCGCATCACCATCTCATCCATGTCCTGTGTGCTTCGCCTTGTTGATAAAGAGGATTTCCCCTCCCCTTCCGAAACGAGGATGTGAGATAGAGGAGTTCTTCCACACGGCATTGCTGGTTCTCGTTGTGGATCCTTCTCTGGCGACCCTGTTCCTACCGATCATCCTTCGCCGGTCACAGTGTCGTCTTCATCCTCCAACTGGGAGCCCATCCGTGCACGGAACTTCCGGTTAGATCTTTTTACACATTTTCCCCAATTTTTTCCTTGCAAGAGAAAGACGTGTGCCCTTCTTCTTCCCTGTGCCTGATCTTGGGTCATGATGAAATTTTTTGATCTTTGTCCCTGTGCGTGTGTGTGTGGGTGTCTGTGAGCGTGGGTGGGTGGGGGGGTGACGATGGAGCAGAATTTATTGTAGAAGATTAGACAAATTCACGTCACTTGAAGCATTGTGCCTTGGAACATGATGTTTATATGATGGTTAGTATAATAAGCTATGCATTTCACTGATGGGTATTGGAACTTTGCTTTTCTTTCTTTTCTTGTTTTTTTTTTGGCATATGAACAAATTAGTTGTTTAGCATTTTCCCCATGTTTCCATTTTGTAAAGTTCGCCTTCGTATCTCCCATAATTTTCCTAAGACTACTGCTTTATCTGCAGTGAGCATTATGATTGTGCAAAATTAAACATGTAGGTTGTTGTCCTTTTTTAAAAATTGGGGAAGAAGTCAGACTTATCTATGTGTGCAGATTTTATTTCTTTCTTATACATCTGAGGGTGAAAATTGATGTTGTTGAATATATTGACTTTCAATTTAGATGGGGCATAATTTACCATTAGTGGTTGTGGAAAATAGCCCACATGCAGCAAAGAATGTAGAATTTGGAACAGTGCCTTTGCAGCCTGCAAATGACATACAAATGGAACATTCTGATTCTGTTAATAGGTTGTGCAACTCATTCATGGTATGACCATCTACTAGTTGCTGTCATCCTGACATGGGTGCTGACTGCAAGTTGATGCATTCAGCATTTCAATTATATTTGACGAATTACGTAGCAAGGCAATGAATGGATGGGTAGGAATGTGTGACATCCTCTTCTGCTTATACACAGTATCAGCAATCCTTGTCGGTTCATGAGTGAATGGCTATGTGCAATTGAAATGGCTCGATGCCAAACTCTCCATTCTTGAGAATTTTTTTTTTAAAAAAAAGAATGGCTACAAGCAATATATGACAATCCTCATTTGCACATACTCAGAGGTCAGAGCATCCTCATGTCAGGTTGATCACATAGCTGTCCTGACCCAAGTGCGGAAGATGAAAAGGCCTCTCACTATGGTTGTGTTTGGTACAGTGTAAAATCTGTTGCATGCACATGGTTTCCAGAAAAAAATGGTTATCATGAATGTTTTGCGATTCAAAAAGCATGGAGAACAAAAAGTGTAACACTGATAATCTCCAAATGATCATATTGTGATTAACTTTTCTGAAAAATCTGTGCCTGTGATAGACTTTGTGTGTATGCTTGTCATAGATTTTATATTGTACCCGACAGACTGTTAAATTTACATTGACTGCCTTACTTATTCTTCTTGAGGAAAGAATGTATCTTAGAATACTTTCTAGCAAGTGGGTTGATAGGTATAGTGTTCTCTATTCGAGCAAATGAATATGTTCTGGTGCTGTGAGCCATTTGTACAGTTTCCCCTACCGAACCAGGAATAAATTCACTTTGAATGATGTCTTTTTAAATGTAGAATAAATCAATAAGCATTACAAAAGACTGCCAAGTGTTAATCAACCAGAAATTCTATTATGGGACTTTCATGTAATCATTTGGTCAAGCATACAGACAAGTAGGGTATGAAGAACAACAATTCATTATTATGGTTGTTTTTGTTGTCTTTTCTATTTTCCTTTTGAACATTGCTTCCAAATGTGGCTGTTGTTGGCAAACTCATAACAGAGAATCAGGAGTAGTGTTGAGGGTGGATGGGGCCTGCCTTTATGTGGGTTTCTTCCTTTCTTCATGGTTTTCACAATCTCTGGTTGGGCCTTGACTGTTTTTTGGATAGACAGGTTGGGGAAAGGAAAGGGGTTGGTTAATGATGCAATGGTGGTCCTTAGGTGAGTCCACAAGATGTTGATTAATGGGTACTACAAACCCATCTGCAATTATGCTGGATAGGTAGGGAAGGGAGCGTGTGCTAAGGGCCAGGCATGAATGGAAGAAGACCATGGACTTTAGGCAGCAGCTAAAAATTCCATTGCAACAAATGGAACATTCTGATTCTGTTAATAGGTTGTGCAACTCATGTTAGAATTGGGTGGCCTCAAAGCCAATCATTGTACATTCTAGTTCAGATTATTAATAAAGACAATAATTTCTTCATTTAATAGTTCTCGCAAACGACTATCGTAATGAAGGTCCATAGACAAATGTATGGGATATTGAATCATGATGAGATCATGATAGTGAGATCAATATCCTAAGGCAATTGTCTTAAATAGTTCTCGATCATAGGATATTTGAGATGGACATTAAATATCCGATAAGATCGACACAAGTTATGTCTACTCATATGATGAGGGTGAATGATCTCACATTCACTCGTGTGGTGACACTAAGACAAACAAGTGGGTGCTCATTAGAGAATGAGTTCACTGAACAGACCCAAATAAGAATTCCTGGATGGTAATTATACCTATTAGTCAACCAGGGAATTCAATCGTTGCAGTAGCACAGTTGGTCCTTTAACCTGAGTCACCAATGATACCTTGTTTGTGGACCATTGTATCTTGATTCTCTGACTCGTGGACTTTAACCATTAAGTCCACCATAATCGGTCTTTCAGATACAGTGGAAAGCTTCCGAAGATAATTGAGTGAACAACAAGGGATCACTCACTCTTGGTATAAGACTGGAGAGAGAATGTCCTATGGATGTGTACACAGAAATCCCTGGCCAGGGTCAAATGAAAGAGATGTCTTTCTAGATATTAACTGAGTACTGGAATCCATTTAGATAATGCGATAGAGGGTTTGACTATAAAACCATACCCTTGCGTTATCGGGACATTGCATGAGTGAAGGATTATATCTGTGCGGTATCGGCAGACGGAAAGGTTCAATTGAAGGGAACAATATCCCTTATATCTTTTGGGATCATGAGGTAGTGTTTGGTGCTGTTCATGATCAGAAGGCCAAGTGATTTGATCATCAGATGATAATTCACTTGTTTATTAAATTAATCATTTAACATATGATGTTTAAATGTTAATTAATAAATATTAAACTCAAAAAACAGTTCTAAGTTTAATGGGCCTGCAACCGGACTGATATATGGGCCTAGAGGGTCACACACATAAGAGTTCTCGTCAGACGGTGAGAGATGTTAAATTTCATGCTTATCTGGGTTTTTGTGAAAAGCTGCTAGATAAACATGAAGATTTAATGGAGAATTATCTAAGGCCAAACTCTTGGATAATCATGAGGATTAACTATTGTGCTTATCCTTATTTCTATATAAGGAGGGCCAAGGGAGAGTGGTAAAAAGTTAGTTGGACGAATTTTACTCCCCAGAATCTCTCTCTCCTCTCTCTCTCTCCTTCTCTCTCTCTTGGAGTAGATCTCTCTCTCTCCGCGCATGGTGGATTTGAGATCTGGTCGGAGCACTCAAGTCGAGGAGGAAATCGCGTCTGCTGCGGGAACTCGTGTAGATACCTCTAGAGATCGTGCGCGTGCGCGATTACCGAGTCGGCATCATCCACGGGAGATTCGAAACCCCGCAAAGGTGAAGAATTGTTCTTCCCGCTTAGATTTTAATGTCCGTTTTACGACCCCAGCAACCGATACAATGGAATCATTTTTATTTCCGCTGCGTTCATGGCGATTCCTTACAGTGGTATCAGAGCCAGGTTCGCTGGTTCGGTTGTAAAACGGCATCGTTATGCGTGTTTTTCTCGTTATGCGTGAAGAACCCGTATTGTACGTGTTCTTGTGTTTAATCCGATTAAAAATGACAGATTAGTGTTCATATGATGATCACAATCAATTTGATTATTTTTCTGTATTTTTTTGGATTTTATTTGGGTGTTTCGGAGTTCTTCATGTGATGATGAACCGGGGTATTTCGGCGGCTTCGTATGTGCATCCCAAGTGTTGGGATGGCCGGCCGAATCTCTAGATCTCTTGGTGATAGTCACCACTACGGATTGGGCATGAAGATCGGGGCCGGAGTGCCCTTGGAGGTCCTCGAAATCGAGCCCAAAGACGGATTTAAAACCCTGCAAAATAAGATTTTGGAGGGGTTTTGGGCTTAATTTTTCACCTCACCGGAGGCCTCCGGCGGCCCTACCGGCGCCGGGCACGACGCCGGCGCCGGGGGCACCGCTGGCCGGGGCTGCCGCCGCCAGGGGGGGGGGCCTGGCCGCCGGCGCCACCGCCCTGCAACTGCCGGCTTGCTGTTTCTAGGGTTGCAGATTTGAGAAGGGGGTCGGTCGAATCCGTGCTGGAGGGGATGAACCGCCCGGTCCCGACCCGGTCGGACCGGGCGGGGGCCAGGCGGCGCCCTGGCCGAGCCAGGGCTCGGGTCTGGCTGGGCCAGACCCTCTGGCCGAGCCACGGCTCGACCCTGGCCGAGCCAGGGCTTGACCCTGGTCGGACCAGGGTCCGGGTCCGGGCCAATTTGGCCCTAATGGGCTGGGCCCATTAATTTATGGTTATTAAAATTGTTTTAATGCCTGTTTAACCCCATTAAACCCATTTTTAGCCCATTTAAGCCTGTTTTAAAATTGTTTTAAAGCAGAATAATTATAGGAATAATTAATAAATGTTATCAATTATTTTTATGATTATTAACAGCTTATTAAAGTGTTTAATAACTGTTAGTCAATTAAAGGGCTTTATAATTAATGGGTGTTAGTTAATTATTTAAAATTGTTTTAGATAATTAATTTCGCTGTTAATTTAATTAGTTTAAAATTATTTTAAACTGATTTCATGCAT
This sequence comes from Zantedeschia hybrid cultivar, assembly GCA_030544215.1. Lineage (NCBI taxonomy): Eukaryota > Viridiplantae > Streptophyta > Magnoliopsida > Alismatales > Araceae > Zantedeschia > Zantedeschia hybrid cultivar. The sequence goes on along the minus strand of JARZZO010000014.1, from coordinate 17,112,125 downwards.
AACTTGATTACTTTTTCTGTTCAAATTGTTTGAATCATTATTTAGAATAACTAAATGGTTTAGTTAGTTAATTTGTCAATAATGTTTTGAATATTATTGATTATGCTAAAATAAATGTTATTTCGAAAACTAATTGGTATTATAATTTTATATTTATAAAATTTAATATAAAACAGCAATTATGTGATGATTGTGATGCATGTGATGTGTTTTATGGTGGGATGATCATGGACTTAGTATTTTCATGTGATGAATGATGTGAATGGATGCGATGCTTATTTCATTTGGTATTTTAAATAAGACATGCGTGTCCTTCTCTCTCTTAATCCAAGTGTACTTTCTACCTTCCTATAAGATTGTACTCCCCTTGATAAGATCAAGGTTTCTAATTATTTAAATGTACATTTGTGGACCTGCGAGTCCTGGATATCGTATTTAAATGTATCGGATTAAGCTAAGAGGACGGGATCTTCTGAAGACACCTCTGGAGGGAGGACTCGCATCAAATGGAACCAGTGTTGCTGTTTTCACATTAGGATCCTATTATGGATCATCGTTTGGCTCCGATGATTCCATAGTAGCTTTAGCAGTCCATGATCATCCCCATTTAATTTTTCTGCATATATATGATATTTGTGGACTATGCTATCATATATATATATTTCTATTAAGTATATTGATACTTCAAATTGAAATACTATTGATAGCACGATTTTTTTACAAATCAAAAATCAAAAACCCTCTTTTAAAAACTTAAATTGTAAACGTGAGATATTCAGAATAATCCACGTAACCCACCATCATTATAGATCTTATGATAATTCTTATCTCAAACGAATTTGTTGTGCTACCACAAGGTCTGTTTGATTTAGAAATTAAACTAGGTCTACGACATGTGATGTCATTAAGATGAATGGACAAATAGTGTAGTTTTGTTGTGCTACCACAAGGATTGCACTATGAATTCATGTCATCTAAGTAATGATGGATGAACTTAACTGAATCAAATTGATTTGTTGTGCTACCACAAGGTCATTCTGATTCAGGGGTTAAATCGATCGGATATTGCAAACGTTGCAACTGTCAAGAGTTGACTGCCTAAGGGACTTGATGTGATTTGTTGTGCTACCACAAGGTCACATGCATGTTGCCCGAAGGATTCTGATCCCCACTAGGAGATCACCGGAATCTCCCGTTCTGTATCTTAGAGGGTCATACAGATCGCCGAAAAATAGTGGGAGCATAAATCTAGATTAAAAGTCCTAAATCTGATTTTAAGAACTATCTGCTCATTTTATATATTTCCATGTAGGTCGCTATGTCGTCACCTAACCCCTTCCGTTGCATACTTAATGCAAACAAACTCACGGGACCAAATTACATTGACTGGTTACGCAACTTGAAGATTGTCCTCAGGTGTGAAAAGCTAGCCTATGTCCTGGATCAACCAGATCCAGTGCAACCCGGTGATAATGCTAACGAAGATGAATTAATGATGTATGAAAATTAGAAGGAGGACTCAGTCAAGGTCTAGTGTTATATGCTCGGTTCAATGAACAATGAACTACAGCAACAGCATGATAACATGGAACCTAAGACCATTCTGAATCACCTACAAGAGTTGTTTGGTGAACAATCAAGAACAGAAAGATATGAGATATCTAAGAAATTGTTCAGGACCAGAATGAGCGAGGGCACATCTGTGCAAACTAATGTGCTCAAGATGATAGAGTGGATTGAGAGGCTTGCTGTGCTTGGCATTGTTATGAACAATGACCTAAGCATCGACTTAATCCTACAGTCCCTTCCAGATTCATTTTCACAATTCATTATCAACTTCAATATGAACAACATTGAAGTTTCACTGGCTGAGCTGCTCAACATGTTGAAGACAGCAGAAGGCACTATCCAGAAAGACAAGCCACAAGTAATGCTTGTTGGTAAGACCAACAAGAAAAGAAAAGCTGAACAGACCTTTAAGAAAGGTAAGCCTAAGAAGCTAGTGAAAAGCAAACCGGGAGCTCAAAAGGACAAAGCTAAAGTCAATGATAAAGGTCAGTATTTCCACTGTCATAAAGAAGGTCATTGGAAGAGAAACTGCAAGATTTATCTTGCAGAAAAAGCAAAGGAGAAGCTTGGTGAAGCTTCAGGTATTCTCATGATCGATCTTAACTTGTCTTATAGAGAATCAACATCCTGGGTATTAGATACTAGATGTGTTTCTCATATCTGCAATAACTTGCAGGTGTTAACAAGTAAAAGAAGATTGAACCGCGGAGACGTGGATCTGAGGCTCGGGAATGGAGCAAAAGTTGTTGCGTTAGCTGTGGGGACAGCAAGACTTCAGATGCCGTCAGGAGACTCTTTGGAACTGATAGAATGTTATTATGTTCCAACCATTATTAGGAATATCATATCTATTTCATGTTTAGATAGACAAGGATATTCTATGAAGCTAGAGAATAAAGGTTGTTCAATTTATCAAGGAGACAAATTGTTTGCTTCCGGATATTTATTGAATGGATTATATTTACTTGATATTTCATGTGATGTTTGTCTGGTAAATAATTCTCTTGAATGCTTAGATAAGGATGTGAATAAATCGTACCTATGGCATTGTAGGCTAGGTCATATAAATGAGAACAGGATCATAAGGTTGCAAAAGAATGGATATCTTGATCCATTTGATTATGAATCATTTGCAACCTGTGAAGTTTGTCTCATGGGAAAGATGACCAAAGCTCCATTCTCAGGACATGAAGAAAGAGCTAAGGACTTATTGGAACTAATACATAGTGATGTATGTGGTCCAATGTCCACTCATGCTATGGGTGGTTACTCATACTTTGTTTCATTTACAGATGATTTCTCAAGATATGGCTACATATATTTAATGAAATATAAGTCAGAAGTCTTTGAGAAATTTAAAGAGTTTAAAAACGAAGTTGAGAACCAGACTGGAAAGAGTATTAAAACTTTTCGATCAGATCGATGGGGTGAATACTTAAGTACAGAATTCACAGAATATCTTAAGGATAATGGTATTTTGTCTCAGTGGACTCCTCCCTATACACCTCAGTTAAATAGTGTATCGGAAAGGAGAAATCGTACTCTATTAGATATGGTACGATCCATGATGAGTTATGCTAACCTTCCAACCTCTTTATGGGGATATGCACTATTGCCTGCTGCATATCTGTTGAACAAAGTTCCGAGTAAGTCAGTACCTTCCACTCCATATGAGATATGGAAAGGAAAGAAACCAGACTTTAAGCATGTTAGAGTCTGGGGTTGTCCTGCACATGTCAAAAGACATGATCCAGACAAACTGGATTCCAGGACAGAGAAATGTAAATTTGTGGGATATCCAAAAGAGACTTTTGGATATTACTTCTATCAGCCCAGTGATCAAAGGGTGTTTGTCGCAAAAAGAGCTGTCTTCTTAGAGAAAGAATATCTTTCAAAAGAAGACAGTGGGAGCAAGATAGAATTGGAAGAAATTCTAGACTCACAAATCAACACTGGTTCATCTACAGAACCATTGACTCAAGAACTTGTTCAAGATGATACACAAAAGGTTCGCAGATCAGGTAGAGTGCCTAAGCAGCCTGAAAGATATGTTGGACATATTGATGATGACAAATCAAAAGTGCACTTAAATGAGGATGATGATCCTCAAACTTACCTAGAAGCCATAAATAGTCATGAATCAGAAAAATGGCAAGAGGCGATGGATTCTGAAATTCAGTCCATATATGCCAACCAAGTTTGGAACTTGGTTGATCTGCCAGAAGGTATGGTACCTATTGGCAGTAAATGGATCTTTAAAAGAAAGATTGAGGCAGATGGACAGATTGACACATACAAGGCAAGGTTGGTAGCAAAAGGATATCGTCAAAGGCAAGGCATTGACTATGATGAAACCTTTTCTCCAGTTGCCATGATTAAGTCAATCAGAATACTTCTTGCTATCGCAGCATTCTATGATTATGAAATATGGCAAATGGATGTGAAAACAACATTCCTTAACGAGAACCTTCAAGAAGAGGTGTATATGAAACTGTAGGTGCTTAGAATGACCGTGTGATTAACATGAAAAATTTATGTTGTTTAGTGTAAACTAACCTATTAAAACAGCAACTAAAGTGCAGTGATCGCCAGAAACTTTTAACTTAAAAAGTTTCAAAAGAGATATGATCGCTTACCTTTCAAACGCGGAAGATTGAGTCCTTGGTTCCCCTTCCTCAGCCGGCTGAAGAAAGAGAGCCCTTTCTTTGCTTTTTGTTCTTGCTGTGGAATTTGGGGTTGAGGATCGTCCAGAAGTTATGCTTGGTTTCCCCTTTTGATCTCTTGTTGTTGTTGAGTGCAGCAGAGACAGAAACAAAAAAAAACGAAGAGACAATGATGATGAGAATTTAAATAGAAGTAATATCTGAACTAATCATGATGTTAAGCATATTTAAAACAGCAAACTCACTTGTTTAATGGCTTTGAAACCCCTTAGATCAAGTAGGTTTTTGAAAGATTATGCTGTGGTGTGTGTTTGCATGAAGTGAATATGAAGAATGAAACTAATGAAATGAATGCAATAATGAAAAACTTATGCCCAATCGGTTGAAGCTTTGAAAGGATGAAGATCTTGAAAGGGACGCCGACTTCTGGAAATGGCAGCGCTCCGGCGTTACGACGTTGCTTCAATCTTCAACTCGCTATAACGCTATGGCTCAACTCAACTCAATTCTCTTCTTCTTTTTTTTTTTTTTCTTTTCAACATGCAGGGTATTTATAGGCATTTCTTGCGTTTGCGATTAACATTTGAAAAACTCCGAATTTATCCATCTTAACCGACAGATAAATACTGATTAATTCATCTTTATCTGTAATTATCTAAAACGCGTCCACCTTGGCTGACGCCTTTCAGATTAACTAAGATAAGGATAAATATCCGGAAAAACTTATCTTTATCTTTATTAGGTAAAACGCGTCCACTTGTGAAGACGTCTTTTACACTAATTAAGATAAGGATAAACATCCGGAAGAGAAGTTAAAACAGCTTAGGAAACTTAAAACGCGTCGACATTACCAGACGCCTTTTAGTTAATTAATTAATTAATTAAAATTCAAATTTAAACGTTAAAAATAAAAATAAACTCTAAATGGCGTCCACTTGGGTAGACGTCTTTTAGAATTCTTCATATTTTAAGACAAATTTGAGCTAAAATCAATTCAATTGATTAACTTAAACACATCTGTTAAACCCGACACTTAAAAGATTAATAAAAATTAATTAATGATTAATTATCAGACCATTTCGAGGCATTATTGTATGATATGAAATTTACTCGAAATGATGTCAAAATTAGCGTGTCTACAGCTGCCTCACCTTGGCATCGTCTTTGCAAGGGAGTGAAATGGAATGGAATGTACTGAAAAGGTGATGCCAAGGTGTGATGAGACACGCTCTTAACATCACATGATTGAAATTTTTCTCAAAATTATCAATGAAGATAGCTCAAGGAAATCAATGGAATTAATCCTGTCTGGATGAGGTAGACAAGGAAATAAAATAAAGTCGATCAACCTCCTCGGAGTGGGAAGTACCCCAGGTCGTAGACACTGCAGGTTTCATCATGGGGAGCGTTTGCCAGCCAATGTGGACGTGCTACAGCCATGATGGATCTTAAAAGAAAACAAGAATATCGGATAAAGAATCCAATCAAGGATAGAATTCCAAGGATATCTTCAAGCGAACCTCAAAGATAATCAAGATACTCAATTCGGAATGGAATATTTCATATCATGTTGAAATTATTTGATTAATGGTCTGAAACTTAATCAGTAATTAATTCTTATCTCAATGATTTCAAAGTCCTACATGATGCATGCTGGGCTAAAAGAAAAATATAAAGTCAAATAAAATACAAATTAATCAAGGATAATATTGTTAAATTGTTATTAATGAGTCAAGATACCAATTCTTGTAATCCAGTGCTAAGCCGAAGCTCGTTTATCCACGCACCGTTTCACAAAAGTGGAACCATCGTCCTCACTAATCAACAATCCAACGGCCTATCCGTGCAATTAAGAATCCTCTGAAATTATCACTGTTTTTGTTGAAGGGGAACTCAAATTCCAGTTTCATCAAAACCACAAGGTCCTTGATATACTCTAATAAATATTTAATATATAGTAATGAGATTATGCAAATGAATTACATGGAAAGAGTACAAGGGTAGAAATAACCGTCTTTTTAGCTACGGTTGAGACTTCTTGGCTCCCACAATATGATCTTCTTAATATTTCCTTGAATTTCTCAGGTTTTCTTGAATTTCAGAAACAAGTTTCTGGCTGTTCTCTACTCGAATTCCAACTCTCTTCATGCCTTGTGTCCTGTATGTGACTTGAACAAACAGGTTAAGTATCTGTTTAGGCTTAGCCCCTTGCCTGGTTAAGTAACCGACTACTTGATCCTATCCTTGATAGAAGGGTCAAGGGGCATAGCCTTTATTAACAAAGGTAATTGAATAATAAACAAACTTGAGCAAAATGCAACATGCAAGCAGACATATGTTCACTGAAAATAAAAGGAATGAAACATATTAAATGCAACAAGCAAATGCTAATTGAAATATTTTTTGTGGTTTTGAAATTTTCATTTTTGTTTGGGGTTTTGAAATATGTATTCTTTTTTTTTTTTTTTTTTAGATTTTGAAAAATGTACATTTTTTTTTTTGAATTTTTTGACATATATACTTTTTTTTGAATTTTTGACTATGCAATTTTTTTGAATTTTTGACTTATACATTTTTTTTGAATTTGACTATGCAAATTTTTTTGAATTTTGACTATGCAAATTTTTTTTGAATTTTGACTATGCAAAATTTTTTTTGAATTTTGACATATGCATTTTTTTGAATTTTTGACATATACAAATTTTTTTTTTTGAATTTTTGACATATACATTTTTTTTTTGAATTTTTAACTAAAAGACCAGTATGGTACTTAGATCAAAAGATCATATTCATTTATTAACTTAATTTCCAAATTGTTCTTTAACAACTTAACTTAAAACCCATCGTGTTTGAACTTGTGTTTCCATTCGTGATCCCATTTGATGATTTGACCCTTAGTCAATATAAGCCATTCCTTAAGTTTGAAATACACCTCTTTAGAAAGAAAAGAAGAATAGATTTAGAAAGCCCATGAGAAGGTTCCGGAGACCTAAAAAGATGTTCCTTTCCAACCCTAATATCTGTTGGGGTTCGGTCATTTTCTTTCCGGGGTATTTATCGACCTTGCGTTCCCTTTTGTTTCATTTCATGGCCTTGATGTGACGTTTGTAGTGTATTGGCCTTTTGATTTTGAATTTTGCCTTTTCCTTTTTTTTTCTATTCTTTTCTTTCTTTGCTTTGCTTTGGAACGGATCTCCCCCATTTTTTTATGACGGCCTCCTACTAAGATGGCGGGTATTCTTGGTAGTCTATTCTAAGCCTCGTTCCGACATCATGGGCCGAGTGTAAAACAGAATTTTACTTTAAAACGAATGATTTGTACTTTATACTTTTGGTCAAGCTTTTGATATTCTTTAGGACTTGGCATCTCTTGTTACTCACGAATCAAACGTGTCAGTGTGTGCAGTAATAGGTTTGAAGTTAAATTATTCAGACTAACAAAGAAATTTGAGTTTATAAATTTTCTGATTCTACTGGTCTTTGTACCATACTGATCGACTCTTTAACCTAAGGGTAGTATTTCTTAAGATGTAAACCATTCCAGGGATGATTTAGCTCTTCTCCTTCTGCATTAACAAGACGATAAGCATTACCAGGAAAAGCGTGCGATACAACATAAGGTCCTTCCCAGTTGGGTTGGAGCTTAGAACGCGGACCACCAGGTTTTACAAAAATTCTTTTAACAACTATTTCACCGACTTTGAACTTTCGTTCAATGACTTTCTTTTGATAAAAACGTGCTAATCTGTTTTGATAAACTTTTGCATGATTAGTAGCTGACCATCTTTTCTCGTCTAAAAGTTCCAATTGAGCAAGGAGTGCTGAACGATGTTCATCAATGGAAAATTCCTTGTTCAATTGTACTCTTAATGACGGTATAAGGATCTCATATGGAACTACCGCCTCCATTCCAAATGTTAAGGAATAAGGAGTTTGCCCAGTGGGCGTGCGGATTGAAGTTCGGTAGGCCCATAGAGCCTCAACCAATTTTTCTGGCCAATCTGCGAATTTGTTAGATTTACACGTCTTTTTGATAATTTTTATCAAAGTCTTATTAGTTGCCTCTGCTTGGCCATTGCCTTGCGGATAATAAGGAGATAATGATGCAATGCAATTTTATACCTGTTGCAGAGGTCCTTCAATTCCTGTGACACGAACTGCGGTCCGTTGTCGGTGACGATGGTACTTGGAATTCCGAATCGGGTGATGATGTTCTTCATGATGAATTTGCAGACGGTTGATGCTTTGATCTCCACGTATGCTTCAGCTTCTGCCCACTTGGTGAAGTATTCCGTTGCCGTGAGAATGAAAGATTTTTGCTTGATGCCGGAATCTGGATTACCAAGGGGTCCAATAATGTCGAAAGCCCACATGGAGAAAGGCCATGGGGAGGAAACAGGATGGAGTGAAGATGCAGGAGAATGAATTTTGTCGGCGTGAAGTTGACACTTGGCACACCTACGGACATATCCTACACAGTCTTCTTCCATGGTTGGCCAATAAAATCCTTGTCTAAGGATCTTCTTTGCTAGCATCTGTCCATTGACATGGCCACCACAAACTCCACTATGAGCTCCTTCCATAACCTTCCAAAGCTCATCCTCGTCTAAACATCTCAGAAGAACTCCATCAAAACCTCTTTTGTATAATGCTCCCCCAACTAGGGTGTATCGTTGAGCAACTCTCCTGATAGCTCTTTTTTCCTCAGTTGTAGCTTCTTCAGGATACGATTGATCTTCACAATATTTTGCAATTTCATAATACCATGGCTTCTGTTCATCATCCATCTCTTCTAACAGCTCCATCAACATGATTTCTCTTTTCTCCACAATACTTCCATCTTTGAATTTCTTCAGCAACTTCTCCTTAGTTCTAAGAAATGAAGGATCTTTCACGGCAGGTGAAAGACGCCTATGAACTATGATTGATTCAGATTGCTTGCGGATAGGAAAATCAAGAGAAGATGCAAGTGAAGCTAAAGCGTCAGCTAAGATGTTTTGATTTCTAGGGACATGGACAAAGATCAACTTTGTGAAAAGCTTTGAGTAAGCAGAAGTAAGTTCTTGATATAGCTTAAACATGGGATCAAGAGTTCGATACTTGGTCAGCACTTGGCGAAGAATTAATTGGCTATCACCCACAATCCTGAGTTTGGTGGCACCATGAAAATGAGCAGCCTCGAGACCAGCAAGAAGTGCTTCGTATTCAGCTATGTTGTTGGTGACTGGAAAGTCAAGCTGAAAGGCTTGTGGAATGGTGACACCTTCAGGTGATAACAGAACGATTCTGATCCCCTTTCCATGAGAATTCAGAGCTCCGTCAAAATGCAGAGTCCACATATCATCTCTGATTTGATTTACGGACATCAGTTCCTCATCCGGAAACTCTGATCGCACTGGATCAAATCGAGGAAGGGGATGATGAGCAAGATGTTCTGCTATGGCATAGCCCTTGATCGCTTTCTGTTGAATATAAATGATATCGAATTGAGATAGAAAGCTTTGCCATCGTGCTAACCTATCAGTAAGAACATATTTCTCCAGAAGGAAGTTGATCGGATTCATCCTAGCGATGAGATGGACTTCATGGGCCAGAAAATAATGCTTCAATTTCTGAACAACCCAAACCAATGCTGCACATGTTTTCTCCATCGCCGTATATCTCTGTTCAGCGGGGTTGAGAAGTTTAGAGAGATAGTAGGCTGCCCTCTCTTTTCCTTCTTCATCCTCTTGTGCTAGGACAGCCCCCACTGCATCATCCAGGACAGAAATATAAAGTATCAATGGTTTGCCTGGAGATGGTGGTCTCAAAACAGGAGGACTTGCCAAATAGTCCTTTAATCCATCAAATGCCTCCTGACACTTATCGTCCCAATTGAATTTGACTCCTGGCTTGGTAAGTTCGTAAAACGGCTTACACCTTTGTGAGTGCTAGGAGACAAAACGGCGAATAAATTGTAACCTCCCGATTAATCCTCTTAACTCTTTCAAGTTTTTGGGAGGTGGCATTTCTCTGATAGCCTTCGCCTTATTGGGATCGATCTCAATTCCCCGTTTGCTGACAATGAATCCAAGCAATTTCCCTGAAGATACCCCGAATACACATTTCTTGGGGTTCATCTTCAACTGATACTCTCTCGATCTCTCTAATACCCTTGCCAAAACTTTGTCATGCTCAGCCTTCGTTTTAGACTTAACCAATAAGTCATCCACATACACTTCCAAATCTATATGCATCATGTCATGAAATATTGCCATCATAGCCCTTTGATAAGTGGCTCCAGCGTTCTTCAATCCAAATGGCATGACGACATAACAATATGTTCCCCAAGGTGTAGTGAATGAAGTCTTCTCTTGATCCTCTTCTGCCAGCTTAATCTGGTTGTATCCTGAAAATCCATCCATAAACGAAAATGTCTCATAGCCAGCAGTGTTATCGATGAGTACATCAATATGAGGCAATGGAAAATCATTTTTAGGACAGGCCCGGTTCAGATCGCGGAAGTCAATGCAAATTCTGACCTTCCCGTCCTTTTTCATAACCGGGACTATATTGGCCACCCATTGTGGATAAAGGACAACTCTAATAAATTTAGCTTTGTGTAATTTGTCGACCTCTTCCTTCATCTTTAAAGCCATTTGTGGGTGGAATCGCCTTAATTTCTGCTTGACCGGATTAGCTCCATCCTTTAATGTTAACCTGTGTTCGACTAAAGATGAGTCTAACCCCGGCATATCCTCATAACTCCAGGCGAAAGTGTCCTTATAATCCTTAAGCACTTGTACCATTGCCTTCTCATCCTCTGCAGAAAGATTTTTACTGCGAGGACAACCTTAGGTTCATCTTCAGTCCCTAAGTTTATTTCTTTTGTGGGCTCTTCTACGGCAGCTGAAGGTTCATCAAATCTCTTCACTCCACTGGCATATGCCTCAGCTGCGTCCTCATCATCTTCCTCATCTTCAACAATGGGGTCCTTTTCATGTACTAACTCATATACCCCGTACCCATCATTGACTGACTCATCATCTGTACAATCTTCTGGCATCTGAATTGGATCTTCTAAAAGCTGAGGGATTAAAGAGCAAAAGGAACATTTATCAGCCAAATCCTGGTGGTATCTTTCTGGAATTTGCCTACCCTTAGGCTTCCTAGACTTCCTAAACTGACTAACCTGCCTAAAACTGGACTCCCTAACTTCACTAAACTGCCTATCATAACCTAATGAAGATGAAGCAGGATGAAAATCCTGGGATACAAGTGGAAATACAGGGGAATCCTCCCGTGGGGAGGGACAGAGTAGATCTAGGAGAGAATCTTGACCGACGGACCCGCGCGATGGGGTGTAATCGGACAAGTAAGATGTTTCCTCGATAATGATTTGGGAAGAATTTGTTGTAAAATTGGCGTTTTTTTTTGGATATCGGAGGAATTATACATGAAGCAGGAGTGAATACAAATGGAAGGGGAATCGGACGGAGGAAGCGGCACCAAGGCCAGAGGATTAGGGGGATCATATAGCCATATGTCCCAGATCAAATCATACATCCTCTCTAGGTCGAGAGGAGGTTGTGGAATAAAGTCCCGAGGGGACAGAGTTATCATAACGGGCGGAGCCCGTGGAATATCTTCAATTATGACCCGCGACCAAGTCGGGGTCAAGAGTAGTGTACGAAATAGGGTATGGAGCATTAGGACATGTGAAGGATATGTCCCCCTCCATAGCAGATCTGTTGTATAACCAGCTTCATAGGGGTCATCTGGCTCCCCTTCATCAGTTTGTTCGGACAGCAGTATCCGCTTATCAAAGATTGCGCCAGGGCTCTCAATTAGCTCGTCGATCTGCGGTGGCCACTTGGGTTCTGCAGGATCCAGAAATAGTCTGTTCAGTGCTATGTATAGGTCCCTCAGGTCGAACCATCTGTACCATTCGCATTCGGGGTCATGGAATTTCCTCCTTTTCATAGGCCGCAGAGCCTCCAAGGATTGGTACGTAAGTAATTCGGAACAATGTCTGGCCAAATCCCTCCCATATATGTCATGGAAGTCAAAACAGGAAGTAATGACCACCGTGTTGTCGTGACTAAGTATGGGCCCTTTCACAAAATGTGTATATAGAGTCCATGTTAAGAGATCTCGGCCTTCTTTCAGTGGTGTGGACATTGTTTCCAAGATTTCTTGACCGTCTTCGGTTTCTGCTTTCTGAACCAGATCTTGCTTTAGCTTCATTGGCCTATAGCCCAGACCGCTTCCAGGTGCTGCCCGATGATTTTTAACAGGAGTGGTCCTGCCTTGCAACTGTGTGCCCAGACCTTTCCCAGGCTCGTAGCCGTTCTTCATCATGATTCTCCATCCTGGGGTACTCATGTACTTCCCCCTTTTGATAGCATTTAATGGGTATGGAGAAATGGTAGCGGCTTTCAAAGGATCAGCCACTGGACGGTAGACCTGTAATACCGACAGAAAAGGTTGTCGGCCAGGTAAAACAACAGATTTAATATTTAAGGTATGAGCAGCAGCAAGGATCGGCATGCTCGTCACTTTAATAATTCGTCCTTTGTAAGGGAATTTGAGGCATTGGTGATTCGTAGAAGGAATCGCCTCAAGAGTTTTGATATAAGGACGTCCCAGAATGGCATTTATGGAAAGGTCGATTTCTAGAATATGAAATTCGACCTCTGCATGACTTACTGGACCTAGCTCCACCTTTAAATAAACCATTCCCAGAGGGGAACGGGTAGAATTGTCATATGCCGTAACTGAGATGGGGCTAGGCATCCATTTCTCCTTGGGCACACCGCATAGCTCCAGGGTCTTCGGAGGTAAAACGTTAATTGAAGCCCCTGTATCAACCAGGCATGCATCCACGGCCTTTTTGCAGATATTGACCGTGATGCTCAGAGCCATGCTTCTAGCGGCTGGCGGTGCTAGTTCCGATGTGTGGAATGTAATTGAGGGCTGATCCCCCTGAGGAACTAGTAGTGCTGCAATTTTCTCTACCGGCACGTCTTCGTTGACCATCACCTTCTGTAGGTATTCCATTAAGGCTTCTTGGTGAATCTTGGACCTTTTAATCAATTCAAGTACAGTGATCCGTGCCGGTATTCTGTCCAGATGTTTCAACAAGTCGTATTGAGTGCCTGGTGCACTCTCTTCATTATGGGCTTCCTCAGTCGGCTGTGATGGGCCGTCTCTGACTGTGGACTGAGGAAAGACCTTGTTGAAAATCCTTCCACTCCGGAGCGCATGTTCCTCGACCGTGGAGGATCCGGGTGACACCTTGAGTACCGCAGAGTCGGGTGGCGTAAGCGGTGAGGAGGGTTGATGCGTAGGTGGTGGCGTTGGGTTAGGTGGTGATGGCGCAGTGCGGATTAAAGGCCTAGAGGGTTGAATGGTAGATGGGTAAGTGGTTGGCGAAGTGGGGAATGGTACGCGTAATAGCGGTCTGGATGGTTGGGGCATATCTGGGTAGGTGGTAGTGGTAATGGGTGAAGTAGGAAATGGTACGCGTAATAGTGGCCTAGATGGTAAAAGGGGCGCGTTATTGGTTTGCGGAGGGGTATATGATGGAGGCGTAGGAGTGCGGGGCGCAATGGGTCTAAGGAAGGTGGGTAGTGGTAGTGGGTTATTGGGTGAGGGCGAGTGATATGTGGGTGTGGGTAGAGGGGTGATGGTGACGGGTTGTGGTCTGAGTATGTGGATGGTGCGGCGTGGTAGTCGCTCTGCGGTACTTTGAACGTGACCCGTTGAATAAAGAGAGGAAGAGTCCTCTATCCTCCATTGTTGCCCACGACCAGCCTCAGACTGGCTGTTCGTTAGAATGGGAGCAACCTGGTTCTGGTTCTGGTGCTCCGGGAGTGGATTCTGCACTATGCCCATGTTGGGTGGTGCTGCTGCTTGTGCCGGTGGTCTTGCTTGCTGCTGCTGCTGCTGCTGTTGCGGTCTCCTCGCCTTCAGGGCTGTTATGTATTTCTTCATTTCCTCCCAGTCTATGCCGCCCTGCTCGTTGAGATCATGAATATAATCTCTGAATTGGAAGCAGGTGTCAATGGTATGCCCAGGTTGCCTATGGAAGTAGCAATACCTGGACGTATCGGCATTTTGAGGCCAGACGGCCTTTTCCGTTGGCAAAACTAAGGCGTTAGCCGCCATTAAAGCACTGAAGATATCGGCCAAGGATTCTGGGAGAGCCGGGTATTCTGCCCTCTTCGGGCCTGGAGGTCTCCTCTGCTGGTTGTAGTCACCAGGAGGAGGGACATTGTGGTACGCCGGCGGTGCGCGCGGCTGGTACTGTGGTTGTTGCTGCTGCTGATACTGCTGCTGCTGGGGTTGCTGGTACTGCTGTTGCCGTTGCGGCTGTTGCTGTAGCTGTTGCTGGTTCTGATTCTGATTCGGCTGCTGGGGCCGCTGATACTGTTGTTGGTACTGGGGGTTCTGCTGCTGTCTATACCCTTGCTGCTGTGGCCTCTGGTACTGCTGCTGACTCCTCATGAACTGGGGCGAGTTATTGTTCATGGTACTCACTTGCTCATGAGAGAGCGTGCCCTCGGTAGTCGGACCTGTGCTGGAAGAGTTCGGCACTGCAGGCTTCCGAGGCGGAGGCCTGCTAGGTCTATGAGGATCAAAGACACTAGAGAATGTAGCGTCCTTGAAAGCATTCTGGCAGTACCGTGCTCTTTCATAGAGCTCTGCCATGTTAGTCAAATTGTTCAAGGAGAGGACGAGCTTGAACTGGGGGGTGGCATTAGAAATTAACATTTTCACTTGTTCGGACTCGGACAAGTGATCTTTCACCTTTTCAGCCAGACCCCGCCACCTGTCAGCAAAACTGACAAACTCCTCATCAGGTTTCATCTTTTCTGCAATGAGGTCCGTGATAGACAAGGAGGGTGAAACTCTGTCCTGGTATCGTTGAATAAATTTGCATGAAACGATACCGTAATCCTCTACTTCTGAGGGTTCCAGGGAAAAGAACCACTCGAGGGCTGGTCCCTCTAGAGATCTCCTGAACAAGAAGGCCAACGACCTCTTGTCGTTCTGCCAGAAAGAGGATTCATACATGAACTCCTTCAGGTGTGTGAAGGGGTTACCAGTACCGTTGTACTTTCGGTATACTGGCATTTCAGAGGGTGGCAGATGGAATACTGGCAGGCTCGGTAGACTGATCTCTGGCACAGCTTTGACCCCCATCATTTTCTGGAGGTTATTAAATTGCTCATCCATACACTCCATTTTGGCCAGCAGCGTTTGTGTGGTCAGATCTGCTTGGGGAGGAGGAGGAGGAGGAGGTACTTGGTAGGCCTGCTGCCTAGAGTACGTTGGGCAGGGTGGACAATAGAAGGGAGGTCCGGCAGAGCTTCCGCCATGCCCGAGGGCATTTTGATAAGCAGGCGTTTGCGGTCTAGCCGGTTGCCTAGATGATGAAAGCTGCGGCCCAGCTGGCCGAGAAGTAATGTGAAGGCCCTCCACGGCCTGATGGATATAAGGAGGAGGAAAAGAAGGTTGCTGAGGAACAGCAGGGGGAGCCACAGGGTTCGGCTCGGCAGGCTGCATGGGTGCCTTCCCCTTCAAAATAGATTGGATCGCCTCGAACTGCTGAGGGTCCAGTCGGGAGGCAAGAACTCCCAGAGCATTGATGAGATCCGTAGGATCAGAGGATGAGGGATCATTCTGATTCATGTCCCCCTCAAGATCAGGATTAGGGATCGCATATTCATACGGAGGAGGATCAGGATATTGATCACGTGGATGCAAAAGAGGTGTCCGAACATTCCCATCTAGACGATATGGAATGGGGATAGAACTACGGGAGGCATCAGCATCTCTCCCACTCTCATAGTTGTATTCAGAATCCCGAGGGGCATTAGCATCTCCCTCGTAATTAACCATGGCGTCTGGAGCCACACTCAAGTCCCTACCTGATCGTAGCAACATGATGTTAGATTCCCTTTTCAAAGATTTAATCAAACAAGTTGTACAGAGATTAATCAAACAAGTGGATGCTTAACGTGATTTTGGGATTCCTTGTTGAGTTATTTGAATTGGATTAAACCACAATTTCGCTCGGGGAAAGGATCCTAGTTTCAGTTCAATTTCCACCGTTATTCTCTAGGGCTTTCTCTCACAACGCTTTCAGAATCTAACCAGGACTTCAATTGGTACAACCAGCCCGATGATCAAGGAGGAATACCTTGATTTTGGGGACTTATGGAGGTCTCAACGTCAACTTCTCTAGTCTGATCAAGGGACCAACCCAATCAGAGAGAGTTGCTGACGTCGAGTAATGTGTTCCTAAGAAGAGGAGGGTATTAGCCTCAATGCGTATGTCCTGCGGCCTGGATGGCCTCTAATGCTTAGTAAGTAATGGGTAGCTAGCACTCAAAACACAAAAATCTGGAAACTAAAAAAAATTAAGAAACTGTCTGAATCGCGTCGATGGTAGTCGACGCTATTCAAAACAGAACTTAATTTTTCGCAGAAGCAGATGCAGACAGCAGAGAAACTGTGAAGCCTGAAAGGCGTCTAGGGGTGTTGACGCGGTTTTGAAACGCGTCAGCAATCCTGGACGCTTTTCAGTTCGCAAAAACAATTTTCCAGGAGGATTTTTTGGGTTGAATCCTCCTCAAACGAGATAAAAAAGCAGTAAACAATCGACTAATGCAAAATTTTTAGTTTCAGATTTTAAACAGGATGATTTACTAACTAACAACTAGAAAAACAATCAATCACACATCATTTTTATCACAAAAACAGCTTTTTGAGTTAATCAAGGGGGGGGGCAAGATCTTGCCACTGGGGTGTGCACGTGGTGCACGAGGGAAATTAATTAAACTAAACACTCACCAATTGGTGAGGACGTGTCCAGAGACACAAATGGTGCACCGTGGGTGCCCGATATGATGATAGCAAGAACAAAAAGAAACTAAAAGATGGCGAGACCAAGTCCCACCGTGATCGCCAAAAAAGCTGTAGGTGCTTAGAATGACCGTGTGATTAACATGAAAAATCTATGTTGTTTAGTGTAAACTAACCTATTAAAACAGCAACTAAAGTGCAGTGATCGCCAGAAACTTTTAACTTAAAAAGTTTCAAAAGAGATATGATCGCTTACCTTTCAAACGCGGAAGATTGAGTCCTTGGTTTCCCTTCCTCAGCCGGCTGAAGAAATAGAGCCCTTTCTTTGCTTTTTGTTCTTGCTGTGGAATTTGGGGTTGAGGATCGTCCATAAGTTATGCTTGGTTTCCCCTTTTGATCTCTTGTTGTTGTTGAGTGCAGCAGAGACAGAAACAAAAAAAACGAAGAGACAATGATGATGAGAATTTAAATAGAAGTAATATATGAACTAATCATGATGTTAAGCATATTTAAAACAGCAAACTCACTTGTTTAATGGCTTTGAAACCCCTTAGATCAAGTAGGTTTTTGAAAGATTATGCTGTGGTGTGTGTTTGCATGAAGTGAATATGAAGAATGAAACTAATGAAATGAATGCAATAATGAAAAACTTATGCCCAATCGGTTGAAGCTTTGAAAGGATGAAGATCTTGAAAGGGACGCCGACTTCTGGAAATGGCAGCGCTCTGGCGTTACGACGTTGCTTCAATCTTCAACTCGCTATAACGCTATGGCTCAACTCAACTCAATTCTCTTCTTTTTTTTTTTTTTTTTTTTCAACATGCAGGGTATTTATAGGCATTTCTTGCGTTTGCGATTAACATTTGAAAAACTCCGAATTTATCCATCTTAACCGACAGATAAATACTGATTAATTCATCTTTATCTGTAATTATCTAAAACGCGTCCACCTTGGCTGACGCCTTTCAGATTAATTAAGATAAGGATAAATATCCGGGAAAACTTATCTTTATCTTTATTAGGTAAAACGCGTCCACTTGTGAAGACGTCTTTTACACTAATTAAGATAAGGATAAACATCCGGAAGAGAAGTTAAAACAGCTTAGGAAACTTAAAACGCGTCGACATTACCAGACGACTTTTAGTTAATTAATTAATTAATTAAAATTCAAATTTAAACGTTAAAAATAAAAATAAACTCTAAATGGCGTCCACTTGGGTAGACGTCTTTTAGAATTCTTCATATTTTAAGACAAATTTGAGCTAAAATCAATTCAATTGATTAACTTAAACACATCTGTTAAACCCGACACTTAAAAGATTAATAAAAATTAATTAATGATTAATTATCAGACCATTTCGAGGCATTATTGTATGATATGAAATTTACTCGAAATGACGTCAAAATTAGCGTATCTACAGAAACAACCTGAAGGATTCACTTCCAAAGAGCATTCAAGCAAGGTATGAAAGCTGCAAGATCCATCTATGGATTAAAGCAGGCATCCCGAACTTGGAACTTAAGATTTGATGAAGCAATCAAATCTTATGACTTCATTAAGAATGAAGATGAACCTTGTGTATACAAAAAGACTAGTAGGAGCGCAGTTACCTTTTTGGTACTTTACGTTGATGACATTCTACTCATTGGGAATGATGTAGGAATGTTGTCATTAGTAAAGGCTTGGTTATCCAAAAACTTCTCCATGAAAGATTTGGGAAAAGCATCCTGTATTCTGGGAATAAGGATCTATAGAGATAGGTCCAAAAGGATATTTGGCTTGTCCCAATCTATGTACATAGATACCATAGTCAAAAGGTTTGGTATGGAAAATTCCAAGAGAGGCCTCGCTCCAATGAGGTATGGAATTTATCTCTCTAAAGAAATGTCTTCCAAGACACCTGAAGAGAGAGCATACATGGATAGAGTTCCTTATGCCTCGGCAATAGGATCTATCATGTATGCAATGCTATGTACTAGGCTTGATGTGGCACACCCACTAAGTGTCACTAGTAGATATCAGGCTGATCCAGGTGAGGAACACTGGAAGGCGGTGAAATGCATCCTTAGATACTTGAGAAGAACTAAGGATCTATTTCTCGTTTATGGAGGAAACGACTTGGAACTTCGAGGATTTACTGACTCGAGTTTCCAGTCGGATATGGATGACAGCAAATCCATGTCTGGATTTGTATTCATGTTAAATGGAGGTGCAGTAAGTTGGAAGAGTTCCAAACAGGAAACAACTGCAGATTCGACGACCGAAGCAGAATACATTGCTGCAGCTGAAGCGGCCAAGGAGGCGGTTTGGATGAAGAAGTTCATCTCGGCGCTTGGAGTCGTTCCAAGCATTTCAGATCCTGTTCCATTATTGTGTGACAACAATGGGGCAATAACTCAAGCGAAGGAGCCCATATCACATCAGAAGTCAAAGCACATTCTGAGACGATTTCATCTGATTCGTGAGATCATCGCCCGAAGAGATATAGTAGTTGAGAAAGTCTCATCTGAAGATAATGTAGCAGATCCCTTGACTAAGCCATTGTTTCAAAACAATTTAGAACGTCACCTTAAGTCTATGAGACTTAGACACATGGGTGATTGGCTATAGTCCAAGTGGGAGAATGTTAGAATTGGGTGGCCTCAAAGCCAATCATTGTACATTCTAGTTCAGATTATTAATAAAGGCAATTATTTCTTCATTTAATAGTTCTCGCAAACGACTATTGTAATGAAGGTCCATAGACAAATGTATGGGATATTGAATCATGATGAGATCATGATAGTGAGATCAATATCCTAAGGCAATTGTCTTAAATAGTTCTCGATCATAGGATATTTGAGATGGACATTAAATATCCGATAAGATTGACACAAGTTATGTCTGCTCATATGATGAGGGTGAATGATCTCACATTTACTCGTGTGGTGACACTAAGACAAACAAGTGGGTGCTCATTAGAGAATGAGTTCACTGAACAGACCCAAATAAGAATTCCTGGATGGTAATTATACCTATTAGTCAACCAGGGAATTCAATCGTTGCAGTAGCACAGTTGGTCTTTTGACCTGAGTCACCAATGATACCTTGTTTGTGGACCATTGTATCTTGATTCTCTGACTCGTGGATTTTAACCATTAAGTCCACCATAATCGGTCTTTCAGATACAGTGGAAAGCTTCCGAAGGTAATTGAGTGAACAACAAGGGATCACTCACTCTTGGTATAAGACTGGAGAGAGAATGTCCTATGGATGTGTACACAGAAATCCCTGGCCAGGGTCAAATGAAAGAGATGTCTTTCTAGATATTAACTGAGTACTGGAATCCATCTGGATAATGCGATAGAGGGTTTGACTATAAAACCATACCCTTGCGTTATCGGGACATTGCATGAGTGAAGGATTATATATGTGCGGTATCGGTAAACGGAAATGTTCAATTGAAGGGAACAATATCCCTTATATTTTCTGGGATCATGAGGTAGTGTTTGGTGCTGTTCATGATCAGAAGGCCAAGTGATTTGATCATCAGATGATAATTCACTTGTTTATTAAATTAATCATTTAACATATGATGTTTAAATGTTAATTAATAAATATTAAACTCAAGAAACAGTTCTAAGTTTAATGGGCCTGCAACCGGACTGATATATGGGCCTAGAGGGTCACATACATAAGAGTTCTCGTCATACGGTGAGAGATGTTAAATTTCATGCTTATCTAGGTTTTTGTGAAAAGCTGCAGTATAAACATGAAGATTTAATGGAGAATTATCCAAGGCCAAACTCTTGGATAATCATGAGGATTAACTCTTGTGCTTATCCTTATTTCTATATAAGGAGAGCCAAGGGGGAGTGGTAAAAAGTTAGTTGGACGAATTTTACTCCCCAGAATCTCTCTCTCCTCTCTCTCTCTCCTTCTCTCTCTCTTGGAGTGGATCTCTCTCTCTCCGCGCATGGTGGATTTGAGATCTGGTCGGAGCACTCAAGTCGAGGAGGAAATCGCGTCTGCTGCGGGAACTCGTGTGGATACCTCTAGAGATCGTGCGCGTGCGCGATTACCGAGTCGGCATCATCCACGGGAGATTCGAAACCCCGCAAAGGTGAAGAACTGTTCTTCCCGCTTAGATTTTAATGTCCGTTTTACGACCCCAGCAACCGATACAATGGAATCATTTTTATTTCCGCTGCGTTCATGGCGATTCCTTACAACTCATTCATGGTATGACCATCTACTAGTTGCTGTCATCCTGAGATGGGTGCTGACTGCAAGTTGATGCATTCAGCATTTCAATTATATTTGACGAATTACGTAGCAAGGCAATGAATGGATGGGTAGGAATGTGTGACATCTGTAGGCGCCCGGAACGTCCCCCTCCGCGGCTGTGCAGCGCCCGCGGGGCCTCGGCGTTGGGGGTTTCTCCGTACGTCTCAGAACTGTGGCGATTCAAAGAGGAGGGGTTAGAAATGAGAGTGTGATCGCCAGGAGCATTACCTTTCGGTTCCTGTGCTCCGCAGGAATGTAGAAGATGATCGCGTTTTGTGAGAGCGGGAGACGTCGATTCCTCCTTCTCTTCCTCCGGCCGGCCAAAGGAAGAGAGCCCGAAATTCTGTACGCGTGTAGGTGGTAAGGATCCCTGAAAAGAAAAAGACCAAGCAAAGACGAACCCGATTAGAACTGTAGAGTGCAAAATCTATTCAGAAAGGCGTAAAAAACTAACTAAAATCAGTGGGAAACGCACCGGATGGGTGGTGGGGAGGGAAGGTGACCATATGTTATGGCCACCCACCTCCCGTTTTTTTTTTTTAAACCTCTGTGGGAGTACGGATGGCTAAGTCATCCTATATGTACATGCATGCAAGTGAAGAGGAGTGGCGTGTGTGGAGAATGAATGATATTACTAATGTAAGAGAATGAATAAAAAAATAAAAGGGAGAAGTTAGAAAGGCAAGCCCGTTTCCAGATGTAGCCTGAGCCTTCCTCCTTGAGGTCTCCTCGAGCCTCTCACCAGAAAGTCCCTCTCTGCCTCTCCAAAATTCCTCTTAACCAAAAATCCTTCCTCTTATCCCCCCCTCTCTTCCTTCTTTTTTCACCCCCGCTCGAGAGGATGTGGAGGGTTTAAATAGGCGAAGGAAAAAAGGGAGAAAGCAGGGGTCTAAATCCCCGTAAATCCCCCTTCAACCAATGGGGAGTGGTCAAGGGTTGGCGGTAGTGGCCGCGGCAGTCGACAGAGCGGGGAGTGGTCGGAGTAGTGGGGGACGAGGGCGGAGAGTAGAGGAGATCATGGGGAAGACGGGGTCAAAAGGTGGTTAAGGAGTGGACGGCCAGGTGACATGCCTTCCACTCTTGCGGTGGAAGGCGACCCGGCTGGCCTTCGAGGGGAGTGGAAGGCGAGGGGTGGCCTTCGAAGGAGGTGGAAGGAAAGGGGTGGCCTTCGAAGGCGGTGGAAGGCAAGGGGTTGGCCTTCTACGAAAAGGTGAAGAAAAAGTGGTCAAAAGGTGGACGGCAAGGTGGTTGGCCTTCGAAGGGGGTAGAAGGCGGGGGGTGGCCTTCGAAGGCGGTGGAAGGCAAGGGGTTGGCCTTCTAAGAAAAGGTGAAAAAGGTGGCCAAAAGGTGGACGGCAAGGTAGCTGGCCTTCCGAGGGTGTAGAAGGCGGGGGGTGGCCTTCGAAGGTGGTGGAAGGCGAGGGGTGGCCTTCGAAGGGGGTGGAAGGCGGACTGGCTGGCCTTCCACGAAGAAGGTGGCTAGGGTCGGGATTTGGTTAATGGGCCTAGCTGGTAGTGGGCTGAGATGGCTCAAATGAGGGGATTTATGATGATGGGCTGATGATGGAGGGGATTTATGACCAAAAGGGTGGTCCAAAATCGGTGTCTACAAATGCCCCTCCGGGACACCTGTTTTGCAGTGGAATGGAATGGAATGATAAATGGGTGTTCCGGAAATCGAAACTGATTTTGGACAGCCCGAAAAGGAGTGAGCTATCCCCAAGGATGATATGCGAATGCGGCAGATGCATGAAAGCTAGCCATTCGAGTTGCAAGAGTGGTTTAAGAAAAGGGACAAAGTTCAGTACTAGAGAATCACAGTCCGTGGGACCCTCGGGTGCTGGGACCGCGAGGCCTTGGCGTACCAGAATACAGCGATCTGGCCCAAGGGGATCTCGAGCATGAAAGGTGTAGGAGTGTGACTTGAAGAACTCTCAACACAACGGGCGCGCGGTGGCCTAGCGCATCATGGGATCGCCAAGTGAGAGACTCTCAAGCGCACTTGCTGAAAAAAAGGAGAAAAGGGGTCTTGCAAATCAAAGGCTAACAAACGCACAATTGTCGGACTCATAGATCAACAATGGATTGAGCAGAGTGATAAGTTATGGTCATTGCCCCTAGGGCGAGGGTGGATGCTTATGCAAAATGCATGCTGGGTTGAAATTTAGAAAAATAAATTCCTAATGCAATTCCTAATGCAAACAGGAGGGATTTATTGGCCAATCGAATAACTTGGAGAATATAGACTCCTCATTGTTTTGTTTAAAGAGGAACTCAGAGTCTATACGCCCGAAGTTATTAGCCTCCTGTGTCTTCAATCCTACTTGCTTCGGATTCCCTGCAGCTGCAAGAACGCACATCAGCGACGTCCACATTTTTCAATAATGACAATATTACATTTCAAATTGCAGGAAGATAAGAAGCAGATATTTTGTTTCGAGTCGAAGCCGATATGGAAGATATGGCCATTCTATCGGTAGAATGCCAATCCTATATGGTTTCGACTCGAATTCTGAGATGGGCCATTAAATTCATGGATCATGGTAGTCTCTTTAATTGTGGGGTGAGGTTACCCCCTTGGAGAGAGGGGGGAAAAGGCCTCTTGTTTTCTCGTGGATGGGTTTTGCTTTCAAAGTGATGGACGGCCAAGGGGCTCGCCTTCCACGAAAAGGTGGAAGACAAAGTACATGCGGTCCGCAAAAGGGGGAAAGGAATGGGATGTGGATGCCTCTCCGTCTTTTGTGGAGTGTGGAAAGTGTTGAGGTTATCCCGAGATGATAAAAGGGTTGTTGTCGCGGGGTCCTCTTCCAGAACTTCAACTTTTCCTGTTCAAGAATGGCCTCGTCTCCTACTTGTGCTGCCAGAGGGCCTGGAGTTCTGTCTGATGTGGATGGCCACCTGAGCAACCTGGTGGCCCACGAACAGGTAGGCTAGGACCTTTATTTGCTTGCCTCGTCTCTTTTCTTCTTTTTTGTTGATTTTTGGGTTACCTTGCAGCCCCTCCCAAAGTTCCCTGACGCTAGGCATACCCGCAAGTATGCATGGCTCGCGGCCCTATTGGAAGTGATCACACTAAGCATGAGGGTGTTCATGCATCGATGGAACCTGACACGCTCTATCGTGTTTGCCAAATGGTTTACTGCCATCCACTGGCATTGGGAAGGATTGGGTGCGCTGCTGGAATTATGGCATCCGGGGACCCACACCTTTGTCTTCAGGGAGTTCGAGGCAACAGTCTTGCTGGAGGAGGTGGAGACTTTCTATGGTTGGGAGGGTCTAGCCGCCGGTCATCCTTCTGGCTTGCCTTCTTGGGAAGAGACCTTCACTGACATTGTCCGGGATAAACGGGAGGCATGCCGTATGACCAATAACCGAGGGATCCTCGTTGACCGTCTTGCATACTGGCTGATCCGAGAAATTAAGCGCAAGGTGGTCGAACCTGAAAGACTGATGCGAGGTTTGTGCTTGGTTCTTGGGGGAGTCCTGTGGTTCCCCACTACAGGCTCGGTGCTTGAAAAGGAATATGTGAGCGTGCTGAACCTACTGCAGAGAGGCCACTCTCTTGCCCCGGTGATCTTGTCACACCTGTACGGGGGGCTCAGCCATATGAGCATGGGGCGATCTGCGAGAGGAAGTCTGTTCACTTTGCAACTATGGATGGAAATGCATGTATCCTTTGACTTCGATGAAAGTGTGACTTCTGCCTCGAGGATATTTCAGCACAGTGCGTGGTATCCTGCACGCTCACTTCTTGGCCCTGAGGATCAAGTCAGGTGTCTCACAGCTCATCTGAAGACGCGGGATGACTGGCGTGATTACCTAAACTTCCTTCCTGTAGAGAAATTCATATTTGTTCCAATGGTCCTTCGAAGCATGGAGTTCACCACGAGGGCTTCTCGTGACCGCGAGCTGTGGCTGATTGGCCCCGATGAGTTGGTTGTGTATCAGGGGCATCGCTGCCATCTCCAGATCGGCATTCCCAGACAAGTACCATTCCCTGCCTTATATGACACCCTGATCGTCCCGCGACACACTGGGTACGCGAGAGAGGTTCAGGCCATAGACCGGCTCCGACGTGCATGGCGGCGTCATTCCAGGTTCACCAAGGCACGTCTTGACGTAGCAGAGACTTCAGAGGAAGTCACAAAATATGTAGGCTACTTGGCCAACATCCGTCCTGCTGTCTGTGCCTTTTTTATGGGGCGCAGAGCGTTAGAATAATGTAGCCTTTCAATTTCTCAAAGAATAATATCAAATCTTTTGAAATTCTTTTCACACACATGTGAGCAATCTGCCTCCTAACCCTCTGTTTGACTGACTCTTGGACGGCCGACTCCTGGACGTCCGAGCGAGCGGACGGCCAGCACGTGGCCGTCTGTGTCGGCCATGCGTCGGTGGACGGCCATGCGTCGGTGGACGGCCGTGCACTGACGGACGGCCAGCACATGGCCGTCTACGCCCGCGGACGGCCAGTGCGTGGCCGTCTGTGCGCTGGCGGACGGCCAGTGCGTGGCCGTCCGTGCGCTGGCGGACGGCCAGCGCATGGCCGTCCACTCCAGCGGACGGCCAGCGCGTGGCCGTCCGTGTCGGTGGACGGCCAGCGCGTGGCCGTCCGTGTCGGCCACGCGCCGGCGGACGGCCAGCGCATGGCCGTCCACGTCAGTGGACGGCCATGCCAAGGCCGTCCTCTCGGGGTTTAAGAGGAGCTAACCCGGCACTCTCTTCTTTCTCTTTGCTCTTCTTCTTCTCTCTCGTTCCCCGACCTTCGAACTCTCCCTCCATGGCGAGGGTATGGCTCCCCCGTGCTCTTAGGAGGAGGAGGAGGGCCGGCGGCGACGACGGTGCGGGCTGCAGCGGCGGCGGCGGTGGCGGAGACGAGGTCGTCCGCGGAGGTGACGCCGAGGATATCCGCGGCGGCGAAGAGGAGGCTCTTAGCAGCGGCAGCGGTGGCGGTGGCGATGCCGGAGAGGAAGGAGAAGAGGAGGAAGGCACGACGGCGGCAGCGGAGGAGGATGAGGGGGACGACAGTGGTGATGGTGAGGAGGAAGAAGGAGACGGTGACGGAGAGGACGGTGGCAACGGGGAGGCGCCCCCGAAGAAGAAGGTAAGTTTTTTTTTTTTTTTTTTTTTTTTTTTTTTTTTTTTTTTGAAGCATGGGGAGGGCGGTCGACGGGGCCGCTGTCTGTCCAAGTGGGTCCGCCGTCCGCGCGGACGGACGGCTGGCCCGTCCGTCCGTCCGCGCGGACGGCGGACTGGCCTGCCGTCTGCCAGGCTGGGCGGCAGGCCGCCCCGTCGTCCGGCCAGGTGGAGACTCAATTGCTTATGCCCTTATTTTCTGATGTTTGGATTTTTCATTTTTCAGGGTATTCAGAGGGTCCGAGGGCGTGTTTCATGGGAACTGGTCTGGGCCTGGTACCACGCCCTGCCTGATCAGCTCGTCTTCCAAGTGGATGCCTTCGGGTTCGGGTCGCTGTTCCGGGTCCGTCCGTTCATGGTGGATGCGCCCTTCCTAGTAGCTCTCAGGGAGCGCTGGGATGACAGATGCAGGGCCTTCGTCATGCCTTGGGGCCACATGTTGCCTACGCTGGAGGACGTCTCCTTCTTGACAGGCCTGCCGGTCATTGGAGATCCAGTGGTGGGTCCCGAGCTTAGGGATTACAGGCAGTTGTCCGATCGGCTCCTAGGCGAGGGATACTACAGGATGCAGGGAGCGCTGTCTCACATACCCCTTGGGCACTTTGCCCGATCGGTGGGGTTGAGCCGGGTGCGGCGGATGCCGAGCGAGACCCTAGAGGCCTTCTCAGAGAGAGTGGAGACGCTCCTAGACTTGGATGGCCGATCGGATGACGAGAACTTGCGGATCTTTCTCTTGTTCTTCTTCGGAAGGCTGCTATTTGCCACAGCTTCAGATAGAGTTAATCTGAAGTATCTGCCGCTGCTGGAGGACCTCCAGGCAGCGAAGAAGATGGCGTGGGGAGCTGCCATGCTGGGCCATCTTTTCTCCCACCTGGTAGGCTACCGCCAGGGCTCTGGTAACTTGGGTGGGTTCACCCCTTTTCTCCAGGTAATCCTCTTGGCTGTGGTTTTCCATCTTTACTTATGTTAACTGGCACTGACTATGTTGTTTCTTGCAGATCTGGGGTTACACCCGCTTTCCCATCGGCCGAGGGAATGTATCCGCGGACCGCGAGGGATTGACCCCTTTGATGGCGCGGTGGGAGGTGATCCGGGACTATCGCCCGGTGACGTACCGTGTGGAGGACATCCGTGGTCAGCTTGATACATTCCCTCCTCATATGGTGAGTGACTTGAAGCATATGTGCATCCGAGATGATTAGGTCTAACTCTCTTGTTCCATCCAGGTGGTGTGGATGCCATACGCAGAGGAGGATCTAGCCGATCAGCCGTGGGTGTCCCAGAGCCTTTCTCAGTTCCGGCGGGAGGTGCCCCTGCTGTGCGTGAATATTTGTGACGGCCTCTTCGTCCGGATGGTGTACCGCACATGGGGATGGCATCAGCCTCTACTCGCTTACCCAGACCATCCTGATATGAACCGAGGTCGCCGCCGATCTTCTACTATTGGTCAGGATTGGCGAGTGGTGAGGCAGGCTGAGATCGCCATATGGCACCGCACCGGGGATGCCCTGCAGGAGGACAAGTCCCTACGAAATAGCTTCAAGTACATGGGAGATTATTCCCGGCGGTACTCAAACCGCATGTTTCTGGATACACGGCGGGTACGTTACTTCAACCCTTCAGTTTCTCGTACTTGAATTCTCCATGGGCTAATTTTGGTGATTTTCCTGTAACAGATGCCTGAGACTGAGGCCATCCAGATCCTAAAGAGCCAGAATGAGCTTCTGGTTCTGCAGACGAGCGATCTGTTTACCCAGATTAGAGAATTGGTAAGAAATCTGATTTCTGAATTAGGATGTAATATTGCCCGCCTTATCTTTGCAAAAAAAACTTTGTGACGCAGAGAGAGGCGCTAATCCGCCATGGGCTGCGAGGGGATCCAGGTGCGGGCTCATCAACCCAAGGGCCAGCTGCTCCGGTTGATTGTGAGACGAGATTGCAGGATGCCCTCCGCCGGGCGGAGGCCCGGGAGGCTGATTTGGCACAGCAGGTAAGATTTGTTCTACCCTTTGTGTTATGATGATTGAACATGTCTGACCCTAAGTTTCTTCCTCTTTTGCAGCGCCAGGAATTGGAGGCCGCTTTGGCAAGGGCGCAGGAGTTGGAGAACCTCAACCAGCAGTTGAGGGACCAGGTTTTGGAGGAACGGGCGGCTCGGGCCAGAGCGAGCGAGGGATCCCACCCGGACGTGTACTGGGAGGGTAAGATGGCTGGCCTGCAGGAGGAGCTGGCGAGGTCGCAGACAGAGGTACGGGAGCTTGATTTCAAGTACCGAACCTTGTGGGACCGGGTGATGAAGAAGGGGCGAGAACGAGCTATGAGATCCAGCGTTCAGAGTCCAGGAGCTCGTCCCCCTATTCCTGCCCCGTCAGCCGGCCAGGCCCCTGCTGGGAGCTCTGTCTTCAGAGACCTCGACTCCCTGCTAGCTGAGGATGCGTGGAGGGCCTTGCGACCCGCTGGTTCATCAGGGTCGATGCGCCCAGCTTCCGGACATCGTCGTGCTCGTGAGGAGGATGCCGAGAGCCAAATGAGGCATCCCTCTCGGGATAGGAGAGATGATAATGTGGAGGAAAGGGGAAAGGATTGAGAGAGAGCGGGAGCAGGGGTATGCCCCTGTGTTGTGATGATGTATGATGTTATGCTTGCATATTTCTATATTTACATGGGCACTTCTTTGTTCCACTTTCTGTTCGTACTTGTGATGCCTGCATGCACAACATTAGGGGAAACTGTTAGTAGCATCTGTTTTCGGCCCCTTGCCTAAAAAAAGAGCAACTACCTTTTCCTTAGCCTTCGCATAAGGTCAAGGGGCCGTGTCCTACTAACCAGACAAACTGAAAAAAAGTGAATGCGTCATGCAAATGCAAGGTGATATTAACAGAGCATATTTTTGTCCACCTGGTGATTGCCAAAAGTCAGCCTAGTTAAATGATAAAAAGGGAAATGCACACTCAACTTCCCAGGCATCCTAAGCTTGCATCTAGATTGATTTGGGCCTCTAGACCCCTCAAACTAACCTTGACCGGTTAAGACTCATACTGATGACAATACCGTCATGCCATGCTTAGGCTCCCAGCTGCTTCCGACCACCAAGTTTGCCCAAAAGGTTTTCGAGGTAAATGATTTGCCCGACCCGGGTCTCTTTCCTCACAATCTAGAAGGTATATGATGGAACACCTTGGAACCCTAGCGGTCAACCGCGCGACGCTGACCCGGAATCAGACGCCGTCGCACCGATTGGTGACGCGCATGCATTGACCTAAGCCCGAAGTTTTCGAGAGTACACATTGAGATTATGATTAAGAAATTAGTTCACCAGAAACATCGACGTTACTCTTTACCCATTTTAGACTCCTGTGATCATGTGAGCATGTGACGATTTTTGAAAACGAACCATTTTAAAATGATGTTCAGTCTTTAAATAGCAATCTCGTGCTGAACCTTGGGGGAGACAAAGTGAAGAAATTGTGGAGACAAACCTCACAGGAGGATCAACAAAACCGTTAAAAGGGGGAGCTGTGACAAAACGGACCCCTTTTGACCTCTTAGATGCCCCTATTTTGACTTTTCAGGCCTTTGGTAAATTTTATGGCCAGGCACGGTCACGTCCAGGCTTTTTTCCATGATTGCTTGAACCCCTTTTCTTTTTTGTATTTCTTTTCCGCTCTTTGACATTTATTGGGGTTATTTGATATTCCGCCTGCGGGGACACTGCCCTCTTCACGTGCTCTGGTTCTTTACATTTCATTTCTGGGCCCTTTTTTTTGTTGAGGGGTTACATCTATCGGTTTTTTTTTTTTTTTTGAGGAACCGCAAATTGCTGAGCTCGACCGTTTAAGGGCGTCAACTGTCCTGATCGGTCGAGAGACGAAGAGCAAAGGTTGCATTGTGACAGTATACTAAAGACTTGGAACTCATTTTAAACAGGTTCTTTTGAAAAACGTGCAGGTGTGTGCATCTCATGATGAGCATAGGGATCCGTATGAAAGTAAAGTAGACACGTCCAAGGTTCTGGTGGACCAAAATCTTAGCCAAATCCTAATGTTAACCCAACCTATCATGCAACTAGACCTAGACAGGAGGTAACGTGGCAGTCACCAGGCAGTTGGATTTTGTGTCTTTTCTGATTTTTTTTTTTTTTTGTCATTTTCATTAAAGTATGTACATATTTACAAACTTTTTTGATGGCTTTTTGGATATTTGCTTTTTTTGAGATTTTTGATTTTTGATTTTTTTTCATGGATAAAACTTCTTCAAATATATCCCATTCCATGGGTGGGGCAATTCCTCTCCTCTCTCATTGATTAAGCGGTAAGCGTTACCTGAGTATGCCTCCTTGATTACAAATGGACCTTCCCAATTTTCTTGCAATTTGCTCCTGGGACCAGGAATTTTGATCATTTTTCTTTTAAGAACCATTTCCCCAATTCGAAACTTTCTTTCAAGAACTTTTTTTGCATAGAATCTTGCAATCCTATTTCTGTACACCTGGGCGTGATTTGCCGCCATCATCCTTTTTTCGTCTAACAGTTCCAGTTGGGTTAACATGGCGTCACGACGCTCGGCATCACTAATTCCACTATCCAACTGCACTCTTAGAGAAGGGAAGAGAATCTCATATGGAAGTACCGCATCCGTTCCGAACGTGAGTGAATAAGGTGTTTGTCCGGTAGGGGTTCGGACGGAAGTACGATATGCCTAAAGAGCTTCTTCTAGACGATCAGGTCAGTCTGAATAATTATGTGATATGCAAGTTCTTTTAATGATTCGAATGAGGGTTTTATTGGTGGCTTCGGCCTGACCATTTCCTTGTGGGTAGTAAGGTGAAGAATGATGCAAATTGATGCCATACTTACTGCACATGTCTTGGAGCTCTTGGGAGATAAACTGGGGTCCATTGTCGGTGATGAGGTCGCGCGGTGTCCCGAACCTGGCGAGAATGTTGCGCTTGATGAACTTCACCACCGTGGATGCTTTGATTTCTGCAAATGCTTTCGCTTCAGCCCATTTAGTGAAATATTCAGTGGCGGTTAGGATAAATGATTTCCTTTTTGTTTCACCTGATCGATCCTCCAGAGGTCCTATGACGTCGAATGCCCACATGGCGAATGGCCACGGGGAAATGACGGATTTAAGAAATGAAGAAGGTGCATGAACCTTGTTAGCGTGTAACTGGCATTTTAGGCACCTTTGAACGAATGTGGAACAGTCGGCCTCCATTGAAGGCCAATAGTAGGACATGAGGAGTTTCTGGGCTAAGGCACGACCATGGACATGACCGCCACAATCACTGGCATGGGCTGCCTCTATGACATGATGAATTTCGGTATCGTCTAGACACCGAAGAAGTACTCCGCTAAAGGATCTCCTGAAAAGGCGGCCGCCTAAGATAAGGTATCGCTGAGATGTACGGCGGATAGCCTTACGGTCAGAGGATGTAGCGTAAGACGGGAACGACCCATCGCGGAGATAGTTCATGATATCAAAATACCACGAATTTCCATCATCCCAATCAGGGGCGAGTTCATTCGTGATAGCGGAGATATGCTTGGATGGACAGAGGAACTGCTGGAACCAAGGGTCCCGGAAGGACGGCAAATCTTGCTTGTGCAGGGTGATTGTGGCTGTGCCTTTGGTGACAGGAATCTCTAAAGCTGAAGATAGAGAGGCCAGGGCGTCTGCTAGGATATTCTGGGACCTAGGCACATGTACATAGGTGATCTTGCTGAAACGCCTAGTAAGCGACTTTACTAACTCCTGATATGGCTTCAGTTTTGAATCCCGGGTTTGGTATTTGCCCACGGTTTGGCGGAGGATTAGTTGAGAGTCTCCAATTATCCTCAATTCTAAGACATTAAGAACCAGCGCCAATTTTAGGCCAGCTAGGAGAGCCTCATATTCAGCAACATTATTAGTTACTGAGAAGGAGAGTTGGCAAGCATGCGGAATACTTACCCCTTCTGGAGAGACGAGGACCACTCCTATCCCACTGCCTTGGGAATTAAGTGCCCCGTCAAAATGAAGGACCCAGGATGGAGCGTCATCCACTATTAAGCCCAACTCCTCATCCGGGAATTCTTCGTTGACAGGCGAAAATGTAGGCAAAGGGTGATGAGCTAGGTGCTCGGCAATTGCTTGCCCCTTCACAGCCTTCTGATTTACATAAGTGATGTCGAATTGATTCAAGAAGGTCTGCCATCGCACCAGCCTATCTGTTACAACTGGCCGCTCTAGCAGATATTTGATTGGGTCCATTCTTGCTAGTAGTTTGACCTCGTGGGCGAGGAAATAGTGCTTCAATTTCTGCACTACCCAGACGACGGCCGCGCATGTCCTTTCCATGGCAGTGTATCGCTTTTCGGCATCATTGAAAAGCTTGGACAGATAGTACACTGCTCTTTCCTTCTTCTCGTCGTCTAATTGAGCCAATACTGCACCAGCCGATTCCTCAGTGGTGGAGACATATAGCAGTAGAGGCCGCCCCGGGATAGGAGCCATAAGGACTGGAGGGTTGAGGAGGTAATTCTTTAATTCATCGAAGGCCTTTTGACACTTATCACTCCAAATGAACTTTGCCCCTCCTTTTAATAAGTCGTAAAAGGATTTGCATCTCACAGAGTGTTGAGATATGAACCGTCTGATGAATTGCAAACGGCCGATGAGACCCTTTACATCCCTGACATTCTTAGGTGGGGGCATTTCCATTATTGCCTTCACTTTGTCTGGATCAACCTCGATCCCTCTTTTACTCACTATGAATCCTAGCAGTTTTCCGGAAGAAACACCAAATACGCACTTCTTCGGGTTCATCTTTAGTTGATGCTCCTTCGATCTCTGCATTACAGCCCTAAGGATTTGAGCGTGCTCCTTCCTGGTTTTGGATTTGACCAAGATATCATCTACATAGACCTCCATGTCAATGTGAATCATGTCATGAAAGATTGCCATCATAGCCCTTTGGTAGGTGGCTCCAGCATTCTTAAGTCCAAATGGCATGACCATGTAGCAATAGGTTCCCCATGGAGTTATGAAGGATGTTTTCTCCTGATCTTCCTCAGCTAGTCTGATCTGGTTATATCCTGAAAAACCGTCCATAAAAGATAACATCTCAAATCCAGCCATGTTATCAACCAGCAAATCTAAATGAGGTAGTGGGAAATCATCTTTTGGGCAGGCTTGATTGAGGTTGCGAAAGTCTATGCAAATTCTAACCTTTCCGTCCTTTTTCGCCACCGGGACGATGTTAGCTATCCACTTAGGGTAGAGCACTACCCGGATGAACTTGGCCTTGTGTAGTTTGTCAACCTCTTCTTTTACTTTAAGTGCTAATTCCGGTTGTAGCCGTCTCAACTTTTGTTTCACGGGTTTGGTGTCGGGTTTGAGGATTAGCCGGTGTTCTACAAGTTCTGTGCTTAA
Source organism: Zantedeschia hybrid cultivar (assembly GCA_030544215.1). Lineage (NCBI taxonomy): Eukaryota > Viridiplantae > Streptophyta > Magnoliopsida > Alismatales > Araceae > Zantedeschia > Zantedeschia hybrid cultivar. The sequence continues at coordinate 17,078,222 of JARZZO010000014.1, read as the reverse complement.
TCCAGGCATGTCCTCGTATGACCAAGCAAACCCATCACGGTGCTCTTGGAGCACGGCTATTATGGACCCTTCTTCTTCTGGACTCAAGCGAGCACTAATTAGCACTATCTTCGGATCCTCCTTTGTTCCGAGGTTGACTTCTTTGGTGGGTTCGTCGATGGCTGATGAAGGTTCATCAAACCGTCTCGCCCCACTCACAAGTGGTTCGACCAAGTCATCCCCCTCTTCCTCTTCACTAAGCTCAAATACACCTAAACCATCACTGCAAGACTCTTCTTCCGCTACCTCCAGTGGTTCGGAGATGACCCCAGTCTGAAGATATTTATCCAATTTTCTCAAATCTTTGCACCTATCAGCTAATTCCTGAACTAAGAACAAAGGAACTTGCCTAGTTCTACAATTCCTAGACATGGGGGAGGCTAACCTAGTTCCTAAACTATTATGTACATGGTTTGGGAAAGGGGTCAACTCTGTCCTAGATGGGGCAAGAGTAGACCCTTGGGACAGAGATTCCATGACGGCAGGGCTCCCCCACCAAACAGGCTCCTCGAAAATGACTTCTCCTCCAGCGGGAGGGGAATTGAACTTTTTTTTTCGTGACCGAACGCATGTAGCATGGAACACTCAGCAGAGCTAGTGTTGGTCGGAGCTGAGAGCATTGGAATGGTAGGTGGGTGGAACAAGAAAGGGATGAACGTAGCTGGGGCTGGTTCATCCTTGGCTAAGAAAAGCCCTTCCGTCGGTCTGGCTGACTCACGGAACAAGGAGGATATGCCAAAGTCCTCCTCTTGATCACCTTCGTAACACTCTCGCACCTCTTCTTCTATCTTGGGTAATTCCTGCCTCTTTCTTACAAAATGATTCATGAGGGACCATCCCTTTGCTTCTTTTGATGGTTCATCAAACTTATATCCCAGGCCACACCCCCCAATGACAGGGTTCTCTGAGATGGGATGACGGATCCCTTGTTCTTCTTTCCCTAACCCTGAGCCTGAGCTATATCCCATCTTACTCATGAGCTGCCAACCTATACTCGGCCTAGACCTCAGATGGGAATTCACTGATGAAAGGATAGGCTCTTTGCCTTTCCTAGAAGTTATCATGGATGGAATTTGCTCTGCTGTTACCGAGTCCAATGACTCGATGTAGGGAGTGCTTTTAACTTTCACAATTTTCCCGTTGTATGGGAACTTATAGCACTGATGGTTGGTAGATGGGACTCCTAAGGTTTGGTCCATCCATGGTCTCCCTAAGATGGCATTGTAGATTGGCTTAACGTCCAGAATGTAGAATTCCGAGGTCATGGATACCGGGCCGATTTCTAATTGGAGGAAGATCTTCCCGTCTGCTGGTCTCTGGGAATTGTCATAAGCTGAGACCATCATAGAGGTTGATTCAACCTTCTCTGGGTCTATCCCTATCCTTTTGAGGGTCTTAAGGGGACAGACGTTGATGGAGGCACCAGTATCCAATAGAATAGAATCTACTGGATGGCCGTTAAGGATGGCGGTTAAGCATAAAGGGAGGGATCGGCATTCAGGGGGAGCTAAATCCTTTTCGGGGAAAGAGATCATAGGAGTCTGAGTGAGTGAGAGTATGGCATTAGTGACCCCGCCACTAGGAAGATCTTCGTTCACCGTGATCTGTTGCAAGAAATTGAACAACGTCTCCCTATGTGTGGGAGACCTGCGGATAAGCTCAAGGATGGAGATTTTAGCGGGGGTCTTTTCCAGATGCTGGAGTATGTCATACTCAGACTGGGCGTTCCCCTTGGCATGGAAAGAGCTTTCTTGAGAGTCTAGGGGCTGGCTCGGGGGAATGATGCGATTCCTGAGCGTTACCCCTACTGTGATTGGGTCTGTTTCCAACAGTGACCTTATGGGATTGAAGCTGATCATCGAATCCAGGTTCTTGTTTGGGCAAAAGACAGATAAGGTGGGTCCTTCGGCTGTAACTGGAGGGATCTGAACGAGGGAGACCGGCTTGAGGGTTGCCGATCGCTCTTTGGGTCGGATTAGGACTAAAGGCTCATTTGGAGAAAACGTGGAGACTTCTGGGGTAGCCCCTTTAGTTTCACACGACCAAGTGGGGTCTTGGTGCTTTATCCCGGACCCTTCATACTCCCAGTACTGCTCCCTGCGAACTGTCACGGGCTCCAAGTCATTGATCAGCGTGTTGACCTTCCCTTGAGAGCCGGGGTCTGGACCTACCTGATGAGAGGGCAATGGGTCCTTCACGATCCCCAGTTCTTTCTTAGCCTTCAGAGCCTCAATGGCTTTTCTCATGTCTTCCCAATTTATCCTCCCTTCATCATTCAAGTCATACACCCAATCCCTGAAGGTGAAGCAGTTATATATGGTGTGTCCCGTGATCCTATGGTAAGGGCAATACCTGGAGGTGTCCGTATTGCGCGGGACACCTTCCTTTGGAGGCGGAAGTTGAATGGCATTGCAGGCCATCAAAGCATAAAAGATATCTGCCAGTGATTCTGGCAGAGGTGGATATGAGGCCCGCTTAGCCATAGGACGACTGTAGTTAGTCGGGGGAGGGACGGTTGAGTATTGCTTCTGGCTGGGCTGAGTATCAGACTTAGAATGAGAATTGGTAATCCTGGTCGGTGGTGCTAGCATGCTGACCTGTTCATTGATAGTGACTCCTTCTGTGGTAGGAGCTGATGTGGTTTTCTTATTCCTGCTTCTATTCTCAAAGAATGAAGGCAGAGTGGAGTCTCGAATTTGGGATTGTACTACCCTAGCTCTATTGTATAGCTGTGCGAACGTCTGAAGTTCACTGAGCATAAGGATGGCTCGAAGTTGGGGAGTAGCATTATTAACAAGCATGGTGACTGCTTGTGCTTCAGGAATAACGACCTCTGCTCTAGAAGCCATGGCCCTCCACCTGTTAGCGAAATGAGTGAAGTCTTCATCAGACTTCATTTTCTCCATGACTAGATCGAACAAGGTGGGGGGTAAGGCTGCCATATGGTTGAAGTGGGTAATGAACCTCTCAGAGACCATGTCAAAGTTGATCAGGTCAGTAGCTGGCAAAGAAGAGAACCACCTCAAGGCTTCTCCCTCGAGGGACTTTTGGAAAAGGTGGACCAGAAGGACTCTATCGAAGAGCCACTGATGGGAATCCATGAGAAACCCGGACAAATGATGATGGGGGTCTGTGGTACCATCGTACTTTCTGTACTTGGGTACCTTAAACCCTTGTGGGAAATAAGCTGGGGGTAGCTTGCAATAGTTCGAGAGAGAATATGGCTGCCTGAGGTTGAGATTCTCGGCCATGAGTCGCCGTACACAATTCTCGACCTCATTCTTATAAACAAACTCCTCCTGCTTGGGAGGTGTAACCTGATTGATGGGGTTAAAAGGGGTCGTATGAGTGGGCATGGTTTGACCCGGCTGGGGTCTGCTAGAAGATCCTTGGAATTGGGTTTTCCGAGGAGTGGCATCCTGAATTTTGCCACGAGAAACCAACTGGATGAGTTGATCCGGAGTATAGCGTGATAGGACGGCGATGAGTTCCGGATCTTCTCCAGGGTTTTGGAATGTTCTACTGGAGATCACTGGCTCATCCTCTCCTTGGGAGGTGGAAGATTCATCGGAGTCTTTTCTCTGAGGACCTTTTCTGGACGTTTGGAGCATCCCTATGAAGGTCTGTTGTGGATCTTCTTCAATCTCAAACAGAGGATTGTGAACAATATTACCACCGAACTGGTCCATATCATCATATACAGCATTGACATACATTCGGTTCATTATGAAGTACAGACCCTAGCTGATTTTAGGTTTCACTTGAAATGTTTGCCAATGTTCTAGCAAAACAAATTTAACCCCTTAACGACCCTTCACTTTTCCAAAACTTGTTGCACTGGGATTCAATTAGGCGTCTTCAAACTTGAGATAGTTCACTGATCTCTCACACAAACCCCAAGGTTCTTACAGGGTGGTTTCAGGTACAACCTGCTCGGCGGCCAAGTGGGAATCCCTGGCTCGCGGAGACTGACGGAGGTTCCCAACAGAAAAAGACTAGTCGCACCCGAGTGGGAATCCTCAGGTGGAGAGTCAGATCCTGCGGGAGAGGTGACTAAAGAGTGTGATGCCGGCTCTTCCTTAAAACCCCTTCGGAGAACACCCCAAAAACCCAAAAGGTTAACAAATGGCAGATCAGAATAGGTGACAGCACATCATGCATGAACAGCAGTAGCAAGCAGAGAATAAGCTAAGCAGAACAGGTAACAGCACATCATGCACGGACAGCAACAGCAAGAAGTTACAGAACTCACGTGGGTCGACGGCCAGGGGCTGGCCGTCCCGGGGGGCGGACGGCCAGGCTTTGGCCGCCCAAAGGGATGTCGACGGCCATGATACGGCCGTCCAACGGTCCTGACGGCTAAGAGATGGCCGTCCAAAGGTAGGTAGACGGCCAAGGATCCGCCGTCAACGTGTCTGGACGGCCAGGGATCCGCCGTCAACGTGTCTGGACGGCCAGGAGGTGGCCGCTCAAGGATACATCGACGGCGAGGGGTGGTCGTCTACAGGGTTGGACGGCCAGCTGTTGGCCGTCCTCAGGTGATGCCGACGGCCGACCGCTAGCCGTCCAAGGGGCTCGACGGCCGGGGTCCCGCCGTCTAGAGACTATGGAGTTCAGGATCCTCACCTTCTTTTCCTTTGAACGTGACGCGTGCAGCGAGCTACTGTGGTCCCATCGTGATCGCCAGAGGGCTGTAGGCGCCCGGAACGTCCCCCTCCGCGGCTGTGCAGCGCCCGCGGGGCCTCGGCGTTGGGGGTTTCTCCGTACGTCTCAGAACTGTGGCGATTCAAAGAGGAGGGGTTAGAAATGAGAGTGTGATCGCCAGGAGCATTACCTTTCGGTTCCTGTGCTCCGCAGGAATGTAGAAGATGATCGCGTTTTGTGAGAGCGGGAGACGTCGATTCCTCCTTCTCTTCCTCCGGCCGGCCAAAGGAAGAGAGCCCGAAATTCTGTACGCGTGTAGGTGGTAAGGATCCCTGAAAAGAAAAAGACCAAGCAAAGACGAACCCGATTAGAACTGTAGAGTGCAAAATCTATTCAGAAAGGCGTAAAAAACTAACTAAAATCAGTGGGAAATGCACCGGATGGGTGGTGGGGAGGGAAGGTGACCATATGTTATGGCCACCCACCTCCCGTTTTTTTTTTTTAAACCTCTGTGGGAGTACGGATGGCTAAGTCATCCTATATGTACATGTATGCAAGTGAAGAGGAGTGGCGTGTGTGGAGAATGAATGATATTACTAATGTAAGAGAATGAATAAAAAAATAAAAGGGAGAAGTTAGAAAGGCAAGCCCGTTTCCAGATGTAGCCTGAGCCTTCCTCCTTGAGGTCTCCTCGAGCCTCTCACCAGAAAGTCCCTCTCTGCCTCTCCAAAATTCCTCTTAACCAAAAATCCTTCCTCTTATCCCCCCCTCTCTTCCTTCTTTTTTCACCCCCGCTCGAGAGGATGTGGAGGGTTTAAATAGGCGAAGGAAAAAAGGGAGAAATCAGGGGTCTAAATCCCCGTAAATCCCCCTTCAACCAATGGGGAGTGGTCAAGGGTTGGCGGTAGTGGCCGCGGCAGTCGACAGAGCGGGGAGTGGTCGGAGTAGTGGGGGACGAGGGCGGAGAGTAGAGGAGATCATGGGGAAGACGGGGTCAAAAGGTGATTAAGGAGTGGACGGCCAGGTGACATGCCTTCCACTCTTGCGGTGGAAGGCGACCCGGCTGGCCTTCGAGGGGAGTGGAAGGCGAGGGGTGGCCTTCGAAGGAGGTGGAAGGCAAGGGGTGGCCTTCGAAGGCGGTGGAAGACAAGGGGTTGGCCTTCTACGAAAAGGTGAAGAAAAAGTGGTCAAAAGGTGGATGGCAAGGTGGTTGGCCTTCGAAGGGGGTAGAAGGCGGGGGGTGGCCTTCGAAGGCGGTGGAAGGCAAGGGGTTGGCCTTCTAAGAAAAGGTGAAAAAGGTGGCCAAAAGGTGGACGGCAAGGTAGCTGGCCTTCCGAGGGTGTAGAAGGCGGGGGGTGGCCTTCGAAGGTGGTGGAAGGCGAGGGGTGGCCTTCGAAGGGGGTGGAAGGCGGACTGGCTGGCCTTCCACGAAGAAGGTGGCTAGGGTCGGGATTTGGTTAATGGGCCTAGCTGGTAGTGGGCTGAGATGGCTCAAATGAGGGGATTTATGATGATGGGCTGATGATGGAGGGGATTTATGACCAAAAGGGTGGTCCAAAATCGGTGTCTACAACATCCTCTTCTGCTTATACACAGCATCAGCAATCCTTGTCGGTTCATGAGTGAATGGCTATGTGCAATTGAAATGGCTCGATGCCAAACTCTCCATTCTTGAGAATTTTTTTTTTAAAAAAAAGAATGGCTACAAGCAATATATGACAATCCTCATTTGCACATACTCAGAGGTCAGAGCATCCTCATGTCAGGTTGATCACATAGCTGTCCTGACCCGAGTGCGGAAGATGAAAAGGCCTCTCACTATGGTTGTGTTTGGTACAGTGTAAAATCTGTTGCATGCACATGGTTTCCAGAAAAAAATGGTTATCATGAATGTTTTGTGATTCAAAAAGCATGGAGAGCAAAAAGTGTAACACTGATCATCTCCAAATGATCATATTATGATTAACTTTTCTGAAAAATCTGTGCCTGTGATAGACTTTGTGTGTATGCTTGTCATAGATTTTATATTGTACCCGACAGACTGTTAAATTTACATTGACTGCCTTACTTATTCTTCTTGAGGAAAGAATGTATCTTAGAATACTTTCTAGCAAGTGGGTTGATAGGTATAGTGTTCTCTATTCGAGCAAATGAATATGTTCTGGTGCTGTGAGCCATTTGTACAGTTTCCCCTACCGAACCAGGAATAAATTTACTTTGAATGATGCCTTTTTAAATGTAGAATAAATCAATAAGCATTACAAAAGACTGCCAAGTGTTAATCAACTAGAAATTTTATTATGGGACTTTCATGTAATCATTTGGTCAAGCATGCAGACAAGTAGGGTATGAAGAACAACAATTCATTATTATGGTTGTTTTTGTTGTCTTTTCTATTTTCCTTTTGAACATTGCTTCCAAATGTGGCTGTTGTTGGCAAACTCATAACAGAGAATCAGGAGTAGTGCTGAGGGTGGATGGGGCCTGCCTTTATGTGAGTTTCTTCCTTTCTTCATGGCTTTCACAATCTCTGGTTGGGACTTGACTGTTTTTTGGATAGACAGGTTGGGGAAAGGAAAGGGGTTGGTTAATGATGCAATGGTGGTCCTTGGGTGGGTCCACAAGATGTTGATTGATGGGTACTACAAACCCATCTGCAATTATGCTGGATAGGTAGGGAAGGGAGCGTGTGCTAAGGGCCAGGCATGAATGGAAGAAGACCATGGACTTTAGGCAACAGCTAAAAATTCCATTGCAACACGACCACCCATTTTCCTAACTTCCATAAGTAAGTTTTGGGAAGTTCTCCAAACCTAGCATCAGTCTATAACATAGGTCTCAGAGCTCAAGTCACCTCTACATTTATTTCTCCATGAAAATTTTATTAGGGTAGCTCAAGTCAATATTTGCAGCATGACGGTGCTGCTTTCTACTGCAATAGAGTTGAAACAAGAAATGCCATCTGTCATAGTGAAACTCAAATAAGATTAAACTCTCTTATTTAGAAAAATATGATCCTTCAGTTTTTCAGCGTTTACCACATCTTCATGTGGCCCTTCAGATTTTCTTTTGTCTTGCTGATTTGTGATTCTTGTTATTGTGAGATGCGCTTTATGTAAGTCCTTTTTTGTTGTCCATAAATGTAACTTTTCTTCTCCTCCTTCCATGTTCCAACATTTTTATCTCCTTCTTATTATATTCTTATCTAAGTCTTACACTAATGCCGCCCTTGCCTCATGCACGATTATTTTGAGAATGGCCATTTAGGAGGGCGAGAAAGCGGGCAAGGACGATGTCTAACAGTGGTGTGTTCTCTTGCCCCTCATTTTTTACTTCTTTTCGCATAGTGAACTTATTACTTGTATTAGTTTCCTTTTAAATGCATCATTGTCCTTCTTTTAAAATGAGATACTTTGATTACATCAATTTTCTGCTTTTTTTGGATATTGTTTGTCCTAATATTAAAGGTGGCGGAACAAAACGTATGTCCCCCGGAGAGGAGAAGACGACTCGGGGCACTCGAGCTGCCAACTTCAATGAGGCCCAAGATTGGGTCCTCATAGGTCTCCTTACGGAGCAGTTTGATAAACATAACTGCATCGAAGGAACCTTCAAGCCAGGGGTTTGGCGTGAAATCGTTGGAGCGTTTAATAGCGCGACGCATCTGGACTACAAAGATTCCACGTTGAAAAATCGATATAAAACCCATAAGAAAAATTACAACTTTTTGCGTGTACTTCTTGAGCAAAGGACTGGGTGGGGCTAGGATGATATAAACAAGATGTCCTTCCCTGGACATCAGGACTCTTGGGACGACGTCCTATCGGTAAGTATCTCCCATGGTCAACTTCACTTTTCTGCACACAACTTTATATTATCCATACTTTCACACACCATATTTTTCTTCATTTTCAGTCACATCAACATTATAGCTCCCTCAGAGGCAAGCCCTTCCCATTTAAGGCCGAGATGGAATACCTAGCCAGCAACAGCACAGCATTTGGTCCAGATGCTGAGGGAACCCGTCGTAGATGCAGTGTGCCTGATTACAGTCCCGATCAACCTAACACTGAGTACAATATGCGTACTCAGTCGCAGCGCACACCCGTCAATGACTTTCTTGCCGCACTTCAGGGAGAGCAAGAAGATGACGACTTTGTCATAGGTGTCTCTGCCGCCCAAATGGCTTCCCCTCCTACACCCCAAACTAGAACCATGGCCTTGAACAGTGAGGTCAACTCTCCGCGCAAGAAACGTGTCTCCTCTAACATGAAGGGAAAGGCAATTCAGGACCCCACTATGATCATGGATTTTATTGATGTTGTTCGAAAGCGGACTGACCTTGTCATAGATTTACGTGCGGAAAGGGCTTCTATGGTATCCGTCCCTACACCCTCGATCCAGACACAGCCCACAGCCCAGGAGGCAGATCGTATTCCTTCTATGAAGGAGTGCATAGACGCATTGCGAGAGGTTCCTGGCCTACATCCAGACTTGTTTGTGAGTTCCTTGGATCTCTTCAAGGATGCGGGGAATCGCGCAATATTTATGAACCTGAATAATGAGGAGAAGATCCGATGGATGTTACACCACGTGGGGTAGTTGATTTGTAATTTTTTGGATGTTGACTTGGATGATATATTCGGCTAATATCTATTTTCAGTTGTGTAATACGTACGTTTTTCTTTAGACTTGTTGTTAGTGATTTATTATGTTAACTTGGATTATGTGTTGACTTGTAACTCCTATTCGGATTTTTTATATTCTTATTCATAGTTGTTGCGTGCTCATTATGTTTTAGTTCCGTGGGTACTCATCCAAGTAAATGCAGGTATTTGATAAATTTGTAAGTATGGGACGGTACAAATGTTATGTCGTTTAGGTTGGGTGTGAGCTAGGACTTTATTTCAGTTGGCCTGAATGTTTTGCCCAAGTTAATAGGTACCCAGGGGCTCGTTATAAGGGCTTCCATTCAATTGAGGAGGCCGAGTGTGCGTTCTCTAGTATTGTCCAACAACGTCCAGAGAGGCGAACAGAAGTTCCTCGATATTATGATGTGTCCAGCACATCTGAGCAACTACTTGCAAGGGCACCTCCTTCGTTTACTCGCGCTGCTCAATTTGACTGGCAACTGTTTGTTGTAATCATACTGTTGTGTGTCATTGTAGTCATCCTTCTCATCGTGTTACTTACCATTCTACTTATGTCTATCTGAACTTTCTAATTTGGCAGTGTACTTTCTTATGTATGTATTTTGGTCTGAGTAAGGTTTATGGAAAATTTTGTCCCACTTATTACAATGTCTTCTATGTAGAATTTATTGATGCTGTATTGGAGTTCCTAGAAGAGGACGAAGAAGTGTTGAATGTGATCGAGGAGACAATTATTGAGCACATTGAGAATGAATACGTTCCACAGGTACGTTGATGTATGCATAACTCTGCTCTATCCGGCCACACATGGATCCATGAGATATTAGACGGCCATGATGAAAGGTCTTACCACATGTTTCGAGTGCATCCTTCTATGTTTTTACGACTCCGTGACCTACTTGTGAGTCGTGGCCTTTTGAGGGACTAGCGGCATGTGATAGCGACCGAGCAACTTGGTATGTTCCTATATGCTGCCGGCCATGGCGTTGCAACGGGAGCCATGTGCGAGTAGTTCCAACACTCTTCTCATACTATTAGTCGGTATGTGAACTTGGTCACAAACCAGATAGCTGAGTTAAAGTACGACTTTATTCAGCTGCCTACACACGCTCAGGTTCGTGAGTGTCATCCGCACATCCGGGGAAAGCAAACGTTCTACCCGTACTTCAAGGTGACCACATTAGTACTGTGCATTTTTGATGTTAGTCGTGATGTACATGTACACATTGACTGATAAATGTTCTTCCACACATCTTCTTTGTACAACCATGTAGGATGCGATTGGAGCCATCGACGGCACGCATGTGTTGGCAAATGTGCCACGGATAGTGCACGGACGATTCCGAAACCGCAAAGGTGTCATCACCCAGAATGTCATGGGTGTCGTGTCGTTCGACCTCACCTTCCAATACGTTGCAGTTGGTTGGGAAGGATCGGCTGCCGACATGCGCGTGCTTAGATGGGCTTTGGACGATGGCGCATTCACTGTCCCTCGTGGAAAGTATTATCTGGTTGATTCTGGGTATGCAAACTCAAGTGGTTTCTTGGCTCCATATCGTGGCCAAAGATATCACTTGGCATCATTTCGCGGAGAACATAATGGGACATATGTGAATAAAGAAGAGAAGTACAACCATCGTCATGCTCAGCTAAGGAATGTTGTTGAGAGAGCATTCGGCGTCTTGAAGAATCGGTTTCAGACGCTAAAGGAGGGGAACATGTACCCCTGGGCGACACAGAGGAAGATGGTCATTGCATGCGCTGTTATTCACAACTTCATTCGTCGATCTCAGGGATATGATTATTACTTTAACTGCGAGAATAATGAAGAAGCAATTGGTGAGGATGGTGATGAGGATGTTCCCATTGACATCCCTCTTAGCCGGGCTGAGATTACACTAGGAGGCCAGATTAGGGACTCGATTGCTAACGCACTCTGGACATGAGTTATGTTCGTCATGCCTGCCTCCTCTTCGATGCTTTGTTCCGCATGTCTTTTCGCATTTTACTTTATTGTCTGTTTGGGTATGTCATGTTTGATTTTTCATATGCTTTATGTACGGATATTAGTTATTGCTTATGTTGAACATTTCTATTTTAGTGCTTGATCTTATTCAACTGCGGTCTTGTTTATTTTTATGAACAATTTCCAAATTAATTTCTCTACTTTTTCCTTGACTTAAACATTGTACTGAGTACTTTTTTTTTTTTTTTCCGCAGGAGAAATTAATGTAAATGAGTCTATTGGATGGATGGTTCCATTGCTTGGAGCAACCCCACTGGACAATGATTTTATCGAATCATCCTCCTGTTTTCGAGCTTGCGAACGGTGCTTGGAATTTTGCAACTCTATCCATTGCCACACTGGGATGATCGGATGGCATCAGTGCAACCATATCTCAGTGGATTATTTGGATAGCAGGAGGGCAAAATTACATGCTCCTCATTCGCTTATTATGGGCAATGATGAAATAATAGAAATGAGTCTAGTGGTCGGATGGTTCCACTGATTGGAGCAACCCCACTGGATAATGATTTTAGTGGACAATGATAAGTTTTTATTTCTGAGCCTGCAAAGGACGCATGTCCATTGAGGATAGTTGGATACCGGAAGGGCAGAATTGCACGTTCCTAATTCGGTCATTATGGGCGATGATGAAAAAATTTAATTGAGTCTATTGGTAGGATGGCTCCACTGCTTCGAGCAACCCCAGTGGACAATGATAAGTTCTTATTTCTGAGCTTGCAAAGGACGCATGTCCATTGAGGATAGTTGGATACCAGGAGGGCAAAATTGCACGTTCCTAATTCGGTCATTATGGGCGATGATGAAAAAATTTAATTGAGTCTATTGGTAGGATGGCTCCACTACTTGGAGCAACCCCAGTGGACAATGATAAGTTCTTATTTCTGAGCCTGCAAAGGACGCATGTCCATTGAGGATAGTTGGATGCCAGGAGGGCAAAATTGCACGTTCCTAATTCGGTCATTATGGGCGATGATGAAAAAATTTAATTGAGTCTATTGGTAGGATGGCTCTACTGCTTGGAGCAACCATAGTGGACAATGATAAGTTCCTATTTCTGAGCCTGCAAAGGACGCATGTCCATTGAGGATAGTTGGATACCAGGAGGACAGAATTGCACGTTCCTAATTCGGTCATTATGGGCGATGATGAAAAAATTTAATTGAGTCTATTAGTAGGATGGCTCCACTGCTTGGAGCAACCCCACTGGACAATGATATTTTGTATATTACGTATATGTTTCTGAGCCTTGAAATGATTAATATTTCACAGTGTACTGATGGATGGTGAGGTTATGGCAATGGTAGGTATTGTAATTTTAATGTTCTCATTTTTTACTTTAATTTCATATTTGTTGCATAGAATTTACTAAATTTTTTTAACAGGGGTACAATACGTACGTACTTCTAGGAGGCATTTTGCGTGTGGATTTAGTTAAAAGGGAGGCTCATGAATGATGCAGTGTATTTTTTTTCAGTTATAACGGATATTGTAAAATTGAAATTTTTTTTATTGAATTTCATGATTTTTGCAATTGACTGTTATAGTGACTGTTTTGGTGTATGTAATTTTTAACGTAATTGAACGTACGATCACAGAGTGTTATACAAATTGAGAAAAACATAATTTTAATCACCAGATGTTACAAATTAACATATTTTATTATAAATTAATTTTTAACAAGATATTCTGTTAGATCATCAAATTTGAGTTTGAAAAAATAAAATAATTTAGTTTTAAAATTAATTTATACATTACTATTGTAACGTGTGTTACAAACAGGAAATTAAAATAAAAATAGTTGACAAACTCGATAATATTATACATATTAATAACTAAGATTTGAAAAGTATAGAAATTTAAAATAACATATGTAAGGACAACATGGGTATTTTGAACTCTTTATTCCACTCTTTATTCTCTTCTTTATTCTACTTATTCTTACCAAATCACTTGGAATAGCGCAGTGCAATTCTACTTATTCTGGGTGGAATATTAACTACTTACCAAACTAAAATATTTCTTATTCTGGGTTAAGAAATCCCTTCCTCCTTATTCTGGTTTAAGCTATTCTGCAAACAAATTGGTACTAATGGATTTGGAGACATGTTCTAGATACTTGGCAACCGCATTAATTTCTTACAACATTTTTCAGATTTATACCCATCTGTTCATTAATTTGATAGGATATAGTTCTTGTAATTAGGAGCATGCATTTTTAGTTCCGAGACAAAAGTCATATTATGTTTTCTCAGATTAAGAGAAAGGACCCTGCATATGACCCTTATCAGTCTTTAATTACCCAAAGGGACACTAATACTTGAAACTAATAAGAAAAGTCATATATCATATCAAAATTGATATGACCTGTATATCTTTGATCACAAATCAAGTACCTAAACATGACCCTTACTATTCTTAGTTACCCAAAAAGAAAGTCATTCCTCCGAATTTTGAAATTTATGACGTTCCTAATTTTTTATATGTATCATGATTTTTTAACCTTAACACGCTTAGATATTAATTAAGCTTGAATCATGCATCTAGTAACTCCTGAACCTAATAAATCTATCACAAATTTAGTCTGAAAATTTTAAATAAAAGTTTGTGAACTTAAGCCAAACCATGGCATATAACAAGTTGTTTGCATCCTTAGGTATTTGATAAAAAATACTATAAGGCGTTAAATATTTTATTAATTAAATTTATTAATGAATATAATAATTCTATGAGCTCTTAAACGAGTTTGAAATGAATATTAAAATAAGTTCTTAATGAGTACTCAAATAAGTTTGTTTATGTACCATTGTTCTTAATCCAGTTGAACTAGTGTGTATTCAAATTTGGCTCGTAGAGTTCAAATCTTTACTCAAACTTATTTACTTAACTTAATAAACAAGTCGAGACAAACTTTTATCAACTAATCTTACGAACTGTTGATAGAGTATTAATTTATTTACAGTCCTAAATTAATTTTAGCCCAAGTATACAGTGCTGTGCAGGAGACCAGTTAGTACCGAGGGTACGATGCGCTGTTGCGCATGTTCTACGTTTCTTAGGTGACGAATCGACAGACCGATGGCTGTTACTTGCGGACAACATAATGATGCCTCTCGGTTGTAACGCCGCCACTGTGCATCCATCCCCAGTCCCACCCTACTATGTTTCTTACACTAAAATGATGAAACTAACATTATTTCTTAATATTATTTTTAACATGTTTAAGTGACAATTATATAATAAAAATAAAATTATTAAAGGTGCGAGAGTATAATACTTTTTTTAACATGTGATTGCCATTTAATTATGTCAGAAAACAGTGTTAAAAAATTGTGCTACAGTATCATTTTCCTTTCCTGCACCCAGTGCTGAACGAACCATTATTGTCTTGGGACACGTTAGAGAGCTTGAAAGAGAGATGCTTTTAGGTGCCTTTTCAGTAGAGTTGCAATTCTGGTCGGATTAGGTTGGGTTGGGATCTATCCTAATTCAACTTATGTTGGAGACTCCTCAACTTTAACCTAATCCAACTCACCATTCAACTCAATCTCCTCAACTTTAACTCAACCCATCTCAACAATGTCCCAATCCAACCCGACTCATGGAACCCAAGTTTCATCGGGTTGAGTCGGATTATATTCTTAATGGCCTATATTTTTAACTTTTCTTTCTTACTATTAAAATTCCATGTATAAATGTATGAGTAATTTATATATCTACCGTACCAAAATAATAAAAAAGAAGGTAGGCACATGGTTACATAATTATTATTTGACAACATCCTTATTCATAAACTATGTTTGTATTCAACGATATAAAATTTAATAAAGTATATTCTAATTATCTACGTTATCATTTATATATATTAACATCGAATTCGAGTTAGGTTGACTTGGCCGAACCTCAACCCAATCCAACTCATATAAGGTCAGATTGAAAGAACCCAAAACCCTAATCCAATCCAACCTTAATTTGATTGGATTCAACCTGACCTAGACCCATTCGGATTCGGGTTGACTCACCCAAAATTGCAGCCCTACCAATAAGATGAGATACTGTAGATCCCACTCGTTCCGATGCATCTTTGTAGGGCAAATTTGCATGGGGGGCTCCTCTAGGTGACTTATTTTTATTTCTAATAACAAATGTCAACATAGAGTAATATTTGTTGCATTGAAGGACAGTAAAGCAAGTTGAGTCATTTTATAATATAAGATGTTATTGGTCTACATAAGTAGGTGTTTGATACATTGGGTAATTTTTTTTGCAGATAGACCAAACAAGTATTAAATAAAGTGTAAAGTTCTAAGCGTGATAAGTATATGCAAGCGTGCCAAATACTTTGTAGGTGGGATCATATTTGTCACATCTGAAAATTACTTTTATGTCTATAAATTTATACACGTGTAGGGATGACAAATATTTTTAATAAATGTTTCTTGAACGTACCAAATACTATTTGTTGTGCCTACAAAATATTTGATATGGCCAAAAATCTGTGCACAAATGTGTAAAGATGATCAATATTTTCTAAGTAATACTTACTGCACGGCATAGGGTGCAACTCAATTTTTTTTATTTTTTTAGGTCGGCTCCATCATGTTAGACACGTCTGCATGATCTTACAAAATAAAAAATTAGGGCCAATGAACAGTTTAATTTTAATTTTTTAGATTTTTTTTAATTGTTTGATCAGTGATTGAATTGTACAGAGTAATCGTAAATGACAGGACTGACAAAAAAAATTTCAAAACATAAAAGCATGTAAAAAAATTTACAGCTACTACACTCGTTCAGTCAACTTAGATCCAACGGCTGCCCACTCATGATGCAGCAGGCACTGCACTACACGCGACGCAACAAATATTACTCATATTTTTTAAAAATGACAAATAGTATGTGTAATATTTGTTTAGTCCGCTTATGAAAAATGATGTCCGACTCACGTGACACCTATTAAGTGGACCAATAACATCTTACATTGGGAGATTATTCAATTTGTTAATTGACCTTCAGTGTAATAACAAGTATTACTTGTCAACCAACATAACATGTCTTTGTTTTTTACGACTTATTTTTAAGTTCCTAAGCATGACATCTTTTGTTCCTTTATGCATAAAATTTTACTTCGTCCTCTCACGAGAAATAATTGGTGCAATATCTTTCTCTCTCTTATTTTTTTAAAAAATAAAATACTTACATTTCATTTGGATTCTTTTCTCTTATTTTTCAAGAGAGAAGATGAGAAGAGGTAAATTCTTCACAAATTTCCATCAAAATAACCCACTTGTTCGGTTACCACCCTAGTAATTAACTTGCTTCTCTTCCTATCCCTCGTAATTAATCCGCTTCTCTATCTCTTTTCAAATAAGTCTCCATAATTTCTAAAAGAATTATGATAACCATGCCAAATAAGTCAAAATCTGTTTATACTATTCTTTTAAAAAATGAAATAAAATGTTGAATAAAAAATTTAAAATTTAAATACTCGAAGTAAAAAATTGCTCCTAAACACCCTATTACTTCCATCATCCGCTTTTGCATAAAATCTCATTGTTTACCCTTCCAAGTGCCTTTTGGACTTCATTGTAAGCTAGTGGAGGATAAAATGGGAGCACATGAGCAAGTGTTCAATAACATATAATGAATAATTAGTATATCGCTCTAAGCGTAAGTCACAACTAAATGCATGCATGTTTAGAAAGAGAGAGAGAAGCAGGTTACTTATGAGGGAGAAATAAAAATTGAGAGAAAAAGGGCTAAAAAAAAAGATGAAATTAATTAAGTGATATTTAAATCTCTCAAGTTTGAAAATTGAGAAAGTTTGAGATCGCAAGTGAGAAAGAGGCACATTAAATAACCATTTATATTCAAGTAGATAGAACACCCTCTAGATCCTTCAACAAATACATATGGACGAAAGGAACTCGCCATTGAATGTTTTTTATAAACCCCTAATGCGTACATTAACTAATAGGTCAATAATGGATAGAATCGAATAGGGAAATGTCTAGACTCATAATAAATCTTTTTTTCCATCTATCAATGGAGAACCTGTCCAGCCACTTTCGTCATAACAGAGAGAGAAATTTAGAGAGAGAGAGGGCAAATGTTCAATGATGTAGGGCACTAAGAGAGGGGAAGAGAGACTTCTACGATGAGGTTGCTATTGTGTGTCTACTTGAGAGAGAGAGAGAGAGAGAGAGAGAGAGAGAATTTAAAGTATAATTAATGCTCTAATAAAAGGAAGAGGAAGAAGAGAAGGAGACACCATCCGTATTTGCAAGATCATTAAAGTCCTATTCGTCACAAACCCAAAGTAGGATTCTTTTCTATTTCTTCAAAAATATCTATGAAAAATATTTTTTTTTATTACTATTAACGATCGATTTTTATAGGTAATGCTTGAAATAACAAGAAACATTATAAGATTTCATACTTATTATTTGATAGATATTTTTTAATATAAATTTGATGATCTAAATATTTATAGAGTATATCTACGTACATAATTTATTACTTATAATTATATGTTATGTGTAAATAAAGGAATTATACCCTTTAAAATTTAATTATATTTATTTTCTTTCTAATATGATTGAAAATTTACTTATTGATCTAAAATATAGTTAATTAATTAATTAAATCAATAAAAGGTCACTCTCTTATAAATATTGTAACCACCCATGCATTATACATATTACGCATTCTAACAATAATATAATAAAAAATCATAAAAAGATGTCTACATGTCATTTCTATTGTAGTTAATACTAGATTATGTCTTTCATGATAATTATATAATTATAAATACAAAGAATAATATAAATTAAAATACGCATTGTATGTGAATATAAAAATTTTTGCATATATAAACCATCCTTAAAAGTGAATTGGCGAAAAACCCATTCGTGAAATTGTATTAGCACACGTATCATTACTTTTAGCGAAATGTTACAAAAATATCATCTCTATTAGCACACATATCATTAGTTTTAACGAAAATGTTACAAAAATACCGTCGCAGTTAACTTCTTTATTAGCACACATATTCTTGCTTTTAACAAAAAATTTGCAAAAATGTCCTCACGATTAACTTCTATACGTCATTTTTGCAACATTTCGCTAAAAATATTGATATGTGTGCTAATATGTTTCCATAAATAGTTTTTTTGTTAATTCACTTTTAAGAATAGTTTATATACAGAAAAGCTCAAACATATACATGTACACATGTAATATACTAAAATTGATACACTTTACAGAATAAATAAACCTTATATTTATCAACTCTTCAAATTTAATATTATTATTTACAAAAAATTAATTTCTTGTGTAACTTTTGGAATATAACCCTCATGATTTGCCAAAATATCTTGTAACGTGTTTGCCGAATGGTATTATCTTGATTCCTTAGCTTAGCATGTATAATTCTTTATGACCTTTAAGGTCAATAACTATTTTAATACCTATGCAATGGGACTTGATCTAGTCCCAGGGAGGAGCACCCCAAAAGATACGTGTATTTGCAGGAGTTTAGCGATCTCTTGGTGAAATATATGTCTTCTTAGGATTTTTTTTCTAGAAGAGTCTTTATAGAAGGCCTTGCTAGGAATTTTTTCTTAGGAATTTTTTGACCTTGAGGTGTTGCTAAAATTTTTTCTAGGAGTTTCTTGATCAAGGTATTCTATAATGAGTTAGTTTTGTGCGGTGTGGCAATGCTCCTCTTGTTTTGATCAAGCTAACTAGATTTTCTTGGTTAATATTTGTTATCAATTACTTTATTTTCTTCTTGTTATTAACATGAAAGATACAATTCTTTTTTATAGTCAAATTATCTCTTCATTACATATTATAATCTATTGAGATTCTTGAATACCTATTCTCATATTAATATGAAAATTATTATTAAGATTTTTCTAATTAATAGATTTATTATCATAATCCTAAACATATTACATGGATGAAATTCATTACGTAAATTAGAGAAACCCTGCTCTTGCAGGAGTTGTTAAACTCTAAATCTTGTTGGAAAAATTTTGAAGTATAGAAGAGAAGTAAACTTCGACACAAGATGAGATCCAAGAGGAGAGTTATGCTAGTTTTCAATTTTCCTGTTAGTCAATAAAGATAAATATATCAACTCTATTTTAAATAAGAAGGTGTATTAACATGATATTATAATTCGTTATTAATATTTAATTTTTATGTTTTTTTTTCTTTAAGTAGACTTTAATGTTATGAATGGGCCGAATAATATATCACGCCGTTGAAAATGAGGATTTTTTGCATATATACCTCTAAAAAATATCGTGTTTGCATCTATACTCCCAACTTTCACATATTATCATGAATATCCCTAAAATCTTCAAAACATTGCACTTATAGCCCTCCATCCAAAGATTTTACATAAATACTCTTAAGTTCATTAATATTTTGCACGAATACCCCTCAATTCACTAAAATTTTACATATGTACCCTCAGCACTCCCGATGTTATCATGATTTATGGACTCTTCTTGTTATATTTCGCTGAATTCACCTTAGTTTGATGGAGGCGTAATTGATGATAATATGTGAGAGTTGAAGGTACAGATGTAAATATAACATTTTTCAGGGATATATATGTAAAAAACTCAAGGACGTGGCAATTTATATCTAGTCAATTACGTTACATGCCAACTACCCAAGCGGGTCCATTTCAGGGGCGGTATCAGCATGAGATCAATCTCTGCCCTCGCTCGGCTACGGGCTGCTAACAACACTGAAGCAAATCCATAAACAAACACATGCACGCACATATATATATATGAACCAAAGACTTCTGCATGCATACGGGTTTCTAGATTATAAGTTCTTTGAACCAAAAAAAAAAAAGGGATTAAGTTGGACGGCAAGTGCCTGGGCGAATGACCAAACTGTACAGCGGGTGTATGAGCCTATGGCCTCCCTTAATTACGTAAAGGAGATCTGACACCGTTGAGTCATAAGATCTTTGATGATAACTGTAACAAATAAACAAAACAATAACCACGAAATGCGATTGACTGATTTAAGTTTTGACCTAATTAACCAATGTCTGGTCTAATTTGGGGGATTTTGGGCCTAATCTAGTGTCTTGAGAGCATAGGCTGGGTATGACTTGGACTTTGTCCCGATCAAGCTAGTGACAACCGTAGCAAACTGGCCAAACAAAAACCATAGAATGTGATTGGTTAATTTAAGCTTTGACCTAGCAGAGTTAAAATTTATTTATTTTTTTTATCAGGTGGCTCAGTGGCCAAATATTTACGCATGTATGCAGAGGACCCAAGTTTGAATCCGGATAACGTCCGATTTTTCTCCTAAGCAGGCGAGCGTAAGGTCAATGGTCCCCACTTCTACTTAATTAATTAGGCGAGGTTTTTGGACTATAGTCGATCTCTAAGAAAGTAATCACGGGCACAGGAACAAATAATCCCACGGCACATTTAAACTGTACGGCATGGGAAGTTGGGCTCCCGACTGACTAGAATTCGAGACCTGAAGGAAGGAGATGAGGTGAGGCCAAAGCCTGACGACCTGAGATATAGGAAATGAAGATTATTACATTAAAAAAATAAAAAAATCTACTTTTCTTTTAAAAGGACTAAAAAATTGCTACTGTATCTCTCTTGATTTATCTTCTTAAATAGTGCTCCTGGCACCAAGGGACTGTATCTATCACATTGGCTTAATTGAAAAATTGAATTCAGAATATACTGATTTGAAAACAGACCCATCACTACAAGGAAAACAGGATTTGTCAGCGGCTAAAAGTCGCTGACAAATACAAAAGAACCGCTGACAAAACCTTATGTCAACGGTTAAACGGCCGCTGACAAAGTCGTGGACAAAACTGCCGTTGGCATATATTTGTCAACGGCTCTCACAAGCCGCTGACATATAGTGTATATGTCTACGGATAGAAACCGCTGACAAAGAACACATATGTCAACGGCTACTGTCAACCGCAGACAAAAATACTATTTGTCAACCGCTTCTTAGCCGCTGACAAAGACACATATGTCAACGGCTTCTGTCAACCGTCGACAAAAACACTATTTGTTAACGGCTTTTTAGCCGCTGACAAAAGGTTTTGTCAGCAATTTTAACCGCTGACAAATGTTATATGTCAACGGTTGCACAGCCGCTGACAAAGGTTTTGTTAACACCAGAGACTTTTGTCAGCGGCGGCCTTAGCCGCTGACAAATGGATACTAAAAAAAAAAAAAATTAAAATATTTAAATTATATACAAAAACCTGTAGATACATCGATTTGTACATAAACATCCATACAAGCATACACAAATAAACATATTCACACTTTAAAATAAACACATTCACGAAACTGCAAAAAAAGTACATCCACATATACAAATAAACATTCATATAGTCTTGACGATAGGGAATTCCTTATGGATACAATGGTTACATTGGGTTTTTTTCATGCATATATGCATTTTACAAGACTTTTTGTTTGCCGATAGGGGGTTCTTTATGTATACAGTGTTTTTATAGGGGGGTTTTTGCATAAACGCAGTTTATAGGGGGGTTCTGCATATACAAGCTTCAGGGGGTTATTTGCTAAAAGCCCTTCAAATTTCATAGGGAATGAAAGGAGAAACAGTAAGGAAAAAGCATTTTAGGTGTAGAATTCCATGTCAAAGTCACTGGATCCTGCTTCTATTGGCTATGGCCGTGTGCAAAGTTAAAGTGCACGCAATCAGCATTCTTTCTGGTAGGTTAATTTTCCCAGTTATGAACTAGTACATAAAAAACAATTCAAACAAACGTATGAAACTCTACAACGAATATCAAGAGGATCATGTTCCTACTTTCGACATCATTGACAAGAAGCGATGCTCAACCATTTACCTCTCTCAGGGCTCTAAAGTCAGTATGCTCAGAACTGCCTTTTTTTTTCAGCCTAGATATTATTCAAGGTTAATCACTGCATAACATAAACCTTACTTAATATTAGTGGAACCTCAGAATGGTCCTTGGACTATAGCATTTTTAATATGGAAAGGAATATGTTCAGTCATCAATTTCTGGATCCGATCGGTGGTCCGGATCGGACCCCGGGACGGCACATAGTTTAAACTCCTTAATTGGTGTTCAAAATTAAAATGCTAAGGAATGGTGAACGAACCTGATATAACTTTCTATTTTTTATTATTTTTTTAAAAAAATTTACACCATTGATCATAAAATTCGAACGTGGTACCCGATTGGATGGCCATGGTTAAATTTCATGATCGGATGATCAAATATTAAGTTCCAAGGGATGGATGGAAACAACCCTCGGGAGGCAATGAATATTTAAAATTTTTTGATGGTTTTTATTTATTTATTTTATTTTTTAACATAGGGAAGGGTCTTTCCTGTTACCATCTTTTGAGCAGTTTGATCTTACAAGAAGATCTGATAGTTAAAACAATTATAGTTAATTAGAAATTTGTATGCTGCGGCACCTTCGGTACCCAAAATTTATGGTAGGGGTGGTGGGTGATAAGAAGGAACAGTATGTGGAACCATGTGTTTTGGGGGGAAAAGGACCTTCAAATGGTGCTGACTGCTGAGTAAGGCATGATGGTCCTTGGTTGCAGACAGGAAATTTCTCCATAGGTATTCTAGACCACCAATAGTCACGGGAGATGCCTAATCTCATCGGAAAAAAAACACAAATAGGGGGAGGTATGAATATAGATGCTCTCCTCATTTGAAAATTTCAACACCAACGGCACCATCACCATTATATCCTAAAAAAGAATCTAACAATTCACTCCAGTCCACAGGTAAACAAAATTATAGGTTGAACATTTAGCCAACAAAAAGGTTGAATCTTTACCTTCCCACAGATGAACCTGCAGTTCTTTATTCAATTAATTTCCGCATTTCTTTGGGCATCTGAAACTGCTGAATTATTCATTTCAATGCCAACAACCTAGCAAGCATAGAAGTAGGATGAGAAAATTATTTGAATAATCATGTACAATATGAAAGATACAACAGGCTTTAGAGGTCCACTATTTGAGGTTGTACAGAATTTGGTTAATGTGCAAGGAAACAGACATAATTCATAACAGTACATGAAAGTGTCCAACATAGAAAACTGCTCCATGCTTGAATGAAAGTGTCAAACATAGAAACCTGCTCCACGCTTGAATCTGTATACAAATCAGTAACTACACCTTTCTAGTGAGAACTGAAAAAGATGCCCAATAAGGATTACTACATGTATTGCCTTAAATACCAATCAAAAAATCCATGCATGTATCTCTCTCCCAACTGACAAGCATCATAAATGAGGAGAGAGACAGACACTGACGGTGGTTTAGCAACAATGAATGGTATAAATTACATTCCGATAAAGAGGAACTAAAACATTTCAAAAATCGCGATCAACATTCCAAATCATTAGATTTCTTGGTTTGTGTTCTAGGGAAAATTAGGTTGCCCTTAGACATCCATGAGATGAAGGATGCATGATTTGACTGAAATATAATGTACAAACTTTTCCCTGCAAATAACCGCACAAGAAACCTACAAAATGAGTGGACATCTCTCTTCATACCCAAGTCAATGAGAAAAATATGAAATGGCCTTAAAGAAAATTAATACAGTGAACGTGATTTTTGAATATTACCATGCCAACACGATGTGCCAAGGTTAACCCAATAGTTCCTGTCCCACAACATACATCAAACAGTAATGCATCTGAACTTTACAGTCTTGATTGTCAACTTTACATATGCGATCAGTCTTTTTTTTTCACTTCAGTCAGTTGAATGAAGTAAAAATATGAAGAAAAAAAAATCACATATTTGGCAACAAAAATAAAAGTTACAATGTTCCAAAATTACAAAACAAGTTCAAATTTGGAAATGGATACAAAATGAAACGGTCCAAGCAAAAACTAAAAGATTTGAATGACAACTTAATTGTTAGCCTTACGCACCGCATCCATTGTTTTTCCACCTTCAATCAATTGAGTGGAAGTAAAGATATCAGGGAAAGCATCAACAAGATTTGGAACCAAATTAGAAGTTGCAAACTAAATGTTCCAAGCTCCAAAGTAATATAAAAATGTTCAAATTTTTAGAAAGATATCAGGCATAAACTGAAGCGGTGTTAAGTACAGAAAAATATCAAAATCTGCAGGAGTTTCAGAACTAGAGAACGTACAAAGCTAGACGTCTGGTGCATCACTTGGAGTATGTCCTACGATGTCAAGGAGGTCAAAAACAGTGCAGTTAAGTAAGCTATCTGTTTTTGCATCCGCAAAATAGACTCCACATCCGTTGCCTATAACTATCGTGTAAGTGGATATCCGGAATCGCTTCTTAATATCCAGATAGAAGCAATTGTCTACATATTGTCGGATAGCTAATGGTCAAAATGAGAAGAAACGAAAGTCAAATTTGAAGTACAAATTTACTATAAATTATATATTTGAAGCAAAAGATAAACACAAAAAATAATTATTCCTTGAGAACAAATCACTCATATTAAAATTACCTCATCAACAACATAGCATAAAACAATAGACCAACTAAATCCCACTAACATAAATTTCTCACTTAAAAGTCCACAATATCCTTAAAAGACAAATCAAACAAGAAAAATGACAAGATATATAGTAATATCAAAATATAATAATGTAAACTCACCGATAGTAGAGGATCGTGATTTTTAAAGTAAGACTATATTTTTGAATCCATCATATCCATTTCCATATTAACTAGTCGGAGATAAAAAGATTACTCTCAAACTGTCCGGTATGATTGTCGGTTACCATTGACATCCCTTGTAGGTGGGCCTTAGATGGATTCACAAACAGCGAAGGAGGAAAACAAAAATCATTTTATTCATGGAGCGTGATCCGGCCAAAACGGTAGAAGATCGGAGCAACAACAATCGGAGATAAGGATGACGTCATCGGCATTTGACATCTGGGCAAAAAGCTATTTTTCTTTGAAAGGACAAGGGCAATAAATAACAAAGACAATTGGCTAACTAAAAGGAAATTCTGTAGGAATAGTACACAAAAGATAAGCACGGCACTCACGCTGAATGTGCACGGCTACATACCACAGGCGAAAAGTCTGATATTTTCATCCAGAATACATATCTAGATTTGAAATAGCTAAACTTCTGGGGAATTTCAGGTCGCAATCCCATAAGAAGTGATATTTACTTTATAAAAGAACTGTAATCAAGCTCCCCATGTGAAAAGGTCTGTCATGCATTGCTGGCAAAATCATGAAGCCAACAAAATCTTCGAATGATCTTAGATCTACTGCGTAGTTTCAACATACAGAATCTGATTTCAAACTCATAAAACTGAGTAAACACAAATTATTCCACTGTCTGATTACATACCAGGAAGGCTGAGAACAGCAAATTTTAATAAAAAATGACCAGACGAGAAAAGGGTGACAAGAGAATAGATATGCTCATCAGGTTGAATACAAAATGAATCGACAGCATCATGATACCTCAAACATGAATCGCCCTCCTCTGCTTCCAGTCTTGCACTGCCACCATGTTCGTCTATCCTCCCCCTACCCTACCCTCACATTGCCTGGGACCGCCCACTCTCCCTCTCTCCGCCTAACCGTTCGACGTCCTCCACTACTTCACTTGCCTCCATTGCTGGTAGATGTTGGTGGTGAGTGATGCCGCCATTGCTCTTGCCGGAGGACTTGAAATTCATGTTCTTATGAATGGAAAGTCATTAAGGATATGAATTTGATATTAAGGTAAGATAAAAGTTCCCATGAAAAGAAACACCATTAAGAATATGCTTGATCCTATTTACCATGTAAGATCCCCCACAAGATCAATCTGGCATTTGTCATGTTACATACATAATGCAACAAAAGGGATGTCTAAAACATTTTGTTCAACCCTTCAAGAATCTCAAGTCCCATGTCGTTTCCAAATTAACCTAAATAAGGTCTTAAGAAATGTGATGATGACAACGTAGAGCGTCGCCCCAGCTGAGTATCATATTTCTCAACTTCCAGTGTAAGTTACAATGTAATCTAACAATGTGATTCCATACAAATATAGACCACCATAAATGCAATCTGCTCTTTTACCTGAATTGCAAATGCATTGCCTTGAAAGCCTTTCCTTTCTATTGTCTTCAATTTCTTCCTTTGAACCATAACCTCCTAAAATATTCGTTTGTATCCTCCCACATCATCCCATGGTTGGTGGAAGCATCCATAATAAAAGCCTTTCCAAGCTGCTCCATGTGGGATGCTGACACAATTCCCACACTGGGTCAAGTTCTGTCATGGCTAGCTGAAGATGACGAAATTACACAGCAACCTTAAAAACGTAATTAAAACCAGAAAATCAGTAAGCCAAAACCAGAAAATTTTCAAAATATTTCGTTAGTGATATAAAAGAGAAAAATTTTAAAGGGTTCGTGGGTGCTCGGATAAAAAATGGCCAACTCGATAAAAATTGCTGGTGCTCAGATTTGGGGGTACTCGTGCAACTGGCTTATGCATTGATCTCACTATGAGGCATGAGTCTAGAGCAATAAGAAAAGCATAGCAAACAGAAGATAGGAATGGTACAAGAGACATGTTCCAAAGTGGAATATGGCAGAAAAATGATGGAACAAATAGGTAAGAGATAAAGTGCAAGATCACCTTAAGAGCTTGTGATACATTTTCTCTCTGATGCTTTACATCTATTAGCAACAGGAGTAACTTTACGTTCAAACCATATCATATCCATTGTCTTTTGAAAAAACCTACAGGCTTGCTCCCTTCTCAGATACTAGAAGGTCAATTCAGAATGATGGTGCATCATACCTCACGGTTCCTGTACGCACCACTTTCGCCAGAATAATATACTGGAAACTTCCAAGGAGCATTTTGTCGAACAGGTTGCGGGGTTCTGATCAATCGGACTCCTGAAGGCCCCCGAGCACCACGGAGCCCACGAGCAGCCCCACTGCACCGACCCTGAGCGCCGCCGTGAGTAGGGCCTGCGCGGCCACGAGCGTCACTGAGTCGTCAGGGATCACCACCGCCGCCGCCGTATCTCTGAATGATAACTGAGATCATAGTCTTCCAAATCCCCCCTTCCCTGCCAGAACCGAAGAAGATGCCAGCGGCGGCACCCTGCTCGAACCCCCCTCCCCGACATACGTGGACTCCTTCATCCTTCAATATGCCTGCGACGGCGCCCTTGGAAACCCTTCGGCCCTTCCGCTGTCGTCGTCATCATCCTCGATCATGGGCTTCAGGCTCACTGGGGGAACGCTCCACGATCCCTCCCTCGCCAAGATATACGCCGCGGATGCGCAGCGCACGACGGATACGAGATTTTTGGTCGCTGCGGGAGGCCATGGCGGCTTCGTCTCCTTTTTTTGGGTGGACTTGATGAAGGAAGGTGATGTTGAAGGTTGTGGAGGTGGTGATGGCACGGCGATGGCCCAAAGAAGGCCGAGCAGGAGGGGAGCGACGGACAACAGCCTACCGAGTAGGAGGCCAGCGGCAACGACGAGAGTGGCAGACGACTCGTGCCGAGCTGAGGGAGGGGGGCGGCAATCAATTAGGGCATGGGAGGGGGTAAAGAGGGGGAGGTGGAAAGGGAAGGGTGGGGTAGGATGGCGGTCGGGGGTTGGCAACCGGAGCGGGGGAGGATGGCGTTCGGGGGTCGGCAATCGGAGCGGGGGAGGATGGCGGTCGGCGGCGGCAACACACGGAGGAGCAGACGACGGCGGCCAGCCGAGCTGGGGGGGGGAGAGAGGGGTAGGGCATGGAAGGGAGAAAAGAGGGAGAGAGGAAGAGGGAAAGGGAAGGACGTGCGGGGCTCAAGTCTTACAGGTCTTTGTCCACGGCTACAGGTCTAACCGTTGACATGAGGATATATTAACGGCTAATTTGTAGTCGTTGACATATAAAAGGATATGTCAACGGCTACAAGCGTAACCGTTGATATAATCTAAGTATATTTATTTGTATTTTTTATCTTTATTATATGTCAACGGCTAGAGTTATAGCCGTTGACATATACAACATATGTCAACGGCTACATCTTTAGTCGTTGATATATCTTAAATATATGTAAACGGTAGTCATAGCCGTCGACATATAGTACTATTGTAGACGGTCATGTTTTAGTCGTTGACTAATATTTCTTTTATCGACATTTATCTTTAGCCGTTGATGAGGCAGAATCCGATTCGGCCCATTAGAGAAGGCCCAAACCCCGTTCAGCCCAACAGCAGCAGTATCAGGCCCTCCGGGAGCCTCCGGCCCATCGGCGGCCCAGCAGCCCTCGGCCTCCCAAGCGGCACCGGCGCTCCCGGCCCAACGGGCTTCGGCCCGTCAGCGGCCCATCAGCCTAAGGCCCGGGAACAGCACGGCAGCCCAAGGCCCAGCAGGCTTCGGCCCCTCAGCGGCCCAACCCCCTTCGGCCCGATAGCCGAGTCCGGCCCACTTTGGTGGCAGATCCGGCACTATGGCGGTTTACCAGTAAGCCCAAACATAATACTATATCGGCTACCACCGTTAACCAACCTCTATCCTCTGCTATAAATACACCGCTATTTATTGCCAAAAGTATGCAACTCTTTGCCTCCGAGACCCCTTAAGGACTACGGTCCAAAAAGCATTAAAGCTACTTCTTGCCTTCTGAATCGAATCATCTTCAGAAGCTAACTTGACCGTCGGAGGGGGTTCCTAAGGGCCAGAGCCCGGGACTCCTGCTGACCGGTTTCTTCTTCTTTCCCTCCTGCAGGAACTCGGTTCGAATCATCGCCGACCTTCCCGAGTCGGTCTCGGCCGCCGACCTCGGATTCCTCTCCCTGGTCTCGACGCCGTGCGACGGCTGCCCCGCAACAGGAGACTCGGCCCCGCGCTGTCCCCTCGTCTGGCAAAAAGGGCTTTTGGGCTCACTATCCAAGAGCAAACCGAGTCCGAGACCCTTCCGGCCTCGGACCGTCGGCTTCGGTTCCATTGCCTATCGGCAATACAGCCAGATAGAGCTTCATCCACGCCGCCCCTTCGCCCACCGAAGGAGCCTCGGCCCCGACTTCCCGGAGACGAGCCCGCACCGACCGAAGCGCCCTTCGACCTTCGGACCCTCGTCTTCGCCTCCGCCTCCTCGGCCTTCCGGATCCCCGTCGGGCCTCAATAACACCGATCCGAACCGGCTTCGGATCCATTTCTCCGGGTTCCAGCCTCGGAATCCGGTCGTGATAGATCCAGTCTACATCACGTGGCGCCGTCTGTGGGAAACCAACAAAACAAGTCATGTCTCAGCGACCTGTGACCCGACGATCCGGGCAAGGCGAAGCAGAAGCGCGGGAGGCCTCGGCGCAGATGCTGCCTTCCGAAGGCGCACCTTCTGCCCCGCCGAGCCTGCCTCTACCGACCATACCGGAGTCTCTCGGCTCGGAAGACCGAGTGGGGGTGCTCCAGCAGCAAGTGGCAACGCTGGCCGCTGCCGTCACGTCCCTAGCGCCTCTCCAGGAGATGGTATCCGCCATCGCCCAGCGCATGGGGCTGATGGGACAGCCTCCTCAGCAGGCGCCGCTCCCCCCGCTCTGCCCAGTACAAGATGCCCGGTTCCGGCCGGCGCCTGTGCCGGTTCCTCTCAACGAGGCCGCGGAGACGCACAGCGAGCCCTCGACGCTACCTGTCCGAACTCCTCGCACTGATCGCCTGACGGAGCAGGATTATGCTTCGTCAGAGTACCGTCCGGCCCGAACCGGAGGGCAATCCGTCGCCACCTCGACCGCCCCGGACCTGGACCAGTGGCTGACGGCGATGCGCAAAGAGATGCAGCAGATGGTGTCTCGACCTCACGGGGCGCCCCTCACTAGCAACATCCTGGAGCAGACCCCATTCACGGCGGAGCTCCTAGCCACCGAGGTACCCCCCAACTTCAAGCTGCCGAAGGGCCCTCTCTACGACGGAATGACAGATCCGGTCTGTCATTTCCAGAAGTTTAACACTTATCTTCGGGTCCGAGGGATCTCTGAGGCAGTCCGCTGCCGTCTTTTCCCCCTCACCCTTGAAAAAATCGCCCTCACCTGGTTCGAGGCTCTGGCCCCCAACTCCATCCACTCCCTGGTTCAGTTGGGCCAGTTGTTCATCGACCAGTTCTATGATGCCACCCGGCAGTCCAAAACTTCCGCCAGCTTGCTAGCCATCCGGCAAGGCCCCACCGAAACTCTCCAGGAATACTTCACCAAGTTCCGGACCGAGGCCGCCCAGATCCCAAACCTCGACAGCTCGATCGCGGTCTCGGCCGTGATCAGCGGGTGCCGGGATGAGGGGCTCCTCGGCTCCATCGGAAAGCGCCATCCCCCTACCTTCCAGGACCTCGTGGCCCGGGCCCATAAGTACATCAACCGAGAGGCCCTGATGCTGTCCAGGGGCAAAGGCGCAACCGAAACTACCTCGACGCCTGCTCCCCCGGTGGTCCGACCTCGGTCCGAGGACCAAGAGCCCTCCCGGAAGCGTTATCGCCGGGAGGATTGGGACAGGGAGAGGCGACGGGACCCGCAGCCGCGGTACCTACCCTTACCTGCTCCCCCTTCCCGGATGCTCATGGAGGTGAAGGGCATGCTCCGGTGGCCTGATCGCATCAAGACCGATCCTCGCCGAAGGGACCCCGGCAAATACTGCGAATATCACCGAGAGATCGGCCACACGACGGACGAGTGCCGGCAGCTCCGGGAAGAAATCGACCGCCTCATCCGAGAGGGGAGATTGCCGCAGTATCGGCGGGAGCAGCCGCCGCAGCAGAACCGGGACGTCCCTGCAGCACCCAGACAACAACCACCCCCGGCGATAGAAGCCGCTCCTCCGCCAAAAGCCACCTCGGCCCCGGTTGAATCATCCCATCAAAGACCCAGCTCTGGGTCTATCATGATGATATCCGGAGGGCCCGGGGAGGGATCAAGGTCGCGGCAACGCAACACCGTAGCGGCGGTCGACGGCGAGCCGAAGCGGCCTCGTCTGGAAGACATCACCTTCGGCGCCGAGGACCTGACTGATGTTCAGGTCCCTCATGATGACGCCCTCGTCGTCAACGCTGTAATAAATAGCTATGATGTACATAGGATCTTTGTGGATAATGGAAGTGCCCCAAACATCTTGTTTTACGACTGTTTTGAGAAGATGGGATTGAGTGAGGCTAGCATGAAGCCTCACCGGGGCCCCCTCTTCGGTTTTAACGGCTCGCCCTGCCGAGTAGAGGGTATTGTTCGGCTTCCTGTAACCATAGGCTCCGCCCCCCGGCAATTAACTGTTGAAACGGACTTTGCCGTTGTAAAGATCGAGTCAGCCTACAACGCCATATTCGGCCGAAGGCTCATCGGCGGGGTCGGAGCCGTGCCATCATCCTTCCATCAGAAGCTGAAGTTTCATACCAACCACGGAATAGGCGAGGCCAAAGGGAACCAAGAAGCAGCCCGGCAGTGCTACATGATTTCGGTCAAAGGGAAGGCCGCAGCCGAAACCCTGACGATCGAGTCATCAGCCGAGACATCTCCGGGAGAAGCACTCCTCGCCGTCCCTATTCCGGGAGGCGAGGGACGAGTCCTGATGATAGGCTCCGGTCTGAATAAGATTGAAGCAGAAAAGCTTACCGAATTCTTGAAAGAGAATCTCGACGTCTTCGCCTGGTCTCCATCGGACATGCCCGGGGTTGACCCGGAGATAGCCGAGCACCGTCTCCACACCGATCCCGACCAGCCCCCAGTAAAGCAGAAGCGGCGCACCTTCAATCAAGAAAGGAGAACCGCCATCCAAGCCGAAGTACAGAAGGGGCTAGACGCCGGACACCTCCGAGAGGTGCATCATCCGGAATGGATCGCCAACGTGGTCATGGTGCCAAAGAAAGAGGGCAAGTGGCGTATGTGCGTGGACTTCACCAACCTCAACAAAGCCTGTCCGATGGACAGCTTTCCGCTGCCTCGGATAGACCAGGTGGTGGACGCGACGTCCGGCCACGAGCTTTTAAGCTTCCTCGACGCCTATTCGGGCTACCACCAGATCCGGATGCATCCGGATGACGAGAGTAAGACCAGCTTCACGACCGATTTGGGCCTGTACTGCTACACCCGAATGCCCTTCGGTCTGAAGAACGCCGGCGCAACCTACCAGCGCCTGGTCAACAAAGTGTTCGCTCCACAGCTGGGCCGAAACATGGAGGTCTACATAGACGACATGTTGGTCAAGAGCCGTATCGCTTCTGCGCATTTGGCCGACCTAGCCGAGACTTTCTCCGCCCATAGGCGGTACAAGATAAAGCTGAATCCGGCCAAGTGCGCCTTCGGGGTAGCCTCCGGCAAGTTCCTCGGATACATGGTCACCCGCCGTCGGGTGGAAGCCAACCCCGAGAAGATTTCGGCCATCGTACAGATGCGCCCCCCGGCAAACATCCGAGAGGTACAGAAGCTGAACGGGAGGATCGCAGCCCTCAGTCGCTTCATGTCAAGGGCGGCTGACTATTGTTTCCCCTTCTTCAAGCTGTTGAAGAAGGCCAGCAACTTCGAGTGGACGGAAGAGTGCCAAGCAGCCTTCGACCAGCTGAAGGCCTACCTCGCCAAAGTCCCCATCTTATCCAAGCCAGTTCCCGGGGAACCCCTGAGCTTATACCTTGCGGTCTCCGAGACGGCTCTCAGTGCCGTCCTCATCCGAGAGCAAGAAGGCATACAGAAGCCGGTTTATTATACCAGCCGAGCCCTTCAAGAGGCAGAACTCCGGTACCTTGCCCTAGAGAAGTTGGCTCTGGCCCTTGTCTCGACCGCAAGGAGGCTCCGGCCCTATTTTCTGGCCCATTCCGTGAAGGTCCTCACCGACCAGCCCCTGAGACAAGTCCTCTCCCGGCCAGAGGTGTCCGGCAGGCTGGCAAAATGGGCAATCGAGCTAGGAGAGTTCGATATCTCCTACGCTCCTCGGGTAGCTATAAAGGCCCAGGCGTTGGCAGATTTCATCGCCGAACTTACCCCTGGCGCCTCCGAGGCGCCTCAGCCAGTGCCAAACGCGACCGAAGCCGAGGCTACTTCGGCTCCCATACCGGCCGACGAATGGCGACTCTTCGTAGACGGCTCCGCATGCTCCACGGGCAGCGGCGCCGGATGGATCCTGGCGTCGCCCGAAGGGGTCGTCACGGAGTACGCCCTGCGCTTCTCCTTCCCAGCAACCAACAATGCCGCCGAGTATGAAGCTCTCATCTCCGGCCTCCGGGCCGCAAAGAAGCTCGGCGTCCGGAACCTGAAGGCCTTCAGCGATTCCCAGCTGATCGCCAGCCACATCTCCGGGGAGTACGAGGCTCGGGACGCAATGATGGCTTCTTATCTCCAGGTGACTCGCAAAATCCTCGCCCAATTCGACTCTTATGAAGTCGTGAGGATCCCAAGAGCCGAGAATGCCCGAGCCGATGCACTTTTTCGGCTGGCGTCAACCCAAGACGGGGGGGGGGGGCGAATGATCCTCGTCGAGGAGCTCGCCGAACCAAGCCTCGGCGAAACCAAGGCCATGCTAGTCGCTGAGGCCGAGGCCGAGGCCGAAACATGGATGACCCCCCTCGTCGCTTTCCTTTTCCAAGGAGAAGTCCCGCCAGATCCTAAGGAGGCGAAACGCATTCGACAGCACTCATCCCACTTTCTTCTTCTGGACGGGGCCCTGTACAAGAAATCCTTCGGCCGACCACTGCTGCGGTGCCTCGGCCCAGCTGAAGCCAACTACGCCACGAAAGAAGTCCATGAAGGGGTATGCGGAGCGCATGCGGGAGGAAGGGCCTTGGCTCACAAGCTTCTAAGGCAAGGCTACTGGTGGCCATCACTCCGAGAGGACGCCTTAGCCCTCGTCCGGCGATGTGACCAGTGCCAGAGGTATAGCTCCCTCATCCACCAGGCAGCCGCCCTTCTGACCCACTTATCCGACCCCTGGCCTTTCGCTCAGTGGGGGATTGACCTCCTGGGGCCTTTTCCCGTTGCCGCCGGCCAGAGAAAATTCCTCATCGTGGCAGTAGATTACTTCACTAAGTGGGTCGAGGCCGAACCCCTCGCGGCAATAACCGATAGCAATGCTTGGAACTTCGTCTGGAAGTCCATCATTTGCCGGTTCGGCATCCCTCGGGCCATCATTTCTGACAATGGGAAGCAGTTCGACAGCCGGCGGTTCAGCGACAACTGCGCCAGCTTCGGCATACTCCACAAATTTACTTCGGTGGCACATCCTCGAACAAACGGCCAAGTCGAAGTCGTTAACCGAAGCCTCCTACAGGGATTGAAAACCCGCCTCGGCGAAGCTAAGGGCCGATGGGTGGAGGAGCTGCCAAGTGTTCTGTGGGCTTATCGGACGACAAGCCGAACCCCCACCGGCGAAACTCCCTTTCGCATGGCCTATGGCGTAGAGGCCGTTATTCCGGTGGAGATCGGCCTTCCCTCTCCCAGGGTCATTGCTTACGATCCGAAGGCCAACGATGAAGGACTGAAAGACCACCTGGACCTCATTGAAGAGACCCGAGACAGGGCTCGCGTCCGGCTGGCCGCTTATCAACAGCGCATGGCGAAGTACCACAACGCTCGAGTAAAGCCCCGATGCTTTGAAGTAGGGAGCCTCGTGTTGAGGAACGCTCATGCTTCCAAACCAGCCGAAGCCTCAGGAAAACTTGCCCCCAACTGGGAGGGGCCCTATCGAGTCAGGGAGGTGATCAGGCGTGGAGCTTATCGGTTGGAGACCCTTTCGGGCCAGCCTCTCCCTCGCACCTGGAATGTTGAGCGCCTTCGGCGTTATTATGTGTAAGTCACTTTTCCCCAGGCTTACATCCGAAGAGTATGAATAAAGACTTCTTTTATCGAGCGGCATGGCATTCTTTCTAAGTCCGTGTAAACCGTACCGGGAGTGGCTTCGGTCATGCAAACCGTATCGGGAGCGGCATGGTATTCTTTCTAAGTCCGTGTAAACCGTACCGGGAGTGGCTTCAGCCATGCAAACCGTATCGGGAGCGGCATGGTATTCTTTCTAAGTCCGTGTAAACCGTACCGGGAGTGGCTTCGGCCATGCAAACCGTATCGGGAGCGGCATGGTATTCTTTCTAAGTCCGTGTAAACCGTACCGAGAGTGGCTTCGGCCATGCAAACCGTATCGGGAGCGGCATGGTATTCTTTCTAAGTCCGTGTAAACCGTACCGGGAGTGGCTTCGGCCATGCAAACCGTATCGGGAGCAGCATGGTATTCTTTCTAAGTCCATGCAAACCGTATCGGGAGCGGCATGGTATTCTTTCTAAGTCCGTGTAAACCGTACCGGGAGTGGCTTCGGCCATGCAAACCGTATCGGGAGCGGCATGGTATTCTTTCTAAGTCCGTGTAAACCGTACCGGGAGTGGCTTCGGCCATGCAAACCGTATCGGGAGCGGCATGGTATTCTTTCTAAGTCCGTGTAAACCGTACCGGGAGTGGTTCCGGCCACGTATACCGCTTCGGGAAGCGGCAAGGCATATCTAAGTTCGCGCAAGCAGAAGCATGGATGGCTTCGGCCATCCGACATACGTAAGAAGCAGCAAGACGTCCCTTCGGGATCATATGGACCACGATAGTAAAGGCCCCGGCCGAATACTATGGCGACATTCTATCCGAACCTACATCGGGCCTCGGCCCTACAAGCTATGACGAACGATGACAGGATCTCAGGCTCCTAAAGGGCCATATTCGGTCGATCATATACGAATACCAAGATAAAGCCGAAAACATTCCTTGTGTTTATAGAAAAGGAAGTACAAAAACCGGCCACACCCTCGGCCGAGGGCTTACAACAGAAGAAGAAGTAAAAGCCGGCCGTATACGTGGCCGGAGGTTTACGATAGAAGAAGAAGCGTAAACCAGCCATACCCTAAGCCGAGGGCTTACAACAGAAGAAGAAGCGGAAACCGGGGCGGATCCCCGCGTCATTCTTCGGCTTCGGCCTCCTCCACCTCGGCTGTGGCTTGTCCCGGAGAGGGAGAGGGAGAGGGAGAGTCGACGATCTGCACCGCTTCAGGAGCGGCAGCCTCCTCAGCGGCAGCCTCCTCGTCGGCAGCCTCCTCAGGGACAGCCTCCTCAGGGGCCCCCTCAGCGGGCGCAGCTTCATCATCCGGCGCAGGAGTCGAGGTCCTCTCGGCCATAAGTCCCTGCCACCAAGACAGGAGCTCCTTGGCTTCCTCACCCCTCGGTAGGGCGACCCCGGTCAGATCGACGCTCGGGCAGGCCCTCTGGGCGACAGCCAACCCGAGGTCGAAGACGGAGGAAGAAGCCAGCAGTTGAGCTTGGATGATCTCCTCGGTGAAGTCCGGGCCGGCCTTGTATTCAGCTACGGCCAAGTCCGCCACCTCCTCCAGCTCCTGCTTCAGCGCCGATACCTCCTCGGCGTGTCGCCGCTTCTCCGAGGCCCGCCGGGAGTCCTTCTCCTGAATATGGGCCTTGAGGGCCCGGATCTCGGACTGTGCCGCGGCGAGCTCCCCCTCGGCCTTCACCTTGGCCTCGGCGGAAGCGCGAGCCTCAGCTGTCCTCTCCTCCAGCTGCGCCCGCGCCTGGGCACTCGAGGTTACGAGCCCACCGACTAAGGGCTCGATGTCGGGCACCACCGAAGTGCCCTCGCCCGAGCCGTCCGACTCCCTCTCGGCCTCCAGGAGCTGGAGCCGGAGCTGCTCCTGATGGTGCATCAGGACGCTACCTGTCACCGCAGCCTGCGAGCCGAAAGCAAACAGTGATCAGAAAAAAAGGAAAACCAAGGGAAAGCTAAGGAAAGCTCGACTGAAGCACCTTCAAGCTTATTACTGTAGACACCGATTTTGGTCCACCCTTTTGGTCATGAACCCTGCCCATCAGTAGCCCTTCATCACTAAAATCCCCTCATTTCAGCCATCTCAGCCCACTACCGGCTAGGCCCATTAACCAAATCCCGACCCTAGCCACCTTCTTCGTGGAAGGCCAGCCAGTCCGCCTTCCACCCCCTTCGAAGGCCACCCCCCGCCTTCTACTCCCTTCGAAGGCCAACCACCTTGCCGTCCACCTTTTGGCCACCTTTTTCACCTTTTCTTAGAAGGCCAACCCCTTGCCTTCCACCGCCTTCGAAGGCCACCCCCCGCCTTCTACTCCCTTCGAAGGCCAACCACCTTGCCGTCCACCTTTTGGCCACCTTTTTCACCTTTTCTTAGAAGGCCAACCCCTTGCCTTCCACTGCCTTCGAAGGCCACCCCCCGCCTTCTACCCCCTTCGAAGGCCAACCACCTTGCCGTCCACCTTTTGGCCACTTTTTCTTCACCTTTTCGTAGAAGGCCAACCCCTGGCCTTCCACCGCCTTCGAAGGCCACCCCTTGCCTTCCACCTCCTTCGAAGGCCACCCCTCGCCTTCCACTCCCCTCGAAGGCCAGCCGGGTCGCCTTCCACCGCAAGAGTGGAAGGCATGTCACCTGGCCGTCTACTCCTTAACCACCTTTTGACCCCGTCTTCCCCATGATCTCCTCTACTCTCCGCCCTCGTCCCCCACTACTCCGACCACTCCCCACTCCGCCGACTGCCGCGGCCACTACCGCCAACCCTTGACCACTCCCCATTGGTTGAAAGGGGATTTACGGGGATTTAGACCCCTGATTTCTCCCTTTTTTCCTTCGCCTATTTAAACCCTCCACATCCTCTCGAGCGGGGGTTAAGAAGGAAGAGGAAGAAAAAAGAAAGGAGGGGACAAGAGGAAGGATTTTTTTTTGTTAAGAGGAATTTTGGAGAGGCAGAGAGGGACTTTCTGGTGAGAGGCTCGAGGAGACCTCAAGGAGGAAGGCTCAGGCTACATCTGGAAACGGGCTTGCCTTTCTAACTTCTCCCTTTTATTTTTTTTTACTCATTCTCTTACATTAGTAATATCATTCATTCTCCACACACGCCACTCCTCTTCACTTGCATGCATGTACACATAGGATGACTTAGCCATCCGTACTCCCACAGAGGTTTTTTTTTAAAAAAAAACGGGAGGTGGGTGGCCATAACATATGGTCACCTTCCCTCCCCACCACCCATCCGGTGCGTTTCCCACTGATTTTAGTTAGTTTTTACACCTTTCTGAATAGATTTTGCACTCTACAGTTCTAATCGGGTTCGTCTTTGCTTGGTCTTTTTCTTTTCAGGGATCCTTACCACCTACACGCGTACAGAATTTCGGGCTCTCTTCCTTTGGCCGGCCGGAGGAAGAGAAGGAGGAATCGACGTCTCCCGCTCTCACAAAACGCGATCATCTTCTACATCCCTGTGGAGCACAGGAACCGAAAGGTAATGCTCCTGGCGATCACACTCTCATTTCTAACCCCTCCTCTTTGAATCGCCACAGTGCTAAGACGTACGGAGAAACCCCCAACGCCGAGGCCCCGCGGGCGCTGCACAGCCGCGGAGGGGGACGTTCCGGGCGCCTACAATTACCTGGACAGACAACCGAGCGCTCATCGCCGCCAGGTCGATGACCGAATGGCGCTTCAGCCCTTCAAAGGCCGAAGGGAGAGTAAGACTGCGGAGCAGACGGAGGCACGTC
The DNA here is from genome assembly GCA_030544215.1 of Zantedeschia hybrid cultivar. Taxonomy (NCBI): domain Eukaryota; kingdom Viridiplantae; phylum Streptophyta; class Magnoliopsida; order Alismatales; family Araceae; genus Zantedeschia; species Zantedeschia hybrid cultivar. Next base: position 17,039,290 of record JARZZO010000014.1, on the reverse strand, counting down.
TGCGAGTCTTCCATACTCTCGTCCTCGTAAATCCCCGGTTCGGGGCGCCACCACTTGCGCTGCGCCCGGGGCGCCTGTGACCCGGCGCCTTCGTCGCCGACCCCGGCCGCCACAGCCGAAGGGGAATCGCCCCTCGGCGTTTCAGGAGACGCCAGCCTCGCGGCCCTTCGGGCCTCGGCACTCCTCCTGATCAGCGGAGCCTCCTCCGCGTCTACGGCCCCTTCCGACCGGGGGCGCTTCGACGCTCGGCCGCCCCTTCGAGCGGCGAATTTAGACTTTTGCTCTCTCTCGAGAGCGGCGGCAGCAGCACGGCCCTCGGAAGAGGCTGCAGTCCTTGGGACCCCGCCTCGGGTCCTCGGAGCCCCAGTGCCTTGGCCGGGCCTGCCTGCCGCCTGCGGGGCCAGTGCCCGGCCCGGACCGCGCTGGTCGGATATCCGGTCGAGGAGGGCGTCGAGATCGGCCATTGCTGCAAGCAAGAAAAGCCTGTCAGAAACAGAACAGTGAACAAATACAAACTCAGAGCCGACTTACCCTCGGCCGAAACTTCATCAGCATCCTCAGCCGGAAGAGCTTCGGCCAGAGGAGCGGCGGCCCTTCCTCCGCGGCCCCGCGGAGTCTCCCCGGGAGGAAGATAGGGGAAGGCCCGCACCGGATCGGACCGGGGATCCGGCCATACCCCGGCGGTCACCAGACGCTCCGACGCGCTGAGAAGCCCCCAGACATTGTACGGGGCCATCATCTGGATGCGACCCACGAGGATGCTCTGGACCTGGGTGAGGATAGGAGGATCCGAGAGGCCTGCAGCCAGCGGCGCCCATTCAGTAGGGAAGGGCCACACGCTCTCCTCCTTCTCCGGCAGGGAGACGAAGACAAACTTCCTCTTCCAGCCATGGATAGACGAAGGCTTCCTGGAGAATACGCTTCGCCCGACCCGAGGGACGAAGCAGTACCACTCGGACTTCCCCTGCCTTTGAATTTTGAAGAGGCAGCGGAAGACATTGATGGAAGGGCGGATCTTCACATGAGCGAAGACGCTCAAGAAACCGTACACGGTGCGCCAGGAGTTGGGAAAAAGCTGAGACGGAGCCAGCCCGTAGAAACTGAGAAGGTTGATGACGAAGGTGGGGAGTGGAAGACGGAAACCCGCCTCGAAGCTATCAACGTAAATAGAGAAGGAACCCGGGCGGAAAGTGTTAGCCCGGGTGGCGGAGTCAGGCCGAATGACCGTCATCCAGGAAGGGAGCTGGAAGTAAGAGACCAGGCGCATAATCTCTGCGTCCGAGAGGGCGCAGGATGCTTCCGAAGCCATATCAGGACGACGGCGTCCCGAAGTGGAAGCCTGGCCTGGGTTCCGGACCTCTTCGGCGTACTCGGCCCCTGAGGTCTCGGCCCCGGAAACCTCGGCTCCGGAAGCCTCGGACCCCTCAGTCCCGGAGACCTCGGACTTTTCGGACATCGCTGGGGCAGAGGAGTCTGAGGTGAGGGGATCTGACAGGAGAGATCGCAGAGAGTGGGAAGGAGTATACTCCTCGTCCGAAGGAGTAATCTCACTGGAAGAATCCCGGACCATAAGGCCACAAAGGGAAGGAGGAAAGCTAGGGCTTACTCGCAGGAAGGGGGAGGAAGTCTCTCCTGAGCCGAGTGCGGCTCCTCAAACCTCCCAGCTCCACCAGCGATGCGCTCCGAGGAATGGAGACCTTCCCACGGTGGCCGGCGAGCTCGGACGAAGCCTTCAGGAAGCTAGCTTTCCGCTGAAGAAGGAAGACGAGCTTGGAGGATTGCAGAGGAAACGCAGGCGCAGCAGCAGGAAGAAGAACAGTGCCCTGCTGAGGGCTTGTATTTATAGAGCCCACTCGGAGCGCCTCCCGCCGAAGCCAACGGCCGAGATCGTCCCGCTCGTCCCCTCGCCCCTCTCAGATGCACGCCACGTGCGCTGTCCATCGGCAATGATGACGGACCGGCTCCGGGACTTGCAGCGAAGCAATCAACGGCCGAGGGCGCTCCGACCCTTCGGCTGGCCGCCCGGATACGCGCCGCGTGTCCCGATCCGCGCGCTGAAGATGAAAAGGGCGGCAATCCGAGTGAAGCCTCGGGCAGAGAGCCGAGGCGATCCGCGACCAGAGAGCGGTCAGGATCCTTTTGTGTTTTCGACGGAGCGACCGGATGCACGACGCGTGTCCCGTGCTTCCTCGCGAGGCGACGCGCCATCCCGTCCATTTAATGGAGCCTGACACGAATCAGAGGGCTCTACCCTTCGGCCTCTTGGCTCCGAGACTTCGTCGCCACTCCGAGCGGGGACGAAGCAACCGCGTAGCCCTCGGCCGACCGAGGGCCCCCTCTTCCCAGTAAAAAGAGAACAGAGCTTCGGGTAAGACACCTGTTATGATGTTCTTTTGGCAGCTTCGGGCTTTACTCTCGCCATCTCAAAGCTGAGGAAGACAAGAGTGGGGGGCTATGTGATGAGGCAGAATCCGATTCGGCCCATTAGAGCAGGCCCAAACCCCGTTCAGCCCAACAGCAGCAGTATCAGGCCCTCCGGGAGCCTCCGGCCCATCGGCGGCCCAGCAGCCCTCGGCCCCCCAAGCGGCACCGGCGCTCCCGGCCCAACGGGCTTCGGCCCGTCAGCGGCCCATCAGCCTAAGGCCCGGGAACAGCACGGCAGCCCAAGGCCCAGCAGGCTTCGGCCCCTCAGCGGCCCAACCCCCTTCGGCCCGATAGCCGAGTCCGGCCCACTTTGGTGGCGGATCCGGCACTATGGCGGTTTACCAGTAAGCCCAAACATAGTCCTATATCGGCTACCACCGTTAACCAACCTCTATCCTCTGCTATAAATACACCGCTATTTATTGCCAAAGGTATGCAACTCTTTGCCTCCGAGACCCTTAAGGACTACGGTCCAAAAAGCATTAAAGCTACTTCTTGCCTTCTGAATCGAATCATCTTCAGAAGCTAACTTGACCGTCGGAGGGGGTTCCTAAGGGCCAGAGCCCGGGACTCCTGCTGACCGGTTTCTTCTTCTTTCCCTCATGCAGGAGCTCGGTTCGAATCATCGCCGACCTTCCCGAGTCGGTCTCGGCCGCCGACCTCGGATTCTTCTCCCTGGTCTCGACGCCGTGCGACGGCTGCCCCGCAACAGGAGACTCGGCCCCGCGCTGTCCCCTCGTCCGGCAAAAAGGGCTTTTGGGCTCACTATCCAAGAGCAGGCCGAGTCCGAGACCCTTCCGGCCTCGGACCGTCGGCTTCGGTTCCATTGCCTATCGGCAATACAGCCAGATAGAGCTTCATCCATGCCGCCCCTTCGCCCACCGAAGGAGCCTCGGCCCCGACTTCCCGGAGACGAGCCCGCACCGACCGAAGCGCCCTTCGGCCTTCGAACCCTCGTCTTCGCCTCCGCCTCCTCGGCCTTCCGGATCCCCGTCGGGCCTCAATAACACCGATCCGAACCGACTTCGGATCCATTTCTCCGGATTCCAGCCTCGGAATCCGGTCGTGATAGATCAAGTCTACATCAGCCGTCGACATATATTCGCTGACAAATCTCCTCCTCTTTGTAGTGCATATAGTTTTCAGCAACGAAACGGGCACTGACAAACCTAGATAGCCAAATATTAAAGGTGAACTTTTGCCTTCGTAGTTGCACTACCAGCATATAAACCAAATGTGGGACAATAACTAGCACGACCCTTATTATATCACACATCCGAAGCACATGATTGGTACCATGATTGCTTCCAAGTCAAAGAGGATGAGCTTCGAAACTTATATTATTCAGCTACTTCAGACTTTCCCTATCGACCTAATTAAGAAAAAAGTAAAGAGCCACCCATGCACACATCCACTGAAGAAATCAGCACTCAATACATTTCAGTAGGCAACCCCTGATCTGATAATGCCACTGCTCAGTATATACCCGCACAAAAGATGCAACTGAAGCCCTGAAGTAGAAGATCACCGCCTCGAACACAATGAAGAACCAAAAAGCCAACCAAAAGGCAGAAAAATCAGAGTGCCGAATCAAAGTTCGCTTAATCACCTTTCAGATCAACGGGTAGCTGTAAAAGCTTCAACTTTTCACCAGCAGACCCAAAATTTACAGCCATTGCTCAGAAACAAAACGAAAGCTTGAGGCAAACAAGAAGTAGAACTTGGTGCAAAGCAAACCCAGTTTGACAAAACACGAGTAACACAGACATACACAATCCAAGGTTTAGCAACACTGGAGCACCGCGTCACTAGAAGAGACCCTAGAACTAGGAAGTGAAGATGCAACTGGATGGGCTCACTGAGGTAATAAAGGTAAAAAAAGAAAAGTAATTCAGTGAGTTCGATTGTACCATCCGGACGAACATCACAGTCGGGATTTTTTTATTTACCTTTCTCCGTAAAAAATGAAAGGAGTAAAGTGGAAAAAGTCTTCTTACTGTCACACTCGACCAAATAGTGCGATCGAACCCATTGAATCGGGTCTCCAAAAGAGAAAAAAAAAAAAGAAGGTACACACCTAAATCGCCTCACAACCCTGCAAAATTATATGTCACTTGGCTCCAAACATTCTAATCTCAAACGCCGAAGACCTCGAAAACCCTTAACGCACGGCACAACCCACCATGCAAAAACCCTAGCGAACACACCGACCAGGGCCACCAGCGGAGCAAATCTGGCCAGCACGGGAGATGGAAATCTCGGTGTCGACGGTAGATCGGGAGGGTTCCAAAACCTTTTGAGGGATTCATATGTGAAAAATCACCTGCTAAGACTCGATTTCCATCCCTGCAAAGCGTGGGTTCTTCTCTGGACCGGTGAGCAAGGTTGTCCGCAAAAGGGGGGTGGGAAACTGGTAAATCATAATCTGGTAAGATTGCACAGTTTGAACTAGGCTTCATCTAATGGAGAAGGTTTGGGATCTGGGATTGTGTGGTAAAGGGGGAAAGAAAGCCCAAATCCAACCCCAAGGGAAACCAATTAAGAAGATGGGAAAGACAAATTATGCCATGTCATCGTGCACACTAAATGAGTGTGGGCCATATAGTGCTGACATGGAAGTGGAGAGAAAAGGTGGCACAAAATGCGAGAGGGAGCGTTAATGATTGATTTGAAAGGAAAAAAAATTCACTTTTGCCCATCGGTTCCTTATTGCCCCCTCTCCCATTTTCGCAGAAGACTCACATCTCTTAGATTATGTGAGATGGGATAAAAGTCCCCCCAAAGTCCTAGTCATAAAAAGCAAGCCCATGCCACTCTGATTTTTACGGTGGTTTGGACTTTTTAAGTAGGAAAGATCAGGTCAAGTTCGGATGTTTCATCTCCATAAGATGATCGGCTCTTAAGTACACTTACAGAGCTTACAACATGATAGAATCAGGTAACACCTGAACCCATGTTATTATCTAATCAGGATAGAGGTGAAAGAGGTGAACCCCCAATTATCTTGTAGCTGGGAAGAGCTACAAGTCATTTTAGTTGTTTGGTTTATAATAAAATGGCATAATTCTTCAATATTGAAATCACTGAGTTATAAGTAGATACTTTTTAAATTTTAAAAATAGTAATATTATAGCTAGATAATAAGATTTATACATCGGATAATATTATAGCTAGATAGTAATCTGAGTATGAGACTTGAATCACAGGTGTCCCGAGGCACCTGAAATCTGAAGGTGATGCTGTAGTTTTTCTACTTGAAAATGACGTAATCCTCTCCATTTAAAATCACCACTTTTAAAACTAGTAAAACCATTGAATTTTAACACTGACATCGTTTAGTTTGGATATTTGTAAAGTGGCCTTACAAGGAATCAAAACCTCGACATTGCTTTGTTTGCATATTTGTATACAAGGAATCAAAATCTTTGAATTTTGGTTCTAATTTTTTTTTGTTGGAAACTAAAATTGGAAAAAGGAGTACCAAATATATAGGTCAATAGGATCTTGAAGTTCAGTAATTTATACTACTTAAAACATAAGACAAGTATGTAAAATAATATTTTACCACGTTCTACGTACAGCACACCAGGCGATCTTAGCTTCACACTGCAGGGGACCGGAGAATATGAGAGAGGCCAACCTAATTGTCGAAAATGGGCATGCCTCACATCTACTATCTAATATCATGAAGGGCAGAGATCAACTGGGGAACCCACTAGCACCTGATTTTTTAATATTTTTATTTATTTATTTTTGTGTGTGTGGGGGGGGGGGGGGGGGGGTGTGGAGGGGTGAGATGTCAGATGGGAAGGGGGCTAGAGTGTACGGCGGTGGTTAGGTCCGAAATCTACTAGATGCCATTAATTACAGTAGCTAAATATAGAAGTGCACACAAAAATCCAACATATGATTTTCCAACCTGACTTTGATAATACGATATCGAATTTGCAAGTTTATCAAGTTTAAAAACCCGACTCATTTCACTATCGGAATAAAAAGCATCCAACAAAATACTTGATAAAGAAGAAGAGATGGTTGTTTCCATATCCACTTTCAGATGATTTTTAATAAAATTTAATATATATACATATGTGTATAATATTTATTAAAATTTGATTTTAAAATTTTCTATGCAAAGTTTTGGAGACCTAACATGATGAGATGGCTTATATAAGTTTGTTTTTCCCCCAAAGAATGTGAGAGGACACACAAGATCATGCTAGGTTTGAGCTCTAAGATGATCTCCGCCATTTTTTCACCAATCAAAGTTAATCAACTGTTTCCTCGGGTTTCCCATGTATCGAGCTTCTTAGTGGGTGGCTGAGAAAATAAACTAAAATTTCATCCATATATAACAACCAGAAACAGTATACAAAATGAGAGTATAATCATGGACATACGATATTATGTCAAAAGATTATGTTCTTCAACATAGAACCTTAAGATTGTGAATATTATTTAAAACAAATAGTCATGCCGTCATTTGCCTCTTTGATTAATATTGCACAAATGGCAGTAAATCCCTGTTTTTGAGACGATACAAATGAGACACCAAAATTAGGAATTAAAAAAAATATCAGATGCGTGCAGTGATGACTTTATATTCCACGCAAGTTGTTATAATGTTGCATATTGCAGCTTAATTAGAACATCGACATGGGACAGACAGACATTAGGGATAAAATATCATGAGCTGCATGCAGTGATCGATGTAGCAGCAGACCATATGCATGGCCTCACTTGAGCTCATATTTCAGAAGTCCAGGGATGTGAGTGTTCATGAAGTAGTCCTTCCAATCGATATTAGCGATGTCGAAGTCGAACATCTTGCCATCAACGTCGTCGTGTCCTCCCACCATATTGGCCTTTCGCACCTTCTCTGAGTTCTGTACATCAAAGCTGCGCCACAAGACAAGCCTCTTAATTATATATATGTTCTAATTAAGCTTTCAACTCGACCAATTCGGAGACTTAATTAATTATAAGCTACATGTACACACGTGCACACACATGCAGTTCTATACTTACGTTCCTTTGAAGAAAGCATAGGGTTCATACATGTCGGTCACCCGTACCAAGAATTGATAATGTCGATTAAGGCTGGCATATTGATTTCCCAATGTGTAGAAAGAGAAAATGTTTGCCAGTGATAAAGCCTAAACAAGAGAACAACTAATCATAAGCATATGCAAGATATATAAGTACTGAAGTATGAAATAATAATGTTTTTGATATTTTCGCATATATACTTCTGAAATACATCATACTTGCATTTATACCTCTAATTCCCACATATTATTTTCAATATTCTTAAAATCTCAAAAATCTTGCAGTTATACTGTTCTGTCAAAAAGCCTATAAATGAAACTTAAAGATTTTGCATATATATTCTTAAATTTATTGATATTTTGCATATATATATGTATCTCTAAATTCACTAGAATTTTACGCATGTACCTTAAATGTTATCGAGATTTTTTGACATATTCAATTAGAATTCATGTTATTTTGATGGAAGGACATAACTCTAATTTATCAGATATTTTAAGGGTTGAAAATAATATGCGGGAATTAGGAGTATAGATGTAAATGTTGTGTATTTATGTGTGCGCGCACCGAATGCATATACATATACATGTAGATGAATATACATACCTTACATAATAAGTAGAAGGGCCACATCACTTTCAATCTGAACTGCGTCATTGAATGGTAGAGTGTGACCCTACGAGCTTGGATTTGTGTCCCCTCCTTTGTTTTTTGTGGATTTGCAAGAAAATAATGGTAGACAGAGTCCTCAAGCATTCCAAAGTTCAGGGGGTTCCTTGAAGACGAACCCACATGGTAAATGAACTCGCATGGTTGATTCAACTGATGGACCATGATTACAATCATCGCATTTACCACCATATCTCCAGGGACCTACAACAATAGAGCTTGGCAAGTAAGTTTTAGAGATGATCAAGATTTTACTAGTCTAATCTCTAGCTACTTAATTTTGAATAATACTTGCTGGATCCCATGCTGATACATCGCATGGGGTGCAACTCAAAAATTTTTATTGTTTGAAAACTTTTTAAGTCAGCTCCATCATGTCCGACAAATCTGTGCAATCTGATCGCCGATCAGACGACTCAAAATAATCTCAAAAATAAAAAATCAAGATCAGTGAAGAGTTTGATTTTTTATTTATTATTATTTTTTCATTGTCCGATCGACAATTGAATTGTACGGATGTGTCGGACATGATGAAAAATAATTAAAAAAAATTCTCCTACTGCAGTTGTCTGATCAACCCACATTGGCCAGCTGCCTGCTCGTCTTGCACCGGTAGCGGTGCAGCAAATATTACTACTTAATTATCTATTATATTGCATACACATGAGTGTACAATTGTAACTGGTTAAATTGAACACTCAGTACTACAGGATGGGAAAAGTATAACTAGTATAACCACAAACTAAACTTACTGCATCCATGCTTGCTCTAGGGTTTGCGATGAACGATGGCAAATGGCCCTTTGCACGGGCGAGAATCAAGCTGTCAAACGTTCTGAAAGAACAAAAGCTTGGGTAAACACTTCAGATGAATTTATATCTGCTACATTCTTTAAAAAAGAGAGAAAAAAACAAACATCTATTTTAGAACGTGTATGTTTAACTCAACTTCCAATTAAAAATACTCGTAAGTTTTCGCAACAGTCAAAATGTCTGCCTAGTCGGTTTTAATATAAAATAGCCAACCATGGAAGCTGATGAAATATCATTTTTTTCATATTTCGGGCCTTCTATTTGAAGCTCCGAATTAAATGGAGCTTTTAAAAATAGACCTGTCAAGTCTTCACCAGTTGTTACCTGCATCCTTCAATCCACCCGGGGAACGGCTCCGTGCAAGTGCTCGATATCATGGCTGGTCTCACAATGGCGAAAGGTAGGTTTTCCTTGAAGTGACTGGTAAGCATCTCCCCCATTGCTTTGGTAAAAACGTATGTGTTTGGCCAGCCCAATGCTTTTGCTCTGCTTGATACAAGAAGATTGTGATGTTTTAAATTTGATGAAGAGTACATTATATGCACTTGACACATTATAACCTACGAAACTATAATTATTCTTCGATACACAAGGATCATGATACTTGTAGATTCCTGTGATCCTCTATGTCGTCTTACAGGTTGAAGTCATCAAGTGCGAGAAGGTGTTCTACAGTAACCTTGTTCTTGCAGAACTTTTTTTGAATCCATGTGAAGGAATTTTCTGCAGAATCACTATACCTATATTTTCTCACACTTACTGACTATGGTGAGTAAAACTACTGAGAGGAACCCGATTCATGCTTTTATGATGTTTAACTCATGATGTTTGCCAAGAAGCTTTTGTACATGGTTATTTGCATGTGTCCTCTCCAAATTGACTCAAATGTTGGTACAAGCTAGCTAGCCAACTAGGTTTTTCAAGAGTTCGAGTCAGCTCTTGATCCAAACCCTTGTCTAATTACTCATTGAAACACCTTTCTGATTAGGAAGGAAAAAGAGGGAATTGATTAGAAAATATCTAAGAATAGATAAAACAAGGTCTTGTTAGGTCAGACCGTTCCATGCCGAGCGTTCTCATAGCAACAGTTTCATCCCTCTTAGTTGATTTAGCCGCATGAAGCTCCTTCAATCTGTTGTCTATGAGAGTGCATTCTTCTTCGATGTCCAAAACCGAGAGCCCGTTGAGTGTCTCACCCATATAGAATGGTTTCTCAAGTATCATACCAGACTGCTCTCCTGCAACATAAGCTGCATGCCAAAGGGAAAAAAGAAAAAAGGAAAGGGAAAAGCTAGCGTAAAAAATGAACAAAGATATATACAATAAGTGAAGTGAAGGGGTGAGAGAAGGATAAAATGATTCTATGTATGATCTAAATGCACTTAAGAATGTTGCTAGTCATTACCTGTTGAGACCAGGAGGAGCATCTGAAGTTTGGAACATTTCTTCGAGAATTCTATGACATGCTTCGCTCCCAAGGTATTGGTTCTCATTGCAACGTCATACCTGCATTAGTTTTCGGATTATATATGCCACTAAGCAATAGTTAACGAATTAACATATCTTTTCGAGAATTCCATGACTAAATGAACGGGATTAGACTTGCCATAATTTTAAAGATATTCTTCTAGAAGAACAAATTAAGCTAGTGTTTGCAAATTGGCTGAACAATATGGTTTTAGACTTCAGCGCTTTACATCAAATTAATCTGAATTATACATATGAATCAATCCCAGTGCACTCTTTATTGCATCACCCCAAATTATAGGACCCTATAAACGTACGGAACAGTGAGACTAATTAATAGAATAGTGCATAACCAGGGGCAAGTTTAAGAAAATGTTCATGGTCAAAATTAATTACCTCTCATCAAGCCTGGTGGTGGCAGCTGAATGGACCACCGCATGGATCTCTTGCTGCAACGTTTCCCTCAGCTCGGATGCCTTAATGCCCAGGCCCTCCTCCGCCACGTCGCCGGCAACAGGGACCACCTTGTCGGATATGAACGACTCAAACTCCTCCCCGTGCTTCTCTTTGAGAACCCGAAACACATCCTTCCTCAGCACCTTGCGATATTGAAAGGTGAAACAAATTAATTAAGGACACACCCAAAGGCACGTACGTACATATATAAATACAAATATTTATATAAAAAAAATTCATGTGGAATCAAAGAAGCTTAATTAGAGTTAGATAACCTCGGTTTGCAAGCGCTCTGCAGCGGAGTCGGCGTCGGGCGCTCGCAGCAGCAGGTACAGCCGCTTCACCTTAGGTTGAACTCGGAGCACCTTCTCTGCGAACACTAGAGAAGGCGAAAGAGAGAAAGATGGAACAGGTAATTACTCGATCGCGCATTATATATAGTCACAAACAGAATTAAAGTGCCTTAACGTACGTACGTTTTCCCAAGAATCCGGTGGCACCTGTGACTAGGATACTCTTCCCCTCCAGGAAACCCATGATGCTCCCCTTCTCCATTCCCTTGCTATGTATTTCACAGAGAGAGAGAGAGAGAGAGAGAGAGATGCTGGGATGGTGCAGACTCTCCCCTTCCTTTTCTCCTGTGCACGATGGGAATGGGGCGTGCGAGAGAGAGAGAGAGAGAGATATGCTGGGATGGTGCAGACTCTGCCCTTCCTCTTCTCCTGTGCACGATGCTGGGAAGTCCCACAGTCCGCCTACTATATATACTGAGGCCGCGAGGCGATCTCAACCCCAACCCAAGAGAGAGTGTTCGGGCTGGTCGGATGGGCGGTGGGGGCGGTGCAGCCGACAATTTTGACTTTCACAAAGCAGGCAACTGCTGCTTGTCCACGTCATGTAACACGTTTGTTGGGTGATCGCGATGGCTGCACCTTGCCGACAATTAAACGAAGCCACGCGTCTCCGCGACTGACGCGACCTCCGCGCGTTCATCCCAAATGTGAAAGATTTTACACACCATATAGAGAATCAAATTAAATCAAACTATAAATCATAAAAGTTTAAAACTGAATTAAATCAAATTGAAACAATTTGATTTAGTTCAGTTTCGTTTGCAATTTGAGCTTTACAATGAGCCACTATGATTAAATAGTTCACTTCAACATTATTTTTTAATTCAAATAATATTATTTAAAAATTCTTTGCTAGTTTGGATGTCGAAATGGCCCATTATAATTAATCATCCTATTTCATTAAGGTTCAACACTTTTTTTTACACAAGATGGCGATCTAAAAGCTAATGTCAGAAAATAATTTAAAATTTTATATCTTATAATTTATATAAACTCACATTTAATACTTATATTATGTTATTTTAATGTAATTCAATTTATTCAGGTTAATTTTGAATAAGATAAATCAAACTAAATCAAATTTCTTAATTCGGTCTGTTTCAACTCAAATCCTAATTTTTAAAAGTTCAAACAAAACCAAATCAAACTGAATTAACCGGTTCGATTTGATTTTCCTATTTCAACCGAATTGATCTTGAGATATACAGAGAAAAAAGATAGGTGTTTGACCTGCCAACGAGGCGATCAGATATCTTGGATCACCATCTAGTTGGATCTAGCAATGTAAATGGTAGCCGATGACCTGATAATTCGATCGACTATTAATTTATAGGTTAGTTAACGGACAATGTTTTTACGGTAATATGCAAAGCGGATAAGGTAGAGGTATATTTGGCCGATTATTTGTTTATAGAATAATTAATAGATCTCTCTAGATCTATAGCATAATAGATACGTTCACAAATCTAGCTTGAATCTTCACTAAATCGGATTCATTTGCATCTTTACTTGGGTCTTTCTAGGCCTAATAGCTTAAGATTGTGTCGTTAAAAATCAAAACTAACAATCTAAATTAATTTGTACATTCAAATTGAATTTTTGAACAATAGCAATGGTGAGTCCGAGTTGAATCCACAGAGAAATAGATTTTTAAAGTTGAAAATTTTGAAAAAAAATTTAGAGTAAAAACAGAAAAGAAGAGAAGAAGTAGCATGATGGTTTGATCGATAACAATTAAAATTAACCGGACTTACTATGAACTCACAAAAGGAACACCCATAAACGAGCATAATCAGACTATCTATTGAACTAAGACTACCTCTCAAATACTAATTAAAAATAGAATGTAAAGTTTGAGTAGTGTCAAGAGAAGAAAAAAATAAAAGTTGTAGAACAAAAAGAGGGAGAAAATATAACTTTTTTCAAATGAGCTACGGTCATTCGTTAACAAAACTATATAAAATTTTACAGATACATTGAAAATAAAAAAATAGCATGACTTTTATAAGGAAACTTTTACAGAAAATATTCGAAATATAGTGTAACATGGAGAACTCAAAAACTAGAGAGAGAGGCGATAGAGAGAGAAAACTAGTACTTGCACCCGTCGTAGCCCTTCGCGCGAATCCTTGGCAGTCATGAACTCCTTTCAGTGGGTAGTTACAGTCCCTCGAGTCCACCTCTTACCGTGGCAGCTGCTGGTTTGAGAGAGATGTAGAGAGAGAGAGAGAGAGAGCGAGAGCGAGAGCAAAAGAGAGAGAGAGAGGGGCTGCTACAGTCCCGTGGTACTGTAAGTACAGTACTCGCGGGTACTGTAGTAGAGAGAGAGAGAGAAGGTAGGAAGGAGAAGAAGAAAAAATAGGAGAGAGAGAGAAAATGAGGAAAGGAGAGACTTTTAAAAAAAGGAGAGAGAATTTTAAAATAAAGAAAGGAAGAAAGTGGATGGCGGTTGACTCCTCTTGTTCTCTTCTTGGGTAAGAATTAGGACAACCATTTAGGATAGCAAAAGACTATTTTACCTTTGCTTTAGTATTTTTACCAAAACAAAGTCGATTTTGTTGGGATTCGAACTCCCGTCCTTTCCATAAATGACTAGAAACTTAGCCAATTGCACTACATCTTTTTCATGTCATATTCACATAAAATAAATGTAAATTATGATATTATCATGAATAAAATTATACTTATGCTTAAATAAATTATTTTATCTCGATTTTATGAGAAAATCGCAATTGCATAAAATGATGATGTTTTTAATTCGAAATTTAACGAAATTAGTACCGTTGGGATCGGTACAAAATTATCTATCATTCCATGCTATTTTACAATAAAACTGTGAGTATGATGCGTGCGATTACCCTTTTAAATTATCAAAATTATCAACTTATCATCCACCTACATGAGAATAAGGGCGAATTGGTCATTCGTTGTAAAAAAAATGAGAACTTATAAATCTACCTCATCTTCATGCGAATGCACACAAAAGAAAGAAGTACATATGTTCTCCTCTTTCAACTATATGTGAGAGTGAGAGAAAATTGCACGCCCTCATTCACTTGCGTGGATACTTTTTCTTACCTCCTATGGGTGGGTTTATATGTGGCAAATGTACTTGCGAGATTTCTCTTGTGTAACAAGATATTTGATTCCCATATTAGATAGTTTTATCGATATTAATTTTGATATTACTATTGATAGTGGGTGTTTACTTCAATTTTGTTGATTTGATATTCATATATTGATAAATCATATTGTTATAACAAATTTAATACTTGTTTAACCTATGTGAAAAATGTTAGACCTTAATCTTGGTTTAAAGATCAATATTCGACCAAATATCAATTTCAAGAGTTGCTTGTGAGGTTTAAAGTTAGGTCTCTCAAATTAGGCTTATAGAATTGTATCACCGAGTTATATAATGAAGATCTTGACCATCATTGGCAAAGTCACCAAGATGTTAAAGGAAGTACAAGGCCTGGAACTCGGAGGGTGGTTACATATGTGAGGCCTCATTAGATTTGTAAAAGATAAATTTTGTGAATTATTTGTTTAGATAGATCTAGAATATAGACTTGGATATGCTTATGAAGAGAGATGCAGATAAATATATAAATGTAGAGCTTAGAGAATAGTTTCCATTTAAAATGATTTAAATATTATGTGGTATGTTATTTTTAGTTTTTTTAATAAAAGTGACATTTTTAATTAAAATTGATCATTTTTTATCAAATATAGGATGGATTCAGATGATTCAAGTTATTCTATGAGGGGGATTTATTCAAGTGATTTAGATGAAAAAACTTATTTCAATGAATCAGATGAAGATTTTTATAATCTTGTTTCACTTACAGTGAATTTTATTGTCTATAACGAACTCTATCTATTTAAAGAGCCACGTCAAACATCTCCACATAAGGGTTTTCACAGGGTTCGAGAATTATTAGGAGGCCATTGAAAACGTTCATACAATATGTTGAGAATGGAGCCTCCAATATTTGTTTATTTTTTCTGAAGAGTTAGAAGATAAAAACTTTTAACATATACTAGATACGTTGTTATTGAAAGAGCAATATCATTATTTTTAATTATTATTGAAAAAATTTATTCTTTTTTTTTTTTTTTGAACTAGCTTTGCCCTAGTGGTAAAGCTCTTAGAAACCTACCCATGTCACCAGGGATCGAACCCTAATGGCTCCCTCCCCACCCATGTCAAGTGCCTTTATATACCAACTGAACCAGGCACAGGTGACTTGGAAAAAAAATATTCGGTGAGAGATATGCGTGAGCATTTAATTTCAAAGATCAGGAGAAACTTGTAGCTGTCATTTTAATCGAGTGCTAGATACAATGCAAAAGTATGCTATATTGTCTATTTTACCGTCATCATTTGATCAAACACCAGAATATATTGCAACAAATGAGAAGTACATGTCTTATTTTAAAGACTATGTTGGGACATTAGATGGAACTCATGTGGAAGCAATTGTACCTAGTGCTAAAAAAAAATAGCACATCTTAGTAGACGAAAGACTAAATGTACAAAAAATATCCTTGCGGTTTGTGATTTCAATATGGTATTTACATTTGTATCAACTGATCCCAAAGGAACAGTCCGTGATTCACATATCTTAACAGACTGCATTTGTGATGTTAATACTGGATTTCCAATGCTACTTAAGGGCAAGAATTTTAAAAAAATAATAATCATTTTTATTGTCATTTATATATTTTTAATATTTTCTTATACTTTCTACGTGTAAATATTATCTAGTTACGCATGTTTTATTAATTTTAGCACGAATCGAGGTCATCGCTACCATTTATAAGAACATCATGGTCGAACTCCTCAGACAAAAGAAGAAACATTTAATTTTCTTCATTTATCTTTAGGGAATATTGTTGAACGTTGCTTTGGTGTGTTGAAGAAATGGTGGCGCATTCTTAAGGGCATGTACTTGTACTCTACGAAGAAACAAGCAAAGATTGTAGTAGCTGCCGTGACTGTACATAATTCCATTAGACGAGTAGATTTAGGAGATGAATTATTTAGAGAATTTTTTGAACATGATATGGAATTTTTTCCACAAGCGCAAACATCAAGGCGGATTCCTCGTGAACAAGAGAGACATGCAATGAACACTTTCAGAGATCATTTGACAAATCAAACATTTGAACATTAGTAATGTAACTTAAAAATAAAGTGTTTGACGAAATAAAAATTTTATGCATTTTTGTTCTAATTATATGTTGCATAATATGTCATTGTCACACATCTAAAATTTTAATCTAGCAAATACTATAGCATATTTATTTTATAGTATAAAGTTTATTTTGACATATGTATGAATAGTTTATCTCATACATTTATATATTTTATTTATGAAAAAAGATATATTAGTTTTTTAAATTTACAATTTAATTTATTTTAAAAATTTTATTAAATATACATTAGTGAAGACACAATTTCTATAACTAACATATGAGTATTTTGGTCAAAATTTATGAAGAAGTACTTCTAATATTATGTCTATTTTGTATTCTCAAACTCCTTTCACTTCTAAGATAAGTACTTCTACTTAAAGTCACTTATCTCGGAAGGTACTTATGTAGGAAGGGCTTCTGATGGATTCCCAAACGCAACTTTAAATTCAGGATCTGATCAGTAGATGGCGGAAAGAGGAGTCCCATAAAAAGCTTGTGAGAAAGCTTAGTCATCAATTTCATTTTATATTTCGAGTTGAGAACTTCTAAGTGCATTGTTCGACGGAAGTCCAACAATATAGAGTGGGGGAGGAGGGAAAGTATTACAAAAAAATCCCTCACTTGGCCCAAGATTTTTTCAAGTACATGGCCCCACCCCCTCTCTGCATTGCTGGACTACTTCGGTCCAATAGTGCACCGAGAGCATCTCCTCTCTTATATTTAGATGAACATCCATGTGACAATCCACAGCCGGTAGAGCGGCGTGATCAAAATCCCTCTCAATCTCTACATCTAGGGATTGTTTCGTAAGTTGTAAATGTCATAAAATGTCGTAAACAATCATAAAATGTTGTTTCCTTATGTTTGGAATATTGTAAATTGTTCTACATCATATTTTTGTAAGTTAACATGTTGTAAATTATTGTACTCCAAAATTGAATTGACTTTTAAAATCATCATTTTAACAAATTTTAGTTTTTAGTTCAAAATCACCGTAAATGAAAATTTGTGATTTCGAAACTAGTTAATTTAAAAAGTAGAAATTTTATTTTTGTTACTTTTAAAATTGGTAATTTTAATTGAGATTTTATAGTATTTTATGATGTACCAAATGAGCCTTTAATGCGTGGAATTTCCTAATTCAACACGTTTAATTAGCTCTTCTGACCCCAGGATGCATTGGAGCGAGGGAAAAAAATTCCCCTCTCCTTGCAATAAGCAATAAATGTACAATTAAAAGGAAGCTCTTAATCGTCTCTATCTCTCAACCTTTTGATTTGATTCTTATTACATCGGATGGTAAAAAAAAGTGACAACAGAGAAGCACTACAAGGAAGAGGAGATTGGTCAACGATGTCGATAAAAGGCACATTAGTCGACCACATATGTCAACAGCTATACGTTTAGTTGTCGACATATGTTAAAAATAAGACAAGAGAAAAAAAAATAAAATTCTTTAATTTGTCAACGGCTAAACTTAAAGCCGTTGACAAAACAAATTCACCCCCCCCCCCCCCCGACTCCTTCCCTTTCCCTGTCTCCCTCTTTTCACCGGTGCCCTAATCGCTGCCTGCTTAACCCGTCGAGCTCCCGTCGCTGCCACCGATTTCCCGCTCGCTCGCCGGCATCCTGTCTCTTTTCGTCACTGTCGCTGGTCTTCTGCTCGGCCGTGGTCTTCCGCTTGGCCTCCAACATTCCTCTCTCCCTCTTTTCCCTCTCCCGTGCCCTAAACTATCTCGCTCGTCCCGCCGCACTCCCGTCGCCGGCGCCAGTCTCCCGCTCGGCCGTCGGTCTCCCTCTCGACCTCCGTCGTGGTCTCTTGCTCGATCTCCCATTTGGTCGGTCTCCTGCTCGATCATTGTTCTCCTATTTCTCGTCGCCGCCATTGATTTCCCGCTCAGTTGCCAACATCCCTCTTTTTCCCACTACTTCGACGCCGTCTCCACCTCCAAGTATCCTTGTTCCCTTAGTAGCTTTTTTGTTGGCCAATCTTATTAATGTGGGGAAAAGTATTCGACCCATCTAACCTATCATTTTTTGTTTGAAAAGAGATGGTTAAATTAAACAATTTTTTTTCCTTTTATGTCTGTATAATATTTGAATATTTTATATTAGTTCAATCTTCATATTTGTTTTACATCCCTCACAATCTCGGAATGCTCCTTTAAGAAAATCCCTTCGATTATTAGCAACTGTTAGAAAAAAAAATGAATACACTAGAAAATCTGTAGAATATTCTTAATATTTAGGTAAAAATATAATATACGGAATGAATATTCTATGAATATATATATTTTTTTTTGAATGGTTGCTAATGATGCTATTCGAAATTCCTACGACCATGCATCTTTAGAATTTGACCAACAATTCTATGAACATCGCAGGCATACACTCATAATTTTCTCATCCGTCCTTTCTACCTGAAAAATGATGTTGTTCTAAATTCCGATGCCCCCATTATATATCCTCCTTACTATGCTCCAAGTTCTGTCCACATTGTAGATTAATTTATATGTGTCTCAGCTTAACTTCCGACATCTTTTTGGCACTAATTAGGAGGTTTAACATTGTATGGCGCATTTAGTTGATGGACTCGTGAATTAAGTATAGTTTTATCAATCACAATTTTAATATTATTATTAGGAATAGATGTTTAATTAATAGAATAATTGTGATATTTATACATTAGTAAATTTTATATTGTGACAAATTTTATATGTATCTAATTCTGTATTTAGAAAGTATAATTAAACTTTTAAGAATTTCAGGACACATTTCTCCTCTCTCCACATCCACCTCTCTCCTTTCTCTCTCTTAACCAACAACCCCCAGCACTATTCTTTGTGTTTCTTCAACATCCATTTTAATACTAATATATATACTTCAATAAATATTGGCATTTAAAACTGGGGCGTTACTTAAGTCCGACAATTTGACAGATGTTCCACAATTGTCATCTCATTTGAACAATACAAAGGAAATTTGATGAGGACATAGAACTTGGAATTATCTAGCAGTTTGTATAAAGGCTTGCTAGTCTAGGGTGTTTATCCCTAATAGACTTAGGAAAAAAAAATGAATCACAACTCTAACTTTTCCTTTCTACTCTTAATTTGCTCTATCTCAATCTATATATATAATTAAATTAATCATGTTGACATTTCTTTTCTTTTCGATTTTATTTACATAGATGTAGATTTCTTTTTGTCAGATTAAATTATTACTTTAGTATATCAAATTGGCAACGCCAGTGTGTAGGGATTTACCTCTGTCTAGTACTAAATTGTAATATATAAGTAGATGGATATATAATTGTAGATACACATGTGAATTGGAATATATTCTTTATACCGTGTGTGTGGATGTGGATGTGGGACCTATGTATGTGGATATGAATTGATATTTACATGTAAATACAAGTAAGTTTTCTTATAAGTATGGATGAGGATGTGGATGTATATATGTGTTGTGATATATGTTTTTACTATCTTTTGACAGTAATAACATATAACAATCATAAAATCTTGAATTGTCCTATTGGACAATATGTGAATATTTGATCATCTAATGTTCTTTATTATATGTGCTTCATGATTATCTTAAATATATAGCTATCATTGTGTACAGTGTGTGTGTGCTGAGTATGTGTGTGCGTGTAGCAATGTATGTGCAGTATTATGTGTCCTGGGCATTATATTTAATCTTTATTATGTATTTTACTTTTATTAGTATCACTTTTGAATTAATTGAAGATGATGACAATGCATTTGCCTTTGCAGGTTGTGTGTGTCCTATATGTGTGTGTGAGGTGATGATGATGCATTTGCCTTTGTAGCCACTGCAAGCCATCTGCTAATGACAAGGCGGCCCTGGACGACCATCCTTCCTCAATGGAAGGTTGTTTATGCGTGTGTGCAGTGCGTGTTGTGTTATTTCGTCGGTAGGCAATCAGATTGCAGCCGTTTGTGCATATCGTTGAAGTATGCGGAAGCTCCTAGGGACAAAAAAAAAGTTACATCTGAGCCACCGATCTTCCTGCACGTAAACTTATGCAGAGGTGACTGTATGTGTTTGTGTTGTGTGTGTGTCAGTGTTTGCGTGTGTGTGCTTGTGCAATATGTATAATGGGGTGTTGTACTTATTATAAAAAATTAGATCTCCTAATCTCGTAAATGTGCTCCATCGTGACTTGTGTACTTATTGGCTAAATTCATACTATGAGGGAGCACATTGAGAAGATTAGATGATCAAGTTTCTTGTGTTGTGTGTGAGTGTGCGTTTTTTATGTGACAGGTTGTGTGTGTGTGTGTCCTATGTGTGTGTATGAGACGATGATGATGCATTTTCCTTTGTAGCTACTGCAAGCCATCTACTAATGTCGTGGCAGTCCTAGACGACCAACCTTTCTCACTGGAAGGTTGTATATGTGTATGTGTGCGTTGTGTGTTGTGTTATTTCGTCGGTGAGCAATCAAGTTGCAACCGTTTGTGCAGATCGATGAAGCATACAGAAGCCCTATGGGCAAAAAAATAGTTATATTTGAGCCTCTAGTCTCCTCTCTCCTAAACTTTATGGAGAGGTGACTGTGTGTGTTTGTATTGTGTGTGTGAGAGTATTTGTGTGTGTGTGCATGTGCAGTGTGTGCAATAGGGTGTTGTACTAATTGTAAAAAAATGGACCTCCTGATCAAGTTTTTTGTATTGTGTGTATATGCGTTTTGTATAAAAACAGACAGGTGTATAAATGTGGATAATATATAGTTTTTAGGGAATATGCTACCGAATTTTTGATGTGGATATGTAGATAATCATTAACCGATCATATTTGTTAATATGTAGATTAGAAGATACATAGAAATGGCTGGGCCTGATAAGAGTTGGATGAAGCTTGTTCATAATTGAGGAGATCCTCGATATGAGAGAGGGGTAAATGAGTTTTTGGACTTCACCTTTCATAAAGTTAGAACAAGCTTTAGGTATGGACAAAATAATGAATTAATACGGTTTCTATATCCGAATTATCTTAACGGAGTAAAGTTGACTGATATAGATGTTTAAATCTATCTTAAGGTAGATGGAGTGTGGGTGCATTATACAAATTGGATATGTCATGGAGAGGCATCATTAGATGATACGGTCATATATCAAACTGACATCCTTTCTGTAGAGATGATTGAACAACAAGAATGTTTTATTACTAATATGACAGTTGATATCTTGCATGAGTTGCAAGAGGATGGAAATGTTATTACAGAAGAAGAGCATGAATCAAATTTTAAAGCGAGAAACTTTTATAAACTATTGGAAGATGCAGAAACACCATTGTATCATTGTAGGTGCTCAAATCATGTGCGAAAATCATGATATCATGTGTTATATGATTAACACATCGAATCTAAGATCGTAATCGCCAAAAACCGAGGATTTCAAAAGAAAGAAATTGATCGCTTACCTTGCAATTAGGAGATTGTGTTCTTTTCTTCATCTCTTTCGGTCGGCCGAAAAAGAAGAGCCTTCCTTTTATTTACTCTTGTTTTTGTTGTTGTTTTGCTCCTTTTCTTCTTTCTCCAAATTTTTTAAAGCTTTTCTTTCTTTTTCTCTTTTGTTCTCCCTTTGTACCTTGTAAAAGAAGATTAAACAAACAAGAAAATTATGATTAGAACTACAATAGTATAGCATCTATTTAATTAAGAATCTAAACATGCAACTAAACTAAAAGAACTCATTTTTTTTATTTTCTTTTAAACTCCTATCATGAACATGAGTTTGGAAATTATGAAGTGGGTATGTGTGATAGAGTGATGTAATGAAAAAAAAACTATATGAAACAAAGATAGAACTAAGAAATAAGAAATAAGTTAGAGAAGAAGATGGTTGGTTTGGCCCCTTGAAAGTCTTAGTCTTTTTGAGCTTCAATAGAGGAAAAGGATGAAGAAGGAAGAAACTCCTCTTGTTGTCTACGTTTTCCTTCTTGAGAGCTTTCAAACACCTTGCCTTGAGCTTCAAAATTACCAATTGTCAACATTTTTTAAAGGTCAATGTACATATTTATATATAGAGGCTTCAATTAGGGTTGTTTGACCGTCAAAAGGGCTCTCTCGCGGATTAGACTTGTTATGGATAGACATGGAAAGAATTTACATCCCTTCCAACCTCAGGAACCAGATTATCTCGGCCAAATCATGTTTAACAGGAAACTGCTTGAAACACATTGTCCATCAGGGACGCCATTTAGCCAATTAAAGCACAGAAATAACAGTAATAATCCGAAAAGAAAATCGAAAAATATTAGAAAAGCTAAAAGACGTCGTCCATGAGCGACGTTCTTTAGATAATTAGGAAATTAATTTGAATTTAAAATTGAAAACTCAGACGGATTAGGACCTAAACGGCGTCGTCCATAGACGACGTCATTCAGTTAAATCTATCTAAATTTTAGAATTTAATTCCAAAATCTAAATGGCGTCGGTCATGGACGACACTAATTAACTAATTTCGAAAAAAAATAATAAAAATTAATTAATCATTAAAAATTAGACTATTCTGGGACATTATAATTGTGATATGAAATTTACTCAATATGAAGTCAAAATTAGCTTGTCTACAATCATGAGTATCAGAAGGTTTCAAAGTTAACATTTCTTTTAAAGTTGTTGCATATTAAGACATTGAATCAGATGACAGGGACATATATGAATATGTTTCTTGAATTCATTAGAGAAATATTACTAGAAGGACCCAATATACCTCAAACATGGTATGAAGTTAAGAAGGTTATTAAAGATTTGGGGTTGGATACGAGAAGATAGATGCATGTCAGAATGATTATGTATTATTTAGGAAGGAATATGAAGATAAAGATCGATGTCCACAATGTGATGTACCGAGGTATAAGGAAACTATGCAAGACTTGAACAATCAATTACATAATGAGAAGAGGAGACTTGGCAAACGAGTACCCAGTAAAGTTTGGCGTTATTTTCTATTGAAAGATATAATACAAAAGTTATTTATGTCGTTTAAGACAGTCAGGTAGATGACATGACATACTGATGGTCGGACTCCTCAACAAAATTGAGAGGTGCGACATCTCGCTAATTCTTAAGCATGAACATGTTTTAATAATCAGTATCCAACTTTCACTACAGAAGCTCGCAACGTACGACTAGGTTTAACGAGTGATGGGTCAACCCATAAAAATATGAGCAGCAACTATAGTATATGGCATGTATGATGGTTGTTTACAATACCACTATAGATGTGCATGAAGCAAACATTTATGATGATATCATTACTCATTCCTAGTCCTAAAGATCTGGGAAATGATAATAATGTGTACTTACAATCGCTGGTGGAAGAGTTAAAAGATTTATATGATAATGGTGTTGAAATATATAATGCTTCAAAAAAATAGGATTTCAAGATGCATGGTACCGTCCTTCGGACAATAAATGACTTCCTTACATATGCCAATTTGTTTGGATAGAGCACTAAAAGAAAATTTGTATGTCTATCATGTAATTATAAAACAATTCAAGATGGTTACATATTTGCCGCAAATTTTGTTATTTGAGACACCGATATTTTTTGATATTACATCACAGATAGAGGAAAAGTAACTTCAAACAGAGATTTAATGGTACAGTTGAAGTTAGCAGACCTCAACAATTTTGACAGACTTAGAACTGTGGATTCAACAATAGAACCTTCCTTATCTAAAGTTCGAAAAGAAGTTCAAGAAAGATATTAAATACTTGAAAGGATGGAAAAAAAAGAGCATTTTGTTTAGAGAGTTACGTCGAATCTTCTCATTTGTCATAATTAGACGTAATACACATCGAAAAAAATATATGTGATAATCTATTGGGTACTTTGAACCTTCTCAGCGATGAAAAAAGTAAAGACAACTTTAAAACACAGTTAGACCTAGAAGAGTAGAGAATACGGTCATAATTTCATGTGTCAAAAGACTTCAATATAAGAACAAGATATTAGCAGCAATGTACACACTGAACAAAACACAACAGTCTGCTGCGTGTGAATTCTTAAGTAAGATTAAGGTCCCAGATGGATATTCTTCTAATTATCAAAATGCGTAGATATTATGGGTCGAAAGTTGACTAAGATGAAGAGTCATGATTGTCACGTATACATGCAAGTGTTGCTACCCTTAGCAATTCGTAGCATTATACATGAAGATGTGACTGACATGATTATAGAGTTGAATATGTACTTCAAAGAAGTTTGTTCCAAAATTCTTCTACCTGAACGTCTATTAAAATTAGAAATGATATCGCAGTGACATTATATAAGTTAAAACAGATTTTTCCAACGTCTTTTATTGATGCAGTGATCTATTTAGTAATCCATTTGGCATATGATGTAAGAATTATTAGTCCTATTCAATATCAATAGATGTGTCCTATAGAAAGATTTTTAAAAAAAATGAAAAATTATGTTCTCAATAAGGCACGTCCAGAAGGTTCAATTACAGAAAGTTATGTTGTTAAAGAAACGATGTCATTTTGTTCGACGTATATGAATAACATTGACACTCGATTAATCGCAGATAAAGAAATTATGATGAAGCTGTTAATAAGACTGATGATGAAAGTTGTTCGATCTTTAATTCTCCTGGACGTTTCATAAAAAGAAAAGTTGAAACTCGTTTACTATCTGAAGAAGAAAGAGATTTGGCCTATATATAAATAAATATATATATATATGTATATATATATATATATATATATATATATATATATATATATTAAAACAGATTGAAAAAAATAGATCAATTTTTTTATGACGACAAATAAAAAGTACAAACCTCAAATGTAATGGAGAAAGATTTTTTTAAATAGTTTCATAATTACGTTCGATAACTGAAAGATACAAATGATCCTCCTTGCACTCATGACATTGAAGTTTTATCACAAAGACCTTCAGTACTTACATATTCACATTCGAATCACATAGTAAATGATTTTATATTTCGTATAAAAGCTATTGATGATACTAAGTTGACCCAATTGTCTGGAGTTTTTGTGAATGCGGAATTTGAATCTGTATGTGATGAAAATTATGGACGTCTAATTGATGTTCTCGAAATATTCTTTGATCATCAGAGTCATGTTGTACTATTTAAATGTGACTCGTGAGATGTTTATAAAAAAATAAAAGATTAAGATCAATAAGTATGAAATTGTCAACCTCAACACTTATTTTAAACTCAATACAAATGAGTCATTTACTCTTGCAAATCAAGTAGAGCAGATGTTCTATGTAAATAATAATGCCGCAATAAGATAGATCATTCCTATTAGAACACGATGTAGAAATTACTATAATATGCAAGATGAAGCAGTTGAAGATGATGCATTACATCTTGAAGAAACTTATCAAGAAAACTTAATTGATATGATATAGATATTAGTGAAGGAATTAGCGTAAGAGTAGGCTATCATAGTGGTCTATTATAAGGTCCATCCGACAACCAAATCGAATTATTTGATTTAATTTCAAACTTTTGTGGTTTAATTTGATTTAGTCTGATCTACATTTCGAGTTGATTTAGCTTTTAAAATTTTATCTACAAATCAAATCAAATCAAACTACACCTCTACCTGGTCGTCTTACATTTGCGTCACCACTCTCATTCGCCAACGGTACAAAGTCTGCGCCACTCCTCACCAGCTGTCCAAAAATTGTTACAACTTTTTTAAAATTAAATATTTTTTTTCTAAATTTTTCTTGATATTCAGATAGTCTACATATCCGCTCTAGATTCATTATTATCCGAAAAATGTTGACATGGGAGAGTTCGCCTTTCTTTTTTTTTTGAAAATAAAATGAGGGGAAACCCCACTGCATTACGGAGGCTGAAAAGATCCAAAGATAACAGTGTCTAGAACAGTAAAGCAAGTTTGGCCATAGCTTGAGCTACTCCATTAGCCTCCCGTGGACTGAAGAGTGTAGACACGCTAATTTTGACATCATTTCGAGTAAATTTCATATCATACAATAATGCCTCGAAATGGTCTGATAATTAATCATTAATTAATTTTTATTAATCTTTTTAAGTGTCGGGTTTAACAGATGTGTTTAAGTTAATCAATTGAATTGGTTTTAGCTCAAATTTGAGTTAAAATATGAAGAATTCTAAAAGACGTCTACACAAGTGGACGCCATTTAGACTTTATTCTTATTTTAGTGATTAAATTTGAATTTTAATTAATTAATTAATTAACTAAAAGGCGTCTTGTAAGGTCGACGCGTTTTATGTTTCCTAAGCTATTTTAACTTCCCCTCCGGATGTTTATCCTTATCTTAATTAGTCTAAAAAACGTCTATAAAGGTGGACGCGTTTTACCTAATAAAGATAAAGATAAGTTTTCCCGGATATTTATCCTTATCTTAATTAATCTGAAAGGCGTCAGCAATGGTGGACGCGTTTTAGATAATTACAGATAAAGATGAATTAATCAGTATTTATCTGTCGGTTAAGATAGATAAATCTTGGATTTTTCTATGTTAATCTCGAACGCAGGAAATGCCTATAAATACCTTGCATGTTGAAGAGTTAAAAAAAAAAGAGAGAGTTGAAGTCCATTAAGAGAGAGCATTATTATAGCGAGTTGAAGATCGAAGCAACAACGTCGGAACGCCGGAGCGCTGCCATTTCCAGAAGTCGGCGTCCTTTCAAGATCTTCATCCTTTCAAAGCTTCAATCCGATTGGGCATAATTTTTTTCATTACTGCATTCATTTCATTAGTTTTAATTTCATTCTTCATTCACTTCATGCAAACACACACCACAGCATAATTTTTCAAAACCTATTTGATTTAAGGGGTTTCAAAGCCATTCAACAAGTAAGTTTGATGTTCAATCATATGTCCAAAATCATGATTAGTTCAGATATTGCTTCTACTTAAATTCTCATCATTATTGTTTCTTCATTTTCTCTCTTTGTTTCTGCTGCACTCAACAACAACGAGAGATTCAAAAGGAGAAATCAAGCACAAAGTCAGAAAGACTTCTGGACGATCCTCAACCTCAAATTCAACAGCAAGAATAAGAAGCAAAGAAAGGGCTCTCTTTCTTCAGCCGGCTGAGGAAGGGGAACCAAGGACTCAATCTTCCGTGTTAGAACAGGTAAGCGATCATATCTCTTTTGAAACTTTTTAGTTAAAAGTTTCTGGCGATCACTGCACTTTAGTTGCTATTTTTAATAGGTTAGTTTACACTAAACAACATAGATTTTTCATGTTAATCACACGGTCATTCTAAGCACCTACAGCTTTTTTGGCGATCACGATGGGACTTGGTCTCGCCATCTTTTAAGTTTTTTTGTTCTTGCTGTCATCAACCGGGCACCCACGGTGCACCACTTGTGTCTTTCGACACGTCCTCACCAATTGGTGAGTGTTTTAGTTTAATTAATTTTCCTCGTGCACCACGTGCACACCCCAGTGGCAAGATCTTGCCCTCCCCTTGATTAATTCAAAAAGTTGTTTTTGTGATAAAAATGATGTGTGATTGATTGTTTTTCTAGTTGTTTAGTTAGTAAATCATCCTGTTTAAAATCTGGAATTAAAATTTTTTGCATGAGTCGATTGTTTACTGCTTTTTATCTTATTTGAGGAGAATTCAACCCAGAAAATCCTCCTGGAAAACTGTTTCTGCGAACTGAAAAGCGTCCAAGATAGCTGACGCGTTTCAAAACCGCGTCAAGACCCCTAGACGCCTTTCATCCTTCACAGTTTCTCTGCTGTCTGCATCTGCTTCTGCGGAAAATTAAGTTCTATTTTGAATACCGTCGACGACCATCGACGCGATTCAGACAGTTTCTTAATTTTTTTTAGTTTCCAGATTTCTGTGATTTGATGTGCTAGCTACCCATTACTTATTAAGCATTAGAGGCCATCCAGGCCGCAGGACATACGCATTGAGGCTAATACCCTCCTCTTCTTAGGAACACATTACTCGACGTCAGCAACTCTCTCTGATTGGGTTGGTCCCTTGATCAGACTAGAGAAGTTGACGTTGAGACCTCCATAAGTCCCCAAAATCAAGGTATTCCTCCTTGATCATCGGGCTGGTTGTACCAATTGAAGTCCCGGCTAGATTCCGAAAGCGTTGTAAGAGAAAACCCTAGAGAATAACGGTGGAAATTGAACTGAAACTATGATCCTTTCCCTGAGCGAAATTGTGGTTTAATCCAATTCAAATAACTCAACAAGGAACCCTAAAATCACGTTAAACATCCACTTGTTTGATTAATCTCTGTACAACTTGTTTGATTAAATCTTTGAAAAGGGAATCTAACATCATGTTGCTGCGATCAGGTAGGGACTTGAGTGTGGCTCCAGACGCCATGGTTAATTACGAGGGAGATGCTAATGCCCCTCAGGATTCTTAATACAATTATGAGAGTGGGAGAGATGCTGATGCCTCCCGTAGTTCTATCCCCGTTCCATATCGTCTAGATGGGAATGTTCGGACACCTCTTTTGCATCCACGTGATCAATATCCTGATCCTCCTCCGCATGAGTATGCGATCCCTAATCCTGATCTTGAGGGGGACATGAATCAGAATGATCCCTCATCCTCTGATCCTACGGATCTCATCAATGCTCTGGGAGTTCTTGCCTCCCGACTGGACCCTCAGCAGTTCGAGGCGATCCAATCTATTTTGAAGGGGAAGGCACCCATGCAGCCTGCCGAGCCGAACCCTGTGGCTCCCCCTGCTGTTCCTCAGCAACCTTCTTTTCCAACTCCTTATATCCATCAGGCCGTGGAGGGCCTTCATATTACTTCTCGGCCAGCTGGGCCGCAGCTTTCATCATCTAGGCAACCGGCTAGACCGCAAACGCCTGCTTATCAAAATGCCCTCGGGCATGGCGGAAGCTCTGCCGGACCTCCCCTCTATTGTCCACCCTGTCCAACGTACTCTAGGCAGCAGGCCTACCAAGTACCTCCTCCTCCTCCTCCTCCCCAGGCAGATCTGACCACACAAACGCTGCTGGCCAAAATGGAGCGCATGGATGAGCAATTTAATAACCTCCAGAAAATGATGGGGGTCAAAGCTGTGCCAGAAATCAGTCTACCGAGCCTGCCAGTATTCCATCTGCCACCCTCTGAAATGCCAGTATACCGAAAGTACAACGGTACTGGTAACCCCTTTACGCATCTAAAGGAGTTCATGTACGAATCCTCTTTCTGGCAGAATGATAAGAGGTCGTTGGCCTTCTTGTTCAGGAGATCTCTAGAGGGACCAGCCCTCGAGTGGTTCTTTTCCCTGGAACCCTCAGAAGTAGAGGATTACGGTATCGTTTCACGCAAATTTATTCAACGATACCAGGACAGAGTTGTACCCTCCTTGTCTATCACGGACCTCATTGCAGAAAAGATGAAACCTGATGAGGAGTTTGTCAGTTTTGCTGACAGGTGGCGGGGTCTGGCTGAAAAGGTGAAGGATCACTTGTCCGAGTCCGAACAAGTGAAGATGTTAATTTCCAATGCCACGCCCCAGTTCAAGCTCGTCCTCTCCTTGAACAACTTGACTAACATGGCAGAGCTCTATGAAAGAGTGCGGTACTGCCAGAATGCTTTCAAGGACGCTACATTCTCTAACGTCTTTGATCCTCATAGACCTAGCAGGCCTCCGCCTCGGAAGCCTGCAGTGCCGAACTCTTCCAGCACAGGTCCGACTACTGAGGGCACGCTCTCTCATGAGCAAGTGAGTACCATGAACAATAACTCGCCCCAGTTCGTGAGGAGTCAGCAGCAGTACCAGAGGCCACAGCAGTAAGGGTACAGACAGCAGCAGAACCCCCAGTACCAACAACAGTATCAACGGCCCCAGCAGCCGAATCAGAATCAGAACCAGCAACAGCTACAGCAATAGCCGCAACGGCAACAGCAGTA
The DNA here is from genome assembly GCA_030544215.1 of Zantedeschia hybrid cultivar. Classification (NCBI taxonomy): domain Eukaryota; kingdom Viridiplantae; phylum Streptophyta; class Magnoliopsida; order Alismatales; family Araceae; genus Zantedeschia; species Zantedeschia hybrid cultivar. The sequence goes on along the minus strand of JARZZO010000014.1, from coordinate 17,008,932 downwards.
TCAACGGCCCCAGCAGCCGAATCAGAATCAGAACCAGCAACAGCCACAGTACCAGCCGCGCGCACCGCCGGCGTACCACAATGTCCCTCCTCCTGGTGACTACAACCAGCCGAGAAGACCCCCAGGTCCGAAAAGGGCAGAATACCCGGCACTCTCAGAATCCTTGGCCGATATCTTCAGTGCTCTAATGGCAGCTAATGCCTTAGTTTTGCCAAGGGAAAAGGCCGTCTGGCCTCAAAATGCCGATACGTCCAGGTATTGCTACTTCCATAGGCAACCTGGGCATACCATTGACACCTGCTTCCAGTTCAGAGATTATATTCATGATCTCAATGAGCAGGGCGGCATAGACTGGGAGGAAATGAAGAAATATATATCAGCCCTGAAGGCGAGAAGACCGCAACAGCAGCAACAGCAGCAGCAAGTAAGACCACCAGCACAGGCAGCACCGCCACCCAATATGGGCATAGTGCAGAATCCGCTCCCGGAGCACCAGAACCAGAACCAGGTTGCTCCCATTCTAACGAACAGCCAGTCTGAGGCTGGTCGTGGGCAACAGTGGAGAGTAGAGGACTCTTCCTCTCTTTGTTCAACGGGTCACGTTCAAAGTACCGCAGAACAACCACCACGCCGCACCATCCACATACCCAGACCACAACCCGTTACCATTACCCCTTTACCGACACCCACATATCACTCGCCCGCGCCCAATAACCCACTACCCTCTTTCCTTTAGCCCATTGCGCCCCGCACTCCTACGCCTCCATCATATACCCCCCCGCAAACCAATAACGCACCCCTCCTACCATCTAGGCCACTATTACGCATACCATTTCCTACTTCACCCATTACCGCTACCACTACTTACCCAGATATGCCCTTACCATCTAAACCGCTATTACGCGTACCATTCCCCACTTCGCCAACCACTTACCCATCCACCATCCAACCCTCTAGGCCTTTAATCCGCACCACGCCATCACCACCTAACCCAACGCCACCACCTACGCATCAACCCTCCGCACCGCTTACGCCACCCGATTCTGCGGTACTCAAGGTGTCACCCGGATCCTCCACGGTCGAGGAACATGCGCTCCGGAGTGGAAGGATTTTCAACAAGGTCTTTCCTCAGTCCACAGTCAGAGACGGTCCATCACAGCCGACTGAGGAAGCCCATAATGAAGAGAGTGCACCAGGCACTCAATATGACTTGTTGAAACATCTGGACAGAACACCGGCACGGATCACTGTACTTGAATTGATTAAAAGGTCCAAGATTCACCAAGAAGCCTTAATGGAATACCTACAGAAGGTGATGGTCAACGAAGACGTGCCGGTAGAGAAAATTGCAGCACTACTAGTTCCTCAGGGGGATCAGCCCTCAATTACATTCCACACATCGGAACTAGCACCGCCAGCCGCCAGAAGCATGGCTCTGAGCATCACGGTCAATATCTGCAAAAAGGCCGTGGATGCATGCCTGGTTGATACAGGGGCTTCAATTAATGTTTTACCTCCGAAGACCCTGGATGTGAGGACTGAGGTTTTCGGATTCGGTTTTCGGGGTCGGACCCGGTAGTCCTGGCCCTAGTGGGGTCTGGAACTCTGTGTTGTTTCGCGTCGAGCCCGCGAGACGCGTTTTAAACGGCGTCCACCATGGCAGACGCGTTTCAGGTTCTGCCACGTGGGTGCCACGTGGACTGACTTTGGATCGCGAGCGTACGGCCCTGTCAGGTCGTCTGAACGGCGTCCGTGTGGGTCGACGCCTTTTAGACTGAGACTCTGGGTGTGTCAGAGTACGGCCCTGACAAATTGTCTGAATGGCGTCTGTGAAGGTCGACGCGTTTCAGAATCTTGTCAGAGCAGCCGTCTTGTCACCTGATAGGCGTCCGTGCATGTCGACGCGTTTTAGCCAGCCTCTGGTTAACCCCGCGAGCCCTCCTTCTTTCCCTCATTTTCTCCTTCTCCCTTTCTCTCTTTCCCTCCGGCGAACTCGGCGGCGATCCTCCTCCTCCCTCTTTTCCTCACACCATTTCGCCTCTCCCTCCACTCCATCCTCTACCTGGCTCCTACCCCTACCACCTCCACTTCCACTGCGGCGTTCTACTCTCCGGACGGCGGCCGACGTCACGGTGGGGCTAGGACGACCTCGGCGGTACCGGCGGCGGCGTGGGGCGAGACGGGCGGACGGCTTGAAGCTCGGAGGCGTTCGAGTGTCCGGTAGGGTGACGTTCCCCGTGGCACTGTGTTTAAGATCACGTTTTCCTCAATATGCATGTGGTAGATCTTCGGTTTTGGGGGTTAGAATGAGCATGTTTAGGAATTCTATGGGGGTGTTTGCCTATGAATTGTCTTGCTCTTCGTTTCCCTCCAGTTTGAATGATTTTCGGGATTATTTGGAAGTGGGAAGGGAGCCTTCGGGTTTAGGGCGTCCCTGGTTCCTGGGCTTAAAAGACGTCGCGCATGGACGACGCCTTTTTGAAGGGCGTCGGGCCATCACGACGCCTTTTAGGCAGGAATTGACTGTCAGACAGTCTGCCCGGTTGGAATTTCTGTGGCTGAAAGACGTCATGGGTAAACGACGCGTTTTTTAACGGCGTCGGGCATCCATGACGCGTTTTAACCACAGAAATACCCTGGTTAAGGCCTTGGGAATTCCGGATTTTCGTGTTGAAAGACGTCTGGGGATGTCGACGCCTTTTGAAAGGCGACCATGTGGGTCGACGCCTTTTAAGGCCAGATTCTGAAGACTGATTTCTGTGAACCTGTACATGGAGCTTGAATGGCGTCGACCTCGGTCGACGCGATTCAGGATAGAATCTCACTAATGCATGCCAGTAAAACGTGTTCACATTGCTAGATAGATAGTTTGCACTTGTTTTAGTACACCCGATAGAGACGGATTCCTCACGATCGGATGGTTCTATATGTGTTGAGCGATCGCGGGATTTTCACGTGACCGGATCGCACTGTGTTGGGTTTTTCAGTTACTGTGGACCTGGAGTGACATTGTAGCGCTTTATCACCCTGTGCTGGTGGGGGCGTGAGCACAGCGCCGGTGGGGGCGTGGGCGGGGTGACGCCTAGTGAGAGAGGGTCACCTGGTGAACCCCGGGGTCAGCTAGTACCGGTGTGGGAGTGGTACATTCGGAGAGTCACTCATGCTGAGGGAAGGGGTAGTCACCTGAGCCGGTTGGGCCGGAGTAGCGAGCGTGCTATCCGAGGGGCTACTCCTTGGTCTCAGCGGGTCGAGGTTTTTCCCACCGTTGTTTGTACGGTCGGCGAGTTCTATCGAGACGGCAGTTGTGGGTTTTCTAACGGTTGGCTTAGAATGTGCATGATTATTATATTCCGACCGCATGTGTTCTCACGTAGAGAATTAGATATCGTACCTGCCACTACACTTGTTACTTTACTGTTAGCTGTACTTTACACTTGTGGGTGTGTGTGTGGGCAGTGGGGATCGAAGGATCCCTACTGAGTCTTGTCTTGAGACTCACCCCTGCGGTTTTCAGGTGAGGACTCCCAGCAGACTTAGAGCGGCGCGTGCGGCTGGGTGTAGTGTGTCTTCAGCGGTTGTTCCGGGGTATGCCCCGATGTAGTTGTTAATTATCTTTGGCCTGTATGTTTAATTATTTCCTTCTGTTGGAGAATGTAATTATTTGCTGTATCGAGTCGCATTGTAATAATTTTAATTCCTGCACTTTTATTTCAAGTCAATGCGATGTGAATGTTCAGCTTAGTTATTATTTATTTCCCAGACTTACTAGATCCTGGTTTGGTCCCAAAATTAATGATTCGATACCCATTTAGTAATCGGATCCCCGATTATAGGGTGGCGGGTCGTTACACTGGAGCTATGCGGTGTGCCCAAAGAAAAATGGCTGTCTAGCCCCATCTCAGTTACGGCATATGACAATTCTACCCGTTCCCCTCTGGGAATGGTTTATTTAAAGGTGGAGCTAGGCCCAGTAAGTCATGCAGAGGTCGAATTTCATATTCTAGAAATCGACCCTTCCATAAATGCCATTCTGGGACGTCCTTATATTAAAACTCTTGAGGCGATTCCTTCTACGAATCACCAATGCCTCAAATTCCCTTATAAAGGACGAATTATTAAAGTGACGAGCATGCCGATCCTTGCTGCTGCTCATACCTTAAATATTAAATCTGCTGTTTTACCTGGCCGACAACCCTTTCTGTCGATATTACAGGTCTACCGTCCAGTGGCTGATCCTTTGAAAGCCGCTACCATTTCTCCATACCCATTAAATGCTATCAAAAGGGGGAAGTGCATGAGTACCCCAGGATGGAGAATCATGATGAAAAATGGCTATCAGTCTGGGAAAGGTCTGGGTACATAGTTGCAAGGCAGGACCACTCCTGTTAGAGATCATCGGGCAGTACCTGGAAGCGGTCTGGGCTATAGGCCGAGGAAACTGAAGCAAGACAGGGTTCAGCAAGAAGATGGTCAAGAAATCTTGGAAACGATGTCTACACCACCCAAAGAAGGCCGAGATCCCCTAACATGGACCATGTGTACGCACTTTGTGAAAGGGCCCATACTTAGCTATGACAACACGGTGGTCATTACTTCATGTTTTGACTTCCATGACATATATGGGAGGGACTTGGCCAGACATTGTTCTGAACTACTTACGTACCAATCCTTGGAGGCTCTGCGACCTATAAAAAGGAGGAAATTTCATGATCCCGAATGTGAATGGTACAGGTGGTTCGATCTGAGGGACCTATACATAGCACTGAACAGATTATTCCTGGATCCTGCAGAACCCAAGTGGCCACCGCAGATCGACGAGCTAATTGAGAGCCCTGGCGCAATCTTTGATAAGCGGATACTGCTGTCCGAACAAACTGATGAAGGGGAGCCAGATGACCCCTATGAAGCTGGTTATACAACAGATTTGCTCTGGAGGGGGACATATCCTTCACATGTCCTAATGCTCCATACTCTATTTCGCACACTGCTCTTGACCCCGACTTGGTCGCGGGTCATTACTGAAGACATTCCACGGACTCCGCCCGTTATGATTACCCTGTCCCCTCGGGACCTTATTCCACAACCTCCTCTCGACCTAGAGAGGATGTATGATCTGATCTGGGACATATTGCTATATGATCCCCCTAATCCTCTGGCCTTGGTGCCGCTTCCTCCGTCTGATTCCCCTTCCATTTGTATTCACTCCTGCTTCATGTATAATTCTTCCGATATCCAAAAAAAAAACGCCAATTTTACAACAAATTCTTCCCAAATCATTATCGAGGAAACATCTTACTTGTCCGATTACACCCCATCGCGCGGGTCCGTCGGTCAAGATTCTCTCTTAAACATACTCTGTCCCTCCCCACGGGAGGATTCCCCTGTATTTCCACTTGTATCCCAGGATTTTCATCCTGCTTCATCTTCATTAGGTTACGATAGGCAGTTTAGTGAAGTTAGGAAGTCTAGTTTTAGGCAGGTTAGTCAGGTTAGGAAGTCTAGGAAGCCTAAGGGTAGGCAAATTCCAGAAAGATACCTCCAGGATTTGGCTGATAAATGTTCCTTTTGCTCTTTAATCCCTCAGCTTTTAGAAGATCCAATTCAGATGCCAGAAGATTGTACAGATGATGAGTCAATCAATGATGGGTACGGGGTATATGAGTTAGTGCATGAAAAGGACCCCATTGTTGAAGATGAGGAAGATGATGAGGACGCAGCTGAGGCGTATGCCAGTGGAGTGAAGAGATTTGATGAACCCTCAGCTGCCGTAGAAGAGCCCACCAAAGAAATAAACTTAGGGACTGAAGACGAACCTAAGGTTGTCCTCGTCAGTAAAAATCTTTCTACAGAGGATGAGAAGGCAATGGTACAAGTGCTTAAGGACTATAAGGACACTTTCGCCTGGAGTTATGAAGATATGCCGGGGTTAGACTCATCTTTAGTTGAACAGAGGTTAACATTAAAGGATGGAGCTAGTCCGGTCAAGCAGAAATTAAGGCGATTCCACCCACAAATGGCTTTAAAGATGAAGGAAGAGGTCGACAAATTACACAAAGCCAAATTCATTAGAGTTGTCCTTTATCCACAATGGGTGGCCAATATAGTCCCGGTTATGAAAAAGGACGGGAAGGTCAGAATTTGCATTGACTTCTGCGATCTGAACCGGACGTGTCCTAAAGATGATTTTCCATTGCCTCATATTGATGTACTCATCGACAACACTGCTGGCTATGAGACAATATCGTTTATGGATGGATTTTCAGGATACAACCAGATTAAGCTGGCAGAAGAGGATCAAGAGAAGACTTCATTCACTACACCTTGGGGAACATATTGTTATGTTGTCATGCCATTTGGATTAAAGAATGCTGGAGCCACTTATCAAAGGGCTATGATGGCAATATTTCATGACATGATGCATATAGATTTGGAAGTGTATGTGGATGACTTATTGGTTAAGTTTAAAACGAAGGTTGAGCACGCCAAAGTTTTGGCAAGGGTATTAGAGAGATCGAGAGAGTATCAGTTGAAAATGAACCCCAAGAAATGTGTATTCGGGGTATCTTCAGGGAAATTGCTTGGATTCATTGTTAGCAAACGGGGAATTGAGATCGATCCCAATAAGGCGAAGGCTATCAGAGAAATGCCACCTCCCAAAAACTTGAAAGAATTGAGAGGATTAATCGGGAGGTTACAATTTATTCGCCGTTTTGTCTCCCAGCACTCACAAAGGTGTAAGCCGTTCTACGAGCTTACCAAGCCAGGAGTCAAATTCAATTAGGACGATAAGTGTCAGGAGGCATTTGATGGATTAAAGGACTATTTGGCAAGTCCTCCTGTTTTGAGACCACCATCTCCAGGCAAACCATTGATACTTTATATTTCTGTCCTGGATGATGCAGTGGGGGTTGTCCTAGCACAAGAGGATGAAGAAGGAAAAGAGAGGGCAGCCTACTATCTCTCTAAACTTCTCAACCCCGCTGAACAGAGATATACGGCGATGGAGAAAACATGTGCAGCATTAGTCTGAGTTGTTCAGAAATTGAAGCATTATTTTCTGGCCCATGAAGTCCATCTCATCGCTAGGATGAATCCGATCAAATTCCTTCTGGAGAAATCTGTTCTTACTGATAGGTTAGCGCGATGGCAAAGCTTTCTATCTCAATTCGATATTATTTACATTCAACAGAAAGCAATCAAGGGCTATGCCATAGCAGAACATCTCGCTCATCATCCTCTTCCTCGATTTGATCCAGTGCGATCAGAGTTTCCGGATGAGGAACTGATGTCCGTAAATCAAATCAGAGATGATATGTGGACTCTGCATTTTGACGGAGCTCTGAATTCTCATGGAAAGGGGATCGGAATCGTTCTGTTATCACCTGAAGGTGTCACCATTCCACAAGCCTTTCAGCTTGATTTTCCAGTCACCAACAACATAGCTGAATACGAGGCACTTCTTGCTGGTCTCGAGGCTGCTCATTTTCATGGTGCCACCAAACTCAGGATTGTGGGTGATAGCCAACTAATTCTTCGCCAAGTGCTGACCAAGTATCGAACTCTTGATCCCAAGCTCAAGCCATATCAAGAACTTACTTCTGCTTACTCAAAGCTTTTCACAAAATTGATCTTTGTCCATGTCCCTAGAAATCAAAACATCTTAGCTGACGCTCTAGCTTCACTTGCATCTTCCCTTGATTTTCCTATCAGCAAGCAATCTGAATCAATCATAATTCATAGGCGTCTTTCACCCGCCGTGAAAGATCCTTCATTTCTTAGAACTAAGGAGAAGTTGCTGAAGAAATTCAAGGATGGAAGTATTGTGGAGAAAAGAGAAATCATGTTGATGGAGCTGTTAGAAGAGATGGATGATGAACAGAAGCCATGGTATTATGAAATTGCAAAATATTGTGAAGATCAATCGTATCCTGAAGAAGCTACAACTGAGGAAAAAAGAGCTATCAGGAGAGTTGCTCAACGATACACCCTAGTTGGGGGAGCATTGTATAAGAGAGGTTTTGATAGAGTTCTTCTGAGATGTTTAGACGAAGATGAGCTTTGGAAAGTTATGGAAGGAGCTCATAGTGGAGTTTGTGGTGGCCATGTCAATGGACAGATGCTAGCAAAGAAGATCCTTAAACAAGGATTTTATTGGCCAACCATGGAAGAAGATTGTGTAGGATATGTCCGTAGGTGTGCCAAGTGTCAACTTCACGCCGACAAAATTCATTCTCCTGCATCTTCACTCCATCCTGTTTCCTCCCCATGGCCTTTCTCCATGTGGGCTTTCGACATTATTGGACCTCTTGGTAACCCAGATTCCGGCATCAAGCAAAAATCTTTCATTCTCACGGCAACGGAATACTTCACCAAGTGGGTAGAAGCTAAAGCATACGTGGAGATCAAAGCATCAACCGTCTGCAAATTCATCATGAAGAACATCATCACAAGATTCGGAATTCCAAGTACCATCGTCACCGACAACGGACCGCAGTTCGTGTCACAGGAATTGAAGGACCTCTGCAACAGGTATAAAATTGCATTGCATCATTCATCTCCTTATTATCCGCAAGGCAATGGCCAAGCAGAGGCAACTAATAAGACTTTGATAAAAATCATCAAAAAGACGTGTAAATCTAACAAATTCACAGATTGGCCAGAAAAATTGGTTGAGGCTCTATGGGCCTACCGAACTTCAATCCGCACGCCTACTGGACAAACTCCTTATTCCTTAACATTTGGAATGGAGGCGGTAGTTCCATATGAGATCCTTATACCGTCATTAAGAGTACAATTGAACAAAGAATTCTCCATTGATGAACATCGTTCAGCACTCCTTGCTTAATTAGAACTTTTAGACGAGAAAAGATGGTCAGCTGCTAATCATGCAAAAGCCTATCAAAACAGATTAGCACGTTTTTATCAAAAGAAAGTCATTGAACGAAAGTTCAAAGTCGGTGAAATGGTCGTTAAAAGAATTTTTGTAAAGCCTGGTGGTCCGCGTTCTAAGCTCCAACCCAACTGGGAAGGACCTTATGTTGTATCGCGTGCTTTTCCTGGTAATGCTTATCGTCTTGTTAATGCAGAAGGAGAAGAGCTAAATCATCCCTGGAATGGTTTACATCTTAAGAAATACTATCCTTAGGTTAAAGAGTCGATCAGTATGGTACAAATACCAGAGGAATCAGAAAATTTATAAACTCAAATTTCTTTGTTAGTCTGAATAATTTAACTTCAAACTCATTACTGCACACACTGACACGTTTGATTCGTGAGTAACAAGAGATGCCAAGTCCTTAAGAATATCAAAAGCTTGACTAAGAGTGTAAAGTACAAATCATTCCTTTTAAAATAAAATTCTGTTTTACACTCGGCCCATGATGTCCGAACAAGGCTTAGAATAGACTACCAAGAATACCCGCCATCTTAGTAGGAGGCCGTCATAAAAAAAATGGGGGAGATCCGTTCCAAAGCAAAGCAAAGAAAGAAAAGAATAGAAAAAAAAAAAAGGGAAAAATCAAAAGGCCAATACACTACAAACGTCACATCAAGGCCATGAAATGAAACAAAAGGGAACGCAAGGTCGATAAATACCCCGGAAAGAAAATGACCGAACTCCAACAGATATTATGGTTGGAAAGGAACATCTTTTTAGGTCTCCGGAACCTTCTCATAGACTTTCTAAATCTATTCTTCTTTTCTTTCTAAAGAGGTGTACTTCAAGCTTAAGGAATGGCTTAGATTGACTAAGGGTCAAATCATCAAATGGGATCACGAATGGAAACACAAGTTCAAACACGATGGGTTTTAAGTTAAGTTAAAGAACAATTTAGAAATTAAGTTAATAAATGAATATGATCTTTTGATCTAAGTACCATACTGGTCTTTTAGTTAAAAATTCAAAAAAAATGTATGTCAAAAATTCAAAAAAAAAATACATACGTCAAAAATTCAAAAAAAATGTATATGTCAAAAAATTCAAAAAAAAATACATATGTCAAAATTCAAAAAAAATTGCATAGTCAAAAATTCAAAAAAATTGCATATGTCAAAAATTCAAAAAAAAGTACATATTTCAAAAAAATTCAAAAAAAAGAATACATATTTCAAAACCCAAACAAAAATGAATATTTCAAAACCACAAAAATATTTCGATTAGCATTTGCTTGTTGCATTTAATGTGTTTCATTCCTTTTATTTTCAGTGAGCATCTGTTTGCTTGTATGTTGCATTTTGCTTAAGTCTGATTATTCTTATTACCTTTGTTAATAAAGGCTATGCCCCTTGACTATTTATTCAAGGAAAAGATTGATTGACCATTTGTTTGGTCAGGCAAGGGGCTAAGCCTAAATAGATACTTAACCTGTTTGTTAAGTGTTGTACAGGATGCAAGATAAGCACAGGAACACGAGATTGGAGCCCAAAAGTTTCATGTATATATCAAAAGTGTTTTATACATGATACATGAAAGGAAAAGAAGTACATAAGCCCTCAAGGCTGGCTCTCCCCTCCGCCCTCATCTAACTGGCTCTGGGCCTCGTCAGGTGCGTCTGGTGCTGGTCCTCGGCTGGGAGGTGGAGGTGGCCCCATCGTGCTCGGCCCCGCCTGGCCGGAAGACACGGCAGCGCTGGCAGTGAAAGCGCTCGTCAAACCGCGCTCCTGCGCACGCTGTCGAGCACGCCTGTACCTCTCCTCCACACTCCGGCGCTCATGCTCTGCGATGCCAAGCTGGATCCGAAGAGCGGATATCTCAGCATCCATCCTCTGCCGCTCTTGCCTCTCCCGCTCTCGCTCCTCGTTGATGACCTCCAGGCGGGTCTGGAGGCGCGCAAGATCTCCAACCGAAAGTCGGGCCACCTGCTCCTCTAGAGCCTGGATCCGCTCTGCATCAGCCTCGGCACGAGTCGCTGTAGCACAGGCATCTGCTTCAGCCCTCTAAAGGGCTTCTTGGAGCTCAGCAACCTGCAGAAGAAGATTTTGTTAGTTCAAGACAATCAAGTAAATCAAGTCAAATTCAAAAATCAAAACTTACCCGAGCAGCACGGTCCTCCTCCGCAAGAGAAGCCCGGTGGATGGCAGAGGCGAGCTGACTCTGGAGGTCAGCCAAGGCAGCATCGTGCGCGGCGAATGATGAAGAAGATGAAGCTCCATAGGTAGGGGGAGCCGCCTGGGTGTAGACGGCTCGCTGCACCAAAAGAACACTGTCAGTGGTTAATCGCCAAAACAAATAATTAATTAAAACATGCATTCATATTCATTCATACATACTAGATCAAAGAGCTCTTTCTGGACTTGTTCGAGCTGGGCCTCAGCATCATGTAGGCGGGCCCGGAGGTCGATGATGATCGCATCACGAGCATCCTGCAAATCACATATACATACATTCATTCACCAACATAAATCAAGATAATAATGAAATTAAAGACGCATGAATGCATACTTACATCGAGTGGTCGGAGGAGCCGCAGCTGGTCGGCATAATGGACCCGGTACTGCTGGAGGTAGCCCTCGCTACTCTCCGCACGGGACTCCACTCTAATGCCCCGACGGTGCCAGTCCTCGTACTGCTCCGAAAACTTGGCACGCCAGTCGGTGAGGGATTGCTTGCCCCTTATGCTCCTTCCGATGCCCTCCGGGACCTCTTCATCTATCCATTCCTGATGGAGGCCCAACGTCCTCATCACGAGCCGGAGACGGAGGGGCTCGATCTCGTTGAGGCAGTGCACCCACATCTGCCTCCCGAATCGCCTCCTGCCAGCCGTCACCCATGGCTGACCTTCCTCGTTCATGCCCAGATACGGGCGCCAGATCACCTACATATAGGTTAGATGCATTCATAAATAAATTGCACTTAAGGAATAGAGAATTGCATTGAACAAGTTAAAAACTTACCAGTAGCTCTGGATAATCTAGGAACTGACGGCGGAGGGCCGTCAGCTGGTGGTGCTACGGAGCCGTGTCCACAATTGGCTGCCAACGGCAGGCCAATGGGACGACATCCGGACGAACAATCCGCGCTCTGCCGAGCGGGAAATAGTGGTAGCTCCACACCTGTATTCATGAACATATAGGTTAGAAAAATCATTGCATATTACACATTACATATCATGAATAAATAATAAAACATTTAATACCTGAAGGAACGGTGAGAAGCCACTGATAGTAGTCTCGCGGTCCGGCGTGACCGCGGATAGGTCTGCGAACAGGTGGGCCAGAAGGGCTGCACCCCAAGCATACTCCCCTAAGCTATCTAGGTCATCCAATAAATAAAGAAACCTACAGTGGATATGGTCGCCCTTCGTACCGAAGAGCAACCGACCGAAAAAGAAAACTAAAAAGACCCTCAGCTGTCTGTCTACCTCCTCTACCTGACTCGGGTCACTACAATAGGCAGAGGAAGATGACTCGGCTAGCCTATCTCTAAACTCTACCCGGGTCTCATCAGACCGACGCCGGGGCTCATCTAGACCTAGGGCAGCCTCTACTTCTACCCTAGGAACCATCCTGGACTCCCTACCAATACTGGATACCTCTATCCCTAGCAAGGCCTCTGCTAGTCCCTGATAGTTGGGGTAAGTAACCCCACTAACTGGTCGGCCCTCTACCCGCAGGCCAGTGATCCTGGCCACGTCCTCTAAGGTGGGGACCATATGCCCCCAAGGCATCAGAAATGCCCGACTCTCTACATGCCAACGCTCCCTGAGCGCCTGCAGCAGGACTAGATCGAGCCAAAATGGCTCGATGTCTAGTATCTCACCGAACCCCATCCGGCGCAGGCGCACCTTCTGAAAATCCGGGAGTCCCCTATACGCCCCTATCACTAAATCCCAAGAAATCCTGGCCCTCATCACTCCCTGCAAATAAAAAATAGGGTCAGTAATTAATAAAAACAGGAAAATTCACTTTCTGTTTTGAAAGGCGTCAGCACACACAGACGTGTTTCAAAACACGTCCACATACCTTGACGCAATTCAAACCTATTTTCTACCTACTTTAAAAATTCGAAATTTGGATTGAAAGACGTCGACCCAGGGCGACGCCTTTTGAAATGCGTCACCTGGTCTGGACGCCTTTCAAGTCCAGATTTCGGGTTCCTTTAAGAACCCCTTTCTCCCCTCTTTTCCTCACCCCATTCAAACCACAGGAGACTTACCGTGTGGAGGTCGCCCTCCTCTTCCTCTTCCACCGCCATGGGCGCCGGTGGAGGGAGTTCCTCCTCCAAGAAGGCCGCCGCCTCGGCTAACGCCGCCGGCACCTCCTCGGGAGCTTCTTCTTCTTGCCTCCGCCTCCTCTTGGCCAAGGCCTTCTTCTTCCTTGATCCTTCACCGTGTTCCATAGCTCTAAAGAAGGAGTTTTTGAGAGAGAAAGGAGTGAGATCACCGGAGAGATCGCCGGAGCTCGGTGAGGAGAGAGAAATTTTTGTGAAAGTGAGGAAGAAAGGAGGGCCTTCGCGGGCCTGTAACGAAAAGGGTTAAAGGCGTCGACTCAGAAAAACGCGTTTTAGGGCGCATAAATTGAGGCGGCAAAGGACAGCTGTTTGAATTGGTTGAAACACGTCCATATGGGTGGACGCGTTTCAGTTTCTGTTCAGAGCCGTACACAGGAAAATCATGAAAGGCGCCTTGATTACTGGACGCATTTCAGGGAATTAATCATAGAATTAATGGCAGAATCCTGGGAAAAGTAGGAGAGAGAGTTTAAAGGCGTCGATGGACATAGACGCGTTTTAAGCTTTAAATCGGGTTTTTAAGGATTAAATTGAATTTCTGGAAAAGAATTTAGTTTTAAAGGCGTCTTTCTGAGTGGACGCGTTTTACATTTTACAGAACCCGAGTTGTTGAATTTTCAGGAAAAATCAGGTTTTTACTTAAGGAAAAATCATGTACACATCACAGAAAGTTGGGGAAAGATTCTAAGGCATGAAAAATTAATCTTTATTCAATGGAATCAATCTTTATTACATCAACATCAAAATCAAAAAGAGAAAGAGGACATTCAAGGGAGAATATCATGAAGACCCTGAAGATAAGGAAATTTCAATCCTTTATCTCTGTCTTTAGAGGATCTTACACGATAGCTAAAGCCAAGGTTCCATAGAGTAATGATGATTTGTATGGCTTCATAATCTTCATCGGACTCTAAGTCGCGCTTCTTGATTGGAAGTGTGGGAGAGAATTCAGGAAACTCACGACGGGCCAAGCTAAGTTGAGTAAGGCACCGGTGTGGATTGTACAACACAAACTCAGTAGCTCCAATTAACTTGAGATCTGCTCCTGCTGTACGGCGCACCCAAACTGGTTTTCCAACAAGAGCAAGAGGGGACGAGTCGAATATGTCGGACGTCATGAGCTTCAAATACTCTCTCCAATCGGCTCGGGTCTTGAGTTTTGGAACCTTGTTGACCATGTACTCATTGAACTTTACAATATTAGCAATGCAATGAATTGGACTATTCAAGAAGATCTGAGATGGATTCAGATGCCTTTTCTTGCTATGCTCGAATTTGAAGTGAAGTTCAACCCACAAGGCAAAGAGTAGCATGCATCCATATAGAGGACGACCCACAGAAGCCGCAGAAAGTCCACTGTAGAGATATGCTAAGAGAGCAGTGCTAATGGATTTACCTTCGAAAATTGCGCAAATAGCACTAATTTGATCATCTTCCAAGATGTTATCCTGTGCAGGAAAGAATAAGGCACCGGCAAGGCATGTAACGAGAGCTTTCGTTACATCTTCTGCCTCATCCTCCCTTAAATCTTCAATTTCATAAAGAGTCCACTCGGCTAGTTTTGCAAGATTGATCCCCTTCTTGGTGAGGCATCCTTTAGCTTCTGAAGGATCCTTCATGATCGATGTCAATAACTGTTGACCGGTGATTCTCTCTTTTGTCAAGGCTATCTTGTCTCTGTTGTCTCTGGTCTTCGGGAGACCTAATAGAAGTTCCGCCTCTTCTAGAAGGATTGTGCACTCGAAATCTTGGAAGAAGAACGTATGAGTTTGGGGATGCCACCACTCGATCAAGGCGCCCATAGCCGCCCAGTCTACGTTCGCACTTTTGTAATTCTTGGCAAGCACTACAAGTCCTTGAAGATCCCACTTGGATATGAACACTTGCATAGAAAGCTTAACACTTTTTGCAAGTTTACGAATCCAAGGGAGAGACGTGAACTTTCTTGGGTCAGGAAACATGGAGTAATTCTGAAAGAAAGATAAAAAGGGAGCTTGATGAAGTTTGATGAAGAGCATGATGGAAGACATGAAGAACATGAAAAGAAAGTTGATTGGACTTACTTGAATATTGGGATTTCTTCCATTGAGATGATTCTCTATGTCTGCAAACTTCTCTAGAGACATCTTCATCTTCTTGTTTGAGGAATCCATCCCTCTTTTTCGGAGTTCCTCCTTCTTGAAGCTTGGGAAGCTTGAAAACCTTGAAGAAACCTTGAAAATTTGGAAGAAAACTCTCCTTTGGATCTTTGGATTATGATAGGATTGCTTGGGAATAACCTAAGGATGTTTATATAGGAGGGATTGCGATCCTAAGTAGACCTTTTCCGGATTGGAAAAGGGATGTGCATTGATAGAGTTGGAGTTCGGGTAGAGAACAACCAGAAACATGTTTCTGTGAGTAAAAGGCGTCTAGTAGAACAGACGTGTTTCAAATTTGAATGGCGTCTGCTCGACACGACGCGTTTTAGTAATTCTACTATTTTCCTCAAAATTCTTGGATTTTAATGTTTAAATTGAATATTTGTTTGGAATTACTAATAATTTTGATTGCAGAAAATTCAAGAAAGCCTGAGTAAAGCTGGAAATGTCAAGAAGATCCCATTGTGGAATTCAAGTCCCGACCATGACTAAAAAGACGGTTATTTCTACCCTTATTCCATGTAATTATTTTGCATTCGCATTACTATATATTAAGTATTTATTAGAGTATATCAAGGACCTTGTGGTTTTGATGAAACTGGAATTTGAGTTCTTCTACAACAAAAACAGTGATAATTCCAGAGGATTCTTAATCGCACGGATAGGCCGTAGGATTGTTGATTAGTGGGGACGATGGTTCCACTTTTGTGAAACGGTGCGTGGATAAACAAGCTTCGGCTTAGCACTGAATTACAAGAATTGGTATCTTGACTCATTAATGACAATTTAACAATATTATCTTTGATTAATTTATATTTCATTTGACTTTATATTTTTCTTTTAGCCCAGCATGCATCATATAGGACTTTGAAATCATTGTAATAAGAATTAATTACTGATTAAGTTTCAGACCATTAATCAAATAACTCCAACATGATATGAAATATTCCATTCCGAATTGAGTATCTTGATTATCTTTGAGGTTCGCTTAAAGATATCCTTGGAATTTTATCCTTGATTGGATTCTTTATCCAATATTTCTTGTTTTCTTTTAAGATCCATCATGGCTGTAGCACGTCCACGTTGGCTGGCAAACGCTCCCCATGATGAAACCTACAGTGTCTACGACCTGGGGTACTTCCCACTCCGAGGAGGTTGATCGACTTTATTTTATTTCCTTGTCTACCTCATCCAGACAGGATTAATTCCATTGATCTCTTTGAGCTATCTTCGTTGATAATTTTGAGAAAAATTTCAGTCATGTGATGTTAAGAGCGTGTCTCATCACACCTTGGCATCACATTTTCAGTACATTCCATTCCATTTCACTCCCTTGCAAAGACAATGCCAAGGTGAGGCAGCTGTAGACACGCTAATTTTGACATCATTTCGAGTAAATTTCATATCATACAATAATGCCTCGAAATGGTCTGATAATTAATCATTAATTAATTTTTATTAATCTTTTTAAGTGTCGGATTTAACAGATGTGTTTAAGTTAATCAATTGAATTGGTTTTAGCTCAAATTTGAGTTAAAATATGAAGAATTCTAAAAGACGTCTACACAAGTGGACGCCATTTAGACTTTATTTTTATTTTAGTGATTAAATTTGAATTTTAATTAATTAATTAATTAACTAAAAGGCGTCTTGTAAGGTCGACGCGTTTTATGTTTCCTAAGCTATTTTAACTTTCCCTCCGGATGTTTATCCTTATCTTAATTAGTCTAAAAAACGTCTATAAAGGTGGACGCGTTTTACCTAATAAAGATAAAGATAAGTTTTCCCGGATATTTATCCTTATCTTAATTAATCTGAAAGGCGTCAGCAATGGTGGACGCGTTTTAGATAATTACAGATAAAGATGAATTAATCAGTATTTATCTGTCGGTTAAGATAGATAAATCTTGGATTTTTCTATGTTAATCTCGAACGTAGGAAATGCCTATAAATACCTTGCATGTTGAAGAGTTAAAAAAAAAAGAGAGAGTTGAAGTCCATTAAGAGAGCATTATTATAGCGAGTTGAAGATCGAAACAACAACGTCGGAACGCCGGAGCGCTGCCATTTCCAAAAGTCGGCGTCCTTTCAAGATCTTCATCCTTTCAAAGCTTCAATCCGATTGGGCATAATTTTTTTCATTATTGCATTCATTTCATTAGTTTTAATTTCATTCTTCATTCACTTCATGCAAACACACACCACAGCATAATTTTTCAAAACCTATTTGATTTAAGGGGTTTCAAAGCCACTCAACAAGTAAGTTTGATGTTCAATCATATGTCCAAAATCATGATTAGTTCAGATATTGCTTCTACTTAAATTCTCATCATTATTGTTTCTTCATTTTCTCTCTCTGTTTCTGCTGCACTCAACAACAACGAGAGATTCAAAAGGAGAAATCAAGCACAAAGTCAGAAAGACTTCTGGACGATCCTCAACCTCAAATTCAACAGCAAGAACAAGAAGCAAAAAAAGGGCTCTCTTTCTTCAGCCGGCTGAGGAAGGGGAACCAAGGACTCAATCTTCCGCGTTAGAACAGGTAAGCGATCATATCTCTTTTGAAACTTTTTAGTTAAAAGTTTCTGGCGATCACTGCACTTTAGTTGCTATTTTTAATAGGTTAGTTTACACTAAACAACATAGATTTTTCATGTTAATCACACGGTCATTCTAAGCACCTACAAAGAGGAGGGAAGTGTTGGAGGAAGACAAGAGGAGCTGATAGTCTTGAACAAAGATCCCAATTTTCCAAGGGATTTGGGATTTTTGTAAAATAGCGTAGATCACCTTCTCGGCATTGTCTTCAACAATTGCAGGGGAGCATTTAATGATTCTACCACGATCGTCCCTGGAGAATTCGCCTGTTATGGCATTTGCACCTCTTTTTTTCATATAGCTCGAATTCTTAAAAAGTTAAAAGATGGTTAGCTTTAAAAGTGAAAGCACTAAGATAGCATAGAGGTCATCTTCATGCTCTGCACATATGGACTGAATGCAGGAATGCAAGATTCTTTCTTGAAGTCTGCGATATACTCTTTCTTTTTATCTCAAATATCATTTGGTATGTAAGCTAGGTTCGGTATGGATTGGCCTTACTCTTACCATGAACATTTCTTCTTATTATTTTATTAAACATTATCCATTTCGTCCCTCTGATCTGAGTAGGACACCGACTGAACCCATTAAATAAGCGGTCTTGCACTGCTAGACTCGACTAGGACATCCATCCACCCATTAAATGAATTGTAAATATTTTTAATGGACCGAACCCAAAAACAACTTTTAATTTCTTAGATTCTTTTGGTTATCTGGAGTGTTGAGACCCACTTAAATCAAAAGTTTGTAATATCAAAAATTTTCGAAGGGTTGAAAATCAAATCAATAGTCCAATATACTTAGCCCAATAAATAAAAACAAGTCAAGGAATAACTGATCAGGGAGACGTTGGGAGGATCTCATTCTTTTCCTCCACTGTATATACAGCCTCACAAGGAAATAACAATGTTAGTTGCATAGCGGATAGAATTATCTATGGATCTTCTGCTTCTTTAATCCGCATTTACTATTGATATTACTTCTTTTATCTTCTTTGATGTCTATAAATTTACCATTTTTTACTGAGAAATGCTAGTATATCACATTTTTTAAACGTGATACATTTTGCTTATTGAGAAACATCATATATTTTCATTAGATTACTTCTATTAATTAGCGTATCCCTTGTAGACCGAATATTAAAAGTTTTCTATTACGGAAATAGAATTTCATAAAGAAATTTAAATAGTTCACATAGTGTAGTAATCAGGTAGTGTAGTAATCAAATGATGATATACATTAATGGGGAGAATTCAAACCTAGTGGGGTGTTTGGTTGCGTTATAAAGTAACTTCTTTTTATAAATATATAAATTTGTAATGAAATTGTATTAAAAAGAGGCGTTTGGTGACATTGTTAAGATATACTTTGGTAACACTCTCACTGATAAAAACAAGATAAAAATAAAAAGAGGGTACACCCTCTTTTATTTTCTGTCACGATAGCTACGAAACCAAAACCTAACCCCCTCCACGACGATTCGCCTCAAATTTTGCCCCACTCATCCCCTCGCCGCCCGCTGTCGCTCGGCCCCGATTTGCCCATGCTCGCCTCCAATCTACTGTTGATCGTCCATGCTCGCCATCACCCCTGTTTGCCTCCAATTTGCCCTCGCCATCGCCACAGCTTGCCTTCGATATGGTGCTGATCTGCTGCCTACGGTTAGCCATAGCCATCGCCCTCGCTCGCCTCCGTCACTACGGCTCTCCTTTGATTTGCTGCCAGTCCGCCCTGATCGTCCAACTAAAGAAGTTTACCACTGCCAACAAGCTTGTCAAGGTAAAGGGCTTGTTTAAGCTACCTCTGGCCCACCTTAAGGCAGCGGCGTCCGGCGCCCCCAAGCCAGCGGCCAAGTCTGTGGTTGCCAAGCCAAAGGCTGATTACCCAAAGCAGCAAGGCCCTCCAAAGCCAAGCCCTCTGTCGCAAATTGGAAGCCAAAGCAGCTTCACTACGGCCAACACCAACAGCAGCACATGGCAGCACAGTCGGCGGCAATGCTTCCGGCCATCTCCGAACACCGCGCGCCCGGAGACGGGGCGGGCCGACTGGGCAAGACCGGCTAGCACCGTGCGGGCGGGGCAGGCGACCGTGCAACTCCACTGGGTGTGTTGGGCGGCGGCTGTGGGGTGGCCATAGGGGCAGGGGATGATGACAGGGAAATGGCCGCCAGAGCCGTGGCGCAGTGGCGACCCATTACGGCGGGGATACGGGGTCTACTGTTGACAGGGAAGCGGTCGCAATTTCAACACAAAGGCACCGCATGAGATTATTTTTTTCTTAAATAATACTTGTTGTAATACTCAGTTGTAATGTATTTGCAATTACCATCTGATTGTGACATGGGACAATGTGGGGTCATCACCGTTTAATAAGAGTGTAGCAGAACTTAAAACCTCTGCGCCATCGGATCCTATGATTGTGCAGCGACTACAGTTGTATTACAACTGGGGCATTGCAGCAAGTAGTCACTTTCTTTTTCCTCGTAGAATCTGTGTCTGGTTCCGACTTATGTTTTGAATTGGATTGAGTCGTACGTGGGGACTGCTCTTAAGACCCATGCGCCTTTAGATCGGACTTGAAACATATGGTCCCAGTCCAAGTCCAGCCCATTAGCATCGCTATTCATAAGTCCCTTTCGGATAGGAAAGAAAAGAGGAAACAAGACATGGACAGATGTAGTTTCAATGTGTGAACAGCCCCATTCTTAATCTCAAACTGTTAAGAATATTTTTTACTATTTATTAGAACTTATTTTTTATTTTTTATATTACAGACCTATACAAATGCGTAGGCTATGTTAGGCCGACTTTGAAAAAATTAATTTTAACCTATTGCACCGCATGACGGTGTAGCAGCACCATACGATGCAACAAGTAAAACTATGAGAAATACCTGCTACACCTCCATGCGGAGTGCACTTCACCTGATGCTAGTATTTGATCAGAAGATGTAATTTAAAAAAATTTTGAGTTGGAGATCACGCCCACCACACATCAAGTATTCTCCAAGAGGATTGGACTGGCTTCCGTGATGGATCCATTTTATCATCGCTCTGATCAGACCAGTAAGCTTGACAGATCCGTTGGTAGCTAGACTGGTACAATTTGATGGACATAAGGATGGTCAGCCCAAGATACCCGGCCTAGTTGGCCCATTATTTTGCTTACTCGGTGACTCATAACACTCAAGAAAGACTAATACTTACTGCAACATCCTCTGTTACACCATCTGATGGAGCCATTATTTTGTTTATCTGGTGACTCATATCACTCTAAAAAAAGCACTAATACTTGCTACAATGTGCTGCAATGCCTTCAGTTGTACCTTCCAATCAATTCCATTGGATTTTTGACTAAAATCAGGAGTACCAGATAAACCTAAGGGGTTCATCCGTCTGTTCGATCAAAGATCGGACAATTTAAAAAATTAAGAAAGGGGATCATGGCCCTGTGCAATCCAATGGCTTAGATCACATGTCGTATAGGCAGTGCAGTAGATATTATTATTAATTATTACTTCTAGAAATCCCTCTGCAAATGGGGTTAGATCCCATATTAAATCTTTTGGAAAAACAGTACAGTCTAATATTGAATAAAGTAAGCAACATAAAAGACTCATACACATCTATACTATATATAAAACAGAGTTCTCTAGTGACATGCGTCAACATTAGAATTCTCTATTTTTCTCCTAAACTCTCTCTCTCTCTCTCTCCTCCGCTTCCCTATTATATTTATGTCTCCTATTAATTCTCTCTCATTAATTTTCTCACTCACCATCTCTCTCCTCCTCTCTCTCATCAATTATCTCTCTTCTTTCACTCTCCCATTAATTCTCTCCCTCACTCCTCTCACTTTGCCTAAGTATTATTATTATTATCCTCTTTCACATTTTTCTCTTCCCCTATGAATATTTATATCTCCTATTTTTTTGTCCCTATTATTATTATTGTTGTTGTTAGTGCAATCTCTTGAGATAATAATAGCTAATTTTTAATTATTATTATTATTATCATGATGATATTTTTAAGGGATAATAATAATATATTTTGATATTATTATTATTAAAAAATTAATATCAAAATGATAGTCTTATGGGATAATGATAACAAATTTGATATTATTATTATTATTATTATTATTATTATTATCACCATATCTCGTTTTCTTCTTTCACATTTTTCTTTCTCCCTATTGATATTT
The DNA here is from genome assembly GCA_030544215.1 of Zantedeschia hybrid cultivar. Taxonomy (NCBI): domain Eukaryota; kingdom Viridiplantae; phylum Streptophyta; class Magnoliopsida; order Alismatales; family Araceae; genus Zantedeschia; species Zantedeschia hybrid cultivar. The sequence goes on along the minus strand of JARZZO010000014.1, from coordinate 16,986,763 downwards.
TTATCTCCAATTTTTCTATCCCCTATTATTATTGGTGTTGTTGTTGTTGTAATCTTTTGACATAGTAATAACTAATTTTAACATCATTATCGTTGTTATTATTAGGGTAGTCTCATGAGATAATAATAATAAAATTTAATATTATTATTATATTTAAAATTATTATTATTATTAATGAGATCAGTCTCTCGCTTACTTTTCTCACTCATTTTATTATTACTATTGTTGTTGTTGTTATTGTTGTCATTGTTATTATTATTATTATTATTATTGTGACATCTTTTGAGATAATAATAATAAATTTTGATATTTATTATCATTATTGGGATAGTCTCATAAGATAATAATAACTAATTTCATTATTAACGAGATCAGTCTCTCTCACTTATTAATTCTCTCCCTCTCCCCTCTCTTTGCCCAAGTATTATTATTATTATTATCCTCTTTCACATTTTTCGCTCTCCCTTCTTTCTCATTAATTCTCTCCCTCTCCTCACTCTCTTTGCCTAAGTATTATTATTATTATTATTATGATTATTATTATTATTATCCTCTTTCACATTTTTCTCTCTGCCTGTTAATATTTCTATCTTCTTCTTTTTGTCCCTATTATTATTATTATTGTAGTTGTCATTGCAATCTCTTGAGATAATAATAATTAATTTTAAATTATTATTATTATTATTACATTTTATAGGATAATAATAACTAAATTTGATATTATTATTATTAAAATAATATCAAAATGATAGTCTCATAGGATAATGATAACTAATTTTGATATTATTATTATCTATCTTTCTCCTCTTTCACATTTTTATCTCTCCCTATTAATATTTTTATCTCCAATTTCTCTACCTCCTATTATTATTATTATTGTTGTTGTTGTTGTTGTTGGAACCTCTTGAAATAATAATAACTAATTTTGACATCATCATCATCCTCATCATCATCATTATTATTATTATTATTAGGATAGTCCTATGAGATAATAATAATGAGTTTTAACATTATTATCATTTTTTAAAAATTATTATTATTAATGAGACCAATCTCTCTCTTACTTGTCTCACTCCTGTTATTATTATTATATTATTATTATTGTTGTTATTATTATTTTATTATTATTATTAATATTGCGACAATCTTTTGAGATAATAATAATAGATTTTGACATTATTATTGAGATAGTCTCATGGAATAATAATAATTAGTTTCATTATTAACAAGATCAGTCTATTTATCATTTTTCTCTCAATTTATATTTTAACATAAATATTTGTTGGGATAATCTCGTATGATAATAATAATAACCTTCAATTCACTTTTTAATTTTCTCTCTCAATCCATATTTCAATTAAATACAATGTTTATGAACTTTTAATGTTTACCAAACAACTAATCTAATATTCATAGAAAAAAATATTAGTATTTCTGAATACACATTCTTCTATAATTATTTTATTCACTCTTTTAAAAAATCTAAAGAGTAACTTTACTTATATTAATTATATTTTTTTATTCAAATATATTAACTGGCCGTGCATCACACGAGATTGCAACTAATTTTATGAAATCCACAGTACAGCAGGTATTACTCCTCTATAAATCCCTCTGCAAGCGTGGGGTTAGTCCCATGTTAAATGTTTTGGAAAATGTAGAGTCCAATGAATAAGCAAGCAACATAAAGGATTTTGACCTCTTATGAAATCACCCGACTTCTTCTTTATCTTGTTATCTTCTTCCGCATGCCCACTTACCAAAAAAAATAAAAAAATTCTTCCGCATGTCCGTACTATCTGATAATTTTCACCGAGATTACACCTTGGATTTGACACTTATTTCCTCGGGTCGAAGCTGCCAGGTAATTAAACACAAGTGAGTTGCGGAGTGCAGACCAACGAATCTTGGTCCTTATGTTATCCTCTTCATCACTATGATGATCATTGATCGAAGTTATAACCTACTAGTATGCATTCTTCATTTTCAAAATCTTAAAATAGCCTTTCTTTTTTTCTTTGCAAATAACAAGCCATTTGATGTAATCTATATGTGATGTAAATGCAATGGAATTTATGAAGACAGGTAAATGACATTTTCCTCCTGCGTGCCCTTGCTTCCTGCATGGAAATATATACTGGGCTTCAAGTGGGCACCGGACAACAATTCATATTGACCAGAGCGGTACGTACGTCATTCACACCTCCCTCCCCCAGTGGAGCGGATCATGCATAATTAATACAGTTACCAAACGAATTCGACATCTGCAGAATGCCTTCTTACGATTGTTAACACTCAGAACATAGCGAACCAATGTATACATCGATAGCATCATATGGCAATCCTGGGGGTTGCCGCGGCTTTCACTTCAGTGCATGCTTCAGCACCCCAGGGAAGTGGACCCTGGTGAAATAGTAGCCCCAGTCTATCATCTTCTGGTCGAAGTTGAACATCTTTCCCTCGGCTCCATCCTCTGCCATCGACGACGCCCTCAGCCTCACCAGGTTTAGGTCATCAAAGCTGCAGAATTTATTAGAACAACACCGTACACTATGTGAGTACTCTATTTTGATATCAAGGAAACTGTTTCAGCTAGAGCGCGCTCGACCAGTCTCACCGTCCCTTGAAGAAGGCATAGGGCTCGTAGAGGTCCACAAGATGCATCACAAACTTGTACTGCCTGCTTAGCTCACTGTACAGTCGAGAGAACTTTCCACACAGTGCAGCATTCACCAGCCTCAAACCCTAACAGGCACAAACGCGCAAGAACGTATGGAGACAAATTATTAAACTTCTGTAGTGTCTCCATAGATAAGTGGGGTAAGAGAAGGAATTCCGTCAAGTAGATTCTGCTGTCAGTGGTGCTAATTAAGAAGGGCGGCTGCCCGGAGGAGTTCTTGCTTTCCTCTGTTACGCACTGAGAACTCATACCTCTAATGGCAGCCAATACCGAAGAGTCATGTAGCTGCGGAAGCTGGAGATGCTTGTGAAGATCGGAATCTCTTGCGTCTTGAGGATTTTTCCATCCTTGCCGACGCGCGGGTGCTCCAAGAAGTAACGGTGGCCGCATTCTTTGAAGACCCCGTATGTCACCGGGTTGCTGACAGAGGAGCCCACATTGTAGATGAACTCGCACTGCTGGTTCGCATGGGCGGCCATGGCGACGATCATCGCGTTCACCACCATGTCTCCAGGGATCTGCATCCGAATAGAAACGAGTAATCAGTCCTCGGTTGGTAGCCTCAGCTTACCACTATTCCAGCTGGTACACGTACGTTCCACATGATCAAACTGTTCATGAACTCTTACCACATCCAAGGCTAGGTTAAGATCTGCCAAGAAGCACGTTAGGTTTCCCTTTGCATAACCAATGATCAAGCTGTCGATTGTCCTGAATAGGCCAAGGAGATTTCATCTTAGAAATGTTACTGCGCGTAGCTAGCTAGCTAGGTCAGAAAAAAGAAAAATTGATGTTTTCTTCCGTACGCCTTTATCAAAGTTAATTACCTGGTTCCTTCCATCCAACCGGGGAATGGTTCTTCATAGGTGCTTGTTATTATAGTGGGGCGCATGATAACAACCGGCACATTCCCTCTCGATTGCCCAATTAACATCTCCCCAAGGGCCTTGGTGAAAACATAGGTATTTGGCCACCCGAAGAATCTAGCCCTGAAAGAAAGACAACTTATTCAGTAATTCATATAAGAATAATACTTGCTCCAATATATTCTTCTGGACATTATAATATAACTAGCATCCGATCAATGGATTGAGCCATGTACCACACTTAATTAAGATGTGCTACTGTTTGATTCACCAGATTAGACAACAGTTATATGTACTATAATGTTAAGAGGCATTGCATCAAGTATTACTCTTCATATAAAACCTCTCTAACTAGTTATCTCTTAGACGCAGTTTGATTGGATTAATCAATAATAAGAAACGAGTAAAAATAAGAAATGAGTAAAACTTGCTGCACCGGCAGTCGGGGGTCATGTTGGCCGCCGATGTTTTAAAAATATTTAAAAGAATTTTTTAGAAACCCAACTGATCTAAGATTGAAGTGTACTGTCGTGGAGGGCACCATAGGACCATCCAAAATAAATTTCAAAAAAAAAAAAAAATTAAAACATCCACTGCCAACACGGTAAGTTTTACTCATAAGAAATATAGGCTTCATTTGATGTCACAACGAACAAACCTTTTCAGCCCCAACTCCTTCATTGCAACCTTTTCGCCTTTCTCAGTCGACTCCTCGGCGCGTAGCTCCTCCAGTGTTTCTTCCACCAGCTTTACTTCTTCGCTGATGTCTAGACCTGTGGTCCCATTGAGAGTTTCTCCCATCTGAAATCGCTTCTCCAATATCAGCCCTTCCTTTGAACCGGCTACATAGGCTGCCCACACAAGCCACCATTAATGGTGTGCACGGTAATGGTTGCAATATGACTGAGAAAATTAAGAGGAAAGTGGGGGACGGGGAACGATCGTTTAAGGTGTCTAACGATCATGTATATAAACCTGTGGACACATGGAGGAGCACTTGAAGTCTTTCACATTTCTTTGCAAATTCGAGGACGTGCTTGGCACCCAGCGTGTTAATCCCCAGTGCAACGTCATACCTGCATGAAGTTATCAAATTTACTGTCCCCATCTCCTCTCTTACAATTCTCTCCTAACCGCAGTGGAAATTAACATGAAAACTTCTCAAGGACGTCTGTGTATTAATCGCACCTTTCATAAAAGTTGGTGGTGGCAGCTACGTTGATGACGACGTCTACTTCTCTCCACAGCAGTTCCCTCAGGTCCGAGTCATCGATGCCGAGGTTCTCACGAACTATGTCTCCGGCAACAGGCGAAACCTTTTCTGAAATGAACGATTCGAATCCCTTTTCGTGCTGCTCTCTGAGGACCTTGAACACCTCCTTCCCCATCACCTGATCAAGTGGGCATACATGGGGAAGTTGACATTGAGACACAGTCGACAGTTGGCGAGAAGTGCTCTTACAGTTGACTGACGGCAAGTCCTATTAAAATTTGAATTTATATACATCTTTGCAGACGTTATGGCAACGCATGCCATAACCTTATGATGGGCAGTGAATGTGCAGAGTTCCATTCTAATGTAGCCTCTCGTTCAAATAACATTTGGTCTCAAGAAAGCGTTAAGCCGCCCAACTTCAGATGATCTGGCAGTGGTGGATTCAGCATTCACCTAATGGGGTCTTGAAACCACATTAAATTTTGTCAAATCTATTGACCCAATTCAAAACAATCTAGTTCAGTACCCCACTGATTCAGCTTGGGACCCTACTAGTCTAACTCATGACCGCATATGACCTAGTCCAAAATCCCACTAACTCAACCATACTTATGACCTAATATCAGAGTGATCCCACTCGACAAAATTTCTACGTCCGTCACTGTTCTTGGGCCCTACAATACAAGTGTATCCCAGCTCTTGGACCTAAAGCCTTGTCATATACAGATTAATCGATAAATTTATCTTGTGAGGTCATAGGAGGGAAAACAATCCTCGCATGTACTTACGGCGAGGGCATGATGTAGTACTGTATTCCCACTCAGTTGCATGCCCTGAATTGATGTGCATATGTAGCAGCCTCCTGTTCAAGTACAATATGTATTAAAGGAAAGCAAAATACTTTCTGCACACCTAGGGTGGGTGACATGCTCCCCCATTTTGTTTGCAGAATTAGAGAAATTAAGATTCATTATTCTTAAAATAAAATTAATTCTAATTTGATGGACGAAATAATTTATACCACGTTAGAATTGTTTATACTAGAATAAGGAGAATAAGTAATTCGATTCTAGACCTAAATATTGCTTATTCTTCCTATTCGATTAGTGGGTTCCATAAAACTATTAAAGTAAAACACCCCTTATTTTAAGATACGTTATTTCAGATAAGTAATTCCAGATAACTATTCTGCAAACAAATAAAGGAAAACATATTTCATCTTACCAGAGGAGAATGGACAAGAGTTCACTAGAGCGTGCGTGGAATTACATTCATATGTTGGTGGCAATTTAATGGGATTTTGCGGACGAGTTTTATGAATCTATTTCCTAGTTAAGCTAATAAGGTATCTATATAGTCATCTCCAAAGAGGGTATGGTCATGGGTATGCAGACTGTACTTTTATGATTTTAGGGGTAAACAGTGTGTCGAAGTTATCATGGACCAATGCATGCAAATCTTATTTTTGCAATGGAAGAAGATGGGGTTTCAAAGAAAATTGAAAGTGTGAAAATCCACTTCTATATAGTGGCTGCTTAAATCAATTTCCATAAAACGGAATAGAGCTTTAGATTCCATTTCTTATGGGCGTTTACTTACTAAAATTCAGTTATGAGATTTGTTATTAATGTGTCAGAAGTCTGGGACTACGATCACAATCCAGATCGTGTGTCACAAAGTGAATTCTGGGTGATCTATGTTGATGAATCGAACCTACCCACATGGTCGCGATCCGACTAAAGATTTTGATTCCAGTGGGGTCAGAGAAAGATTATGTATCTAAATGGAGGAAATAACGATGTGGAAAACTTAGAAAGAAAAATAGTGTATTGACAACAAAATATGCATCACGTTTGACAAAATTATGAAAAAAAAAAAAAGTATACACTTAAACTTTTGGATGTTTAATTTGATTGTAATAAGGGAGAATATTTGTTTTATTTAAAGTCATGTTAATTTGACTGATTATAAATGATGGTAAAATATTATTTTCTAATTTAAAATATCCTAACATTACAGAACAAAGACTTCACTTACCTTTATTTTGGGACAAGGGAAAAGAAAGATCCACACTTGCGGATGTGTGGGCCGCACGACTGTGGTGGGCTCAAGCTAATGAGGGCTATCAATAAAAATGGAGAGTCTCCTGTTTCCCAAAAAAGTTAAAAACTGTGCATATATGTTATAGACATATGGAACCTATTTTTATTAGCATTCAAAAAATAAGAAATACAATAACTACTTTTATCTGAAACTTCTGAAAAACTGTATTAAATATTTTATTCATCTTGTAACCCTTCCGCACTTGCAATGAAATTTAATAAGCAAATCATTTTATACTTTGCCTTTGTAATGGCCTCCAAATAAAAATATTCTTTCTCTGCCCGGTCTTAGGGGTCATTTGGTGTGTTATAAAATTTGTTTAAGTTGTAGTAGATCATTTATATTATTTTTTCATACGTTTGAAGCATTATAAATTGTTGCAGTTTAAATTGGTTGACTTTTAAAATCCTCTTTGTAGTTGATCTCAATTTTTATTCCACACTCACCTAAACCAAAATCGAGATTTTTAAAATCAAGGGTTTTATGTACACTAGTTAGTTGTAAAACTGATCATTTCAAAATAAAAATTTTACGAGTTTACAATGGACCAAACGAGCCGTTAACCATTTCTTATCGTGGAAGCTTTCTAGTACAAGAGCAATGATATCAGGACTCCAAGAGTAATACTTGCTGCAATGTTTTGAGTATTGCAATGCCCAAGGCATTACAGCCCCATTCAGTTGGACGGAGTTAATTTTTATTTATTTTTATCCTTTTATAGATTTTTTAAATGTTTTTGAAACATTTGATCAAGAATCAGACAGTATAGTCAGTAAGCTCGAGTCGGCTTTAAGTTTTTTATATTTTTTTGAAAAAAGATTAAGAAACATCTCGATTCGTGTGTAAAAAAATATTTTTTCAAAGAAATATACACTCAACTCATAGCCGACTCGAGTATACTGGTTATACCATTCGATTTTTGATCAAATGTTTTAAAAAACTTTTAAAAATATCATAAAAAATAAAAAAATAAAAAAATCGACCCCTACACTGTCCAATCTAATTCACCAGATCGGACGACAATGCCGTAGACATTGCAAAGCAAATATTATTCAGCCTCCAGATATGACATCTTGGTGTCTCATGTCCTCCTCTAGTCTCTTTGGCCCCATCCTTTCTGGGGCATGGACCTTGGAGAGTAAGGGCATCAGTTATAGAGCTTGTTCCGTGCATGCTAAAGTATCATAAAAGTTTGATTTCAATATTGTCAGTTTAAATATCAACAAAAATAATTTTTTTATCTTAAAATTACTAGTTTTGACTTACAGTAATTTTAGATTTAAAATCAATAAAAAGAGGACTTTATAGGTCAATCAATTTAATATATAGTAACTTATCATACACACACCAAAAAATAGCATAAAATACACCATTTTACAACTGTTTAAGATGTTTTACAGCATTTTAGGAGGCAGGACACCCTTGCCTCGGAACCCCTCCCCTGGTGGCTGTTTGCTAGTGCGTTAAGTTCGCCTCTTAACATTGTAAAATACATATGAAAGATCTCGTGGAAACATTAAGAGTCCGATTCATCTACGATCAGTAACGAGGAGGGAGGGAAGGGCGACCTTGCCATCACGGGGGTTCTAGGCACATTACTGACCGTCTACGTCTACGGTCCATGTTGGACCGTAGACGATCTTATTTCAAACATTAAACCTACGTGTAGACAGCTTGCAAAATACGTGCGGAGGAACGCGTTGCGCCCCAGGCATTTACTATCCCATTGATCTGCCCTAAGCCTGTCAGCTCTTACAGTCTCCCACTTGGAAAGTTGAACTAACCAGGAAAAATGAATCCATGACTTGAAATGTGCTTCAAACTCGTACTTTTGTCTATTGTTCATAAATCCCCTTCCTCTCCCTTCATCCCTGCCCACTTAACCTACTAAAAACTCCATTCTCTACTTGGGTGTTAACTCTATCGGATCCATAAGGACCGCAACTCCTATTGTTGGTCACCATGCAAGTCCAAACCCAGTAGAGAGGTGATCCTGTTGCCTCTGCAAAGCATTCATGAAGGAACGCACATCCCAATGTTTCTAGGACGGACAAAGTTCTGAATCCACACAGGCCACAGACGCAGCCAAGCTCTACGTACGCCACGAGACCACCCTGCAGCCTGCAGGGCTTCGCCATCCACCTGCCCAGCCACCGTGAATGGGAACTGGGGCTGTTCTGGGTGGATTTATTAAGGTTCCCACAGAGCAGTTCGGTAGCTGAAAGGAGTTAATAGGGCATCTTCTCGGTTGTGGATCAGTGTGACTTTAGTTTGTACCCGAATGTCATTCAAATAAGGTAGTGAACTTTTTATTATGATAAGTTGAGAGCATTCACTATAAAGGAGTATATTAGGAGAGTAAGGATAGAATCACTCTATTTAAATTATAATCTCAATCTGCGGTACATATTTCTTCCTAACTGCAGATTACTCTGAGGTTTAGTCTCATTATCTAAAATGATGATTAGAAGGTATTATTTATACTCTCTGGCGAGCTCCTTTAAGATGTTCCTTTTACACCGCACTAAATCGTCAAGTTAGAGATCTATCTCATTAACAAAACAGGCTAGTCCTGTTATGCCCTCATTATAACATGAAGAAATACTTAAAGAATTACTTTTGAATTGTAAGAATAACAAGATCCATGTTAATTATCAAAATTTGCATACGCACATCTTAACCCAGTTGGTACCTTATGTCTTCCTCACTTAGTACGTCACAAGTCTAATTCTCACTAGGTGCGCATAATTGCATGCGTGAGAATATGGCCGACAGTATTTATCCCTTAAATGGTAGAGTTCACTTAAAACAATCACTTAATTAGACAAAATAATGCATCTCAAAGCAAAAAACATCCTCAATATATAAGAGATAATTGTAAGATTAATTGACCCGTTCCACTGGAGAGGTAAATATTTGGCCACTAAGTTATTGATCTGGCAACAAAATAATCTATATATCTCAGGACATACATGAAAGGTTCATGAAGCATCTCAACTTTCTTTTTCCTTATGTCAGACCGAGTTGAACTGCAACCCTTAGCGATTTCAAGCATACGCATCTACAAGACATTACATCTGCTGATCTGCGATAACGTGTAACCATCAGTTATCGTGTTCCTACGCTGTAGCCTGTTCCTGGAGCCCCAAAGCCACCACCCGGCCTCCTTTCAAGTGATCATACTTGATCACCCTACTAAGCAAGGGTGCAAAAATATGTAATATAATTGGACAGCCATGTACTGTTCCTAGGAGTTTTCAAACAGTTTTTTATTAGAGAATCATTGGGGACAATGAGAGGAAATTCCTCTTGGTCTAACATCAAATCAAAATTGATTGTAAAACTTATAAAGGATTATTGTGTATGATCTTACAACAAAAAATATCGATGGACCCGGGGTTGACAGCCATAGCTTGACCTAACAACGTGTATATAAGAACATATAATAAAACACATTTAATGCGCGTTTTGGTGGGAGTGATATGTCCTAATGTCATCTGTCCCTGAGATCTTCTCACTTTCGAGGCCTAACATCTCACATACAGATATCCTCACACTTGTAACAAGCCATCTGCTCTGTTGTTGGACATATATAATTATTAACCAAATTAAAGTCAAACACCAGCGGATGCCTACTCAACTAATCTTCGATCTTTTCACTCTACCATAACTTGGGAAACTCAAAGAAAGCTCCATGGACATATGCGAAAGGTAGATAAAGTGGAAAAGGAATTTGATTGAAAGAGAAAGAGGAGTAGAGGGGTGGAAATTTAAGTATTGCAAACTGTGCAAGAGTTGATCAGGTAGCAAACCTCGCTGTGCAGTCGCTGGGCAGCGGACTTGGCATCGTCGGCTCTCACAAGCAGGAAGAGTTTCTTCACGTCGGGCTGCACCCTCAGCACCTTCTCCACGAAGACTTCAATGAGACAGAGGCAGAAGAGGAAGAAGTTTAATTAGAGATACCCAGCACCAGAACATATATTCATAGGAGTCTGAAGCATGAACACCTTAATTTGCTACCAAAAGAGATGGACATGGACGTGAGCCACACACAAGAGTATGAAGAAAACCAGGTTTGCACAAGAGAGATCTGTCATTACTCTTTGCTAGAAAGCCCGTGGAGCCGGTGATCAGGATGCTTTTATCCTTGAGGAAGCTAACCACGCTACCATCCCTGGTGTCCATGACAGGGTAGAAGCCGACGAGGTGGGGGCGGTGAAGGCAGAAGAGACCAAGGAGGCCGGAGCACAGCCAACCGGATGGGCAGTGCAAAGGTGCACAGGCGTGCCTATGTATAAAAGACTAGCTAGCGTGCAGTACTACTACAGAAGCTGTAAGGCTGCGACAAGGGTAACAGGCTTAATGGTGTATTTATAAGGGTGGGCAGGAGGGGAAGAAGGCAGGTGCAAGGAAGCTCTGATGGGAGTGGATTTAAAGGAGAGAGGATGAGAGGGAAGAAGGAGTGCATGCCTGAGGTGGCCTCCTCTCCCCACTGCCCACAACAGTCGTCGGTAGGCCAGCGCACAGGAGGAATAGGGGGAGGGCATAGCGTGAGGTCCTGCGTGAAAATAACATAGTTATAACTCTTTGATTGTTGAAGTTATTGTATTATTCAACTCAAAATTTTAAGATATTGAATGAAATAGGTACGATATATTTAAGCATTATTTCTTTTATCTCTTATCTGTTGTAAAATTATTTTAACACGTCTTATCACGTGTAAGTTGATTTTAAATTTTGTTACGTTGATCAAAAATATAGTTGTGTGCGACTAAATTCGTAATCATATGTTTTAATGCTATGTTGAAATTATTGAATTATCCAAGTCAAAATCTTAAAACATTAAATGAAGTAGTATCATATAGTTAAGTATTGTTTTTTTTTCATTATCATATTCTAACATTGATATGGGCGGCAGGGCAATTAAGAGACAGACATCCCCCTTCGTTGGAGCCGCAACGCTCTCTTTATTGACGAGGAAAAGGTGCCACAATCTTTCGTCGTCCTTACAGCAGCGCCTCAGTCATATGCCAATATTAGTCGAACCCGCATCTCTTCGCAGGGGTGCGCGGGTGACTCAGCTCAGCTGGTGTCTTAACAGTTGGTCCAGACTACTGGAAGTGTAATTTGAAAAAAAAAAACGCAAGGCTAGACAAACTTCATCACGATCTCGTCATAGAAACATGCTTCCCAGTGCGGCATGTTAACATGTTAGGCAAACTTTATGGCATGTGAACATGTTAGGCACTGTACTGCCTTCGACACATTAGAAATGTGCCCTCATGCGCAAGTCAATGTCTAAGATAGCGTGCATTGCGTCCACAATCTCACGTGACGCCAAATAAGGAGATAATTATATATGTTGTCTTTCTAGTGAATCAAAATGTACAATTATTAGGAATATGCTAGATTATAAGATTTTGTTCTGACGACCAAGATAGTAAATAGTATACGAATGCTTGCCCTGTGTGTCAAGACTAGATCTTCTGCGCCATGCACACGCACCACCTCTGGCATACAAATGTGCGTCCATCCTTCTTTTCTAAGAACCCAGTAATCAGATCATCACCATTTATTATATTTCATCTTCGTAGGCCACCTAACCCGAACTCTGGGCCAACGAGGTGCCTCCACCTTGGCGGGTAGGAGGGCGCCGTTGTCAATATTGTCATCTTATCCTCGGAGGAAGGGGAGGGACCGTTGCTTAGTCGATTTGATCAGGGAGCTAATAGCGTCCTGATCTTGCCAATCCTGTCCCTGTTCAGTGGTATTTAGCAAATGGAACTAATACCGTTCACCGTCACCGGCCTGCTCTCTGGAAATTAAGAGGATAGTTAAGTGTGTCGGCCATGGTAGTTGTCAAAAACTCCACCTAATTTTAAGCAAAAAGGATATTTGGATGAGATGGTGACTCCATCAGTGCATCTTTTTCTTTCAAGAGAAATACGTCAAGACTGAGTATCCCTTCGTCTGTCTTCTGTTCTTGGCGAACGACTTATTTGATTGTTAGATACATACGTATAACAACTAGATCTTACGAATAACTGGGTCTTCTCATCGATCCACACCACTTTAAGCTTTCTCCATCGTCATGCTTGACGTCAGAATCGTCCCCTTCCCTTCAATGTATATATATGTTTCCTTGACGTGTGTGAGCATCCAAGGTTCGAAGGCAGTTGTCTCCGTGCGATTGCAGATCCCATTTGCCCGTCCTGATTAATTAATTAAAATCGGTACCGAAATCAAGTTTGGTGTGAATAGTTTCTTGTGGGACAAGAGACGCGGAATGCAGTAGGCAGTTCATGCCAGTAGGAGCTCTTTATGCGGCCACCTACATGTGGGTCAGTGAGGTGCACCTGCGACGGGCTTCTTGAAGAGCCTGCCTCCTGGGACTCCCCTAAAGTCCAACTGTTGATGGTTTCTAGCCTATTAAACACCATTAAGGATAGCAGCTGCAAAGTCTTAGCAGATTTGTTTCCATGGATACTCAATTATGTTGAGGATAGTTTACCCGTGTACGATAAGTCGGAAGCAATGGAAGTCATGTGCGGGTGTTCGACCAAATGCCCACAGCATGGCCGTCCATGCATGCATGCATTCCTGGGGCTAGTCCTCGCAAGATGGCGAGTAGGTCAAGCAAGAGCGACAGGTACGTGCGTACCTAAGGCTCTTGTTCCATCAAATGACGATGCTAGGGATAACTCACATGGCCGCTTTAATTTTGTGCGCCCTCTGCCCGCCCAGGCAGAATGAGCAGGACGAAGAAGTAAACTTCGCCCATGCTCTACCCAAACGAATCGCCCAACCAGATCAAACTATAAAGAAGCCCCATCCTGGCGACTAAATGTGGTGCCGATTGAAACTCAATATCCATGCCTAAAGTTCCTGCCCATTCTAACTAAATTTTCCACTTTAATTGCTTCTTTCAGCTGACGGTGCCAGACATCCCTCCTGGCGGCTTTAGCTAGCTGCCTTACAACCTTCCATCCATAGTAGGACCATGGATATGGAGCTTCCTCCTCCACCACATCTCAAAATAGAAGCCGCCCCACCCTGGCGTCTATCTATTTATGGTCGAGTTGAATGCCCCAAATTCCTACCCACATGTTGTCAACCGTTTTTCCTTGTGATTGTTCTTCTTTTGCTTTGATGATGCAACTCACTCGTGGAAGAGCACTAGTTGCCTTGATTACCTAAGGAGAGAACAAATTAAGAAGCTCACAATTAAATATACATCATCAGCTAATTATTGAATGATTAAAACCTTCTTCAAAGTGAGATTATCCCAACCAGGAAAGATCTCAAGGACCCATAGGGTAGGAGTTGGTAGGTCGACGAAGCATGAAATCTCATCTTGAGGTGAGAAAAGTACAAAAGTAAACTCCCTTGCTGAGCTCTACAACCTTAAATTTTAGAAGTGATAGCAGGTCCTTCTGGAGTGCAATGGTTGAAAAGGAAAATAAAACCTTCCTGGAAGGTGGTTGCTGAACAACCATCACTTGTTCCACTCATCTGGTGGGTGAAGCTACTGTATACCTCATAAGACTGGAGTTTGACTGCGTTCTGACCACCCAAGATTTGTCGACTATTTGGGTTGGTCAACCCGTCTTCATCCCATTATATGCCAGTTGGTTTCATTTATTTACTATTCCCATCACCATTTTTATCACCTCAATGGTAGGTGATGTAATCAAATCAGCAAAATAGATTGCTTTGTCCTTCCTCTGTAGACGTGGTCTATTTGACTCCGCTCTTGGTAGGTGGAAGTTGGTAATCAATTCTTTTTTTTTTTTTTTATCAGAAATGAAGTTGGTAATCAATTCGAGAAGTGCGGAGGTTGGTAATCAATTCGAGAAGTACATGGTTAGGTTTCTGAGGATTTATTTTATCATTTATAGCTTTGCATGTGCAAGTTTTGAAGCAAATATAAACATGAGCTTGGAGTGTCTGGGTTGGATTGCAGCTGATCCGTTTTATGCAGCTAATTAGTTTTCAAGTCATTGAAACTTGTACCGAAGAATCGAACTGAGGTGTAATTTACAGCCATAGAAAGTTCAAGAACCAATATTCTTTTTAATTCACAAGATCCTTCTGTCCAGGGGAAAAATTAGCATGAAGTGAAAAGCTATCAAGATTTACGGAAGTCCTATGATAATTTTTTTATTAATACTTTCAATTCCCAGTTGAAGCTAGATTCAGGTCCCTTTCCCCATCTGAGTTGGAGGGTTCATTTTTAGAATAAATAAGAAATCATTTAAAAAATATCTATGGTTAGATTAGAGATAAGTTAAACTCCTTTTCCAATAAAATTTAGTAACTTTTGATCAATTTTAACCCAGTATTTTCGATTGTCAATGTATAGTAGTTACAAATTTTAACCAAACTCTGCAATTATTTTTTGAAGACAAGAGAACCGTGGATAATATTCTTTCCAACCACTATATCACCACTTATTTTCTCGTTCTTCTTATTCTCTTTTTCTCGTACTCCCTTCTATGGACGGTTCCGCAAAGGACGGACCGAGTGACGGGTCCTATTTTGCTAAAGAACAATTAGGCGAACTGTTTGCATTAATGTTATGAACAGTGCTTAAGGACGAGTACGGGGACACTCACGAACGGTGGATTTTAAATGCATTAATTATTGATAGATTGGAATAACATAGTAATTAATGTGTTTGAACTCAGTCCCTAAAGGGAGGGAAAAGACTTTATAAAAAATCCCAAATACGGTAATTTTCCCATTCCCAAAGAAGGATTTTTATGAAAACCTTCCTCCTTCCCTCTCTTTATTGACTGAGTTTAATCTAAACTCGTACCGAGAGAAATCACACTCCATCAGTATCTGTTGCATTTGAACTTGATGGCATGGGAACAGTGAAGTCATGGCATGTATGGTCGAAACTTTTGATTTGGGTTGGATGTGACCCAGAGGAACAAGAAGAATTAGGATCCTCTCAATACGTTTATTATTCAGAATCAATAAGTGTGAGAAGATCTAAACCCATATTTGTAAAAATTTCCTTCAAGCATAATTGAAAAGGTTTCGCGTGAAAATCTTCCTTTACAAATGACACTCTCACACTTGGGTCATCTTTGATATCGGGATAAACATGAGAAGGAATAAGCATAAATCATTTTGGTATAGTTTATCTCTATCCTTATTCTTAAATACGTTTGGTATGTAAAGAGATAAGAAAAAATTTAATCATGTTTTCTGTTTGGTGAAAACGTGGATAGCAACTGATGTATTTAGTAGAAAAGATCTTTTCAAAAAGTGGAAAACATGGTTAAGAGATGAGTTAAAAATTAATCATGTTCTTTGTTTGGTGAAAACGTGGATAGCAACTGATATATTTAGTGGAAAAAATCTTTTTAAAAAGTGGAAAACATGATTAAGAGATGAGTTAACTTATTTCACCTTTTAGGTAGAATAATAAGTTATTCTCGTTTCTAACCTCACTTTTAAAATTAATCTTAATCTTCTTAACTCCTCTTATTCCTAATGAAATTTAAAATATCAAATAAGGAACAAAGTTGAAATAAAGATATCTCCGAACTATCTAGATACCAAACAGGACCTTACTGACTCCGGCCACTGGCGTTGGAAGGCTAGAAGCGTAAACCACAAGGACGTCGGAGAACAACACGCGACAGAATTTACTATTACCAAGCACGAACTGGTATCGTCAAAACATCGTAAGAAGGGTACAGTAAAGAGGTACCTCGATCCTTCTCAGAGTCTTTGATGGCCAAGACAAGAGAAGCCACCACTGTCTTCTTCCCCAGAAGGTATTTACTGCTCCCATGTGGGGGGTTTCATCAGTTAAGGCAAAAGGCTTTAATTTTGGTAGCTCCAAAGGGAAAAATCCAAAACCTTTAAGCCAAAACATCAAGCTACTGCCTCCAAAACCTTTAGCCAAAACATTGTAACGAGTCAACTTGCGAAAAATCCAAAGGGAACTGTATATATACCTCCACCTCTGCTTGCATTCATTGGTAGATTTCCTGGGTAGATACCAGTGAAACCTCACAGTTGGTGAGTGATGCAGAAGGGCGTGAGGGCCCGATCGAGGAGTGGATGGTAGATTCCACCACTTCAGAACTAGGGCACCGAGGAGGAGAGGAGACTGTGTGACTGGTACGGTGGTGGCGCCTCTCTTTTGTCTCCTTCCGGACGTGGATCTGTCCCTGGTCATCTCAGTTCGTGCAACCCAACGCTCCGGGGAAAGCCCAAGGTGACGAAGCCAAAACTGGGCATGGGCATAGTCTAAACCACAGATGGATTGCTAAAGTCCAGTAAGCCCAAATAAGTTTCGTCCTCAGAGAGATTGTCCAGTAATTAGGCATTCAAGGATCAGGATAAAGATACCATCCTCATTTTCTTTATTTAGGAGAAGGATAGGAAAATAATTATCTTTAGGACCTTTGACCAAAGGTGAATTTTATAAAGGCCTGAATCCCCCTTTCGAAGTCCTGGACTTCCGCTCCGAAGGGAATCCCTCTACCAAGGAAAACCCCATGTTGAGAAAACAGTACTAATAAATGAGCTTAGAATCATCAGAAATCTTTGATAGACTTGGTGGTAGGTAGCATACATCATGTTTGGAGATCCTTAGTCTTGCAAGCTTTTGTATACCATCTACTCTGCTTATACAACCTTCCCATGGCTGCATCAATCTTGGCCTACTTCATTTCCTTTGTTTTGTGCTTCTCTAATGTTGGCTTACCGTTATCTTCAGCCTTTGACAATGACTGGACTATTCCTCTCTTTCCTCCCAGGGATAGCAAGTAGAGATGTGTATTACTTCACCTTTCTTTCTAATTACCTAATTTTATTTGTGCAGGATTGTAGAAACCACAAAAGGGAGACAAGATTGAGTTAGAATTTTCATGTGATCCAATGACTTATCCTTTATTGGGTTAATGTTAATCTCAATCAGTCCGGGGGGGAGAAGTTAGGCCTTTTCTTTAGAAAAAAAAGGTTTTCCAAAGTTTAGAAGTAGGAAAACTTTTGATGTAGTTCCCATCCAATAAATAAAAAGATTTTTAAAAATATTTATTTTTCAAAAATTCTAATCCTAAGAAAAGTACATTTTCCAAGAAGCGGGCTTTTCCCTCTTATTTTTTCCAAACTCCTAACCCACCAATTAAGTAACCTTTTATATCTCTAATCACATTGCATCAGCCTACTCCATTTTCTTCTGCTAAGTTTTCGAACTGATGCAGAATGTTGAAATTAGCAAAAGTTTTTATTTTCCTTCTGTTTGCCTTGATATGCAATACTAAAATATTTGATTTTTTAATTAATTCGACATAAGGTATTAAAATCTAGAACCAAGTCTACTATTTTATGAAGAAATTATTATTTTCAACAATGTAGTAAACCAAAATCAAAGATTTTCTTTTCGCTGACTTAACAACTTTAAAATCTCATTTCTGAATTACACGCTTTAAAATCTACAATTTTGTCATTTTGACTACTTTCCCCATATCCAAACGACCCCCTAACGTGATTACGTGAGGAAGGTCTTGGACTCAATTTTCACTTCCTTAAGGGGAAATTTATGAGACCATAAGAAATTTATAAGACAAATTAGCCACATTCTCAAAGGAAAAAAAAGAAAAAAAATATGCCGATCACGTGCCTAACACGCAGTTAGCAGTCCCACATGGCGTGCAGCTCGGGCACATGACTCATTTTTTTGCTATATGGTAACTTTGGCACATGCAGCATGACCCAGTACTTTTGCCATATAAGTTGGGCACATGGCTCGATCAAATAGAAAGTGTGGCACGCCTGACCTAGTTCCATTGATGCCATGTGCCGTAGAGATGCTAGGTCAACCTGGTTCCATTGTTGCCACGTACAAGAGCGATGGACATTTATCACAAAGTGTACAACTTATTGCACCGGCAAAGGCTATTGCGTACTTTTATTTTAAATATATATACATTTATTTTTTTGTTAGTCCTATGATGGTTTTTCTGTTTATTTGAAGTTAATTTTTAATTTTTCATCTTTTTTTTAGAACGTCCAATCTAAGATTAGAGTGTACGTAACAAATTCAAAAGAAACTTTTAAAATAAAAGTACCGTCAAGAAGCGTAATAGCCCCTGGCGGTGCAGCAGGTTTTACTCTATCACAAATACCTTCCTTACAGTCAAAATATCAAACTTATCACTGTTACGAAAAGACAATTATTCAAGAGTACCGCTAGGCACCAGGGCTTTAGGGTTGAAGGCCCGACATGTCTAGTTTATTCCGTTCTCATGAGTAATTAAAATGACTAAAATGCCTTAACTAATTAATCTAATACTTGCATATTGGAACTATGAGTTTCTTAGTCTGCTTTAGGGTCATTTTTTTACTTATCTGTATTGAAAATTATTTACTCATAATTCTTTTGAATGTATAAAAAATATATTTTAAAATAAGGTAAAAATCTTTTTAATTGTATCCTTATCAAGTAATCAGACTCCTAATGAATGCCATAAAAGACATAATAAATTATGTATTACCATAGCATTTTTTTTTAATTAAGGAAATAATTGGGGAACATGTAGATGGTAACCGGAAAAGTTGCGATTTGCAATGGCAAACCTAGTGCTTCATTGCCGTAATATCAGGATAAAATGCAGACTAAAGTATAAGGTTTGTATCCGAAAATATAAATTTAATCAAGTATGAGGTATATACAAAGTTACATAAAAATGTAAAACCTTAAATAATGATAGTCACGCATTTAAACAATTATGAGGTATATACAAATTTAGATAAAAACTAAAACTTTAAATAATGATAAATTTTCGATTCTATTTACTGCACTTTTCTTGGATCCCACGAGCGCATCATCCACGTGAGTGCGAACACGTGTTAAAAGGCATTCAATGAAATTATATTTGGATTTTCATTGCACTGATCATTTGTATTCTTAAAAGAATCCCAAGAATCTGATTGTAATTTTTAATATGGAGTTCTTATAGTATTTTGATCTTCACTTATTAGATGGTGTGACATGTGTTGACTCCATTTCTCGCACTAGATTCTGCAACAATTTGATTTCTTAAGAAAATAAACAAAATCCACATATGTATATTCTTGCGATACCAAGTTTTGGGTCTGAAGGCATAAGCCATCAGGCTCGGCCCCGAAGGATCGTTGGCCTTCCCTGCCGCTAGGCTTTGGGCTTTACAAATCTTTTAGAGCCCATAATTTATAGTTGTTACCGGCCCATAATCAACATTACAGTAGACGAACCCCAAATGACAACTTAAGCCGAAATTCAGCCCAGTAGGATCGTTGGGCTCCCTTTGTCTTTGGACGTTACAAACGTGTCAGATCCCATAAGTTAGAATCGTTAGCAGGCCATAATCACTGTTACATTAGACGTACCGCAAATTACAACTCAAGCCAACGTGCTCAGCCCAGAGGATCGTGGGCTCTCTGAGTGTTTGGCTGTGGGCGCTTCTCAAATTTCTCAGAGCCCATAATCTGTAGTCGTTAGCGGGCCGCAGTCACTGTTGCATTAGACTCTCTCTCTCTCTCTCTCTCTCTGCGGTGTTAATGTGTGGGGAAGCTCACGGCAGACAGGGCTGCACGTCATCCAGTTGATGTAGCAGTCGCGGACTCGCGGGGGAAGCTCGGAGGGCACTCCATGGGGTATGTTGTGGCAGAACTTGAAGTCCTTTCTCTTGCACTTCACCCTAACGGGTTTCAGCGGCTTCCGCAGCTTGGGATGCTTTGGGCGACCGGGGATGCTCGAGCTGCCGAGCCTCCTCGGCCGCCGCATCCATGAGGGCAGCACTTGCAAGGAGGAGCACCACCATCGCCACCGGCAGCGATCGCGCAATAACAGCCGATGGGAAAAACTTATATTTTAACTACTTATACATGGCGGAAAGCTTCGGCGTTGGCAAACGGGGACAAGGCCGGATAATGGAATGCTACGTCTAACTGCACGTTGCGGACGACCAGCGTTTGGGTTGGGACGCTGGGTGTCTCGAAGAACACAAGCGGACCCTTTTCTATCTCATCTTATCTGCTATCATCAGCTTGTTCTCGATTTCGCAAGTCAGATCACATAGGGATGGAGACAGTGTGTAAATTGGGCGAACCAACCCACAGTCCAACCAAGCCCAGCCTAATCCAGAGTAATACTTGCTGCACTGTATTAGGCACCGCGGGACACTGTCTCCTGACCCGCAGGCCACCTAGTCCTAGGAGTAGGTCCTTTCTGTTTTTTTTCTGTTTTCTTCTCAAATTTTTTAATCTTTTTTAGACTGTCCGATCACCAACAGTTAGTCCAGATAGACGCTAAGTTGTCTGTATATTTTTTTGAACAAATTAATTTTTTGCACGTAAATTGAGGTGTGTCAAAAGGTTTTAAAATATATATATAGTCAAACTGGGGGCAGACCTGAATCATGGTAAGTTGTCAGATTTTGATCGGTCACTCTAAAGAAAATTAAAAAAATCTGAGAAAAAACAAAAAAAAAATCGGCCTCAAAGAACAGGCATGCCATCTGATCAAAGCCATCTGATGCTTCAATCAGACAGCCTGGGTTGGGTCAGTGCAGGACACATGTCCAGCACTGCTGTACAAGTAGTATTACTCATTATTTTAACATTGAAAGGTGTTAGGCTTATAGAATGTGGGTTAGGCTTATAGAAAGGTGTGGGCTGGGCTGGGTTTAAATTGGGCTGCCCCAAATTCAACCAGCTATACACCACAGGGGAGAGAGAGGTCATTACACGCTAGAGAGAGAGAGAGAGAGATGGGGAAAGTGGTATGCCACCTGGGCGGGGTTAGGAGGTGGAGAAAGTGGTATCTCACCTGGGCGGGGGTGGGAGAGAGAAGATGGTTTAGAAAGGCTTAATCCAACCCAGCCTAAGCCCAACCTTTATTTGTGAAAATGGGTTGGGTTGGTTACTTTTTAAATTTGGGTTGGCCCAAATTGGGCTTTGGCCCGTCCAACCCAGCTAATTCTAACCCTATACAAAGGTTAGAAGTTTGAGTAGTGTTTGCTATATTGGCCCTCAGTACAAACGGACAAATCATCTTGTAATGCAAGATGCGATTAGTCTACTTCAACATAAAGCACATAGCTTAGACAACTTGATTAGTCTACTTCAGCATAAAGCACATAGCTTAGATAACTTTTTCCACAAATGTGTCTGATAAGCATTTAATGCAAGTGGTGACTCTTGAGCTGGACAAATATATACAGGTGTGACAAATGCTTCGTAGATGTGATAAATAATATTTGTCATATCCATAAAATATTCATCACGCCTACAAAACATTTGTCAGACTTTTGGACATGACAAATAAATATAAACGTGACAATTTATAAGTGAGATAAATACTGTTTGTCATACCCATAAAGTATGTCATACCCATATACTATCGTCACGCCAAGAAGTCACACCTGTGCATGACAAATATGTTGTAGGCGTGACAAATACTTTGTGAGCATAAAAATTATTTGTCATATCCACAAAGTATTTGGCACACATATATATACTTGTCACATTCGGAAGTCACACCTTTGCATAATAAATATTTTGTAAACATGACAAATACTTCGTAGACATAACAAATATACGCATATATATATATATATATTTGTCACACTTAAAAGTCAACACCCACATTAAATGCTCTTGTCATGCCCCGTTAAGGAAAAAACTGTGCAAACTATGTGCTCTCTATTGAGGTAGACTAATAACATCTTGCATTACAAGATGACTCAACCATTTCCATTGAACATCAGTGCAGCAAGCATTAGTCTAAAAGTTTTCAACTTCCAAATAAAACGGGATGCTTTCATATTAATTATTCTTGTATGTTAAATTTCAAAAACACCGCGCTTGTGTGCCATCCTATATAATACATATTGTGACGGCATATCCGCCCCCTATATATCATAGGAGTGTGTACGATAATACAATTAGTATCTTTGACATTTAACACAACCCAGATAACATGATAGGAGCGTGTACGATAATACAATTAGTATCTTTGACATTTAACACAACCCAGATAACATTGTTCTTCCGATACATACTACGTTAGAAAGGGAAGTCAAAAGGTCAAAACTAACCTTTAAATCCTCTAATATTCTCTATAAAAGATGTAGGATTTTTTTGGCTTGGGGCTTCTTTTTAAACATCTAGACGTTCTCAAGTTTTGCAGAAACCTGTGCATAGCATTTTATTATAACTGAGACCGCCATGGAGGGAAGTAATCAGACAGCCAACATTGAGGACACAAGTAAGATATCCCAAGAGGGAAAGAGTACCATCATACGAACTACACTTAAACACACTTAAAAAAACAATAAAGAATGGTTCTGCTCCATTCACAACAAGGAGACATTGGTTTCTCAACGTCAAAAAGGACGTATTAAATGATATTACGCGGGAAATTATTTCCCATTAAGACTGATGCTCCAACCCTCAATGGACAAACAAGACAGCGGCGATGTTCATCAATTTGACATGTATGAAGCCCGAAACTTATCATCTTTGAAGTCCTGAGGATTTCCTAAAGGAGCTTACAAGCAATCGGGTTTCTGACAAAACCTCAGAATCCCACGTTGTGATAAACACAGCTTCAACGAGGTGATGGTACATTATGTCAGGTAAGTGGGAGCTTGCCTTACAGCAGGAAGATGAAGTAAAGACTGCAGCAGCAGGGCCAAGCACCTGCGGTCCCAATCTCCGGGGGTGACCATGGCCACCTGAACCATAAGATATGAACCTTGGCGGCGATGCTCACAGGATTGCAGGCTCCCAAACCAGCCAACAGCCGACGAAACAGCAGGCCAAGCAGCCTTAAAAGAATAGAGGTGCATCACACGAGGCTTATTTATTAGGGAATATGTGATGTGTCACCAGTTATCATGCGAGTTGTTGGGCAGGCCCGCAAGGCATGCACATTCTCTGTGATGGATTGCGTACTGTGCAAGTCAGGCACACGAATGACAACCCCGTTAGCTTCACCATTATTTTGGTGCAGGCGGTCTCTTATTATGCAAATCCACGTCCGCAGTTTCTCATCTTTGCTATTATCATCTACTGGAAGGTGCCATGAACCCATCTCTGACTCCTGAAGGAGAAGGGATATGAGGAAGGCCAATGGTTTAATTGAAATTTTCTCAAGATGTCTTAAAGATCTTGAAGAAAAGGACAGGGCACATTTTTAATATCCTCCCAGCATGATGTAATTTAACAGGTGCCACTACATATTAAGTATTGCTACTTTGTCTATATGAGACAAAACAAAAGTTTAAAGAATGAAGCTTAAGGCTTACTTGAATGACTGAAGTATATGGAGGTGGCATCCCTAGTTTCAGACGACCTTTGACAAAATTGTATCTGACCTGCAAGAAATGGTGAGAGAAGTTCATAAACAGTGAAAGTACTTTAGGATAGTAAGTAGATTTTTCTTCCATTACGTGCCATCAAGGAAAAGAGACTGGTAACAATAAAATAATTGCAGAAATTTGTTCCCATTAATGAAAGAAAAGCAGTGATTGAATGGTTCTTTACAATAAATTGAAGTTCAACACACCCATTCGCATCAAACTTCACAGTCAACTGCATGGACAATAAAAATTATCTGGTTTCCCTTAATTTTTGGAGAGTTGGTGGTCGCCATTTAAAAGAAAAATTAAACACATCAAGAGCATCAAAACCAAGTAAAGACAAAGACCAAATCCCTGTGGATTAGACACACCAGAGAGCTACTAAGACAATGCAGTATATCAAAGCCACACAAAAAGAAAATATCCTTTGGGTTATGTGATGCCTAATATATAGCAACACATCTTTGCATATTCTCAAGATTTTAGGCCCTTGTGCAAACAAGTTGAATGTACTGGTCCACTACAGCAAAGAAACATCTCTCAGAATTATTCAATTTCTTTCTTACTGAGAGGTATGGGTCAAAGGCAACTCTACCGACTTGCAAAACCTATTGCACAGCATCAATTCTGGGGAAGTTTGATCCAATAGTTACATGTGACTTTCAATAAAAGGATTGTTTTCAGACAAATAACAATTGTCCTAACACTAAGTCTGAGATAAGTAGGCAATAAGCTCTACCAGTTGTCAAAAGTTTTTCACTTAACCTTTTCTTACTCCAGTATTTTCTTCTCTTCACTTTCAGGGCAAAAAAAAAAAAAAAGCTACCAACTTTTCCCAAACAGTACAAACAGAAAGCAATAATGCCCCTGCTGCATGTTCTCATGTCTTCATATTCCATCATTTTTTTTTTGGTAACTACAGACAAAATGGATATATGTTCTGTCCCATGATGTAGGAGACCAATGTCCACTAAGCCAGTGCAATGATGACCAAAGCCTACACCTCAATGTGATGACAGACAATCGGTAACATTTTGAAGGACTACTACAGAAATTTCTTCAGAAAAGATTTCAAAAGGGTTAAGGAATCTGGGCAGGTTTCAACATTTTCAAGGTGCCCCAATGCTCAAGTTAAGGTTTGTGAACCCTAAGTCAAAGAAAATATCCCAAAATCAGATGCAGGCTAAGCCCATCGTACGTGTTCGGATTGTGCACTGCGATTCCAAGTGAATACAAAGGTTGTCAAACAAATTCGAAGTGGAGCGATTGAGCTGAAGCTCTAAACGGGTACCCCAAAGTGCTCCGGTATGTGACAAGCAAACATTAGTACAAATGAATAGCCATAAACAGCACGGAGCATTCACAAGAAAAAGAAAAAATGTGTCTATGCACGTGACAAAATGATTAAACATGAAAAACCAAAGTGTACGACATGGTGAAGAACACGTCAACAGCCCCAACAACAGCAGCAAAGACTGCAGTCCCCTGTTCCAGACAGAACAGGGCACCGCAAGATAGGGTGCAGCGGAGAGAGGAAGAATGTTAGAGAGAGAAGTGCAAGAGGGGAAGGAAAATGACCCCCTACCAGTAGAGTTCGATACAGAAATAAAGAAAGAAAGAGAGAAAGAGAGCGTGCAATGCAAGGGGGAGGGAAGATACCACTTCTTGGACCCCCCCCCCCCCGGTTGGTGGGGGTATATTTGTCAATAAAAAAATAAAAAAGGAAAAAAGGAAAGAAAGAAAAGAAGAGAACAAGAGAGAGGAGGCTCCCGGTGGGGGGGTCCTACCGGTCGCTTCCCCGAGGGTGGAGGGTTAGTTTCCAAAAAAGGAAAAAGGAAGGAGGAGGAGGAAACAGAAAGGAAGAAGGGACGATGAGGAAAAGGAAAGGAAGGGAGAAGGAGGACCGGTGGGGGTCCACCGGTCCACCCACCCACTTCTCACCGGTGGGGGGTGCCACCAGCCCCCCTTGCCCTCTCTCTCACTCTTCGTTTTTCTCTCTCTCTCTCTCAAATGAGAAATTCAAAAAAAGATGGACGGAACAGTCACTGGTGGGGAGTGCCACCGGTGCCCCCACCCCCACCCCCACCCCCACCCCCACCAGTTGGCCACCTCCTCAAGTCTACAAATATTCCCTACGGAGCTGCTTCAGGGCATGAAGAGGAGAGCTTGGAGAGACTCTGAAAGACTTCCATCCCACTTAAGACTTTCAAGAATTTTCAAGGTAAGAAGCTCAAGTCCATGTTTTCTTCCACTTGATGAATATTTTGTTTCTTAGACTTGGGGGGATGCACTCATATTTTGTTGAGTGATCTTTTATGCAAGCTCATGCATTCATTAGCTTCACATTTTTATGTGATGGTTCATAACTTACTGAGTCATGTATCTTGTTATTTTGATTAAGTAGAGGTCATGTTCCAATAATCAAGTTCGATTACAACTTTATAATCTATATTGATTGCTGTCCAAGTTTAATCCAATCAAAATCTTATTATGTTCATCGAGGCTACTAAAGATGTTTAACCAATTGGACTCAACGGGCCATACCATCTGACCCTAAACGGAACCTAATTGAATTCACTAATATCCTCTAAGTCAAAAGATGCTTAAAGGATCATTAATGCAATTCACTAGGACCATTAAGGAGTTCCTTTTAAAGGATACTCATTGAATCTGGAAGACCTCTAATAACTGCTAAATGGGCTGTATATGAAATTCATTAAGAGTATACACCTAAAGGATGCTTAAAGGATAAAGCTTTGATCCTGCCCTTTAAGGATTATAAAAAGGAAACTCATGGATACATCATGCCAAGGTGCATCTTTCGAGTATACTTGTAGATACCTCATGTCAATCAATATCCTTTTAAGCATCCTTTAAGAGTTCCAAAAGAAATTTTATGTGCACATCACACAAACATGCATCGTTTTGATTATCCTTTAAGGATGCCAAAAGGAACATCATAGGCACATCGTGCAGGTGCGTATCCTTTAAATATCCTTCAAGGATTCCAAACGGAGTTCTATGGACGTTACATTAACATGTAACCTTTAAGGATACAAAGACACTTAAAAGCAGATAATTAACTTGCTTCAAAGTTTTCTTTCCATGTTGTGTTAATGTATGATCTCTTTTTTGAATGGGTATCATCCAACAGTCCATCAAGGGTGGTCAATCACTTGATTGACATAAATTAACATTGACCAAGGACAATGGAGAGAGGTCAAATTAACGGATTCACTCACCTGATCCAAAATGCTAGACTCCCTGAGGACTCATTCCAAGTTCTCAAAAGTCTGATTTAAAATAAAATAGCCACCTACCTATGTATGGTAGTCTTTGGCATCCATTCCAAGAAATTCATTCCCACTTAAAATAAGGAATGAACCCAATAAGGTAGTCTTCGGCATCCATGCTCATTCCCTCATTCTTACTTAAAATGAGGAATGAGCGGACTTAAACGTCTTTGGTATCCATCCTAATAAAACCTTCTTAGAATGAGGGGGTCATTCCCGTGAGAATGGGAATGTCTTTAGATCCTCCTCCTCATATTCTAAAGGCCTTCTCTCGAAAAAGCATTCCTCTTTAGATCATTACCCCAAACATTTTCTCCTACCTTTCACATGAAAGTCTCTGCAAAGAAGACAAAAGTGTCATTGTTCTCATCCTAGAATGGTAGCAGCGTTGCTATGGATCTTCATGAAAAATCTGTGCAGCTTTGTCATTGATGAAAGGTAATGTGGCATCTCCGAAGGTTTGTCCTTGGTTGCTTGGATAATATTTTTTGTTTACTCCCCTATTCCAAAAGCCCTTTTTTTATTTCTTGCCCAAAGTTTCATCTGCCTATTTAGATGATCCTCATGTGTCATGACTTTGAATATTATATTTTTTATGAAACAACCTAGTGTTGTTATCCACAACATACTTATATGTTGAGTATATCTTTCATGAAATTAATGTTATTTTTTTACTTAATCTTCGTACGTATATTTATAAGTGAATATGAAAAGATATTTCTGTGAATGCCTCGTTTATGATCTAAATGCGAACCTTATATGAGTATTTGATCACTTTTTTTGAATTTGAAGTCGATACAAATAACTATTCAGATGTGAATCAGAAGCATATAATAATTTTTAATTGTTGTACATTACAAAATAAATTTTCTCCATATTTTGCATACATTTAGTCTTGTCTGATATTCTATGATACTTTGGTTTTTATTTTTACATGTGATTAAAACTCAATAACTTTTCTTATATTGAACATTATAATTATAAACTTTTTCATTTTAGTCATATTCTTTTTTTTTTTTGATTGAATTGGTGAATTTGTGTTTGGTTATAAATCATTTGAACTTGAGTTGGGTATCTAGTTGCTATAATTTTGTTTCATATTAAAATGAGAATGTTAATGTTTTAGAATGAGATTTGCCAAACTGATTCTCATTTTCAAAAGGCATTCTTACACATTGAAAATAATAGTCAAATGATATTCTCATTCTAATACTGAGTAATGAAGAATGCCTTCCTACTATTCAGAATGAGAAACGGGAATGAACTTCCAAGAATGGATGACAGAGACAGCCAAAGAATACCAACTCCTCACGTGAAGAGGGAGGGAACAGAGGATGGTATGTCAAAAAAAGTTATCTGCAGATGAAGATTTGTACGTGGTTTGTGTGGACGTGCCACGGTTTCGATCACACGGGAATAATTGGAGTTTTTGTCAGAGAAGCCTGTTGGGAAGATCTTCGAACAGCATCAAAGTTGATCATCTTGTGTCAGAACTGCAGAAGAAATGGCCGTTCTCAAGGTATTGGAAGATTTGCCAGATAAATGAAAACCATTTTTTACTGGGATGACTTATTGAACGGGTTTATAAAGAGCTTCTTTCTCTGGGGAAGATAGAACGGAGTGGTAACAGTATCACTTGGAAGCCGTGGTCTCCTTCGGAGGGCACGATCAAGGTGTCTACTTTGACACATAGATGGTGCAGGCTAACAGGAATCCCATGGTATTTGTGGGATGTTGAGGTGTTTGAGGCCATTATAGCACATTTTGGATGGATGAAGCAGGTTGATAGGGATACAGGCTCTTGGAAGTCCTTGGAGTATGCAAGAGTTCGGTTATCGCTGAAACAGGGTATCGTAATACCCAATGGAGTATGGCTTCATTTTGGGAATGAAGCTTATTGGATCAAGGTGGCAATGAAGGATGCCATGCAGGATGATAAGCGGTGGAGTTACAAGGAAGTAGTCATGGCATTCAAGCAATATAGAGCATTATCAATCTCTGTTTTCCTCAAGGAAGGCGGGATCGGGGATCTATCCGGGATCACCCGGCCTCTGGGCGATCCAGATCGGCCTGGATTGGATGATCCGGACCGATTTGGCCTGATTTTTTTTTGAAAAATTCTGAAAATTTATAAAAAAATCTAAAAATTTATAAAAAAATATAAAAAAATGCAAGAATATTCTTTGAATGAAAAGAAGTCTTTATACATGATACGAAAAAATTCTATTGCAGGCTTATGATAATCCTGCAAGTATGGTACATAAGCATCCCATTTCATTAGAAATCAAAAAAAGAATGAGAAAGCAAGGAAAATGTAGAGAGAGAAAGAGAGGAGAGAGTGTGTGAAAAAAAAATTATAGGGTGTTTTTTTACATTATAAAGAGAGTTTTCTCTACAAAAATATATTGTTATAATAAAAATAGGTGTTTGGTTACATGATTAAAATATATTTTAAGAGAGGTATCTTTCATTAAACATGATAGAAGAAGAAGAAAAAAAAAAAAAGGAGGATGAATCCTTTTTTTTCCTATCACGCAAACCCTCTGACAACATGGTTGGCGGAAACATTGTCCATTGCTTGGCCACTATAGCAGTTCATATTTCTGAAAGTTTTCATGTTGTATGTGTCAAACATGATAATTTTTTAAATTGATAATTAAAGATTATAACAACTTTTCTTTTATTATATTTTTTTATCATGAAACTGTTTAAAAAGTTAGTGTGCAACCAAACACCCCATTAGAGAGAGAAATTTTAAAAACTTGGGGTGAGGGAAGGTCCAAAATAACCCCCCATTTCATTAGAAATCAAAAAAAGAATGTGAAAGTAAGGAAAAGGTAAAGAGGGAAAAAGAGGAGAGAGTGTGAAAAAAACTTAGAGAGAGAAATTTTAGTGAGAGAGGGTGAAGGAGGGTCCAAAATAACCCCCTATTTCATTTTAAAACAAAAAAAGAAATGGTCTAAATGCCCTATTTAATATTTATAACAACGCCCTAACCAGTTCTAGCCATTGGAACACTGTTCCAACAGTTGGAAGACATTAAAAAAAAAAGATCCGCTAATCCGCACTGTGCAGATTGGCTGAACTCGGCCCAATCCGACCGATCCCGGGGTGGGATCGGCCGATCCAATCCGATCCGGACCAATCCGGCACACCATGGTTTTCCTTTTTACAGTTTACTATCGACAATTCCAGTTGGAGGTAGAAAAGACTGAGTGAGGAGGTATGACCTAGTACTGATTTCTAGCTTCACAACTGAAAGGGATCTAAAGGTGGGGACCCCCAATAATAAGTGGAGCTACTGGTATAAGTGTAACAAGTAGTGGAAACAGAGGTTGAAAATGGCTTTTGCTATGAGTCTATAACTAATAACAGATCTGCAAAAATAAGAACCCTATTGCTGCCCTACCACATCAGCTATTGAAATTTGAAACATAAAATTACATAACTGACTGGGAAATAGCTCATTGCATGATGAAAGTGAACTTTTTTAAAGATTATTAAGCACTCAATTCTAGCAAATGGAGTTGAGAATAAAAAAGTCATCATATTATGAAAACTAATGTGATACATATGCCTACGCGTGGCTTGTATGCAACATTGTAGACAACAAGACAGGAAAATACCTATTACAGTTGGATCGCACAGGCAGTATACATACAGATCAAGGTGGAAGTTATTATAAAATTGTAAGTGCAAACACAGACTTAATGTGAGGATATCTTGGAACAAACAGTATCTAATCAAAATAATCATACATTATAATGTTGTTTATATGCAATTTGTGAAGACTCCAACAAAAGATCAAAACAAAATGAACCACAATACAAAATACTCATGAGTCTTTTAAAAATTACATACTTGATGTCTTTCCTTCCACCTGGGAAAGAAATCCCTCCCTAGAAGTTCAAATAGATGATCCCTCATTTCATCATTTGTTACAAGCAGACACTTGAGTTTCACTGATGCATAAAGCCAATACCTGTCATAGAAACATTGTCAGATTTTCTGATTAATATTAAAAAAAATAAATGAATTTAAAGTAAACAAACAAAGAAGGCATCTGCTAAAAGATAACTCGAACTAGGGAAGAATATAAAATTGTGGCAAGGAAACCAAAAAATAGCTGTTGAAATAAATATTTAGCCCAAATCAGTAGCTTATATGTCAACTTTGTAAGTATTGTTCCCAAAGTACACAAAAATTTGCAAAAGAAATGAAAACAAAAAACTAACTACTAAAGGAGTAAGTCCAAGGAATCGTTACACAATAAACAAAAGGCGAGGGAATAGCTACATGAAGCACAGAAGCATCATAAGTAATTACTTGCATGTCAGCATCCGTACCAGTCATCATTTGATCCATTTGGTGTAGCATACAATGAACCTTGAGCTTTCCAATCTTCAAGCAATTGTCTATTACAGGGGTTCTCCATGAGCCCCATAACTCTCTTGTTATGAAGAATAACAAGTGGCCGTTTCCCATGGCTACTTTCTAATAGTTCTTTAATCACAAGTTCGACCTGAATTTTATGAATGTATCATACATAAAAGCATCAATATGCAACTTGTGTTAAAGAAAGTTTAATTATAAGTAGCCTTGGTGATGATAAAAACCTGTGATAAAGAAAATCCACCATCAGCAAAGTTTTGATGGTAATAGCCAACATTTGCTCCATCCACAATGGCATCATACTCAGCATGGTTATTCAACCATTCCTGGTAAGACAATCAACTGTTAAAAGACTAACAATAATAAATTGAATAAGCTTTAGTTTTAACTAAAACGTAAACTTTGAACAAAGAATCAGGTGTCTACCACAGAAAATTTTAATTCACACATATATCTGTAAAAGCACTCAGAGAAGTCTATATAAATCTGAAAGTCTCAATAGGTACCGGTCACAATTGCTTGTTATCACTAAATGAAGAGGATCCCAAGGAAACCATCTGTAATGAGAACTTTGAAAATTTGTATCTATGAAACTTACTTAAGAGATACTTTTTTTAATTTGTAAACAAGGATCCGAAAGTAAATCAAGTAGCCTTCAAATGAGCAAAGGGTGTTGTTTTCACCTTAAGAATGGTTAATATGGTTATCTGATTCAAGATAACTTCAAACTAAAACCTTGTGCTAAGTTTCCCAGAGACAGAGCTAAAAAATTGAATCCTAATGAAGAGATAGTGCCTGCCTAAGCAATGAGGGCTACATTATATTAAATTATCATTTTCAGAAATATACACAAGAAAAGGAAACAAGTGTACGGGGAGATCGCGTAGTAAAGTAGGAAAAGACTATTTTGTTTGCAGATTGATTACTCCGGATAATGCAGATTAAAGCCTTGAGATTCATGTTATTCTTTAAATGCTTAAATATGCAGCTAAAGAAAACCATAATACTAGAAGAAAGATATCCAAATCCAGATTTACACAATGGAATTATCAAAACTATTCACCTGAAAATCTCTAAAATTGTTCTTGACCTCCCTCGCCATGGCAAGAGAAGCCACCGCATCTGCAAACTTCTCCGTCTCCGTCCGATCAATATCCACACAAGCCAACCGCTCCCCACAACAAGAGCAACAGCCTTCTGGTTCAACGTTACATCCCTGCACTCTCCATTTCCCCTTCCCCAGCCATCCCTTCCCATGCCAACCACCCCCATTCATCAAAACCACATTTTTTACTTCACCCATATCCGAAACCTCTCCTCCGACCTCCGCTGCGCACTCGCCTTCAAACCAATGCTTCACAATCTCCGCCGTGGACGGACTCACAGAGCCGACAGACCTCCTCAACTTGTGTAGGTACTCATAGACCTTCTCCCCCCTCCTTGCTTTCGAACTCACCCTCAAAAGGGCGGCGAGTTCCGGTTCCTCGGGCGAAATCCCCACCGACGCCATGTGCTCTTCAACGGCGTACGCCTTATCGGCACCCTCTGCCGTCCGGCAGAACGCAAATAGGGCGGGGCCGTAGGTCCTCAGCCTCGGGGCGACGCCGTGCTTTGCGCCCATCTCTCTCACCAGTTCAAACGCTCTGTCCCCGCCTTCCACCTCGTCGGCCGCCGCGATCCTCGCCATGGACGTGATAGTAGACTCCGAAGGGGGGATGCCGCTAGCCACCATGCGATCGAAGATGAGAAACGCCTCCTCAACAGCGGCCGCAACCGACGAGAACGAGCGCCCGTCGGCGCCGCCGGCGCCGGCCGGATCGGCGGGAACGGGGGAAGCTAGGGCATTAGAACAGATGTGGAGAAGGGTGTTGAAGTGGTAGGCGGTGAGGCGGGAGCTGGGGTCCGCGGCGGCGGCGCGGTAGAGGGAGAGGGCGCCGGCGAGGTCGTTCTCGCGGGAGCAGGCGGTGAGGGCCTGATGGAACTCCCACTCCGGAGTGGGATTCTTCTTCCTCCTCTTCCCCAGCGGGACGCTCGCCTGGTGGCCCGCCATTAGCGCCGGCGAGCTACTGCTGCGAACCACCTCCCCGCCCGAACGCACCCAAAACCCTAATTTGAATGCGGGCGCTTCCTTTTCGGTGAAGTGGGCGGCAATGGTAACTTCTCGGAGAGGGTCTTCAAACTCGTATACGTCGTCCGATTAATGGTACCCTTAAGATCCAACAATCAGACGGTTGTAATGCTGTTAGATGAAGCGGGATGGAGCCGGAGTCCGAACCGGAGCGGGAAATAAAAGGGCCAAGGAGTAGGACGGCCGGACTTCTTGATCATCCCAGTCATCAACATCCGTTCGTTATCAGCTTTGGCCCATCAACATGGTCCCATGAAATTAGTAAAATACAACCAACGACCCAACAAAAGCTAAATTTTAAGATTTATTGTCTTGCTTAACCATTGTACCGAGGTGTAAATGCATATATAATCAAGATGATCATTTATGGGAAGAGTTATTTCGCATAAGATCGATATGACTGTGTTGAAGACGATCATATTGGATGAAATTTAACCATATAGTATCAAGATTAACCCTCAGAGATTCATCTAGATTTTTTTTATTTTTATTTTTTTTAAGAATCTACAAGAAGGAAGAAGCAAGTTTGATGTTGGTATGTGCAAATGTGCGAATAGAAATGAAATCCCTTTTCACTTAATTTCATCCTACCAAAAAATGCAAATCTAGTAAATAAAGGAAGACACGTTATTTTGAATATTATGGAGCAGTTTATCAACCTTTGTTACATATTCGAAGAATTTTCTTATATATAACAGAATTAGAAATTATTCAAGATATTATGATTTGGTTATTAAACAAGGGTTTAAAAAGTATGGTAATAACAGACTAGTGAAAATTCTAAGGACTAAAACCAAGTTTTATATTCATAAGAAGAGCCTTTTGTTTGTAATTTTCACGCCAAGGGATGGAGATCTTTGCACATCTTTTTGACACGAAATGAGGAGTTATCCCCTCCCACAAGTGTAAGAAAAATTGTGATAAATGTTATAACACTATAGCATTTTTCTTATGATGCCAATTGCCGCTAGCCGAGTCTTTGCTTTTTCACAAGCAGAAATTGGTAAATGAACAGGGGAAACGGCCACTTAACAGTTTTCGGGAAAGTATTTTTAATTTCATAATAAAAAAATATTAAATATTTACTCTATATAATTAAACAAAAAAATGTTCATAGGTATTTTCGTTTCTGTTAAACAATCCTTAGTTATACAGGTGACAAAGGAAGGAACAAAAAGTTGAACCATTAAAACTTGGGGCATGCCATTTTGTTATACTTTTTAATACTTTTTGTTACTTTAACTGAAGTCATTTGATCACTTGATCAAAGAGTTCTCATTCAATAAATTAGTTATAAAACAAATTATATAAAAAGTAATTTCAATAATAATCATCTGATCAAGTAATCAAATGCCTTCCGATGAACAGGAAAAAAATGATGATATGGTATCTAAATTTTTGGTTAAAACTTTAAACGATACCAAGAGAAATTCACATTCTAACCTTGCACTTAGAGGATCTCTATTCCATGTCAAATGACAGGTCAACTATTGCACGCATCTTTCAACAGAACGAATGCATCTAAATTTCGTCAACACAATTATATTTATGCATGTTTTCTAGTATACGTCAAATGGGAAATTTAAACTTTTATTTATAATATTTATTAACCATCACTAGATAAACCAAGTTTTCTCCAAGTAGCCAACAGGTAATCATACAGTTCTCATGAATCTGCATTATGATTTTAATCTTTCGACAACTTTTATTAGACATTTAATCGCCTTGTGGATTCAGAAATACCTAAGATATCCTTCACCTGAGCACCTTCAATGAAAATTCTTTACCACTAGTGCGTAAATGCAATACAGATGACATTCCTGACACACGTCATTACAATTCTTATCAGATTATTTATGCACTAAGAGAAAATATGCAATTAACCTAATTCATCTTTTAATCGAGTAATGCTTGTTGAAATGCCCTCTTAGTTGTAATTGGGGGCACTCCAGTGGGTTAAAAAAATATTTTTTGAATTTTTTAGATCGATCTCCACATGTCCTACATGTCTGATCTCTGGTATGATTATCCAAAAAAAGTTAAAATATAAAAAATGAGCCCTAGTGAACATTAAAAAAATATCCTTAATAAATCGAGCCCAATAAAAAATTCAATTTTTTAGAATTTTTCAAGTTATCAGATTAGAGATCGGATTGTATGGCCCTGTAAAACATGTACCGAGCATTGGACTACATATAGAGGACTAATGGACGGGCCCAAGGTCCCGATCTCAACCTTAATGGACCTCTCTACTCGCCACAAGGACCCGATTCCAGTTATTCCGCAGCCTTTTTGGATGTTTGGTTTAGGTGTCCTTTGTTGTATCTCAAAATAACATTAATTTTTATTTTAAATATTTTTTTTGGTGCATTAAAATAGTCTTATATTTGAAAAACGATAAAATTCAATATCTTAAAATTATGAGTTGGACTAGTCCCATAACTTCAATATGATATAACCCATGCACACATGATAAAGCTAGCATGTACGTAAGAGGACAAGATCAAAATACGTTTTAAAAAAAAATACTTACTGCAGTATGGTATTGCTGACATGATCTAACCGCTCAAATCATGTAGCAGCATGGCCCATTTTTTTTTTTTTTTTTCAACCATCTGATCTAAGAACAGAAGATACGAATGCTGATCTAAGGTAGTCCCTAAAATCAGCATTGTTTCTAAAAAAATAAAAAATGGACAGCTCAGCTGCGTGGATTTGTATATGCTCCGGCATTGTAACAAGTATTTATTATACTTAAAATAATGATGCCCTCTCCATTGGTCTTGAGTTGGATAGACTAAACATTCAAGCAAAAGAATGGATCTTATGATAGTTGACTAATTTCAAAACTTAAATATTTTATTATGTATTAAATATAAAAATATCAAAATAAGTCGTACCCACTGATCATCCTCGTCATCAAGAATCTAGAGTGACAGGCCAAGAGATTATAAGATTCTTTGGACCTCGTGTTACGTACCCCCTTCCTGGATTTCTTGTGCCTCCATTTATAAAGGTCAGGATGAATCAATTATTTAAGTAAAAAAAATAAGCGAAGGACCAAATTTACACCTAATGCTTGCGAGCGGAAATGTATCAGAGTTTTCATAATGAGGTCTAGATCTCACAAATAAGATTATTAAGGGCATACATAAAGGTTTTAACCGTAAATTAATTTTTAGAAACAATTTTTGAATTTTACTTTATCATTTTAGTGAGATGTATAATAATTTCTATTCTATTATTTCCACTGCTTAACATGTTATAGGGCAACAAAACTAATATTATTCCAACGAATCACTGATGGGAAGCAAAGCACCCCTTTGACGTCTTCCACTGGTTCCCTGATGGAGTTCATTTCAAGGGTGTCCGTCCACTTTTTTTGAGAAACACTATATATATATATATATATATATATATATATATATATATACCAGTTTCATGCTGGCCGCGGGAAACTGCCGCCCCCAGTTGCCATCTCCCTCGTACCCGCCTGCCGTGAGAATCCAACAATGAAAACGTACCCTAATGCAGATGTGTTATGGGCGCCGACGATGCCATTACTAAATATTAGCTGCAAACGTACATATCTTGATAGCTGCAATTATACTTGCTTCAGCTCAGGTTAATGGATATTTAATTACTTGACTCCTCGTTTGGGGATCTCAAAAGTATAAAAAGTGTTGGATATATCTATTTCCTCCTTTAGTTGTGCCTTTTGCAATGGCAATATATATTGAATTTAAAAAACAAACATTGAGTAGCTGTAAGAGATAAATATTCCATATATAATGTTAACGATTACTCTTGCACTTTAAATCTCGAAGATAGCATATGCTTAGTTGCTGTGGAGCCATGCATCGGGGTCCTGCTCCTTGAGGGGGAAACTCGCTGTGGAGTGTGGACATGAGTGTAAACAAACGATGGATGGAGGGAACGAGATGGATGCGGATGCCCTTCTGCATCTACCTTTACTTCGGATCGTGAAGAGATCGTGCATGCATGCCGAAGCACCGTACCCTCACATGAATGCAGACTGCGATCTGAAGCAAAGGTGGTGGCGGTGCGGGTGAGCCGCGCGGTCACTGGTTTCGCAGCGTACGACGCGGCAAAAACTGAGCTTTGCGGTGCTCGCACGCGCGCGTCTCGCCTATAAGAGGCCACCGAGGGACGCTCTCCGGAGCAGACACACACAAAAAGAGCTCGATCGGTACACCTCCAGTTTCAGCACCTCGAAGCCCTGCCACTGTCCGCTTCCATGGCGCGATCGCTGCTGGTGGTGGTGCTCCTCCTCGCTAGTGCGGTCCTCATGGGAGCGGATCCGGGGCCCAAGTCGCCGGTACCATCCGAGAAGCCCAAGCCACCCAAGCATCCCAAGCCGGTGAAGCACCTTAAGGAGAAGTGCAAGTCTAAGGCCTTCAAGTACTGCTACAAAATCCCCATCGAGTGCCCATCTAGCTGCCCTCGAGACTGCTACATCAACTGCCTCACCTGTAGCCCCGTCTGCTGTAAGCTTCCCACGTCGAACACCTTCTCTATCTAATCTATCTATCTATCGAGATCGAGATCGAGAGAGAGAGAGAGATTTACTCGTGTAAAGATGAAGATGTACAGTAGAGTCAGCACTGACTGAGTACGTGTGGGTTTCCATGTTTTGCTTGTGCAGTATGCAACGTACCAGGCGCTGTGTGCCAAGACCCCCGCTTCATCGGTGGAGATGGCATCACCTTCTACTTCCACGGCAAAAAGGACCGCAACTTCTGCCTCCTCTCCGACTCCGACCTCCACATCAACGCCCACTTCATCGGCCGGCGGAATCCCACCATGTCTCGCGACTTCACGTGGGTACAGTCCGTTGGCATCCTCTTCGGCGACCACCGACTCTACGTCGGCGCACAGAAAACGGCAACGTGGGACGACAACGCCGACCGCCTCGCCATCGCCTTTGACGGCGAGCCCGTCGTCCTCCCGGCCTTGGAAGGCGCCAAATGGCAGTCGTCGGCTCAGCCCGCCGTCACCATCGTCCGCTCCGCCGACACCAACGGCGTCACTATCGAGGTGGAGGGCAAGCTCAAGATCACGGCCAACGTTGTGCCCATCACCGAAGAGGAGTCCCGGATCCACCGCTACGGCATCACCGCCGACGACTGCTTCGCCCACCTGGAGCTCGGGTTCAAGTTCTTCTCGCTCAGTACCGGCGACGTCCACGGCGTGCTGGGCCAGACTTACCGCGACGACTACCTGAGCAGGGTGAAGATGTCGTCGAGCATGCCGATCATGGGCGGCGAGCCCAAGTACGCCGTCTCGAGCCTGTTCAGCACCGACTGCGAGGTCACAAGGTTCGGCAGCGGGAAGGCCGCCGGCATCGCCATGGTCACCGGGAAGCCCGTCCTGAGCTGTGAGAGTGGCATGCGCGGAGGCCACGGCATCGTCTGCAAGAAGTAATAGGTACCGGTGCACAGCATGCAAGCGCGTACTGGATATATACGAGCGAAGTTAACCTACAGCGTCTGCGTAGTGTGTTCTATATATATATATATACTGTGGTCATCTCTCTCGATAAATTAAGATTGGGCTTTCTGTGGGAGGCGTTGCTCATAAGCCTAATCAGAATAAAGACGAGTGTATGCTTGGTTCATAGTTCCAACGGTCAGTCTATGTTAATGTTATGTTTCCGTGATGTAATTTGTAATTCTTTCTGTTTCGGAATGCGTAATATGCTGAATGGCTTACAAAACTCTCCTTTTTGGAGGACATTTGTGTCCGTAAGCTTACGGATCGCATTACAGACTCTAACGCAGCAGTACATATAACTATATATGCCGGGATATGCCCAAACATCGTCATAGGCAGCGCATGCTGTGTTAACTGTAACTTGGTTTGGAATGGGCAGTATTAAGGGCAATATTTGCTGCAACCTTCCGGATGACCATGTTAATATAAAACTGAAAGCTTATCTTTTTAAATTGTCTAATTCGAAGATCAACTAAACTCAGCCTTAACATGTATACACAATCTGACAGTAAGATTGCTTAACTGTAAAATACGACCCTTTGACATGCTTCAATTATAACAAGTATTACTCCATTGATTATAATTTTTTTGATGCATGGTAACATGTGACGGAACGATTACGATGTCTGTAAGTTCCAAAAACTATATGTTCTCACTTCTATGTGTTGTGCGCGCCTTTGACACACACTTCTTGAGGAGGGCTGCTCCCATCCACCTACGACACAGGAAAGATTTCTCCTCATGCGGCCCACTACAAGGTTGGATCCGGAAGTTTGGGCCTAGTCTTTAGACCTTAATTATCTGAACCCTTAAATCTCATAAAAGTGAAAAAAAACTATTCATTAATTAATAAATATTTTTTTCTCTAACGAGTTTTAATAATCTGTATGTAAGGGTCCAAGGACAGGTCCAGGTGATCTCAATTCCTACAGGTTCGCCCTTTATGCAGGGAGAAATCCACAAGGGCCACTATATTAAAGACCAGGCCGCCCCAACTTTAGATATGACCAAGGCACATGCAGAGAGTAGTTGAGCACATTCACCATGTACTTTGGAGTACCTAAAGTGAAGGATTTCAAGAGTACCGTGTCTGATATACTTGACTTCATCTCATCACTTCTTTTATGTCTCTTATTTTATATACGTTTATTTCGTGTCTGTCTTTTATTTATTCAATGTATAATAGTCATCATTTGTCATGCCCTAGAATTTTAGATCCAACATAGTTGAGACTTAACAGGCCAATTGCCCAATTAACAGGGTGTAATTAACCCATTAACTAAGTTATATTATTAGGTTCAGAATATCAGGATAGAAAGCTAATAAACACCAATGTGTTTGTGTAGGAATCTCAGAAATTATATGGCTAATACCGTTGGAAAGAACTCGAAAAAATCTACAACTTTATAGAATACCATTTTTTCAAATTTTAATATTTAAAAGAGGTAAAAGTTTGATTTTCAAATATGAAAACCGTTACCAGTGCAAAGGGAGCTTCTTCCTTCCCGGATTCCTCTTGTTCATGGAAAGGGAAGCTAGCATTGGGCAAATCCAACCCAAAGAGGGAACTGGAGGGTTGAGTAGGGTTAGAACTCAGAGTTGGTAGTATATATGGGGAATTATTTTCATGTAGGAGCCCTAGCAGCCACACAACAACATCAAAGATGGGTTTTAGGTTGTGTTCTCGAGAAAAAGAGAAGAGAAATTGAGTTTTTCTTGAAGGGGAGTAATAATATTCATGTGATGCACCTTCTAGGGAATCAAGGGGACGAAATAGGAGGCTAGGAAGTCGTGGATCCCATAGGAGATTCATAGGAGTTGCATGGATAAACCGTTCAACCGTAAAGGCAGGTGATGATTATCTAACACACAGAAATATTTTGTGTTAATGATAAAATCTCTTGTTTCAAAGACTTAAACCTATGTAAAGATGTTTTCAAATAACTTTTGAATCATCTAAAATTCTTTTGTTTTCCAAGAAAGTCGAAGAAAAACTCAAAAACTATGTGTTGGTGGTTTGACGGCTACAAAATTGGCCGTCAGCATTAGACGGCTACCTCAATGACTGTCTGATGCATCAGATGGCAAGCTATGTGACTGTTTGATACTCACCATCGGACAACCATATACTAATAATCAAGCAGCCACATAGATGGCCGTCTGACCATCAGGAGGCCACCTAGGCTACCGTCTGAACTGAAGCCTAATCTACTACGATTTTTCTGCCGACTTCCAGAGGTCTATTCTCTTTCGTTTGATGTCTAATTAACCTAACATTTTGACAGGCGTTAGGTCAGCATATCTAATTATTTTTCATAAAATTTTATATTTTTTAAAATTATTTGATATATATTTAATAAATTTCTTTTCAGTCTATATAATATGTCTTGACAACATATTTGACTTGACTTGCGGATATTATAACTCACTCAATTCATATCTAAATTATACCAAAATTTGTATAGGCCCTCATCATATTGTCCTAGATGTCCCTATAAAATTTGAATTTTTTGACATGGTTTGATTTTATTTTATCATGTTTTGTGATTTGTCGAAATTCTATTTAATTCAATACTTCGGAATTGAATCGGGAATTGGGAATCATGAAACTTGGAGATCTCCTTTGTTATGACTTCATTAAGCTGTACATAACATTTGGCTATTTTATGAGAACATTTGATAATTATATTGATTATTCATGCATTTTCTTACTCTAATTTTTTTCTATAACTGCTAGAAATTATGCAATCTGCACCGAAAATTCCGAAAATTTTCCAATAGAGCCTAAAACATATGTGGAATCTGTTTGCACCAGTTTTGTTTCAGATCACATGGCAATAACCTGATTTATCCTTTTAACTAGCTCGATCTTGA
This sequence comes from Zantedeschia hybrid cultivar, assembly GCA_030544215.1. Taxonomy (NCBI): domain Eukaryota; kingdom Viridiplantae; phylum Streptophyta; class Magnoliopsida; order Alismatales; family Araceae; genus Zantedeschia; species Zantedeschia hybrid cultivar. Next base: position 16,944,325 of record JARZZO010000014.1, on the reverse strand, counting down.
ATAAGTTAATTAGTTCTTGTTATTATATGTATTAGCACCGTATGAAATTGAAATTATAGACCATACGATCATTGAAAATCCTATTGAAATATGCATCATGTTTGTGAAAAATTATTTGGACAATGCCACCTTGAGAGGGGATTTAGGCCGACTCTACGAGCATTCATAGCTAGGGCGGGTCAGGATCCATGGACAATTGGTGGAATCTTAATTTCCGACATGTAAAATCATGTGACGTTGATACATAATGCCATAACAATTTATAGTTGGATGGGACAAGATATTAGCACTTAAGTACTTCGGTAGTTTGTGTGTTTGTCCCTTCTATTGTCGTTAAATGCATATCCATTTGTTGTGATTGGCATATGCTTAAAATTGGCACATGTTAAATAAGATTTAAATATGTTTAGATCTTTTATAATCTATTGAATCATGATTATATCATCTTCATGTAAATCTTGATTAATATGTAGGACTTTATTCTTTGAATTCTATCTTATGTCCTTTATTCATGAATCTTGTCTTGAAATTGGAACTTACGATCACATATTACTAGCTATGTCTACATGTCATATATTATGTGATATGTATCTCTCATGGTTGGAGGATTTATGTGATGTATTTAGACTAGAGGTGGATTAATTGAGATTTTAAATTTGTTCTAAAAATATGATCTATGGTGAGATAAGTAGATGATATCACAGCTCGTCATGATTATTAGAAAATGCCATGATTCAAGATACTAGATTGGAAAGAGAGATCTTTTCTCGTCATGAAGGGAGTAAATCGTAGGGACATGTCATTAATGAACGGTTACGCTGTTAGACCGTGAGGTCCTCCTAATTGTAGGATGAAGTAATGCATTGACCTGAGGACCCCTGCTCTCTCGGACGGTCAGGGGACTGTGACCTTCCAACCTCGGAACCTTGCCCCCTTCAGCCGGAGCGGGGGCTGTAGAATACCGAGAGGATTGGCTCCTCTCGGATAGTCGGCGAACTCGACTGAGACGTTAATGATCTCGGGACTTGCCGACTGAGGCGTGAGTCCCCTTATGATCTAGTTTTATGAGGGGCCAGAACCCTCTCGTTCTTGATCTTGGCCTTTATCTCATCTGTCGGGGAACCCGCAGAAGTCACGTGACGGCTTGTGGGTCGCGGGTCTTTGGGCTTTCCATTAGTTGAACGTAATTGAATCGGATCTCAATCACTCTTCGTCAAGATCTTTGAATGCATTTTTTTAAAATATCTATTAAAATTAGAGTTGAAAAGAAAATAGACCTCTACAGTTACACATGTTCTGTGGAACTTTTCCTTGTTTGTAGGAAATGAAGCCCATCTTACGTAAATTTTTCTCCAAAGAAAAACACATCGAGAACTCTTTTTTTTTTCCCTAAGAAGTTATCACTAAGGGTTACAAGCTGGTCCTTTTCTATTTCTCTTCTCCTCTTGTACTTTCTCACTATTTACGCGCATTGCCCATCTTCACAAGAGGACTCGCAGCCGTCTCTACCACACACGGGTTGGTTTCGGTTAGATAAACAAACTCAGTTCAAGTTTTGTCTAGTTTCTTGGTGTTGATCTTTCAAGTTAATTAACTTGATTCTATTAAAAAATTAAAGTTTCATTAATACCGTATACAAAATGCATAAATTATCTACAATTTATGTATTCAGAGTTATAGCCGGGATTAATGGCATGTATATCTTAACTCATGTTAGGATCTGACAAGGTTGAGTGAACAAGGCCGAGTACTTGAAGGAGTTGGCTCAAGTTAGGCCCTCCTTATAAGAGTTGAGATCTTCTACGTCTCTCGGCAGATCCTAGAAGATCAGTAAAGAGAAAGGGAAGGAGGGTCAAAAATTGCCGAAACCCACTCCACTCAGACCCCGTGATTTTAAAATTTTGGCCCCACTTTTTCTCTCTTTACTGACCTTCTACGGTCCGCCGAAAGATGTAGAAGATCTCAACTCTTTTTATAATAAGCTGGCTTGGGAATTGGGATTCATCCAAACTAAATTCCTAACCCAGCTATGGTCAACCTCATTTGGCAAAGAGGTTCTCGAAGCGGGGTCAGTGATCAGATTCCCATTTTAGAACTGAGGTGCACCCCCGTGGATCCGAGGTGATAAGCGATGTCGTGAACAGACGTGGATGAGATGATATCTTCTTTTTAGTAGCCGCTTTGACAGTAGTTTAATTAGGCAAATAGTCACGTCTGACACAGAAATATTCTCAATATATAGAGAGGTTTTTGCGATTAGAACTTCTCATACTAATGAAACATTAATGTAAACAATTGGGCACCAAATCATCCCAAAAAAAGTTGAGATAGAAAGCGGTCCACTTGTGCGGTTCACTTTAAGACAAATCCAGGCCAACCGGACAGCAGATGCAGCACCGGCATGATCTGAAAACCGTATCAACTGTATTTTTTTAACCTTCATCGATCTTGTTGTATCTTGTTTTTATTGATCCAAGTATGCAACGAAATTATCATTATTAGTCATCTATTCGATTAGAAATGATCACCCACCGTGATTCAGTTGGAGTACACATAGATCAATGAACTGAAATAAGACAGAGTAAAGTAGAAAAAATGATCGAGGGTAATCTGGTTCCTCGTCCACTGCCAGCACTAGCAGCCATGCGGAAATAAGAACATATAATGATAATGAGGAAGGTCGACGCATTCAACTTTATGTGAGCAGCAAGGATCCTGGTTACCATTACCTGTACATCCTATTTTATATCTCTTCTTTCTCAAGAATGTATATTTAGGTTTCTTCTCATCCAAGTCTTTCTATTCATGTAATGATGCTCTTTCCATTAATGTAATCATGAGATTCTATATAATACAATTGATGAGGAGAAGACCACAAGAAGTGACGGCCTGCTCCTCTTTCAGAACGTATTCTTCTCTCTCTCCTCTTTCAAACTTTCTCATGGTATAAGAGCAAGAATCTTGACCACCATTTGCCTTCTTCCTTATTCAACCTTCAATCTAGCCATTCCACAGCCCCAACTTAGCCCTTCAGATAACATGTCTGAGGAAATTTCCTCTGCTGCAACCATGGCATCTCCCGTGACAAAGTATCACATCTCGGCTCAAATACTTCATCAGCTATCTTCCTTCATTGGCGTGAAGTTGACGTCTACAAATTTCCTCATATGGAAGGAGCAAATTTACTCCATCATGGTTGGTCAGGGCATTGACCACCACATTACCGACGACCCACCAAAATCAACAGTGGAGGAGAACGAGATGTCAACACCGAATCTGATCTATACTCAATGGATAAAGGATGATTCCCTCGTCAAGAGTTGGATCAAAGGGCATATAACAAATGAAGTCCAATATCTTGTGACAGGCTTGACTATACTCAAAGATCGTCTCTTCTCATGTAAGAAAGGCTCTTCCTCTCTTATTGATTATATTAAGCGCTTTAAGGGTATATGTGATGAACTTGCTACTATACAACAACAAATCTGTGATGATGATAAAGTGCGTTGGCTTGCACGTGGCTTGGGGAGAAAATATATGATGTTTGTTGACACACAGCTCACCAAACCACCATATCCTTCCTATTCTCAATTTGTTGCCTCATTGCACAACTATGAATTACGACTCCAAGAGTTTGAAGAAGAAGTCCGCACGGACCATGATGCAGCCTTTATTGGTCAGCGGGGAAGGGGTCGACGAAATAGAGGCGGTGGTAGAGGCCGTGGAAATTATGGTTTCTCCTCACACGGCCATGGATTCACACATTCTAGTCAATATATGTACTCTGTAGAACCATCACAAGGCCACAGGTTCACACTTTCTAGCCAGCATACCCATTCTGGAGGACCATCACAAAAGCATATGCAACCTTCCTTCTCATCCTTCTCTGATAATAATAATGAAAGGAAGGGGTCCAGTTCTAAGGACATGAGTAGAATGCTCATGGACCAATCATCTCAGCAAGTAATCCAATGCCAACTATGTGATAAATATGGCCATTCTGTGAAACAATGTTGGAAACGTTTTGACCATGCTTTTGGTACAGAAGAGATACCTCAAGCATTAGCTGCAATGAATATCAATGAAGTTCCAGATCCCACTTGGTATACAGATACGGGTGCAACAACACATATGACACATGATGCAGGTAATCTTATTACCTCTACACCTTACACTGGGACGGATAAGATATTTGTTGGTAATGGATCAACGTTATCTATTTCACAAATTGGTGATGCTGTCATTCCATCTCGACCTGAAAATATCTATTTGAATAATGTTTTGGTGGTGCTAGAGATCAAGAAAAATTTATTATCAGTTAGTCAATACACTTCAGATAATGCTTGCACTTTTGAATTCACTTCCTCTGGTTTTGTTATTAAGGACAGCAGGATGGGACGAGTAGTGGCAAGCGGGAGTAGGCATGATGATTTATATTCCATTGGTGGCATAGGAGCACGAGCAGCACTTTCAGCTATTCAATTAGGAAAGACAACTGAAGAAGTTTGGCACTCACGTCTTGGTCATCCTCAATCCAAAATTTTGAGAACTTTATAGTCTAAGAAAATGATTGATGTGAGTAGTTGGTTCAAAGATTCTTCTATTTGTTCTAGTTGTCAACAAGCAAAGAGTTGTAGACTTCCATTTTCTAGTAGTAATAAAATGGTTACTTTTCCATTGGATAAAATTCATTGTGACTTGTGGGGGCCAGCACATGTCTTATCTATGCAACACTACAAATTCTATGTAGTATTTGTAGATGATTGTAGCTGATTCACATGGCTATACCCTCTGAAACACAAGTCTGATTTTTTAAATTGTTTTGTCAAATTTAAGAGATTAGTGGAAAATCAATTTTCAAGGAAAATTAAAATATTTCAGTGCGATGGAGGTGGTGAATTCTCTTCCAAAAGTTTTAGAGATTTGCTTGATGATAGTGGTATTGCTCTTCAGATTTCATGTCCAGGCACGGCACGCCAGAACAAAATGGGATTGCTGAAAGGAAGCATAGGCATATTGTAGAAACAAGTCTTACTTTGCTCTTTCATGCATTTGCTCCGATGAAATATTGGGTGAATACCTTTTTAACTGTTGTCTATTTGATCAATCGATTGCCTACTCCCGTCTTGTCAATGGATACCCCGTTTCATACTTTGTTTGGAGTAGAACCAGCGTATGATAGGTTGAGAAGTTTTGGTTGCATATGGTATCCTTATGTACGGAAGAACACTGATCACAAATTTCAACCAAGATCATATCCATGTGTATTTCTTGGTTATAGTCCACTTCATAAAGGATACCGATGTTTGTATCCTTTAACAGGGAGGGTATATATTTCTCGCCATGTGGTCTTTGATGAATCTTTCTACCCTTTCTCAGATTTAAAGTCTCTTTCTTCATTTCCCATTTTGGATGGTACTCTTACTAGATATCCAGATGATGCAGAATGGATAGGAGCTCTACCTTCATTAACAGATGCTTACCTATCAAAGGTTGAAACATTGTTGATTGACAATAATACTCTTTCATCAGCTGAAATTCAACAATCTCCTAGTCCACCAGAGGAAGCAGTTGCAACATTTACTGAAGACACTTCCTCTCCCATATATGGGGTTGTTGAAGATACAGAACAGGTACACAATCCTCACACTGCACAGTTGAAAATAACTCCTATTTCAAGAATGGTAACTCGAGCTCAATTAGGCATTGTCAAACCTAATCCAAAATATGCAATGGTCTCTACTTCTGTTGATATTTTGGAACCTAAGACATTCAAAACTACATTAAAATCACCCATTTGGTTCAATGCTATGCGCGAGGAATTGCATGCCTTACACAAAAATGATACATGGATTCTTGTTCCTCGTTCTCCCCAGATGAATATAGTTGGTTGCAAATGGGTTTATAAGACCAAATTAAACTCTGATGGCAGTGTTGAGCGATACAAAGCTCGTTTGGTTGCTAAAGGCTATAACCAAAAGGAAGGAGTCGACTTTGATGAAACTTTTACGCCTATCATTAAAGCTACCACTATTCGTCTGATTCTTTCCATTGCAATTATGAAGAGTTGGGTGATTCGACAATTAGACGTCAAGAATGCATTTTTAAATGGTTTTTTAAAGGAAGCAGTTTACATGGAGCAACCCCCGGACTTTGTAGATTCTCGATTCTCTGATCATATCTGTTTTTTGAAGATAGCTCTTTATGGATTGAAACAGGCACCACGAGCTTGGTTTGACCGCCTATCATTATTCTTACTCAGTATTGGATTTTTCTATAGTAAGGCAGACCCCTCTCTATTTATATTTCAGTTCCCGCATGATGTCCTATTAATGCTAATTTATGTGGACGACATTATTGTTACAAGATCTAATCCTTCTTTAATTCAGAATCTTATTTCCATTTTGGGGCATGAATTTGCTCTTAATGATCTTGGAGATCTACATTATTTTCTGGGTGTCAAGGCAGAACGTACAGAGGATGGTTTGTTTCTTTCTCAAGCTCATTATGTTTATGAACTTTTGGACAAAGTAAATATGATAGACTGCAAGCCCATTGATACGCCTCTGGCTCTGAAGCATCAATTAACAATACATTCTGGTCAAGCACCAGAAGTTGATACTACTTTGTATCGTAGCTTGGTGGGTGGCTTACAATACCTCACTATGATTCGTCCGGATATTTCTTATTCAGTAAATCTTTTATGTCAATTCATGCATTCACCTTCTGCTGCACATTTGCAATCCCTCAAGCGTGTCTTACGATACATCAAAGACACTCAGTTATGGAACCCAGTTTCGGAAGAGTAGCTCTCCTCGTTTGTTTGCATTTTCTGATGTTGATTGGGCTGGATGCCCCCACACACGCAGATCCACCTCTGGATGTTGCGTTTTTCTTGGCTCAAATTATATTTCCTGGAGTGCTAAAAAGCAACCTACTGTGGCTCGCTCTAGTGCTGAAACAGAGTATCGCAGTATGGCCTCAGGATCTGCTGAATTGACATGGATCTCCTACTTATTGCGTGACATTGGGTTCTCCCTAGATCGTGCTCCAGTATTGTATTGTGACAATCTCAGTGCATTATACATGACTACCAATCCAATTTTTCATGGGCAGACAAAACATGTTGAGCTGGATTACTATTTTGTTCGGGAAAAAGTTGCTCGTGGAACTCTTACTACTAAATATGTTCCAGCTCACTTACAGATTGCTGATATATTTACCAAATCTCTTACTCGTTCTGCATTCTTTAAGCTTAGATACAAGCTCGGCGTCTATAACCATAGTCTGCCTCGCTTGAGGGGGAGTAATGAGGAAGGTTGACGCATTCAACTTTCTGTGAGCAGCAAGCATCCTGATTATCATTACCTTACCTGTACATCCTATTTTATATCTCTTCTTTTTCAAAAATGTATATTTAGGTTTCTTCTCGTCCAAGTCCTTCTATTCATGTAATGATGCTCTTTCCATGAATGTAATCATGAAATTTTATATAATACAATTGATGAGGAGAAGACCACAAGAAGTGACGGCCTGCTCCTCCTTCAGAACGTGTTCTTCTCTCTCTCCACTTTCAAACTTTCTCAAATGACACAACCTGAACAGATCGAGTTAACCTTCAGTAAATAAAACACAATTAATTTCTAAACATTATGTTATCGACGATCTCATGCACCATAAAATAATTAACACACTTTAATATGAGAAATACATTGGCTTTTTCACAATATATAAATAAGACAAATAAATCTGTTTGCAAGATCTTCACCACTGTTCTGGTTCCTCGTCTTAGAATCTTTATTCTTCGGAATAACTTGTGTCTATTTCTTGCAGACGAAGCCGTGGCCTCCCGTCATGCCACTCTCACAGCTCAGCACGGGCTTCCCGCTGGCCATGGCGATGCCGGCAGTCTTCTCCCCGAGTCCAAACCTTGTGACCTCACAGTCGGTGCTGAACAGGCTCGAGACGGCGTACTTGGCCTCGCCGCCCATGATAGGCATATCCGACGACATCTTCACGTTGCTCACATAGTCATCCCTGTACGTCTGCCCTAATACGCCGTGGACGTCGCTGCTGAGAGAGAAGAACTTGAACCCAAGCTCCAGGTGCGCGAAAGCAGTCGTCAGGGGTGATGTCGTAGCGGTGGATCGGAGCTCCGCCTCTCTACCATTTACTCGTTAATCCATCTATCTATCTATCTATCTATCTATGTGCGTAACATATCAAGAAGGTGTTGTTAGCGTTGAGATAACTCACGGCAGACGGGGCTGCAGTTGAGGCAGTTGATGAAGCAGTTGCGGGGGCACCTATACGGGCACTCGATGGGTACGTTGTAGCAGTACCTGAATGCCTTGCTCTTGCACACCTCCTTGGTGGGCTTCACCAGCTTCGGCGGCTTGGGAATCTTGGGTGGCTTGGGCAGCATCTCGGCCTCGGCCACCTCCACGACAAGGGCGGCCGAGACGAGGAGGAGGAGGGCCGCCGCTGCCAGAGACCGTGCCATGTTTGCCCTAACAAGAACAAGAGGAGGACGAGGACGAGGAGGAGAAGAGGGGTGTGCTTGACGTCCTTCAAGGAATGGCCACGGCCTTCTTATAGGGAGGCAAGCTTAGCGTCGGCCTTGTGCTGCATCGTTTGACTTGCTTATAAGAAACGAGGGGAGCCGCGTCGCAAGGCGTACGGTGGAAATCCTGGTTAGTCAACTCTCAAATCTCAACGGTGCAGCCTGCTCTCAGGCTTGCTTAACCGCCGACGTACGGATTTGGATCCGCCTACCCGTTACACTCGATGGAGTCCCATTACTAATAGACGTGGGATGCCTTCTTCTTTAACAAGAGAGATTTAAGTTTTTTTTTAAGCCTCCCTATTGCAACGGAATAACTCTGGAAAGAATATCATTTTATGTGTGGATTATTTTTTCATTTGGCAATTTTCTTATTTGGCAAAGGATGAAGGAAATAAATAATCATTTTAATAGGATGGTAAGATATTTCACTCTTTTTCTTTCATTCGAGAGGAAATCTTAAAAAAAAATTGCTAGGTTATTCTGCCTACTTTAACTAAATATTTCGGCTGTCAAATGACCGTATACCCTCTTATTTCACCCATTTATTCCATTGCCAAAGGAGGGCTCATGGAATTATTTGTCAAAAGTCTAACGAAATAAAACAGATTTGGTCTCTGCGATTGACGACGACTTGAAACATGATAAGCTCACAGGAATTAAACGTGCAGAGGTTGTTCAAGATCTCATCCGTCGTCGTGGACGTGAAGAAGTTCCGATCCGCGTGATGTGCCGGCCTTAACGTGGGGCGGCAACGTGCTCACTATCAGGTGGTCGTGGCCACGGCTGACTTCGGACCGAACCGCCATTCTTCTCATTTTTTTGGCTCCGCAGGGCAGGACCTGATGAAAGCAAATTAGTGTTTGTTTAGTCCCATGTAAAATAGGTTACATAAAAAATTCTGCAGAACTTGATGAAAGCAAATTAGTGTTTGTTTGGTTTCAGGTAAAATAGGTTACATAATTTTTTTTCAAAAATATAGTACAATGATTTATTTGATTCTTTGAAAAACTCTAGTCAACGACGAAAACTTCATTCATTGAGTCTCTCTTTGCTGATTTTGGTATATATCTATAGGATGAGAACGAATGCCTTTTTTCTAAAACTGTTGAAAAGACTTTCATAAATACTAAATGACTGATTTCACTTTTTATTTTCTTCATAAATTTATTTCTTAAAAACTATTTTTTATTCAAAAATATTTTGTATAGAACCAAACGCACCCTACGTTAATCAATCCTAAACAGCTTGCTTCGGCATTTTATTAATCGGGCCAGGGTGGAGGTAGCTTCTGGCTTCGCGAAGAGGTGATAAGCGCGGTTTTGACTTTGTCCTTGGTGGATTAATCTTCCAGTTCACCAGCATGGTTTTGACTTTTCTATGCTGGACTCTCCCAGTTCAAGGCAAAGATTAAAGTCAAACTACATTGGCACCACGCCAATTAGAAGGCTTATTATCCTTGCCAATGGTGTTGACACTATTTCCGTGAATCACAACATTTCCGAAGAGAGTCCTCGGCTGGAGTCTGCAGTTTTTTTTTTTTTTAAATTTAAGGAGTCTGCTGTTACAATCTTTCATTCCTCTGTATCAATAACTTGATAAGTAACATGGAAGTGCTATTATATTAAGAGCTTGTTAGTTTCAATGTAAAATTCTATACTTCACCGTCTTCAAAGTTATCGACTTTAAAATAAGTAAAATTTTATGATTTTAAGATCATGGAACACTTGTTTGGCTGCTTGGAAAAGAAAGCAAGAGAATGTTTCAATCTTCATATTTTGATTTACAGTGGATCTCCCATAAATCAAAATAATGAAATTGAGCTGTTAAATAAACAGACAAGGTTCAGACAAAATTTTATTTTACACTAGTTTACATCATGCATGTATGTGTATTTATTATAAGTAAAAAATAGATCTTGATCTGGCCCTACCAAAGTTACATCTCAACTTCGGATCAAAATTCACGGATTTTAGCGATGCAACCTTTTAAAGGATGAAGAAATTTAGTGATTAGCCTGGGCGCTAAACTAGTTTACATAGGAGGAGAACATCAACCAGGAGGAATTGACGATCAAAGTACTAAAAACAACCAGGAGAAATTGATGGCCGAACTATTAAAAAAGATCATGATCTACTTATATTTTTTTTCCCTCTCTCTTTCTTTTTCTATCTCTCTCTCTCTCTCTTGCACGTGTGTAGCGCTTTTGATAGCTCAGGTCAACAAGTAAAATTATGCAAATTTTGAAGTATACGTATTTTCAGTGAAATCTATAGTATATATATAAAACAGAGTTTTCTGGTGTCACATTTAAGAATGTAAATGGAATCGATACGGAACAGATGCAGCATTTCTGCGTCCATCCATTTATGCTAAATGGATAATCCGCATTCGCTCCATTTATAATTAGAATACGGAGCGGATATTAGATTACGGAAATTCTCCGAATTCGGTGCGGATACAAATAATATCCAGATAATAGTGGTTAATTTAAAAAATGATATTTGAGAAAAATAATGGATCAAAAATTTAAAATATATACTAATATATGAATACTTGAATTACTTACTTAACACAAATGTTAAAAAATACTTATTTGATGTAAAAATGATTAAATTAAAATATTAACATATAAATAAATATATACGTATTTAATATAAAATTAATAATTTGATCTTAGATTATATAGATAATTGTGACTATTAGAAAAACCTAATTCAGAGCGGATCTTAAACAGAGCATATATGAGATTTTGTTGACCGCTCCGTTTAAGAAGCGGATCATAAACGGATGTCCAATTATGATCCATTAGATGTCTTTTTTGGATAAAAATCTGGCTATCCGGATACGAATATGAAGCGGATCCGAATAAAATCCAGATCCGTTTACAGCCCCAACCACGTGTCAACATCATAATCTTCTATTTTCGGCCTAAATTCTCTCCCTCTCTCTCCTTTCCTATTATTATTTATGTCCCTATTAATTCTTTCTCATTAATTTTCTTTCTCTCTTCCCTCTCTCTCTCCCATCCTTGTTGATATCTTTATCCCATATTAATTCTCTTTCTTTCGGCTCTCTCTCATGATCTCTCTCTCACCCCTCTCTCTCACTTCTATTTCATCGTTTAAAATCTTTCCAACAAGAAAACACTTTCTGAAGAAAAATATTTCTAAGGGAACTGAACATAATTGATCATTTGGTACACATGAAAAATGTTTTTTAATTTACGGAGATTACCTACCAGCATGCAGATAAGGAGTATAATATTCAACAAAAATAGCCAAATCAAGGGATAAGAAAGTTAGTGGATGGTGAAGAAAATCCGGGATAAGAAGAACATTTTTTTCCATTAGTATATATTTCTTGTTTAACTAATTGATTGCAAATTATTTTTAAAAAATCACTATATAATAAAACTTGCCCTTTTACAAGTTTCTTTTTAAGGTGCACACTTGCTATGATTACATTATTTAAAATAGTTGAGAACGTTATGTAAAAAAGATTGGCTAATATCTCATCAATTTGACAAGTCATTTGTTACATACGCAATAAAAAATTGATTTCTTAATTATATATATTTCTTTCATTTTTATTTTTTTCCTCTCTTTATTTTCTTATCTTTTTTCTTCTCCGCACAGCGCCGGATTTTTTGCTAGTTATATATATATATATATATATATAAGAGATGAGACTTACCATCCAAATTATTTAAACTAAAGTTAGTCATGTAAAGTGCTGATACTGCAATCTGGATATCAGTATAACATGGGGAGAAAGAAGCATATCTTTGTAAAATATGCCTAAATGTGCATCTTAAAATGTTTAATAAAGCATAATCCAAAAATTCGTCTCATAAGCATATATCTAGTTATTACATTATATCTTATGATGAGCTCTCAACTAGGGACCTCAATGTACTGGATTTGCACTGAGCTGAGGCCTAGTTTACAAATTATAAGCCCACCAAAGGTTAAGTGGATCTGGACTGTGTCTGGTCTTTCTTGGGTTGACACCCCTTCTTTGGCCACTGATCGGAAAAAAAAAAAATCAATTCTATATTGAAAATAGCAGCAATCGTTCCTCTGAACAAATCCTCAGCGGCACGTACGAAACATATGAAAGGTCATGACTTAGGGACCCTTTACCTTATTTGTAGTGGGCCGTGAGGATATGACTCAACTCACGGAGGTTGCACGTGCCGCTGGTCGGACTATCCGGGTTTCAATTTTCATACTAAACTCGAGCTGTTTTTGTCCATGGTTCTTGTTTCTGTTTTCCATCAAGGCGTACATACAAGAAGGCCCAAGAATGAGTAATATTCGCTGCAATGGGACGCATTAGTGTAAGTTAAATTATTTATTCTTTTTTTAAGTGGGGCCGACATGTCTTACTCATTGGTATGGCATAATACTCAATCAGATGATTTTAAAAAAAAAATCTGATAAATAAAAAATCGAACTTTAAAAATGTCCTTAATGAGTTAACCTTAATGGTAATTTTTTATTTTTAAATATTTTTAGATTATCTGAACAGACATTGCACTGGCTAAAAAGATTCAGAAAAAACAATTCACCTCTCATTGGGAATGGGAGAAGCAGTGCCTAAATGATTGTTTTAAATTCCTCCTCTACATTAACATTAACTGAGTTCAGTCCAACTTTACACTCAGAAGATCTCTATTCCCAATCAAATGACAGGTCAGCTAATGCACACATCTTTCAACAGAAAAACTCATCGAAATTTCATCAACAAAGTTATGTTTATGCATGTTTTCTGGTATACGTCAAAGGGGAAATTTAAATTTTTATTTATATACTTAGTACCATCACTAGATAAACCAAGTTTTCTCCAAGTAGCCAACGGGCAGCATAGATTTCTTCCTTCTTGTACGTGCCTCCAAGTTCTCTTTTATTTAACGAAGTAACACTCATTTCAGTTCCTGTGACTCCCCCGAAGTCAGTATAGTAGTAGCATGCGGCAGTCGTATCCCACAGTGGTGACTGCATCTACCTGGTGCAGACCACCCCACGTCCACTGGCGCCCCCGCCGTTGCACTGCACGCTCGCATGCTCCCCGCTGGCACCGACCTTCTGCAACCCGTCACCATTAACAGCAGTTGTTGCGGCGGCGTTGTTGCCGGCACGGAAGCGGGAGGCGGCGCAGTCGGTAGAGAAGATGTGCGAGGTGGCGAATTCCTGCTCGCCGCCGAGCACAGGCGTGGGCAGCCCCACCCTGACCCTGCTGGTGTAGTCCTTACGGTACGTCCGCCCCAGTGCCCCTTCCACGTCGTCGCTAAGCCCGTAGAACTTGAACTGCAGGTCCAGGTGAGCGAAGCAGTCGTCGTCGGTGATGTTGTAGCCGTGCAGCCTCGAGTCCTCCTTGGTGATCGGTAACACCACCGCGGTGATGGTGAACTTCCCGGGGGCCTCCACCGAGACGCCATTGGCGTATCGCGTCCTCGTGACGGATACTTGCGGCGCCTGATCAGTCTGCCATTTGGCGCCCTCGGTGGGGGGGAGCGTGATGGGCTCTCCGTTGAAGGCGAGCTCGAGGCGGTCGACGGCGTCGTCCCAGGCGGCGGTCCTCCGGGCGCCGATGAGGAGGCGGTGGCCCTGGAAGAGGACACCCAGGGACTGCACCCAGGTGAAGTCGCGCTTGTCGCCGGCGACGCGCTTTCCGATGAAGTGGCCGTGGATGTGGAGGTCGCGGTCGGTGACGAGGCAGAAGTCGCGGTCCCTCTGGCCGTGGAAGTAGAAGGTGATGCCGTCGCCGCCGATGAAGCGGGGGTCCTGGCACACCGCCCCCGGCCGGTCGCAGGCTTCATATGTAACATTTACAGTTGCAAAACAGTGAGGAAGAGGAGAGAACACAAAGATTAGCTCTCAACATATGAATCACACACATGTCGCAAGTTTGAAGAATCAAATCCTCTAAGTGCAGCTGTTGTTTTAAAAGGAAGTTATAAAGTTACTGATAACATCATGCGCCTGTAACGTCATTTTCTGAATCCATAGTGGTGAAAGCTTGAAGCCTGAGGATATCAACAGATTGGAGAAGACGTGGGTAACTAATAAAGCTTTTTTGAATTCTCGACTTCCTGTCGTGTCCCATATAGCTCATGATGATGATGATAGAAGTTTGGGAGTCCGGTTTCGGCAAGTGCGGGTGAGGAGGGAATTGGGTAAAGATGGAGAGGGACTTTTCAAGAAAACACCACTTAGAAATTGGAAAAAGTTTCATGTGAATTTTTTTTTCAAAAATTTATCTCTCTTTGCACTTATTAAGTACTGACGAACTCAATTTCACCAATCAAGTACGCAGGCCCAAAGGTTCTTGGCCCTCTGGAGACAACGTAAAGGACCAGACGGCACTCAAAGCTTTGGCCTGCATAATAGAGGCCGAATTTTGAGCTCATCGGCTCAGGATTCTAGATCTCCTAGCATGAAACCCATCTTTCACTCCTGAAATCTCTCACAGGGTCTCGGCAAGGTCTCCTTTAAGGGCAACTCATCACATATCCTCACCGTCAGACGGGTCTTACGGACTTAACCATCCACTTATGGCAGGGCCACAAGATCCATTCCAGACAGTTATAAGAAAGTTCTAGCTTGCCCAATATCTCACGATCTTCCTTGATCATGGGGATCTGATCGTGGGCAAATCGCTACTCCAAAAAAAATCGTACCCAGGACGCCTCGAGAGAGAAGACATTATAATCTCTGGATCCTCTCCAGAATAAGATATGTTTTTCTGAACACGACAAATCCCAACCAAACTCTCATCTTTTAGAACCTAACTTAGACATCGGAGGATTTCGCTCCCCACCAGACCGAAGGGCCCCTTGACGTTTCTATTCTTCCTCTTGCAGGCTCTACTCTTAGCGTTTCTAATATCAAATAAATTATATTGAGTAGCCGGAATCTTCGATTGGACGGCCACAGCAATTCGACCAATTTTCGACCGCTACAAGTACCATTCGCACTTACACTTAGAGAATTTGGATTCTAAGTTTGGGTGGGGGTTCCCTAGTCACCCTAGTGAGGGAGTCCAATAGTAATTTGGATTTGCCAAAATTAACAATAATCTAGCCTAAGTTCAGCTCTCTCCATGGTTAATTCAAATTGTCATAACATTAACTAAATCCAAATTCAAAATGATGAGTTGGGTGAGTTGGGTCATGTAATAATCTGGACTGACCCAATTTGAAAATAGCCCAACTCAAATTTAGTTCAACAGATGTTTAGCTCAAATTACCATGGCCTAACTCGATCCAAATTCAAACAATAAATTTAAGTGGATAGGGTTGGACTAAATCCAATTTTTTAAAATGACAATACTATTTGCTTTGGAACGTGTCACTCGAAAATTTTCTTTCTGTTATTCTTGTTTATAGCCTGTTAGAGATGACCTACTACTAGAACATGGACTACTTAATTTGGCCAGCTGAAATCCAGTTCTAATTTGATTTATACTAATCGAAATTTGGTCTAAATCTATTTTGAACACTTTGGGCCAACCCAAAATAATGCAAGTTGATCTGAGTTAGGGTGGGCCATGGGCCGGTCTACCCAAGTCCGACCATTTAAGTCCGTGTTACCGTAAGTGACATGTAAGACTAATAAGAGGGCATTGCCTATCAGCTCCGCTAATCGGACCCCCTCCCTCCTTCACCATCTTCTTTTTGAAGTGACTTCAGGTACAAGTGATTTAAAATAGAAGTATTTCTTATCATAGAAGTGAAAGAAGTTTGAGAATAGAAAATGAACCTAATTTGGAAGGACTTCTTAGTAAGTTTTTATTAAAATATTATATCTTAAATATTTAAATATTTGCCTTATTTTTAATATATAATAAATATATTGTCAATCAAATCATAAATTAAAATATAATGATATATTTATTTTTCACATAAATAAAAATATATAAATAAAGAATATGATATATTAACATAATTATCAAACTAAATAATTAATATAAATTTTATACATAATAATGCATAACAACATTATATAAATAAATAGTTATAATCATACTATATGAACTAAATAGAAAAAGGAATGAAACGTTCTAGTTCAGATAAGAAAAGAATGAAAAATTCTTGTTCATTGGTGCTGCCATAGAGAAGATTAGTTGGAAGAGAGAGAAAGAGAAAGAGATTCGTTGGAGAGAGAGAGAGAGAGATCAGCCTCTTTTACTAAGGAAGAAGTCACTGTACAAAAATTACTCTGTACAGAAGCAAAAAAAAAATTATCGCAAAAGAGAAGTAAAATTAATAAACTTACTAAACACATCCACTTTTTATATAACTAATTTTTTGAGGATGAAAAGTCATTTAAAAAGACTTTCATGGAGTTCCCAAACGCAGCCATAGATGAAATGGGATCCCCTCCGTGCAATTACTGACTGAGTTTCACCAGTACAGTATGAGAGAGGGGGACAATTTTTTTAAAAAAATTCCTCCTGCTGAGCTGAAAAAGTATGGGGGAGAGTCTCTTGATTCTTTTTTTTTTTTTTGCAAAAATCTCCTCAATACAGGGATCGAGTAGCTGTATTTAGAGGATCCGATTTCCAATGCAGATTGCACCACTAATTCATACTTGCAAAGGAGAGGGCATGGAGTACTGGCGACAGATCCACTTACTGCAGACGGGCTTGCAGAGGGTGCAGTCCATGAAACAGCTGGTGCGGCACCGGAGGGGGCACAGCGCCTTTACCTGGTAGCATCTGGATTGGTTGAACTCCTTCCGGGTGCACTTTACGACGCGGCGGCCTCCCAGAGGGGCTGTAGGGCCTCCCGGGGGAGGCGGCGGGGACCGGATGGGCGCGGCCAGGATGTCGAATTGTGCGGACGCCGCCACCGCCAGGCAGAGGATAACGGGGGGGAGGAAGACTTTGGCGACGCAGCTGGTGCCGGTGGAGTACACCATTGCTTGCCACCTTCTACTATATCTTGTGCTTGATCAGCGACGATCGATGGTGATGCTTCTCTACTGGTCTCGCCCCGTCCCTTATATAGCACGGCCGGGGAAGAGAGCGAGCTACTGCCGGCACAATGCAGCACACCCACTCACATGATACTCACAAACATACAGAAGCATGCATGATGCGTGCGAGAGAGAGAGAGAGATGGATGCCATTGCTGCCTTGCTGGTGCAAAGAAAACGAGAGCACACGCACACTAGTAGATGGTGTGAGTGCATCTACCACAACAGCAACGCTCGGTTCACGATATCTATCTCGATCTGCCATGCGGCCATGCAGCTGGTAAGTGGGTAACGGTAAGAAAAAGGTTTAAACGGAATACGGAAACATGCGATGCACTTTGATTGCGTTTCGGATTTATCTAACACAAAGTTGCCAACGAGCACACTAGCATTAGTCATGGCCATGGGCCTTCCGAATAATTTATAGCATCAATTTATTATACATCCTAGTCATGGCCATGGGCCGCAGGGGCATGTTGTATGAATTTCTTTTTGAAATTGTCAAAAAATTGAAATAAGTGATATTTATATATGCACATTAAATTTTAAGTTGGTTTCAAAATTTTGACACGCTTTTTATAATTCTGTGTGTGAGACTGTGAATAACATACTAGAGGTTGTACCAAAAACTTTAGGAAGTTCTTGCAGATGTTAAACTATCAAGAAGTTTGCACTATATTTGATATATATGTATATTAAAATTAATCTAAGCCAAAAATTTTGTATGAAATCCCAAAACCGCGGTGTTGGGATTCAGAGGCACAGATTTATATGCACTGGAACCATAATTTAGAAACCAATATAGGACTAATTATCTAAAGCCACTATGGGCCAATAGTCAACACTCCCCCTCACGGCCACCATGGGCCGTGGAAATGAAAGGAGAGGCGAAAGAGGTCAAGCCCAGGATCAATGCTCTGATACCAAGATGAAATCTCAAAACCGCGGTGTTGAGATTCAGAGGCACAGATTTATATGTACTGGAACCATAATTTAGAAACCAATATAAGACTAATTATCCAAAGCCACTATGGACCAATAGCCAACATATACTTTAATAATTCTATTGTAGATAACATGATAGCCGAGGTAAGACTGTCGGGTTACCAAGCGGAGCCTTGTTTATTTTCAGTGGTATTCATCCTTCATATCAATTGATCATCTTGTTGTGCAAATCAAGGGCGGCTTTATGTTGGTTGCCTTTTGACATCAGCCTATGTTGCTGAACTCTGCAAATGATAAGAAAATCAGGTGACCCAGGTGCAGGCGAAGAGAGAGGAAAAGATCCTCCTTTCACAATACGGTTTCTGGCAAAATTTTGAGGTTTTTATTTTCTTTCAGATTTGGTTTATGATAGAAGACTACCTCCTCAATGGCCAGCAATGTCCAACTCTAGGGATCCTGTCCAACCAAGGGTCTAAACCACAGCCAATAACTATAGAGAATAACTTGCTGCACCGCGAAGGACAATTACTCCTCCTAATGGTATAGCCAACTTTTTTTTTTCTTTTTTAAACCTCCACGGTGTCTGACTCAATCGTATAATCTGAACTTGAATAAGACGAGTCGAAAAAAGATGAAAAATTGAAAATCGACCCTAAACGGCCAGTAGAATACTCCTGATCGTGATAGGGGGTTTCAAAAAAGATTTCAAGAATGGGAAAAAAAAAAAATTGACTGCACCGCCAAATAACGTAATTGCTCCCGACCGTGTAATAAGTTATTCTCATAATTATAAGGTGTTCCTGAATGGGGTCTTCTGATTTCTTTGATCCTAAATTATTAAATTCACTGAATGTCGCATTGAAATATTATGAGAAAATAAAATTTATATTGATCCTAAAATTATTAACATAATCTCATAGAAGACAAAAATAAAATATAAATCTAATTTTTGTAATGTCTTTAAATATTATAACTGTAATCACCATAAAATCAAATCACATGACATGCGAACAACCACAATTTATCCCCTAAATGCAAAGTTGGACTCAACTCTACCAATGTAGAGAGGAGAGGATTTTAAAAAAGAGAAATGATTCAGTGTGTTCGACCTTACCATGAGGTCCAGTCCTACGGTCAAAGGCATTTTTCACTTTATGGAAAGAGTAAAGTGAAAAAAATACCTCTGACTGTGGGACTCGACCTCATCGTGAGGTCAAGCTCACTTAATCAAATTATTTTTCGAGAAATGATTCAGTGAGCTCGACCTCACGGTGAGGTCAAGTCCCACATTCATGTCATTTTTTCACATTACTCTCTCCATAAAAGGCGGAAAGGGTAAGTGAAGAATATCTTTGATTGTGGGACTCGACCTCAACGTGAGGTCGAGCTCATTGAATCAAATTGCTTTCCGAGAAATGATTCAATGAGCTCGACCTCACCGTGAGATCGTGTCCCACAATCAAAGATATTTTTTTACTTTACTCTCTCCATAAAAAACGGAAAAGGTAAAGTGAAAAATGCCTCCGACTGTAAGACTCACCTTGAAGTCGAGCTCACTGAATCAAATTGCTTTTTGAAAAATAATTCAATGAACTCGACCTCACCATGATGTCGAGTCCCACAAACAGGAACATTTTTTCACTTTACATTCTCCATAAAAAGGGGAAAAGGTTAAGCGAAAAATGCCTTTGATTGGGGGACTTGACCTCACCGTAAGATCGAGCTAACTGAATCAAATTGATTTCCTAAAAATGATTCAGTGAACTCGACCTCACTGTAAGATCGAGTCCCACAGTCGAAAAAGGTAAAGTGAAAAGTATCTTTGATTGGAGGACTCGACCTCACTGACTCATTGAATCAAATTGCTTTCCGATAAATGATTCAGTGAGTTCGGCCTCACCATGAGGTCGAATCCCACAGTCAAGTGCATTTTTTTCACTTTATTCTCTCCATAAAAGGCGAAAAGGGTAAAGTGAAAAATGCCTCCAACTATGAGACTCGGTCTCACCGTGAGGTTGAGCTCACTTAAATCAAATTGCCGAGAAATGATTCAGCCGACCTCACCACCAGGTCGAGTCCCACAGTCCGGACATTTCTTTCACTTTATTCACTGAATCAAATTACTTTCCCCATTTCCAAGCAAGCATGCAATTTAAAGAAGAGCGAGAGCAGCGAAGTGGAATCCGGGAGCGAGCCATACCCCTGTTGCGACACCGCAGTCACTGTTCCTGCGGAAGATTTCTGCGAGAAGAACGCGACTCATCGAGGTCGCTTCGGGAGAATAGAGCATTCTGGCAACAACGTCCCACGTTGCCACAAGAACAAATCAGAAACACGAGAACATGTACGCCATTAAATTCCGACATTTACCTTGCTGCTCTTTTCACAGACGTCTTCCTTCAAAAGAAACAAAATAACACAACATGAGCTGCTGCTACGTACGCAAATGTTACCTCTCATCTTCAACTGTTGGGTTGCGACTTCCCCTGATCTTTAACTCTCTCCGACATTTACCTTAATTAGTTTGCGCATGTTACAGCTCATCGACAAGCTCTGCCCCGCCAAGCATGGAGATGCCTTAGTTTGGTTAGTTCTTTCCTCCTCCTCCTTGCTTCGGCTGCTGCCGACGACTGCACGACTTTCCTTCTGGGATGCTGCAGACTCCCCTGCAGCTCTACAAGGGGCGTCACAGCACCCAGTTCATTCCCACCACCAGGCGGACATGAGGGGAAAGGTGCACCGCCCTGTGCCTCTGACGTCTGTGCTGCTGCTGTTCGTGACGGTTTGGGAACGTTTGTGTCGACAGTTGCATCCTCAGTTTCCTTGGAGACGGCTTCCATGCATTTAGAGCTATTCTCCCCCTCTGCAAAATCCTCTATTCTCGAAGATGAGGCCAAGTCACGCATCCTAACCATCGGGTGCTCACCTACGCTGCTGTGACCTTCGCCTCCAGTGTTGTACACAGAACGCGGCGCAGGTTGGTAAGAAGTTGGCCAAAACCATGGGCATTGCGCCACCAAGAAGCCTGGCCTCGGCAGATCACAGACCCCTTGCTCCTGGTATATGCATGCGCCTCGAGAGCCAGAATGTACGGAGTCTGAAGGTTTCAGACTAAGAGACAACGAGAACTGCAGAAATGGAGGCACAACAGGCACGGGTGAAGAAGATGCCAGTGACTCTGTTTGCCAGGAAGTTGTACATGGTGGATCTTCCTTGACCTCACACTTGATGGCGGAGCCCTCCGCCACCTGTGTGAAGCATGAAATCTTCACAAGCACATACATCCAACTCCCCATCGTCCACATAAAATAGTGATTAAGATGCTTGACTAATAAATTATGTATTGAAATTATTAGATCATCCAACTCAAAACCGGAAGAGATCAAGTGAAGGTGACTCTACTCTTTTAACATAATTTATTATAATATTCACTTGATGTAAGACTATTCTAACATTCTCTCACGTACATAATGGCAAACAGGTTAGCCCACCTTAAATGACTATAGAAGCTACTTGACCATCTAACTCAATACCCTAAAATTTTGACTTGGATGACCTAACATCTTCGATACCATGCAGTTAATACTTACCTGCTCTTTTAATTCCATGTTTCTGTCTCTCAGTGACAAGTACTCTTTCATAATCTCGTCTCTTTCCTGTTGATCACATGATAGACATCCAACTCAAAACCTTAAGATAATGAATAGAGTAGACATCATTTACTAAATACTTTTAAATTTTGTCATTTTTTCGATATAAGATTATTCTAACACGTCTTTTCACGTGCAGGCCAATTTTAAATTTTGTCACGTAGATCACAAATAAAAGATGTGTGACTCGATTTGCAACTATGGACTTTGATGCCAAAGTTATTAAACCATTCAACTCAAAATCTTAAGATTATGAATAGATAGGCACCATTTATTAAACACTTTTAAATTTTGTCTTTTTTTTTATATAAGAGCATTCTAACAAAAAAGCACCAAGGAAAGAAGTCACATTATCATGACAAATAAAAAAAATGCTGGCAGTAACTTATATGCATGTTAAAATCGGAATTTCATGGTGCCATTTTTTTTTAAAAAAGCGTTTCGCCATCTTGAAATGCCATTTAACTCAAAAAGGAATGTCTTACATATTGAAAAGCACGATCTTCACATATTGAAACGCACGAAGGGAAATATGAGACATCTGTGACACTTACCGTTTTCATGTTCTCGTTCTCCAGCGACAACTCAGCTGCCTTCCTTGTCAACTCCTCGCACAGAGCCTATCAGTCAAGAAAGTGAGACACAGAGCAAAGACCTTTGTGTAGAACATAATGAAATCAAGTAATTCCTCAATGATTGACCATACACATAGAAGAAGTGCATTGTCATCGGTGACAAAATAAAATGACGCCACTTTTATAAAAGAATTTTCTTGTTATTGGTGACAAAATAAAAACTGTGCCACTTAATCAATCAATCAATCTCTCTCTCCCTCTATATATATATATATATATATGTGAATGGATCAAATGAGTCACGGAGCTCTTCTTCAAAATCTTCTTCTTCATATTTAAAAAGATAATAAAATTTATCAATAATTTTTAAATATTTAAATAGATCCTTTAGAGTTGCACCTATCTTCGGAGTTTTAATTTACACCGTCCGATCTTGACGATCAATTTTAACATTCCCATTATAAAAAATAAGCATGTAAAAATATTGAAAAATAGTCAAAATATAGAAAAATTATTAGATTAACCCTTAAGGTTAATATCATCTCTTGGAATTTTAATTTTGGTCTCCAAAGAAAGACGCATTGATTGGACGTCTACGGTTAAATTTTTCAATTCAACGGTGAAAGTTAAATCTCAATATGTCGAAACCAACATAAATAAGAAGTATTTGTATAAAATTTTATTTATTTTTTTAAGATGTTAAAGTAAAGTCTCGAGGGGACTCATCTAACTTAGATGAGCGCTAGAGCTCATTATAGCCGACCAATATATATATATATATAGATCAAATGAGTCCAAAGCTCCCTCGAAATTCTCTTTTCTTCATGTTTAAAAATAAAATAAAATTTATTAATAATGTTTAAATATTCAAATAAGTCACTTAAGGCTGTTCTCATCGCCGGACTTTTAATTTTTACTGTTTAATCTTAACGATCAATCTTAGCTATATGATCAAGTATAAAAAATCAACATCTAACAAATGCTAAAAGAAAGATCAAAAAATAAAAATTCGTCAAATTATCTCTTACAGTTGATCTCATCCCTTAGGGTATTAATTTTCATCCCCAAATAATGACGTATTTGACTGGACAGCTACCATTAAAATTTCCTCTTCTCCATCTTAAAAAAATAAATAAAAATTATCAAAATTTTTAAAATATTCAAATACCCTCTCTAGGTTGGTTTCTATTCCCTGTGATTTAATTTTTACCGTCAGATCAAAAAATTCAACTATAATCGTCCACTCAAGTGCATCCTTTGTTGAGATCAAGACTAAAATCCTACAAGATTTGGATCAATCCCAAGGATAAATTTGATTAGTTTTTTATTTATTGATTATTTTTAATATTTTTAGATATTATCTTTTGATATATACTCGATCGGATGGCTCCGATTGATTTTCAAGATCAGATGGTGAAAATTAAAGACTCGAGGACGAGAACAATGCTAAGGAATCTATTTGAATATTTAAAAAATATTATTTTTTAAATAAGAAAAAAAGAGAATTTTGAGGGGGGCTCATTTGATCTATCCTTTTTTATTTATTTATATATATGTAAGGGATTGACTATAACGGGCCTCAGAGTGCATCTATGTCCCTACTTCAAAATCCTCCATCCCGATGTCCAAAAAATTTAAAAGTCGTCAAAAAATTTAAAATATTCATATACCCCCTTTAAATTAGTTCACATCAGTTTGGGTTTAATTTTTACATCAACAAAATCACCGTAGCTGCCGTCCAATCAAGTGCATCTTTCTTTGTACATCAAAAATAAAATCTTAAGGGATGAGAACAATACTAAAGACTAATCCGACGAAATAATTATTATTTAATATTATTTAACATTTTTAAGCATTATTTTTTTATGTACATCCGATCAGATGACAATGATTGATCGTCAAGATCAGATAGTGAAGATTAAAGTTTCGAAGATGGGAACAAGTCGAAGGGACTTACTTTAATAGTTAAAAAAAATATATTTTTATTTTTTACATGGGAAGTGTGGGTTTTCGGAGGGGGTGCACCTAACAGGGCACATTGAATCCTTTTCATATTTTAAGTGTTCCCACACCAAATTTTTCCCTCCCCATATAAAAAAATAAAAATTAATATAATTTATTTATATTCAATTAGGCCCCTTAGGGCTATTCCCATCTTTAAAGTATTATTGTTCACCATTCGATTGTGAAAGTCAATCATATCCATCCAACCACTACTAAAAATATTATAAAAAAAAAATCAAAAAAATAAAAATAAAAATTATTAAATTAATCTTTAAGATTGATCTCATCTCTTTTGATTTTAGTTCTGACCCTCAATTAAAGGTCCATTCGATTAAATAGTTATAGTTGATCTTGTGATCAAACAAAAAAGTTTTTATAAACGCCCAAGGGATAGGGAACAAGTCTAAAGAGGGTAATTGAATATATTTTAATTTTTTTGATAAATTTTAGTTTTTTAACATGAGAAAGAAGGAATTTGGGGGAGACATGAAGAGGTAGATCTTAATACACCAAGGAGTGCATCTAATGTAGATGCACCCCTCCCTCCCCCCAAAATCCTTGCCTTCCCATTTTTAAAAGAAATTTAAAAAATTAAAAATAAATAAATATTAAATTAGACCTCTTAAGGTTATTTCTATCTTGGGAGTTTATTTTTCACCGTTCAATCATAAAAGCCAACTGTAACTGTCCAATATTTTGCACATCAAAAAATATTATAAAAAAGTATTAAAATAGTCAAAAAATAATAAACTAATTAGATTAACCCTTAGGGTTAATCCCATCCTTTAAGATTTTAGTTTGTAAACCCCAATTAAATACACACTCAATTGGACGGTAAAAATTAAACCCTAAGGGGGTGGGTACAAGCCTAAGAGAATGTAGTTGAATATTTTAAATCTTTTTATAATTCTTAACTTTTTTTAATATGGGGTTGTAGAGACATTTAAGTAGATGCATCCTGAGATGCATTATAACTGGCCCCATATCGCACCCTAGGGCGCATCTAACTTAGATGTCACAACCCCCGTCCCCCCAAATCAAGAAATTACCTCTCTTAGGTTCATTCTCACTCTTTGGGATTTAATTTTTACCATCAAATTGAAAATTTTAATTGTAGTCATCCAATCAAGTGCATCCTTAATTGAGAATGAAAATTAAAATCCTAAGGAATGGGATCAACCCCAAAGGTTAATTGAATATTTTCTCTTTTTTGACTATTTTTTCAACACTTTTAACAATATTTTTTTGCACATACTTGGGTGCATGGTTATGATCAACTTTCATGATTGGATGGTAAAAATTTATTAGGGACAACCTTAAGGGGCCTAATTTAATATTTAATTTTTTTATGATTATTATTTTTTAAAAACATAAGAAGAAGAGAATTTTGAAGGGGACGCATCTAAATTAGATGCACGCCGAAACTCATTTGATCATCTCTCTCTCTCTCTCTTTATTTATATATATATATATATATATATATATATATATAAAACATGCTTGTATTTATGTATGCAAAAATGCTGGAATATGGCCAAGGCCCCGTACATATGTATTGAGAAAATGCTGGAATACGGCCAAGGCCCCATATGCCGCCTGGCCGTATTCCAACAGACATCGGAGGGCACATGTTCTCTTTGCCTCGCACGCAAACCCTTGTACGCAGGGCGGAGAGAATGTGCCCCACCTTGAATCTGGGGGCGCCATAGGCGCTATGCAACATCTTTTTTTCTTTATGACTATAGATAATACTGTACAGCCACGCTGCACCAGGTGCCTGTTCACTTTGTTTGCAGAATAACTTGAACCAGAATAAGGTTCTGGGGATTTCTTTAACCAGAATAAGAGGTATTTTGATTTGATAGTCCACCCAGAATAAGGAGAATTATACTGTGCTATTCCAAGTGATTTGGTAGGAATAAGTGGAATAAGGAGTGAAATAAAAGGTAAAATTGAGAGAATTGGAGGAATTAGCTATTCCAGGTAAATTTGGGGAGTTGGGGGAATTGGAGGAATTAGGCATACCCTCAACCAAATCAGAATATGGCCTTTATACCAGTTATTCTGGTCCTATTCCACAAACAAAGTGAGCCCAGGGTCTACCCTAACTCAACATCCATATCAGTCTAATCTTTGATCAGATGCTTAAAAAAATTTGAAAAAGACAAATGATTAAAAAATTAAAGAAACACACTTAACAATCGTGCGATCAACCACCGTGCATGGTAGATATAGATAGATCAGAGAGAAATTCCCAATGATGATGGATAACGAAACCAGTAGCACTTTGCCTAAAACTTTCGAACAGATCAGACCTTTTAGAAAGACTCTTTTAGAGTTACACCACAGGGTACAGACACAAAGACCCCTTAATCCTTGACCAGGCAACATGAAAGTTACCACTGCAAAGCATACGTTTTAAAGTAGGGAAACAGGACGTTACCTTTCTCTTGAGAATAGTCTGCCTAGCCGACTCTCTGTTGGCCAGCACCCTGCGCAATCTTCTTTTTTCCTTCTCAGCCTAATATCAGGAAGTCACATGGTCTGGCATTTCCTAGAGCAATGAAATTAAGGACTACTGTACCTCAGAAAAACTTTGCTTCCCCCGTCTATGTGAGTATCTATTCCCTGCCTTGCACACCGCAGAACCGCTTCCCGAATCCATTTTCCCATCTGCCCCACACTGCCCACCTTCCTTTTGTCGATGGTCTTCTGCTTCTTTGGTTTGCTGCAAGTGCAGATAAGCATAAATGGCAAGTCCGGGTATGCTTTTCTTAGAACAAACTTCTAACAACTAAAAAATCTCAATCCTCTTCGTATAGTTTGTAAAAAAGTGATACAGGTATTAAGAACCAAGTTACTTCCTCCTGTTCCATGTGAGGATTCTCTGATCCTAAATGGATTAATTGGTGTCATTATCTGCTTAGGCATGTAAATGGTCCCAGAAAATCTTTTTACCTGTCCATTTCCAAGACTTAAAAGTCATAAAAGGATATAACCTAAAAGGTAAGGATAAAAAACCATCCATGTCTCTCGATAATTTCAGGTAAGGATAAGGATGTACTTATTTTCGAGTCCAATCATCCTATTATATGCCTGTTTTTCTTTACTTAACTTAGCTATTGATCATATCTTATTTACAACTCTCATTTCTCATCCATTTATAAGTGAAATAGCCAATCATGTATCTTCTTAATTACATGTCCTATTATCCACACCAGTCTTTTGGCTCTCCTCCCTCATTCATTACATTGCTAGGTTTATTTTTGAAGATGTCACGAGTTTTAAAATAAATTTATAAGGACTACTTAGAAAGAACTTATATATATATTCATATTTTGGAAGGAAAACTCCTTTATCACCTCTAAAAGCAATACAAGAACAAGTTTATGTTCACATATAATACTATCTGATCATTTAACTTTTATGTATTTGTTTCTAATAATTTGTGACAATTGTAAAAGATAAGAATATACATGAATACACGTTTCTTAAAGGATAGTGATAGAACCACTATCCAGCCTGATATATATCCTTTTACGTCCCTATCTACATTGGTCACCAGCTTATCTTGACAACAGAAAATTCAATCCATTATTTTCAGAACTCAAAAGTAACTTTTCTATGATGACAAAACTAGCATCTCAAGACACACCTAGTCTACAATTCCTAAATCGAGAAAAGTTGATAGACCTTTATTACCATTTCTATTTTGAAGTTATAAGTTTCCCTCAATAAATAGTTCAAAATATTGATCTTTTTTTTTCCTTTTTTTAAGGTCCTTGTCGTAATGGTAGGGTTTAGTTCATAGAAATTAAAAAGAACCACCCGCACCCAAGTTCGAACCCTAGGTGTCCCTAAAATCCCACCTAGTACAAACTGCCCTAAGGTCAGCCCAGTTCAAAATATTGTCTTTTGGTAACCAAATTATTGGCTAGGGCTGTTAATGGATCTAGACAGCTTGTGGGTTCCAAGACTGAGTCAATAAGTGGCTAACATTCAGACCAAAATTTTGAGCATGTAGGCTAAGTCGGGCTGTACGGGCTTGGAAGGCTGCTCAACTGCCCGCTCCAACCAACACCATCCCCTCGAAAATACGGCATGCCGCACACGATCATGCAGACTGGAGGGCTGAAGAGTAGAGAGATTAAAGAAAGGGAGCCACCACCATCGGGCTACTGACATTGGAGATGATGAACTCATCATCCCAAGCATACCCGACCTAGCAGCGCCGTCATTCTTTGATGCGAGACAGCTACCAAAATAGCTCTGACACCTAACTAGAATATGAGATCAGCAACGAACACAGATCGGACAGCAGATAAACTCGAGC
The DNA here is from genome assembly GCA_030544215.1 of Zantedeschia hybrid cultivar. Lineage (NCBI taxonomy): Eukaryota > Viridiplantae > Streptophyta > Magnoliopsida > Alismatales > Araceae > Zantedeschia > Zantedeschia hybrid cultivar. Next base: position 16,915,271 of record JARZZO010000014.1, on the reverse strand, counting down.
GGCCGTGTCTACCATGGGTGATATACGTGAAGATAACAAGAAATTAGTCCGGGAGCTATCCTCTGCAATGCGGAAACGAAACGGACCGAAGGTAGTAAGAACTCCCTCAGTCTAGGGCGGCAACAACACAATCCAACATCTCAAATTTAAGGCCACGAGATAGCTCAACCTCACACATCCAACAGCAAATTTAATATGATGGCTAGGACCCTAATCTCACAAGCACGGGAACATAATTATATATTAAATCGAGCAAGCCAAGATGGAACGGATAATCAACACTAACCAATCCGCTGTCGAATGGGACCGAAATTGAGGCCATAACGATCTACGTACGGGCATTGAGCGAGCTCCAAACACCCGGGTAGCATAAGCCTCTCAGGAGGCAGCAGTCGAGGGGCGAACCACAGAGGCTTCGGAGATTTGGAGCTGGCTTAGGCCTGCGTGGGCTGGCCTAGACGCAGTGGCGTGGTCCGGGATCGGGCTCAGGCACGGTTGACGATGCAGGAGTGGGCGAAGGCTGCGGGGCCACCGTATAGCGTTGTTGTTGGGTGGGACCTAACCGTCCCGGCGCAAGCGATGATGTTGCTTGGTGCGAACGTAGCTGGGTTGCCACGTGGCGGGGCGGGAAGTTGGGCCTCGAGCGACGATGTCCCTCCGAGGCGAACACGGACGGCGTGCCGCGTATAGGCAGCCAAGCAAGGCGGGACGCCGCACTGCTGTGTGGAGCGGGAACTGTCCTCAGCGCTTCCGTCGAGGCACGCGAGCGACGACGCACGCTCGGCGTGCACGGTTCGTTCACCACGCGATGGGGCGGCGGCGGTCCCGTCTATGGGTAGGCACGTGGCGCGAGCGTTGATGGGGAGCAGCGGCGTTTCCTTTGCGACGCCTGATGATGACTTTAGAGAGAGAGAGAGATGGAGAAAACGATAGAGAGGGGGAAGAAACGACAAGGGAAAGAAGGGACTCAGCACTGCAGAGAGAGGAGAGAAGAAAGAGAGAGACGAGGGAAGGAGGGGAGGGAGAAACGGGCTTCACACCCTAGGGCTTTGTGCCTAGTATACACACACGCACATGGCAACTCAAATTTCTTTGCATTCAATAATCATCAATACCTCCCTACGTGGGGTACAAGAGTATAAATAAAGCCCAAAAGAAACCCTAATGATGCCCTAACCACTAATGACCAAGATAACCCTATGTCCCAAAAATAACAAGAAAATGTTGCAGAAAATATATGAAAAATAGAAAACAAACAACTGGTCCCAACACGGACCGTACAAAGGTCCAAAATGTTCATAAATACACAAGGTGCTCATCAGTCCTCAAAATAACCATCGTCAAGCCACAGAGAAGCATGGGTCACTCTTGACATTCTCCTCTGACGGTAAACGTGGCCGGGTCGAACCGGACCTGTGCGCTGGCGTCCTCACCAATCTTCTTCGTCTGGGAGGAACTCGACCCCGTCAAGTAAGGGTCTCGCCCCCTTTGATAGCGCTCCAGAAAGTCTGGGTCGATCTGGTGTAGCTCCCCGCGCGTAATCCAAGTGTCCTCGATAGATGGCCTTCCTCTCCAGCAAACCAGGTAGCACTGATAGGCCCCATCCATAGAAGTAACAACTTGCTCATCCAGTATATGGTCAATCTGCTATCGCCGTGCTAAAATGGGGGGTGGAGGTGGACGCTCAGGGGTGGGGTCACTCTCAAGAGAGGGAGAAGGCTCGAACGGGTCACTAGGTATCACTGCCGGGTCCCGATAAGCTACTAAATCTGAGACATTGAACGTACTACTGATGCCATAACCCGAGGGAAGATCCACCACATACACGTTCGGTCCAATTCATTTCAGTACTTTGAACGGACTGACTCTTTGATCGTGCAGTTTCTTTACGGTTCCTGAGGGAAACTGTTCAGGTCTGACCCTAATCATCACGTAATCGCCCTCCTGGAATTCCTGTGGTCGCTGATGTGCATCCGCTATCCATTTGTAGTGTTTATTGATGATCTCCATATGACAACATGCATTATCATGCAGACTCCTAATATGCTCGTCCAAGGACTATGCAGACTCAGAAGTGTAGCACTGGACGGGCAACGGGACAAGGTCTATGGCTCCCCTAGGTCTAAAGCCAATAAAAATCCCAAACAGACACATGCCAGTAGACCTGTTGACTGAACTATTATACGTAAACTCTGCCTGTTATAAGACTTGATCCCAACTATGCATACGCTCTCCTACAAGGCAACGCAACAAATCTCCCAGACTCCTATTGACTACCTCAGTCTGCCCATCAATCTGGGGATGATAAGCGATGGAGAATTTGAGTTTAGTGCCCATCAAATGCTACAAGGTCTTCCAAAAAAAACTGACAAAATGGACATCTCTATCCGAGTCAATGGTCTTGGGTAGTCCGTGCAGACGAACCACACCCTCATAGAATAAATGGCTACTCTATATGCATCAGATGTCTTCGAACATGGGATAAAGTGTGCCATTTTGAAGACCCTATCAACAACAACTATGATAGAATCGTGCATCCGGACAATTCGTGGTAGGCTTAAGACAAAATCCATACTGACATCCTGCCATGGGAAATCAGACACGGGAAGGGGAGTATACAGACCGGTGCTCTGTTTCTTCTGCTTTGCCGCAGCACGTATGCGACAATAAGCAACAATACGAGCAACATCATGCTTCATGCTAGGACAGAAGAACCAGTATTCCACCAGCTTAATGGTTTTGTTCCGACCAAAGTGACCGACTAGACCTCCAGCATGAATCTCCAGATCAAAAAATTACAAACTGAAGTCCGTGGAATGCACAATCTTGACCTACGAAATAGGTAACCCTCCTAAAGGATGTACTCACTGTACTCTCTAAAGGGCCTAGACTGAAGGACTATGTGGATCGGACAAAAGTCGGGACAACTAAGATATTCGTCTCAAGGCTTTTCGAATCTTGTGACCTCCGCGCTAACAACTGACAGAAGAAAGGATCGACGGCTCAGCGTGTCAGCTACGCGGATCTCTACACCTGCCTTATGTCTCCAGACGAATGTGTAGGCCTGAAGAAACTCGACCTATCAACTATGTCTCGGGTTCAACTTCTTCTGGACATGGAAAAACTTGAGGGCCTTATATCGGAGTATAGTACGAACTCCTACGGTAGCAGACAATGTTTTCATTGCCTCGATACATGTACTATCATGTAAAACTCTTTATCATAAGTGAAGTAGTTCAACTTGGCATCACTTAATTTTTCGCTGAAGTATGCCATGAGATGGCCCTCCTAACTCAGGACCCCACATATACCGACATCAAAAGCGTTACAGGAGACCTCAAACATCCGCAAGAAATCAAGCAATCGAAGGACGGGTGCGTGAGTCATATGCTCTTTGATGTCACGAAAGGCCGAAGTTGCGGCCTTCGTCCATACAAAGGCTCCCTTCCTGATGCAATATGTGATCAGAGCTGTGATGGAACTGAACTCCCCAATGAAGTGACGGTAGAATGTCGCCAAGCCATGAAAGCTTGTAACATCATGAATCGTTTGTGACTTAGGCCACTCCACTATCACCCTGACCTTTTTCGGGCTCTGCAGATACGCCCGTAGTGGACACAATGAACCTTAAGAAAATTACCTGATCCGTCAAGAAAGCATTTATTGAGGTTTCCATACAACCTCTCTTGATGAAGGCCAAAGCACACCTGTTGCAGGTGCTCCACATGATCATCCCTAGAGTGGCTATACATCAAAATGTCATCGAAGTACACAACTAGGAACATGCTAATAAAAGGTCACAATACTTGAGTCATCAGCCGTATGAATGTGCTAGGGGTGTTGAACAGTCCTAAGGGGATGACCAACCACTTATAAAGACCATCCTTTGTCTTGAAGGCCGTCTTCCACTCATCTCTAGGCCGAATCATAACCTAGTAATAGCCACTATTCAGATCAATCTTGGAGAATACAGTGGCTCCCGCCATCATGTCCAGCATATCATCCAACCGAAAAATGAAAAAACAGTACTTGACTGTAATGCAGTTTATAGCGTGACTATCTACGCACATCTTCCAAGTGTCGTCTTTCTTTGGAACCAAAAGTACGGGAACTGCGCAAGGGCAAAGACTCCCACGAATTGAATCATTCCTCAAGAGCTCCTCGACTTGCCTCTAAAGCTTAGCATGCTCCGTAGAATTCATACGATAATGTAACAGGTTGGATAGAATGGATCCTGAAATCAGATCGATTGCATACTGAATATCATACATGGGTAACCTATTTGGAAGATCATTAAGAAAGACATCCTAAAACTCCTGAAGCAGAGAGGTGACCTCACCTGGATGCTCGCTCTGGGTCTCATCCACCACCTCTCTGACTGCTAACGTAAAGATGGGCTCGCTCTCAGCAATGTCATGCTCAAGCTCCCTAGCGCTGATAAGCTGTAAGTCCGCTGTGGGCGGTGCACCAAGGAGGGAAGGCTGGTGAGTACCAGTAATGCTCAACTGAGTCAAACGGGGAGTGGTGCACGTACTCACTAGTGTTGTGCCAAGTGTGGTTGGAGTGCAAGAGGGAGTTGCACTAGAAGAGGCAACGACACTAGAAATGGAAGAGGTACAGGGCGAAGCTGGGGGACTAGCCTGGGAGGCCGACCTCGGTTAGGAAGGTTGTACGGTGACAATAGGGAAGGGCTATTAGGGCAGCGACGTTGAGTGGACCAAGTTGGGGCCCCCATGGGCCTTGTAGAGAGGTTGCGGGCTGGGCTAAGCCGGGCGAGGCCAAGGTACAAGACGAGTTGGGCTATCTTTGGGTTGGCTTGCGCCCGGCCTATTGACAGCCCTATTAATGAAATGTGTGATAGATGAAAATACTTCCATATTTCTTCTTGAAGAAAAAATCTAATAAAGTGCCCTTAGGAGGAGATACTACTTATTTCTTATCCTTTCTCTTTTTGTGGGTTTTTGGCTGGGGGAGGAGGGTTGGCGGGGTTGTTACCACCTTCCCCCTTCAATAGTATTACATTCAACAAAATGCAATCCACCTTTTGCGGATTTCTTTGGGACAGGACAAAGGCAGTAGGGCACACAAGAGGGGAAGCCTAAATAATTGTTCTCATAATTTAACCCTTCTAAGTCATTGTTCTCATAATTTTAACCCTTCTAGATAATTGTTCTCATAAACTTAGTCCTTCCACTGGATAAACTAAATCGCTACATAATTACCTATATCCAGTGAACACCTCCTGCTTCCCTACTTGTGGGCCAACATGTTGAAATTCGGACATATCAATCCAATAAATACTTGTATAAATCAAAATCTAATGAATACTTGTATAGTATTGAAAAAACAAGGCAATAAGAAGCAGCGAGAATAGAAGAAAACTAGAAAACTACTTCTATGACAGAGGCATAAACAAGACATCTCGCTGCTTCCGTGTCCACATAAATCACTTCTAATCTGATAGAAACTCCACTGGCCAAAGAACAGAAGAAGATCTCATACCCAACAAAACAGGAAAAACAAAAAGGAAATAGGGAAAACACTGGAAAGACTGTAAAGAACAGGGGAATCCGACAAGAACAGAGCAGCAAGTTTGAAACTTCGACAGACCTGATGATGCGGTAACAACAAGGCCTCCTCCAGAAGGCTCTTCTCCCCGACAGGCCCGGCCACCGACGCACTCCTCGTCCGCTTGCTCGGCCACCTCTCCGAATCCTCCGTTCCCCTCCACTCCTCCTCCCTCCCGCCGGCGCCACCTCCGTCGGCCCCGCCGGCGCGCTCTCTCTCCAGGAGAGCCATCTGTGCGAAATCCGCCAGCGCCAGCGCCGCGTCCATCTCCACGTCCTCCAGAGGCTCCCGCCCGCATTGCAGACCCTCGCCGGCGCCGCCGGCGCCATCCCCGCCGGGGCAACCGCTTATCGCGTCGTCCTCGGCCGCCATTGCCGCCCACCTAAAGCGCGCCGCGGGGGGTGCTTCGCTCCTAATAAGAAGGGGACGGTGAGGGGGGCGCGCCTCCTGCCGCCACGTTGCTGCCAGGTCACCGTCGGATCTCGTGACCGCCGTCCCTGGAGGAAGTCACGTAGCCGGGAGGAGGATCCCACGTAGGACCGACAGGATGACGGCGTGTCAGGCGGCGCGTAACAGATGGCACGTAGGGACGCGTCTGTGGGTTCTTACTCAGTGATGGGAAACACGTGGCACGACTAGGCTATGGCACGAAATTCACTCTGGTGCGTGGACAAAACGCCACTTGCTGGTTTGATGAAAACCTTTTTCCTAATTTCTGTTATCTTAATAAATAAGATGTGATTATCAAAGATGGGGAAATAAAAAGTCTGGCGCAGGTTTTAGTTAAAAGCATTTTTTAAAATTTTTATGAAATTCAATCTGATAATCTAAGGCCTCGCTTAGAGTTCTATCCTTATCATTATCCTTTATGTAATATGTGTATTCTTAACATTATCTTTTAAGAAATATGTATATCCTTATCTTTTAAAATTATCGGAAACAAATACATAAATGTTAAATTATCAAACAATATTATTCGTCAACATAAGTTTAATCTTCTATCGGTTTCAGAAGAAACAAAGGAATAGTACCTTCAAAATATTCATATGTATAAACTCTTTTTAAGTAGTTCTTATAAATTTACTTATAAGTCATGAAATTTGTGAAAATGAATCTTACGAATTAATAAAGGAGGGAGAGAAGTGTTTAAAAAATATTGTGGACAACAAGACATGTAATTATGTAAGTAGATTTGAGATTTCATTTAGAATGAAAATTTTAAATAAGATATAATCGATAGTTGAGATGAATAAAAGAAAATGGATGGATATTGGGATAACTATGCTCGAAAAAAGATGTATCATTTTTTCTTATCCTAAATCATTCCTATATGGATAGTATCATTATCTTTATCCTTTAAATTATATCCGTTATGACCTTTAAGCTTTGGAAACGAACAGGTAAACGGATTCTCGAGTACCATTTACATCCTTAGACTCACTTGGTAAAAATTAGAATTCATATTAAGCATGTTTAGATTCGATGGGAATTCATAAAGTGATTTTTTTTTTCAAATGAAAACATAGAAAAATTGCCTAGAAACAATTCGGATTTGAATTCATGTTGAAAAAGAAATCTTTTAGATTTTTTTCGTATCCTCTAGAAAGCAAGATGGGAGGAAAATCTTCAAATTCATATTCACTTCTCTCCACCATTTTCTACTTTTACCTTTAAAAAGTTATTCACATAATACCAATTTGATAGCAGAATGGGTTACAGAAGTAGTTACTTTGGATCGTTTATTCAGGAATAAAGAGTGTTTCACTTTAATAGTGGGTGAAATATAAGGTAGAATACTATTTTCTTAGATGTAACTTATTCACTTAATCCTTAGAATAAGCAATTATGATGCAGAATAACTAATTTCTCTAATCAAATTAGAATTAGCATTATTCTTAGAATATGGAGCCTTATCCTTTCCTAATTCCGCAAACAAAGTGGATGGAATTGAAAGATATATAGGTCTTTTGATGTAGTTCCCAAATCTAACTTTTTTGTTCATTCTCAATGAGACTTTTAAAAATAAGAGGTTTTTCTCAAATATAAATACTTGAGTTGATGAGGTGACATTTTTTAAAATTTGAATTTCTCCAAAATTTATAAAGTGTTCCGAAATGAGGCCTAAGAGGAGAGGATTATATTTCAAAAATTATTAATATTTTTTTAATCCTTCTTAGCTTCCAAAAACCTTTTTGAACTATTCTACATTGGAAAAAATATTGAGAATTAATTAGTTAATTAAATTTAATCGTTAAACATATCATTATCAACATTATTCATATTGAAAATGAAAGTCAAAAGTGATTTTCAACAAAGACTTTGACATTGGTAGGAATGCGGAGGCTGGGTGTGTTAAGCATTTATAAAAACTTGCCATTCCTTGGGGAAAGATTTTTTTTTTTTCATTTTGAGACTAAGAAAATATGTTGAGAAAAAAATAACTTTTATAGTTTAGAGTTATTAAGAAAAGCCAAAATCTCATGTTAGTTGATGCTAAACTTGACCGTTCTTAGGAGAGGAAGAGAGAGATCTCCATAGAGTGAAAGAGAAGGTTGATTTTTTTTCCAAAAAAAAAAAAATCTGAAGTCTATTCCTAGGAAAATTTCTTAGGTAATTTTCTAAGCCAAGGAAAAAAGATTTTCGTAACTATTTACTTTTAAAAAAACTCTAATCCTAAGGAAAACTATTTTTCCTAGAAAATGGACTTCTTCCTCGTATTTTTCCCAAACGCCCGACTTATCCTGAAGTGCTTTCCATTTGTAATATAGTATGGGTGCATTGCACCAGTAAACATACGTTAAGTTGTCAATAAAAATCAATAACGATGGTAGTGAATGTAAATGAAGAAATTTCCCCCTTCTAAGGCTAAAGTACTTTCTCCTTCTACTATAATACGTTATCCACAGTTTCTATGAAGCTGTTACTATCCACTCTCCTATTTATGTCCACTGGCAATGTATTATTATTTTTTAAGATGCTGCGGCACTTAAAATTTACCGAGGGCTGAGGTGAGGAGAAAGAAAGGAAGTGAAAAAAATAATAAAAAGTTTAGATCGTCCGATCCTCTGATCGAATGGTCTCCTAATGCATGCCAAGCGCCCCGCGTTCCCCCTAGCCGGGCGTGTTTCTTGATTGTTTTTTTTTCCTTTGTTTACATTAAATGGTGGCCTCCGGATAAAGATCTGGTGGCCCTTGATACAGTTCGTTGCCAGCTGACGAAAACCTGGCAACCGATTGTATCATATATATATATATATATAACTCCTTCCACTTCATGTTAAAAATAAAGTAAAAGATCATTAAAAAAATTAAAATATTCAATTACCTCCTTTAGGCTTATTTGCATCATCTGGATTTTAATTTTCACTGTCTGATTGTACAACTCAACTATAGTTGTCCAATTGATTGCATCCTTAATTGAGAGTCAAAGCTAAAACTTCAACGGAAGGGATTAACCCGTTGGATAAATCTGACTTATTTTTATTCTTGACTATTTTTAATATTTTTAACAATATTTTTTGACACGGACTCCATCAGACAACCACAATTTGCTTTTATGATCGGACAATAAAAATTAAAACTCTAAACATGAGAACAACCCGAAATGAACAATTGAATATTTTAAATTTTTGGATAATTTTTATTCTTTTAAGATATAGAGGGAGAGATTTTAGATTTTGGAAGGGATAGGAGGTGCGTCTAACTTAGGAAAAAGATAAACATGATGCTCCCCGCTTCGAAAACTCACCCTCCTCATATTAAAATAAATAAAAATTATAAAAAAATGTTAAATATGAAAATAGATCCTTAGGATTGTTTCCATCCCATGGTCTTTTAATTTTGACTCTCCGATCTTGAACGTCAATTCTAGCCGTCAGATCAGATGTCTATCAAAAGACAACATCTAAACATGTTAAAAAAAGTAGTTAAAGTTCACAAAATTTGTTCCTTAAGGCTGATTTCACCTCCTGAAGTTTTAATTTTAATTCCCATATAATGACGTACTTGACTAGACAGCTATGATTGTGTCTTTGGTCTTTCTTCTATGTCAAAAGAATAAAAAAGAAATTTTAAAAATTATTCTTTATAATCTATCATATTTAAAGATTAACCTTTCGATCCAAATATTTATTTATAACCCTACACAATTGCCTATTTAGTTGATAAATCCTCTTTTTGAGAGTTTTTTTTTTTCAAAAAGCTTAAAGTTTATTCATAATTTTCTTAAGGACTTCATTAAATACTATGCGATTTTGAGGAGGTTACAGATAAATATTAAAATTGAAAGAATTAATTCTTGAATATGACGCATTTTAGGGTAATATCTAAAGATATACCAGAAAAACTTGGACGCTTTTGAAAACAATTACGCAGGAAAAATCTACTTGTACAGTGTACACATAGAGGTTGTTTGGTTTAATGTAAAATAACGTAATTTGAAACAATTGTCATTTTACGGTGTTTTCAGTTGTTTGCAATGATGTGAAACAATGTGAAATAAAATCCTATGTGAGCCTTGTCTGTTCACTTGACATTTCAAATCTCTTGTTTTGATTTACAATAAAGACTCACTATAAATCAAAACAAGAAGATTAAAACATTCCTATTATTTTATTTTATAAACAACCAAACAAATATTCTCTGATTCTAAAACAAGAAAATTTCACTTGTTTTAAAGCCGATAATTTATAAAGTTTTACACTGAAATAAATAACCCCTTAATGTATCCTTTTATGATGCTCCCCGCCATCGATCTGCAGTTAATGTAATAAATCTTGTCTAGTAATGGTAACACTCATGGGATGGTACTGATGTAAGACGTATCTTATAGATAGGTTTAGCTTTGGATGTAAGAATAGTGTTGCTCGACTATAATTAAAGGCATTCATGACTTCACCATTAACACGGCAACTGTGGTGACAAAAATCTATAATAGGCTGGTCAAGTGAGCAGTGGTTCGGCGATCCTTTGGGAGTGGAATAGGCATCATAATGGAACGACGAAATGAAGAGAAAATCATTAGAACAACGACCCTGTTGGCAGTATTATCTAAACTCCTTTTAGATGTCCCTCGAGCATGGCACGGTGGTGGACACCCTCTCTTTTTCTGAGTGGGCAGGAGGTCGTAAGTTTAACCCCGCATCTGAGTGCGGACGGGGCGTCTGTCGCGGACTTCTTGTCGTTTGACGGAATCATTAGTATTTTCTGTGCTGGAAAAAACTCCATTAAGAGGAATGATCATTATGTGCGAAATTGGATCCTATTCCATGGGATGGGGGCCCTTACTTTAACCACTGAACCACCAGACTATCCAAAAAATAATAATAATAATAATTTGAACAACGACCCTGTTGGCACTATTATCTAAACTCCTTTTAGCTAGGTAGGATCTGATTGAGCTAGAGTGAGAGCTTGATCTGATTCTGAGTCCTTAAACATGGGTAAAAAATTGATTTCATTTCAGCACAAGTTCAATAGGACTTTGTGTCGATTTAGATTAGTTTACGTACCAACTAGAGTTTAATTGAATTCAATTTCAATTCCATCAAGCCAGAATTTATGCTTACTCAAGCTCTCGTTATCCCATAAAACTCAATAACATTAAAAATTTTCATAATATTTCAAGCTCAAGCTTGACTTGTTTACCCAAACAAACTTGACTTGAGACTCGAAATGAATTTGCTCAGCTGAGTTGAATTAAACTCAACCTAAGCTCGGCTGCCTCATTGACTGATTCAACTCATAATTAATCCTATTTCTTTGTCGAACACTACTGAGATTGAGACTCATCTATGTCACACACACACATATATATATTTATATAGAAACAGACTTTACAGTGAGAAAAATGTCTCCTAGAATGAAAGAAGAGTTTACACAGGTGGATTAACATATTTGTGAAGAAATCTTCTATATGTGGTAGTTTCACAGGAATTGTGTAGGATATAGTGGTATACTATTTTGAAATACTCGGGTTAGAGAGCTATGGTATAAAGCCTTTTACTAGAGGAGCATAAAAATTGTACATTACTCCCCGTTATTTATCCTTCTTTTATATCTATCATTCTAAAATAAATCAACATTGTATGCGTGTGTATAGAAAATATATCATTCTTATTTTATTTTTTTTAAAATTTTCGGTCCTAACCTAGACGGCTGGGTTCTAAGGCCAAAGATCCAGTAACCAGGGATCGAATCCGTGTAAAGCAGCAACAATACGCAACCTCCAAAGGGAGAAACATACCAACATGGAGTAATATTTGCTACACTTTCAAGTGGAGCAGCATGAGTTGGCGGTGCAGTTATATTATGATTAATTAAAGTTAGGTCTCATATGTATGTACAGTTTGATTTTTGCTAAGACGACTTAATTTTTTTTAAAATATCATAAATTATTATTAAGTTCGACTCGTTAAGGAATCTTTTACTATTTATCAGGTGTCTATCTTTACTATTATTGAGTTCGACTCATTAAAGATTTATTTTACTATTTATTGGGTGCCCATCTTTACTCCTTTTAAAATTTTTTAACTCATTTGATTGTACTATACAATATGTTACGAATAATGAATTGAAGGAAGCATGACCTTCCCCATTGTATTGAACCTTGATATATACAAGTACAAGATCTCATAATAGGGCAAGAGGCCAGCATGCTTACCAATATGTACATACAAAATCTAGAGCATACTAAATCTAAATCTAGACCTACTGTATATACATCAACACCCCCCCTCAAACTCACGGTGGATCATGAACCGAGAGTTTGCTAACTAATGCACGAAAACGTGAAGTAGGTTGTGATTTTGTGAAAAGATCAGCAAGTTGTGCGGTTGTCGAAATATAAGGGAGAGACAGATCGCCTGAAAGATAGTGCTGACGAACAAAGTGACAATCAATTTCAATATGCTTCGTCCGCTCATGGAAGACAGGATTGCTGGCAATCTGAAGAGCACTCTGATTATCACAGTAGAGAGGAGTCGGAGTGGTAAGAGCAATCCCAAAATCGTGAAGAAGACGTCGGAGCCAAATAACCTCAGCAGATGTGTCAGCCATAGCACGATACTCTGCTTCAGTACTAGAGCGAGAGACAACTGCTTGTTTCTTGCTCCGCCAGGAGATAAGAGAAGAATCCAAGAAAATGCAGAACCCAGTGGTAGAGCGGCGATCAGTAGGATCCCCAGTCCAATCAGCATCAGTGTAAGCACGGAGCTCTAAGGAGGAAGTAGAAGACAACAGAAGCGAGCGACGAATAGTGCTACGCAGGTATCTGAGTACTCGAAGAAGAGCAGCATAGTGAACAGAAGTAGGCGCACTGACAAACTGACTCAAGACATGCACAGCATGGGCGATGTCAAGATGTGAAATAGTAAGATAAACCAGAGCACCAACTAGCTGACGATAGCGCGTGGGATCGTCCAGAAGAACACCATCAGTCGGGCGAAGCTTAACATGTAGTTCCATGGGAGTGTCTATCGAGCGCGTGTCAGAGAGAGAGGCTCGCTGAAGAATATCTGCAATATACTTCTGCTGTGAGAGTAAGTAACCCCGAGAGGAATATGCAACCTCAAGACCAAGAAAGTAACGAAGGAACCCCAAATCCTTCATATCAAACTGCTACTGAAGATGAGACTTGAGGGAAGCAATGGCAGTCGAGTCATCGCCAGTGATGATCATGTCATCTACATAGAGAAGTAGGATGGCGCGGCCATTAGGAGAATCACGAACGAAGATGGCATAATCTTCAACGCTCTCTTGAAAATCAATCTCAAGAACTGCTTGCCGAAAACGCTCAAACCAAGCACGAGGTGCCTGCTTGAGCCCATAAATGGCCTTGCGGAGACAGCAAACATAACCAGGCGGAGCGGGAAGACCAGGAGGTGACTGCATATAGACCTCTTCTGTGAGATCTCCATAGAGAAAAGCATTCTTTACATCAAGCTGATAGAGAGGCCAACGACGAACTGCGGCAACAACAAGTAAAGTGCGAACAGTAGTCATCTTTGCCACATGTGCAAAAGTCTCCTCATAATCAATGCCATACTCTTGAGTGAAACCACGTGCCACAAGCCGTGCCTTATGGCGCTCGATAGAACCATCAGCCTTAGTCTTGATCTTGTATATCCACTTACAACTGACATGAGAGACACCAAAAGGAAGTGGTACAAGATCCCATGTATGGGTCTGCTGAAGTGCCTGAATCTCCTCCTGCATAGCCTGACGCCATTCTGGTAACTGAATAGCCTGTCTGAAACTCTGAGGCTCTTGATGAGTGTGAATAGCAGTGGCGGCAGACAGAGCGGAAGGTTCAGAAAAGAAACCAGCGGTCTGGAGAAGCTGCTGAATCTGTTGTATCTGTCCAGCAAGTTGCGTCACGTCAATAGAACTTCTTTGAGAAGGTAATCCAGACAGAGTTGTAGGCGACGGGACGGAAGGAGGCGACTCCGCCACAGCAGCAGTGGGACGAGACTGACGTGGACGATGCTAAAGCTTCCGACATTGATCAATAGTGTGGCCACGGTTGCGACAGTATTTGCAGAAAAGATTCGTTGGTGTGCTAACTGAGTCACCAAGGTGTGATGAAGAATCCATACTACGTAAGTGCGTCGGAGTGTCAAGTAGCGGAGAAAATTTGGAAGGCTCCGATGAGCGAGACCGCAATGCGGCAGCGAGAACAGTTTCAGATGGAGTGCTAGACGTCCCCAGGGCTCGCAGTCGTGTTTCTTCTGCAATAAGCTCAGTAAGAGCATCATCCAGACTCGGCAGAGGGGATCGATGTAGAAGTTGAGCACGAAGTGCCTCGTACTCAGGACGAAGACGCATCAAAAAGTGATAGAGATGTTGTCGATCCCGTTGAAGACTGCAAGAACACGTAGAAATACGACCAGAGATATGCATAGCATCTAATTCTGACCAAATACGTCGAAGACGAGTGAAGAACTCCTGAATTGACAGTTCACCCTGACGAATACTGTCAAGTTCACTACGAAGCTGATACTCTCGAGCACCACTAGACTGAATATAACGTCTGGCAAGATAAGTCCATTGTGCTCGAGAAGTAGTAAAATCCAAAAGATCCAGACGAATGGAAGGATCAACCGAACGAAAGATATAACCCATGACAACCTCATCATTATCTTTCCAAATCTGAATAAAAGAAATAGTAGTACCTTTTTCTGTCGATGACTCAATTTCAACTGTCGGATACAGAATAGTCCCATCAACATATCCCCATAACTTAGCAGTACGAAGATTAGATAGAACAGTAGCAGTCCATACAACATAGTTATTGGCATCCTTTAATTGAAGATCTATTTTTGGAATATCCGACGCAGAAATAGAACTTAATAGAGCCATGGCAATCAAAGAAGGTGAACACTACCTTCCACTGGGGGGGCTTCGCGGGGGTGACCGGATCCCTCCTCAACCTTGCTTACAGGAAGACCACCCGTCTGGGGAAGAGCTAGAAGCCCCATCTGAAACTGCAACGAAGGGAGCCGTCTGGGTGAACCTGCTGCGAGGGGAGGAGCTGGACTAGCCGAACCTACTGCGAGGGGAGGAGCTGGACTGGGCACGAGCGGCCCCAGCCGAACCTGCTGCGACTGGGGTGGACCTGGACTGGGCAGGAGCGCCCAACACTGCACCTGCCGAACTGAACTGTTGGGAACAGTCCCTGGGGAGACTAGGAACGGCAACCGCGACTGGGGAGGAGCGGCAACGCAACACCACCGCGGGAAAACCTGCCACGGCACCGCTGGAAGGCCTCCCCCCGGCCAAGCAAACGAACGGCAAAGGGTTTAGGGAGAACGCAGAGGGGGAACGGCGGCGGACCGAAAGGCAGACGCACACGGTAGCGATGCGGCGAAGGCAGACACGCTCAAGAAAACCGAAAACGAACGTTCGACTCTGATACCATGTTACGAATAATGAATTGAAGGAAGCATGACCTTCTCCATTGTATTGAACCTTGATATATACAAGTACAAGATCCCATAATAGGACAAGAGGCCAACATACTTACCAATATGTACATACTAAATCTAGAGCATACTAAATCTAAATCTAGACTTATTGTATATACATCAACACAATCTATGGGGACACATGAGGTCTGACTAAAAAAGACTTCAAAATGGCATCACTTGTTGCTAGCAATGCCAGCGACCTCTCTCCCGCACTACCTCATAGATGGTGGGAATGGACCTACCAAAAACATCAAATTGTAAGAAACTAGGAGCTGTCCAGTCAAAGTTTTGGCTGGGGAAATGGTGGTCCCGGCTCCACTATGAATCTCGCATCAAGCGGCTGGCTATCACCAGCGGTTTTGTGCCAAATGGTTCAGACCCAGGTGTCCTGATTTGATTGGTTCTAATCCAGTCGTTGGCGGTCTCCACCGTCTCAGATCAAAACGCAAGCGCACGAGGGCGTTCTCTCCGCAATTTAATAATTATATGGCGAAGGTGGAGTAACTAACTACTTCAAAGTATCGGACAATGCTTACTCTTTCTTTAAGCCCCACTTTATTTGTCGAATAAGATATTGAGATTCATTGACGAAACGATGTATACTAAAATAAGAGATATTTCGATTTGATAATTTTGTGGAACCCACGGAATAAGAAGAATAAGTACTTCTTGAGTATAAAGTTGGATGACTTATTCCACTTATTTTTAAGATACACTATTATGCACGGTATAAATTATTCTGCTTGTCAAAACAAAATTAAGTTTATTCTCCACTTATTCGTCCTTATTCTTCTCCTATTCCTCAATCAAAGTGACGCTTAATATCTCTTTATTGGAGAATAAAAATAATTCTACACTAAATATGATTATTTTATCTATTAAATGATTATGTTGAGAAACTTTGTAGTCACACTTTTGTATATTGGAGTATATACATCCAATGAAAAGTAATTGAGTATGACTTCCAATTCACGGCACTTGTTAGTTGACCTCTAAGGTTCACTTTGTTTGCAGAATAACTTAAACCAGAATAAGGTTCTGGGGATTTCTTAACCCAGAATAAGAGGTATTTTGATTTGGTAAATTGTTGGTATTCTACCCAGAATAAGTAGAATTGCACTGCGCTATTTCAAGTGATTTAGTAGGAATAAGTAGAATAAAGAAGAGAATAAAGAGTGGAATAAAGAGTTCAAAATATCCATGTTATTCCGCTTAACCCCTGGTATAACCTATAGCACCTTGGGTTAAGCACTCCTCTCCACCAAAATGGGTTAAAAGGTTTTAGGAGAATAAAACATCCTATTCAGGGCTTATTCCACAAACAAAGTAAGACTAAATGAGCCGTCTACAACAGCATAACGGCTCACCCCTCCCCGCCCTCCTACGGAGAGGGTCCGAGTTCTAGTCTACGCAAGATTGTGAGTTTTTTCTTTTCCCTATGCTCACTTCAATCTTTGCTAAAAATTGAATTCGGATTTTCTTAATAGAATTTCCCCTCCAGAGTTTTAAAAAGGCTGATCTTTTAAGTATAATTTAAATATGTGGATGAGATCGTCACATGGCCGGTCAATGTAGATCCATTACATGAGCGGAGCTTAAAGTACAAACCTACCATCTACATCAGCTGTAAAAGAGTATACTTCATGATTCTAGGTGCATATAGTGAAGTTTTTACTTGGAAGTCAACTTTCCCTTTTATTTTTAACACAGAACATATTAACTAAAGATAATTACAGTTGATTTTACGTATAACGAGTAGACAAATATTTCTTCACAAACTCACTATGAATCTTAAAATTTAAAAGCTTTAGTAAAAATAATAATAATTAAAGTATTCTGTAAATAATTTTAATATTGAATTTTTCAACACAGTAACTAGGTAGAAGTCTAAAGTGCATTGAAAGTCCAAACGCCGACTCCAACTGGGTCAAAGTTAGTTGATTGGTCGATAGAGTCTGAGTTAGGTATCTTTTGTTTAAATCTTATTTTAAAAGGGATTCTCTAGATTAAATTATTTTTAAAACAAAATGATGTATCCGATAATTTATAGATGCCAAGGATTTTTTTTCACATCCAGGCAGCTCGCTTCTCCACCCTACGGTCCTACATTTTATTCATTATTTTTAAGCGGCTTTTACTTTCCATCCTTGTAATTATTTTATATAATTTTTATTAATCTCTACAATTATTTAAATTGTTCCTGAAAGGTTCCTCAAACCTCTCTAAAAAACTCCTTTCGAGACCTTTTAAGGATGACTAAAAAATTATGGAATATTTTATGGAAATATTAAGATGGTAGGAACTTATAATAAATATTGGAAGATTATAAGACTTAAAAACGTAAAAAAATAAATTTTATTTAATAATGTCTACTTATTATCTCTCTTTTTCTTAAATCTTCCCGTCATCTCCCGTAAATAGGAAAGCCGAGGGCTTGGTGTTCTCCCACACATAACGCGGTGCGGCGTTGCCCTTTGGAAGTTTGCCCGAGCTTTCCTCTCTCCCTCCCGTCGCACCCCCTCTTAGGAGCCATGGCTGAGGTGAGCGCTGCCCTTGCTTTCATCTGCCGATCCTGGCAAAAATCGAGATGGGAAGAGTGAAATTTCTGTTCGTTTTCTGAATTCTTTTTCCTTTTTTTGTGCGATTTTTTGTTTGATCTTCGATTTCTTGTTCGGCGGTGTTGGAATGGGTCTCGGCGGGAGCCTTTTTACTAGGTTTTTCTAGTTACAGGCTGATTCGATCTGGAGACTGGAGAATCGTATATGCGAACGTGATGATCTCTCTGTTTTCTTGAGATCAAACAGTTGCAGTTGAATTTGTCCTCCAATTGATGGTATTCGCTTTGAATTGTAGATATTCTTCTCGCCGGTCGTCGATTTTCTTTTCTTCTAGGATTTTGATTGGGTCGTATAGGAAGATGCATGCTTTGTCTCTGATTTTTGGATCTCTGCGTTTTTGCCTCAGATCGAGATCATGTTAATGCTTTTCTGCTGCTGGTTATTTTCAGGCTTGTGTGTGTCTCTATTTTAGTCACCTTGTGAAATTAACAGGTAATTTCCACATCAATATAGGGCAAAAAGATGAAAACCAGACTATAATATTAATTCCAAATTCACTGTCTTGAAAGTTTTGAGGTGGAGCTACCTGCAAAGATTATTCAAAGTACAAGAAGTATACAAGTCTGCTCCTCCCCGCTCCCTCCCACTCCCCTCCCCCAAGCCGACTAATGCAAGGCCCAATCCCTTACACGGTCACAAATGAAAGAAGTAGCTGGTCTATTATTCTGCTTTCGGGGTCAAAAATGAAAAAAAAAAATACACTAGTTTTTGTATGCTCTCGTATTATCCAAACAGTAGCATGGAGCACCATCCACCAGGCTTACTTATCTTGAAGCATGTATTGAGTTTGTCATAACAATAAATTCTTTTAATAAGTTAAATATCTACCTGGATAGAATATTGATCACGATTAGTACGAATATCAAAATTGCCACTAATGCAGGCATTTAATATGACCACCTAGCACCACATAAAACCACATAAAGTAAAATATGAACACATTATTGATCCCACATAATTAAGGTTTTGAGATGTGAGATGAAGAGACTAATGTCAAAAGTCCAGTACTTTAAGATGGGCCACATACTCCAAGTTTGTTCTTTATGTGGGGTTTACAGTATTGAGATAAATTGCCTACTATCTCAACATAGTTTTCCATGATTTTGTTCCTAAGCATATATATCCCACGTCTCTCATTTGGGCTTTTGGCATATAATCATTGTTAGAACAAAATTGCAGATTTATCACTCTCGTATTTGAATCTTTACATATATCATTAAGAATGCTAATGGTGTTCAAGAAGACCATAGAATGTCGTATCGCATCAGATCGGATTGGCCGATCAGATCAGATTCAGGCCAGCCAGATCCAATTCCGATCTCCTACTCCCCAATTTTCAATGGATCGTTCCCCAAATTGATAGCATCACTAGCATTCTTAATGATATATGTGAAAATCTAAATGCAAGAGTGATACGTCTGCTTTTTCATTTTGACAATGGTTTGTATGTAAAGACTTATTGTCATTTTCTATGTGTCAAAGCCTAAGTCAGCCTAAACATGTGGGATGTATTAGACATTAGTCCTATACCATTTGAGAACAAAAGATGAACTATATCTTTTTCACATCATTGACATTTTAATGATGTATGTAAAAATTCATATGTAGAAATTATAGATCCGCAGTTTTCATTTTGACAATGATTTTTAAGACTTTAATGCCCAAGTCAGCCTAAACATGAGAGATGTGTTAAATATTAGTCCTACACCATTTGAGAACAAAAGATGAACTATAAATATTTTATCAAGCCCACTTCACTTATAGCTGTTATGTAGTGCCCAATACCTCATCAAAGATAATCCAACTAAAAGTGATGCGGGACAGCAGGGGGGGTAGATCGGAAGTAGATAGAAGAGAGGGGGTTGGAGAAGAAGAAGACTAGGATTCCCGTCCCGTCTCGGGAGAAAACACGCAGCGGCGGCTCATCATTTCAAAATTCTTCTTCAATGCTTTCCCACGAGGGGATACAGGACAATATATAGACTCTTCAAAGAAACCCTAATATGAAAATTACTAAACTACCCCTAGGATTCCGAAAATAACTAAAAAAAACATGGGAAAATCGCAGATAAATTAAAAGACTCCCAATGGGCCCCTAATGGGCCAAATGAGCTGCACATTGGACCTTAGACTCCATTCCAGCCGCTCCTGGATCTCCATCATTCTCCCCTGATTCGAAAAAATTCGTCTTCGAATTTTAAAATGAGTCAATATCCATGGGGGAATGATGGTAGCATGTTCGAAAAACAACACTGATGACCCATGAATCATCGCGCGCATGAATGCTCCAACCTGAGGAGAAAATTGTGCCTCGACGTCGCTCCATATGTGGTCAAAATCATGCAAACTGATGACGTCTTTAACGACCTTCGGCTGATTGACTACATCTCCCAGTAGCGGTTCTGTCTTCGGCTCATTCCTTTTAGTGGGGAAGAGGTCATTATCTGCTATAGGCGTCACTGATTCGACCTCCCCCAAATATTCATCTTCTAGGGCTGGATCGGCCACATGGTGCACCTCATTCATTTGATTTTCATACTCCTCGATCATCGTTGGGTCGGCCTCATAGACAACATCTTTTGGCTTGGTCAGCTTGGCAAGCATGGCAGAAATCTTTTGAAGATCACTCCTCATCTGGGACCTCTCACGCTCCCAATCCTCTTGGAAGTCGTCTCAATCATCCGCTTGTTGAAACCTCTCTCGATCATGATAAGTGGCATTGAGGATAAGAAAGGGTGCCTGGTATTCCTCAGGTTGTATTAGACAATCTCGTCCAGTATGATCAATCACAACTTACCGCTCGTCTATCCATTCTCTACCCAAACCGATATACGAGCCATGGGGTATAATCTTGCACCATGCATCATCATAATACCTGACGGCTCGGGAAGTACTGCTGCTCCTTAAGAGATGGAAAAATGGCACATAGATTCGGTTTCCAGAGACCATTACGTAGTCCGTGTAGGAGATAGAATCCACAATAGATTGTGAAATAACATTGCCGAACAACGTTGCCTCAAGATACACCCGAGTTTTCACGGAATTGGGTAGTTCTACTTCAAAACTAAAATTCATGATGATAAAACGTACCACTGGCCAAAGAAATGATGGACGGGGTTCGCCTCACTGCAAGGATGCCAACAGTACGATCGGCACAAGAATCGGAGCTCAAATCATCATCCTCGATATGCGTGTAAAATGTGGCACACAAAACGAGGTAAGCGGGCACTAGCTGCTGCGAAATCTGTGCGCTGGGATACTGGCATGCAAATCGAGGCAACTTGGGTTGGCCTCGGGATGCACGATCAGGGTCCTCGGTATGCGTGCAGAAGTGGTACGCAAAACGAGGCAAATCTGGGAACAGCACACTGGAGCCGAGTTGGCCTCGTCGAGACGGATCCGACGGCGCGAACGGTGCACAAATCGGAATCCGGAAAGACCTCGAACGGCGCGCCCGAGTGTCCTTGTAAAGCGTGCAAGTGCGGCACGTAAAATGAGACGCTGCTGTCAGGCGGAACGTACAGCGAGGTCGGCCTCGCCGATACGAACCCAACGGCGCTAGCGGCTCGCAAATCGGAGCACCGCTGAGTCTGTGGCACTGGCGGTGCGATAAGATTGCAAGTGCACCACCTGTGTGCACTGGTTCGGACCAGAAATAAGGCTGAAGAGGCAGGGTGGCTCAAGCCGTTGGGGCTTGGGTTCAGACCCTGGCTCGAACCAAGGCTGGAATCCGGTTGAACCGGCTGGTGTAGTGGGCTTGGGCCCTTCTTGATCGGACCGGCTCGGTTAGACCCGGTTTGACCGGCCGGGTCCAACTTAAAGGGGCTCGGGCCCGTCTTCTTCGGCTCGTCCTTCCCCCCCCAAACCCTAACATGGAGCAGAGAGAGAGAGCACGAGGGGGAGGGGTTGTAGCAGCGGTCGATCGCGGCGGTGGTGCCGGCGGCCAACGAGCGCGGCGGCGACGACGGCGGCGACAGCGTGGGGCGCCGGCGAGGGCGGCGCCGGCAGCGAGGGGTGTCGGTGATGGCCGGGGAGGGGCTCACGCAGGGAGGAAGATAGCGGGGAATCTGGCGATGGAGACGATGAGCGGTGGCGCCAGAGATGGGGAGGAAGATGAGCGGAGGTGCTAGCGGCAGTCTCCTGCGGGAGCGGGAGTTCCTCTCTTCGTCTCCTCCCTTCTTGGCCGACCCAGCGACCTCCTCACGGGCCACCCTGCCTTCCCTGTTCGCGTCACACGCGCTAGGGCGGGCCACTGTGGACTCCCCCGCGATACGCCGACGACGTCTCCCGTGAGGTTATTGTGCTCCTCCTCCACTGGCTTCTCTTCCTTCTGGCCGTATCTGTTGATCTGCTGCTCTGCATCGCTAGGAATTCCTGGATCTGTTGCTGGCTGGGGGGGTGGAGGGATGTGACCATGGGCTGTAGGATTAGGGTTAGGGCGCGGAGATGGCGGAGCCGGGCCAGCAGGAAGGCGACCTCGTGTGCTTGTCGCGGGGAGGAAGACGACCGCGATGAGGAGGAAGACGTGCGGACCGCTGGTGGCGCCGAAGATGGGAGAATGAACTGTAGCAGGGAAGGAGAGAAGGCAGTGGAGGCACGATGGGGATCGGAGTTGGGCTTTGATACCAAGTTGATGCGGGACAGCAGGGGGGGTAGATCGGAAGTAGATAGAAGAGAGGGGGTTGGAGAAGAAGAAGACTAGGGTTCCCGTCCCGTCTCGGGAGAAAACACGCAGCGTCGGCTCATCATTTCAAAATTCTTCTTCAATGCTTTCCCACGAGGGGATACAGGACAATATATAGACTCTTCAAAGAAACCCTAATATGAAAATTACTAAACTACCCCTAGGATTCCGAAAATAACTAAAAAAAACATGGGAAAATCGCAGATAAATTAAAAGACTCCCAATGGGCCCCTAATGGGCCAAATGAGCTGCACATTGGACCTTAGACTCCATTCCAGCCGCTCCTGGATCCCCATAAAAAAGGCATCACTTTGTCATTCGTAATAAATGGTTTTGGGCAACTTCTGGCATCTGTCTCTAATGGCATATCGATGTAGTTTGCTACCATTAGAAAGAATTATATTAGAACTAGGAGAGATTTCTCTGATGAGATGTCTTGAAAATGGTTGTAGTTAAATGGGTTAGAGGTGACAATGGAATATATTAGGCACATCAGTCTTCCTGCATGCCTTGGGTTCATGGAAGGACTCATTTGGATTGCAGTATAGTGGCAAAACACTGTGGATTCTGAAAACATTGATTTTCATAGACAATAAATCCTTGACTTTTTTTTTTCAATGGATTTTGTTTGTTTAGCAGGAAGACACATACAAAGGCCCCCATAAGTAAAGAAAGAAAGTTCATATTCGTGAGCTAAAACTCTTTTTTCACCTGTTTTGCATCAATATGAACCCTGAAATGACCTTAAAATGGACTGACTTAGTTGAACTCTGCATCCTACATAAAAAGGTTTTTCCTGAATAAAAGAAGCTGAGTGCCCCAGGCTTTGGTTGTTGATTTTCAAATTAAGACCTGACATGACAGGAAACTCTATCATGAGGCTTATGCAAGCCTCACGAAGAAAATAGCTGTGTTTCCTGTCGTAAGACATTGATTTGAAGAGATTAGGGTATCGTAGTTATACCACTAGCTGGTTAATGAGGAAATGTTGTATTAACTCTAATAACTGTGTCCGTCTTGGAGTGGGAGTATTATATAGAGAGCTACTGTAGATGCCTAGGTATCTTTCTCACTGGCTGCCATACCATTTAGATGTGGCGCCTCTATAAAGATCATTTCTTGTGTGCATTCCACACCTTGAGCTCACTTGCTTTCCACTGCTATATCACATTTTGAATTATGCTAAAGCCTTACAAGAGCATACAAGTCATATTTCAGGTGATTTACAATCTTTGATCTGTTTTCCCATCACCCATGCATTAACCCTTCATTGACTGCTAGCAGAACCAAAATTCTGATGCATATGGTAGAAATGGAATCATAAATTGGGAAAATACATGGTGATGGTGTGTCGGACAGTTTCTAAGTAGGGAGTTGCTAAGGCAAAATGGTTGACATCGGTTGATGCATCTTTAGTGTTGTAAGATGAAGCAGGTTGCTTGTTTGGTTAAGGGGCAAAATTTGTGTGGTTTTATGTACTACAAAGGCACATATTTAGGGGCCAATGTTTCTGCGATTTTCACGTTATGATGTTTTTTCTGCTCTGATCTCTATGCAGACAGTTGTTCTTAAGGTTGTCATGTCATGTGAAGGCTGTGTTGGTGCTGTGAAGAGGGTTCTTGGCAAAATGGAAGGTTAGTATTGTGCAGGCTGTGAAACATGATGTGTAGCAGGCAGGCATTTACATTCCAAGATGAAAATATATTGCGCCTTTTTCTCATATAATTCTATCCAAGTCCCTTGTAACCTCATCTTGCATGCGTTGCTTATGGCTTCTCTTTTCCCTAAAAAAAAGAAAAGAAAAAAAAATGCAAAGAGTTACAGTGTATCCATTGTTTAGGCAAGAGTATGTAGTTTCCTACCATTGTGAAAAGATCAATACACTAGTTTAGCTTCGTTATGATTTTATGTAGCCATTTTCAAATAAATGGGATAAGGATCCGATGATGATGATAAAAGCATAATGGGCCTCCCACCCACCCACTTCCAAGACCACTTTTCAGAAGTTGGATCAAACAAAAGACACCCTTTACCGGTGAAAAAGTTTTGTTAGCTTTAATACTGAGAGTTTTTTTATTTCTGTCAACTACTAGGTGTGGAGTCCTTTGACATTGATTTGAAGGAGCAGAAAGTGACCGTGAGAGGAACTGCAAAGCCCGAGGCAGTTCTTCAAACTGTTTCAAAGACAGGGAAGAAGACCGAGTTCTGGAGTGAAGAAGCTGGAGCGAAGGAAGCAGCTCCCGCTCCTGCTGCTTCTACCTGAGGTGCACCAATCTGCATCTTTACAGCCATATAATAGACACGCCGGATGCTGCAGACATGATGTAATAATTACTTTCCTGTTTTATATGCCATAACTTACAAAAATTATAAACGTAAGAAGATTGTGGCTTTGTGATGCTTGTGTGTCCTAGTCAGTGTGTGTTCGCAGCATGTTGTGATGCCACCTGTATTAAGGAGAAATGATTGGTGCTTTCATGGCATCCAAGGGTCTCCCAGGAAACTCGCATTTGTTCCGTCTCCAACTTATGGCCTCTCTTTGAATGTGACATATATTAGTTCGCAAATCTGTTGAAAGCAATCCTACTTATGAACAGAGATGGATTCATTATAATCTAAAGCAATCATTTTATGTCACCCCTTCTTGACACAGTTTAGCACAAACAAATCAAAAAACGTTACAACCTCAGATGATTGTGTGCGTGTAGCAGGCGATTGCGTTAAGTTTACTTACTGTGTCAAATTCCTTGTCACGGACTGTATTAGTGAACTATTTATGACGCGGTGATGCTGTTCTTACTTAATGCCCTGTTAGGTTGAAATATTAATTCCGGTACTAACGTTTTTGATATCTATCGCCCTGTTTTGTTGGACTTTTAGATTTGATACTGTATCCGTTTTGGTATTAATAGTTTTAAAGTGTCAAATATCAATATTAAAATCAATATGATATAAGTTTAAAGTGTTTGAATGGAGTTGTAATAATATTAAAAATGATATTAATCTCCAATCCAAGATAAGTGCCACCTTTGCTGCTCTCCCTGCCGCCCCGACCAAGAACGAGTTCCCCTCCCAGCCACTCCCAGCCACCGTGCCACCCACTGGTTTATCCTCCAATACCTTTCCTTCAGCATTGCAGCCCCCTGCCCACCTTAGCATCGTGTTCAACGTCCTCCTCCTTTGCTGCCTCCTCTATGTCATCTTCTGTTGCCCATCTTTGCAATTGCCTTCTCTGTAAGGAAATTAATCGAGCACATGATGGGCAGCCAGTGTTGACAGGGAAAGATGTGCTGAGACCCCAGTAAGTTGTAACCAAACAGGGCGTAAAATATTAATATGGAAATTGACATTAGAAGAACGTGGATGTGTGAGAGAGAGAGAGAGAGTCTGGAGACTCTCTTCAGAGGCTAACTTCCAAGGTTTAGGTTTTAATATAGGTGCAGATCTATATCAATACACTTTATTGATTAGTGAACATTAAAATCGATAGAATATAACTAAATAACTATTATTTGTAGCAATATCAAAATTGGTATTAATTAATAGAGCTATCCAATCGTGCAACTAAACGCCCAACTGAGGCATTTTCTTACAATGCTCTTGAACATCATTACTGGATTATGTCACATGAGGTAATACAGATTGCATTTCAACTATATATATTGATGTTTGTTAGGTTTCTGGACAATCAACTGTGTATCTTCCACCTACACATATCTTGATATTTGTTTAGTTTCGGAACAATCAACTGTATATCTTCTCACATGGCCGACCAATTTCCTTAATTACCGACATGAAACGTTCATAGTCGCGCAACATATGCTTCTCTATGGTACGGTGTTTGGCTTTACGGGTAAATAGCTACAAAATAATCCTGAATATTTAATACAAAATTAATGAATCTAATGTTACCCAAGTGACAATAACCTCCTCCCTCAAAAAAATTAACGGAACATCCTGTACGTACCAGAATAAACTTAAATTACCATCTGCTCTCTCTCTCTCAGCGGCCCACAATCCAGGAATCGCATTCTGTTGACCTATCTATTTCCTGGCCTTTTCAGAAGTCCCTCCCTTCTCATTGTTATCATGGCGAGGAAGGCGCCGCAAAGGCAAGAGAAACAAGTTTAATGGGTGTCTTATCCTTGATCCATAAATATTCTTATCAAAAGTAATATTTGCTGTAATATCTTAGACATATAAAACTGAGTAGATTATATTGTTCAGAAATTATGAATCTTCGATCATTTTGATTAAACAGCAGCACACTAGACGTACAATGTTTTTTTTTTTTTCCCCCTAAGAAAATGGACGAATCATTTGTGCACCGAACTTAGATCTGATCAGGCCGAGCTTAGAGCTTAAACTGGTTTTAGTCATCATGGTCATCACTGATGGAGGTGAATTCTGCGGACCTGAAGAAAGAAGTACATTTTTTATACTTCTAACGCCTGTCTCTATTGCATGTGAAGAAAGAAGTACATAAGATTCGTCCGATCGAATTCAAGATATCAAGTTTCGTCATTGCTGTCAACATTGTGGTATAGTTTCCTTTCCTTCTCTCTCTCAACAGCGTCATCATTATTGTCATCCCCCTCCACCGTAAAAGATGCTGTCTGTGACATGCTGACCATACAACTAACGCCATCTTCCCTACAAAGTGGATTCCCTCTGAAAGTGGGAGAATATATTCTGGGAAACACTTTATTGCCGGTTGGCTTGACACAAGATAAGTAAAAACAAGCGACTCCTTTATGTACCAGTCCAGAGAGGATTGGACTCTATATTTGCTGTACTGACCTTGTGTATAACAAGTTAAATTATTTTGTAATACAAGATGTCATTGGTCCTGAATAGAGGATACACGAGTTGAGTAACTTTTTTAACGGGTGGACCGCACAAGTATTAAATACAAGTATGGAATCTTGAGCGTGACAAATGTGTGGACGCATAAACAAATATGTCGTGGGCATGTGAATACTATTTATCATGTTCACGAAGTATTTGTCGTGTTTAAAAAATATTTGTCATCTTTATGTATTTATGTACAATTTTTTTGTAATGACATATTTTACGGACATGACAAATAGTATTTCTCATACTTACGAAGTATTTGTCATGCCTGAAAAATATTTATCATCTATACGCATATGTGTATAGATTTGTAAGCATGATAAATATTTTTGACGCGTGACAAATATTCTGTAGACCTATTTGTCATGCTTATAGAGTATTTGTCATGCGTACACACATTTGTCACGCTTAAAATCTTACATTCGCATTTAATACTTGTATAGTCAACTGGTTGAAAAAATTGTCCACCCTATGTGCTCCTATCCAGCTGGCCCAGTGACATTTTGCATTGCAAGATGACTCAACTTAGTACACTGTGGGTCAGTGCAGCAAATATTACTCATCCCAAACTATCAAATGTCCTCATCTGTTTTCTCACCTATTAAAAGCTCTCATATGTCCTCTATCTTTTTATCGCCTTTCAAGATCCACCAATGCAACCAGTTACAAATACAATCTAGAACTCGTAAATATAATTTTGAATTATGGTTATATTTGTATGCTTTAGATTGTATCTAGAAGTCATTCTAAGTTGTATCTAAATACTCTAGTTGACACCTAAATAAAATACAGAATACGCGAATATAACCATAATTTTGGATTGTATCTAGATACTCTTAGTTGTATATAGAACTAATTGCATCGGTTGAAAAAAAGAGTTTAACAGGTGATGAAAAAAGTGAAAGATAAATGCAGGCAGGATTTACTACTGTTGGAGTCTAATCCTCTCTTGCACCGAGAGAATTCGGACTCTATGTATTCATGGTTGTATCTTATGATTTTATGTCTTGAGGAGCGAATTCAAAGCCATGTAAGATCATCAAGTTGCTCAGATGAAATTGTACTAGGAGCCCGTTTTGTTATCGTGTAAAGGATCCCACGTGCACAGGATTAGGGAGAAGTTCATCATAGTAAGAGAACATTTGCTGTGCATGAAAATTGTAAGAACTTCCCATGCAGTAGCTCGTCTGTTTGGTTAACATTGGCATCTTATAGAGATTTGCTCTAGGTGGTAGTTTTAATTCATCGACGGTTCGACCCGCTCTCCGTTCATGTGGGTGGTGGCCCGTGGACTTTTTGTTCGCCTGGGCGGATCTTTCGTCTACTTGGGCGGTCTTTCGTAGGCTTTGTGACCCTACCGCCTATTTGGCGGTCTTGTTGCTTCAAGTGAGAAAAAACAAAACTCTTAAGGCCTTTGGTCGGCTCGATCTTGATTCCTTGAGTTGGAGACTTTCCTTCAAAAAAAAAAGTGGTGGCTTTAATTCATCATGTTTTGGTCCGGGTCCAGGTTGTATTTTTGGGAAGCGTTCATTTCTTTGTTGTTTTGGATTTGGCTCGATGTTTCTCTTTGTTGATGCTCTCCTGATATATAGAGATGAATGATAACTTAAAATATTCGTCCTTATCTCCAACTTATAAAATAGATGACGTACATGCATAGAAATGAGGTTAAATAATTTTGTATCGGTTGACAATTATGTGCTTATAAAAAAGGTTCTCCACTTTTCTTTCAACAAAGGTTATTTTCTTAAAGAGCAAACTTGCGAGGCCCATGGTCTATAGTGAATAATATCTTGTTAGTAAGAGTTCAAATTTCTTCTCGTAATATTAGTGCCGTATGTGGGAACCACAGTTCATAGACACACGTTTGCTTTCTTAGAGGACCGTGTAGATTTATAGAAATGAAGACTAAATAATTCTATATCGATTGTTGAGGAGACAAGCCATGTGCTTATAAAGAAGGTCTTCACTTTCCTCTCAACAATAACCTTTTTCCTAAGGGACAAAACGGTGAGACCCATGGATTAAAGTGAATAGTATCTTTTTGAGGTTCCATCTTGCAACAGATGAGAATAATAAACTTTAGAATAAGACTATGATGTTTATCTCTTTTACTTGGGATAAGAATAATAAAATAGTTGTTTA
This sequence comes from Zantedeschia hybrid cultivar, assembly GCA_030544215.1. NCBI lineage: Eukaryota > Viridiplantae > Streptophyta > Magnoliopsida > Alismatales > Araceae > Zantedeschia > Zantedeschia hybrid cultivar. Next base: position 16,885,437 of record JARZZO010000014.1, on the reverse strand, counting down.
GAACTTATGTCATTCAATTGGAGGCATTGCAATTCTTGCCTGACAAAAGTATTTCTAAATGGAAAAATAACTTATGAATACATGCAATAAATACTGAAACAAATTAAAAACACATGTCGATCGATCCTATCATAAGACGTCCGAACAGCAGTCTTTACATCGCTTATGCATTTATCTAGTTCGATGACGTCCTTTTTGGTTTTGATTTAAAATATTTTAGGGTATTTTACAACAAAAAGCACAAAACCTTTGTCATGCACCAGCAATAGGCTGTGAGCGAAACCCGATTATATATCTAACGTTCCGATCCTCGCTAATTTTAAAAAGTGGATTCAGATAGGACAAATTAACTATTAGAATTGGGAACGGGAATTTCTAACAGGTTATCGGGATCAGAAATAGTATCTTGATTCCAACTTCTTATTCGCTAAATATTAAATTTTGTAATAATAATTATATCTAATGTTTTGTTAAACATTATCCAATAATATTAATTAGGTATATATAGTTAAGAGGATAAGAGTTGAGGACAGTCTAAATTTTTTCGATAATTTTTAAAAATTATTTTTGTTTCTGATATCGAAATCAAAATAAAAATAAAAACAGAACCACTATTCTTCGATTATATTAGATCTTAGAAACAAAATCCAAAATAGGTTTTATTATGGGAATCGGAAACAGAACTTTTTTTTTTTTTGCCCAATAAATTGGGAGAGATCGAGTCTGGCATAATCTAGGGATATTTCCTCCAAAATAGAGAGATCCGCGCATTCGAGAAAGCTGCCAAACACACGATTGATCCGTCCACGAGGGCGAAGAAGGGAGCGACCGAGAAAATGTATATTAATAACCACATAAAACTAAGGTTCGAACCCTCGACTCCCTGTCCGTAGGCCCGTAGCGCAGTGGCGCTGGGCAAGATGCTGTGCTCCTGCTCGGAAGCTGATCGCAGGTCTCTATCCTATTTAGGAGGAATTTCACGGTACTCCGTGGAAATTTATGCTTAGACAGCAATATTTCTTATCGAGTGGGGAAAAATATCTTTTTCTTGGAAGGAAAATCTTAGGCCTCCGGCCGGTTCGATCCCAACTCCTCCGAGTTGAGCACCATGCCCCCCAATTCCACTGAACTACTGATAAAAAAAAAAAGAACCCTCGACTCCCACTAGCTCAGGCGAGAGAGATGGAGACCGCTATGCAAATACGTACAGCCCGGAAAATAGAAATTAGTGTTTCAGTTTCTATATCCTACACACTTACAGCACTAACCAGCAGCCTCACTTGTTTCGTAGACTGATATCAAATACATATTCCACTCTTCACTTTGAAGAGAAGAATGTGAACACCAAAATTTTGGTAATAGATGGAGTATGACTCACCACATTGCCCTCTGTAGTACAATTTGACGTGCTTTATATCATGAAAGGTGTTGCTATCTAATCTTCAATTGTTTTTAAGCGAAGTCTACGAGTTCAAGGACTATTTAAGTTCGACTTTTATTATGGTCGATTAGACGGTCGTAAAAGAAAATAAATTCACTGACCCTACATAAACCGAAAATTCGGCTTGCACGGAACTCTAATCCATTTAAATCCAATGACTACCCAGTCTGGCACAGCCTACTTCCCTCACAGAGCACCAACTCATAGGTGACATTGTGTTTTGATCAAAATGCACTGGAAAAGAATGAGATCTTTTGGACCGAGTTATTTAGACTTTCTTGTGCTCTTAAACTCGTCAAGAGTGAGAGATTTGTTCCGTCGCATCATTTCAAGAGATAAATTACTTCTTCACCGCCCTCTTAACTTTCCCATTTGAAACGGGTTCACCATATATGATTGCAACCTCACTGGCGGCAGTGGGGTCTCGCTAATTCGTACGGTTTAGCCAAAGATCATGTTGTTCCCCCAGTCATATCGGCTGATTCTGCCGTCTTCTTCGTTGCCAAAGTCTAAATATACTTTGAGGCTGCCAATCAAATGATGGGCTCGTGCCCTATGATCATGAACTTGAGAAACTTGGTTGGGGAGGGCAGTGGAAAGGCTCCTCTCTTCCACCCAAAGACGAGATTCTCTGTGCCGTCACTGTGCTGTGACAGTGCGTCTTGTCCATTGAAGAAGCACCATGGTCTTCTTCTATGTTCAGGCTTAATTAAAGAGATCGTAATCTCTTCTGATCTATCTATTTAGTACATTGTATCACTGAATCAAAAAAATTGGGTGTTGAATTTGAAAGACCGAAGATCGTAAACATTGGCCCATGTAAGACTATTTATTATTTAATCGTTCCAACACTCTCTCCCACGGTCAAGATGGACTGTAAAAATTAGACGAGCGGAGACGACTTTGATACCATCTTACAAATCGTTAAACTCAGATGTAGAGTTTGAAGGACTCAAGATTATAAGTACCGATCACATTGAAATTAACTAATGTAAACTTATTATATAGTCGCTCCAACAAAGTACATGCAGATTTACTTCATGTGACCCGTTAACACATCTTTGCTCGCACCATCATGCTGTTACAATAAACTAAGAATCTGATGCTGCACAAACATTCAGACACTTGTGAGCTGTCTTGCGTGCGCGAAGCATAATGAAATGGATCACCGCAAACCCACGAGATGCATGCATGGAGCCTATACCAGTTGTAAAGGCACGCAATGTCCCTTAAAAGTAAATCACAATCACAGTCACAAGATTCCTTCTCAATCCAAAGGAATATGATCTTCTAGATTGATTTTTCTGTGACTATTTTTTTAAAGTGCTCTGATTATTGCAAGAAATTTGAAGATTATTATGAGGTCGATCGACTAAAACTGTTGATAGAGTTTTATTTTATGAAGAACGATAAACACGGAGTTTTAATATTATGCTGTGGTTAAGTTTTAATATTATGTTGCAGTTATTTAATTATCTAATAAAACTTTTTAAGATAATATATTTTATTCTGTCCTTTATTGAATGTGAGACTACTCTAATATTATTACTCGGTGTTTTAAAATCTTTAAATTATATGACTTGTGTCGCTTTCTGAGAGGTTATATTAATCTGAATCATTGTTAATGTTATCTTAGATGCCCTGGAGATGACTTTTTAAGTGCTTTGCACATTAAACGAACGACTTACAGTTCACACTTTGTATAAGCCTAAACTTTATGTGAATTTTGCGTCTATGAAGTGATAGAAGTTACTCCTATTTTCTATTTTTTTTAAGATTTTTTTTTCTCGTGTTTGTACAGCTTGCAGAGGTGGGAAAGTAATTGATGTCCTCGACCATCGGATTCCACTCTTACAGTGAGATTTCTTGACATGGATCTCGAGATTGAGACCTTAGACAAGCAGTCAGGGGGCCCTCTAGTACTGGTCTAAGGAAGAAAACCTTTCATTACTACAGTCAGTAGGTGCCAGTGTTGGATACTGCAATGCCGGATGTCAACAAATGGGTTTAACGGTTTTCTCTTATGTGGACCTCACAACAATTTAGTGCGTCTGCTATTTTCTTTTAGCGTGACAAATATATATAAACATGATAATTATTATTTGTCTTACTAAAATATCTGTCATGCTTAGAAATTATTTGTTATTCTTACTTATTTATGTACAGATTTTAAATGTGATAAATATTTTAAAAGTGTGAAAAATACTTTATGAACATGACAAATATTATTTCTCTCACCATGAAGTATGTCAGAGCACCTAACATTCTTACACATATGTACAAATTTCTAAATGTGACAAATGTTATGCAGACATATCAAATTTTCGTGGGCATGACTGAAGTATTTTTATGCTTACGTACATTTGTCACGTTTAGAATCTTACAATCACATTAAATACTTATGAAGCCCACATGTGGATAAGTTGCCTAACCCATAAGCTACTGCCCTATATAGACGATGATTTCTTGCAGTGCAAAGTATTACTCAAATCACATAGTCAGTGGCCCTACTGAAAATAGGCCAAAATTAGAATAAATTGTGTATGTAAAAGAAGAAAACTAGGCAGAGGACCATCTGATCAGGTCTCCCCCTACCCAATGAGACTTGTTTGGTGAAGAGAGCGACGCCGAACTAGGGCCTGCAGACATCAGAAGGCAGTTAGAGTCCCTCGTCTAAGTAAGGGAAGAACTCTCCGATACTTAAGTTAGTTATCGATGGAAGCTCAAGGTTAAAAATTTTCAGACATAGTGTTGTGTACCTTGTTTCTTTTTATATTCTCTTCTCTGGAGTTGAGGAAGACTTGCCTTCTTTGGAGAATCTCGTCACACGATTAGGGACCTCCTGATCACAGATGATCATAGGTGATGAAATGAGGTGTGTCCTTCCTGTATGGTCGAGTGGCAGGGATCATGGATCCTTCCATATTCGGACAATTGCTATCTTTTGAGTGAGGCTCCTGCCAAGAAAATGGAAGAAATTTGAACCGTTCTAAGTATCTCGTCCTTTCGAGAAGTTGGGGTCTCAGACCGAAGGCCCTCTGAATCTTCGATTGGGACCCTTACCTTGAACCACCCTATTGGGCCATCATCCTGGGCCCACGAAGGTGTTGCATGCTGCTTTCTTTAACTGGTCCATGGACCGTTGGACTGTAGCACACTAGGTCTTTCCGGATCAATGCTGACTTACCCTTCTTTCGTGCCTAACCAATTTTACCCTCGTCAGTACTATACATATCTCTGGAACGGCTCTGTCACGTTGATGATTAAGAGGTGAACAACGTGCTCCAAGGCAATCTGTAGTTGCCAAATCCCCCATTCAGGCAATTACGTAAGAATCAAGCAATGCTATACTAGTTTTGGAGGCCATGGTTATAGATATCTCTTAGTTTAGTGTCATTGCACTATCTTAGAATATGATGGAGATGTCGGAGGAAGTACATATACATATGCACATGTACATGAACCATCACGAAAATTGAACTATGCTATTAGTTTCTTATTCATGGTAACACTTTTAATGGTTACAAATACCTATTTTACATCCATCCACCAATAGAAACCTGCCCCTGCTGCGATAGTGGAACTGGCGTTCATGCCTGCCTTCACTCCTTGCGGGTGAAAATTTTGTCCTTCGGTAAGCAGGAAGGTGTAACATTCGAGCATTCTTTGTTGGAAGACTATGGTGGGACTTGATCCCGGGCCATTGATTCAGAAGACCCGTCCAGGTTAGACTTAACCAAAACCATGGTCGGTGAATTGACAGGCACTGCTATGTACAAGAATTGTGAAAGAGCCATTTATACCCACCAAACATTGATCACCATATTGTCCCCCCAAGAAAAATTCAAAGCAGGTGATCTATATTTCAAAATAGTTTGTTAATTTAATTAGAAAATAAGTAATATGTTGGCATTAGGGATGAGAAATGAACTCAGGCATAGATGTTATAGAAGTGAATCTAATAAAAGTTTTGATGATTAAAATGATGATTTATTTTCGTCATCTCATTTGCAATTATCTATGAAGAGATTGCCGCCGAAGTAGACTTAAAAATGACCTCTATAGTTACATTAGCTCTAAAGAATGGTTGGGAATGAATAATGAACAGTATTTCTTTCTCATTTGAGTGTTGAATGGCTGATCAATTATTTCCTTTATCTTGATTTGATTACATTGGGATACCTATACAGAGTCATATGTGAAATTTATGGGGATTTGTTTTTGTGTCTTCCCATCAAGTTTTGGGGACATTAACTCTAGGCTTAGCATCTTTACTTTCTATTTTAAGAGCTTTTAGTCTAAATGACAGAATTAGTATTATCTTCGACAAGCCCATCTTTACTTTCTATTTTAAGAGCTTTTAGTCTAAATGACGGAATTAGTATTATCTTCGACAAGCCGATCCATTTGTTTAGTTCCAATTTGATAGTTTTATGATATTGGTTACCGGTGAAAAATTCAATTACTTATCAAATTAGAAAAGAACTCTACTTAATAAAAATTTAGATGAAAAACCCATAGAAAACAAGTCATTATGCATGTAAGTGAACCAGGCTGGACGACAGTGAACTGCACTAGGTCACTATAATCCACAGTTGACTTGTGCGAAATGATGCGAGTCGGATCGAGTTGAATCAAGTCACATCGAGTCCAAGGTGATTCAACGAGTCAATATGTATTGGTGGATCAGACTCTACATTATTTGATTTTAAGTATAGAAATAGAAAATTTCCTTATAGGAGCGTATCATCATAATCATCATCATCTAAGCCTTATCTTATTATTTGGGATCAACTACATAAGTCATTCTTGCCATTTTAATTTATCCAACGTTTTATTTATAGTTAACATAAGAAGGTCAAGTCTTTTTTTCTGTTTTTTTTATACTACATCTTGACTGTGTCATTTATGTTTTTCTCAAGTCTTATTGTAACACCCATATTTATAAAGTCATATTAGTCATATTAAGTTGATTAGATTAGATTTTAGTTAGTTAAGATGTGCAGATAATCCCTTAAGAGTGCAGTAAGTTCCTAGAGGAAGAAGATTCAGAAATTGGCTAAGTCCTAGATAATTGATTAAATATGTTAAAAAAAGGTTCAATTAATTGATAAAAACTTATGTTATTGAATCTAAAATTAACTCTAAAATTAAAATTTAATATAAACTTTATAATCGACTTAAAGTTAGATAGTAATCAATTTAAAATAAGTCAAATAATCGAGTTAAGTTAAAATGGTAATTAAAGATAAATAAACCTTATAATTGAAGTTAAAACAAAACACAAAAATCGATTAAATACAGATAGATAATCGATTAGCAAAAGTCTTATGATCAAAGTCAAAATAAATTATGTAATCGATTAACTGAAAACAGATGATCCATTATCAAAATAACATGTATTCGATTATAAGAATACTCATAATCGAATAGAAGAACTACGTATAATCGATTAGATGAAGACTAAATAATTGATTAAAATTGAAGAGTGTAATTGATTAGTAAAAATACTTATAATGGATTATCTATAATACATGTAATTGATTAAGTATAGAGAAAGTAATCGATTATTTGAACAATATTTAATTGATTCGGAATAACTCAATTGATTGACTAAGTAATCTATAATTGATTAACAAACTTATAGGTAATCGATTAGCAGAATTAAATCAAACACATGTAATTACTTAATAGAAGAACTTGTAATTAATTTACGAAAACAAAGGTAACTGGTTAACTGTTATGAATGTAATCGATTAATCGCTCGTGAATGTAATTGAGTAATTGTTATGAATGCAATCGATTGATTGATGTGCATATAATCGATCACTTAACCATATAATTTTTTAACTAAAGTCTATGTATAATCGATTGACCGATTCTTTTGAATATTTAACATAATTTAATTAATTATTTTATGTTACCTAGCCTTTCAGAAGAGGTAGCCCAAAATTATTTAGAATGGAGACATAGAATCCATATAGTTGATCTCAATTAATTTGAGATTAACGCTTAGTTGAGTTAAGTCAAATTAAGTCATGTAATTGATTAATTGAAAATAGATGATCCATTATCAAAATAACATGTAATCGATTATAAGAATACTTATAATCGAATAGAAGAACTAAATATAATCGATTAGATGAAGACTAAATAATTGATTAAAATTGAAGAGTGCAATTGATTAGTAGAAATACCTATAATCGATTATCTATATATGTAATTGATTAACTATAGAGAAAGTAATCGATTATTTGAAAAATATTTAATTGATTCTGAATAAGTTAATTGATTGACTAAGCAATCTGTAATTGATTAATAAATTCATAGGTAATCGTTGAGCAGAATTAACTCAAACACATATAATTAATTAATAGAAGAACTTGTAATCAATTTACGGAAACAAAAGCAACTGATTAACTGTTATAAAGGTAATCAATTAACTGTTATGAATGTAATCGATTAACGCTCATGTATGTAATTGAGTAACCGTTATGAATGCAATCGATTAACTGATGTGCATATAATCGATCACTTAACCATAGAATCGGTTAACTAGAGCCTGCGTACGATTGACTGATTCTTTTGAATATTTAACATAACTTAATTATTTATTTTATATTATTTAGCCTTCCAGAAGAAGTAATCCAAAATCGTTTGAAATAGAGACAAAGAATCCATATAGTTGATCTCAATTAATTTGAGATTAATGCTTAATTGAGTTGAGTTGAATATGGTGGTTCCTAAGGGACACCTAGACTTCTAGGGACTGCCCTAGGGCAGTACTAAGGATCTAAATTAATCTGGGTCGGTTTGACCATAGTTAAGTAGGAATATTATTTTATTTCTGCCATAAAAACTCTAGAAAATTTAGAGAGAGAGAAATAAAGGAAGAATGCAATGGACAGAGCTAAATAATTCTAAAACATTTTGAGACTTGACAAATAGTTAGATTTCCATATTTAAGGCAGGTGCGCGATAAACTATTTGCATGTTATTTGTTATTTAAATTATTTTAAAATCTATTTTACTATCCGAAATTCAAGGTTAGACATGTATGAGTATAGTATAATACTGAAATCATTATGATTATGATATTAATTATGACGTAAATTTTTTGTTAATTATTTATTTATTGATGTTAACTTGTCTATAATTAAAAATATGTTATAAGAATCTATTTTTGAGCTAAGCACAATTGAACTATAGTTAAGAAGGTTTTAATTACCTTAAGCATGTACATACAGTATTATCTTAAGGAGATATGATTGAAAAAATCTACAGTAATTATCTGATGTGATAACAGTCAATTTTCGACTCAAGGACGACAAAAAATTTAATCTAAAATTGAACTTCAGTTTGGTTGAAGGTGGAATGTGAATTAATTATGTAAGAACGTGATCTGCTGCTTACTGACTGCAAATAGATATGAATTTGCTACATGTAGGTCATTTATAAGAATTAAATTGAAAAAAAAAAATCTGATCTATATTAGTTATCAAAGGTGCACATTGGTAAATAATGAGACATGCATGCAATATTTTTTTTCTTTTTGGATATATGTATGAAATTACATCAAATCCTACATTATTTATAGCGCTCAAATATTTGCATTTTTTATTTTATATGTAAGCATATGAAGGGTTCTGATACCTAAGTTTCTATATTCGCATATCTAGTTATTAAAATTTTTCAAGAGGGTCTGGTGGACAGTAAACCTGAGGAGAAATTTTCAATTCAGATCCTGAGAAGATTTTGAACATGTGAACAGCAAGTGAGTTCTACTTTTATGTATTTAATTTTGATGTAATTTTGTAAATTAAGTGTTACTATTGACATAAATGTAATTACTCTATGTTTATGTCAATAGATTTTGGCTGGCTTAACTACATTTTAGAATTTGCGGATGGTTTAGCATAATTGTTATGCAAAATTTTCTCATATCACAACATTTTGATCAGATGGCATTCTTGAGAAGAGATAATAATTTCTACTAAGGAGTGCCACGCTTACCTATCCTCCTTCACTCGAATTTGATCACATACTCCAATTGAAACTAAACTCAGCCGCTGGTATATATGACTAAACTATTTTAGCCTATTCCTTATCTCAGTGTCAATAAAAGCTACACTTAATTCTCCATGTATATGTTCATTTTGAATCTTATCTTTTTAAATATTTCACACACTTCTCTTAACACTGTCATCTCTACCATATACATTTTCATGTATGTTCTTTCTTCGTTACTCAACACCAATCTCATACAACATAGGAACTCTTGAAGCAATTTTATACAACTTTTCTTTGAACTTCATAGGACCCATCAATCACAAAGCACTCCAAATATGTGTGTGTATATATATATATATATATATATATATATATATATAGAGAGAGAGAGAGAGGGGGGGGGGGGGGGGGGACTAGCCCCTTAGATACAACCTCTTCCAAGAACTCCCATCGGGTGTCGAAAATTCAAAAAATTTAAAATATTCCGATACCCCTTCTAGATTGGTTCATATCTTTTTGAATTTAATTTTCACCGTTCGATCAACAAAATCAACTATAGCCGTCCAATCAAAGTCGTTCTTTAGAGATGAAAACTAAAACTCCAAGAGATGAGATCAATCTTAAAGACTAATCTAACGAATTTTCTAATTATTATTTTTTAATATTTATAGATTTTATTTTTTGATATACACTTGATCAGACAACTAAGATTGATCGTCAAGATCAGACAATGAAAATTAAAGTCTTGAGGATAAGATCAACCCTAAAGGACTTATTTTAATATTTAAATTTTTTCATAATTTTTTAATTTTTTTACACGAAAAGGGTGGTATATATATATATATATATATATATATATCCTCCTACGTTTAAGAACTTGATCATTAATCACCATCAAATCCATTTGGTTTACCTACATACTACTAATTACATTTTCTATGTTCTGACTCAATTTGACTAATCTAAAAAGGTATTTAAATTGTGATGCATCTCTCTACTACTAACTTATGGTTTAAATCCTTACCATTCTCAACAATTAAAATAATATCCTTTGTACTAACATTCACAAAGGGAGATCATCATATAATGTTTTATTACTTCATCTATAAACTGAAGTAAAAATGTAAATGTTTGTTGTTAACCTTTGATGTAATTTTATAGCGGCTCAGACATCTCTCCAATAATAATTTTCATATTGATAAAAGTTCTCTCATGTATATCCTTATCATATCGGTGTGTTCTTTAAATATTTCTTTCTTCTCTAATCGTTCATCAAATTAGTTTTCTCATTACTTGTCCATAGATCTCCCCCAAATCAATGAAACTCATCATAGATGTTTCTTCATCTCTCTCCCTTTATCTCTCTCTATCAATTGTCTAAATAAGAAGATAACATACGTAGTAAATCTACTTGGCATGCTAATTTTCAAGGGAAAGACTAAGTGTTAATATCAAAGATTGTAGAGGTATATATACAAAAATTGACACAAATTTGAAGATAAGTTACACAGCTCAAAATTCCTAAATTAGATCTTAACCAAACTATACTGATGGTGAGGACATACCTATAATACTTATGTATGGATATTGAAGGCAGGAATGTACTGAGAAGGATATATATGCGTCCCACGCGCATGGCACAACGGACATGCTCTGTCCGTGGTGGGGAGAACGGAGTTCGACACTGCGAAAAGTCTCTCGAGAGTTTTACCTTTCCTACCCTGCACTCATTCTAATGGTATGCAGAGTCTAGAACTTGAGACCTTCTTAGGTGTTTCCTTCAAAAAAAAAAGAAAAAAAAAAAAGAGAGAGAGAGAAAGATACATACGCACATCTCAAACGCAGCCCAATGTATAAAAAATTCCGAACATGCACCATCAACATCTCCCCAACTAAAAAAAGAAGATAAAAAGGTAGACCGAGGGCTCCCCAGACAGAGAGAAAGGAGCAGGAACCGATCCGCCATGTTCATTTCATAGAAAAGTAGTGGATGCGCCTCCCTCTCTCTCTCTATATTCCTCTACAATTCTCTCTCCTCATTTCCTCCTCTTCTTCTATGTAGGCTTTATTCACAGAGCAAAATAAAGGAATCCTATAAATGGCACATATGCATACAACGTGTTGCCCCCCCACTCTTCTGCACTGCAGCTTTCTCTCTTTACTCGCCCCCCCTTTCCCTCTGCTATCCCCTGCGTTCTCTCTTCCCGTTCTCCGCTTGGGGGCTGCTAACCAATAATGGCTGCCGTCGCTCTCAAGGATCAGCTGAACGGGCTGGTGAACAACATGTTCGTAGAGGTAAGCATCAGCTCTTGTTCTTCACCCTTGCGTGCTCTTTGTTCGAACCCACTTCTTGTTTTTCTGGAAAGCTGCAATCTTGGACATGCCCAGTTGAGATCTCTCCGAATGGGGCCTTGAATGCTTGTTTTGGTTGGGGCGTCGGATCTTAGACCTCGGAATCATTGCTGTTCGATGGAAACATCGTTCTTTTAATTGTTGTTTGTAATTTTTTGTTCTTTTGTTGTGGGTTCCCTTGTTCGAGTCTGCCCACTTATGGTGATCATAATTCTACCGTGAATTGGAGAACTTCTTTATTGAATAAAGCTTTAACCTTTTGTTTGTTTTTTTGCTTTGTTTGTAGGGTTTGTTGGATGATCAATTCACACAGCTGCAGATGCTTCAGGATGCCAACAATCCTGGATTCGTCGCTGAGGTCATCACACTCTTCTGTGAGGACGCCGAGAGGCTCCTTAACGAGCTCACCAAATTACTGTATTTCCCAACCCATTCTTTTCGTATCTGGTTAGGCATGAAGTAGTGGTGTATAATCTGCTGAGATTCTCAGGGCCTGTTTGATTATTTTTTTTCATTTAGAACATGCAGGGAACAGCCAGCAGTTGATTACCATAAGGTGGATGCATATGTTCACCAACTCAAGGGGAGCAGTTCAAGGTAGTAATTTTTCTCTGTGCTGTTGGTCGATAGGGATTATTCTTCCTGTCTTTTGCTTCCTCTTGATTAAACGATCCAGAATAGCTGTTGGTCGATAGGGATTATTCTTCCTGTCTTTTTCTTCCTCTTGATTAAACGATCCGGAATAGCTTTGATCTGTCCCAATATTTCTTCCATCAACGTATTGGTGACTTGCATAAATGTTGGCATTTAGGGATTGTTCTTCTGATCCTTGCAAAGTTGGAAGTTCATCTTGGTTTGGTTCCTGTTATATATTTCTGTTGATTATTCTCAAGTTGAAAATACCTTCACCATTAAATGAAGTGGATCCAATTTGATATTTAAGTTTTGCTTTAGACTTTCAACCTTCAGAACTTTGTGATCACTCGATTGATAGTAGTCTTTGATTCTCGAATCTTGTGCTACTTTCACATAAAACAGAGGGAATTTGTGATTTTTACTTTATTCCCATTAGCAAATAGATGTCTGATTGTGATTTTTTGTATAAAAGCATTAATAAAATTGTCGTACATCTTTTGCAGCTGTATCTTGAATCCTTGAAGCAGAATGTGTAACCTTGTACTTCTATTAGATAAGGATGCAATATTCCCTTTGTAGAACTTATTAGGAAGTGTAAGCAGAATATAACACGCTCAATTTTGTGCAATAACTGAATTGGGTGATAAGACAGATGTGTCTCCAACTGAATGAATGCCATTGACACTGATATATATATATATATGCATACTTATCTTTTTTTACCCTGTTGATTCTTTGTTACAGTGTGGGTGCTTCACATGTAAAACAGGCTTGCATTGAATTTCGCCAATTTTGCGAGGACAGTAATAAAGAAGGGTGAGTAGTGGCATTGCTTTACTATGGATTATGTGTACTTGTTTATGAAACTAGTCTTACAGCTTGTATGGGGTATCTTCCTAGTTTTTTTGTTGATTTGTCTTGACCATTGACACAAAAAGGCTTTATGTACATGTTTTTCTTAGCAGCTTCTTTGAACATCCAATCCTATCTTAACACAAATGCTGACCAGCTGGCCTAGATGCAAAGTCTGATTCAAATACGGGTCCTTCCCTGGCGCCAGTTATCTACATTACCTTGTGGCCTGGTAACTGTTTATGTTTGCATTTGTTGACCAAAAAAAGGGAGCCTAGAACCATGAGGCTCTTGCCATCCGGGGGGAGGGACTATTGTAGGCAGCTTTACCCTTGGTTCTTGCAAAGAGGCTGTTTCTGTATTGGAACCACGCTCTCCGAGTAACAATGGAGCCACCCTACTGTTGCCCTGGGCCCAGGTTCAACTGTACACAGCCTCACAATGGAGCATTTGTTGGCAAAAAGAAGTAAAATATATGGATATGACTGCCAATTGAATCCTTATTGTTGTAGTCTTCACTGTAAGTAGAAGTCAACTCTCCATTCATAACATAGGCTGAAGAAAGAACTTTGAAGACAACTGTATTCATGGCTGTCAGCAGAACCTTCATGGTTTGCTATTTGTTTTCCATATTATATGATGCAATGGGGAACTGAACATCACAATTCACAGGAGGTTCACATGTCTTGGGAATTTACCAAGAATCCATGGACTTCATCCTGCCCCAGTCTGGTGACAGAACTTGCCCTCACACTGCTAATCCTTGTAGTCATAGACTCCTCAAGGAGTAACATAGTTGTCTCCTGGCGAGGTGTGTGAGGAGTTTCTTACCCTTAGTTTAGGTACAATAAAAAAGTATTGTTGCGACCTGGTAATTACAGGAATTTCTAGAGATTCTTTTAGTTTCAAGTAAAGTGTTGGGAACCCAAAACAAGTAATCAAGAAATGTTTTTATTTTACCCTTTTGGGTTATGAATAGCGTGGTTGGTATTGCTTTTTATTTTTGAAGTCCAATTGGTCTTAGTATTTCAAGGTCTTCTATTTCCTAGGGGTTTCTTGCCCTTCATGTAGAATACAATGGAAAAGAATTGTTGTAACCTGGTAATTACAGGAATTGCTAGAGATTCTTTAAACCCGAAACAAGGAATCAAGAAATGTTTGTATTTTACCCTTTTGTATTATGAAGAGCATGGCTGGTCTTGCTTTGTGTTTTTAAAGTCTAGTTGGTCTTTCTGTTTCAAGGTTTTCTATTTCCTAGGAGATGGAGGGAGCCCCAGGATTTTTACCCCTGGGTGTAAGGATGTCAATGTTTCTTTTTTCAATATTGTTTATTGCTTGTATTATCTTTGTCCTTGAAGTAAGATTACTGCCTTTCCCATGCTGCACTTGATTTCCGGCAGACCTCTATCAGTGAATTTCCAATTTTTTATGGACTATGACTGACACTGGTGATGAATCCCAATTGTGTTATCCCATATTTAGTGTCACATTCATTCCTTCTGCAGTTCTGCCTTATATTGTTCTCTGGAGTGATCCTAAATCCCATGTTTGGTGGGACCAACTTATTATGCTTACATTTTAAGAACATAAAGTAAAGGTAATAAATCATCACAGAGATTTTTATGGGGCATACGATGTATATTTCAGCTGATAGAGTTAGATATCATTTATCATTGTATTATTTCCTGGCTGTTGGGCTTCTGTTTCTCTTCATGTCCTCTAAGCACTAGGTTTTCTCATGTTCTATCAACATTCTATATATGAATGCTACATCCTTCAGAAGCAGAGTTACAAACATTTCCTGGATGTATGGTATAGGATGGGATGGTACATTAAATTGGATTGTTTTCTGCCATCTTAGGTCAACTATCTTATATTCATTCAGATGACAGAGTGTATGCCACATTCGTAAGATATACTTGATGTCATTATCTGAGTTTATCTAGTGTCTTGAGGCTTCTGTCTCATGCACCATTTTCTTACATAGTCTGTTATATACTTGTATCTACGCTCAGCTTCAGCACTTGCATAACTGTCCCCCTTTTCTTATCATGCGAAAAATGGTTATTCTGTAATCAATGCATCTATTCTCAATGTTCATTTGTGGTTCAGAGATTTTTTTTACCGCTTATATTATAAATGAAAAGGAGCATATACAGGTAATCTGTGATTCAGGCTGTAATGCAAGTCCTACAGATACCTGAAATTTAGTGAATAAAGCTGTCCAAGGCCAATCAGAAATAATTTTCAACTATGACAAGTTGGAATTTCCATCAAAATATGTTCATCACATCCTGATGGATACCAAAAGCTCATATCTGATGTTTGGTGTGAACTAATGCATGGGGTAAAATCTATACTATATATATAAAATAGAGTTCCCGAGTGCCACATGTCAACACCAGGTAATTCTGTTTCCAGCCTAAATTCTCTATCCCTCTCTCTCCATTCCCGATTAATAACTTTGCCCCCTATTAATTATCTCTCTCCCTCCTCTTTCTTTCTCATTAATTATCTCTATATCCCCTCTCTCTCTCATTAATTCTCTTTCTCTCTTCTCTTTCTCTCATTGATTCTCTCTCTCTCTCTCCCTATTAATATCTTTGTCCCCTACTAATTCTCTCTCCTTCCTCTCTCTTTCTCATTAATTCTCTCTATCTCCCCTCTCCCTCTCATTAATTCTCTCTCTCTCCTCTTTCTCTCATTAATTCTCTTTCTCTCTCTCAAGATCTCTCTCCCTTCCTCTCTCTCTCATTAATTCTCTCTCTCTCTCTATAACAAATTTATATATATATATATATATAATAATTTATTATATACTATCTATATAATCAATATATTTTTATATTATTATTATTATTCTTATATTATTATCATCATCACCATCATTATCTCTCTTTCTCCTCTTTAACATTTTTCTTTCTCCCTATTAATATTTCTATCTCTTATTTTTTCGTCCCTTGTTATTATTATTATTATTATTATTGTTGTTGTTGTTATTGTAATCTCCTGGGATTATAATAACTCATTTTGATATTATTATTATTATTATTATTATTATTATCTTTCCTTCTCTTTCACATTTTCTCGCTCCCTATTAAAATTTCTATCTCCTATTTTTCTGTCCCCTATTATTATTGTTGTTATTGTTGTTGTTGTCGTTGTTGTTGTGCAATATCTTAGGATAGTAATAACTAATTTTGACATAATAATAATAATAATAATAATAATAATTATTATTATTATTATTATAAAGGTAGTCTCATGACATAATAATAATTAATTTTGATATCGATATTATTTTTTAAAGTATTTTATTATTATTACTATTATTATTATTGTTATTATCATCATCATCATCTAAGATGGTGAAAAGTATTATTATATTATTATTTTTCTGAAAGTATTATTATTTCCTTATTATTATTATTGGGATAGTCTCATGAGATAATAATAACTAATTTTGATATTACTATGATTATTATTATTATTATTATTATTATTATTATTGTTATTAGGATAGTCTCATGGGGTAATAATAACTAATTTTGATGTTATTATTATTTTTTAAAGTATTATTATTACTTCTATTATTTTAATCTAAGATGGTGGAAAGTATTATTATTATTATTATTATTATTATTATTATTATTATTATTATTGGGATAGTCTCATGGGATAATAATACTAATTTTGATATTATTATTATTATTATTAAAATTAATATCAAAATGATAGTCTAATGAGATAATAATAACTAATTTTGATATTATTATTATTATTATATTATTATTATTAACTTGCTTTATCCTCTCACATTTTTCTCTCTCCTTATTAATATTTCTATCTTCTATTTTTTTGTTTTATTATTATTATTATTGTTGTTGTTGTTGTTGTTGTTGCAATCTGTTGGGATAATAATAACTAATTTTGATATTATTATTATTATTATTATTATTATTATTATTATTATTATTATTATTATTGGGGCAGTCTCCTAAGACAATAATAACTAATTTTCACATTATTATTATTTTTTAAAAATATTGACTATTATTATTATCTCTTTTTATCCTCTTTCACATTTTTTCCCTCTATTAATATTTTTATCTCCTATTTTTATCTCCTATTTTTATTTATCCTATTATTATATTATTATTATTATTGTTGTTGCTGTTGTTATTGTTGTCGTTGTTGCTGCAATCTTTTGGGATAATAATAATTAATTTTGATATTATTTGTATTATTATTATTATTGAAGTAGTGTCATGAGATAGTAATAACTAATTTTGATATTATTATTTTTGAAAGTATTATTAATTTTGTTATAATTATTATTATTACGAGACTAATCTCTGTCTCATTTTTCTCACTCATATTATTATTGTTATTATTGTTGTTGTTGTTTTTGTTATTGTTAACATTAGGACAATCTCTTGGGATAATAATAATAAATATTAATATTTATTGTTATTATTGAGATAGTATCATAAGATAATAATAACTAATTTTGTTATTAATGAGATTAGTCTCTTTCTCATTTTTCTCTCAATCCAGATTTCAACATAACATTTATTGAGATTATCTTATGGGATAATAATAATGACTTTCAATTCACTTTTTAATTTCTCTCTCAATCCATATTTCAATTAGATACAATGGTTCTGAACTTTCAATATTTACCAAACAACTAATTTAATATTCACAGGAAAAAAACATTAGTATTTTTTAACATATATTCTTCTGTAATTAGTTTATTCATTCCTTCACAAAGAATAAAAAATTAGCTTCACTTATATTAATTATAATTATTTTATTCAAATCTGTTAATTTGCCATGCATCGCATGGGTTTTTAACTAGTTTTCTATAAAATAGATTGGATATTTTTCAATTTCACGAGGCATACTAAAGAGATTTATGTTTTTCCTTTTCATGAAATGAATGCTTCTTCAAGAAATAAATTTCAATGTCCTGACAACCCAGATTCATATGTTTTTCTGCTTCATCTCAATTTTTTTCTCGAATTTGTTCTGAAAATATTGATCAATTAAGTTGATTTCTATTGTTCAAAGTCTCTTGGATTTTTATGTCCTGTGTAACCACTTGCATATCCTTCTGAGAGTATGAGGGATGGGCTGTTGCCTTCTCCCAAAGTGCCATTGGTTGTGATAGGGGCAGGTTGAAACTCTGGTGACATGCCAAACTGGACCACAGTGAAGTTCAGATGCATTGGCCTGTGAACTGTGTTCACAGTGCATACTGGATTGCCGTAGGTGGGAATGAAGTAAATGGCATTGCTCCCTTGGGCAAGCTTCATGTGCTACAGATGCACAAACATATTGTTTCCACATATCCTTGATGTTGAGCATTTCAACCATTTTTTTGTTTGCAAATATGATTGAGATACAAGTTCAATCATTTGACTCGTCTGTTATCTTTTGTTGGGAGTGATTGTCTAGCCTTTCACCTTTTCAAGTTAATCACGTCTGAGTAGTGAGTATACAATTTGCATGATGTGTTTTTCTGCATTTCTTTGTTGTAGCGCTATTCTTCTTTATCATCACCATTTTATTGTTATAAAACGTTCAGTTTTTGTTTTTCCAGGTGTCTTCATATCCTTAATGTGGTCAAGCATGAATATTATCGCCTGCGAACTAAATTTGAGGCAATGGTTCAGGTGACTTTGAAACTTGATCAGCTGACCTTTGACATACGTGACCGATAACGGATATGTAGATCTGTTTAAAAGCTAGGTTGTCCTTTTAAGAAGCATGAACATTGTCATGTCCTTTCTAACATGGGATATGCAGATGCGCTGCATTATCAACCAGATATACCAGTTTTTATTTTTAAGTGGAGACTTCTTGTCCAGTTAAGAGGTTGCATATGTACACACGTTTGGTCTGATATACAGCATGTCCAAACTTTATCTGTGTTGAGTAACGTACATGCAAAGTTATCACAAAAACACTTGAGTCATGCTGCGACAAAATATGGGAGTGAAACATCTCTCCACCCCCCAACCCAAAAAAAGAAAAGAAAAGAAACAAAAGGAAAATAAAAAACATGCACAGCCATTGGCATCAACTACTTCTCTTGCAAGTGCTGCCTGTGGTTGAGCTCTGTGATTGGGCAGAGACTGACTGTTGCTGAGCTGACTCGTCCATTGCGGCCAACCACATGGCTGGATGCAACTACTAGATGTGCTGATGGCATGAAGGAAGGAGCTGGATTTGGAGAGGGAAGTCTCAGGAGCATTTGTTGGTATAATAAATGTGAATATTTTCCAAACAAATCCTGTTACAAAGTACTTTGTTATTTATTGACCCCCCCACATTAAGAAACAAGCTTGTTTAAAACGAACAATATAGTACAAATTGTTATATATAAGCAAGTTGATAATTCAAAATAACCCTAGGTTATTGCAGACCGTATAATTTTGTTTCTCATTTCCTATAATTTTAAGGCATTATTTCTTGTTTTCTTTCTTGCATCACTTCCAGCTTTCACTTCCAAAACTGGTTATTATGTGACTTACTATATTCCATTTTGTGTTTGCTTTTCCATATGCTGCTCATTTTCCTGTTTGATGATGTCTTTGTAACATAAAAATCATCAAAATAGAAAAAATGTGTGGAATTATCCCCTTTCAAGAGAGTGAAAGAAAAATCAGTTGTTAATGTGTTTAGAGTAAAGAATTGGAAGGGATGTATCACCGTGGGTACTATGTACCGGCGGCCCTTGCCAATCTTTCTTTAGGTGAAAGACAAATAACAACAGGAGCATCAATTATAGCATGAGACAGGCATTCTGCAGTGCCTTCTGCAGACACGAATATTCAACAGCACAGAAGGAATCCATTAAATGCTATTCAGTGTGGCTTTTAGTGAATCTCGTTACTATACTTGCATTGGTATCACTGTGGCTATGAGTTTCGATATGCTTCCCCCCATTACACAATCTCCCAAACTCCTGTCTCCCCCTATTTTACCAAAATAAATAAAATAAAGTGAAACCATCAAACACTGATGGTTTCTTTTTCCCCCATTCCAGCTAAAGGAGGTGGTGATTCTTTTGCATTATATGACTGGGTAACAGAAGGAAACCTCCTTTCCTCAATTGTTGCTCTACTTCAGTTCACATCATGTTATTGTCCAATTGTCATCGAGAGGAATGAAGAAACATAAGATGAACACAAGAATGTGAAATCATAGTCATATACAGACTTGTTATCCCTTAGTGGCACATAAATGATAGCAAGATATCAACACGAAAAAGGTTAATGCTGAAGATTCTCTATTCTGAATTTTGAATGGATTGTTTTTATCTTTATCATAGTTGATGATACTGAATCCCCCTCTTTTATTGCAGCTCGAGCAGAGAATCCAGGCCCATGAAAGCAAGCAGCAATAGGTGAAACTAACACGAATCTGATTGACGTTGCTGCTTTACTTCTCCTTGGACATATTTATGTAATGGGGCTGATCTGCTCTGTTAGTACTGGGATCACCGAATAAACTTGTGCTTCGACATGCGTAGTATATCTGACATTTCTGTGTCAAGGATCAAAGGGATGATTTGAACTTCACTTTTTTATCTTATTCAGCATGAGTAGGTTAAATAGCTACCATGGAAGAACTCGCAGTTGCGTGTGTGTTGTTGAGCTTGTAATGTGTTCATGTTTTCCAGATCTGAAACGAGGAACAGATGATACTTCGATCTGCATGATCTTTGATTTCTCCCGTGTTACCCTTGTATCTAGGTGAAAGAAGCTGAAAAAACGCAAGCAATTTTAGGGGAAATGCTGCAATGACGTCTACTACTATCAGTAGCTGGCCCTAAAATTATCCGAGAGATTTCCGTCGGTACTTTTCAGAGATGATGTAAATCCTTAAAAATAAGGAATAAAATATATACAACTTCCGAGAATACGAAACGATGAAACATGTAGTTTCAACTAAGTAATTCACGTTGGCGACCATCAATAGCATATTGCCCGGTGACCTACGTTATGGAAAAATGAATATAACGTATTTGGAGAATAGGGGTAGGGGTCAAAGTTTCAAACAGTTTGTCTTCTAGTATGAGATTGTAAGATTTTATTGCTAATATGCTTGGATTGCACGTGGACACCATGCTAGTGAGTTTAGGGAGATGGGCACTTCTCTCGAAAATAGCGGCGTCAAAAACCTCATTCATATCATCAATTGTTTCTCATACAGCATAAACGAAGCTTGGGATGTAATCATGAAAACTTAACAAATTAAAAGATTACATGGGTGAACCAGGGCTTGACATGCCTCTGCGGATCTCTTGAAGAAGTGGCGTGGGAAAGATGCATCATGCTCATGTCACCACCACTCCCATAAATAACCCAAAAGTTGGTGTCGATATTTTAACACCCCGATCATCCTCGATTCAATAGTTTGCTTTCTGATTCATCACTTTGATTGCTAACTCTTTTTGAACCTGAGAGAGAATGATCAACGGAGAACAAAGCTAAAGAATGAACAGGACAGGAGGGGCCAATCCCAATAGGAATGGAGAAACAGCTGAAACTGTACAGGCTAGCAGGAAAGCTTCCACTCAGGCTACCATGGCCATTCAATTCAGAAGACGGTCCTCAGTAGTCGGAGAAATTTTTTAACATGCAGCATGTCGCAACTACATATATGCGGCTTGTGCTAGTCACTCCATTGATCTTGGTCGGCAAGGGGATTCTGGCGTTCCCTGGCATCTTCATCCTGCAAGGTTCCAGTCACACAAGATAAGCAATAGCTATCAGTAAGAGTGTTGTGGAAAATAGGGGGAAAAGATCTCTTATACAGGATGATGTCCAGTATAGAGAGAAGAACGTTCAATAAGTGTTGGTAGCATGCGCATCTGAAAATTCTGTATTTTTGTCTTCCTCATTCGCAGAAATATTCCCACATAAGTAAAACACAACCTTTCATCTAATGCAGATTTAATTTCTTCTTTATTTGTGTAACGTGAAACATGAAGCTGGTTGATAGGTCAGGTAATGGTTCAGGTCTTGATCGTTAGCAGTTTTGATTATCTGGTTCTCAAAAATGGGTTTCAATTAAGGGTCTTAGAATCTGTTTAACTAGTGATCCATGCAAGTGGGAATACACATCTGTGCGTGAAGGACTGGGATTACTGCCTCTATAATGGCTTCATTCGGTGGGGACCAGACAAGTATCTGTCTGTCATTGCTGCCAGTGTACAATTCCTACAAGCACAATCAGAATTTCAGCTGTGTTTATCCAATATGCAAGGTAACAGTAAAAAATGCCCACGAGGCATAACATCCTAACCTGATCGTGTGAATTAAAAAAGCAACAGTTGACAGATTCATAATGACCACGGAATATCCGCCATGTCTTGCCTGACCACATATCAAATGCCTGAACTCTCAAACAGACGATAAACGTCAATTTTTTTTTCCTTGGCTATTGCAAACAACAATACCCTAAGAAAGCAAGCAAAGAAAACAACACCTTGAGCGCTGTCATACATGGGACAAACACAAGGGATGAATCCTGGGCAACTGCAAACTGTAAAGCTTTTGTCTGAAGGTGAGTAGCTTCAAAATTCACCAAAGTGTTGCAGCCAGACTCAACGTCCCATAATCTTAGCCTTGAATCAGAACCTGAAATTGCAAACATCCTCAAGAGAAATGGAAGAGTGGCGCACGATGGTAACACAATGCAAAATTAAGCATAAATGCTCATTTTAGGACCTAAGGCATCTCGAAATGTTTTCATATGTAATTGGAGGAACCAAGTGGGTCTTCTCTCACTTGTGCTACTCACATCAAGCCCCAAAAGTTTATTGACAATTCCAGGCCATGGCAAAAGAGGGCAACCTGGGAATAACAGTGCCAAGAACCTCACTAAAGCTCGCTGTTTGGTTGCAACATTTGTTGTTACCATCACCATCAAGCCTTCATTCTCAAAGATCAATTTATGGACTCAATCAGTTTCATTGATAATTGAGCAATTCTATATATTTGCTTCAACCTAACAAACACCACCCATAAAGTGACGCCTAAGTTCTGACATGAGACCTCTTTGTGTTTGAAGGGATGAGGGAAGTCCTCTCATGATGTGAATTAATCGATGAATCAATCATATAAAATATCTTTAGTTTGGTTATTCCAATCTGTAGCGAGCTGCCAATTGGAGAAACCACCAAGGGCGGTGACTAGGAATGCTATCTGAATGTTGCAGGAAAAAGAGAAATAGGATGTATATCACCTTAGAAAAAAAAACTGCATGGTAGAGTTTCGCTCCGAGTGCATAATATCAAATGTCACACTCAGATGGGAAGAATATTCATAAGAGATATACAGTGATACTTAAAAGGAACATGTATAAACCAAAGCCCAAAAATCTTTTACTAGATTCATAAAAAAATAAAAAAATATTTGGGAAGATGCAAGACACAAATCTGGATAACATAAGTTTTGTAGTTTGCCAAAAAGATAAGGTAGAAAAAAAACTAGAAAGAATGCCGTGATAAAAATCAGATTTTTGTGAGGTCAGCAACTCAGCATTGTTCTGCGGATAATGCTGGAAGTCGAGAATTAGTACTGGGTGTCGTATCCATATTTATGATTTCTCAGCTGAATGAATAGTTAGTTTTTTTTTTTTCTTAAAAAACAACCATGCCAAAACCTAGGCTCTAAATCAGGGGCAATTTCAAAAGTTTCAAAGTAAGGTGAACCTCACCTGTACTGAGAAGATACATTCCATCTTTAGTAGGTTTCAGTCCAGTCACAACACCATAATGAGCTGTTGCACGATTACGACTGGATGACATACCAGGATGGAGTCTCTGCGTGTTTGAGCCTTTTGTCTGGAGGCCTTTCTGGAGAAGGGGTGATTTCTTTGCACCACTACCATGAGACGTCTTCCTCTGAGATATGATTGTCTCTCCCCATGGAGTGGACTGTGACAGTGACACCTATAATAAGAAAAGGGACTCGACTAATTGCAGATGAAAGGATCCTTGGCTAAGTATTTATAGTGTATACTAAATATACTCAGTTGGCTAACACTTCGTTCGGGCATTGTGAAAGATTAACAAAAAAGATGAGACAATATGCATTTATGCATGACACACAATAAAGTAAACTAAAGTAACAAAGCACATGCAGCAGAACAGAGCAAAGTAACAACATGATACACGTCACACCATTTACATCAGAATTTACGGCGTATCAGGTGTCTTGTTAGGCTTATCATGGTGAAGAAACTGCGAAGAGAATGAAGTCTATTATGAATTACGTGGAAGGCATACTCTGTTAACAGAGTATGGGCAATGATAGTTGTCCATAGGAAAGGGGGAAAAGGCAAAAAGGAAAGTGCATAGGAAGAGAAGATAGGGGGGTAGGAGGGAGAAAGAGAGTGGGAGAAAGAGTATACTTTCTTCAATGAGCTTCCAGATAAAGGTTGTCGTCTTCCAAATTGAGTTTGAGACTGATCCAAAACAAGAAAACAACCAGCACGCCTAATGTCCCAGAAACGTATTGCACCATCACAACCCCCCGTCATCAAAACCCACTCACTAGATGTGGACCACTCCACTGCCATGATTCCATCTGCCATTCGATGCAAGGTATATAGAGAAAATTGCTTGTTAGACATGAAAGGTAGATATATGGCAAGAATTGCACGCATATAATTAGAAGATGATAGAGTAAATGTGATTGTGCAGTCACGTAGGGAAGTTTTGCAAGTACGCACACAAGAGAAAAGCATGACATGACATCTTAAAAAAAAAAAATCAACTGTGTTACTGCATAGTGACCAACAAGAAAAATCTAATCACAATTTTGTCCGAACTTACTCGGATGACCTGGAAATGTTGTACGGATTTCTTACAGTGTTGCAGTAACCTCATGCTGAAAAGCTGGATCAAGTACCAACCCAAGGCTAAAACCACTCGAACATGAGCCCTATAACTGTAACTATAGCTATAGATGCCTAAAGCATACTTCATTATGCAGTTAGTGATAATGAGAAACCTAGAAAGACCATGTAGATCCTGACCACCTCCCTTGAGTACAAGCCTGCAATACTTAAGGTTAAATTCTGCCCATGGCATGGGCAATTAAGCATGCATCCAAAAGTACCCGGCCTTGTGGCGCGGTGGTACACGTTCCCCCCCTGCGTGGGGGGGAGGTCTGGGGCTCAAGACTGGCGGTTGCCAGGGTGGGTGTGCACTGTGCGCTGGCTTTGCCCCTTGTTGGGCTTGTTTGGGTCCTTTGTTGGCCTTGAAAATTGTATATAGTGTGTTGCCCCCAGGGTTTGAACCCTGGTGGGCTGGGTTTGTACATAGTGTGGGTGTAGCCCCTAGCCACTGCACTAGGGAGAACCGGAAAAAAAAGGCATGCATCCAAAAGCCAAGGAACCAAACAACAACCAATTCAAAGTGTGCAGCCTAAAAATTGTGTGAAGATCAAACTGTGAATGACTTGGCAATCAAACAAAAATCCCCATATGGAATCATAAACAGTATTAGCCATCATAGTATTTCAAATGCTCAGTCTCATCATTCAGAACAAAGAGGTCCTTGTAGGTCCTCAATGCTTTATGGAAAACATCAGTACAGTCCCTCACATCCTAATGTAAATAGAAGGTCCTTTTCTGCTTTTCTTGGTCAGGTTCAAGTAGACATTAGAAGGCTAAAAGAGAAGTGAAGGTCGCTTTGGGCACAATACAGCAGAACACTATCAGTATTATTTTTACACCTGAGCTCCACAGTTCGTTTAACTTCCAATGTATACTACTCACCTAATCCGACTTCATTTCCCTTCCTCTCCCTCCCTGACCTGAACCATATCACTCATTTCACTTCCCAACATGTGTCAATCTTCTACTCCAATTCCATTGCCCTCCATCCCTACCGTTCCCTCCCCTCTTACCTTCCCCCTCCTAACTCACCCCCCCCCCCAAAAAAAAAAATAAAAAAAATAATAAATAAATAAATCATGGGGTATTCTATCTGGTTAGAGTAGAAGAATCCCAAATCCCTTTTGCATAATACATAATCCTATGCTGAAAGAAAGAAAAAGAAAATAACCAATGGTCCAACATGATTCTATCAATACCTGAAAACAACCTTTGACAGTTGCAATAGCAAGTAAACATGTACACCATCCCTAGCTGTGATGTTCATAATGCTCTTTGTAGGTGGGCATGGCTCCAAATAAAAATGGATGTAAATTCATAAACAACATTTGCATATTGCTTTATAAGAATGCACCAAGGCAAAGGGTTACAGAACCCTTCAGTCACCCTCTCTAACATATTAAGCTCTTTCTAGTTTAAAGCATTCTAATTTTCAAACCTTCACATGAATCACATTTGTCAATGCAACACTGAGTCAGTAGGTTTGCACACTTGCAGTTCATAGCCAGAAAAAAAGGATGAGTTATGTGACCATATGGGTACCCTGATTCAGAGTAACACCTTTCCATCTGTCTAGCTCCAAGGGTAAGTTTAAAAAAAGGTTTTATCCTGATTCCAGCCCTTTTACAATGTAGACAATTTTCCTCTCCCACAAGGCCACACTACATCTTCGATATATTGAGTTTTTGAATTATAGCCAATTCAGACTGAATTTTCATATGAAACATCTTTCTAACAGAGAAGCATTGTATCCTGACACCAAATTGCATTCCTGCCAATTGCACCAAATGTGTAATAATCTTCTATAAAAGATTTGGCTGAACAGCACCCATTGGCAACTCCTTTCTACCAATCATATCATGACCTCTTTGCTGGATATGCACACCTTGAGTGGTCAAGCAGTTTCAGCACACAAACCATATATGATTCCATTTACCTGACCTTACCATCCAGTTTAAACCATATAGATCTTGGAAGACCTCTTTAACATGAAAACTTTTAAAGAACTACAATAGTCTCAACATTTCACATTCCATCAAATTTAAACACCTTATAAGCCATAACCCTGGTGACACAACATAAATCCTGGAGCACTTCCTTTGACACATTTATCAACTAACAACTTCTCCAAGACATTGTTATCACGTATGTTTACATTTTTTATTCTTGAAGCCAGTTTACAGTCCTCTGTTACCTCCAGCATTCCTCTCCAAGAGGCGAAAACCTCCATTCTATAATTAGGGACCATACACGCAAGGGGAACCCCTTTCATTTCCCCCTTTCTTCACACAAAAGCTCCCCCTTACATCTGATGAATTTTATCAAACACCTTGAGAGGCATCCATAAGATTGACCTCATGTAGATTGGAAGCTTTGATTGTACTGCATCCAATATTAAGGAGAGTGATCCTTTTCCTTCCTTTTTTTATAACTTCTTATGCGATGCCTGTTTAACCAAAGTTTTATACAGAAGCAAGTGACAACTTAGACGTATATGAAATAACCAAAATTCAAGCAACCCGTCTAAATTCACCAAGAACAGGTTTAGGTGCCCACATCCAAGGTTGATAAACCAGACAATACAAGCACAATATCCGGTAGAATGAAAAATTTCTGCACAACATTGTTTCTTCCTTTACCCAATATGAAATGCACACTGGCAAATTGGAGAGCTTATAGATATAGTGCACAATATATTAACGAGAATTAATCAATAATCTTAGGAAGTAGGGATCTAACAAAGTTGTACAAAGACAATAAAGAAGGTTCATCTTACCACGATGACCAGAAAGTGTGTGAGTAAAAGCACCAGAGGAGATATCACATAGGCGAACTTGAACATCCTCAGTTCCAGCAGCAATTAGCATATGAGTTGTGGCCATTGAACACATAGCAGTTCCATACACTTTTCCAGGCATCTTGAAATCCATCACTACCTACAATAACAAGTTACAGAAAGAATGTGAACTTTAGAACCATGAGACAAATCTTTAGAAAAATCACACGAAGGTGTAAACTGTACTTGAGTTGTATTAGTGTCCCAAACTTTGATGTGATGATCAAACGATCCCGTAATAAACAGTCCAGTGTCCACTGGATACCAAAGGACTGACGATATGGCAAACTTGTGTCCATTGTTGTGTTGCTTGTCAACAACAAAGAGGGATCTGTGTTTCTCAATACGGCCGCCTGCCTCATAGTCAACAGAGTGTTGGACATCATACACAGCAGCCGATCCATCTGATGCACCAGATAGCAGATATCGACCCTCTGTCAAATCAACCTGATGTTCTTTTCAAATTATATGACCATCTAAGTTATGTTTAAGGAACACAAATTTAAAAAGACTATTGGATAATCTTTTTTCTGAAAGTGAAAAACCTATACGATAATCGAATGATGACATATGGAAAAAGGCTCAAAAATATGGATAATAGCTTGGAACTGAATGAAAATCTGATTCTAATTATTACACTTCTGATTTTCATAATGCTCTAAATCCTACATGGATGATGTGGGACATAAAGCCATCTTCCCACCCTATTCCGGATCTTCTCATTATCCAAACTTTTTTACATAATGGGAAAATCAGCAGGACTTTCTAATATCCTTTTTTTCTTTCTCATGTTCTCAAACGAGCCCTTAGACTTGTCTGCACCTAGTTGAGGACGAAAAAAAAGAAGAAGACGCCTTTCTTCATCTTTATCTCAAAATACTTTAAGGGTCTATTTGAATGAGTTTACGTTTACCATAAACTCATTTTTCACAATAACCTTAGTTTCGATGGTAAAATAAGAGGTTTAATCATAAACTCACTTGAGTTTATCATAAACTCAAAACCTTCTAATAAACATGCTTTCTGTAAACCTATTTGGAGTTGGTTTACGCTAGAGATTCTCTCAGATTTATCACAAACCCAACACGTTATACACAGAACGGCCGAACATGAGCTTGACAGTTTAAGGAGAACGTTTATGATAAACTCCATTTGTGCTTTCTTAAATTGCATCCAAACAGGGCCTAAAGCGGTTGCTTACGTTTGTACGGACACACCCAGATCATGGCCCACAACGACAATATCATTAGTATAAATCTGCACCCCATCCAGATTTCCATGGAGTCCCAAGAAGGTAGGAACTCCGACCTGTCCGATGCTTCTTCGGCCAAATACGAGATACGAGTGGGACCCGCACTATGAGCAAGCTGTGCGAAAAACCGCTCCTTTTTTCCGGCTCCGGAACTTGGTCGAAATGGGGTTCTACCGGGAAACCATGAATTCTTGAGTTTCCGCCAATGGTTACTGGTCGAGCCACTGGAACGGAATGAGATACTAATATTCTCCTTCATAGGGAATGTAGGCACACTTCTCAACGATTTTGCCCAAGTGTTAAAAGTATGCCCCAGAAAACCCTAGAAGGATTTGGATCGCGAGTAGCTACCTGGAGGGAGTTGATGCCGCCGCGGTGGGGAGAGACGATCTCCTTGCGGTTGGAGAGATCGATGGCGGCGACGCGGCTGCGGCGGACGCGCCCGCAGAAGGCGACGGGGCGGAGCACGCCCTCTTCCCTGTCCCTGACCTCCTTCCACATCTCCTCCGGCGCATCTTCGTCGGCGAGCTACGCCGCCGCCGCCGGTGTAACGCAGTCTTGCCAGGGAAATCGAAGAGCACGAGCCGTCCGATGGCGATGAGGTATTTTTCGGCGAATGCAAAGAAAGGCCGAGGGCTAAAAACACTTCTAATGGGCTAACACGGTAATGTTGGCCCAGTGGGTTCCCTATTATGGGCCGGCCCTGACAAGCCCGGACTTTCTTTGACTTGGCAAGCCTAGCGCCGACGGCGCACGTCATCTAAGATCCGCTGCACCGTAAGAATAGGATAGCAACTACGCAGCGTCCAATCCCTTGAAAGATCTATGGTTGCAACCATATTGCCCAAAGATATTGCAATAAGTAGCGCTATCAAAGGGTATCCAAAGGCCGAAACTCTGGCTCGATCCGACCCCTAGTAAGTGGGCTTCCATATTAAACCGATTTTTTGGGCTGGACTTGAGCCATAATTTTAAGCCCAATCCTCTTAATGGAATGGGCTTAGACTTCATCAAACCCAAAACCAAAAACCCAACAACTCAGATAAACATTAAATATAAAGAATCATAATTGAATTCGCATAATATATACGATATTTATATTGATAATACTATTTATTCATGCATATACATTCAATACACAAATCTATGTCAAGTACAAATATTAGATTAATTATCCAATTACCTATAAAGTGATAGTGTTCTTTGCGTGTATTCATTAAAGAATCTTAAACATGCGAAAATTATCTCGTATGATTCATATATCTGAGACACTTTCAAGGTCCATATTCACCCTCACCTATTATAATCTTTTGATATGAGTTAATCAATATCTGATACGTGTGTTACGTTATATTTTGGTGTTTTAGAAGATGTGATATTTAGGCTTTTCCTTTTTTTTATGTGCATTATTGAATATGATGATTTTGAAGGTTTTTTTTCTAATTGGTGATGAGATTAAACTAAGAGATTTATATATAAATACTAACTCGAGACCATTACAATTTTAAAATAAGCGAGCCAATATTTCTTACTCTTAAATCCCAAGTCCGAGTGTAAGATCCAATTTATTTTGGCTTAGAGTTAGATTTGGACTTATGCACAAATAAATGAACTTGTGCCTGACTCTTCTTGATAGGATTAAGCTTGGACTTTGCCGATTCAAATTAAGCCCGGCCCATTGACAACCCTAACACTAAGTATTTCTCATGGACGAGATCAAGATAAAATAAGAAGTGGTTCATTATTTATTATTTAAAAAAGCACATAATGCCCCATCAAAGATAAATTAGACTGCGGTATGTCTAAGAGGAAAATGAAACACTGGACCATCTAGTTCAAGAATAAACATGAATCTTAAGCCGGCTGCCTCGAAAAACTTAAAGCTATTAAGAGTAATATGAAGCTACAAGGATTTCCAATCTTGACGCGCACTTTATTTTTTGGAGTTAGCAAGTTTTAGTATTTTGTCTCTTAGATGTTTTTGTTGGAAAATATCTGAAACCTGAATATTTGCTCTTTATGATTCTTTATAAGAAATTCAGCAGATGAATCTTTTTCTCTTTTCCTTTCTTCATTTATTATTTTGTAAGTAAAGAAACACAAAAGTTATTCATGATTTTAAAAGCATGGTGAAAAGGAGATTTTTATGCAAGCAGCTGACATTGCTATGATGGCATCCATTGCCTATGTTGTCAGGGCGATAGCTTAGGGCTTCCCAAAAGTAAGAAGGAGAAGTCATTTTCCCATGTTAGTTGTTTCCAAATTAAATCACCTCAAAACGATTATCTTTAAACTTTCTATTTTCTTTTTAAAAAGACAAATTTCCCCCTCTCAAAAGACTTTTCCTCTTCTTCTCTTAACGATGGTTCAAATAAGTCATAGGAGATTGTAGGGGTTTCTGGAAAATAAGAAGGGAAGGTTATTTCCACATGGCTAGCTATTTCCAAACCAAATCACCTAAAAAATATCTTTAAACTTATTTTTTTTCTTAAAAACAAATTTCTTCCTCTCTTAGGAGAAGTTTTCCTCTTCCTCTCTTAACGACGGTGGTTCAAATAACTCATACACGATTTAATCATTTTTCAACAAGATCTAACCACGAAAAGTCAAGATTCAATTTGTCCAAATATAATTGAGTTGTTCCGAGAATAAATTTAATCTGACTTCGGTAATCCAGATTGTTTATTTTGTCCGATGAATTATTCTGAGAATAAAAAAAAAACAAATTCAGTAAAAATGGCAAAAATACTTATTTTATTTTATTCTGACATACATTAAAATGTATTTCAAATTAAAATATTTTATGTTTCAACGTAAATAATATGACATAAGCAACCTCCAAATAGGCAATCCCCTAATAAAGAACCGCCTCAAGGACTATGATACCAAGGGCGGACAGGGAGTTGGATAATAAGTTGATCCTGCATAATAAGGGATACATGTATGCCCTGAGCACCAACACCGCCTCTAAAGCTAATTGCTGAGAACATTGAGGTGTTCTTGACTTGAAGAATCTTCCTCCAACCTCAAACCATTGCACCTGCAGATGCAAGGGTGATGCCGGACTCATCTAACTGCGTGCCTGCTAAGACCTGAAAACGTTCGGATTGGGGCCTCTTTCGTGCCAAAATTTTAGTCTGATACCGAGTGCCACAGACGTTTTGGGGATCAGTGTCATTTTTTAAGACGCTTCCGTTCGTTTGCAAAAAACACGCAGCCGTGTGGAGAGCACAGAGCGAACTATTCTTTCGCCTTTTACTAAAGAGTACCGTGTCCTCGCCACATAAAGCGGCATACGCCTATTTTTGGAGGGTCCACAGTCCTTGGACTGGAGACCCAACAACTGAAATTTAAACATTTTACGGGCCTTTGGGTCCTGGTATGGGCTGATTTTGCTGTGGCCTTAGCCCAATGGTTACGCATTATTCGAAGTCTGAAAGTCTGTTTTCCTCTACTGACTAGGGGTCCTTTTGGTTATTTGAAGGTAGGGTAGTACAAACCAATATATTCAATCGTAAGACTATTCGATTGAGTTCACCTGTTTATTAAGCGAAATAAATAAGTTCGAACAAAAATTTGAGCTTGATTCATTAAACGAATCAAGTTTGAACATAAACAAGTTCGGTTTTATTATGTTTATGAATAGACTCGTTAAAGTAGTCAAACTTGTTTTAGTACTTGTATAAGTACTCGTTAAGACATCTTTTAAGTGCTCATATGATTATTTTATTCATGGACAAACTTAATTAATAAGATATTTAATGTCTTACAGTGTTTTCTATCAAATAATTATGGATGCAAACAATTTGGTACTTGCCATGATTTGGCTTGAGTTTATAAATTTTAAGTCAATTTTTTTTGGACAATCTATGATGGATTTGTTGGGCTTGTGAGCTATTTGATACTCGGCTCAAACTCGTTTAATATCTAAATGAGCCTAACTTAAACAACTATTATAAATACTTGGCTCAAACTTAAACTCGATTAAAATTAATTGAACCAAACTTGAATAGGGAAAAATTTGACTCGACTGGGCTCGCTGACACTCCTATTTGAAGGTGAGCTTGGAAGTGAGTTGCATGAAACTCAGTTACTTTGCCCCTTCAGTAGTTAGTCCTTTGAAGTTTTTAAAAGTGTTGGATCTCAACTCCCCAAAAGAACTTGAAAAAAAATCAAGATGACTTCCTAAGAAAAAGTTCCGAAGACACTTCCCTATAATTGACCTCCCTCTATTTAACTTAAATTATCATTTCTTTTTTAATACTTACATATAATTAAACAATCAAATCTGATTTCACGAAAATCGATTATATGTAACCAAACAATAAAACTAACCTCCTAACCAAAGTACCACTTTGAACTCACTTGCAAGTAGTTCACTTTCACGAGCTCACACCAAGCTACTTCCATTCAGCCAAAGACATCCTAAAAGTTTTCCAAGCTTTAACTAATAGTTTAACGACAATAACATAAGTCCTATTATTGCCGTTCGAGATTAGCCATATGCTCGTCATTTACTACTACATTTTTAATTAGAAGAAAGATACGAGATAATGGAGTTCCGAAATAGTTTTTTCTTTTCTTTTTTTTTTTCATTTTTTAGTTCTTCCTAAACAAAAGGGGACAAGCCTAGCATCCTTGTCTATCGGTAAAACTTTTACAAGCATAATTACATGTACGCTAGGATCACATCATATTTTGCTGTATACTCTTACCTTCCTTATATTATCATTTATACGTCATAATAAACTATATTCTGCCATTTTTATCTCTATAGCTATCTGCTCTTTGTTTAGCCTAATTTTGGGAAGGTTAGGAGAGGAAAAGGGTAATGTGTCCTCATTTAGGACCTTTTGCATAATCGAAGTGACTATATATACCCTTAAAATTTTTCTTCTGCTCTTGCATACCTCTAAAAATAATCCTTACATCATGTGGTCTAACTTTATTTATACATGGAATATTCCGTTGGTCCTGGTGATACAAGAAGCGGAAGAACATATTCAAAATAATATCTCTAAATGGGAGGATATACATGATAATATAAAGAATCTCGAGATGTAAAGTAAAAAGCTACAGATGCTAGGGGGATAAGTTAATGTAATTATCTCAAAGTTATATCTGTATTTTTCTACAATCGCGGTATAAGAAATGATGTTTTGGGCCCCACAATTTGGTGACACAATTTTCTTTTGAACGACAGTTTTGTTATACTGTATTGATATGAGAACGGGGAGACAACAGCAATTTAATTTCACCACGTCAATCAACTAAGACGTGCTTAATATATGTGAGTACGAGGTATGAAATTAAGATCAAATGTAAAGCTGCAACCTAAAATATTAACCTGGTTGCAGTTGGTAAGCTTTGATAGTTAAACTCCATTCGGCATCACCATTATTCAAGGACCAGCGGAGACCCTTTGGTAGGCAGGAGCTAGCTCGATAACATCCACAAGTTGCCATGGTCATGTGAAGATATGAGGATGTCTTACATTAAACACAAGTGAATGGGACCAGAGACTCCCTCTCCATTTAAGCCAGAATAGAACGAAGACTATTGTCTAGTATCGGGAATTATGTAGTCAGGATGACACTACTAACCAGGGATCAGGTTTCTTGACTGCCATGTATTTTAGTGTTGAATTGAGACTTTCTCACTCTAGATTTGGACTGGACTCAGTCAGTCGTGAGAGGAGAGGCGGGAGGTTTTCAAAAAAAAATCATCAAAAGTGAGAAAAGTTTCATAGGAGAGAAACTTCCCTCTCCCAACTGACCGAGTCCAGTCCAAATTTATTATGAGATGATGTAAATGTTTTACTGTTGATATCATTGAGAGGTTTATTGACATAAACTTAGTGGCTCTGGTGAGTCTGGCCTGATATCATTAACAGCAACAAGTGTCTATAATTCCCTTAAAACCTAAGCATAACACCCTCTGTCTTCCTCACTCTCCCTCTCTAATATAAGGTGGTGCTTTGTTGGGCGTTAGTACTGGAGGGCCAGGGGAGGATCATCATTGAGAAATGCTACCAGCTGTTGATCTCTTTAGTGAGGCTGTCAAGCCTACTTAACAGCCTACTTGCTGTTGTTGCTGGTTAACGTTGTCA
The DNA here is from genome assembly GCA_030544215.1 of Zantedeschia hybrid cultivar. NCBI lineage: Eukaryota > Viridiplantae > Streptophyta > Magnoliopsida > Alismatales > Araceae > Zantedeschia > Zantedeschia hybrid cultivar. The sequence continues at coordinate 16,850,030 of JARZZO010000014.1, read as the reverse complement.
CTGTCAGAGGAAGGAGAAGAGGAGGAAGTTGCTCAAGTGTAACTGCGATGGGTAAAGAGGAAGATAGAGGAGGCTGCAGCTGCCCTCCGTTGCTATCATTCGTGTGTGCCGCTACTTTCCCTCTGTTGTTACTATTCGTGTGGCTGCCTGTTAGTCTTAGGTAGTCTACAAGTCAATATGATTTTATAATCTCGTTCATATTTATTAATATAATGACATAATATTTATTGTGTATAAATCGTATTAATTATCGTCTCATAATGAAGTCTGTGAATATGTGCTATAGTGATTAGATTATGATGAGATCATACTAATAAGACTGATCACTTAAACACACATATTCTTAATCGTTCCTAGTCGGAAGATATCCGAAAAGGACATCGGATATCTAGTTAGACTACTACAGATTACTCATGCTCATATGATGAGGGTGACTGATCTCATAAATCACTTGTGTAGAGACACTAAGACGAATCTGTAAGTGCTTATTGGAGAATGGGTTCACTGAACTGATCCGACTGAATTGCTGGATGGTACTGTACCTCACTGTCAACCAGCTTGATTCTATTGTCGCAGTTGCGTGGATGGTCCTCAGACCTAAGACACTAAAGACATATTGACGGTGGACTTATGTGCTTTGACCTTAATTTATGAATCTCTAACTACGGGATTCTAAACAGTCAAAGATCGGATACAGCGGAATACTGTCGAAGGGAATTGTGTATCAATAAGGAATCATTCGCTCTCGGTACGATAAAAGAGAATGCTCTAGGAAAGATGCGCGGAAGTCCCTGGTCAGGGCGAACGATAATATCGGAGAAGGAGTTTTCCGATATTCATCAGCGGCATCCAATCCAAGTGAGTTGACCGGTTAAGGTTTGATAGCACGTCATACCCTAAGTTGACTCGAGAACATTGTACGAATGAATGATTATATCCACATGGTAACTGTCGGCGGAAAGGTTCCAAAAATGGGTTACTTAACTCCGATACCTTCCGAGTTCACGCGGTGTTGCTTGGCACCCAACGTGATCGGAGGTCCGGTCGAATTCGATGTGCAACATCAATTCGATTGATTAATTAATTAATACAGAGTTATTAATTGATTAATAAAGCCAGTAAGGAGTTACTGAACTTATTGGACTATTAATTGGACTCGTAATTGGGTCTAGAGGGTCACACGCAAATTATTGTCAAGGCGATAGATAAATAAGTGGGTTTTATACAAATTGGAGGTTTTTATGAAAAATCGCGCGATTAGTATAAAATGTAGCGAACAGGCTGAGCAGGTCAAGCTGCTGCTAACCCTAGCCGCCCCCTCTTCTTTTTCTCTCTCTCTCTAACGTCCCAGATATATCTGGATCCCTGGATCTACTCCGTCGCTTCTCTAACTCCCGTTCGACGGAAAATCTTCTGCCCGTTACGGTGAACGTTGCGGCGATCGGCAGAGCTCTCGTGGCTGCGAAGAACGAAAAACGTGAGGATATTCGTCGTGAGGAGGATCGCGTGGATTCCGCTAGAGGTCGGGCGCTTGCGCGACTTGCGGTGTCGCACCGACGAAACCGAACGATTGCGGATTTGAATCCGCACACGGTAAGTTCTGATAATCAAATTATCGGAATTTTAATTTTTTAAAAACGAAAACATATTTCCGTTTTAATTTTTATTTCCACTGCGCGAGAGATCTGAAAAAACACGAGAACCCAACACTGCCACTACTCTCTCTCTCTCACTCACACACGCACACGCACACACGCACTTCCGCCTATCATTCTTTCTCTAGCAACCCCGGTAATGGCTTTGGTGGCGTCAATACTCCGAAGATAGGACCCTTCCTCCTCTCTCGTACACTGTCTTCTCTCTTTCTCCATCTCTCTAAAGGATAAAAATGTGTAATTATTTCGAATCTGTAAACTTGGGTTAAGTTAACATTCCACAACTTTGCAATGACAAAAAGCTGCACGAAAAAATTCACTTCAGAACAAACAAAGATTTGAGGATAGTTACTTAATTTTTTTTTAAAAAAATTGAAGATGAATATGGAATTCGCAGTAATTACCAAACTGCAAAAACCACTTAAATTCTCTCCTTTTCTGAAGCCTCACAACTCATTTTCAAAGCGTTCCAGCTTGGATGATCTATGCCTTTCAGTGGATAGTGTTGTAGTGATCAATAGCATCGTGAACGCCACGGTCTTGGAACGCGCAGTTGTGAGACCGGTAAAGTCCAACAGAGACCAGTGTGAGAACTGAGAAATACTTGTTCTACCATGTGCGCATTGTGCTCAGATTCTGATAGGGATTTCATTTTTTTAGTAAAGGATCAAATGTAGAATGAGCAAACTGCTATGTACATGGCATCGCATGGAGTTCAACTAAAAAAAATATATTTTCTTTTAAGCTCGACCTCCATCATGTCATATCCATATAACCTAATATCTAATAGAACAATTTAAAAAATTGTAAAAAAAAATGAATCTTATTTATTGGGTCCGATCCATTAAGGATTTTTTCAGTTATTTATTTAGGCTCGATTTTTTTATCTTTTATTTTATTTTTTAAGTCTTCCAATGGACAGTTTGTATGAACATGTCAGACATGACATGACCAATCTTAATAAATTTTCAAAAAACAAAAATCTTTTCTTTAAACTGCATTCTACTTGTTGCACCCACATTGGACGCCTTCTCCTGAGCGGTGCTGCTTGGAGCAAGTATTTAATGGGGGTATATATAAGCAGATATGTTTTCTGAAACCAGTCGGACATACTCTCTATGTCTATGTAAATTAGTTATCTGAATCAACTTAGATTTATATATGCATGATATATAGCTAGATTATATACTATTTTACACATTATTTTACCATCAGATTAAAAATTATATGATTGACATTAATGGTAAAAAAATATCATCAGACTGTGTTTATTATACCTTAAATTACTGATATATTATAACATTTCATAGCATGAATTAACAAGATCGTACAGTTTATTGGAACCCTTAACCATGCCTATACCGACTTCCTAAATTTTTTATCAGAATGATCTTTTGATTATTCTGTAGCCTGTAGGATCGAGTATCGGATGTTGTAAGTCTATCAAATCAGACACGTTGACATCGGTACTCACTAATGAGACAATGAAATAAGAATCCGGATTCCTTGAGTGCATTGATTGACTGAGCTTAATAAGTGCGATGAAAAGAAAAGAACAAATGTTTTTTAAAAAAAGTCTCAGCTGAAAAGTTAGGCGGACCCATCCTCTCCCTCGCTGCATCGACGGAGTTCGGTAAATCAGTACACCAAAGGGATCCGAATTCATAAAATAAACACGTATCATATGACCGAGCTACAGGGAAAACGTTTATTCTAAAAGTTTCCCCAACACTAAAAAAGGATCCGAAAGCAACATGCATTACAGATCATGTGTGTGGCCGGCTGGTCTCCCAAAGCCGTCACTTCCCTGTCCCCCACGCCGTGGCGCAGACCAGAAGCTCCACGACAAGTAGCTAGGTTGTGCCGCTTCTTCCTAGAGCCCCCCAGTCTTCTTCCTCTCTGTTTCCTTCGGGGCTGTTCAAGCAGCTGCATGCAGGAAAATCTGAAGCGTGCTTGTTGAGATTTTCTACCACTGGGAGGCACGTGCGTTGGAACTTGACTTCCTGCACTTCTTTTGACAGGTCTCAGAAGGTGGCGCATTCAAGTCTGAGTTCACAAGATGCAGAAGGAATTATGCTTTCTTTTTCCCACTTCCTCGAACCCTACCTGGCTACCTGTTTCTTGTTTTCATTTCCTTTTGTTATGAGCTGGAAAATCACAACCGGTAGCGGGGCCACTGGATGATGACCTCGGGTGCAGTCAGTCCACAAGTGCAAGAGGACAAGGCTATCAGCAATCTGTGTGATAAGATATGTCAAGTAGCTGTAAGTGGGAAAGAGCAACTTTAATTCTGGATTTGTTTACATACTAGTAGGTGTCCCCATGCAGGATTCCGGGGATTAGTTAGGCGGGTCGGATCAGCAAGGAAGAAAACAAGGAAGGTGAAGGAACAGATCCTATCAAAGGAGACGGCCGACCACCCAATTTCTTAACATGATGGCCGAGTAAGTGCATAACTAGTCTAATTAAACACATCCTTTAGGTATCCAAATCACATGGACCCATTATCTGAACCTTTAGTTAGACCCTTAAATTTTGTTAAAGGAAGAAAAAAGAGTGAATTTTTTTTATCAGTTGAGAAATTTTTTCTCAAACTTGATTTAAAGGCCCATATATATAAAGATTCAAAGAGACTGATCCAGATGATCCTATCCATCCTTTAGTTGGCTTGGATATTTGACCAAGTAATACTTACTGCAGGGCGTACACGAAGTGCGGCATGATTTTCTTTTGATTTTTAAAATTTTTTTTGGTGGCCTCCATCATGTTTTACATGTTCATATATTTTAATTTTTGATTGAACGACTTAAAAAGTCTAAAAAATAAAAAATTAAATCTAATGAACAATAATTTTTTACTGTTCAATATATTCAATTTTTTATTTTTTACTATTTATTGAGCTTGACTTTTTATTTCTCAAATTTTTTGAACCGTCCCATGAGAGATCTACCTGTACAAAAGATATCCGTGAGGCCGACCTAAAAAAGTTCAAAAAAATAAAAAAGTTCCTGCTACTGCAACCGATCCGACCAAAGTTACAAAGTAACACTACCAACACCCCCTCTCTCTCTCTCTCTCATGTTTGTAAGAGACAGACATTTGGGTTGTGACCAGCACAGTGAAATTAGTTAGTGGTGATCAGAAACTTGGGAGTCCTCCCTCCTTTCTTCTTATATCCACCACCTTCACTATTCATTAGATAAACATACAAAGTGCGCAAGATATTAACATATCAACTTTCAGACTACCCATAAAATTCGACGCGTGCGAGGAATTAGGCTGTGCATCAATGAGTGCACAAAAACGAGATGCCCACTTCATCTTCTTTTTGTTCAGGTAATTCCCTGGAAGTAGCCGTGGTAGGTAGACTAGCTTCCTTCCCTCTTCTTATATTGAGGCGCGCCCGCCGCCTTGTTCTGAGGTCAACAGCCTGCAAGGCCCTCGGCATCCTTGGCCTGTGATGTGATGGGACTTGCATTTTTTGTAAATTTTAAACTTCATTTTATTTGTAGAATAAGTTATTATGTGGAGTCTATTGACGGAATAGTATATATTAGAATAAAAGATATTTCAATTTGATAATTTTATGAGACTTGTTTACGGAATAAGAAGAATAAATAATTCTTAAATTTAAGTTAAGTTGACTTATTTTTCTATTCTTCGGATACGGTATTCTGCACAGTATAAGTCATTCCGCTTGTCAAAGTAAAATTAAGTTTATTCTTTCGTCTTTATTCTTCTCATATTCTCCAATCAAAATAGCGCTAACACAAAACTTTCCTTGATAAACTGCTGTATAAACCTAATTAATTAGATGTTTTAATATGTTTTTTTTTTCACACCATGTCAAGTACTTGTAAAAGTTTCACGATGAGGCTCCCAGGCCTTGGAAAAGAACTTATTAGTATGCTCAGGCTCGGGCGTGCTGCCAACGGACGCTCCCGCCGTCTAGTGCTTACAAAGGACAAGGACGGAGATGGGATTTCTCCTAACTGGTACCTCTTTCACGTGAAAAGTGAGCTCCATCAGTCAAGGCCGCTGAGTAGTCGTGTAGGGCAGTTTGTTCACCGCCGCATTTGTAAAAGAGAGGTCTCAAGTTCTATTTTGATTGGGATTTAAAAAATTTTTATGTTTTTGGATGTTGTTAGGATATTTATTCTCTAATTTGTAAGATTATTCTTTTAAAAATTAGACGGATCTGAAATTGTCGCCTAATTAGACGGATCCATCGACCGAGTCAGAATTATCTCTAACTTTGAAAGAATACCTCAAATTTTTGATTAAAACTTCGATCACTTGTAAATAGTTCTACATAATCGATCTCTGGCCGCTTCAAAAAAAGAAAAGAGAAAAGAAAGTGGTTTTAATGCCGGTTTGCATTTTTGTTGAGGTAAAATATCATGCACGTGGTGGCCTCTCTTTCTCTCCACCCACAGAAACACCCATGTGCCTGTCCTTTCGTTCACTGTCAACGTTATGTCACTAGCTTTGGCACACACGCGGCCACGCGGGTGGGTTCACCCTGTCCGAGTCTGCCGTCGGTACGGGTACGGATATTATACGGTAAGATTATGTTCAAATATAATTCGATTTAAAATTTAAATAAAACGAGTAAAAATTCGGTCAAATAATTAGAAGATTAAAAAAAGATTCGGCAAGATATCAGTAAAATTTGTTATCAAGATTTTCAAAAAGTTAAAATAAAAACTATAATCATATAATAAATAGTTATTAATTAATCATCAATTTTTGTCAATGAAAAAGTAAGCTTTTATCATATAACTTCATGTTGTATGATATTCAAATAGTAAAAGTCTTATTTAAAGTCATTACACTAAATGGAAAGTATTGAACATTTTTGTATTATACGTGAATAAAATTGTTGACGTCAAAAAAATGAGTATTTTTCCATCTTTCTATTCGGTGCAATGGTCTGGAGTTTAATTCGAAAATTTAAAAGTATCTGAATTATACGTGTATTATAAAGTATTTTAACTATTCATGATCTGCGTTATGGCTAAACTTATGATTAACTTATTAGCTTGGGTTACGTTAGAGTAAGAGACGTCCTTTCTGTCAAACTATCTGTGGAGAGGGCAAGGGAATCGATTAAGATCAATTTTAATGGAGCTATGAACAACGTCACCACGTCAAGGTTCAGAAAAAATAGATCCAACCGGAAAAAAATCAAGTGGGCAAAAAATATGAAAATTTCACGGAAAAAGATATATTAATTTTTAACATATAAAATATAATTTTAATATATAATATAAAATCAGGATATATATTATAAATAAGTGAGTTCTTTTTATAAAAAGTATGTTTTCCTGAAAAATATGTGATTAAATCGTTATTTTTTTTAATTTATGAATATTTAAAAGAATCAATAAATTAAGAATTATTTGTAAAAAATTATTAAGATAAAAAGGTACGATTAAATCGTGATTTTTTAAAAAATTTGCAGGTGTACATTACATTGGCTACAAGGCTGATGGGAGAGCTATTGGTGTCGTTGGTAGAGATCATAGAGGAGGCATAATCTTCAGTTGTCCTAAGTTTCTGAAATCAAACAATCTTTATGTAGTTGAAGCTTAGGCTCTCCACGAAGCCCTGTTAGTAGCTAAACAATTCTCCTCTGTGGTAGTGCAAGGAGACGCTCAAATCCTCATTTTGGCGGTGAGTAAGTTTAAAACTCCTCCTTGGCAGGTCAAAACAATCGTCGACAATTGCAGAAGAATCAAGCGAGTCTTCAACACTGGACTTTCCTATATATATTCTCTCAGCCTAATAATAGGTGGAATACACAAACGTTTCCCGCGATTACAGCTTCTGTTGTAATGTTCAAAACTTTGAGAACTAAGGGTCGTTTGATTACACTTAAAATAATCGGTCGGAATTGATTTTTAAAGAAGACATATTTATAAAAAAAATAAAAATAAAATTCGTCATTTGATGCTCATGAAAATATTTTTAACTCTTTTGAAAAATGACATTTGGTCTTATTTCATAGGTGTCAAAATCAAGAAAAAGAAGAACTAACGAATTAAGTTTTTCGTTGACTTGAATTTTACGGATATAAGTGATTGTAATATATTTTTTTAAAAAAACTTTTCTTCGGACCCATTTTACGTGATAACCACAATAGGAAAAAAAAAAAGCAGTTGTGAAGGTGCGCTCTAAATCTCAACGTACCTATTCCAACTACTCGAAACAGATATCTAAAGAACCTTCTGTTTGGTCATTATAAAACGGAGTACGTGAATTTGTGACGTTACAATGGAGTCCAAACCACGTTTTTAACCTTCCTCTTTGAACTGAAGTAACGTTAAATTTTTTTTTTTCTTGGCTTGTCGGGAATTCTTGAAGTACGTAGCGGATCACGACTGGATAGTGTCAGGAAAGAGGACCACCGTTAAGGCTTTAAAGCTTAAAGTCTTAGATCCGAATGCCGTAACATGGACGACAAATAATATGTCCTCGAATCTTTCTCCGCCGGTGGTAATTGACCGGTACCGACCGCGGGCGAGTACCACGCCGACACGGCGCATCAGCTCAGAAGGTGAACTCGTGTGTCGAGTCACCGGCACGTGGCTTGAGACGGTGACCCCCCACCCTCCCTGGCCAGTTGACAGTTGTGGTGAGTGAGGTATAGTGACGCTTGGGGCTCCCATGCCATAATCTGTGCAGGCCAACTGTTAGACAAGAGTCCACGTCTCATTAGTTAGTTCATAAAGATGGCCTACTGGCTTCGCATGCGGTGGCTCCCACCGGGGATTAAAGGCTGCGTTTGGAAAGGATGTAGGGTAGAGGAAAAGTTAAATAATTTGTCTCTTACGGGGGATTATTTTAACATGCTTCTTTATGTGCATATTGACTTTAGACTCTATCAGGTGAATCACAAAAATGAGATATTTGACTAGATTTGTAATTTTAGGTTCTGATATCATATTGAAATTATCAGATTATTTAATTTAAAATTTTCAGTAGAATAAGCACTATATATTTAAGTATTATTTTTTATCCTTAAATCGATGTGTAATTGTTTTAACACACATAAATATTGAAATTGAAATGTCTATTAAACTTAAAAATGTCTCACACTTTTTGTAGACTTTTAATACCGTTATACTAAGTTCCTCACCATAAAAAAAGATATGTAATGCAGCTTAAAGAAGAAATGACGTGTGCCTTAATCGGTGAAGTATACATATTTAGTTGCCGTGATGGCCACGGTTTCCACCGAGCTTCCCGCACGTACGTGGGCGCATGGACCGGCATGTGTATGTGTAACTTATCCAGTTTGGATCCGGGGGAATCTTAAGATCTCACTGGGTTCTAAGATTTAATTTTTATTTAAGGAAGATGATTGAACGAGATTTCGGTCAATTTTAAGAAGAGTAATCGAAGTGTCTGTTAAGTCCGTCGTTGACTTATCGGCATCATTAACTAACTATGAAGACATATATTCATTATTTTTAGGGCTGCAACTCGAGTCGAATTAGATCGGGTTAAGACTAACCATAATTCAACTTAAGTAAGAAATCTTTCAATCTTAACCCAATCCAGTCCAACCCTCAACTCAACCTCTTCAATCCTAATTCAATCCATCTAACGATCTCCCAACTCAACTCAACCCATGTAACCCAACTTTCATTGGGTTGGATCGAGTTGAGTCGGTTTATTTCTTTAACAGTTTATATTTTTAATATTTTTTTTTACTATTAGAATTCTATCTACAAAGATATAAATGAATTTAACTATCTACCGTAACAAGGTAATAATAAAAAAAGTTACTTATCTACCGTAACAAAGTAATAAAAAAAGAAGGTAAAAATATAATTACATAAATATTATTTGTGAATATATTTACTCACATTGTAAACTAAATCTTTTTTAATAGTATAAAGTTAAAATAAAATATATTCTAATGATAAAAGTTATCATTATATATATTAATGTCGAGTTCAGGTTAGGTCGGGTTGATTGACCCTCAACCCAACCTAACCCATTCAAAGTCGAGTTGAAAAACTCCTAACCTTAATCCAACCCAACCTTAACTTGATCGGATTCAACTCGACTCAACTATCGGATTAGCCCACTCCGATTCGGATTGACCCATCCAAAATTGTAGTCTAATTATTTTATATATCCAGTGAATTTGATTGATGACTTATTTATATATTTATTATATGCCATCCAATGAGACTGGATGTTGACTCATTTATATATTTATTATACATGATCCAACTAACTTGGATGATGACTTACTTGTATTCATTATTTGTGATCCAGTGAGTATGAATGGTGACTCATTTATATACTTATTATTTTTTTATGTATTCAAATTTTAGAATAAAGTGTACTATTTTAATTGAAGTACACTTTTTTATTTGCGTTGAATGTATCTCTTTGAAAATTTTGAATGTATTTTTTTTATTGAAGTGTATTACTTTTTTATTTGTGGTGAACATGAAATGTAAAACCGGCCGATTTCAATATAGATCAACCAATTTGGATCGAGATCGATGGGTGGTGATCCAATCGGAATCGGTCTTAGTCGATTCTGGTCAGTTTTGACTGATCCTATCCAGGATTGGATCAAGATCGCTGCGTCCGATTTAGACCTTTGATCTGATCCAGAATTCTATGTACTGTATGTTTACAAAAAATCCACTCTGTTTAAGTGAATCATGTTACTACCCCTCTCTAATTTGACCTGCAGTGCTCAGTACGGGTGATCTTCCTAGACAAAATTCCTATGTCCTCCACTTTATGTGGTCGCAGGGTCTAAGGCTGACAACACAGAAGCAGCTGGTCCTACACATATAACTACATTTTGTTCTTTATGTTGAAATGGGTAGGGATGTAGACTGGAGGGCTGGGAAGGGTTGTGTGATAATTTGGGACTAACTCAAAATAGTTCAACCTAATTTTAGCCCAACCCAAATTTAGTCCGCATTCAGTCCCAATTCAATAGTGAGCGGATTAGTTTGGATTGAGTTTGGCTGGCTCTATTCATAAATATTTTGTTAGAAGTGTTTTATTTTTTTGTATGAATTATTGTAAAAGTCAATAAATTAAACTGGGTCAATCTGTTTTCAGTCTAAACCAATCTAGATTTAACTAATGTCAAATTCAAATTTAGTTCAATTCAATTTATATAATTTAGATCAATCTAATTTTATTTAATATTGACTGAATTAGACTGGACCACAAGCTGACCCGTTGATTGACACCCCTACCTAGGGGCCTTTTATACATCATCAACAGATTAAGAAATATAAGAATTCATAAGAGACATGGACATCTGAGTAGACCATGTTTAGTCGAAGAATTAGCCGCCAGCCAGTCCAGACAGCTGTGTGACGTCGATAATTAATTAAGCTGGCCTGCGGAACTTGGACGGTTAAGAGAATTGGCTAGCTAGTTAAGGTAATTATACATAGGTATATACAATTAGGATTAGGACTAGGAGAGCAAGTGCAAATTAAATTAATAAGATGAGTTAATCGCAAGAATGGAGCTGGAAAGAGGGTTTCACAATCGAACTACGTAAGATCCAGTACTTTAACCACAAGATACTGTTGTAAATGCGTACCTAAGACATACCACCAGGTGCATGGATGGGCCGATAGAGTTCCTTCATAATATTAGTAAGGTCTACCAAGAAGAATTTGTCACTGGAGTGATCAAACATATTTCTCATAGTTAGTGGTCACAATCCACATGCAATAGCCAGTCTGATCTGACTGGAAACTTATCCCCGAGTCTGACTCTTTTTCTTATAACCACACCTTTTTCTAAATAATATAGTCGTGCCATTGTCTTAAAAAATTCGATACCACGCATAAAGAGAAGATAATATGTATAGTGGGAAAGAAATGTTCATGGACAGAATCTTCTACCAAGGATACTGGCCGACTACATTAAATATATGAGGGTTGGGGGGAGTTGAACAGTATATCCACCCTTGGCCGAGAATCAATCTTCTCAGTACAGTGTTGGACAGAAGTTCAACAGTACTAAGAGAGAGAGGATTCAGATATTTTTACAATTTTTAAGTCATGTGAGAAATTTTTTTACAATATTTGACCCTCTTTCCCCGCTCAGTATTACTGGACTCCTATCTAATATTGTACTGAGAATATCCTTTTTCCCCTTGGCCGTGGTCTTGTGTGGTGCAGCAGCTTTTGGGGCCACTCAGGGTCTCTTTCATCTTATCTTTGAAGAGAGCAATGCTAAGGTGACGTGAATTCTTCTCTGTTTATTTTACCCCTTCAAAGCTAAGGAAGAGAGCTTAGGTCTTTTTTACGAATTTATGAGAGAGAATTAATGAGACATTCAAGAGGAGAACCTATAAAGTGGGACCACGTCATCCAGATAAACAATATGGGGAAGGATTCCCGTTACAACAGTAGCATTATCCTTTTGAAGAAGCTCTTCTTCTTTCCAACACAATTTCGTTGGTTCAGCTTTATTGGCTTCACATTTCAAGAAAGCTATTATACCATTTTTTTGCCACCTTCTTTATTATACTTATTGGAAACTGTTAGATTAATTACTTGATCAAAAGATCTTTATTAAATTTATTAATTATGATAAAAGTTATATCAAATCAAATGATCAAATGACTCACGATGAGTATGACAATTAAGGTGGTAAAAAATGTAATATAATAGCAATTGTGTCAGAGGTTGGTTTTTGTCAGCCAAGGGGATTGACCTAATTTTCATAAAAACAGTAATTAACTTAGAGGTATGTAACAATTAATAAGGGTCATACCTTCCAAAAAACGATTAATACGGGTGATTGCAGTGCTTTCTGGTGGGCGTGCACCCATAAGGCATGAACCTTTGCATAGTTCTGTTTAATCATATGTGGGCGATTCACAATCAGATAATCTGAAAATTTGAACAAGAACAAGAAAATCGCGTTGCTTAACTGGGATCCAGTCTTGTTCACATGTTCATCCTTTGATGAGACTTCTCTCAGAGGTTTGTTGAATCGAACAGTTTTAGGCAGTAATTAAGAGTTTTTTTTAAAATTTTAACTTGTATTTGAGGGCAATGTAAATCAACAAGAATGCGGTGTTGTTCTTCCTGAAGAAGCCATGTTGAATTTTATGTAAGGCTAATATATTTGTTTCCGTACTATATATTAAAAGTTTATCATATAATTAAAGATTCATATATTCTATTTTAAAAGACAACTTAGTTGGCCAAATATATACACAAATATATAAGAGACTAGAGTTCTATTTCAAATAAAATCTAATATTTCCTTCCAAAGAAATAATATTCTATACAGTTCTTATAATTATGCCAGATAATGTGGTTATTCCATATCCAAGTCGATCTCAAGAAAAGTAATCTCCATAAACAAAGGATAAATAATCATGTAGTATACTAAGCTCTAACGGCAGGGAAATATTTTAAACTCCTGACCGACTTAAACTCAAGATCTCTCAAAAGGAAACCAAGAGACGAAGCCAACCACGCTACATGGTTGGTTCAGATATTCATATATTCAAAATTATTTTTTACCTCATGTGCATACATGGTGATTTCCAAAAACAGCTCAATTTTATGCGATAAATGGAAATAAATACCATGTAAATTAACGTAACATGTGCATATTGCATATGTGCATATCTACATTGTTATTGATTTACAAGTGAACTAGAGAAGTAAACAAACGCACATGTTAATCAAACAGGAAATTCAAGATTAATATATGTAGTTTTATTGTGGTTAATGATTGTTGATGTGCGCAGTCGGTGGCGGTCGGCTTTCAAGGCCTGCAAGGGAGAGTTCCTCCCGTCCCTCCCTCCTCTGCTCTTCATCCGTGAGCCACCTCCGAGTGACGCGGGCGACTTCTACAGCTTCACGGAGCGGAGGTCCTTCCCCTGGAAGAGGCCGCTAACTTTGCCTTCGATGGACCAGTGCATTGTGACAGGTGCCTCCCACAGGCATTTTCGCGTCTTGCATCACCGGTGCAAGCGGATAGGCATGTTTATCATGGATCCCCTGGCCAGGTCTCCTGCCGCCCGCGTCGACCTACCAACATCTCCGTAAGGCACCCAAATGGATCGCGGTCTCATGATGGACCCTCCCACCTCCTCCAACTGCGTGGTCACGTTCCTAGCAGTCAACTTCCTCTGCTACTGCCGGCTGACATACACTGCGTGGATGACCTTCGATTTCACGGCAAAGGCTGAGGAAGTTAACCGTGGGCTGATACTCTGGACGTGCCAAGCCGCCAATCTGGAGGGGAAGCTCTATGATGCGTCCATCGGCAACTTGCAAAAGCTAGTGATCATGGAGCTGCTGTTCCCCAAGCCAAGCTTCACCGTCTTGGAGGTGGAGGGCCTCCCATGCACGATACCAATCGCCTGCCCTGTCTCGGCGGAGTCAAATGGGGAGATCTTGTGTTTCATGGAGGAGTCCAACCACAGACTACGTGTGTTTTGGTTGGATCTCCCCGCGCGCAAGTGGGTGGAGCTGGACAACCTCGGCGGTCACACCGGTGGATCCTCACCGCCGTCGTCGTTAGATTATGCTCCAGGCTCGAGAGCAGTAGCAGCAAGGTAGGTGGGAAATTCCTAATTCTCGTATTTCGGATTTTAGGAGATCGAAATTCAGTCCGTAGTGCAACCCGAAACTGACCCGCGATTTTCTGTTCGGATCAAATCGGCTCTGGATGTAGTTGAGCGAGTCGGGTTCGGATCAGGTTTCGGATCTTACGGATCCGTTGACACCCCTAATTGTCATGTTTGTGACTGGATTCTATTACCGAATAGTACTGTTGCTTGGTTGGGAGTCCACTACAGAACATATGATTAACTGTCCTTATCTGGCGCTTGAGACCTAATTCTTGGAGCTATTTCTTCCTACAAATTATATCATTTGAAGTTTTAAATCACTTTTAAGTTTTGCACATTTTAGGTGTAGATCTGTCCGGCAAATTAAACTGACAAATAGAAAGAACTTTCTACTTTACGACACATAAAAGAACTTCTTAGGCCGCATCTGATGAAGGGAGATGCCCCAACATCACTTTACAAGATCCCCCAACATCCCCACGGTCTCCCGGCCCTTCTCCAACTGCCCACCGCACCCACCTTGCCTATCTAGTGCACGAGATTTTTACCATTTATGAGGTCGAGTAAATAGACGATATTATAGTTTTATCCTTACTTTTATTTAATAATTTTTAAAAAACTTTTTCAGTTGAATTTACTCCTTTTAAAGGATAAGAAAAATGAGTAATTTTTTCCATAACACTAGTGGTGATCTTTCATAGCACGGCCTTCTTAACTCTTGAAGGTCATTGGTTTGACTCGACTTAAAATACTGTAAATGCTGTAACACCTTAATTTTGTAATCTCTTCTACAGCAAGATTGAGACCCCAGACCTGACTTCTAGCTCCGTCCTATTTTTTCAACAGTCTCACCATCCTCATTACAATAATAGAGTACCCCATCATGGAGGAAGCTTGGGACTACAACACCACTGTTAATTACGAGAGGGTCATGCATTGGATGGTTTTGCAAAGGAAATGTGGAGGAGAAGATGGAAGAAGAGGAAACTCGAGCTTCGATTCCAATGCTTTCAAAATAAAAATAATAAATAACCTATTTTATTTTGGGAATGTTTTAGTAAAAATCATTTTTTTTTAAGAAATAGGAGAGATCGTGAAGTGAGACCATATTTACTTTCTCAAAATAAAATTTAAAAGAAAATTGCCAAAAAAAAAATGTTAACAAAGACTTATTAAACAGTCCGTGTACTATTGACGAAATTACAGAATAAAAGCCTTGGGTGAAACTTTTAACCTATTCACCGTCTGATCTGTCGGGACTAAACGTTGTCTGGACGATCAATCTACATGCTATACCATCCTGTTGGACAGCGGTCAGATTTATTTGCCCTCCGCTTTAATGGTCCCAGTTCAAAGGTTCCGACCATAGTTAACAATTTGACGACATATATTTCGTATGAAAAAAATGTGTTCAATTTTTCTTCGATCTAATATGTATACATTATATTTAGAATAGGGTAATATTAACATATTAACTTAAGTTAGTTAATAATTTTAGTAATATTTTCCTAAAAATCAAATTCGTGTATAATTGGCATGTGATGCCAGAACTTTCTGCGCCTCTAATCTTGTGCCCTTGTGCATTCTTATTCACGAGAAAAAATAAATTGATCATCTACTATATATCGTAAAATAGAAAAAAATATCACTCTTACTTCTAATCATTTATTCCGATAAATTGATGGTTCATCTAAAAACTGCAGAAGATCCCGCCTCGATCCCAAGAGTCAAGTTAGGGGAAAAGGAACCCAGTTCATAAATCATCGAGGACTTGATGGGGGCCAACTCTACAGCGAAATTTTTAAGCACGACGTCCTCTTGTCCGGTTCGGACAACCTACCCTCTCGTACTCTTCCAGACACACCTCCTGTAGCCGGCGCTGACTCGACCAACCGATAAAGCTACGCGCAGGCCACATTTAATTGACGTCACCATCATGTTCCCCACCAATCTCACGATGGCGACCGCTCTGCTGCTACGGGTGCTCGCTCGCCACCAGCCACCACCGCCCTCGTCTTCTCCCCCTCCCCTCTCGGGCTCTCACCCACCTAGGTGCGAAGTGTAACCATTCGATCTGGGTGCAAGGCCTTCACCTTGTAAAGTCTGTGAATTTTTTTATTTTTTAAAAATTTTCTTTTAACGTTCAATTAATAATTGAGCGGTATAGTCGAGTCACTTGAGTCACCTCGATCTGATTATATATTTTTTAAAAAAGTTTTTGATATAAACTAATTTACGTGTAAAAAATTTAAAAAATATACAATTAGATCAGAACTGATCCGAACAATCTGATTGTACCATCCGATTCTTGATCATACGTTCTAAAAAAAATAAAAATAATAAAAAACGGCACCCACCCACCTAAGCGGCCCACCGCACAGCCATCCGAACCTCTTTAGATCGGACGGCTGCTGCCATTAGCGTTGCAAACTTACAATCTACCTAGATTGCAACGTCAAAATATATTGCAAGTATTACTATATGATATATTATTATTTTATTAATTTATAGATTAACTAATCACATAGTCACACGCAGAGTGGATAAGATGATAAGTATAATTTCTTTTCTGATTAAATACACGTGATATACTAAGAATTTAGTTATTTAACTAACTATCAGTTTATAAATTAATTTCTGAATAGTCTTTTTAAACTGATAATATAATAGATACTATTATGGATCCACCTTGCATCTGTACTGAATCCGATTCATTTGTATTCCTACTCTCAACCATGGTGCTGTGCCATCTGCCAATTTCTATCCACCTCTTGTCGCTCCCACACATGCCGGACCCACCTCTCTCTCATGATCTCTCCACTCGTGGTGCTCTTGTGGGGGTACAGCAGAGCTATTAGCCATTAAGTGGAGAGGACGCTTGTGGCTATCAGTTGTATTTGAGATGGCTGACTAGCATGGTATTAGAATTTTCGGAAATTATGGAAGCATATATAGAGAGAGATGGGGGAAGAGTAGAAAAAAAATAGTGACCTGGGTGAGACTAATTTTTGAAAATTATCGAAGCATAGGGAGAAGAGTAGAAAACAATGATGACCTGAGTGAAACTAAAATTCTGGGTCTACTCCGAATCAATCTTTAAAACCCCTGTTCATGTTTAGGAAAAAAATAGAAATCTACGTAATAGCGGCTTACAAAGGTACGGTTACGGACCAAGGAGAGTTCGCTGCATGAAGTTACAACTAAACATCACAAGACCCAGTTAGCAACCTGGCGATTTCCTACTCCTGCCAACCACACCACCGAAGCTGGCAGAACGAAGAGCCCCGTCCCTCGCACGAAGCTGGTGTTGCCTCTTGTCTGGTTCGGACAAGTGACAACAAAACCCGGTCCGGCTCACCCCTGGACACTCGGCTAGGCCGAATTGGACAGCCCAGAGCATCGGTGGGCCTCCCAGCACCACCACCACCACCACCATAATCGCCACCACCACCCTCTTGCCGGTGAAGATGCTCTGTTCCTGCTGCTGGTACGCCCTGTTGAGCTGCTCACCACCCTGGCCTTCTTGTACCCCCTCCTCTTTCCTCTCTCGTTCCTCCGTTGCCCCAGATTAGCGTAGAAAAATAATATTTTTTTTTACAATAAATACTTTTACATGCATATTTGTTCTGTACTGTCCAGAAATAGAGAATTCCCCCCCTATAAAAATCCCCCTCGCCTCGCCTCCCCATTTCTATCCGCGGATTCCACACCTATCTCTCTCGCTCTAGCTCTCTCTCCCTAGCTCTTTCTCTCTCTCGTGTGCCGCTCGTGTGCTCCCTGTGCTCGCCTTGCTGGTTTCCATATGGAGGTGGAAGCGCCCGTGCCGCCGCACACCTTCGACATGCCGCCCGGGGCTGGCGCGGCCGGCGCGCTCTACGCCGACCACCTCAAGTCGCCGACAGCGGCGGGGGCCGGGGGAGGCGAGGGTGGGCGCTTCCAGACGCACGCCTCGGCGGTGAAACTGCAGAAGGTGTACCGGAGCTACCGGACCCGGCGGAGGCTGGCCGACTCCGCCGTCGTCGCCGAGGAGCTCTGGTGAGCACCTACTACTTCTTGCTTCTCCCTCCTCCTCAGCTTCCTCTGCCACTTCTCTCTTCTTTTCTTGCCTTTTTCTTCGATTATTCTTAACAAACTCTCCATTCCCGTGATTTTTTTGGTCCAAATGGGGGTTTTGGAACTGGCAAGGTGGCAAGCCATCGACTTCGCGCGGCTCAGCCACAGCACCATCTCCTTCTTCAACTACCCAGAGTCGGCGACCTCTCGGTGGAGCCGCATCAGCTCCAACGCCGCCAAGGCTCGTCCCGTCCCTCCTCCCTTATTGCCATATCGCAGCTTTCCCTGTTGTTATGAGCTGGTGTGTGTGTGTGCTGATGGTGGTGGGTTTTGCCAAAAACTCCGTTTTGCAGATCGGCAAGGGCGGAGCAGTCCTAGGCGAGAACGCCTTGAAGCTTGCCTTCCAGCACTGGATCGAAGCGGTGCGATTTCTCGCGACATACCCACAAAATTTTTCCTCGAATTTTTCTTTTTTTTGTTAAAAAAAACATTTTCTTCCTATTTTTAGCATACTTTTCTTCTTCCCGGTTTTGGCCCGGCCAGGATTCTACTTGGCAGGCAGTACTGTTTTGCTGATATATATGTATAGTTAAAAACTTGTCGTTTTGTTCGCTGGCGCCGTGAAAAAACAGATCGACCCGAGGCACCGGTACGGGCACAACCTCCACTACTACTACGAGGATTGGTGCAAAAGCGACGCCGGCGAGCCGTTCTTCTTCTGGTGGGTGGCGTTGTGTAGGGTTTTCTTCTTTCTCCCCCCTTTCTTGGTTAAGATAAACAGCTACACATAAGAAAAAGAACAAAAAAAGAGAAAAAATAGTCGTTTTTTTCTTTTTTGCCCTTTTCCTCTCTAGTTTCGTAGAATTTCTAAATGACTTCTTCTTAAACGGAGATCATGGAGTCCAATAAGTTTAGGTAATCCTCCTAGGATACTTGCAAGTACTTGAGTCAGTGTTCAGGTATAAGGAAGGCAAAGTCATGTTTCATCTTGCGCCTTCTCTTTTCTATCTTAAGGTAAAAGTAGAAGAATATGGTTTAAGAGCCAGGGTCGTGGTCGTGGACTTCATTGTTTTCATGTATCATGACGGCACATTTCGCCATCTGAAAGCTTCACCACATTATTGCCGTGGCCTTTCTGTCCATATGTGATGCTAGGATAGTGAACTGTCCCATCGAGTTGCCCACTGTCGTACTGAATCTTCCACACATGGCTGGCAAGGGGCATGCTCTAATTTTTTTTCCAGGAAAATTATGCATGTTTACTGGTGGCACATCCAAAATCTCATTTTGCAATGTACCAAAATTGCATAACAAGGGGAAGTTGAGGATGAGACAAGAGGGCTGATGGATAGCCTATGAATTGCTGGTGCATGAGATAGAATAGGTTTTTGGGTTTGCAATATTTCACTCGTTTAACTATAAGCATATCTATTTTTGTCACTTATCTATTATCTTTTACATGTTGAGTTATCCCCTCTTACAAGTCCCTGCATTTTATTTTCATGCAGGCTGGACGTTGGCTTAGGCAGAGATTTAGAGCTTAAGGAGTGTCCAAGATCAATCCTCAAGGAACAGTGCATTATATACCTCGGTCCTGTAAGTCTTGATGTCACTTTTAATTTTCTGAACTTTGTTGACATCATTTCCAGTTCAAAAAATTGGTACTTTAATCATTACTCACCGTCTTTTATACACAGTCCATCCTTCTTGGATAAATTATCACATACTGATCACAGGAGAAAAAAAGAATAGAAATCATATTATATGAAGTCCAATGGAAGTAAAGATAATGATGGATACTTGAACCAGACGGGAGAAATGTTAATTGAATTCTTATGTTAGGGATCGATCCTCTAACTGCATTGCATATTAAACACAGACTAAAAATTGCTTTAGAATTCATATCGGCTCTCACGTGGTCATACATTTGTTAATTGAGATTTATTTTGCTGTGTTTGTAACTGTCTGCACCCTGTTTGTGGCTATAACCAAAATTCTAATATGTTGAACCAAATACATCACATCATACAGCAAGAGAGAGATTACTACGAATTTGTTCCCAGAGAAGGAAAACTTGTTCGCAAGCAGAATGGAGAACTTCTTGATACAACAAAGGGATCAGTGAAGGGCAAATGGATCTTTGTAATGAGCACATCAAAGAAACTGTATGCTGGTCAGGTAACGTAACATACCAACATGGTTCTTCCCTATAAGTATTTCGAGTGAGTTGTTAGTTTCTTTGAATTGCCATGGAGATTAATACAATGGTGTTATGTCCAGAAAAGGAAGGGGAGGTTTCATCACTCCAGTTTCCTAGCAGGAGGTGCCACTTTAGCTGCCGGTAGACTTGTTGCGGAGAATGGAGTAGTCAAGGTAAGAATGTGTATGCAAAAGATAAGCTTACTCTGAATCTAACACCTACCTTGCATATTTTCTACCTGTAAACTGGCCTCATGGGAATTTCTACAGACCATTTCTTTAAAATGTGAACTTACTGGGTGCCTAACACTTACACTTTAGAGAGTTGACATCAAACAGATAATGATAAAACTAAAATCCAATTTGTTGGATACTCCATTGGATCCAGCCAGCCCAGGTTGGTGGTACAAGGGGTAAGATGACAATGATATCTCTTTAGGTTGGGGGAGCTGGTAATGGAGACTTGGAGTGGTGTAGGGCCTCCTTTAATAACATATCATTTTGAGTGCTATTGGTTCAAGTCTGTTGATTTGTTGCATTGGCCATTAACCTGTACCATCTTTCAGCCTAGAATAAATATGATATTCAATTTCTTATCTGAACTTAAAAGTTTAATCCTCACTGGCAGGCGATCTGGGCATACAGTGGACATTACCGTCCTTCACAGGAGAACCTCAATAACTTCTTAAGCTTCCTCAAAGAAAATGGAGTTACCATCAATGAAGATCAGGTAAGGATATTCATTTGTCTTCACCATATCCAAGTGAGCAGTCTTTGTTTTACAATCTAATTAAAATTTGTTTGGTGGCTATGATGGGTTTATCTATTTTTGAAGTGAAAAAATGTACATGATGTGTATAATTTTGGTGATCTGATGTCACTCTCAGATTCGCTCATCATCTAACGAGGACTACTATGAAGACTCAAATTCAGCTCAACAGGAAAAGGTGGCTGAAGTCCCAACAGTGTCCAAAACTCCACAGCTTCAAATCCCAGCCGATAAGGTAGAGAAGCTGCGGTTGGAACCGATAGTTCCCAAAGATGCGGTTGCACAAATTAAGCAAACCAGAGATAGTTACCAAAGAACATTATCTGGACGTGCTCTATCTGGTGGCCTACAAAGTCCTAGGGCAGATGTGCCTCGGAATGCAATATTGAGAAGGATCAACTCAAAGAAGGAAGCAAAGTCATACCAGCTGGGACATCAGCTCTCTTTGAAATGGAGTACTGGAGCAGGCCCAAGAATAGGGTGCGTTGCAGACTACCCAACACAATTAAGAACGCAAGCATTAGAGTTCGTCAACCTCTCACCAAGGGTTCCCCCAACCCCAACTTCACAGCGTTTTGCCTCTTGCCTGTCTCCCAATGGCCTGATGTCGCCCCCGTGCCTGCATCAGTCCAATACTCCTAACGGCAGATGCATCGAATGATGTTCGAGTCTAATCTTCTCTAGAGATGACCAACTCTAAATGCCTCTCCCTTTTTCTTTCTTTTTTCTTTTTTTGTATAATATAGTTTCTAATTGATGCTGAAGTAAACAGAATTATTTTATCCTGAACCTCAACTCAGTTTTCTTGGACAAGTATTAAGTTTCAACTGTGATCTTTTCAATTAGATGTTGTATGTGAACTCAATACATAGTACCAAATGATTTCAAAGAGTATATACCCAGTGATGCTGCTAAAGGAAGAGAGGCCCGAGGAGAAAGGGTTACGAGTTGTGGCCACAGAACTATCCTCCTGACAATGAAGTATTTTGTTCATGGCCTAAATCTAGCATTTGTACTCTCAACCTGCACAGAATCTCAGATATTTCATGTTTGCGCTCATGTGAGGCATCTCCTGCAGTAAAAGAATGGACCTTGTTGTCCCCCTCAATCCAGCTACACCCAGCAACCTTTCTGGGACCCTTGTTTTTTCTCACTTCAGCACCCTCATCCCACATCTCAGAGTCTGCATACACATCAAACAGCATGACTCGTGCTGAGACATCCGAGGGATCAGCCTTCAGCATGCACTCAGCAGCATACCTTCCCATCTCCAAGTGCCCATGAGTCCTGCAACCGGACAAGAGGCTACGCCAGATGACCTTGTTAGGCCTGAGAGGCATGCCTTTTATGAACTCAAAGGCCCTTGCAATACTCCCTCCTCGGGCAAACAGATCCACCATGGATGCATAGTGCTCGATCCTAGGAACAATTCCCCAACATCTAGTCATCGAATCAAAGTACCTCTCCCCTTCCTCGATAAGACCCATGTGTGCACAGGCGGACAAAACTCCAATGAAGGTAATGTAATCCGGCCTGATGCTTTCCCTCTGCATCGATTCAAATGTCTCCAGAGCTTCCTTCCCCAGTCCATGCTGTGCGTACCCAACAACCATGGAGTTCCAAGAAACCAAGTTTCTGACAGTGAGATTGCAGAAGACATTCCGAGCATCGGCAAGTCTTCCACACTTAGCATACATGTCCATAAGCGAGCTCCCGACCACGACATCCCTGTCAAATCCCGGTTTCGTAATGCGGGCATGTGTCTGCTTCCCCCACCCTACAGATGGGAGATCCCCACAGAAGCTCAGGATATGAGAATATGTGTGGAGGTTTGGATGCACACCTCCAAGAAGCATGCACTTCAAAAGCTCTGTGACTTGCTCGAATTTTCGCTGTCTGGTGTACCCAGCAATCAGAGAATTCCATGATACCACATCTCTCTCCTCCATTTCTTCGAACACCTTGGAGGATTCCTCCAGCAATCCACATTTGGCATACACATCCACAAGCGCATTGCCCATATGTGCAACTAGCCTGTAACCTGACTTCACTATCAGAGAATGGAGCTGCAGTGCTGCCCCAGCTGCAAAGGCCTCCGAACAAGCAGCAACGGCTGTGGACAATGTTTGCACATTTGGTTCTAGACCAGATGCCCGCAACTCTGTGAACAGATCCATTACCTTCCACCCTTGCCCCTGTTGAGCATACCCCCCAAGCAGTGCCGTCCACGACGCCAAACTCGGCACTTCTGATTCGGAGAAGACCCTGTTTGCACACTCCAGCTCGCCACACTTTGCATACAAATGCAAGATTCCTGCCTCAATGTACTTATCAGATCTGAACCCACACTTGATCACATGGCAGTGCAGCTGCTCCCCGAATCCCGCTTCAGAGAGGTTTGCACATGCACCTAGAACACTAGCATGCACAAAATGGGTGTCAGCTTGCACAACACCATCCCTCCTAGCCCTCAAGAAGAGCCCCAATGCATCCATATCTTCGCCACATTGGCAGCACCCTGATATAATTGAGCACCATGATACCGAATTGGGCACCAAGATGCCGTCGAACACCTTTCGAGCCGCGTGCAGCTTCCCACACTTGGAGTACAAATTGATCAGCGCATTGCTCACAAAATGACTCGGTACTCTGCCTCCTTCAACGCGGTAGATTCGGGCGTGGAGCTCCTTCCCAGCTCTCACCACCCCGATGGCGGCACACGCAGAGATCACCCCCACATAAGTGAAGTCGTTCGGGGCAAATCCCTCCCACACCATCGACCGGAGGGCCCCGATGGCTTCCTTGGCAGGACCCAGTTTAGCATACCCAGATATGAGTATGGTCCAGGAGACCAGGTTCTTCTGCGGCATATGATCGAACAGGATGCGGGCGTCGGCCATGAGGCCACACTTGGCGTACATGGTCATGAGGTTGTTGGCAGCGTAGACGTCGGAGAGAGAGCCAGAAACGAGGATCTTGGCGTGGAGGGCCCTGCCTCTGGAGAGGCAAGCCGCCTCGCCGAGCAAGCGTAGCAGGCGGGAATAAGCCATCACGGCCAAGCGAGGAGCACAGCAGCTGCAACAGCTGCCCCTTCATGGGTTTCACGGGCAATTTTTCTCACTCGCTTTCAGCAATACGGAATACGGGACGCTAGAGGTCTTTATTTTTTCTGGGCCATATACGTTAAGCAAACTTGAGCTAAGATTCTCTACAAAGTTCAAACTACCCAACACCACCCCTCCCCGATATCCCATGCTGCTCTGTGGTGATCACTACAAACCTGTCAGCAGAAGATCTCAAACACAAAGACTCTTTGTTTGACATAGCCACGCTTTCGTGTGGTGGAACCGATTAGATGCAGGAGGCAACGGGATAGGAGATTTCTTCTTGAGTACCATTGGTGGAAGGGAAGACGACATCCTCTACGCCATGGTGCATGCCTGCCAAGGCCTTCGTCACTATCCAGTTACGGAGTTCAGGAACCGTGAGACATTTTTAGACCTCAATACTAAGAGTAATGCTTCTTACACCGAGGGCCACTGTAATAAATTGAATCATCTTGCAATGCAAGATGTCATCGGTCTATATGGATAGATGACATATAAGTTGGACAATTTTTTTTTATAAGTGGACCAAATAAATGTTAAATAGATGTAAATTTTTGAACATGATAAATATATATGAACATAATAAATACTTCATGAATATAAAAAATATTATTTGTCATAACTACAAATCAATTGCCATGCTTGAAAAATATTTATCATGTCCATAAACTTGTATACACGTGTAAATATGACAAACACTTTATGCATGATAAATCCTTCGTGAGCATGACAAATATGTCACGCCCACAAAATATATACACATTCATAAAAATGACATTTTTCAGACATGATAAATAATTCATAAACATGATAAATAATATTTATGATATCTTTAAAACATTTATCATGTCCACATGTGCTTATCATGTACAAAACCTTACACCGTATTTAATACTTGTCTGATCCATCCATAAAAAAAATTATCCAACATGTAGACCAATAACATCTTATATTAAAAGATGACTCAACTTGTTATACTAACCCTTAGTACATCAAACATTAATCTAATATGAAACCCCCGTAAGTTCCACTTCCATCATTCAAGAACAAACTCTTAGTTTATTAATTTTGTTTTAAAATGATGAGTGGAGCAGACGGGTCCATCACCTTGAGATCTAAACGACCTCATTTTCCCATTCGAAATTCAGATTGCTAAAGGGGTACTCGTATCCTCTACACCGTGGCGCAATTTGCCGTGGCCTCCTCCAGCTCTCAAATTCAGATCATCGAGGTACTCGACATCCTCTCCGCGAAAACTGATCAGAATCTTAAGGCATTTACTTCAGGACGATTTATCTAACATTGCGCTATCATGGTCTTCAGAGTTCATGGGCCTGAGCACATGGCCTGCGGCAGACAAATATGAGATTATACCTTGAGTAATGTGTAGAATTACATACAGAACAGATAATTCTTTGCAGCCTATCCGTTCAAAGATCGGCTGACTTAAATGCCAAACTCAATGATCCCTGATCTCCAAAAACTTTTAAGAAGAATGTTCTTCGATGAAGATCGAATGACCAATGAGCCGCCGTGTTGTCTTGCCACAGCCCCTGCGCTGCGGCAAGACAATTAAGGCGTGTATATTGGTCTGGAATCTGTTCATAGTTGTTCTCAATAGAAACAGTTAGGTCTTGCAGAATATGCCGAATGCGGCAGACTGAACGGCCATGATATATTGGAGGTTCTGATTTTGCACATTGATTTTATATACATAGGAATGAGGAGAATCCGTACGACGGCTTTCAACTCGTACAAACTGTACACTAGCACTGAGCTGCACGAGGAGACCCGTCATCAACAGGCCAGCGCCAGGATACCATTCCCGCTAATAATTTACACCACAGTACAGCAACTCCTGAAAAAATTCTCCCAGATTACTCCGGATGCAATAACACGTTAAGCATGCATACGCTTGTATTCGCTGCTAATAAATATTTTCCTCTTTCCCAGCGATACTGTTTGGCCCATTATCTGACTTCTAAGATCCATGAGACGCAATCGTGGAGGAGCCGGAACTTCTGACCAGCGGCTACCTTAAGAAACACCTGCATCTTGCTCCGAAACTCAGATGAGTCTTCCTTGCATCTGAATGAGCCGCCACACCCACACTGCTCCGCCAGATGGTCGGCCTTCACCCCTCTGCACCTGAGGCACACCAGATCCTGCAGGTGGTAAAGCTTCTCCCTCTGTCGGACTATCTGAAGTAGAGCATTCTCCATCTTCTCGCAGTCGTATGGCTGCCCACACTGTGGCACAGCACAGCGCCATTCGTGCTCCAGGAGTGCCGAATCGCGGCATAGGTCCAGGTCTCTGCAGTCATTGCAGTAGCTGCAAACAGAAGACACATTAAGTCAGCAATATATAAAAGATACTGTCTGCGATGGCTGGGACTTGCCCATGAAACAGAATCTTCTTGAGATATTTTCTCAGGAAGCCAAGTCATTCTTCCCATGTTCACAGTTCATTATCATTCTAATGTTTGATGTGGAAGAACCAACCATTTAGAAGGTAGAACGCATGTACGCTTGGGTAACCTTATTGCAATTGACAACCAAGACCCCTTGGTGTACCCACAGGATCTGAATCCTGTGAAAGCAGCAGTATTTAAAATTGTTTACCTGCAAATGACATTTGGAAGAGTGAAGGACCGGCAGGGGTCATGGAATTGTGCTTCTGGAGCAAATTCTTTGACACGGACCAATTTCAGCAAATTCTTCCTCATCCTCTGAACACAAGAAATTGACACCCATTCTCAGTTATTACCTCTGGACAAAACCTCTCAAGGATTAGCTTAAAACATGATGGCCATGCTTATGATCATGGAAATTTCTGAAAACCTGCAAAGGGACTAGGTGACAGGTGATACAGCACAAAAAGAAAGTCTCTGGCATCCATTTAGGGTGTGTTTGGTACAGCGAAAAATCTGTTACAAGCAGAGGTTTTCCACAAGGGTTGATCAATGAGCTGTTTGGTCACTTTAGGGATTTAAAATTTTCAGACAACCAAAAAACACACCCACTGACATTGATCGACTTTTCTGAGAAATCTGTGCATGTAGTGGATTTTACATCATACCAAATGGACCTTAGTTGTCCCTCATAACAGTATCCAAAATGTTAGACTTAGATCCAAGATATGCTCTTGCCATGACTTATTAACATTTGACAATACAAACGTTGTGATCACCAATATAAATGCTTTATAAAACCAATCAAACTCAGGTAAGAAGCTTACCAGAATATCATGCTGAACATGCTGATCAAGAGCAAGAACAGCACAGACATGCTTAATGAACTCCAATGCAGGGTCACCTGTATTAACATTAGATCCAGCTGGTCTTGAAGATTCAGTGCTTGCAGCATTGCTGACGTCAATTCTGTTCCTTTTGAAGTGCTGTAGGATGTCATTTACAATCCTGAGAAGTTTCTCTGTGAAATACTTGCTGATCTGCCATCAAGAAGAAAATAACTTATCCATGAAAGCAAATCAGATGATCAGAGTATTTATTTAAGAAGTTAGTTTGTTCCCACCTGATCCTTGAGATATTCTGTAATACAAGATTCAAGTATCTCAGCAGTGGTCACTGTGATTGATGGAGTGCACAAAGTATCATCTCTTCGGGTTCTCGCAGCAGCTTGTTCTAGCAAATATTTCCATGGAATATACAAAAACTCGGAGACCACCAAAATGAAATGGTCCTGTTTTGGATCACATTGAATTGATGAGTCGGTCACAGTTGCAGGGAACAACAAGAGGGGTATGGTGGAAGAATTCTGAACCAGCTGATGAGAAGATCTTTCCCATATGCAAGACATTTTTAAAGTAAATAAAGTGAACCCACCTGGGTTTCTTTTGGTAAGTATTCAGCTATATTCCAGCTTGATATGATGTCAATTTGAGGTTCACCTATTATGTTCTCATGAGAGGGCAAATTGATATCTGAAGAAAATTGAGCTTCAGATTTGTCCAGTATCCCTCCATAGTTGTACTGTCATACATAAACAATGAAATAGTATGAAACCTCTGACATGATAGCAGACAACTCGCTGAGAATCCAAGCTAACAATAATTGAGGTCAGAAGGTTTGGAAATAAAACGCTTCCTCTACCATGATCATGTCAAATGCATTCAGTCACCTCTGTACCAGAATAGCCGACACATCTTGCACACTTCCAATATAAAGAATTTTGATATGTCTGAATTATTGTAACCACTGCTATTGAATTTTTTTTTATATTTAATCAATGCCTCAAGTCTTTAATCATATTAACTGAGAAAATAAAGATAAGTTCAGGGTTAAGACAATTTTTAAATGAGCTTTGTTAAATAGCACTAGAGAGACCTATATGGACAAAAAAGACCTTACATAATTCATATATGCAAAAAAAGACCCCAAAATGATCACCAAATGGACTAGTAACTCTTTATGGCCAGACAACCTTTTCTCCATTTAGAGAACACGCAGGGGGGTTTGAATGAGAAATTAGGATTAACAATATACAAAGCTGGTATTAGGGTTGTCAAAGACTCAATAACCCAATAACCTGTTAATTGATTTGGGGCAACCAAGAGACCCAAGTCTGTCTGTATGGGTTAGCTAAAACTTAGACAGCAAAATGAAGTTCAAGCCCAGGTGCCCCAAAAGAAACACTCTCGAGTCTCAAGGGCAAGCTTGTAGAAGTAAATACATTAAATTCAACTACAGCATCCTGTCCATGACAATTCTAAAAAAATATTGGAAAATATTACAGGAGATCTAGAAACATTTCCCAACATATTTTTCCAAGAAATTTCTGTGACTAAAACTGTACATATTTCAAAAGCACTAGTCATAGCTGTGATAATGGTTCTGAACAAGCAATTTCTTAAAGTAGCAGCACTTGTACAAAGCAAGTATATATACCATGAATCAACCAGCGCTAACAGGGATGGCAAGTGTAAGAGTTCAGCACCATGGTAGACAAATCTAACACTGAATTTAGTGAATACATGAAACATAAACCAGACAAGTTATTGACACGAAACATCAACACACCTGATCCATGAACAGTAGGGAATGCCAGAATTGAAGGGGTTCCAACTCGATCCACTCGAAAAGATCTCTAAAAAGACAAGGCAGTCATATTTATGCAATTTAAAGACGAACTGTTATCTCAACATTCACATCGGTTATACTGTACCTTGCCTGTACAGCTTTCAATAAGCAGTCACAGTAAGCACGTGCTGCCGACAGATCTAATTTTCCTGTATCTATAATGATTTTGAAAAAATTTGCAAAGATTATTGTAGCTCCTAATTTTCGAAGCTCAGACAGCAGCAATGCAAAGATCTTTTTCATGACCTGTCAACAAAAAGCCATAATGGAGTTGTTATAATGGACAAATTGATTGTAATGAACTTAGGAAAAGCTTATGATAGATAGAGTAGCTATGGAAGTAATTCATGGATCATTTGAAAAGATGTTTTGTGAATACCTAACTTGCAACAATGGCGTATATGAAAAATAGATAATGTGAACTAGGAACATTCATGGAGTGGACAATCAATTCCCAGAAACTGCAAGTTTTTGCCAGGGCTCTTTAAGCACACACTTATATTTCTCATGGATACATTAATGATAAATAACAAAGGAATCATGCTTTCATCTAAGTTATTTAAAAATGGTATGTGACAATTATCAAGGCTAAATTATAAAGAAAACTCAAAACTAAGTGGAACTAGAAAGGAAATTATGGGGTGCAACTTTAGTGCTAAGCTTGAAGCTGATGGGATAACAATTAACCTAAGTCGTCAACCTACATCACGCAGAGAAAGCTTCCTATTTGTTGTGCGGAAGCATTCTCGCTCGCCTCACCAACAGAATCAGACATACGCACCAAACAAGAGAGAACAAACCACAAAGAGAGATTAAGAGAGGAAGAGAGAGACAACACACAAGGATTTATGTGGTTCGGCAAAGTGCCAACGTCCATGGAGCTTGACTCCTTCACCACCGCCTTGCACTAATCTTCTCCAAGAACATGTAGAAGAATGCAGCCCTAGAAGGAACCTCTAGCCTCCCTCTATTGTTTTCCAATCCTAGAGCAAATTTTCCAAAGTTACTATATATATATCCGCAGAAGCAAAGGCCTACCAAGGGAACTTGCCCTCCCTTCCCCCTATTCCCTCTCTCAGGACAACAGCAGGGAGTAGTCAGGTGTCGCCTTGCAAACTATGCATGGCCACAATCTTTCCTGAGTCAATTCAGAAGGTAAACCTTAGGAAAAACTCTGAACGCAGAATTCGACTTATCCAATGTTCCACTAGGGCCAATTAGATTACATGTATATCCTTTAGTATGGGACATAGGAACAGTCTCTTAAGTGATTTGGGGAGAGGAGTTACTGGAGTAATAAATCCTACTCAACTCCATGAATTGTTGTATAGGGCTTGTGCACCAAAATTACATGACTGTAATACACATTCTCTGAGTTGTTCATGTACTTATTTCAGAAAAAAAAAAGGAAGTAAAGACATACATTAGACGCACATTGTTTCAAGGCTACTCATCACTTCATTTCACTCTCAAATAGTGCCTACATAGGTGAACCTTCCAGTATGTATATGAATTAATTTGAGACAAGCACCTTGTGTAGAAGACGATGAATAGCAGGATCATGAAGCTTCGACACTGGGCTGCAAAATAAATAGTCAAAATAATTAAACAAACCAAGACAACAGCTAAAAAAATGACACAAATCACAGAGTAAGGACCTGCAAATCCAACGATAGAGATGTTGCAGTATTGCATCAGCAAACACATTCCCTGACGCAACAGCATCTGCAACACATCTCTGAATCAATTGTTTCAATATCCGGAATGCAGAAGCACATGAGCTAGCTTCATCAAAACCAATGTCACTATCATGATCAAATCCAAGCGTGACTCCCCCCTCTATTTCATCTATTTGGCTGCTCTTCAATAGTGCATTTACAGCTAGGTGGTGGATCTGAAACACAAGATACTAATGTGTCAATTAGGTAGTGGATCTGAAACACAAGATACTAATGATCTTAGCTTTACTCAAACGAAAAGCCTAAACATCACTCTGGAAAGGATACTGAATGATGCAAACAAGGAAATCTCAGCTGCAAATATATGTTGCAACCTTTAGCTCGACTGCCACTCGTCTGTAAGCCCCAGGATATGTGAGAGAAGGATTATTAACCTGTGTTTTGAGGAATCACGAACAAATAAGCAAACAAAGAATACAATACAGGGGTAGCATCCACTTTCAAAAAAAAAAAAAAAAAAAAAGCAAACAAAGAAAGCCCTCCAGAACATGGATAACAACATACATGACATTTAAAGGAACACTGAAAGGAAGAGATCATAACTCTAAATTTCATGAATGTAGGAAAACCTCAAGTTGCTTTTTCTAGACACTAGATCATGTATGTGGACACTTACTTCGTCAATAAATGATGTATCTTCTTCAACAATTCCTCCCAAGTCTGGAACACCATCATCTGATAGCCAGAGAATCTATGCATTCACATTGTTGCGAAGCAAACAGGAAAAAAAGGATGTCAATGCTAAAGGGGAAATACTCAATGATGTGTAAGCATGATACAATGCACAAGATAAGCAAATTAATAAAAATCAAGCTTAGTTGTACATATGCACTTGAGAATGGTCTATAACATTTAACCTAAGAAGCTTTACAATCAATTTCAAATCAATGATTACAATTGCATGACATATCAATTTTTCTGATCAATCAATCATTGGTGAACCAACCACTGAGTTTACACAGTGAGTCCCAAACATTTTGACAAAATCATTGACCAATTTGTTGGGCTTTATATCTTCAATACACAATCAATTGACATACATTAAAAGAATATGTGTTGCATGTAAGTAGACAGGTTAATCAAAGAAATAAGAATCCTAACCATACAAATGTGATGGACGTGTATGACAATATTTCTAACAGGAGAGATACAAAATTATCTTCAAGAACTTATGTAACATACTTTTCAGGGAAAAAAAAAAAAAGGAACTTATGTAATGTTCACAAAATTATTATATAGTAAATGAAATCTAACCTGCTGCTGATCACGCAAGACCCTTGAAAAAAAGACATCAGCAGTAAAAAGGAGCCAATCAAGTTCAAAATTCCCCACGGGCACCTGTTCCAAAGTCCATTGTCACTCAAGCAGGAATTTCAGTGTTAGATTCAAGGTGGAATAAAGATGAAAAAAAAAAATTACATGTGCATATCTAGAAAGAAGAATTCTTTCATTCAACCACTGGGACGATGCAGCGCATCGTTGCATGCTGATCTTTCCAGCTGCAATTTGCCATCCAAGAGCCTGCATGGGTTGGAGATAACAATAAATTGAATATTATACGAGGATCAAAGGAATAAACAGAGGATCACATGTACACTTATTTGTACATGTGAACTTACGTGTTTTAATTTTGTTTAAGCTAGTATTTTTTTATGTAAAGATAAATATACACAATTACACTAGGTATGACTAACTGGTGGCAGCTTTATATGCAAAACAAGTTACCTGATAATTGCTGTCACGAACATTGGAAGGAATCTTAACGCAGGGAAAATCATCCAGGACATGGATATTTGTTCTCAGAGCTTGAATATTTGGGGACTCAATAACACATATTGCTGGTCCAGGATGTTGAGATCTGTCATGTACAGCAAATTGATAAGGGCCAAAACTTGGAAGAACAATTGTTCTGGTTCTTGAAAGGGAAACATTACCAAAACTAGCCCATGTTTGAAACCAGTGGATGGTATTATCAACGCATCATCAGAGAATAATTGCAGCGTATTTTCCTTCTTTTTTTTGTTAATTGTAGTCGTTTGTCGACAGTTGAGGAACCTCATCTTACCCCCTAGATTGTACTACCTCTACTCATATACATGATAAATTGGTGATATAGTCCATTTCTTTCAAAAAAGAAAAAAATCATCTAGCCTACAAAGGGATGCCTAGGGATGCAAATTTTGCAGATCTGGAGCCGATCCGGATTCGAATGTGAAAGCCCCGTCTCCACCAAATCCAAATTGGCTCCGGCTTTTATTCAGATTGGAGATTTTACGTGCCGGATCAGATCGATACACCGGAGAATCGGATCTAAACCTTGTCTCCGAAATTTACCCTTCCCTTCGTTCCCCTTTCATGATGCGTTAGGGTTCTGGATCTCCCGCGTCCCAGGTAACTATAAGCAGTGGCAGCAGGTGCTCCCCCCCGGCGGGAGCCTCGACATAGGTTGTCAGTGGCAGGTCATCAGCATACCCACGGCCTTCACCGTCTTGCTGTTGCAGTAGTTGTCGCCAGTGCCAGTGCTGCTAGGTTGGGGTCTTGCTCCTGGTGAGGGGAGCCGTAGGGCCGGGGAACTATGTGGTGCTCCTGGTTTTAGCAATTGCGGTGGTGGAGCTCGTTGTGATGAGGGGTGCGAAGGTGCAAAGCCTTAAATATCGGCAGGAAAGGAAGCTGAATCGATGCCTCTGCTGCCACCGATGTTCACTGCAATGACCAAGTAGTCGATCCTGCCATCCTGTGCATCTGCCCACCTGTCCTCTGCATCATCCCACAGTTCATCTCACCACCTCTGCATCTGCCCCATCCTCCAAGTCCCAGCCCTGCTCCTCCACAACAGGAAACGAGGTTGCAAAAAATGGGGCAAGCAAAGGTCTGTTCGGAACCTACCTGATGTCTCTGTCCGGAGATGCATTCCAACGGATCCGGAGACAAGGAAGGTCGGATCGGAAATAAGGGATGTCCATCTCCCTGGATGCAAGGTTATTTAGAATCGGATACTCGGATCATCCACTCCGAGTTTCATCCCTAGGGATGCCACCTACTCCATATACCAATGCCCATGTAAACGGCGAAAAATGTGCAGTTTCCAGTTCCACATTAGTTGGTACAGGTAGAAAAGGAGTTTCTTATCGTGACAGGCCTTACACTGTTTTTGAGATGGACATCAACATCCCAATCACCACCATACATGTTTACCCCTAACAACTATTAAGTGCAAATTATTTTCTGTTCAACCCACAAGTTCATAACTGAAGAATGCAGTACGACAATTATGAATTCTAGCAAAATTCCTTAATTGCAAAGACTTGTAATACATAGAAATGTAGATAAAAGATGATGATGAAAGAACCTGTAATCTACTAACGTTCTCTGCAATTGTTTTTCAGCAGCTTCAGTAGTCTTAACATAGTCCACCTGAGTACCAGTGAAAGCCAGGAATAATCAGACAAATGCAAAGTGTCAGAGAATCACCATAAATGTACCACATAAGCAGTGTTAGACCTTGAAAATAATGCGATTTTGCTGAAAAGTAGGGCTCAAGGATAGTGCTTGGGATGCTTCTCGAAATTGTCTGTCAAGAAGAGATGAAGACAATTCTCTGTTTTGGAAAGGATTAACCACCAGTACTGATATTGTCCCAGATGCTGGGAAATATATGGCATATATCCCTCTGCCCTCAGACAAACTGAAAATCAAAATAAAGTTCTCAGAAAGTTGCAGACATTTTGCTCTTACTAGAGCAGAAATGTACAAGGAAAACCCAGATAGAAACAATAAATGCACTTGGTTGGATGGGCAACATGGGCTCTGAGTCCTGCTGGAAAGTTCTATCTAAAAATCAAGATGCTGGATAGTGACATTTCAAACTTAGCAAAGTAGGGGCATATATTAATTCAAAGAACTTTTACAGATGAGGCACAATCACAAGATCTATTAAATTTTGCATCTGAAGACAGCATAACAATAGGTGTATGCATCATATGCAAATGATCCACGCAGATGAGGGGATGACTTTGTCAGCTTGAATAGACCTTCACTTATTATTATGGCAGAAGCATGTCATCAAACAACCGAAAGCCAGTCCACCAAGCATTTAAAACTCACTTTGTACCTATTTTGCCCAGCATACATCACAAGTTACAGTACCAAACTGAGTGATAGCTGAGTTTAAAAAAAAAAAGCCACTGCCATTGTGCTATCAAGATACAGACAAAACAATGATGAATAGGAAGAAGAGAGCAATTTTTGAAATATATCCACAAGAAATGCATTCGCTAGTTTTCAGGAATTATTTCCTCTGCTTTTCTAAAATTTTATGTCTTCCTTTGAACATCTCATGGTGTATGGGCCAAATATTTGGTGTAGAAGAAGCCCAGAAAATGAGAAACTACAGAGCAAGTGCACCTGTTATACAAGTAAAAGAATGGGACAGCTTGCTCCAGGTAAGAACATTCTGTTGTTGTCTTCATATGCAATTCACTCAGATTCCAACCATCTTGAGCATTTCGGTGCTTGGAACCTTTATCTACCCTACAGACACAACCAAGCTGGAGGACGGCATTGAAGTCTAGTGGCACTTTCGTCTCGTATATGCCCTGAAAAGCGATTAATCAATTAATCATATATCTTTATCCAGGATTGGCTAGGACACGATATAGGTTCCAAGAAAATTCTCCAAAACGAATTCAAGAAGCCTGTTTCAAGTAGTTGACTGAATCAAGGTTAGCGCTTCAGGATGAAGGATGAGTAACAATTGACTGTATTCATTCATGAGGTAGCCAGATGTGCCCATGAAAGATCAAGATCAAAAGCTTTTTAAAATTTAACCATCTATTAAATCAAGAGGCTGAATATTTGTGAAGTTTGTTTGAGAAATCTTACCTCAACTTCTGGATCAGCCAGGTGAGCAGCAAGTTTTCTACTTTCTCCCCTGAATTGCTCTTCCTCAATTATCACCTAAAGCCGAAGAATGCATATATAAAATACTTTAATGGTATACTCTTGCTGCAACAATCAATGCAGAAACTTC
Source organism: Zantedeschia hybrid cultivar (assembly GCA_030544215.1). NCBI lineage: Eukaryota > Viridiplantae > Streptophyta > Magnoliopsida > Alismatales > Araceae > Zantedeschia > Zantedeschia hybrid cultivar. The sequence goes on along the minus strand of JARZZO010000014.1, from coordinate 16,813,780 downwards.
CATGAAAATTGCACGATACAAGATACCTCAATAAGATTAAAACTAGTCTTGCCATGAGGAAGAATTTTATTGACGTGCCTTCCTGGAAATTCTTCTGTAATAGGTGCTTTAGAATTGAGATAGAATATTCTCGGGACCCTTATAGAAACTTTAAGCATGATTCCATCAGCAATAATCCATGCAAGGAAGTGCCCAGGTTTTGTACTCGGAAGAAGCTGTATAATCTGCCTCAGAGAAATTAAATTGAGGTGTAGAATGGTTTAGGGAGGGTCCAAGTGATCAAAGGAATGAAAAAAAACTAACATACCTGCCAGTAAGTGTGGAGAAGTGCCAACTCATGTCTCCTAAAGAATGAACTAACCCCATTTCTTCCAATATTATGTCTTGAACTTGCCACAGATCCATACATGTCAGCCATTCTCACAGACTGATTTGATGCCTCAGTAGCACCTAACCTGAGATCTTAGACAGTATTAACAATAAATAATAATCCATAAAACCATGAATATGCCATGTTATTGTCCTAGATAAAATCAGGATATAATTGTTATTTGTCTAAAGTTGAAACGTCATAACAAGCAATATAGATCAGGTTCCAGGTGGCCAACACCAAGGCTAGCCCCATCCTTTGGAACCATGATTGTAAGCCATGTAGAGGGAAATTTTGTATAGATCAGTCAAATTACCAGCATGTCATCTTATTATCTACCAATATTGGATTAATGCACAAAACGACTGTCAATGAATTCACAGATAAAAGAGTATCAGCAACTATCTTAAACATTAAGGCCTGGTTTGCTTCATGAATTGCCTATTCACGTATAAGAAATCTGGGATTGCTTATGGCCGAATAAGAGATAGTTGCTTTGATTAGGAAATTGTTATTCTACCTCAAATAAGAAAAATAAGTAACATCAAATAAATAAATAAATATTATATACAAAAGTAACTGTCATTAATGCTTATTCAGGGGTAGAATAAGCAATTTGACGGTTTCTAAGAACTTGAAAAGTTTTGATTTGATATAAAAAAACGTACTGACTGGGGATATTGTGTGATTATTTAGTATCCTTTTCTTCCAGTTTATTCAAGAATAGGCCATTCTCCCTAGAATACGAAATCTGTGCAGCCAAAGCGAATGCGCCTAGATAAGACGAATATGCCATCCTATTGTACTCATATTCTGCAAACAAACCAGGCCTAAGTGAAAGGGCACACTTTATTTCTTTGCTTCTCCTGTCATTCTCCTTTCCCCTGAAACTGATACATAGGCACAGCTTAGACATAGGAAGTAACTATTCAATGCCAAGCTGCTTTAACTTGTGCTCCATTGAAATCAAGCTGCTTCAATTTGTTTCATGCACCCTCCCAACAACATGGAGCATCCATGCAGCCTTACCCTTACTTTTGCAAGAGGTTGTTTTCAGTTTTGGACCCATGGCCTCCAGAAAACAATAGGGCAATCTCACCAGTGCACCAAAGTTTCCCCTCAGAATACATACTGCAACTCCCCCATAAACCTTGAAGGAAAAGTTATAACAAACCGTATAAACTCTAAAAGAAAGAAACAAGTCAAAAAGTAAGACTTGCAAACTTAGAAAACCAGATCTTTCAGACTTTCACAGCAGATTAATACAAGATCAGTCTCAATAGTTTCCACATGCAAGATGAGTTACATCAACTTCCTGCAGTTGACATCAAAAAACTTTCTTTTTATTGCTCATCTTTATGCTAGCCCGGATAAAGGAGGAGGGTTGCGGTAGGTGATAGCCAGCGTAAAAATTTTGTCACATCTCATGATATGGATTGAGCTCATCTTTATGCTGATTTTCATGTCAGCAATCCAAGATCAGAAGCCACCTGACATAATGTGGTGCTATCCACATTTCAAAAAAAAAAAAGCTCAGAAGCCACCTTGCCAGGCAAAGCATAGCTTCTGGAATCTAGTCAAAAATGTATCCCAAAACTTTTCAGGATTTCTATCTTGTACTGTGACCTAATGTTAGTTATCATGGTTAATCACTATTTTCTGGTATTAACAGAAACGTCAGAGCCTCCTAAGCACATTTGGTAAAAACCACAATGTATGCGCACATTTGAGTCTTCTTTGCCTTGTCATTAGGTAGCAGGAAATCATGCATAAAGTAGCACTTGATGTTTTAGTGTGAATTGGTGTATATAAATTATGTTTGACGTATTTTGACCATTTCACTTGAAATTCAGAACCTTTTAAAAGCTTAGTTGAGTACCTTTTTACTATAATTATATGCCCTTTCTTGACTCTCCTTCCCACAAAGAAAAAGGAAAGACACGATGGAGAAAGAACAGTACATTTACACCCAGGCCTAACTTGCAGGAATGAACCAGGCACAGGACTGTAGAAAATATAAAAAAGAGATTCCTGTGGCATTGTGCTGAGATACAGTTTGGGCAATCGTTTCGGCCCAGTCATATCAGCAACAGCCATCAGGTTTCATCTGATGGCTAAGGGGGAAAAAAGGTGAGGGTGGGGGTGGGGGTTGACGTCAGCCACCTGATCATTCCAAGGGTCTGTTATCTAGATATGGCCAGACCACAGTGTATTGATCACCCTCATCATATCCTAGCATCCATCCATCAATCTATCTACCTATACCCAAAAAAGGGAACACACATGGCCACCATTTTTTTAAGATAAAACCAATTTGTGCAATTTCAGCACCTACTTTATAAACTGTGCATTTAGGTTTACTAGATATACATTAATAAATTCTAGAAGTCATAGTATCAAGTTACCTCCGTCTCTTCTTTCTCTCACGAGTATCTTTCCATTTTCTTTTCTTTGCATCAAGCCATCCTTGATAATCAATATTTGGGTCAGCAGTCAAGATACCATTTTGAGCGAGTGATCCAAGAGGTTGCTGTGGTTGGCATTCAACATCTTTTTGCTGTTTCTGGTTAAGAGGCGTGGAACTTGGGGTAGATGCTTTGGCTGAAAAGTTTTCCTTGTTTGTTTCGTAACTACGAACGACAGGTCGAGGACCAACTGTAGCAGGGTGCTCTTTGTTTGTGATGTCTTCCATATCCTCCATATTCATTCCATGCAATTCTGGAATCGAGTTAATGACAGATGCATGGTTTTGTATCGTTCCACCCTTGCTTAAAGGCCCAAACATGTCAAGCAGTTTCTTCTGGCGGAATCTACTGTCTTTGTCACGGACCTTTTTGTAGAGCCAGTCGGGATGTACCACCCTAGGGACTGGATTGGAAACCTGAAATGGTGGACCTCCATCATGCTTAGGGGGAAAATGGATTGGTCATATCCTTTACAAAAATATCAAAAAAATTATGTACCTTCTGCATTGCAGCAGGGATGGTAATAATCTTCTGAATGGCTGAACTAAGCCTCTGCTTGTAATAAGACCAATCAACAATAGATCGAATGCCCACATCAGATGAAATTTTGCACCACTTCCGCAAATAGAATTTCACAATTTCTGGGGAAAAAACAAGAGCCATGTTCATCATGGTTGAAACAATTGAGAAACATTATCACCAACAGAAACTTTTAGTAGCCATAAATGATACCGGAATCAGTCTCAAATATGGCAACAGGTATAGCACGTTCACTAACTGGGGTTCCCTGCATACATTTACGAAGAATTAACTAGTAAGAAGAAAAGGTAACAGATGAAAACTTGAACTGCAGTATTTCACATCCTAAAACTGAGTTTACAATAGAACTTTAAAATCCTATATACCAGAAACAAAAACACCAGTAGCAAGGTTTTCTTCTATTTGTGTATGATTTCTGGACTATGAATATCAAGAGTAGAAAGATGATACCTCATCTGCTTCTCAAGTTCCGTCTATGGAACTCCATCCTCCATGCTGATCATAAATGCAATTATGCTCACAAGCAACTAGGCAATACAGTATGAAAGACATTGCAGTATCATTTGTTAGGCACCAGCCTAGCAAATCATGTGTTTTTTCAGAATTAGTGAATAATGAGTAGGTCCTCTCTAGGTCTCATTTCACTGACTCTGGAGGGTTAGAATTATTTGCATCACAAGGGTTGATGGCAGGTAGAACAAGGCCTCCAAAATACCACTCAGGTCTGGGTTCTCTTGTCCCTTCTCATCATATGTACATGGTTCTCCATGCCTTCTTAATGGTCAACCAAAACTTTTTTTTTTTGAAATGTACATGGTACCACTTAGTATATTCAAAATAAGAGGTGAATGTGCAAGAGTAAAGAGCAAAAAACCCCATAATTCCCTCTATACAAAAAACACCAAAGTGGTGCAACCAAGGAAGGAATAATCGGGGATCGGGCACGGATCGGCCCGGTCCAGGACCAATCAGGTCGACCAATCCGATCCAAACCAGGCTGATCCAGTCTGGTTCTCTTTATTTTTTTAATTTAAAAAATATGAAAAAATTGAACAATGAAAAAAATGATCGCCAAATTATGCCAATTGCAAAATAATGTCATTCATTTTCAAACATATGAACAATCTACGTCAGAAAAATTAAAAATGTTTAAATCATGCACCAAATCATGTAGAAAAAGGAAAAATAAGGATAACCAGAACCTGATATCCTTCTTTATGGACAATCTACGAGATAAGATTTATTAACAAAGTGTAAATGATCGAAGTATTATCTTCATATTGCTTGTATATAGAAGTGGAGTAGATACACTCCTAGATACAACCAACAAGAAAGATACTCTGACCATTCACATTTGCAACAAATCTTATCTCGAATATTGTCTGTAAAGCAGGATATCAAGTTCTAGTTAACCTTCTTTTTCTTGTTTCTTTTCCACATGATTTACATAAAAAATGTATGATTTAAAAATTTGAACTTACAATGTTTGCGACAAGTTGAACAAAAAAACAAAAAATAAATCCCAACACTCAAAATTTATATTCATCTGTCGCACTTCCATATTTATTCTTAAATAATAGAAGTATTACCTCTGAATATAAATTTGTTCATGTGTAGCACTCAATATTGATGAATTTTTTGCATCCAATGTTATCATCATTCCATATAAATTATTCATCAATTTTGTATGTTATCCATGTATTAATTCATATTCTTTGGTGATACTTCCAAGCACAAATATGGAAGTGTGACGAAGAAATGTAAAAGTTACAAGGCTACAATGTTGTACCATAATGATTGTCGTAGGGTATCATTGACAGTGATGGAGAGCCATCTGATCACCATGGAGAGCCATGCCTTCTTTGGACTTTGGTCCCATTGCCATGGAGAGCCATCTGGTCGCCATGGATCGCTATGGAGCCGATCCGATCTGATCGCCATGGATCCCCATCCGATCACTATGGGGAGCTCCAAATGCCATGGAATTAGAGAGAGATAAGACTTCGGTGGATGTGTTGACCAAATTAAATGTGTTTAACTTAAAATGAGTTGGTTTCGGTCCATTCATATAGGTTGCATGACTAATAAAATTATTGGTTCTTTCATATTGGTTAGAGGATCGTTAAGTTTTAAAAAGATATTCTTAGTTATGTGATGGTCACTATATCCATTAGCTAAGTCTTTTCTATACAAGTTCGTAAAAAAGAATAAAAGAAAAGAGAGGATGCTATCCAAATCCATCTAATCTTAATGATTTCCTTAATGGTTTCTCAAGGATTTTTAAAAAGATACTTAGAGGACACTGTTAAATTCTCTAATGACCTCTAAGGGTTTTTAATGAGGATTTTGCTCGAAAAACACATTCTCTTAAAACTTTTTAAAGTTCATACACTCACATGCCTTCATACGAGTCTGAAGTCCTCTAAATATCCTTTATGATATCCTTTAAGATTTCTAAAGGGATTCTAAAAGATGGACAATGAACCCACAAAGTTTATGCAAATGTCCAAAACAAAAGTTGTTTCCTTTACTGTGTATGACTATGTCTAGCTTTTTTTTGTTATGCATTTTATTTCAAGGGCATCAAAGGACGGTTAATCAAAAGTTGACAATCAATGATTGGTGTAATTAGCACTGATTGAGGTCAGTGGGGAGAGGTCAAATTCATGGATCCATTTGCTTGATCTAAAACTCTAGACTCCCTGAGGGCTAATCTTAAGTTCTCAAAATTTACACTTAAAACAAAGAAAAAAGACTCTTTTGAAAATTGAAATCTTTTAAGCTCCTTTCAAAAGAAAAGACTGATTTCAAAAAGTCAAGTTGCACACATACCTCACTAGAAAACATGCACTTCATAAACAAATGGTCAACGAACTAGTCTTCTACTCCACATAGAGAGGATACCATAGGTAAATCTATTAGTAGTGGACTCTTGGGGAACCAAACCTGCCTATAAAACTGCTATCCGGTCCATCCACCTACAATAACCTAGTAGGCTGACTTGACTAAGAAAGAGCTAGAAATATCCCATTCTCCACCTGCAGGAGTCTTATCTGGAAGTGTCTACCTTTTAAGTCTGCAAGTGGAGAAGGAGATTCCGCAAATCCTTACTCTCCCACAAGACACATCGTAACCACCCTTCCTACTATTATCCCCACCATGGATGGCAGTACCGGTACCGGTACCGGTGCCGGCCGGTACCGGTACGTACCGGTACCGGCCGGTACGACCGGTACGGGCTTAAAAGGGCCCAAAAAAATCAGAAAAAAAAGAAAAAAAATCAGAAAAATTCAGAAAAAATGTAAACAATTAATTAGCTATGTGTTGGGTGTGATAAAAATGGATTAAGACAAAGAAGTACACATAACACATACAAAATGACAATTTTCATAGAGATTAAACATGAAAAATATTATGTTAATGTACTAAATATTTACAACAATGCAAAATATGAACGAAATCAAACGATCTTTACCTATGAAAAACATAAGTGAGTCCCTTAATATGGATAATAACCCGTAGATCCTTCTGATTCATCATCTGGTTGCTGTTGCTGGTATCCATAATAAGGTTGCATATGTTCCCTATATTCACCATAACTAAACAATGATGCAGCCAAGTCGTGCATCCCTCTTTGAATCCCTCTTGGAGTATATGGTTGTTGACTTGATGAAATGCCAGAATCATGGTGCAAAGAAGTAGCATGAGGATAAGAAGAAGACCCTGACCTATAACTGCTACTGGGTGGAATCGGTGGATGGAATTGAAAGCCTTCATACTCTACTTGATCTCCCCAGCTATATATGCCTGCTTCTTGTTGGCCACCTCCATAACCTGACTGCTGTCCATACTGGCTTTGTGAATCATAATCTCCTTGACTTTCATGTTGTCCTCTTCCTGTGTCAACATGTAAGGAGAAAGAAGGTGCATACACTCCGCCCCCGGTAATAGCACCTGCAGCTGCACCAGCATCATCACTAAGAGACTCTGTCCCATCATCGTCGTCATCTTGATCATAATCAACAATTAACTTTCTTTTAACAGTATTTGATTTTTTCTTTTGTGATGCCTGTTTTTGCTGGCTTCCGTTTTTTTCTAGATCCTTTTACAAGTTCAATCGATTCAATACTCCTTTTCCTCGTGGTGTATGCCTCACATAAATTTGCTTCAGCTCATCAATGGCAGGATCGTCTCTGGCAGTCAGATTAGTCCTCTCCAATGTAGATGTACTCCTTTTCAAGAATGATGGTGGCCCAACCATTCTAGGAGTGACTGGCCTACTATCTGATTCTGAGTGTCTAGCAGGCTCAAGCTCAGTATCAGGTGCAAATAAAGGCACATGCTCAGTCTGACTCTGATACTCATGTGAAGGAGGAGGTGAATTTTCTTTTTGCCTTTTCGAGCTTCTTAATTCTGGATCTCTAGCAACAGCTCCATCTAGTATGCCTTCTGCCCATTCTGTATCATCAGGATCAAAAACTGGCTCATCGACAGTTGCTCGTGTCTCAACCCAAGTCTGCAAGGGATTATCATCATCAAATAACTCTTCCACATCAATTTGGCCAACCATATCTTCTGCGTGCCCTGCAGCTCGTTTCTCCCTCAATTGTTGTCTCAACCGGATGTTTTTGATCCTCAATCTCATATTGTAATGGCAGTACACCAATTTGTCCAATCGTTCAGCCTTTAACCGGTTACGAATTTTTGAGTGTATAAGGCTGAACGTGCTCCAGTTTCTTTCACATTGGCTTGCCGACGTCGTCTGACTCAAAACCCTCACTGCAACGGAAGCCAATGGATTATAGCACCTATCTCTGTTGTACACCATTATCCACCACTCAGCTGTGCCATCATTAAAAGAAACCAAAAAAAAAATTAATCAATGTATGTTCTCGTTTCTTATGCACATTTGACAACAATGCAATGACTAAGTATACCTAGGTTCACTTTCTCTACAACAATTTGCACAGAGTCTTCATTATATGTCTCCAGCCTTAGCCTATAAGCTTCCATCTACAAAGATGGAATTAACAATTAATAGAATTCATAGGCTCTTCAAATTACAAATAATTAGATAAATCTTAAAGTCAGATCTTCACTAAGTATACCTGTCTCTCTGCCTCAATCATATCTTCTATTGTCCTCGACAAACGTACAATCACATTTAATGTGCCTTGAATCACCTCTCCATCAATATGCACTTGACGACTGTACATTACTCGAGGATTTAAATAATAACTTGCATTTAGGTGAAAAATTACTAATGTCAATTTAATAAATAATCTCCCATGTAATAGTATAAGACTTCACTTACCAGCTGCATGCAAGTCGTGGTGTAATGTGCTTTCCCATCTGATATCAATAAGGTCCCACCACTTCATATAAGTGTTGGGAAATGCCTTCTTGATGTGGACCTTAGCAATGTCAATTGCCTCGTACAAATATCCCATGTAATTCTTATCATCCCCATCCACCAATTTTAACACATGTACGAGAGGTTCCACCAACTTCAGATAAGTCTCCATATTACTCCAAAATTTTTTATTCTCTATGATTTTTCTCACTTCCAAATGTTCAGATTTAGATTCATTGGAAGTGGTCCGCATATACTCCAAGAACTCCTTATTAAACATAAAACCCCTGATCTCATTCTTGAATTTGTGCAAAGATTCTAAAGAAATAAAATTAGATGCAAATCGTGTAGTCCCTGCACGGATGAGATCTCGACCTCCAGATGCTTTTTCTCTGAACATATTCAAGATCCTGGGATGACCATAAATAAATTGGGTAATTCTTTGGGCTCTCTTTACAGTCTTGCTGATAGTTGGATCATTACCAATGTCTTCAAGCATCAAGTCCAGACTATGCGCTGCACATGGGACCCAATAAAGGTGTTTACGCTTGTCCATTAACTTCTTCCCTGCAGCTTTATAACTTGGTTCATTATCGGTGACCACCTGGACAACATTTTCCTCTCCAATTTCCTGCACCATCTGATCCATCAAACCAAATAAATATTTTGCATTCTTTGAATAGTTTGATGCATCAACAGATTTCATAAAAACTGTCCCTTCTGTGCAATAAAAAAGAAAATTAATCATGGACTTCTTCGTGGTACCAGTCCAGCCATCGCACATAATTGTGCATCCTCTCTCCTTCCATACTGCCTTAAAACTTTCAACCCACTGTTGAAGTTCCTCGTATTCTCCATCAAGCCCCCGTCCATATATGTCTCGACGTGTGGAGGCTTTGAACCCACGACCATGATCTGCTATCGCATCAATCATAGGCTGAAAATAAGGAGACTGAGCAGCATGTGAGGGAACACCTGCATGCAAAAACCATTTGCATATGCTTTTAAAAGTATGTCTTGCCGCTTCAGCTGACTTTTTTACTCCTCTCATTGCTTGCTTGATTTTTGGCTGAGTAGAAGTCTGTTAGGACCCACTTGGCATGTAGGTTGACTTGTGCCTCTTATTGATGGTCCATCACCTCTCCTTCGGGCTTCATCTTCTTGTTGATGCCACAAACTCTCTCTTCTAGCTGCAGCCATGTCAGGATCATCATCATCATCATCATCACTAGAATCTACATTTTGTTCAGCCCTTTGCCTCTCACGTATAGAAATGCCACTGGCCGCAGTATACATCCCTTTGCCTTTTGTATTATGTCTACCTGAAATTTCCCCTTGGAGTTCAACCTCATCTTCATTCTTTTGTTCTTTTTGTGCTTTTCGGCCACGCAACAATTCACGCATCTCGTTGGCAACTTGTCGGGGACAGACAGTACACCTTGTCACTTGTCCTGTCTTCCCTGCTAAATGTTCTTTCCCTCGGGTGATTCCACCACCCATCTCTTTGCCACAATATTTGCATTTCACTCTCCTCTTTGCAGTATTAATTAAGGTGATATGGGCCCACCCTGGGTCTTGCTCTTGCTGTTCAGCCATGTTCCTACAACACATAAAAAAAAAAATAGAAACAAATATAAGAACATTTGGCATTATGCTCCTAGTTTAAAACATGTAAAATTGGATGTTAATTATGCTCCAATTGATGTTTAATTTAACAATTAGACAAAAGCCCCAATTTTTAACCGCTAATTATGGCCAAAATTGGGGATTTCCCTTAATTCACCGTCGATCAACGTAATTGACAGCACACTCCTAGTTTAAAACATGTCATGAAGTTTAATTATGCTCCAATTCATGTTTAATTTAAGTAATTAGACAAAAGTCCCAATTTTTAACTGCTAATTAGGGCCAAAATTGGGGATTTCCCCAAATTAACCGTCGATCAACGTAATTAACAGCACACTCCTAGTTTAAAACATGTCATGAAGCTTAATTAGGCTCCAATTGATGTTTAATTTAAGTAATTAGACAAAAGCCCCAATTTTTAACCGCTAATTAGGGCCAAAATTGGGGATTTCCCCTAATTAACCGTCGATCAACGTAATTAACAGCACACTCCTAGTTTAAAACATGTCATGAAGCTTAATTAGACTCCAATTGATGTTTAATTTAAGTAATTAGACAAAAGTCCCAATTTTTAACCGCTAATTAGGGCCAAAATTGGGGATTTCCCCCTAATTAACCGTCGATCAACGTAATTAACAGCACACTCCTAATTTAAAACATGTCATGAAGCTTAATTAGGCTCCAATTGATGTTTAATTTAAGTAATTAGACAAAAGCCCCAATTTTTAACCGCTAAATAGGGCCAAAATTGGGGATTTCCCCTAATTAACCGTCGATCAACGTAATTGACAGCACACTCCTAGTTTAAAACATGTCATGAAGCTTAATTAGGCTCCAATTGATGTTTAATTTAAGTAATTAGATAAAAGTCTCAATTTTTAACCGCTAATTAGGGCCAAAATTGAGAATTTCCCCTAATTAACCGTCGATCAACTTAATTGACAACACACTCCTAGTTTAAAACATGTCATGAAGCTTAATTAGGCTCCAATTGATGTTTAATTTAAGTAATTAGACAAAAGCCCCAATTTTTAACCGCTAATTAGGGCCAAAATTGGGGGTTGTCTATTTTATCAAGAAAATGAACGTAAATCATCTAAGAAATATGTAACAAACTAAAAAATAATCACTACATTAAAATATAAATCATACCTTCTTTTTTTCTTCCACCCAAAACAGTGAAAATGTCTCCGGAAAAGGATGAAAACGTCTCCGGCGGAGGTGGCGGGCGGCGGCGGCGGGTGGCGGCGGCGGTTCTTTCCCCTCCTCCTCCTCCTTTCCCTCCTTCCCTTCCCCTCCCACTGCAAAAAAACCGAATCCCCTCTCACAGATCTGTTTCTGTGAGGGGTGTTTCACGGGGGTATCGGCCCGGTACCGGCCCGGTACCGGACCGGTACCGGTCCGGTGCAGTCATTTTTTTCTTTTTCTTTTCTTTTTTTTTACGGTACCGGCCCAAAATGGGGGTACCGGTACCGGTACCGGCCGAAACTGCCATCCATGATCCCCACTCCCCTTCCAAAAGCAACGACATCTAATCGCCTCCAATTGCTTGGCTGCTTGGGATCCTAAAAATGGGTAAGAATACATAGGAAGTCTATATCCAACACAAATTTATAAAGGACCAATTTACCTCTAGAAGAGAGAAGCCTACCCTTCCATCCTGTCGGCCTAGAGTCCAACTTCTTCACAGCCCTCTACTAGTTCTATATAACAAACTGTTAGGAGTAAGTAGAAGTCCAAGTAATGGGGAAGCTACCCATCTGACATCCCAAAATGGAAGCCGCTCTAAAGCATAAATTTGTCTTTCATATTCACCCCTATAGCCATACTCTTAGGGAAGTTGATCACAAGACCGTTGACCTCCAAATATAGCACCAAGAAGAGCCTGGCTGCATAAATCTTTTCTTCTTGATGAAAAAGGTGAGTAACATGTCGCCCAAAATGCTCTATAAGGAAGCTCACAATTAGGCCAGCCCATTCTATCCAATCCAACATCCAGCTCAAAAAATGTGCCACCAAAGAAAATAGGAGAGGAGACAAACGATCTCCCTGGCAAAGTCCTCTACTATTGTAAAAGAAAGAAAGAGGTTCCCCATTAAGGAGGACTGCCAAAGAGACTGAAGATATGCACTCCCTAATCCATCCCATCCCTCTCTCTCCAAAATCTATCTATCTCGTAGCTAACAATAGACAATTCCAATTAACCCTATCATAAGCCTTCTTAAAATCCAACTTAAGCACAATACGCTTCCTCTGTTGGTGCTGCATTACATAGATATATTCATGGCCTACTAAGAACTTCTACTGAATGTGTCATCCCCTAATGAAGCCACTCTAGTTACAACTAACAACTTGATGCACCACCTTCTCTAGCTTTGTTACCAACATCTTAGTAACGATCTTGTAAACCACATTAAGTAGGATGATAGCATAGTTGTCAAGGTGCCGCAACCCAAGGCATTCTCGAGGAGCTTAAGCACTTAGGCGTAAAGGCGGCATAGGTGCCGCCTTAAAATATATAGGTAAGTGTATTAATTATGAATTCTTCAATAAAAAAAAAAAACAAGCACTAACATCATGCATTCATATTCCATACTTAACATTAAAATTGAAAAAAAAATATCTATGGGATAATTAGCTTAACCACATAAAATTTCTAAAGACAAGATATACAAAACATAACACTACAATTTACAAGCTTACAACAACAAAAAATAATTGAATACATTACAAAAGCAGATAGGAGCTTTGGCCCTGTGTGAGTGTGTGTGAGAAAGAGAGGATGATATGCATGAGAGAGAGAGAGAGAGAGAAGAGAGAGAGGGCTTCGGCCCTATGTACACATAACAGAGAGTGAGGGTGAGAAATTGGAGAGAGACAAAGGGTGAGAGAGGGTGAGAAATTGGAGAGAGATAGAGGGTGAGAAACTAGAAAGATGGAGGAGGGCGAGAGAGAGAGGGGGGGTTCAACCTTGTGACCATGAGAAAAGAGAGAGAGAGAGTGAGAGAATGAGAGATTAGAGAGAGTAAGAGAGAATAAGAGATTAAAGAAAGATAAAATGAGTTAGGACTTCGGCCCTCTTATTTGAGAAAAACAGAGAGAGAGAGAGAGGGGCATAAGAGAGAAGGAGAGTTGCACTAGAGAGAGAGACTAAGGGGCGTCAACCCTCTTTTCTATGAGAGAGAGAGTGCGCACAAACTCACCAGATGCAGTTGGCAATGGCGACCAGCGAACATGGCGAGGACAACTGGCAAACACGGCGACGGTGGCGGACGGCGAACGCGACAGCAATGGACCACTGCCGAAACCCTAGTAGAGGAAGTAGGAGGGACAAAGGGTGCATCAAGGTCAGGACTCGTGCAAAAGGGGGTTGGGGTTTTAACTTAGGGCATTACTGAGCTTGTTGGGTTGGGCTACAGGCCAGGTCCTAGCGCCCGCTAGGCGTCTAAGCGCCCTAAGTGGGCCGCTTAGGTAGGAGCCTAGGACGCCTTTTCTCGGCCCATAAAAGGCATTCCAACGCCTTGCTCACTAGAACATGCCTTGCGGCGAGGCACCGCTTAGGCGAGCGCCTAAACGGCACCTTGACACCTATGGCTGATAGGACAAAAATCAACAAGATTATTGATCCCTTTGATATGAGCCTTTCTTCCTGAAATTCCACCATGGCCTTTTCTAGGAGGTCTTTGGCCACCCACGACAACGCTAATAAAAAGTCAACGGGAACCCATTAGGACTCAAAGCCTTGTCTCCAACTAGGCCAAATATTGCTAATCTAAGTTCTTCTGTAACAAAGCAAAAAATCCCTTTTCTTCTTCCTCCAACAATTGGGGCAGCAGATCTCTCTGCAAAGGTCTCCAAGTATCCTCCTCAGAGAAGAGTGCCGAGTAGAAAGAATGAATATGTCTCTTGATGGCCTCCTACGAAGTGAAAATCTAGTCACCTGCTTTAAAAGAGCTAATCAAGTTCCTTCTTCTCCTACCAAAAGTTATCTTTTAAAAATAAGCCAAGTTTATGTCCCTTTATTTCACCTACCTGTCCCTCGATCTCTGCGTCCAATAAGCTCCTTCCTTAAGAAGAATGTCTTGGTACCTTGCCTTAATGGTGTCTCCATTTTATCTTCATCATCTAACAAACTGGCCTCCTCCAGAGCATAGAACCTGTAAGGACTGAGGTTTCAGATCCGATTATCGGGTCGGTTTCGGTGTCGGACCCCTTGATTCAGGCGAGTGTTGGGGCGCGAGTGTACAGCCCCGGTCTGATGATCTGAATGACATCGGCCATAAAAGACGTCATTCAGAGATCTGTCAGTGTACGACCCGCGTCCTGTCATCTGAACAACGTCTTTCTAGGACGACGCGATTTAGGCTTGTTCGGTTTGACGTCCGACCCTTTCCACATTTCTCTCCCTCTCACTCTCTCTCCTCCCTCTCTTCGAACCTCCGACGTCCCATTCCCCTTCTCCTTCCTTCCCTCTCCCCACTCTTCCTCTACTCCATCAACCTTCTACCCCTCACCACTACCACCACCATCTCCTCCGCGGCGCATTGCTCTCCGGACGACGGCCGACGTCCCAATGGAGTAACGGCGTTTATGGCGGTACTGGCGGCGGCTCATGGCGTGGCGGTTTGACGGCTAAGAACTAAAAAGAGTTCAAGTAACCGATAAGGGGACGATCCTTATACGTGATTTAGTTGTTTTATCCATGTTTTCCCGCTTTGAAGCATGCGATGCGTGTGGAGATTTTGGGTTAAATGAGCATGTTTAAGGAGCTTTCTGATGGAATGGTCATTTTTATGAAATGGGGATTAGCATATTTTAAGCGATTATTTGGATTCTCCCCTCTTTCTCTATTTTTGGATATTTTTGGTGCAATTTTGGGAGGAGGAAATCCCATTTTGTAGTCCGGGAGACCGACAGGAAAATCAGATTTCGGACTCTAAATGACGTCGGGCTAGGACGACGCCATTTAGACTAGATTTCCCCCGAGGCCAATTTCTGCAAGAATCAATTCAGTTTTGAATAGCGTCCAGACCAGTGACGCCATTTAAATGGTGACGACCAAAGACGACGCCATTCAGGCCAGCTTTTTCCTAAGAACCAGTTTAGGAGTCTTGAATGACGTCGACTACGGGCAACGCGATTCAAGACAGAACCCCATTAATTCATGTAATTAACATGTATTTACATTGTTAGATGGTTTGGTTAAATGCATGTTTGAAAACGTACTTCGAGGACAAGGATTTCTACGTGATCGGATCGCACTGTGTTGTGTTTTGTGCGATCGTGGACCTAGAGTGACAATTGTCAACACTTAGGCACCCTGTGTCGGTGTGGGAGTGACACGGCGCCGGTATAGGAGTGGTGGGGTGACGCCTAGAGAAAGGGTCACCTGGTGTACCCCAGGATATAACTAGTACCGATGTGGGAGTGGTACCTTCCAAGTGTCACTCGTAGCTGGGAAAAACAAAACCACCTAGAGCTAGACAGGCCGGAGTTGCCAGCGCGCTCACCGAGGGTTTGCTGTTTGGTCCCAGTGGATCGGTGTTTTTTGCGTTCGGCTGCGTGGTTTGTGAGTTTAGCCGAGACGCTAGTTTTGGACTCCGTGGTGGAGTGGTTTCAGAATTGTACATGTTGTATTTACAAATGCACGTGTTTTATATCGGAATTTGAAAATCTTTGAAATTGTATCGACTACTTTACTTATTTAATTGTCTATATATTGTGTTGTTGCACTTATGGGTGCGTGAGTGGGTGGTAGGGATCGGAGGATCCCTACTTAGTCCATTTCGATGAGACTTACCCATGCGATTTTCAAGTGAGGGTTCCAGGCAGACGTAACGTGGAGGGTTTTGTCTCGGATTGCGTGCCAGCAGCCACTATTCCGGAGTATACCCTGATGTAGTTGTTATTTTTCTTTCAAGCATGTACACTTAATTATTTCTTTTCAGTTGGAATATGTAATTATTTACTGAATCGAATCGAATTGTAATAAATTTTAATACATGCACTTCCTTTACAATTCGATGCGTTTTGAAATATTTAACTTAGTTTATCATTTATTTCCCAGACTTATCGAGATCCTGGTTTGACTCCAAATTTTAATGATTCGATACTCATTTAGTAATCGGATCTCCGATTATAGGCTGGCGGGTCGTTACAGAACCCTTCAAGTCGATCAAGCATCTTATCCTTAACTTCCTTCCCAATGAGCTTCCTAGATGCTCCCCATATAAATTAATCGATAGCCAAATACTACAAATTTCAAAGGAGCCTAACCATAGCAGAGGTCTCTTGCACATCCTCACTCCAGAGTTTTCTAACTTCTTGTATGAAAACCTTCTTCATTTAACCAACACTTCTCCATTATGAACATATGCTTGCAATGACTCATGCCCTTAGTCTTACGAAAGATGGATTTGTGATCAAAGATGGGTTTTTGCCTAGAATATTGTAGATGGGTTATTTGCAAACATTACTTTAGATTGATGAAATGGCCCTCCCAATGCACAGACACCAAGAACTTGTCAATTATGGAGCATGAAGCATTTTCCCTAAATTAGACCATATAAACAAAGAGTTAGAGGTGTAGACATCTATTAAGGCTGCCTATGCGATAAAATCCCAAAGGTCCACCATCACGCCCATGCAAGAGGGCTCCTCCAACCTCTCCTCCATATTGATAATTGTATTGAAATCTCCTGCCACACACTAAGGTCTCTTCTCTAGTCAATTAAAAGAGAGAGGCTCCTCCCACAAGTCTCTCGTCTACTCTACTTTAGGGACCTTACAACAAAGTAGAATCGGATCGAGACCGAGAATCGCCTGGTCTTGATCCGATCCGGATTGGGATGGGATCAATAGAAGCACCCGATCCATTGTGAAAATGTCGGTACCTGGATCAGCCTGAATTGTTTAATTAAAAAATATGAAAAAATAATAAAAATCAGAAAAAAAAAATCAGAAAAGAAGATTGAAAGAAACTAAAAAAGTGAAAATAGCATACTAAGAATCAAATCTGATGGAAATACATTTATCTGTTGTTAGCAGTTAATTGGGGATTTAGGATTAAACATATAACTTGAATAAATGATCAAATTTTTAATGACACAACATATAATAGAACAACATCAATTAATTCCTTCAATATGAGAAATTAATACATACTACATTATTAGATGGATAAATGATAAAAGTTCAAGATATGGGTAGGCTTACGAATTCATAACTTCATATTGGCCAAATCAGACATGTATCAGACGATCTGGGCAGGATCGTCCCGATTCATGGCCGATTCAGGTCGATTGTGGCCAATTCCAAGCCGATTTCGCTCTTATCATTTTTTTTCACATTCTCTGGGGGATCAGATTTTCCCATGAAATCAGATCGCCACCTGTTGATTCTGATACGAATTGGCCCATCCGGATCGGAATCGGCCGATTTTGCGAACCATGCCATATAATCCATAGTCCCAAAGGAACCCTTCACGAACATCGATCTGCAACAAGTCAACTGAGACTCAACAAGTCGATGTGTGACAGTGACTTGGACTCACCCACATACAAGTCAACTCATACAAGTTAACATGATTAGCTATGTGTTTGGGAGATTATTCTCTAACCTCCGTTCGGGACCTGACCTAGACGTCTCTCTCCTATGTTCGGATTATTCGGAAAATCCATTTTTTTTTTTTGTTTATCTAGAGAAATATAGGTCGGTTTTATGTTTTATCGGATTATGAGAGCTTGGGATTAGCCCTCAGGGAATCCGGGACTTCGAATCAAGCGAAAATTCGAGTATATGACCTCTCTCCACTGACCTCGGTTAGTGTTAATTACGTCGAGCAAGTGCTCAGCAACCCTTGATTAACCGTCCGTATGATGCCCTTAATCATGCAACACTACTACTACAGGCAGCGCATGCGTATGAGTATGAAGGCATATTTTAGGTTGAACCCTTAGCCTCACCCCGGTTTGGGGATAACTTTTATATGATTTGAGATAGGTTCCAAGTTATTCGGATTGATTCCAAGTTATGTGGATTAATTCCAAATTATGTGGATTAATTCCAAGTTATAGGGGTTGGTTCCAAATATTTAATCCTGCGGGGGGTTTTTTTGCAATTATGCACCTTTTAGGGGTTTTTATGAATTATGGAGGTTTTATGAGGGTATTATAAGTTATAGGCATATAGGGGTGAGTTTTTAGGGTTTTCAAACCTTATGAGAGTTATGAAGTTAACTTTTAAATATATGAGGGTATTTTACTAATTTTACCCTAGACCAGTTTATTATGTTTGGGGTTCATATTTTAATGACATTTTGATTATATGGAAGAAGTTTTGGTGTTTTCGGGATTATATAAGAAATTATTACATGTAGGGGTATTTTTGTAATTTGGTTAAGTCTTATGTATATCATTTATGTTTTTTCAAATTTTAATTCTCTGAGGATTTTCTTATTTTATTTTATTTAATTTTATGGATTTTTATGATTGATTTAATTAATTAATTAATTAGTTAAGTTTGTGAGGGTATTTGGTTTTAATATGAGGTTTAAATTGCATTTCAGATTTTTACTGGTTTTTTACTGATTTTTCCTGATTTTTTTCATATTTTTCTCAATTTCATATGATTTTATTAATTTTTAATTAATTAATTAATTTTAAGCCATTTTTTTATTCAGGTATTATCTTATTATTATAATTTCTGAATTTTATTTTTATTTATGTAGGGGGGGGGGGGGGGGGTGAGGCCAAGTTTAGGTTGAGGGTGCACCCGGATTTTTTTTTAAGTCTATGAAATTAGATATATACATATATTAACTTTAAGATATGATGGTAATTATATAATTTTAATGACACACATAAGCACACAATTTCAGTTTTCATTTCGACAATGACAAGGCATTTTTACAAAAATATCCGGCAGAGCTTCCCCTTATGATTGAACCTTAGGAGGGAGAGCTCCCCGAGACGAAAGAGAGAACTCCAAAAACGCAACAAATTCGGGTTAGAAAACCCGAATTTGGTCTTCAAGCAGCACCCTCTCTCTCAATTTCACACTTGTATTTGAGGCTAAGTGTGAATGCCTTGATGCATATGTTGTATGCATATATGTTGGTGTCTTTTGTGTTTGGGGGCCATAGGGCCTATTTATAGGCTTCAATTCCCGGCCCGGTGGGGGGTGCCACCGGAATGGGCCAAGGTGGGGGGTGCCACCGGATGGACCATCTCTCCTCCCCTCTTCTTTTATTTTTTTTTGCAATGGCCAATGGGTGGGAAGAGAGGTGAGAGGGAGAGCATGCAAAGGAGAGAAAGGGGGGGTTCGGTGGGCACCTCCACCGGTTCCAACCGATGGAGGGGGTGCCACCGGATGGACCCCCCACCGGTTGGGAACCGGTGGGGGGTCTCCCCACCGGTTGGGAACCGGTGGGGGGTCTCCCCACCGGTTTTGGGAAACCGGTGGGGGGGGGGGGGGGGGGGGGGGGGTTCCCCTCCCCATTTCTTCCTTCTTTTTTGCTTTTTTAGGCTCATTAATGAGCTTGGTTTTCATATTTTGGGGGCTTACCAATGTGAAAAGGGTTTAAACCCACTAAGTTCAGGTTTGGCTCCATGTGAAAAGAGGTTTAGGATGAGTATTAAATGGGGTTCACATGGGATTCTTAACCCATGTGTGAATGGGGTTAAGACTCCCATTAACTCCCCTCCATCCTAATTAATCCCCCCCCCCATTTTTAAATTTGAAAATCTGAAGAGAAGGGGGGAAACCCCCTCCCCCCCCCACCGGTTTCCCTCTTGGAACCGGTGGGGGGGTTCCCCAACCGGTGGGGGGCCCCCCCACCGGTTCCCTCTCTCTCTCCTCCACCCCCCTCTTTCCTATTTAAATAAAGGGGGGAAGAGAGAGGGGGTCCACTTGCTCTTTTTCCATTTTTGGGCCCCTTTCCACTTTGGGAAATTTTTTGAGATTTCTTCTCTCCCTGGTTGCAGATTTAGTGCCCCTGTGGGACTGATTTTGGGCCTATTAGGGGTCCTTATTGGGCCTTATATTGGGCTCCCCCATTGGGCCACTTATTGGGCCTTTCACCCCCATTATTGGGCCTCCATTTGGGGCCATTTTGGGTGAGTTTTAGGACTGGTTTTATCCCATTTCGGGACAGATTTTGGTCCACTTTGAGACTGATTTTGGCCCACTTTGGGACTGATTTTGGCCCTTATTTTGCAACATTCGGCACCCTGTTTGTTGCTGCATTTAGGGTCTCCCTTCGGGCCTCACCATCGAGGGTTGCAAAGGAGGTTCGGGGATTGATCTCGGAAGCCGAAGCAAGCGACTTGGGGCTGTCTTAGGCTCCCTTAAAAAAATCTGATCAAGGCATTTTTGGCCTAGGTATGCTCCCTACCCCATTGCCCTCGTAATGCGAGCCTATGGCTTTATGCATTTTTGATATTCACCCACATCATAGGTGTACATTTTATTTTGCATAACATGGTTCTTTAAGAACATGTCGTTATGCATATGTGTATGTATTTTCCTATGGTAATCTCACATCGATGTGAGAATATGTCGTATGCATGTGCATGCATACTCAAACGGCATAGGTTTGCATATAGAATTATTTTGGGTTCAACACTATGATACGGCCAACCATGGTTCAAATTATGTGGAGGCATTTATAATCATGATTTGTATGGAGTAAGAGGTACTAGCACTCAAAAGGAATTGCAAACACAGCAAGGAGTAAACAGCCATTGTAAACATAGCAAGGAGTAAACAATCTCATTGTACTATTTCTTCTAAAGCTTTATGTCAAATAGAGGAATAATGAAACATGAGACTAAAATGTTCAAGAGAAAAATAATACATGTCAAGCTATTAAAAAAATTTAAACTCTATAAAATAGGGCTTTAAATGGGTAGGAGATAGAAATGGAAATAGCCTAGAATATCAAAAATGGAAAAAGAAATGGAAATGCATATTTTGGTTTCTGCAATCATTTCCTATTTGGAAGCAGAAACAGTAGCATCCATTTTAGCTCCCCCTTATCAAGTATATTGACAATTGTAAAGCTTCATGCAATGTGATGTCCATTGCAAGTTGTATGCAATGTGCAATGTTATCCATCGTGCATCATATAAACCATACAATGTGATCAGTGGTTTGGGGATCAGAGAGTCACAGCCACCACTACTATAGAAGAAGTCATATTTCAAAAAAAAAAACCACATATGTTGCTTTTGTGGGGACAATCAAATAGGGCATGCTTGGAGTCTTGGACATTTGAGATACCTCTACCTTTCGGATAAGATAGTTTTAGAAGGATTAATTTTGAAGGGTGTTTTTCACTTTTTTATAGCTACACATTCTTCATCGTTATATTTTGAATTGAAATCCAAAATAAATTTCAGAAAGTTTTTGAATAACCGCATGAAGCATAGAGAATCAACTTACACGAGGTTCACAAGCAACTACATATTGACAATGTAGTCCTTTGTCTCTCACCATTGTGTCACCTAGAAAATCAGCAAGACGTCTTGCTGTTGTCACAGCACATGACTTCTGTTCTCCATAGTCAACTAGCGACTTGCTCATTGTGCTTGATTCTGATATGTAATCGAGTAACTCACTATCAGCAATATCTATCCCTTGATTCTGAAGAAGAAAGATGTATGAGATTGGAACATCCTACTCAAAGATCTCCGAAATGAGAATGCTAAAACCAGCTATGCAAGCACTATGTATAACGTGGCTTTGTCAAGTGCATAACTGTAAAGTCTCCTATCATAATTCATCACTTACATCCAAAAGATCAAGCCAGCGGTTTGCAACTGATGCAACTGCAGAATAGCATTCCTCTAAAGTTGATCCATGGAGAAATTTGTCAAAAACTTCAGCCTGTTAATCAAGACGTAATCAACTTGGAGAATAACAGTAGGTTTAATACAAAAGTAAAGAATGAGGAATTGAATGATGATGATGATTCTGTGGATAAACTTGAAATTACATAAAATATGCTAAATTCCTTGTTGAATTGAATGATGATGATAATATATGGATGAACTTGAAATTACATAAAACACCCCGAACTCCTTCGCCCTCATGCATGGAGAAAGCCTCTTCTTAACAAGTCCTCACACCCTGCATACTTCATCATTCAGATCAAAAGGGAAATCTTCTTCTGAACTCATTCTTATCTTCATTTATTTACTAACTTACATCACACAATCACTTCATATAATCTCGTCCAAGGGATTTTAAACTGTGGATGGGAGAATAGCATTATTCCACACTCTCCTCTACCCTCTCACAACGTTTGCATTACTTCAGATACCCTTTTTCTGTTTCATCATAGAAATTGATATTATATGAATCATTATTAGCATTATTTATCACTTTTTCTTAAGTGAAACGTCCCTAATTCTGGTATAAGTAATTTCGGATAACCCATTTGCTGTCAAAGTGGGGCTGAAGGAATCACTCAGAGTGGAACTAAAAGAGGAAACAAGCCATGGCATGCAGCTGGTCATGTCTCATGTGAGTAAACCCATCTCTCACTAATATTTATTTCATGTTCTACATTTTCAATTGTTTCATTTGAACACCAAGCTACCGATATCACTTCTTATTTTCTTTCCCTTTTCTGGGCAAAAGAGGATAGCAATCACAATAAATCTGCAAAAAAAGCAGAGTGAGGAGAATGAATAAACAAAGGCACAATGAAAGCTCCATCTTTGCATCTTTATCAAACTCCCTGAAATTCTGCCATCCACACAGCTGATTATGTTTAATTACTGTGAACGATGCATTTAGCAAGAAAATCAGCAATTCCACTCAGACACAATCTGATCTGAAGAACAGGTTCCAGAAAGATAGATCATGTAGCTACATGCCCAATGCAGACTACAGAGGTTTAAAACAAAAAGTAGAAAGCATGTTTTCTATACCCTAACAAAGATGTATCGGCAAGAGAATGCATGAAGACATAACTAATATATCTGCAGTTGGCAAAGCAAATAGTCAATAAGATCTCAGGAAAAAAAAAAAAAAGCAGCATACCTGAAAAACTTTAATAAGTTTCAGCTCACCCCTCCGCTTGATTTCAAAACCTTTGAGTTCAGCTAGTGTTCCATCATGATTAAAGACTGCATAGCGTTTTTTAATTAAAATCCCTTCTTCTTTAGATGCAGGGAGTACCATGGCCTGCTCAAAAAGGAAAAATACGAAGATAATTTTGCATGCAAAAAGGAGAATCTAAGTTTTATCCAGCATATTATCCGTTTACCTTATATGGTCCATCCACTTCAAATTCAATGGAGCATTCACTGTGTGTAGCGTATGTCTTTGTAATGGGATCTTCAAGTGTCTGATTGAAGATGTGGAAGATTTAGAAAATTTTGAAACATTAGAAAGAATGCTACCAAGCAAAATCCAAATAGTAAAATGGCAATGAAGTACACCTGGTACTGATCATTCGTGTTGTTTCTTGCTACATCAACATTCAGCATAACACAAGGATATGAGATTGTCAGCTTTCTTTTAGAGTCTCTGAAATGCATGAAGATGTTAAGTGCTAGGAAGACACCATAGGAGAGCCCACACAAAAACATGCAAGGACAAACTTCTGACTATATTTTTTATGCTACAAGAATGTTGAACCACTAGCAAAAATGAGTTAGCTAAGCCATTAAGAACATCACGGTGGATAGTGATGGGAATCCGAGACCAGAGGAAGCTTTATTGTGTTCAGACGCTACCCAAAGCTCGTCTGAAGCGTAGAATAATTTTAGAGGTGTCCATAGGTATTTTATTTGGCCTATTTGGAGTCCGTTTAGCATGTTTTTTATTTTTATGAATTTTAGGTAAATTTTTCTATTTATTAGAGATTTTTAGTGTGAATTTTCGCAATAATTATCTAGTTAGAGGAATTTGAGTCTATCTTAGAGTTGGGTATTCGAGTTTGAGTTGGAAAGGTTCCTAAACACTATATATATAGATGTATGATCTCTTTTCTAATTGTGAATTATTATTTGCACGAATTTTGGTTATTTTCTGAAGTTTTTCTTTGTGACAGAGAAGACGACCCTGCGATGGGGTCGAATCTGCCCTGCAACAGGGCCGGGTCAGACGCCCAAGCCGCCAATGCGACGCCGGAGTCCTCCCCACTGCCGGTAGTTTTCCACCCACCCCCCACCACCTTCCTTCTAAAAAACACTCAATATCTTTGCATTACAAGAAATTAAACTAAACTTTCGATTATCTGTCAGAAAATGTTTTGCTTTAGTGTGAACAATAGTCAATAGAAATCATCAATTTGTAATGTAGCACTGATCTCAAATTTCCCTTCAAGAGAAATGTGAAACAGACACTTAAGGAAGCCCTCCCCCAAACCCAACCAACTTGATCTTCAGGAAAATTTTCCATGGCCATTGGATATTAAGCTGGAAATGCCAAGAAGAATGCCAAAGATGCTACCAGATTCCTAATGCAACTGTACACTGAGCATTGATGGTATCAGAACTTGATAATGATGATGACAAGTTGACAACAATGTTCCACGGGAACAAAATGATAGTAATGCTGGCAAAGACAGAACCATTGACATGTTCACTCAATTTCATCATTTAGGTGGCATTCTAATGCCTGAGACTCTTGTCGAACAGTTGCGTGGAAACCTTGAAAAGAAGAGAAGAGAAGACAGTATACGTGGATGTATTGAAGGTAGGATGTAGCAGAGCATTTTTGGTGGAGACCTGGTAATCACGAGTACAAAGTCAAAGTACAGCTCAACCAGGCATGTGGAGCTTGCCCCATGGAACGAGGTTGCACATTTGATTCAGCACAACCAGGCACCAGGGAATTCTGGATCAGATCGGTCGGCCGGATCGGGACCCACCGATCCCAATCCGGATCAGCCTCGGATCGGCCGGAATCGGCCGAAAGTGGCCCAAATTGGCCAGGATCGGCCGATTCCGGCCGGATCAGCCAATCCTGCCTTCCATGCCAGGCACAGCTCGTGTACAAAGGATCTACAGGCAGTGCCTGGACATTGCCCTTCCTGGTCTGGTATGAACCCAAGAGATTTCTTTTTTTCATCCAACCCTATTGAAGTTGTCCTACAGTTCAGAACTTGGGAAAGGGCAAGAACCTGTCAACTTGTAAAGCGTGCAGGCTCTATCCTGGTATCCTCGAAAAAGTCAGATTACAACTGTTAAGACCTTAGGAAAAAAAACATACTAAGACAATAATGAGGGATAAGAAGGATAAGTCAATATGACCCCATGGAGATTGACATCTCTCCTGGTTTCTCGTACAGTCTATTCTTTTGAATCACTTTCTCTCTTGTTTTCACCTGCAGTCCATTCTTTTGAGTCACTGCATACATCAGTTTGAAACAGCTGTGTGCTTGCTTGTATGTTCTACTCTATGGAAATTTGGTAGTAGGGAATCACTATTTATATATGAAGGTGCCGAGGTAAATGTCCGGCAACAGCTCATCAAGTTTTACTTCAAGCATAGGAGGCATGTAGAAACGTGAAACTCAAATGTTCAGCTTCTTCAAGCCAGCTATCAATCAAGATCCGGATTTGCATCTTTACCTCTGCAAAAGAAAGTTATTACTTGGGCCAGATGGCAATCCATTGTTCAACATAGTTTTTGCCTTCTCACATTGTTTATGCCATTGTTTCAAGCTTTATGGAAGAATTCAGAGCTGGTTTGGACAGCCTTTCCTACTGCAAGGCTGTAGGTGTTCGGATTCACCACATGAGTCAAGTTCCCTGCAAAGAGTGAGCATCCTCACCAGTGTCTCTGCAGTTCCATTGAGGGTGAAGCATTGGCTCCGTTGAAAATAGAGAAGAAGGGTGGAGGATGAGAGGGGAAGGACCGGACAGCACACAGAGGACTGCGGCAGCAACAGGGGAGTCGGCCAACTCACCAGCTGTCCCACACACATCTTATATATATGAGTCCACATAAGTTACAAATAATGGGCAAGGACAAAACAACTTGATGAGAATCCAAGAATTGCTGAAACAAATCTCAGGACACATTATTCATTTTGCTTGGCCCATTAGAGGCCCAATTGATGTACTTTTCTTATTTTTAGATTTAGCTATGTTTTAGTCTTTTTTATTTTGAATAAGGGGGTATTTTGGTCCTTTAGTGTTAGGGTTCTATTAGGGTTTCTTTTGGGTCTCTATATATTGTCTTGTACCCTTCCTTTAGGAGGCATTGAAGAATTTAAGAATGAAGGAGTGTGTTGCCGTAGCAGTGATTTCTCCCGAGATGGGATGATCGTTTTGAAGGTGTGAAGCCTCACCATATCTGTCCTCTCCTTCCCCATCATGCGTCCTCTCTTCGTTCTTCATCTTACTCATGTCGTCTTCCTCCATCCCGGCCTCCGTGCCATTCATCAGATTTTCTCCTTCCTGTCCCGCATTAGTTTGATATCAGAGCAGGTTCTTTGGGTTGTTCTCACAACCCGAGAACTGCGCCCCCACCACGCCTTCCCCCAAACCCCCTCTCTCTTCGTCCCATGGTTCAAGTCCCGACCGCATCGGAAAGAAGAAGCAAAAGAAGAGGACGGCGAGAGAAGATGGCCGCCTTCCAACAGCCGTCGTCGGCGCCCGCCGGCACCATCGCCGCCGCTGCGAGTCCCCGCCGACGCCCGCGGGACCGGCGTCTGCCCCTGCCGCTCCTTTCTCCATCGTCGTCGTTCGCCGCAGAAGCTGCCGCCATAGCCGCCCTCCACCGGCCCTGCCGTAGCCGATGTCGTCGTCCCCGCCGGCCCCCTGCTCTACCGCCGCCGCGCTCTGCCGCTGCCTCCCTCCCTGCCTCCCCGTCATGCATTGTTAGGGTGGAGAGGAAAAGAATAACAGAAAAGGAGAATAATTAAGAAAGGTTTGTGCCTTTTGTTAAAGACCCAATCGAACCAGGTTGACCCGATCAAACCTAAGTTCTACTTCAATGTGGTCCAAGCCCAATGCGACTTGGTCCGAGACCGGTGTGATTGGCCCAAGCCAGCTAGCCCATAAAGGGCCCCAACCCCAACCTTCTGGTTCAACTAGGTTGCCACCTAGCTTAGCCTTGGTTCCAACCAGGGTGCAGCCAGGTCTGAGCCAGGGTGTCGTCCAGGTCTGTTGCTGGGTGTCGGGCGGTGCAACAAGCGTCGTTACCGCACCGCCCTCGTTCCGAGTTCATCCTAGCTCCGATTTGCAAGCTGCTTGCGCCGTTATGATCGTATCGACGAGGCCGACCTCGCTATATGTTCTGTTCGAAACAATGTCTCATTTCATGTGCCGCACTTGCACACTTTACGAGGACATTGTACCCGTCGTTCGTGGTCGTCTCAGACTCTAATTTAAGTGCCGTCAGCGCCATTGGATTTCGTCTCAGTGAGACCAACCAGTTTCAATGTGCGACAGCTACGACGGTATCTCGTTTTACGTGCCACCACTGCACGCACATCAAGATCACCCATTTGGGTTTCGTTTTGCGCGTTGATCGTACCGTTGGCATCTTTGCAGTAAGGCGGACCTCGTCCCATGCTTCTTCAGTCAATGGTGCGTCATGTTGCTTGCCACTTTACATGCTTCCAGAGGCGATGGCTACTGGCTACTCGAACAGCATTAGGGGATGTCTAAAGATCTTGGATGGGGTAACTTAGAGAACTTCAGGAATGATTGGAAACACGATTGGGACCAATTGAAGGGTGCTATTCGGAGCTTTTGTGCCATGCTGACCAAGCCAAAAGATGTTGTCTACGAGGCCGACCCAGCGATGATCGAGGAGTACGAAAATCAAATGAAATGTAGCCGATCCAGCACTAGAAGAAGAATATTTGGGAAAGGTTGATTCGTTGATGTCTGTAACAGATAATGACCTCTTCCTCACTGAAAAGAATGAACCAAAGACAGGAAAGCTAATTGGAGATGTGGTCGATCAGCTGAAGGTCATTCGAGATGACATCTATCTGTAAGACTTTGACCACATATGGAGCGACATTGAGGCACACATTCCTCCTCAAGTTGGAGCATTCCTATGCATGATGATTCATGAGCCGTCTGTATTGTTTTCCGAGTATGCTACCATCATTTCTCCATGGATATTGACTCACTTTAAAACTCAAAGACAAGTTTTTTCAAACAAGGGGAGAATGATGGAAATCCAAGAATTAGAGAAACGAAGCCAAAGGTCCATCATTTATTGTTCCTGGCCTATTGGAGGCCCAATTGATGTACTTTTCTTTTTTTTTCTGCATGATTTTTGCCATTTTAGGAGGCCTAAGGGTAACTTGGTAATTTTTTCTATTAGGGCTTCCTTTTGAGGCCTATATATGTCCTATGTACTCCCTTTTTTGGGAAGCAATGATTAGAAGGATGAAAGAAAGAAAAGGTTTCCCTACTAGCTGCCATGGCGCATATAGAACCCGTAAAGGATTGGTCTGAAGGGATAAGAAGCCCCAAATATTCTTCTTCTCCATCCCCTGTCCTTCCTCTTTCCTACTTCGTCACCTTCTTCCCACTGTTTTCTTCCTCTTCTTCTTTGGCCTCCGAGCCTTCCTCCAATTTTCCCCATGTTGTCCCGCATCAGTTTTATAATGAGAATCTAAGAATTGTTGAAACAAATCTTAGGACCCATTATTTATTTTGTTTGGCCCATTAGAGGCCCAATTGATGTACTTTTCTTCTTTTTAAACTTAGCTCTGTTTTAGTCTTTTTCATTTTGAATAAGGGGGTATTTTGGTCCTTTAGTGTAAGGGTTATGTTAGGATTTCTTTTGGGTCTCTATATCTTGTCTTGTACCCCACTTTTAAGAGGCATTGAAGAATTTAAGAATGAACGAGTGTGTTGCCGCAGCAGTGCATTTCTCCCGAGATGGGATGATCTTTTTGAAGGCGTAAAGCCTCACCGTCTCTGTCCTCTCCTTCCCCATCCTGCATCCTCTCTTCGTCCTTCATCTTACTCATGTCGTCTTCCTCCATCCGGCCTCCATGCCATTCATCGGATTTTCTCCTTCCTGTTCCGCATCAGTTTGGTATGCCTTAAATATATACAAATATAAAACTCCCAGCATGCCTTAACTACCCCCAAAACCCTAGAAATGACCTTAATACCCCTATAACATTAAAAAAGACTAAAATGCCCTCCTCATGACAAAAATCCGTAAAATCACAGAAAATTCTAAAAAATATATAAAAATCACTCGGTATGCCCTAAATGCCCTCAAAAGTCAAAACCCTAAAAACGAGTAAAATTACCAAAATACCCTTAAGATACTAAAAATCACTAAAAATTCTAAAAAAATCATACAAAAATGTCAATTCACTTAAAACATGATAAGTACCCATGAAACCCACAGTAATCTAAAATTACCGAAATACCCCTACAACCCAAACACTTAAAATAACTCTAAAATACCTCCTAAGATTTCGAAACCTTCCTAAATCATTAAAACTCATCTCAAACACCAAAATGGCCCTAATGCCCCTATGTCCTCCAACTTGGCATAATTACGAAAATACCTTTATGGGTCTAAAATACTTAGAATCAATCCAGATAATTCGGAGTCAATCCAAAACCTCTAAAAAGTCTCCCAACCAATCATAAACCCATCCTAAACTTGGGCGAGGGCTTAATTTAAAACATATCTTCATATGTATGTGTTGCGTATAGTAGTAGTGTTGTATATTACAAGGGCATCAACGGACAGTTAATCAAAGGTTGTTGAGTGGTTGCTCGAAGTAATTAACACTGACCAAGGTCAATTGAGAGAGATCATACTTGGATCTTCATCTGATCCGAAGTCCCAGACTCTCTGAAGGCTAATCCCAAGCTCTCATAGTCCAAGAAACAAAATAAATAAAACTGACCTATAATTCTCTAAATAAAATAAAACAAATAATAAATAAATAAATAAAGAAGCTGATAGGAGAGATCTAGGCCCAGGTTCCAAAGAATATATTAATGGTAATATTACATTAATATACACATATCCAGAGCATCCAAATACACACCGAAAAAGGTCCTGTAGAACCAGCCATGGCACATTCCTTTTCCAATCCTAAATTCTGCTCAAACCAGGCCAAAAAAAGGTTCAGGATGGATGAGGAAAAAAAGATTCGGGACGGACGAGGAGGAGGCAGATGAGGGGAAGGGGAAGAGAAAAGAAAAACCATCTCTGCAGTAAAGATAAGAGTGTGGAGGTGGAAGCAAGAACATATTGCAACTCAGGGTGGATTTGCCAGGGTTGGGTTGAACACTGATCCAATCAATTGAGGGAATGTCAGAACCTGAACCTGGCACAACCTGAACTATGACCAATCTCCTTCAACCCACATTGAAACCAAGTACTTTCCTAAGCCAACCAACCCCTAACCCAAGTTAGAAATGTTTAACAGAACCTGACCCAGCCCTAGCCAAAAGTATAAACCAAGAATTGTTGCAATATCTCACTGTCATCTCCACAAGTCAGAGAAAAGAGGCCCCAGAGTGACAGTTTTGTCTCCTACTCTCCTTTGTCACCTTTCCTAACCCTCCCCCCCCCCAATACGCATCCTCCTAACTCCTCCCTCCAAATGTTGGTCTTGGTGAGGATTTCATCTTCAAACCCAGCGGAGGAGGTAGAGCATGTTCATTCAAGGGGACAATTTAAAAACTTTCAAGTACAAGGAATTTGTAACACATATAAGTTGATGAAACATAACTGGAGCACAAATAGCAACCCACATGAGCAGGTGCTCAATTTGAATCTAACTCATACCAAGTCAGGTGATTGTCCCACCCAAACCTGCAGATTTTGGTGAGGACACCAGAGCACAAGTCCGGTTCGGCCCGGCCCACATTTACCACCGGCGGAGGACGTCAGCAGTGACTCCAGCATCTTTATGGCTTGATGATGGTCTTTTTGAGGATTAATTTGTGTTTCAGCTATTTGGGAGCAGTTTAGAGATGTGTACGGGCCGTTTGGGGGCCCATTTATCTGTTTTCATTTTATTTACATTTTCTGCACGATTTTTTGTATTTTTAACCTTACAGGTCATTTTGGTCATTTGTTGAGGTTAGAATTTCATTGTGGTCTAGGGTTTCTCTATATATATGCTCATACCTGCTTGGGGATGGCCATTGATGATTGATTATTCAAGCATTAGTGAATGAATCATTAAGTTGCCACCTATGTGCATGAAGCCCGAGATGGGCACAAATCCCTAGGGTGTGAAGCCCTTGCAATCCTCATCTACCTCCCTTTCCCCTTTCTTCCTTTCCTCCTCCCTCTCATTTCCCCTCTGCGCTGAACGCACCTCTCTGCATGTTGTCGTCTTCTCTCTCTCTCTATCTCTCTCTCTCTCCCCAGGCCTCTATCACGTAGCGCTCGCCCGCACGGGATCCAACGCCCCACGCCACGCATAAGCGCACCCCGGTTCTCCCACGGAGCATCGTCGTTCGAACCCCCCAACCCCCCGAGGTGTTCTCGCCTGAAGCCGTCGCCACGCGGTGCTCCCATCGTGTTCGCCCGGCGAGACGTCGTCGCCCGTGCCAGGCATTCCCGCCTGCCGCGGTGCCACGTGACACGCAACCTGCGTTCACGGCCCCCCCTTCCTCCCTCCCCCTCGTCGCCCACGCCCACGTGCAGTCCTCCTCATCGCCAGTGCCCCGAGCCCTTGTTCGTGGATCACGCAGCGCATTTCTCATCCTGTTGGTGGGCCTTCGAGCATCGTTTCGAGCCAACCAGGGCGCCAATTTCCACCAGCATGAACCCGTGCAAGTAGGGAGGGTCGTCTAGCGTGCGTATGCGTCTCCAATGACCTTCAGCTTCATGCCCCACTCTTCAATGGACAGGTTAGCGCAAGATAGTGCACACCTACCAAGACTTGCTCGTTTGATATATATGGTTAAGCTGCGGTCATGCTTGTGTGTGTTTGATTTTAGGTTGCCTAGCTACTAAAAATTCTTAAATCATCGTTGGCTGTGAGATTGCGAGTACCATACACCCGTGGTATCACTTTGTGAACGTTGTCTTTGTATTGTTGCCTAGACTGTGGTAGTCTTCACTACCAACAATCTGTCGTTTCCATATTGCGAGGGACGTCTCCTGAGTCAACGCTTCTTGTTATTTACACGTTGAACTCTCATGGAAATTATGGATTGATGTGCCTATTTGCTGTGCTTTTGAGCTGATCAGATCATAGTTGGAGTTCGGAACCATTATCGGTTGCTGTCCTGCATCAGATTTGTGGCCCAGTTTTGACAGTGTTGCAACCCCCCACCCCCACCACAAAAAAAACCACCTTTTTGGAAGGTAACCATAAAGCCACATTCATTGAAATAAAGATAGTTCAACAAAGTACAAAAAGTGAAGAAAAGTAAAAGGCGTCTACCAAGGAGGTAGAATGAGAAAGAACACCTTAAAAGGCTGCTCAAAAACCCAAGAGCCCCACTGGCCCTAGAACCTATTACAGAATAAAAGCTTCCCATTTGCACAAATTTGATACAATCAATGATTCCTTAATCTGGTTGTCTGCATCAGGAAAGCTCCATTCTAGAAGGAATTGAATGCTATTCTTGATAATATTTGTAGGTGTTGAAAATAAGTTGTTGAAGATCCTCCTATTCCTTTCCTTCCATATAGCCCATAACATTGCTGGTAATGTCATTTTCCAAATATGAATTTCCTGGTTGATAGAGCATAGCCTGTCCCAAGACATAAGCAAGTCGATAATGCTTATTTTCTGATTCCACTGGATGAGAGATGATCTGGCAAAGATACTCCTGTTTGCGTCGAAGATTTTTATCTAACCTTCGGTCGCGACCCGACCTAGACATATCTCTCCTCCTATGTCGGATTATTCGGAAATCCATTTTTTTTCTTTGTTTATCTAGAGGAATTAGGGTCGGCTTTATATTTTTTTATCGGATTATGAGAGCTTGGGATTAGCCCTCAGGGAATCCGGGACTTCGAATCAAGCGAAGATTCGAGTATATGACCTCTCTCCACTGACCTCAGTCAGTGTTAATTACACTGAGCAACTGCTCAGCAACCCTTGATTAACCGTCCGTATGATGCCCTTAATCATGCAAAGCTACTACTATAGAAAGCGTATGCATATGCAGATGAAAGTATATTTTAGGTTGAATCCTTAACCTCACCCCGGTTCGGGGACAATTTTTATGTGATTTGGGATTGACTCCTGGTTATTAAGATCGGTTCCAAGTTTGGAGGATTAATTCCAAATTATGCGGGTTAATTCCCAATTTTTAGCCCTGCAGGGACTTTTTGTGATTTTACACCTTGAGGGGTTTTTATGTAATCATGGGAGCCTTATGAAAGCATAACAATTTGCAAGTATATGTGGGGTGGATTTTAAAGGGTTCCACACTTTATGGGGGTTATAAAATCAATTTTAAAGGTATGAGGGTTTTTTTTGTAATTTTCCCTTAAAACTGGGTTATCAAGTTTTAAGATTTTATATTGAGGCTATTGGAGAGAAATTTTACTCATGGTATGATTTTTAGGGCTTCCGGGGTTATATATGTAAATATTACACATAGGGGTATTTTGGTAATTTTATATTTATGTATTGTGTTCCTCATGAACGGTTTATGTTCTTTCAGATTTTTACTTTCTGATTTCTTACTGTTTTTACTGATTTTTATTCATTTTTATTATTTTATTTAATTAATTAATTAATTAATTATTCATATGAGGTTATCTAGATTTATTATAATTTTCCACAGATTTTTACTGTTTTCTTATGGGTTTTCCTGATTTTTACTGGTTTTTCCTGACTTTTTAATTGATTTCCCGAATTTTTATTAATTAATTAATTATTAATTATAAATTATCTTTTGGGTTTAGTTATAATTTTTATGCAGTTTTCTGAACTCATATTTTATTTGTTTGGGGGGGATGAGGCTAAGGTTTAGGTTGAAGGTGTACTCAATTTCATTTTAGAAAACTATGTACATATACGTATTATTATCGAAATATGATAATTATAAAATTTAAATGACACACATATGGGCACAGAATTTCTGATATTATTTCGACAGCATTTCGCCTTATAATAAGACTGTTTTACAAAGAAAATTCGGCAGAGCTTCCCCTTAGGATAGAACCTTAGGAGAGAGAACTCTCCGGGACGAAAGAACTCCCAAATTCGCAGCAAATCCGGGTTTGAAAAAAAATCCGAATTTGGTCTTCAATTGGCAGCACTCTCCCTCCCAATTTCACCACAATCTCCCCCTTATGTGTGGGCAGCTTGTATGCTTATAGGGTGCACTTGTGGTGTCCTTCGTATCCTTGAATTGGAGCCTTGGGGTCCTATTTATAGGCCCCAAAATCTAATCCGGTGGGGGGTGCCACCGGGATGAACCAAGGTGGGGGGTGCCACCGGTTGGAGCTTCCCTCCTTCCCTCTCTTTTTTTATTTTTTGTATCAGCCAATGGGTGGCAAGAGGGGTAAGAGAGAGCAAATAAAGGAGAGAGGGGGAGGCCTCGGTGGGCACCCCCACCGGTTGGCCCCCCCACCGGTTGGGGACCGGTGGGGGTCTCCCCCACCGGTTTTGGGAACCGGTGGGGGGGTTCTCCCCTCCCCATGCTCCCCTTCTTTCCCACTTTTGGCTCTTAATGAGCCTTGGGTTTCTTGGTTTTCAGATTTCCAAGTGTGAAAGGGGTCTTTGCCCATTAAATTCAGACTTGGGTTAGGTGTGAAAGGGGGTTTTTAGGATGGGGTTTAAGAGGGCTCTTGCATGGGATTCTTAACCCATGTGAATGGGGTTAAGATCCCTCATTAACTCCCCTCTCTTTTATTAACTCCCCCCCATTTTGAATTTTTAAAGGAGAAAGAGAGGGAGGGAGCCTCTCTTCCCCCCCCACCGGTTTCCCTCTTGGAACCGGTGGGGAGGGGGGGGGGGGGGGGGGGGGGGGGGGGGGGGTTCCCAACCGGTGGGGGCTCTCCCCACCGGTTCCCTCTCTCTCTCCTTCCCCTTCTTAGCCTATTTAAATAAAGGGGATGGGAGAGAGGGGTCCACTTCCCCTTTAGGAAATATCATCTTCCCCTTTCAGATTTTTTTTTTTCCTTCTGGCCTGCAGATTTGGTCCCCCCTGAGGACTGATTTCTTGGCCCATTTGAGCTCCTTATTGGGCTTTTTTATTGGGCTACTTATTGGGCCTATCTCCCTTGCCATTGGGCCCTCGCTTGAGACTATTTTAGGCAGGTTTGGAGGCCATTTCGGCCCCATTTCGGGACTGGTTTTGGCCTATTCCGGGACAAATTTAGGCCTGTTAGGGGTGCCTATTGGGCCTCTTTTTGGGCTCCTCCCTTGGGCCATTTATTGGGCCTAACTTTCCCGACATTGGGCCTCCATTCCGGGACTGATTTGGGTAAGTTCTAAAACTGATTTTTCCTTATTCCGGGACAGATCCCAGCCCACTTTTGGGACTGAACTTGGGCCCATTTGGGGGGCTTATCGGGCCTCATCTTGACCCCACCTATAGGGTTGCTTATTGGGCCCATCTCCCCCACTACTGGGCCTCCATTTCGGGGCCGTTTTGGGGGAGTTCTAGGACTGATCTTGCCCCACTTCGGGACAGATTTTAGTCCACTTTGGGACTGATTTCAACTCTTGTTTTGCAGCATTTGGAGTCCCTCTTATCGCTGCATTCGGGGTCTCCCTAAGGGCCCCACTATCGAGCATTGCGAAGGCGGTTCGGGAGCCGATTTCGGGAGCCGAAGCAAGCGACTTGGGGCTGCCTCAGGCTCCTAAAAAAAATCTGATTAAGGCCTTCGTGGCCTAGGTATGTCTTTTGCTCCGCTGCCCTCATAATGCGAGCCCATGGTTTCTTATGGATTTCTAGTATTCACCTATATCGTAGGCGTGCATTTTATTTTGCATGACATGGTCCTTCATGAACATACCCTCATGCTTATGCATGCGTATTCTCCCATGGGAATTTCGCGTCGAAGCGAGCATGCGTCATATATGCATACTCATATAATGCAAATCTGCATATCCGTATATGAGATTTTTTTTGGGTTCAACAACTCCATATCTCAGACACCACAATGAAGAAAAATATGGTCTCCACTTTCTTGATAGGTTCCACAGAAAATACAGACTGCCCTCTTTGAGTTTTTAACCCACTTAAGATTGCCTTTTGTAGATAACCTTCCCCAAGCTATCTTCCACAAAAAGATCCTGATCTTAATAGGTAAGTCTATTCCAAACATGTTTGTCCCAAATAGCATTTGGTTCCCCTCCCAAAACCTTCTTCTCATTTCGGTAGAAGAATTCTCACAAAACAGTCGCTAAATCAAAACATAAATCTGTGAGTCTTTGATATTTAAACATAATTAAAAATATCACCTCATCATACTTTAAAGCAGCCTCATCTCCCCCCCCCCCAGCCTGTTTTGTATGCTCCAGAGCCTTGAGCACAATGATCTTACCAGATGCAATCCTAGACCAGCATTCAGTCAAGAGTAATAGCACAACAAAGCAACCAAAATTTGAAATGCACAACATTTGAGAGATCAGTAGCTTCCAAGATCTTACTGGTTCACGTCTTACCCAAAAAAAAATGTGGTGATCTTATCATCCACATGTCAAGAACATGGAATGCATTATAGGATTGGATAGGAATGGCCGATCTAATGCATATGTGCTGGTCCAATACAATTCTGAAGCCCCATTCCCCAGTTCGCAATGGGGATCTGGAGGATCAACCGGATCGGCTGATCCAAGGGAGTCTCTGCCCCCGAATAAGCCAATGCATACCGACTCCGAGCCTCCAAGGTTGCCGAAGACGAATGCTAGCAATGGCTAGCTGGTCTCTGATGGCTACTTTTGGGATGGGAAGGCTTGAGGCTACAAGTAGGGCCCATTTGGCCATTTCCACCCCCATCTCAACCCTTTATCACTCTCCTCTTTCTATTGGCACTCCTCTCTCTCTCCCTCTCTGCACCTACTTTCCCACACCCTCAAGTTGTGGTTTTGGGGATGGCTCCTCTATACATCACATACGGTAATTGGATCAGCTCTCATACACTCTCTTCCTCTATTACACTATCTTTCTCTTGCTCTTTTCTTGCATTCTCACTCTTTTCTCACTCTCTCTTAACTTATGATCTCATGTATGGCTGTGTACAGCTGGTTTGACCAAAGAAGGACTTCACCATGCAACAAAAGCCCAAAGAAAGCACTGCCACCGCATTGTGCCACAGTGAGGTCATTAGAATGCTTTCTCTTGAAGCATAAGTAGAAGCAAATGATGCAAACTATATTGGACAATTAGATAACCGATATAAGGTGACAACATTCGAGAACTTTCTTTCAAGGTATTTTTTTACTCTAATTGTGTCTTTTTAATCTAGGCTGCATTTTTCTATTTTCAGTATTTTCCATATTTTTTTCATTTTTTAAGCTATAAATGAGGGCCAATCTTGACCAAGGTTACATCAATCAGGATCATGGTTGGTAGTATCGGCGGATACTGATACGTATCGGTATCGGCTGGGACCGGTACTGATACGGGGTAAAAAAATCCAATACCGAAAAAATTAAAAAAATATAAAGAAAACCCTGTACCGGTCAGGACCGGTCTGGTTTCGAGCATATTGGGCCGGTATCGGCCGATACGCCCGAAACCGAGCTGATACTAATCGGTAAACGTGGGGCCTTTCACTTTCCCCTCTTACAGAAATAGATCTATGAGAGGGAGGAGTTACGGGAGGGAAGGGAAGGAGGAGAAGTTGTTGGTGCAGCACGTTGTTGTCATCGCCGGGGAAGTTTTGGGTGGAAGGAAAAAAAAAAAAAAAAGGAAAAGAAGAGGATATATTTTATTTTTTAAAATATTTTTATATTTTTGAGTTCTTAAGTGTTATTAGATTGTTTATGCTTCTTTTCTTAACAAAATAGACATAACTCCCAATTTCGACCCTAATTAGCAGTTAAGACTTAGGACTTTTGTCCAATTTCTTCAATTAAACATCAATTAAAGCCTATTTAAGTTTCATTGCATACTATAGAATAGAAGCATACTGTCAATTACGCTAATTGAATGTTAGTTAGAGAAAAAATTCAATTTTAACCCTAATTAACAGTTAAAAATTCAAACTTTTATCTAATTATCTTAATTGAACATCAATTGAAACATAATTAAACTTCTTTATATACTTTAAAGTAGGAGCATGCTGTCAATTGTGTTGATTGAGAGTTAATTAGGAAAAAACCCCAATGTTGACACTTATTAGTTAAAAATTGAGACTTTTGTCTAATTACCTTAATTAAGTATCAATTGAACTCTAATTAAACTTCATTGCATACTTTAGAGCATGAGCATACTGTCAATTACCTTGATTGAATGTTAATTAGAAAACAATCTCAATTTTGATCTTAATTAACAGTTAAAAATTAATACTTTTGTTCAATTATCTTAATTAAACATCAATTGAAGTCTAATTAAACTTCATTACATACTTTAAAATAAGAACATGCTGTCAATTACGTTGATTGAGACTTAATTAGGAAAAAGCCTTAACTTTGACTCTAATTAGTGGTTAAATATTGATGCTTTTATCTAATTACCTTAATTAAATATCAATTGAAGCCTGGTTAAACTTCATTGCATACTTGAGAGCATGAACATATTGTCCATTACGTTGATTGAACGTCAATTAGAGAAAAATCCCAATTTGACTACAATTAGTAATTAAAATTAAAGCTTTTATCTAATTATCTTAATTAAACATCAATTGAACCATAAATAAACTTCATTGCATATTTTAGAACAAGAGCATGATGCCAATTGTACTTATATCTGTTTTTCCTTTTTTCTTCCTTATTGTAAGATCATGGTTGAACATCAACAGTCCGATGAGAGACAGCAAGAACAAGACCCAGAATAGGCTCATATCACCTTGATTGATGTTACAAGGAAGAAAGTGAAATGCAAATATTGTAGCATAGAGATGGGTGGTGGAGTGAGTAGAAGAAAAGAACATTTAGTAGGGATCTCGGAACAGGTCACGAGGTTTACCATATGTCCACGACCAGTGTCCAACGAGATGCGTACATTGTTACATGGACGGAAAGTTAAGAGGGAACAAAGGAATGAAGAGGAGGTTGAACTCTATCAGTGGCATTTCTTATGTGAGAGGCAGAGGGCTGAACAAATTGTTGACTCTAGTGATGATGATTCAAATCATGAGATGGTTACAACTAGAAGAGAGAATTTATGGCACCTAGCAGAAGACGAAACCCGAAGGAGATATTCTGGACTATCAAGAACAGGCACAACTCAACATAGATGTCAGGGTTCTACGGCTCATGATACAACAAGATATGATACACATCAAGTAGGTCATATGGACAGTTATCTTTTTAGAAGACAGAGTTCTAATCAGCCAAAAATCAAACAAGCATTAACAGAAGTCAAAAAGTCAGCTAAAGCAACAGGATATGCTTTTAAGAGCATCTGCAAATACATGTGTTCTCTCATATATTACTCAATCTCCTTATTTACAGCCTATGATTGACACCATAGAAGATCATGATCCTAAGTTAAAAGCCCCCACACGTCGAGATATTTATGGACATGGGCTTGATGGAAAATATGAGGAGCTTCAACAGTAAGCTGAAAACTTTAAACTTGTATGGAATGAGAGGGGATGCACAATTATATGCGATGACTGGACTAGTACTACAAAAAAGTCTATGATTAATTTTTTAGTTTATTATACTGAAGGGACAGTTTTTATGAAATCTGTTGATATATCAAACTATATAAAGAATGCTAAATATTTTTTCAGTTTGATAGATCATATGGTATAGAAAATTGGAGAAAAAAAATGTTATCCAAATAGTCCTTAATAATAAACCAAGTTATAAGGCTATAGGGAAGAAGTTAATGGACAAACGTAAACACCATTATCGGATCACATGTGTAGCGCATAGTCTGGACTTGATATTTGAAGATATTGGCAAGGACTCGAATGTAAATAAAACAGTAAAGAGAACATAAAGAATTACCCAACACATTTATTGCCATTATAAGATCTTGAACATGTTCAGAGAACAAGCAAGTATGGATTGAGATCTCATCTGTGCGGGACCTACAAAATTTGCATCTAATTTCATTTCTTTACAATCTTTATACAAAGTTCAAAAATGAGATCAAGAATTTTATGTATAATAAGGACTTATTGGAGTATATGCACAATAGCTCTTCTGATGCTCAATCTAAACATTTCGAAGTGGGAAAAATCATAGATAATAAAAAAAATTAAAATTGTGTACACGCTTATCTCTTATTTATGAAACATCTCGCAAAGGTCTTAAAATTAGTAGATGGATGATAAGAATTATATGGGATATTTGTATAAGTCAATTGATATTGTTAAGATGCACATCAAGAAAACATATCCCAAAAATTATATCAAGTGATCGGAGATTATTGATATCAGATGGAAAAATACATTACATCACGACTTGCATGCAACCGGTAAGTGAAGTATCGTATCGCTAAATCACATTATTTATTAAATGATTATTTACTAATTCATCCACCTAAATACAAGTTATTTTTTAAATCATCGAGTAATGTACAATCGTCAAGTACATATTGATGGAGAGGTAATCAAAGACACTTAATGTGATCGCACGCTTGTCAAAAATGGTAAAAGACGAAATTGAGGCAAAAAGTCAGGTGTTTATCAATTATATGAAGAAATGACTTTAACATATAATTAATTACTTGTATTTTTAAGATTTCATCAATTGTATTAATTGTTCATTCCATCCTTGTAGATAGAGACGTATAGGCTAAGGCTCGAGACATAATGAGGAACATGTGCAAATTGCCGTAGAGAAAGTGAGCCCAAGTATACTTAGTGATTACATTATAGTCATATATATAATGATAAGAAACAATGGTAGATTTTTTTTTTTACTGATGCAACAGCTGAGTGGTGAATCATGCTATATAATATAAACATGTGCTATAACCCTTTGGCTTCTGTTGCAGTGAGAGTTTTGAGCCAGACGACATCAACAAGAGAATGTGAAAGAAATTAAAATACATTCAACCTTATATACTCAAAAAGTTCGTAATCGGTTAAAGGTTGAATGATTAGAGAAATTGGTGTATTGTCATTACAACATAAGATTGTGGATCAAAAACATCCGATTGAGACAACAATTGAGAGAGAAACGAGTTGCTGGATAAGCAGAAGATGTTGTTGGCCAAATTGATGCTGATGAATGATTTGATGATGAGAATCCTTTGCAGACTTAGGTTGAGATGCGAACAACTGTTGATGAGTCAGTTTTTGATCTTGAAGATACAGGATGAGCAGAAGGTATATTAGATGGAGCTATTACTAGAGATGTAGAATTAAAAACATCAAAAAGATAAAAAGAAGATCCACCTCCTTCAGATGAGCATCAGAGTCAGAGAGAGCATGTGTCTTTGTTTGTACCTGATATTGAACTTAAGCCTACTAGACACTCAGAATCAGATAGCAAGCCAGTCACTCCTAAAATAGTTGGGCCACCACCATTTTGGAGAAGAAGCACATCTACACTTGAGAGGGCTAATTTGACTGTCAGAGACGACCCCGCGATTGTTGAGATGAAGCAAATCTATGTGAGACATACATCACAAGAAAAATGAGTATTCGATCGGTTGAAAAAGGATACAACAGGAAGGGATAGCCAGTAAGAGACATCACAAAGAAAAAAAATCAAACAAGGTCAAAAAGAAGTTGATTATTGATTATGATGGTGGTGGTGATGATGATGATGATGATGATGACACACAGTCTTCTAGTGATGATGTTGGTGCAGTTACAGGTACTATTAATGGTGGCGGAATGTATGCACCTAATTCTCCCTGCACATTGACACTGGTAGATGACAGAGTCAGAGTCAAGAAGAATATGATTCACAAGGTCAGTATGGACAGCAATCAGGTTATGAAAGTGGCCAACAAAAAGCAGACATGTATAGCTGTAGAGATCTAACAGAGTATGAGGGCTTCCAATTCTATCTATCCAGTAGCAGTTATGGGTCAAGATCTTCTTCTTATCCTCAAGGTGCTTCTTCTCATCATGATTTTGAAATTCCAACAAGTCAAAAAGTGTATACTCCAAGAGGGATCCAAAGAGGGATGCACGATTTGACTGCATCATTGTTTAGTTATAGTGAATATAGAGAACATATGTTGCAGCCTTATTATGGATACCAACAACAGCAACCGGAGGATGAATCAGAAGGTTATATGGGTTATTATCCATATTAGTATACTCACTTCTACTTTTCATGGGTAAGGATTGTTTGATTTTATTAGTATTTATTATTTGTAAATGTTTAGTACACTAATAAAATATTTTTCATGTTTAATATGAACCAAAATAATCATTTAATATGCGTTATGCGTACTTCTTTACCTTAATCCACCTTTGTTACATTCAACACATATCCAATTAATTCTTTAATTTTTTTTTCTAATTTTTCTGATTTTTCTTAATTTTTCTGATTTTTCAAGATTTTTTAAAATATTTTAAACCGGTATCGACCGATACGTCCGATATCAATACCGGTACTTATCGGTACCAATACCCTCCTATACCGATATCGATACCAGTACTACCATCCATGGTCAAGATCAACCAATCCAAATTGGCCCAAGGCCAAACAAAATCCGTGACCAATCTCAATCACGCCTCAATAAAGAGAAAATTCTTGTGTCTTATGATCACTAGATTTTTGAGCTTATGACATCATGACCTCTACTTAACACATGCACAGACATTTGG
The DNA here is from genome assembly GCA_030544215.1 of Zantedeschia hybrid cultivar. NCBI lineage: Eukaryota > Viridiplantae > Streptophyta > Magnoliopsida > Alismatales > Araceae > Zantedeschia > Zantedeschia hybrid cultivar. The sequence continues at coordinate 16,770,624 of JARZZO010000014.1, read as the reverse complement.
GCCATTGAATTATTGAAATGCACATATATAAACATAAAAAAGGTAACTTCTAACAAAAAATTGTCCCATGGCAATGAGAGCTTTATAGATGTTATAAGAAAGAAAAATAGTTCTCTTCCTTAAATGTTGTATCATCCTTTGAGTTCACATGTCTCAAGTTTTGGAAATAGCATACACTTGAAGAGCAAACTTGAGAGCTTGGATTCACACACTTATCAACAAAAGAGAGATCAAAAAATAGTAATAACAGCAATAGCATTGCCCTGCTCCAATGCAGGGCAATGAACACTGAACAAATAGTTCTCGCTTTTCAAAGAAACTATCAGGCTTGTGCAAACCAGTACTAACATTGTCTAGACATGTTCATTCATTGTCTCAATTTTCAAAAGCCATAAAGATGCAACAATTGTGCAAATGCCTCTTACTTGCTTTTGAAGGTAAAGTTCTCAGGGAAAGATCCCGGAAGTGCACACCAGATGCCATCTGTATCTAGTTCGAGTGGCCGTCCAATCTTTTCAACTAATAAGCGTGCATTCTGAATGATTTTTGCACCAGTGTAAGTAACTACACCAGCCATTTCCATCGAATACCATCGTGCACCCCTACATGTAGCTCATTAAGACAGGTGAAAATAGCAAGCAAAAGAAAATCTAAAATGATCGCCAAAGCCTGATTACAAAGAAAATTGAAATGAAAAGAAACATACTTGCGCATGACGTATCCATAAAATGAATTTAGAATACATTTGTGAGCAAGCTGTAGAGAATCATAGAGGACCACCATATCCTGTCAAAGACACAAAAGATCAATAAGAACAGAAGTTTCTGTGAACTCCCAAATCTAAAGGGATGAAGAACTTTTACAGGCACCTGGGCCTCCTGAATTTTCATAGGATTTCCACTAGCTTTTGCATCTGTCAGGTTCCCCTTCCATACCTTATTCAGACCCTTGTAGTCATATCTTCTATCCCGGAAACTGAATACAGTGGAGGAGAGAGCATCAAGTAATGTAAACAAGTCTTCTCACTTGACATAAGGCTTCAATTGAAGTTGCATTAAAAATTTGTAGATAGCACAAAAGAATCTAGGCAATTTTTACACTCAAAGTCAACATTACAAAGACTACATTACTGGACTTCTATTTTCTCTCTCAGAGGAAAACATAGATAGTGAAGCATGTTTTCAAATCCAAACCTTCTTACAGTGTCTACATAGAAAGGATTTTCACGCATGCATATCCAGGCTTCTCGAAGTTCAGTAATTGGTTTGTCAAGCACCCTTTTATATGCCTACACAAGTAAAGCACATAATTCAGTTCCTAAAAAAGGAACTTGTGTTGGCCTTCACTTGACAAACCTTTTGGCAATATTTCTTTAGACGTTCCTTCAGCTTCAACTGTTGTTCTCCTTTTGAAAGATCAAGAAAAGTCCTTGACACTTGACCGCCACCACAATCAATCATCTCAGATTCAATTTGCTTTTTCAAGTGATAATAATCACTGAAATAGAGAAACAGGTGAATGAGATTAGTTATCATTTTTAGATAATCATGTGAAAGCATGGTTTTAAAAAACCAGCCGAACCGTATAGGGACTGGCTGAATCAGATCGGAACCAACCCAGTGCCGATGGGAAATGTAGAAAATGGCCAGAACTGGCTGGCTTTTTACCCAAGACAACCTTGGAACCAGAGCTGATCAGGATCCAAAATCCAATTTTTGAAGGGAAAAAGAAAAAGAAAGTCTTTCCAACTCGGAAGGTATCTCCTCCCCCCCCCCCTCCCCGATAAACCCATTCCAAGCTTCCAAAGACAGGAAGTGAAAAATTTTAAAGGGAAAAGAACCTCTTTTTGGCCATGAATGTCTCCCCTCTCCAAACCCATTCAAGCTTACGAAGACAGGTTTTTCCAGGACGGTTGAAATCACATGCAGTGCAGACCTCATCAGATACTATTGATGGCGGCTGTAACAAAATAATTGATTCAGTTGATCAAACATGGTCAAGCAAAAAAAATGAAAAGTATAGCAACACATAGGGCTTTCAAAAGAAGCAAACGAGCAAATTAGAACAAGAAAAACTGAGCATGCCATGATCCAAGTTTTACTTACCAACTTATAGAAAGTAAAGGATCATTTTACATATCATATTAGGAGAGAAAAACCAACTATAAGGGATACCAAGTTGGGGATGGGAGGGATAAAATAATATAATTTGACATAATAGCATTGATATCAGGGATGCATGGAATTCTGGATTGGGTAGGGGGTCCGGATCGGCCACATTAAAAAAATATTTAAAATTGTTTAAAAGTTGAGAAAAATGAAAAAAAAAAATATGAAAAATGCAAACATGTTATTCAATGAATGCACAATGAAAATGAATATAAATCATGCACATCCATCAAAAAAGAACATTGAAGATTACCTCGCTAATAGTTAATGTTGTGCACTAATTAAAAAAGACAAGTTATGAAGTTTTTAACATGAAATAAATGAAAAATACCTTACAAATATCACATTTGTGATCCTTCATCATCCAGTCATTTTAAAAAAAAAAAAGGAAATACCCGGGACTGGACGGGATCGACCGGAATCAGCCAATTCCCACTGAACTGGAGGGGGAACGGCAAGTCCCCCCCCTCCCCCCCGCCATAATTGGATCGCCCCCCGGCGATCTTGAGTCAAATTGGCCGATCTGACTAGGGATCGGCTGATTTTGCAATCCATGCAGGGATGAGCATCACAAATGGCATATTCTCTAGCTTATGATAAAGAAGATTACTCCAGTAAAGGACTAGCAAATTCATAAACACATGCCACAAAAAGGCTAGTGAGAAAAGATATGCTTCTAAATCCAGAGGCATATAATGTGTTACAACAAAAAGAGCCATACACAGGTGACTTACAACTGCAAGATGTAGAACAGTTTACTTGACAAAACTGCCAACACACAACGAAGAAATTACATAAGTGAAAGGAAGCATGGTCTGCAGAATCAGCCTGTTGAAATCTGGATCGCGAGATTTGAACCAGGATCAGCCAATGCTAATCCACGTTCAAGGGGGTGATCTGAATCTGATCCCTGCTTTAATTAGGAAAAAATAGCAATCTGTTTGAATCGCTGCAACTGATCCAAAATTGGCTGATTCAAAGTCAATTCTGCGCTAATCCCAATCCCAATCTATATTGAACCAGATCCAATCAATCTTGGGACTGGTCCAATTTTGCAATCCTTGCAAGGTGGTGTCCACTGTTTAGGATGGTACTGAGAGGTTTGCAAGGGTAGGAACAGAATAACACACTAAAGAAAACTGTACCATGCAGAAATATAATCAGAAGCAGACGGCAAATGTTAATATACTTCATTTGGCCCCCCAGCTATAAGGAAATAATTCTCTCACTTCGGACTCTCCTACAAATATACAACAGGCTTGAGCTAGTAGATACATAAGTAATCAGCAACAATGTTGACTAGCATAATAATTAAAAACCTCAAAATGGATCCTAAACTCTTCATATGAGAGATTAATTCTTTGTCATCTGTACAACTACTCCTAAGCCTGGGTTGAGCTGGGTTGGCATCAAGAAGGGCATGTGACCATAAAAAAGAATCAATCATATGGGTTTCAACCTTACATTAACTCACTCAGATGGGTTTCAACCTTACATTCTACTTAATTTTCTAGTGAGATGGGTTTTATCTTATATTCTATTCTCTACATATGATAGAGTGGAATGGCCGCATAGATATGTTAGCATAGGATTTTACTTATGCATGAGAAACTTTTCCAGCAGCTAGTGTATGAGGGGCCTTTCTGACATTTTATGCATGTCCCTCAGAAGAAATGCCCGCAACAAGCTCTCTCCTTTGTTTAGTGATGAAATTGTGACCTAATTGCTTCTTGCTCTGGTTATTCCCTTGCATCTATGTTTGGAACCTAACCTAGCCGTCTCTCCTATCGGATTATTTAAAATCATGTCGTTCTTTGGGTCTTTTGTTTTTATTTGGAGAAATATAGGTCGATTTTATGTATTTTATTTCTTGGACTATGAGAACTTGGGATTAGCTCTCAGGGAATCCGGGACTTCGGATCAGGCGAAGATCCGAGTATATGACCTCTCTTCATTGACCTCGGTCAGTGTTAATTACGTCAAGCAACCACTCGACAACCCTTGATTAACCGTCCTTTGATGCCCTTATAACATGCAACACTACTATTACAGGCAGCACATGCATATGAAGATATGTTTTTGGTTAAGCTCTTGGCCTCAACCAAGTTTAAGATGGGTTTATAATTGATTGGGAGACTTTTTAAAAGGTTTTAGATTGACTCCGAGTTATCTGGATTGATTCCAAGTATTTTAGACCTATAAGAGTATTTTTGTAATTATGCCAAGTTGGAGGGTATAGGGATATTATGGTCACTTTAGTGTGTGAAATGAGTTTTAATGATTTAGGAAGGTTTCAAAACCTTAGGAGGTATTTTAGAGTTATTTTAAGCATGCTTGGATTGTAAGGGTATTTTGATAATTTTACCCGAATTGGATTTCTAAACTTAAAGTCTATTTTTTGGGGTATTTTTATAATTATGTTGCATTAGGGTCATTATGGTCATTTTAAGTTTCTTAACATTTTAGGGGAACTTGAAAACCCTTAGGATGTATTTTAGGATCATTTTAGACATATTTAAGTTATAGGGGTATTTTGGTAATTTTACCTTAAATCGGGTTTATTAGACTTAGAGTCTATTTTTATATTTTTCTGCGATTTTTACTTATTTTTATCATATTGAGGGTATTTTGGTAATTTTACCCATCTTATTAAGGCTTGGAGGGTATTTTGGGCATAGGAGAGGTTTTTATATTTTTTAAGAATTTTTTGTGATTTTTACAGATTTTTATCATGGATGGGGGTATTTTTATAATTTCATTAAGTCCTGGGGGCATTTTGGTCATTTCGAGAATTTTATAAGTTTTCAGACTTGGTTCTCTGTTTTTTACTGAATTTTATTGATTTTTTATTAATTTTACTGATTTTTATTAATTAATTGGATATATGAAGGATATTTAAGTCATATTTTTTGGTTTATGTAATTTTCAGATTTTGTTTTCTGATTTTTACTGAGTATTACTGGTTTTTACAGAATTTTTCTGATTTTTACATTTATTTTACTGATTTTAAATAATTTTTGCAGATTTTATTGATTAATTAAGCATGAAGGTATTTAAGTTATTTTTTAACTTAAGTATATTATTTTATGTCTCAATGTCTCATTATTGAGTTTTGATTATGAGTCTAGATTTAATTATGTATGGGATGAGGCCAAGGGTATTTTAGAACATTTAATTATGTACTTATGCATTTTAATTAGTTATTAAACTAATTAATAATTTAATTATGTATGTGAAAATATAATAACATAATGTTACTTAAGTAATAGGTTCATGAACACACATGCACACACATATGCTAAAAGAACAATATTAGTATTTTATTCATCATTTCGGCATAACCCCGTCTTATAGAACGACGATTTTACAACATAAAAATCGGTAAAACTTCCCCTTATGAATAAACCTTAGAAAGAAAGCTCTCCGAGAAAATATCTCCTCCAAACGCAGCAAACCCGGACAAGAGCACCAGATTTGGTCTTCAAATGGACAGAATTTTCCCTAGGAATTTTTGGGCCAAGATGGGCATGGAGTTCTTCTTACCCCTGGGGGGGGGGGGGAATTTTATAGGCCACGGAAACCTAACCGGTGGGGGTACCCACCGAAAATTTCTAAGGTGGGGGGGTGCCACCGGAAGATTTTTTGGAGAGAAAGTGAGAGAGGAATTAGAGAGGAGAGAGAGGAGGAGAGGGGCCCGATGGGCACCCCCACCGGTTTTAAGCAACCGGTGGGGGGTGTTTCCCCCTCCCATTTTCCTTTTTGTCTCCTTTAATTAATAACCCTCATTAACTCCCTCTACCCTTTTCTCCATTGGTTTAGGTGTGAAAAGATGGGTTTCCACTAATCATGGAAGAATTAAATGTGAGTTAGTGGGAGCTCCAATAACATGGGGCAGAACAAGGCTTTAAAAAACCCCTCTTAATGGTGTTTATACCCATTAATTCTCCCCCCTCTCTCATTCTTTTTTCTGTTTTTTAATGGAGAGAAGAGCTCCCCCCCACCGGTTGGGGGGTTTTTCCTTTTATTTAATGGGGGCAAGACCCCCTACCGGTGGGGAGCTCCAATGGAACCGGTGGGGGGTCTAGCCTCCCTCTCCTTCCTTTCTTTATTCCTCCATTAAAGGCCATCAATGGGCCATTGTTGATTTTTTTTGCTCCTTTCATCTCTTTTTTTTGTACCCTTCATAAAAAGGGTTCAACAATCTATTAGTATCTATATTCCTCACCCTAAATAGTTGGATTTTCTGGATAGTAATGATGATGAAATCGAAGCCTGAGCACTTCAATTTGGGAAAATAATCTAGTTAACCTCCAACAGGGACCAAACTCAAAACAGAATAAAAATATCAAGGTAGGAAAATCAAATTTTTTGCAACATGCCCAAAGAAGTACAAGGAAAGGCCATACCTGAAGCCTGTTTGTTAGAATAATATTTGGATACATAGCCGCAACATCTAGATGATATATGAGAGGGCACTCCTCACGAATTGGATGATCCCTCAATGTTGCAAGCTGTAGAAAATGGCATATATGAGAAACCAACTGCTACACCCTACATATGAGTATGCAAAGTGATAGGAAATCCAACCATTAATAGTTGACGAAGAACAGACTATACATAGATATTGCAGAAACAAAACCTGACAAGGGAGCCACCACCTGGTCTGAAATAGATTGGATTTCAGCCAGCCAATGCATATCCATGCTCCAGCATTTAACTGGATGATGGATATATCCCATTTAAAGCTTTTATTAAGGCCCATGGCTATATTAAATAAAACAGTGGTTTGTGAAAAACAAAAAGAATAAGAAAATGTGCCAAATAGAATTGTGTATGATAAAGGGGGGATTCTTAGAGAAGACCTTTTCTAGAATAGCATTCTTCACTTCTTCATAATTGGTGACAGAATTGATGTCCATCTTGCCCTCAACTGTAATTGCATATTGAAGATCTCGATCCAAATTTCCTATTAATTGCTGAAAGTTAAAGGAAATGTCATATCTCAACCATACAACTAAAAAAGGAAACAAAATATTGTTTTTAAAAGAAACTTGAAATTTTTTTTCTTGATTTAAGACCAGTGAAACTAAACACAGGTAAAGTCAACAGAAATGTCAAGCATATTTGTGCTTCATTTGTGAATTCGAATTGTATCAACAAAAGGAGTTAGTTCAGAGCTTTCTCTTAAAGGACACAAGAATAGATGAGTTTGGCAAATATAACCCATCCCTCTGCCCTCCAGAGAAAAGAAAGTGAAATCGGCATCTTTCAACCCAGTGCAACAAATTGCCAATGAGCAGAACAGAGGATTGCCCATAGCATTTACTAGCTGTATAAGACTCACCTTCTTCAGTTCTTTGAATTGCGCCATTGTCTCATTAATGTTGGTAAGCGAGATCGTACAGCAAGTCCCGAAATGTCAGATGGTTAGCAAACAGAGATACATGGCAGCAGTGCAGTCCAAAAACACTTGATTGGAGTAGGTTTTAAAGATGACATCAAATATTTGATGTGGGACAATGGGGGAGGAAGGGATTGGAGAGGCTACTGGCATCGCATCGGCAATGTGAAGGCCATCCAAGATCTCACCGGAGGCAGGATATTCCCAACATCACACCGGGGAAGAGGGGGGATTAGGGCATCACACCCAACGAGGAGCTCCATTGCAGAGCCTGTATAGCTTCAAAACTCCCAAATTTCTTCAATATTTTTGCCACGAGGGGATTACACCACTATTTAAAGCAAAGCTAACTCAAACCTTAAACCTAATGACTAAAATACTCCTAATTCAAAGTAAACCACAAAAATCTGACCTAAAATCTTGAGAGAGAGAGAGAGAGAATACATCAAATGGGCCTCTAATGGGCCAAATAAAATATAAAATAGACTCTTGCTTCGCTTCCGCAACTCTTGGATTCCCATCAACATTGATGACTGATTATAACCATATACTGCAAGCCTCTGATTGATGATTCAGGGTAAACAACAGTGATGCATTGGACACAGGATAATAGCTAATTAATCATTCTTCCTCACTACACGACTGCTGTGCAATCATCTCAAGGCATCATAGTGGCTATTTGCTCCATTAGTTAGTGACTTTATATCCTCTTTTCATAAATAAATTCCTATGGGAAAACAAGTGAAGCATTTAAATATCTCCAGATCAGGAACTTGTGCAAGTAGGAAGCTTTTTACCTCTATTGATGTGGAATGTCCCTAGGACCGAGGCAAAAGATGTCTAGAAGTGGAGAAAGAAGCTGTTCGAGGTTTCCAGCCAACCAAATCAACTTAAAAGGTTGTGGAATATGGGGACATTGGAGACACACATTTCTCCATGCCCGGCAACCTCCAAAAAATTTGACCTCAGAATTGGAGTTCCTTGCATAGAAGATCTCTTAGTTACAGCTTGTTTCCTGTGATAGGTTAGTCTCTTTTGTGGACGGTGTCATCTGAATGTGTTAACTGAGTAGTGATAAGATAGATACCATGCAGAATCTCTCTATTTGTGCTCTTATCTAAGGATGAATTGGGATGGAACATGTTTTTGTGGGATAACTCAAGTGGCTGGCCACTGGGAGCAGTAGGATAGAACGGGAGTTCATTGCTAGGCATATAAGATAAAGCATACTGAGACTAGAGGCTGGAAGCTACATTGTTTGTTTCTGCATGCCAGTTTTTGGGCAATCTGAAGAGAGAAATGACTGGGTATTTGACCATGTGTCCAAACCAGAGGGTATACAGATGAACATTTTGTCCCATGCAATAATGAATGAGGAACCTTAACAGGGATTAAAACCATGGTTCAGCCATTGTAGCTCAGCTGGGTGGCTAATTAAGGGACAAGAACTAGACACTGTCATGCTTGCTTGATGTTTGTTCTTTTTCCTCTGCATACATGGTGGGTAGATACAGGATACTTGTGTGCAATTTGACTCTATACATGGTTGGCAGTATCGGCCGATACCGATACGTATCGGTATCGGCCGGGACCGGTACCGATACCTCCCAGATCGGCCGATACCGGTCTTTGTAGTAAAAAAAATAAATAATTTTTGTATTATTTTTTTATTGACCGGTACCGGCTGATACGGTCGATACCGATACCGGTACATATCGGTACCGGTACCCACCGGTACAGGTACCGAGATTGCCATCCTTGACTCTATACCAGAGCATCCTTTTTTAAAATCATTTCTTAGCATTCCAGGGGAAAGCACGAGCATAAATGTCTCGGAGCGATATTGTACATTTCAAGCATCCTCAATATGAGAAAGGAAACGGTACCAAAAAAAAGAAACTTTTTTTCCTTTTTCAGAAGTTTATGAAACAATAGCATCATAAATTCACTTGGGTGAAAGAAGGTGCTCCTGCAAAGGTTGCAAGAAAAATCTTTGAGCAGGTGTAAATTACCTTGAATGCAGATGGATCAAGCTGAAATTTAGTTGGAAGATCAGATCTAAAAACACCACTTTCAAGGCATTCTACATGGCCTCCTATATATGTTTCACTTTCTAGAAGGCGATTATTGTAGAACTTCTCTGGATCGCCTTGGTGCTTGTTAGGGCAAATAACATTTGCCTTGTATGCCTGTAAATTAATCCAAAATGTTACTAACCATTGCAGATAAAAATTTATTATATTATCATGAAAGAAAGAAATTTAGTTTCTAACTATTCTGCAAAATAGACGAAAATATGATAAAGATGGTGGTCAATTTTTCAAGCACAAAAATATGATAAAAGGTGATGGTCAAATTTTCAAGCACATTCAAAGGTTCCATTTTACTGGTTATTAGGGAAACTTAATTTTCTATTTGGTCCTGAAAGACATCGGGCTCGAACAAGATAGAAGCTAGCCTTGTCGGCATATTGACAACGCAATACAACCATGAAATTTTGCTGTGCCATGTATTCAATCATGAAAGCACAACCTGATGTCATCTTGTGGCTTTATCATGACCAGCATAGATCCCAATGTGCATGGACAAGAACATAAGATGGGCCTGGCAGAAGGCCCCGTGGAAAACCAGACTCACCATCACGAGGATGTTCCACAAGAGGCATCAATTCCAATGAGGCACAACACCACCACGCAACTCAGCAACTCAAAAGCGCTGACCATCGTGAACAGACTGAAAAACGATTCTGAGTAAGACCTCCACGTGAATGACACAGCAAGTGGGCCAAAGGAGTGCCAATGCTGGATACCAACAGGAGCCCCAAATAGAGCTACCGAGGGAAGAAAACTTGTGATTGCTTCATAACTCAAATGTCACTGCAAGAGGATTTTGAATTTACATGAATTGTTCTGACTTTTTCTCTTCAAAGAGCTGGCAAATGAATCCAAGATCGTTTCCATGAGAGTCAGAGGCCTCTATTTAATATTTATAGATGTGTGGCTTGGGTCTTCAGGCCAATGAGAATGTGCCATTTGGTGTCCTTCAACCAGTCACTGTGATGCAACCATAGGCACGAGAAGCACCAGCTGGGAGCCTGGGAGTTACCATTGACAACGAATGGTTGCCCCCCAAGGGCCCATCACCGACAGCCAACGTTACCCCCTTGGGGGTGGCCATTCAGCTACAAATTGCAGCCCTGCAGGGCATTGAAAATTTTGTAAAAAAAACTTTAGTTTCCTTATCTTTCCTGGCATAACTGCCATTTTTCTGATGTTTTCTGTTTTCTGAACATCCTCAAATTTATTTTTTGGTATTTTCAATTTTTCAGGGTATTTTATTTGCACTTTTCTGAGATTCTTAGGCCTTACCCTCTGAAATGGCCGTTTTGTCCTCTCCTCTAATCATGTATTGTGAAGGCTTTCTGGGAATTCTCCCTTTACCACTTTCTTGCCTTCAGGAGGCTTTCTTCCATATCTTAACTTGATATTTGAAACCCAATAACGACCAAAAATTGACCCTCAATGAATCAGTCTATGTACATATGTGACTGGTAATGGTAATAACACTGTGATTGTGATAAGAATCCACAATCACTATCCGAATTTCAAGGATTGAGATCCTTTTCTGGATACATAAAAAACAACACGACTTAGATTCCAGTGTCTCCTAGTAATAACAAGCCAGCTCCTATAACACACAAATCTAAACACTAGAAAGGCAAGATTTCCATCACCAAAAAGTCATCCTAGGTTCATTAGGCAAAACAATAATGTAGGATGTTTATCCACAGAATTAAGCAACCGGCTATAGTTATTTCAAAGGCCACATTGACCAAATGTAAATGGAAACTAGTGTGAACTTTTCTGAAACTAAATGTAAAGAGAATTACACTTCTTTTTCTTTTTCATAGAAGAAAAACTTAGATGGCATGCATGTCCCATCACATAAAATAATGTTTGAAGCATGAACTCGCCTTCAAGATTCAAACTGGGGAGTCTTGAATTGATAACTCACCTGGACCATGAGAAGCATTTCACAAAGTGTACCACTTCCTTTACGTAGGACCTCATCAGGTGGCATAGGAATTATAGTTGCCAGAGAGAAAATAAATGGATGAACATATGTCATGTACAAATAGTATGTTGCCACAGCATCTGATACAGAATATGAGGCCATCGTCTGAAATGGTATTGAAAAGCAAATCAAAACCACACAGGAATTATTCAAGTAAAGAAGTATTAAAACAAAAGTTATTAAGTACTGTAATTGTTGGAATACACAGTGATGTAAACATTGCATTCTGTAAATACTGAACTATGTCTACAACTTTCGCGCTATAGAGAGGGATAATCCATGGTTCCATTCTGTCTAGAATTACTGCCTATCTTCTAGGGCTGCAAGGTCATTTATAGTGAAAACACATGGTTTTGAATTAAAAAGTCTCTTCTTTTAGGTCGACAGTGCCACTGCCACAAGGTCAATCCTAGATCACTTGAAAATGGACATATTTTCATGTAAGCTTTTTTTGTGAAGGGGCTTTAACCTGGACACTGGTAATGGATTCCATGAATCGCCTGCCAAAAGTAAGAACATCATAGGGCCAATAATTATGTTATTGCTTTTGCAATCGTGTTACTTTTTTAGATCTTGATTAACCAATCTGTCAATGCAATTTTCAGAAGAAAAAAATATAAACTGTGTGCACCACACATTAAGTTGATCTCTCTCTTGTTGCAAGTGCAACAGAGAATAAAGTTGGACAAAGTATACCTGAGGCTCTTCCATGGCAAAGCGAACCATATCTTCAGGATTCACCTCCAGTGGATAATATCCCAACTTAGCCTTCGTAACAGCCTAAAAAGCAACCATGAAAATCACCACTTGTACATACATATCCAAGAGAAGTCAGAAGTAAATAGGAACTCAGAAGAAAAAAGTGCAAAGGCCATAATGAATTGCCACAGCCATCGTCATCATCATCATAGACTTATCCCCCCTGATTTGAGGTCAGCTGCATGAATCCCATGGCGCCAATTTATTCTATCAAGTGCAATGTTCGTACTTTAACCCAGAAAACCCATATCCTTCTTTACTATGTCAAACTATCCCATTTAGGCCTTCCCCAAAAAAATTTTACCATATCCCACTTGAATCATGCACTCTAAGCAGCATTGAACTTGGACAATGACACAAAGGGCATACTGAATTTTGAAGCTTAGTTGCAACTAAAAGAACAAAGGAAGTTTCAACTTTTTCTTTCTAAATCATCTGAACTCTGAGAAAGTATTAAATACTGATACTGTTAAAAATGAATTGGCTCTAAATGTAAAATATACTCCCCAAATTACTGCACATTAAGTCCAGTAAGAGTGCATAATAGATGTGGCAACCAAGCATTTTCATGTTTCGCAATTTCCCATTGCCATTTTGCTAAGTGACAAGCCTGTTCAGCATTGTTCTAACGTAAAATAAGTCAACTCACAAGCAAATAATTAACCCCAGGAAGCGCTGTTTCATAGCTTCTTAGAAGATCAGATGAGGATTGAAAATACATACGAGTGTCATTTTGAAATAGTGAGCTGTACATGCTCTTCATTGCCACATATCTTGGGCTTCCCTTATTGGATGGACCTATCAGATGTGAAGACTGCTATCACATTTTGAAGAAATTGACAAAAGACTAATAGATTTGGAGGCTGGATTACCCCCAACAATCCCTGACAAAAGTATAAAGGAAAATTAAGACCATATAAATCAAGAAGGTAAATGTCACCAAGACAGACAATCACCCCAGAAGATGACAGAGTGTTCGTAAATATGGAATAGGAAGGATTTGGCTTGGTTCCTATTCCAATCATGCATAAAACATGAGCTGCATTTCTCTTTAATATGGAAGGCCATCTTTTTATATTGCTGATAGCAAGGTTGTGCTTTTCTTATTAACTCAGGTCCAACTTATTTAACAATTTCTTAAATTTTGATGCTTGTAAATAGAGTGAATTTAGAATAAGTCCTTGTATCTGGAATATTTAAGTTTTAATCCTCATAAAATTCAACTTTTTATTTCTCTGTCCTCACCATTTACTTTCATCACATTTTCCTAAAACAACCATAGTTAAAGATGAGTTAATATTAACTAGATCACCTAACAAGGGGACACTAACAGCTGCTACCATCAAGGCATTCACGACTGGTAGACATGAAACAGCCTGTTACTGAGGAGATTTTTGACGAGGACAGGTGAAGTAGTCAAGCATGACAAAGATGTCGGTGGTGGTGGAAATATGGATTCGGGTGCAATTGTCAATCTAGTCATGCAAACTTCAATGCCGAATGATGACAGTAAGGGCATTGATGGCAGCGGTTGATTATATGGCAGTGAAGATGCACTGGAATTAGGCCACAGTGACCATGGGTAGAAGGGGACGATGGGCAACCATAGGTGTCTCCCCCATGATCGTGACGATGTTGATGGTGGGGGAAGACACCACATAGGCAGCAGGCACGGTGCTGCCTCACTGCATGGCAGATCCCAATCTTCCGCCATGGAATGCAGAATCGGCCTATCCGGATCGGAATCTGCTGATCTGGACCGGCATCGGCACTAGCCGATCCGATTCCAGGGTGTAAAGAGAAAGTAGCCAGAATCGGCCGGAATCAATCTGAATCATCTGGATCGGCCCAGAATCGGCTGAATCGCCCAATCCTGATCGGATCGGGTCGGGATCAGAATCGGCCGATTCTGGAACCGGCCTATTTTTCTGAGTTTCTTTCATTTTTAACAATTTTTTAGTTTCTTTATTCTTCCCTTGGATCGGCCAAGATTGGCCGATCCGGATCGGATCGGATTGGGATCGGGACCGGCCGATCCTAGAAGCCGATCCCATTCAGAATCCCATGTCTTCTGCTACTCCATCCCATCTCGCTTCCCCTGTGCCTCTGCCCATAGGAGGTGTGGATCTCTCCCCAACTCATCTAAGCTACTAGAGGGCATTCTCCCCATTGGCATAGGGAAGGGGCCAAGCCAGATCTGCCAGGGCCCACCTCCAATGCAACAGATCTTGCATCCATAGCCCACTCCCACAAAGTAGTGCTACCCTCAGCACCTTGGGCAAGCTCCCAATGGAGAGTCTCAGAATGAGCTCCACTTCACTATTGCCCTCCAGCCTCAAAAGTGGGGCACTATGTTATAAAGGGGTATTATGCAAATGAGATAGCCTGCAGACTGGCTCTCCACAAGCAATGATCTCTCCCCCTCTCTCTTGCTGATTACTACAATGATTTTGATGACAGTAACAAGCTGCAAACCTTAAACATTACACTCATTAGAGCTCTTATAATCATCACGTTTGGAGACTGTTAAATACCATTTAACATTATCTCTCACATTCTTTCTCTAATGACTGTGATAACAATAACAAAGTGCAACGGCTATCATGACAGTAACAGCTACAATGACATAGCACATTCTGCCTCTCTTAAGACTAATGATTTTGATGAGTATCAAACTGTAGTTACTGTTACACTCATTAGCGCTGTTATGATTGTCATGTTTTGAGACAGTTACATACAGTTTAACATTATCTTTCACTCACATTTTCTCTCTTTTCTAGAATATATACTAATACACATAAACACGTGTATGTATGTATATGTATAGGCATATGCATGCATACATGTATATGTACACATGTACGTGTACATTACGTATATGTATATACACACACTCCCTCTCTCCCTCTACTGATGTCTATTCCAAAAACAAGAATGTTAGAAGTAAGAGGCAAAAAACAGCATTAACCTGCCACACTGCAAACTACAAAAGGACGGTTGCAACCGGAAGGTGGCCAAATCATTGGACAGTATAGAACACAGAAAAAGCGAAGACAGAAAGAACCCCAGGATGGCGCATCAGATTTTCAGGGTTTTCTTTCCCTTGTTCAGTTCTGCATGTCCTTTATTTTCCCATAATGCCTTCCTTGGCAGGTTGTAAAGGGGATAACCTTTGCAGCCTAGTTTGGCAGGTCATTGGATAAGAAATTGACGAAGCTACTTTGCCTCGCACTAATCACCAGTAGCACTGGTGTGTTTAGCTTCTTTTTCAAAATAATAGAGATAATGTGTACAATGTGTTAGAGTCAATAGGAACGTAAGTATGCTTAAGCCTTTACCCTTTACTTAATGAGAATTTGTTATTTATGTTTAAAGCCATAACTTTCATGCCCAATTTTTATATGTTATTTAGCATATACATTTTGTGATTTTTCATATTTTTTGAATTTTTTATGAACTAGCGCAAGGCCTAGGATAGGATGACCTTGGCTGACCTTGGGCCAAGCAGGATCAACCAAGATCAGACCAGTTCAGGCTGGGATGAGCTGACCAAGTAAACACTGGGCCAGCAATCGCAACGCTTAGTACCAACATCTACATTATAAACAACTTGAATCAGGTAAGTGTTCCA
This sequence comes from Zantedeschia hybrid cultivar, assembly GCA_030544215.1. NCBI lineage: Eukaryota > Viridiplantae > Streptophyta > Magnoliopsida > Alismatales > Araceae > Zantedeschia > Zantedeschia hybrid cultivar. Next base: position 16,754,591 of record JARZZO010000014.1, on the reverse strand, counting down.
TATAAAAATTTGCCAATACACAAAAAGTCAAGTATAATAATATTGGCATCCATCAAAAGCATAATATGTTCCACTAAAGTTAACTGTTGCAGAAAAAAAAAAGCATTGGCATACAAAAAGACTTCATATTCTGTTGATGCAATAGTTATGGCAAACAAGGTAGGATGAATCAGGGATCAGTCGCAGAAAGGCCAGGCCGATCAGATCAGCCGATCCGATCCAATCCAGACCGATCCAGGGCCGGTCTGGTCCCTCCTTTGATTTTTAATTGGCTAGAAAAACTTTGGTTCGATCCTGGTCAAATCTGGACCGATCCCATCCCAAAATTGATGGATGGGGGATTGGGATTGGGCCAGTTTGGGTCACAACCAATCAGATCGGCCGACCCGATCCGATCCATGAGATCCTGCATTCCTTGATGGCAAACGAATGAGAAACATTGCAATTAATGATGAGAGGCAATAGACTAAAATTTACCACAGCAAATCAGTCACCATATCATATAAACCATGGCTTCTGTTTCTGTTGGAACTGTAACTATGGCATCCTTCCAAAGGGATGTGCGGAAAATGAAAGAACAAATCAGAGACTCCAAACCACAAAGATGGGGTAGAAAAAGGCACGTCAAATGCTACTAGACATCCTAATGTAGAGGCCAGAATTGGAAATGTTCTTGGAAGCAACATGAAAGAAGAAAATCTCGGGTCCATCAGGGCCCATAGATTGTTTCCCATGAGCACATGAGAGAGAAGATTGCATTTGAACTCTCTGTTGATTTCAGCCATGGATATATTCATAATCTGCCTGCAGATAATGAAGGGTGAGGATCTAATCATTTGAGGTATAAGATAAAAAAAGGGGCGTACCCAGTGCACGAGGCGGCTCCCACCATTTGTGGGGTCTGGGGAAGGGACGATGAACACAGCCTTACCCCTGCTAAGCAGAGAGGCTATTTCCTTGGTTTGAACCCATGACCTCTAAGTCAAAACGAGGCAACTTAACCGTTGCTCCAGGCCCGGCTTTCATTCAATCGCCAGAATCGTTGAGCGAGAGAATTGGATTTTCAGGTTGAACCCACTGATCCACAAAAGAACCATGGTCCCCAACTTATTAGCAGTACATTAGCATAATCTGGAAAAAACTATGAGGTTGTCGGTGATTGAATGCCACCTTAACCGTTCACGTATGGAACTGAAACATTCAAGATATGCATATATCAATGACAAAATAAACATTGAAACTTAACAACATAACCATCCATCTCTTCTGAATGAAGACTGGCGGAAAAGAAACGATACATCTGAATCAATGTTATTGTTTGAGCAAGGTTCAACCGTACCTTTAGGCCATGGCTCCCTTGGGGTAAATAACTATCACGCTTAACCCAAGCAAAACAATCCAGATGGCAAGAAAATTTGGCACGGCATTCTCCTTGATTATTGTCACATTGAAACCCTAGTTCCTGCAGCGATAACATGCCATTGAAGGTCATTCTGGCCCTTGGTGAGCTGAACAAACTTGTCACACTAGAAAACTATGACCACAAGTAAGATAGAATTGTACTAGTTATTAGAAAGAAATAACATAAGATGACATATGACTGAACCACAAGAGAAGATCTCAACTAGATGGATATCATTATTATCCACTTCCAAGAATAAAGGGCATGGATACCATCCTTCAGGAGGCAGCTGACAAGAAGAATGAAAAGGTTGGAGAGCTTTTGTCCATAATTCAGGATTTCAGGATTAATCCACCAAAGCTAGACTCTTGGGTTGGGGTTTGGAAGGCTTCAGGCTTATTTTCAGTTAGATCAACTTACAAACTTGTTGCAGATGGAGGAGTCCGACACTGGCTTTCCAAGCCAGTTTGGCACTGCAAGAGTCCCCTAAAAGTTCAGGATCTTTTATTAAGAATCTCTCTTCGCAGGCTACCTACCTGCGATAGACTAGCATGCTTTGTTGAAGGTATGTCCAGTGTGTGCAGCATATGTGGAGAGGAGGAAGAGTCTATTGATCACCAGGTTCTGTCCTGTTCCTTTGCCTAAGATGTTTGAAAGATTCTTTTTTGACAAACTATGTGTTCGGTACGGTCCACGAGCTGAGGTACACACAGTGGATAGCCTTCCTATGATCTTCTCAAATGGGGCATGTTTAATTTGCCCGAGGAACTGAGGAAGATGATCGGATCTGGTGGCTGGTCTTGAATGCAACCATGTGGGCCAGGTGGGGAGAACGAAACAGTAGGATTTTCAAGCATCAAGCTTTAATTCCTGAGAGTATTGTCTATTTTGTGTGTCTTAGAGGAAGGGAATGGGCGGCAGCTTTTTGTAACTTGGATGAATAATCTTCTTTTTTTGCTCTTTCGGGGTTGGTTTTTGTTTGCACCATTTCGGTGCCTTTTGTATAGAGGGAATTTATGAGGATTTTTGCTCTGTGTAGTACCATCCACATTCAAAAAAAAAAGGAGAAAAGACACATTTTGCCAGAAGGGACTTAGGATATGCCGACCCAAAGGTTCACTTGGGAAAGTCAATCACTCTATGGAGTTCAATTGAACTTAACGGCAGATATACTCCAACATCACCATTATATGAAGATCAACAAAAAAGATATATGTGCAACTGAAGCAATACATTTTTTATTGAACATGCCTCAGATAGACAAAAATGCATACTGAGCAGGAAATGCACTGAATAAAAATACAACCACCCAGTCAGATTCAGCTGATCTGCCGCTGATACAGGACGCAAAGAAACTGCTAGCTCAGGGGCGGCACTGTCGACAGACCAACAAAGATTACTTCTTAGTGCAGGAGGAGAAACTGCTCTACATGGCAAGTAAAAAAATCAACTTTTGTAGGGTGCAAGGAGAAACAAGAACCAAATGGACCAATAGATGCCTGCTCCTTTCTCTTCTCTACCTCTTCTCTCTGTTATCCTCTTCTTTGATTCTCAAAGCAAGACAATGGACTCAAGGGCCCTGCTATTGTCATTGTGGCAAGACAGAAGAGATGGTGTTGGTTACAGGTTCAGTCAGGAGATAAAGGATCACAAAGGGAACAATTATATGGTGTGAAAGAGGACAGCCCAAGATATCTCTTACCTCCTGTATTATTTTCTCACCTCATTCTCCATCCATTTATTACTTGCATGTCTCTCTAAATCCATCAAATGCTTTGCATTTGGGGGGGGCTTATGGGATGGGGACTCCACCTCAAAGTCTGAGCAATTGTCCTGACATGGTTGATGAGAACATTTGTGCACTACATCTGAAGACCTATGCAGACAACAGGAAAAGCAGTGGCAGAGGGGACCGGAAGAGGATTTGGTCTACGAAAAGGATAAAGTTGACTTTGGACGAAAGGAGAAGACCATTGATTGTAGAATACAACCATGTGACCAGGTTCAAGGGTCAGTTAGGTCTGGAGGAGGAGAAAACAGTCATTGTTGGTCAGAATTTTCTCCCCTCACCCCACCACAAATCCCCAGCTATGGTTCAGTTATAACTTCACAAAGACCCAGCTGCAGCCTAAGCCTACTCTGTTTGGAGTGCCAGACTAGGGTTAAGATAATGATGGACCCAAGTACAACATCACTACAATCTCTTCTCTTGAGATGGGCAGCAAAGCAGAATAATAGCCTTGTCTCAATAGGTAGCCCAGAATACCAGAGTGCATTGTGAAGGAAAACAGAATCACTGGTTTTCATTTTGAACCATTCATTCTCAGAACTTTCCCCTAACTTTGAATGAGGCAAAAGCGAGGATCATAATGCCTCAATTCTGTACCATTGTCTTTTTGATATTGTGTCCTCCCGCCAACAAATCCAATACAAAATGAAGAATAGAGCTTCAGATCATGATCGTCCCTGACCAATTATGTATCACCTGATTAAGTAACTTATGATCACACGGTAGTAGGAGAAAAGAAAGCATGAAGTTTTTTTTTTCAAAGTAAGAAAGTATGAAGTTTTGCACTTCGCATCCTCTTTTATTTGACACAGGATCCAGACAAAATAGGATTAATAGTTCCAAGTGATCAATGGAAAAGCTTAAAACCAGCTTACCACTAGTTCCTATGATATAAATACATGTACAGGGTTTTGGTCATTGTCTATCTTAATAACATAACATCACAATGAAGGAAGCATATCCCTCCACGAAAATATAATGACCAGAATACAAGTGAAGACTCGGTTATGCACCTCACTCATATTGATTCCATGATAGGCTGCTCTTTTTTCCAGGAATGGCCAGTCAAAAAAGTCACCATTATATGTCACATAAATTCCAGGCTTCACCTCTTGCATGTGGAAAAACCAGTGTTTAATAAGCTCTTGCTGAAACGAGAATATCAACATGTGAGTCTTAATGTTCTGTTCCAAGCGCACCTCTTACATGGACATCTAGATACACACCTCATTTTTTACATTTATCACTTTGAAATGACCTTCAAACTCTGGTTTTGGTGTGTACTCCAAATCTTCAATGTCCTCTCCAACACACTACAAAGAGAGCATGACATGATCAGGTCATATATCATCAGCTGAAATTGGAATTTATACAAGTGAAACTCAAAGTTACCGAAACATGTTAGGTTTCAAATAAACATAAGATGTGAATAAAGGATGAAACCCCTACATCATTGTGAAGGATGAAAGTCTACATGATGCATGCATTCTTACTGAAAATGCAACTCAAAGTTACTAAATCTGTCAAGTTTTCAAATAAACAGAGGATGTGAGTGAAGGATGAAAACCCTTCATCATTGCAAAGGATGAAAGTGGACACAGTGCATGCATCTTTCAGTGATAGGTTGCATGCTTACTTGTGACAAAATATCTTATGGGAGACTCAAGCTAGTAGAGTACTACTCATTTTTTTTTAAAAAAAAAAGTAAGGAGAAAAAGCTTCATGAAAGCAGAAAAAAACAGATTAACAGGGTTGAATTTTGCCCCAGTAAGGAGCAAAAGCTTCATGAAAGCAGAAAGGATCAGATTAACAGGGTTGGATTTTGCCCCAGTTATACCAAGGGAAAAAATATAATGCTTGACAAGACTCCAATATGTAACACCCCAAAGAAAAACAAGATTAAAGAAACTCTGCTGGAGATTACACTTCCCTGTCATCATGTACGCATTCAACAATCATGAAGAAAAGTCATAGAAAAGAAAAATATGTGCCATGTCACATACAACCACAACAGATTCAGTATGATACTCACCCAACCATATGCATAAAATTTACAATCAGAAACATCTTTGCACTATATTTTCTATAATGCTTTCTATTTCCACTATTTTTTCCACTGACATTTTGATAAAATGGATAGCCTCGTCAACACTAAGGACTACATTGATGCCCATTACTTACAATTTATTCGTGAAGTACAGCTTTTCCATGCCATAAAACCACTCCACCATCCTGTGGTTAATTTACACAACATCTGCCGGAATGTAGAGCTGCATTTAACCAATCTTATCCCATGCATAAACTTAATTAATAAATGACTCCACAAACATCAGACCCTGTTAATATGGTCATATGCTGACAATCAACATATATGTTTATAGCAAGTATTGTGAGGTGCTGAGCCAAGTAACTTTAGGGCATAACTTGGGGAAAGAGAGATTTTCTTTTGCTTTTACCTCCCTATTGATTATCAAGTGACCTAGTCCATCCACCATGTATGAAATCATCATGATCTGATCATATTCAGCATCGGGAAATTTTAAAGGGAGTTTTGTTGTCTCAATATCAAATGCACAGACATGAACTTCAGCACGTTGAAGAAGATCCTTCCTCTTCTCTAGCACAACGTTCGTACCAGATATACTAACATCATACCATTCTCCACATCTGACATCTGCAGAACATAAGTCTCATGGTAAGAGACAAGGGCAGGCAATGAAACTAAAATTCTGAAGTAAATCTGTAAAACCCTTTGGGGGAAATGGAGCTACCAGATACAAGGAAAACAGAACACACCAATATCAATTGCAAATCGCACATGATAGGGAACATCATATTCTCGTACATCAACAATGCATTCTATATAGTCCTGCAGTCTTTCATTCCTGTATAACGTAGAAGCACAAGAATTTCACAAGGGAAAAATATCAAAGATATCTCAAGCAACTAAAGAAAGATACTGGACAGACATAAAATGCAAGACCAAAACTAAGATACATTTGAGCCCTATTTCGCACATGGGTTGCCGCATCATGCCCACTCATGCCAACTCGCATGGGTCAACTTAGTTTCAGCAGTTCCAACCACAGACATAAGGATAGACCATCACATACACAATGCTTTTCAAATGAATCTGCCGTTTCTAGTTACAAGTCCAAATAAAGTCAATCCAAGTCACAAGACTCACAACCAAGTCCCCATGATGTCATTTAGTTTTTCCTATTTTCCAGGACTCTGACCCATACCAAGTCAGTCAACTCCTGTTTTGGCACAGGGTCACACAAGATACCGCTTTCAGTTGTCAGGGAATTTTGAAGATGTAGATCCTAATTTGACAGACCATTGTTGACTACTAAACATGCAAGTGTGTCCATTATGCTAACCAATTTCACTCATGTGGTGAGCTCCATTATGGAACTTCCAGGGATTGTTCAAAACAACATTTGGTGTAATTGCTTCAATTGAAACATGGATGACATGGCTCCATTTTAACAAGTTTCACCCATGACCCTGACACCAAGGTGGCCAGCATCCACTTGGAAGCTGCATCATGTACGGCATTGAATTTAAATGCAAGTAACAACATCAACAACACAAATGTACCTCTTTCCAATAAAGATAGATTCATATGCCTCTCTGGCATCAGCCTTTGCACGATTCCTTTCGACAATATGTAGTATATCATTCCTTACATGCATTAATTGTTGGACGGTGTCAAAGCAAATCTTTAAATAAGACTTCTGCAAACCAGAAAGATGATTTCTCTGCCATATGCATAAGATTGTGTCAAGTTGCAGGTAACCATCATGGAGAAATGACTATAAGTAGGAAAAAGAACATGGAGCACAAAAATAAATAACATTTAAATCTGAAAGCTTTGTTAACTAGTGAGATTGACTAACTCATTATTTGTCTCCTTTGCACGTAGAAAGAAAAATGAATTTCATCCACCCATTTCAAAGGTATCATCAAAGCATGAAAAATACCAACAAAAGAACATGGTAGCAAATGTAATTGATAAATCCATGCACGTTATATAGAATCATAGATCATTATATTAACAAATACAGTTGATTCATGTACCATTATGGAATATACCATATTATATTAGCTTCAGAGGAAAGCAGTTTCATTTAGACACATTACAACCTTAAAGTAATGTACATACACTCCTTGGTTCCAAGTATGTTAGTCATAGTTGTCAAGGCTTATGCCTAGGCAACAAGGCTTATTTTCAAGGCCTAGGCAGTTAAATGCCTTATTGAGCAGTTGAACGCCTTGTTGAGCCTTGAAAAAAGCATGCCTAGGCACCGCTTAGGCATGCTTAGGAGTACCTAACACGCCTAGGCAATGCCTAAGCTAGCTCATGGGCTAATCAAATTGGGTCCATTGGGACCCAATCCTAACATAAATAGGGTTGTGTGGATGATTGGGCCCTAGTTTTTGATACCCCCTCATCTCGTCTTCCTCATTATTTCAGCTTCCTCGTTGTCTTTGACATCATCCTTCCTTGGCAAACAAATCTAATGATGAGGCACTCCTATGTTTTCTTCTCTCACTATGACGGTCTCAATAAGGCAATAAGCCCCACTTGAGCATGTTCACAAATTTGGAACCCCATGGGGAATTAGCATCCTCTCGCCCTTCCTGAGCCATATGCTTGTCCTTCCCCCTTCTACTCAAGTGCTTGTCTCCTCGTTTGTGAGTATCTCTCCTTCCCCCCTTCCCCCCACCACTTGATTGTGAAGGCACTGCTTAGGTGGGCACCTAAGCGCTTAGGCATTTAAGGACCCCAAGTACGCCTTGAGTCACCTTACTGCCTTGAAAACTATGTTGCTACTCAAACTTGACCACAAGTTGTTTAGGCATTATTAACCTTCTTAAACCATATTAGACGAAGGAGAATCAAAAAAAAAAAAGCTTCCTTCATTCAGTTTGACAAGGGAGGATAAAGAAATATCACAGAAGTGTAAAATGATAGCTGGAGAAAATAAGAATCTCCTCTGGCAAAAAAGAATGCCACTCTGAATAATCCATTAGATCAAATAGAAGAATGTTTCTGCGAAGAGTTTCCTTTAAAGAGGCACAAGCAACCCTATTTCTTTAATTTCCAAATAAACTCAAGCCCGAAGTGTTGAGATGATCAAACACTTTGCAGTTCACCAAATTTTGTTTTGGAAGGAGGAGGGAGCTGATGACAAAGACCAAGGCCTCTTGACCAGAAAAGTGCCAAGTATTCCCTGATGATATACGAGTTCGTCCACAATAGGGCATCGTAGGAGCAAACAAAATCAGTAGAGACCAACTATCTACTGGGGACGACTAACCAGTAGTAATCGTTGAAAATGCAGGCACTCAACATATAATATTAGAGTATTACTTGCTGCACCAGCAGCCTGTTACACCGGCTGCCAGTGTTTTTAATTTTAAAAAATGGAATTTTTTTTCCGTGGCCCCCCGCCCAACCTACACAGCCATACAATCCGATCTTGGATCAGACGACCCGAAAGAACTATTTTTTAGTGTTCATTGGGGGTCGGTTTTTTATTTTTCCTCTTTGTTGGGTCGTCCGATCCAAGATCGGATTGTATTACCATGTAAGACGCCAATGAGGCCCACCAAGAAAATTTCAAAAAAAATAAATTAAAAACACTGGCAGCCAGTATAACACCAGCTGTCAGTGCAGCAAGTAATACTCATAATATTATTGTGCACTCCCCTATTTTCTCAAAAATGCACATGCACAGAAAAACCTAAAAGATGTTTGAAGCAAAAAACAATAGCATTTATGTCATTCAGGCATGTTCAAGTCACCTATTTTTCAGGCTTGAGATTCTTCGTCCAGAAGCTAATACAAAACCTGTCCGTCAATCCCTTGCCCACATCTCTCAATATCCACGTTCCTGTTAATAAGCTAAACAAAATTCCCTTTATAGAATGACACAAGTGAAGTATTGAAAGTGAGTGACAGGGAGGTGTGCTCTAGCCAATGTATATGGGTATCTGCTGCCTTCACATTAACACTGATTTGAAACCAAAGCAGACCTCAAAGTTAGTTCCAACAGGCACCTCACTCCTAGGGGGCAGGCCTCTCTCTTTGGAACTTGCAAACATGATCACAAAGCCTCCATGTCTCACGGCTATTCTTGAGGACCAAGTAAGCACCTATATTCTCTATCCGATCTTATCTCCTACAACTTCTTTTCTGGAGAGGGACAAGCAACTTATCACTGACAGATCTCCCAACCAACATCTTGGATCACAATGCAACTAGAAATAGCAGCATGTACAAGGATAAAGAAACAACTTAAAAACAAGCGAGTATAACACTGGTCATCAGTTCCGGATCTTCTATGTTTGAATTAGATTTCACAGCTTGTAATCTTCTCTTTATCTTTTTTCGTTCCTTTCTACTATAGTTTTCTGTCATCTATTCTCCATATATTATGCTTCATGAATGAGGTAGAGATAGAGAGATGGCTAGTGAAACAGAGAGAGAAATAAGAAAAAGAGGGACAGATGACGGAAGAGGAACTACACAGGTACCTACCTCCACTCACTTGAAAGGAAAAAGGGGGGAATCCCCCAACCTAGGGTCAGGTAGCTGGCTCTCCTTGTTCTGTCAAAAAAGAAGAGTGAAGAGAGAGATGGGGTGGGTAGGGAAAGGAAAAACAGGTTGATTAGGAGCTTGAGAATCATGTCCTGCCAGCACTGATAAAAAGGGCAGCCCAAGCCACAAGGCTCCCACCACTGCAGGGTCTGCAGAGGTATGCAACCTCATGCTTGCATTTTCCAAAGAGACTGTTTCTGGATTTGAAAGGGTGACCTTCAACTCACAATGGAACAACCTTACTGTTGTTCCTACAGCCTAGGCAGGGACAGCACTGATATATCTAATAATCCCCCATCATTGGTATCTTATGGGCCTTCTCTATTTGATGTTGTCCACCATGCAATCTACCTCAACTGCAAGTGGGCATGCCATGTTGCTTTCCACAAATCCATCGTTGCCATCATGCCATGTTATCATGGACATGTGATAGGACAAAAGAGATGCTACAGTCTAGATGTCTCTGCCTTTACGTACAAACGAGCAACATCTGTCACCCCACATTCCCCTGACCTTCCAACAACTGTGATGATGGCAAGAGCGTGTAAAGGATCAAAATGATAGGCGTGGATATGGATGTGCCTAAGACAGCTAGAGAAAGAGATGGAAAAAGGGGAAGATACTTGGCTGCATCCCTTGCACATTAGCTTTCTTATTCAGGTAGAAAGGACGGCAGATGGCACGAGATTTAAAAAGAATGTCTTATCTGGATATAAGAGGTGAGGACAGTTGTTGGATATTGTGGCCGACTGCTCCTCGTGGCAGTTTCATAGTTTAGGTGAATTGCACTAGAATGAGCAATAACTCAAGTTTGCCACCTCATAATTCCCCTTGTTAATATTTTGGTAATTTTAGGCCCAGTCAAAACCATTCGAGTCTTACTTAGCCCACTTAGGGCCTAAGATAATGATTGAAGACTGATATAAAAGAATGATTATCTTCAATTTAAGGTGGCTTTAACATTTTGTGCTTTGCCAATCGTCATGAAGACTTCAACCCATTAGATAAGGTATTCATCATTTTCTCAAATAGGTTATTCACCTTTATGTGGTTTCAAAAATCAAGTCCTGTTGTGAATCATGTGGACTTCCACTAAAGGTACTTTTCATGAGAGAGCGATGCCTAGCAATAATTGAATGAAAGGATAACATGGTTGGACAGAGTGGAGGTCGCATGCCCTTAATATGGAAATATGCATGGAGGTTGGTTGCAGGCGACCGTTGCATGCTTGGGGGGAGGGAAGCAGGGACCTTAGCAAAGCCAGCAATTGTTTGAGAAAAAATATTCAACTATTCAAGATATCTAGAAAGCAAGACCAGGTGCCACCATTGTGCATTGATACTTACACAGTTACAGTTATTAGTGCATTAAAACAATTAATTAACTGTAAATTGATACATGATGCCACATGAATCAAGTCATCAACCTTCCATGAAGCATCACTTTCCATGATTTAGAAATTTGAAACTATTTACACTGAAGAAACATGTGACATGATCAAAACATTTAACTGAAAGGAGATAGGAAAGCTGCTCAGACGTTGAAATCCTTGACATAGTTACCAGGCATAAAGGAAAGCAGGGGGATAAGAGAAGAAATGCAACATACTAAATCCAAATCCTCTTTATTTACAAGCTCTATCTCTGAAATTTGTCCCTCGTAGCGCCTCCTGAGATATTCCTCAACATCCCTTTCCATGTTTGCCTGCAGGAGAATATTGAAACTTTAGAAGACACATCTTGAATAAAACATGGATTTTGCTTTCACCGATCTAGGCATTTAGCCCACCTTTGTAGCAGCATAGAAATAAGGAGAAAACCTGTACTTGCACTTGAATGTAGATCCATCCTGCAAACAGAAAAAAAAAAAAGGTATGGTTGTACAACTATGTGACTCATAAGAAAGAGCATCTGCAAGAAATGAAGAGCATTTCTCTATTGATATATTAGCATAAGTTGCAGCAATTTCTTGTGCATGACCCTGCACTATGTGAAAACACAGGTGACAGCTTGCACATAGTCAAACATGTCCTATGTTTGCTTGTATTGAGTAACTCACAAGTGCATAGTCCAGTAGGAAAATATGAATGATAATGGAATATCTAAGAGAAAAAGGTAAAAAGACATTTTCCAAGAGCACTGCATGCTCAAAGGATGAAGGGTGATGTAACATCTAAGGAACACATTAGAGATACAGACATCTGTACACAAATACATATATGTGTGTATATATAGCATTAGATTCACCTGAGAGACAAAATATAGATCCACACAACTGTATAGCTTGTTGGTGTCCTGATCCTTCCAAGTAGACTGCGCATTAAGAAGAAGCAGCATTCAGGGTGATCCATGAACCATTGAATTTTGCCCTTAACTATAAACGTCTCAATGTGTACAGACACTTACGAAATCATTAAAAAAAATGGGTTCATGGCAAACAAATACAGCAGAAGTATGCCTTGCGAAAATTGGAACACTGAAAAAGAAAGTATTCTCCTCGATCTACAGAGGGTGCAAGGTGACAAATTATACAAGCATTGTTCAAAACACGAGTGGGAAGGAGTAAACCGACCGAAGCAAGCGTGAGCAACCATCCGAGCCTCTTCTCCCCTTCGGTGAACAGATCGAACCCTAACTTGGCCTCGAGCTCTTCTTCCTTGCCGAGGCGAAGCTTCTGCTTGGAGAGGTTCCTGGCGTTCGCCCTCTCCTTCCACCTCCCGTCCCCCTTCCCCATTCTCCTGCACCGGAGCCCTCACCAACTTCCCCCCACCGCCGCTCCAGTGCTCGCAGAAAAAACCAGCGGCCCTAACAACAGAGATCGCGGCCTTTCTACTGCGGGGAGGGGAAATCCCTAAACGTGCTGCGCCGGGGAGTGGGTCATCTGCGCGTGGGGAGAAGGTCCTTTTACCGCCCGCCCTCGACGAGGGGTGTTTTCCCGCGCTTTCGAGGTGTGCCTCCCTATATGCCCCGTGAACAGTCCTAAATTACAGGGGATGCCACGAGATTCGACTTCCCTGGATCCTGACGTGCTTCCAGTTATGCCCAGGAGAAAATCCTAGAATTACAGATTTACAGCCCTTAGGGCGGATCCGTGTAGATGAGATATTAATATGTGACTTTTATCCATATGTTTGATAAAAGCAGAGGACTACGAGGAGAGCCTGGTGCAGACGCAGCGACAGAAGCCTCTTCCTTGATATAGGTAAGATTGGGAGGGTTAGCCAGAACTTTTTATTTCATCATTGAGTCGACTGATGCATGCGTATGTTCTTTCCCATTTCCACCTCTTCACAGCCGACCCAGAGATATAATAATACTCAAACTTTAGAGAACTATTTAGCCTAATCTCATATCATAACGGATAAAGGAGGAGTGATTCGAATGAAACCAGCTGCCTAGGGTAGTTGGTTCACCACCTCTCTTGCAAAAGGGAGGTCTCAGTTCGATTCTGATTGGGGCCTAAAAAATCTCCAGTCATGTAGTCTCTAGTGTTGTTGGGATATTTATTCTCTGCTATGTGGGATTACCTCTTCATAAATCAGATGAATATGGAATTGTCGCCTAATTAGGTGGATCCATCGACCAAACCAGAATTATCTCCAACTTTAGAGGAATATCTCGAGTTCCCGATTAGAACTCCGATCGCTTGTAAATAGTTGTACATAATCGGCCTCTGGGCCCCTTCAAAAAAAAAAAAAGAGTAGCTTCAGTTGAATGATGTGTTCCACTATTTTTATTTCATTCTTTTGACTTTAGCATATCCAGAGGAATGTTTTGGCGAGATCATTAATATTTGTTTACCCAACTTTATTGAGATTTATCCAAATTTACGTGTAGTCAAGGACTCACGGCTGTTCCTTTGAAAGTTTTTGCATATACACTGCATGTCCTAATAATTTAATTATAGAAATAGTCACGGAAAGAACGTGGTCATATTATATAGAGAGAATATTGGGACTTCATACCTGCAGAATAGAAATGTTAACCTATTATTTGTTGTTATCTTTAGTTATATTTATTCGGAGCTCTCTAATTGAATAATTTACTAACTTGTTTATTTTTCTTACTCTAGATGAATGAATTATCAATTAATACTGACAAAAAAAAGAAACAATTCGTAAAAGAAGGGATAGAAGTTATTTTTCTTGAGAGTCAGAACTTGATAAATGGCTCCTTAGACTTTTAGTTGAGCAAATTGATGAAAGAAGAAGACTAACGGACCGAACTTTTTCAAAAGTCGATGATGCAGTATTGTTTCACGATGGAGTTGCTTTAGTTAGGTGGGAAAGGCAATATTTTGTAGATAATTATGCTTTTTTTTCTCAATCTAGAAAACTTACGAGACATCTTAGTGTTAATAATTATATTTTTCATAATAACCTATTATTTGAGTTTCCATCTACAACCTATTTTCCCACATTAATGTACAGGCAAATATTCATGCGTGATGAGTGTTCATCTTATGGCATGTTAAAGGAAATTTACTTAAAAAGTGCAGATCGAAGATCAATATCCAAGAAATGTTGACAAGAGAAAACCATGCAGCACGTAAGGGGCTATTATGTCGTTTGGTGGTGCTTTTATTTTTATAACTTTTTGAGGTTTTTTTTAAGGTCCCATGATGTCCTATATGACCATATAATTTGATTTTGAATTGGACAACTTAAAAATATAAAAAATCAAAAATTGACCCCAAATAAACAATATTAAAAAATAAATACTATTTGTTTGGGGTCGATTTTTTATTTTTTATTTTTTTGGATCATTCAATTCAAAATTGAATTGTACATCATGTAGGATGAGCTAGGGTCTTCCAAAAAAAAATCCAAAAAGGTTTTTTTAAAGGCATTGCCGGGCGACGTAATAGCTTTCGGCGGTGCAACAAGTTATTCTCATGTCTACAAATATACATTGTAGCTGAGTTTTTATTATGTTAGTGGGACCCATTGCCACTGGTGGCACAATAAACATTGTGGCCCCTACTTTAAAAATAACCTAATAGACTTTTGATTTTTAATCCATGACATTTAATTTTTTCTATTATTTATAAGCTATCTACTTAATTTATGATTTTTATATGTCATGACGTTGTCGAGGCACTCACGAAAAACAAATTGGACTAAAGGCGACTGAGTTGGAGGGAGAGCCAGATCAAGTCGGAGTCTGACTACCTAAACATGTGACAACTACATCAATAGAGACTTGAGTGAGCTTTCTAGGGACGAAGACCAGTGGTAAGAAATAGTTGGTTGATCTTGATTAGATATGCCTGACCTCTTTCTATGGATAGGGGGTAAATGAGAACTTTCTGGGACTTCTGATAAAAAACTATTCCCATAATATGGCTTGTGCATTGCCTCAATTGGTACTTGTGTTATTGGGCGAAATGGGCCAAGAGGAAAATCTCCATGCGCTTGGCCCATCGGCTCGGCGGATGGGCCAAGCCCGAGATGGATGAAGCTACCCTCATCATGTCAAAACTAATTTTTTAGAATGTATATAGTATTTACATAGTAAAGAACGTTTAATGGTTTAAATTGAAAATTAAAAGTCCATTTTAAAAATATTTTTAGAGTAAGTAGTATGGTAGTTATATATACCATTGATGACAATTACTTCAAACCGTAATTGCGTCGTGGCCAAAACCGTTGCATAAGAAACCAAATGCTTGTTCATCATCATCCATTGTCAATTGTTCTAGACTCACCCTCCTCTGGTAAATCGGCTACGAGAACGCCTTGTGCATGACTTGAGTTTTTTTTCATACCCTTCCATTTTCTCGTATTATTTATTATGTTCCAGCGTATGAATC
Organism: Zantedeschia hybrid cultivar; assembly: GCA_030544215.1. NCBI lineage: Eukaryota > Viridiplantae > Streptophyta > Magnoliopsida > Alismatales > Araceae > Zantedeschia > Zantedeschia hybrid cultivar. The sequence continues at coordinate 16,738,979 of JARZZO010000014.1, read as the reverse complement.
ATTGGTTAAATGAAACACAACGTTGAATCCATAAGTTTTTATATTCTCCCTTACACTGTAACATTCGGCTTCCAAGAATTTGCGTTGATTATGCAAAGAATGTACACGATGAATTCTATTTTACCTCACCTTATTTATCTCACCCTTGCCATGCTTCTTGAAATGAGTTGATGACATAAATGTGCTGACCCATCTAACAACGAGGTTGGGAAGGCTCTACTTGCCAGTATTCTGACATCAGGTATATTTTGACGTCAAGGCACACTTAACGTAAGACGTGCAGGTCATGTGCGACTGTGCACGTAACGGAACGAGACAGAGCGGCACGTTCCAACTCAATCATGTGCAATGCAGCAAGTCATTCTCTTTATTTATAATTAGATAAGTTCCATATCTGGTTGGCATAAGCAGCCTGTTTGTATAATATTTCAATGTCAGTGTTTGGACAAAACAGTCGAGATAAAAAATTTAACAAACGAAGTCATCGATGACATTGGCATATTTAAAGAGCCATTGATAGTGGATCTCATTGTCGTTAAAATGAAAACTATTTGTTGCAAACGTCCCTTAAGCATTGTAATACGGCATTATTTAAGGATGTAAATATGATATATAGATATTCTTTTACATATGATCCATTAATTATATTAACTTTTATACTTCATATGAAGAGATAAAACAATAAACTAAATACAATTAAATTATTCGATGTTTATCCAGTATAATAGTATTATCAGATCATGTTAGGCATAGATGCATTACTTATTGATGTTGGATAGGTTGCAGACAGTATGTTCCCTTATCAGATTCATATACAGCATATGTCTGCTTGCTCCCTAACCTTACCCTTTGCATCCCTAAACCAAATCTCCAAGCCTGATAGTGAACCAAACGCCACTCCCACGCTAAAATGCCATATGGATGTCTATAGACTAAAGATTTCCGGATCAGCCTGAACCCAATCAAGGGCACTCATTGATCACAAATCTCTTCGGATATTTTTCAATTTATCTCTATTTTTGTTGGTCACATTTATGTAGTTTATAGTCAAATAATTTTTTTTTGCAAGAAAAAAATAACCCAAATATAATACTATGGATAATACTACTTGTACTCCCATAAGATACTCATCGCCTTTCAACTACCCAAATGAATTTAATGCAGTGAACTTTTCTTTATGATAATTCTGAAATATTTAATAAATAAAGATAAGAGAGGAAATATCTTAACAAGGGAACAAAAACAGCATCATCCTAATTTGATATATATTAGAACAAGGTAAGGAGCCTCCCTGCAGCTAAAGTTGATGATACGGTCTTAGGGGCGAAGGGAAAAAAAGTAGAGAAATGCTTGGTACATATTAGGTGTTAGTGTACATTACTTTTTATTTTTTAAAAAATATATTTTAAGGTTGGGGCCGAGCTTGCCTACATGTCCGTATAAGACACATCTTATTTTGACATCTAAATCTTTTTTAAAAAAAATAAAATATTTTAATATTTTTTATTCTTTTGATTGGTTTTTGAATTTTTAATTTTTTTTAGACGTCGAAATAAGATGTGCCTTGTATGGACATACTGGTGAGATGGGCCATGACTTAAAAAATATAATTTTGAAAAATAAAAATAAAAAATAAAAAAACTTGATACACATTAAAAGTGTGCACTAAAACTTGATATGTACCAAGTATTACTAAAAAAAAAAAGTATACTTCCTGCAATGCTATGCATTACAATCCAATGTGGATTGCAATGCATGGCATAGTAGCCGTCCGATCGAGTCAGCCCATCCAAAAGTTAGGAAGTCAGTTTGGGTGTGTTTTTTATTTATTTCTGTTTTCTTCTCGGACTTTTTTAATTTTTTAAAACTTGAGATTAAAAATCCAAAGGTACATCGAGGTTTGTATCCATTATTTTTTTTTGAGAAAAAATATACATTCGGGTCGGAGCCGACCCGAGCAATCCGCATGTACTCTCAAATTTTTAATCTGACATTTTTAAAAAAAAATTAAAAGAAAATAATAAAAAATAAAAAATGCCTTCAAACTGCTCCTAAACTTTTAGACTGACTGCATTGCAGCAAATATTACTCCTCAATAAAATAAAACAATTCACGGTGGCGGGAGAAGAGTTCGGTTCTACCCCGTTCTCTTGAAAGAAGAGCGAGATTAGACAGGGAGACAACTCGATGAGCATGAGGGTTGGCCACAAGTCAATCACCGTAGACCGCGACAGCAAGAGCATCCCCCCCCGCCCCCCCAACTCATCACCGCCCCCACACCACCACCCCTGCATGTTTTCTCCCCCGCACCGTCCCCGCTTCCTTCCTTCAGCCCTGATCACCTCCGTTACCCCTCTGTCGACTGATCCCAAGTGTTGTCCAGTTTAAGCCCCACCACCACCGCTTCCCCCTCCCGCCGGCATTTATTCTTTTGGTCACATCCACAGAGGGACGCGGCCCCGCCTGCAAGCTGAGCTGTTGCGGGTTCTCGGTGGCGCTCCCCTTCCCCACCCCACTCCACAATTCTCCGTGCGCCGTCGACGTCCTCTGTGTCCCCTCAACCTTAGACATCCCCAAAAGGGAGCTTCCAAAGCCCAAACGCCCTCTCTCGACCCATCGTGCACAAAAGTCTTGTAATGATGAACTCCGTGCTGGTCTTGTTCTCGTGGAGATGGAGCTGGCTGGTCCACCTCGAGCGACCAAATAATTGCAAAAACAGGGCACGGAGGCAGTGGTGTGGGGCGAGACTTGGCAGAGTGAGGGAGTTGGGGGGCTGCTATGCACGTGTGCGCTGTCAGTAGTAGTCCACGGGGGTGGCGGGCGTGCTGTCGATGGAAGTGTCCCGGCTGCTGTCCCCGGCGATATCCGCGGCGATGACGGTGGTGTTCGTGAAGGGCGGGGGAACGTAAGGCGGCTTCGCGCACCGCAGCAAGGCCCAGTTGACGCCATTGAAGAAGGGGTGCCGCTTGATGGCGGCGGCCCCGGTTGCGGCGCCCATCCGCCGGGCGGGGTCCTTTACCAGCAGGCCCGTGATGAGGTCCTTCACGGAAGGCGACACCGACGGCTCCTTGGGAAACTCCAGCGCCCGGGCTACAATGTTGGCCAGGGTGAGCTCGTGGTCGGCGCCGCGGAAGGGCGTCACCCCGTAGAGGAGTTCGAACACGAACACGCCCAGCGTCCACCAGTCGACGGCGCTCCCGTGGCCCTCCCCGGACACGATCTCCGGCGCCAAGTACTCGTGGGTCCCCACGAACGACATGGACCGCACGTCCACGGGCTCCGCCACGAACTCCAACGCGCCCGCCGGGCCGCCGTGCCCGGGCTTCTTCTTCCGGCGCCGGCGGCGATTGGGGTGGAAGCAGGAGACCGCGGGGACGATGCAGCTGGGAAGAATGCAGGAGGCCGCTGCGAACGGAGCGGTGTGGTCGGCGGCGGGGTGCATTGCGGCGGCGATGGGCTTGTGGCGGTCGGGGTCGGAGATAAGCTGGGCGGGGGTGGCGGAGGCGTCGTCGCTCTTAAGGGAGAGGTCGAAGTCGGTGAGCATGATGTGGCCGTCGGAGCGGACGAGGACGTTCTCTGGCTTCAGGTCCCGGTAGACAATGCCCATCATGTGGAGGTACTCCATCGCCACCACCACTTCCGACGCGTAGAACCTGCTTCACCGTGCAACAACGACAGCGATCCAATTAGTCTCCATTAAACTAAACAGATGGGATATTCTAAACGGTAAGGAGAGGATCCAATGCTCACTGCCTCACGGCATGCTTAGGACACAAACAAAGAAGAATTTAGTTTAAGCCGGTAAACTCTACTTCACGTTGTTAATAAGTAATTTAAACCTGCATGTGAACAGCTTGCTCGGGAAGTTGCTCATTAGATTAATGGTCCAGCTAATTAACTGATAAGTAAAACGAAGAGCTGAACAGGTTGAGAAGCCAAGAAATGTTAGTCGTTTCTGCCACCATGTGCAGCACACACAACCCCATTAGTTCAACCTCATGGCACTATATAAAAATGCACAAACTATGTGCATTGTTGGGCTTCTCTATGGTTGAAAAGAGAGAAAACAAATTGTCACAACAACTCCTTACAAGTAGTACAAGAAGAATCGCGTGGCACAAGTATGCATAGATCTTGAAATTAGTGTTGGAGTGATTATATAATAGTTTTACATTGGTCAATTTCAGTCATGACTAATATTTATCATCTTGAGTCCTTCAAACTCAACACTCGAATTTTGTGATTTGTAAGATGATATTAGAACAGAAACCTAACCCAACTTTATTTTCTCAAAATTTATCTTATAATTTACGCCGCCTCCTCTCATCTAATTAGCCGGACCATTTTAAACCTCTGATCACAGTGCAATGACAGCTCAAAGTAAAATTCGCAACCAGACAAAAAGAGACGTTAATACAGAAGTAGTCAAGTTTGTTTCACCACACATCCATGAGAAATAAGCTAACAGAGAGGCACACGCCAAAAACGGTCATAGAGGGACCAAGGTAGGCGGCTGTGGAGAAGAAGGGTGTGAAGTTTCCGCCGTGCCCACCGCAGAGAAGTTTTCTGCAAGGGAGTAATGTGAGGGTGGGACACCCTCGGAAGGAGACAAAGATGATGGAATTGTGGACGAGAACCGGGGAGAGAAGACGACACTGGGAGATCCACGTCAAGCGCTCATGGAAAGCTACATCCGCCGCAGCTGGGCCGTGCGGGTCCCGCTCGCGCATGATCCGAAACTCCGACTAGCTGTACCGGATGACCAGAGTCCAACACGAATTACCGATATAAACCTCAAAGCGGCTGCTAAATTTGAGCTCATCTAATAATTTGCTTCGAGTTTTCTTTTTCCGAACCGTGAGTAGAATTCTAGAAATTTTGGTTGGACTTGGACGAAAAGGAAAGAAGATTTGTTCCTTGCCATAAATCACGATCGTTACTGCTCATTCCGAACTGGACACAGTGATTAGGACAGCAAGAGGAATCGCATGAATCTCTAGAAAACTAATTTAGGAAAGCATGTTGCTAATCGACTGATTTGGGCGAATCAGTCGCATATGCTACCTTTTTTGAGTTTATCTAAACCGCCAAATTCTGTAAACAAAGTGGAGCTGACGGGTCTAGCAACGGTGGTGGAATGGGTTCGAAATTTTCAGCTTCCCAAACGGATTTGTTACGGCTCAAAAGAGAATAGAGAATTTGAGATTTCCAGTCTAGTTAGCTGTAGCGCCTACCTGACGGCCGCCTCGTCGAAGCGCTTCCCGCTCTGGCGCTGCCGGAGCACATGGAGGTCGCCACCCGGGCAGAACTCGGTGAGCAGGCACAGCCAGCGGGCATCCTCGGCGCAACCGTACAGCCGCGGCAGGAAGGGGTGGTCCAGCGCCTCCAGGATCTCCCGCTCCGTCTTCGCCCGCCCCTCCTTGTTCCGCGCCGTCAGCTCTTTCTTATCCATCACCTTCACCGCCATCGCGCACGGCGACACCGCGGACTCCCCCTCCTTCCTCGAGGTTGCGGCGGCGGCGGCGGCGCAGCACTTGAGTTCGGCGAGGTAGACGCTGCCGATGTCGCCGCTGCCGAGGCGGCGGATGAAGCGGAGGTCCGCCGGTGAGAGGGCCTCGCGACCGCACTCGGATATCATCCGACGGATCCGGACCAGGCAGGAGAAGGAGGAGGAAGAGTTGCCATCTCCGCCGGTGGCGGAGTGCCTGAGAGAGGCGGTGGCCGCGCTGGTGGATCTGGAAAGGTCGCTGGAGCCGGTGGAGATGGTCTCGGAGCCAAAGCGGTCGGAGGAGCCAAAGCTCATACTCTGGAGATCGTCGGCGAGGTCGTCGGACTGCGACATGGCGCGAGAGCGAGAGAGAGACCAAGAGAAGGGAGCAGAGGGAAAAGAGGGAGTGGGACGGTTTTGAAGGATTCGTGGGGACTGGGTAGGGGGTGGGGGACATGGGCCGGCAGCGCCGGATCTGGGCCATGTGGTGGGGCGCGGTTTGCAGCGCTCAACGCCGCACTCGGGCTCTGCGATTTTGTCCAAGGCTTGGGAATCCCGGGTCCACACTTCCCTCACTTTGATGTGTGCCATTAGAACTAATTGAGGCAAGTTCCGAGAATTATGAGGATTATGGGTCCGGCAATGGAGGGTCCAGTCTCTCCTCACGTTCTAGTTCGTCTCTTCCCATTTGATATTGATGTTTATAACCAGCTTCTGGCGTTTAAAATCTCTATTATCGCCGGTAAGTGCACGATTGGGTCATAATGAGGGTTAAAGTGGGGCAAGGCTGGTCTTGGAACCGCGTAGGAGCAGAGGAACTTCATTGGATTCCTGAATGTGTCTAGTTTTGAGGGAGATGGAGTAGTCTTTATTTAGGCACTACTTTAATTTGATTTGATTTGTTAGCGCGGGGTGAGGCAGTAGGGAGAGGCCTTTGAAGGCTCTCTCTACTCGTGTCTGTGTAGTTAGTAAGCGCCATTCCTCGGGGGTAACTAATGCGTAGTTGATGAAGCTACGGGGCTGATTAGTCCAAACTCATCAAGGGATGACTGTGAGATTTGTTCAATATAGAATAAAAACTTTTGAATGTGGTCAGGCAGCAATGTCTACGCACCATGCAGTGAGATTTTCTATATCGTGACAATTTTCAAATAAAGGCTGCAGTACATTAAAATTAGGCCGACGTTCGGAAACTACAGACAAGAGACATCCAGTTCAAGTGACCTGGCCTTGTTCAGTACCAGCGGACCTGGTGCTCACGCTATTTGTCCCCGCCGATTGAAGGCCTCCGATGGGCCACCCTTCTAACCCCACCCGGTTAATTTCTCGCCATCGAGGACCAACTCTGCGGCGTATTAGCTAGCAATTTTGTAAATGGAAAATACTTATTTAAAAAATGAATTTAATTTTGCTCAATGGTAATTATTTGGGATCAAAGATTTGGAGTACGTGTGTAATATTTTATTTATGTACTCAATATTTTTGATAGATGTAATATTGCCGAGAATATGAGTACTTAACATTTGAATTTTACGGTAAGAAAGTACTTCTTTTGAATCATTTGTCTAGTTCAAGGATAAAACCAGGGTAGCATAAATTTATGATTCTTTGAAAAATCAGATTTAATCACATTTTTTCTATCTTAATATAATTTCCACTAATAAATCATGATTTACTAAAATAATCTTAAAATATTTATAAATTCAAAAAGTAGAAATTTAATCACACTTCTAAAAGAAACTCGTTCCTTTTTATATTAGATACCCTTAAATTCTTATATTTTTATCTTAAAACTATACTTTTTACATTTAAACGTTAGCATTTCTTCCACGATTTTTTCATGAAGTTTTTAAATTTTTTGTCAGCTTGAGATTTTTTCTAAAGTCAATTTTTTTTCTAAATGCCGACTTTGTGACATTGAATAAAATCATATATAATTAAGAGAGTTGAGTTTTAGCGTACAGCGGGAGGAAGGGAAAGAGACACTCTTTTTCCAAGCCCAATTTCATAGAATCCTTCCTCCTACTCTTCTGAGATGACGGCATCCACCGAAATCTGTAGGGCACGCGGTTACACTTACCCATGCACTCCCATAGATCTAGAAGATCTGACTAACCAGACCACTTCCCAGTTCTCAACGCATGTTGGCCGTACCAATCTCTCCAGACTCTCATATGTTGTACGCACCTACGTCGCTAATCCCTGCGTCGCCACCGTACCTCGTCAGATTCCAACAGGAGGGGAGTACAAAGCGCCATTCACCTACGTAGGTGAAAGTCGGATGTGTTGTATCTTTCGTCTGCACTGCACCGGGATGGGAGTGGGCATCAGCGCTGCAGGTTTGTTCCGCATTTCCTTGTCTAGTTTTGGCCTGTGGGCTCCGCGCTTCTTGTTCTTGCTGATCAGGTCCTCAGGCTCAGGACTGCGGTAGATGTGCAGCAGCAGTTTCTTCAGCAGGGGCGACTGGTGCCTGAAGAAGGGAAGGGTAGCTCTCGGACACCGCGCTCTAACCATGTCGTCGCGTCTGGTGAACTTTGCGGTCCAAGTTTTCCAAAAGAAATGTAGGAAACTAACGCTGCTGGAGGAGCAGGGGAAGGTTGCTTGTGTGCTGACTGCTGACCATGTTACACTCTCTCTATTTCAAGCTCAGTGATAATTTATCTAATAAAGTTTCGTAAAAAGAGGTGCGAAGTGTCTTTGATTCTAACTTCAATAAGCTTGGAGTACGTATTTAGAGACAATTTGTTTTATGGATGTGATATTTCGAATTTTTTATTTTTGATTCTCTTATTTCAAGAAAAAGAATTTATTTTAAATAGAATAAGTATCGACAGAATAACTGATTCATATCTTTTAAGTAAAATAATTTATTCTATTTATTTTAAAAATAACGTGTCCGCATCAAGAATAATACATCTGCGCTCTCAAAGTAAATAAGCCGCATAACTCGTTATGTTCGACTTTTATCCCGCAAATAAACCAGCCCTTAAAGATTAAGTCTCTACAATCATTCTATTTATATTAAGCCCGTTGGAAACTCCCATCCTTATATTTTTATCCTCCCTCTCCACGTTGTTTGTAGCTTTTGATTGACTTGTTCTTTATAACATTTTAAGACATTACATAAAGGCCAACTAACCTCATAAAATTTTAACGGCATAACTTCCAGGATTAACTCCTGCAAGCAAAAATAATACTCATTGAGTATTTTTAAAAATGTTCCGTTCACATTAGCCTAGGGCTGGAAATTAATTATCAAATTATCTTCTTCATATTAAATTTATGAAAATTTAGCTACGACCATTGCTAACCACTGTGGTAACCATAACTTCATCGACCTTGATGATAGTTCGACGTTGCTAACAACCATTCCACCCGGAAGAAAGCCCTTGGGACGGTGAAGGTTGACAGGGGAAGTAGAGGTGCAGTCACCCTTGGGTAGCACTCCCATGGACGCGGCCATTTCGTATCCAAGAAATCGAACGTCAACAACCCCCCGAAGATGGTGATCAGCGCATCAATGTCATTAATTAGTGTCATAATATTCCATGGGCGTCAAGACTCAAGACAGATCATTGTGGTTTGAGATCTCTTGTTTTATTCTTTTATCTTATTTATATTTTATTCAATTTAACTCTGCCTAAATATGAGTTTCTTGTGTTTAGTCGATCCCAAGTTCGGATAAAAGAAGAGAGTTGCGGTAGGTGACAGTCAATATAAAAATCTTACCACATCTAATGATATGATTCAATCAAAATTAACGTTGAGACGTCTTCTAATTACCTTTCAAAAGTAATCCACAATTATTTAGAGTGGAGATAAAGAATCCATATAATCGATTCTAATTATTTAAGATTAAAATTTTATTGAGTTGAGTCGAATATATTTTATTCAATTTCAACGACAAAAAATCTAAAAAATAAGAAACTTATTCTTTTCTTTTAGATCCCACTATCCTCGTGCCATAGTAAATAAGTTAACAGAATTAAGTAAAATACAAGTACGATAACTAATAGATTAGATGCGAGAGAGAACAACCGCATTCAAAGCAAGCTGTGTCAAAAGTGAAATCATAACAAAAGAAATAGATTAGACTCGTGAGAGAACAAGCACATTCAAGCATCCTGTGTCAAAAGTGGACAACCAGCAAGAAGAACAACTAGAGGAGGCCAAAGGCGAAGAATAATAACCAAAGCAGGCAAACCGAGGGTAGATAGGTCTTTTCCTAAGTAAAGTTACGTTCGGTAACTTACATGTCTGAAATAGTACTAATAACAGAATAGTAACCTCAGAATGGCCAACCCTTAAATAACAAAGAACAAAGAGTTTTACAAAGACCTACCCGAGCATTAGCAACGAGAGATGGCAGATTATAAACAGCCTTCATCTTTCTTTTCTTCGCTTCTCCGTCGCATGACCTGTGGCAGATCTAATGTGCATCTAGTGAGATTATGAGACCCTATTAAATTTTGTCAAATTTATTGATATAATTTAAAATAATATTATTTGGGACTCTACTTATTTAGTCCAGAACTTATATGATCTAGTTCAAGATCCCACTGATTCAATTATATTTTTGACCTAATATCTCAGTGACTCACATAATTTCTGTGTCCGCCAGTTGCACATGATACAGAGCTTTTGAAGGTGTTGTGTCCCGTAACTGAGAACGCGGAGCAGCTCTCGTTGAATAATAAAAAGCAAAGAAACCGCAACACATCCACGCTTCCCACGTCGACCAGCCGCTTCCTCGGGCATCGAGCAGAGAGTCGACGGGCGTAATCCCTACCTTCACATCACATCGAGCGCAGGTTCAACCAGTTCAAACTTGTTTGCCGGCATGTTAACGTTCAGGATCCGCGACTGGACGTGTTGGCTTGAGGCACGGCGCGCGTGTAGATAAAGAGAGGTCCGTAACTCTGCATTGGGCACGGACAGCCCCGAAGACCTGCCAAAGACGGGTCACTCCTAGCTGGGTAGGAGGTAAGCTGCATGGCCTCAAGCTTATAGAGTTGCCGAATATGATCAGGTTCGAGCGCATAGCTGTACGAATTGAGTATAATTACTGTAACAAGTTTTCTTGAAACTTTTTAGGATTAGTACTATTTTGTTAAATTTTAACCCAAGTATACACAGGTTGGAAGTATATTATCAAATCGATAAATCTTTCTATAATTTTGAGTAAGAATACATGTTTTTAATTTAAAGATAGATACTTTATGATATTCACTTTAATCCAAGGATAACATTTTCAAATCTTACACACCTTTAAACAGATATACACACCGACCACAAGGACGCAAACAGGTTCGATCCCTGCTCGCCCTACCTCTTTTGGTAGACGATGTCCACTAGACCAAGTGCCTGAGACACTTAATAAAGTTCCCCGACATCTTTCATTCCAATGTGATGGCCTCTACTCTGTCGAGAGATGAGATCTTAGACCTCATTATCTAATCTTATCTGTGAGCATGCAGTGAAGTCATTCTGAAGAGTTTGGGACAAATCACTCATTAAATCAAAAAAAGTATGTGAACTAATAATTTCACTTACGACTCTTCAGAGTGAGGATGCACTTGAGTTAGAGAATAAAGTTTGAAGAATCTCACCTTTAATAGCATCTCTAGAATCGCCGCGAGTAAAACACGACGTAGGTTGCATAGCATAAGGCCAACAACTTTAACAATTGATTTGATGTAATGTGGGTTAATAGAGGTGTCTCCACCTTTTCCGTTTCTAAAGTTCTTCTTGTCCATTGCCTGCCTTCTATAGGTAGACAGGACTCGCAGTATCCGGCTCCTCTCTGTGTTAGCTGGCTTGCTGCTATTGTTTCCATTTACTCATTTTCCTCCAATAATTTCAGCTAGAGGGATGTTTGGCCCATGCAACAGATCAACCGATAACGGCCCAAGATGCAAAAGCTTATGGTGTTTGGATTTTTTCTTCTTCTTTTGAATAATTTCTTTATTAAAAATAAAATCATTTAAATTGTTATTCTAATTTTCAAAAGTACTTTATTTCACATCTTATCTTGTTTGGCAACATTTCACTAATTTAAAAAAACATAATTATGAAAGGAGGAGAGGAGTTATGGAAGGTTTACTTGGAAGTAAATAAAAAAAATAAAAGAAAAAGAAAAAAGGAGGAGAAGAGTTAAAGAAGGATTCCTTAGAAGGAAAGGATGAATATATCTTGAGTGTTTTTGAAACAAAATAAGTCAAGACTTGTTTTTCTCTAAGGAAGATTACAAAGAAATGATTTCCTTCTCAAAATTTTTAAAAAATCTACCAAACACATTTCATATATCATTTTCTCTCCTAAAATAAAAATTGAGATAGAAAATATCCAAAAAATTGTAACAAAATATCTTATCAGTTTAAGACTGTTATTAATAATAGAGTAATACGAACTGCTGCACTACCAGTTACAACTGCACCATTTGATGGGACTGCTACATTACTAACAAAATGACATTTAAGTGCCGCACTCAATTTATTATATCAGCTATTAGCTGGCGCAGCAACTTTTTTTTTTAGGTCGGGTTCTAATGCCCCACATGCTCATGTAGTTCAATCTTTGATTAGATGATTTAAAAAAAATCTAATAAATAAAAAATCATTATTAGACTTGGTCTATTAAGGATGTTTTTTTTTTGTTATTCATTAGAGCTTCATTTTTTATTTTTTAAAAACTTTTTAGATCATTCAATCCAAATTCTACTGTACAGACATGTGGGACCTGATCTAAAAGTTTTTTTTTAGTGATGAAGCTGCACAGCAAGGCGATGCAGTATTATTCTTATCAATACTAGAACTGCAAGCTTATGAAGTAAAACGAGCAGTAAAAGGCCAACGCTGTGATCAGCCCAACAGTAGCAGTAAAAGGCCAACGCGTTGATGAGGCAGAATTTGATTCGGCCCATTAAAACGAGCCCAACGCTGTGATCAGCCCAACAGTAGCAGTAAAAGGCTCCCTGGCGGCCTTCGGCCCGTTAGCGGCTCAGCAGCCCTCGGCTCAGTAAGCTTCGACCCATCAACGGCCCAACCCCCTTCGGCCCAATAGTTGTATCCAGCCCACTCCGGTGGGAGGGTTAGGCACTATGGCGGTTTACCAATAAACCCAGAATATAGTCCTATATCGGCAGCCACCGTTAAGCATCCTCTATCCTCCGCTATAAATACACCGCTATTTATTACCAAAGGTATGTCTCCGTGACCCTTAAGGACAACAGTCCAAAAAGCATTAAAGCTGCTTCTTCCACCTCTTTGACTTCTGAATCGAATCATCTTCAGAAACTAACTTAACCGTCGAAGAGGGTTCCTGAGGGCCGAAGCCCGGGACTCCTACTGACTGGTTTCTTCTTCTTCTTTCCCTCCCGTAAGGGCTCGGTTTGAATCTTCGCCGACCTTCCCGAGTCGGTCTCGGCCGCCGACCTCGGACTTCTTCCTCCGGTCTCGACGCCATTCGCTGGCTGGTCCTCCTCGCCCGAAGGTGCCTCGGCTTCGCACCAGCTGCCCTTCAACCGGAGGGACTTCGGCCGCGTCTTTCAAAGGCTAGCCCACCTACGACCGAGCGACCCTCGGCTTCGGATCTTCGGCCACGTCTCCGCCTTCACCGTATTCCGGATCTCCGTCGGACCTCTTCTCCGATCCGATCCGGCTTCGGATCCCAATACCGGATTCCAGGCTCGGAATCCGGTCGTGATAGCTTCGGCTACATCACACGTGAAGGGAAGGATAGGAGGGTGGGGGAAGGTGGGAAAATGAGGAGGGGCCTAGAAGCATGGAGGGTTGTTTTCTGTGTGTGGTGTGTGTGGGTTTGGTGGGGAGTGACACAGTTGAAGATGGCAAGGAGTCAGTCCAATCGAAGAAAGAGCTGATCGACTAAGGGAACCGAGCTGTGGACAACTCGATAGCAGCCTGTACACTTAAAACATGTTAGTGGAGCCCGAGTGTGTTCCCCAGAGAAGATCCTCACAAATAGCACCAAGTAATGCAGCCGAAGATGACCAGAAGTTTATCCGATCAAAGAAAGAGCCGGTTAACGAGGAGAGCCACGCTGTGGACAACTTGGGAGTAGTCTGCACACATAAAACACGTCAACAAGACCCTGGATATATTCCCTAGGAAAGTCTCTCTGTTGTTCAACTCAGTACGTGCCAAGTGGCGAAAAAAGAGTAGGATAGTCAAAGAGTAGAGAGAAATGCTCAGATATTCTACTTATCTTTTATGATATGAGGGGGCTCCCTTTTAAGAAGTGGTGTAAATGAGGGCATTAAACAAGCAGCCGATGTAGGACTACTTACCAGGGTTCGTTGTACCGGATCAACTCATGCCGACTCGGACGACTCGAACCGTATCAGGATGAATCTGAGTCGGTGCGACTCGATCGAGTCTATACGATTTGACCATGTGACTCGTACGAGTCGGTACGAGTCAACCCGACTTGTACCGGATCACAAGAGATCTGAGTCAGTCCAACTCTTCGAGTCGGCGAACCTTACTACTTACATTTTTTTTTTTCCCCACTTTTTGGCCTTTACTGCTGGATCCTAGACCCAAGGAGCTCAATTAACTGACTCTTAGGAACAACCCATGGATGGGCTGTTGCACAAGCCGAGTTGAACTGGGTCTATTAAGTGATCTCATCATCAGGGGGGTGAAGTAGAAGATTTGGGTCGAGTTCCTTTCATTGGGCAAAAGACAGTAGTGGAAGGAGTGTTTTACGATTGGCTTACATGTCCAAGATGGGGATAGAGAACCTTGGATGGCGGGGACAATAAGCTGTGCAATATCTTCGGTGAAAAACTGTGTGTTGGAGGGTTTTTGCCCACAAAATTCCTTCCAAAGGAGCCCGAGCTTCCATAATATCAAGAGCTGAAGTTGGGGGTAAAACTGTATGTTTGAGAATGGAGCCCTGTCTATAGTCCTACTGCCAGCTGTGCATTAGCTCATTCGTTCTCGACTAGATGGGTCACCTCAAATTTTGGATCGATCGGCTGGAAGTTACTTTGAATATATACCTAATTAAATCAAATATTTAATGTATATATTCGAACAAAGTATGTAATAATCTTACTATTACATACATTATTACTCAAGTTTAGTTAATCTGATTTAGAAATTTTTTGATATACAGTTTAAATATAATATAATAATATATTTTGGGTTGAGCCGAATTATGTACTTTTAGCTTCAGTTAATATAGGATCGGGTTGGAAAAATACGTTGTTGCATTGGGTTCGGGTTGTCCAAGTAGAATTATGTCGCAGCGAAGTATTTATCTGTGTTTGCCAACTTCTTTCACATACTGTTGGCCTGCCAAGCACTCTAGTGCTATTGCATAATGCTGGCTTGCCAAGCAAGGTTCTTCAAAGAATTGCACCGACTCAAATTTCTCATGATTCGATATGAGTCGGATCGATTCGACTTGATCGAGTCATAATTCTGAATTGCATAAATTCAATCAAGTCGCACCGACTTGAGTTTGCACTGATATAGTACCAGTCACTCCAGTCGACATGAGTTGATCCGATACGGCAAATTATATTGTCAAGCACCCTAGTGCTAATGCAGAACGCGTTTCCGCTCGAGTTGTGACTGTGAGTAATCTCCAGCAAGCCATTCACTATGCTACCTGCCATGTCGGTGCTTCAAGGGCTGCAAGTGGTTGCAGCGAACTTAAACATGCTATCTGATCTATAAATTAACTAAATTATAGGTTAGTGCATCAGTGGATACCCTCACCTGCGCCCCTTGCAGATGGGTCAAAATTTTAGCAAGACCACACCACACTTTAGAGTGGGTTGCGGTCGGTTTCTACATTTTAAGATTTGCAGAAGTACCACCATTTAATGTTGTAATATGTTTACATCTTAGGCGGTTAAAGATGCCAAAAACTGTTTGGGATGTAAAATCTCATAAAATACTGTAAAATATATATTATATTTATGTGAGATATAACTTGCGATGTTTTATAGTATTTTAGTATATTTTATGTTTAAAATGACTCCTTCTGAAGATTATTAATGTCCAAAAATGAAAAAAACAACTCAAGTGTCACATTTCCATTGGCATATGAGCTTTTAGATGTGCTGATGAACTTTGACATTACTGATTAAGAATTTGAACTTACGGAAAAGTTTATCTTTATAGGATGTTTGGGAATACTTTTTTTTTAAAGGTTATTTCACTCTCAAAATTATTGTCATGTCAAGTTTTAACTTAATTTTTGAAAATATTAATGTAAATCAGTCGTCGACTTTGTTTGGCAAAATTAATATTATTTTTAAAACTTATACCAACTTATTTGATAAATACAATATAATAATAAGTAATATTTGCTGCACTGCGACATATAGAGCCATCCGATCTAAGTGATCGAACGACTTGCTCGCTCCTTGTTGGCCATTTTCTAAGTTTCATTATCAATTTTTTTTTAAAAAAATTAGAGTGTCTAATAAAAAATCATATAGTACAACTGGTAAACTTGGATCATCCCGACCTGGTTATATATATATATATATTTTTTGATTTTTTCTTATCTACATGCAAACCGTGGTGTGTATTAAAAGTTTTTTTCTAAAAACATACAACTAACTCGGACCGATGCGGGTTAGTCGACTGTACCATCTCTGCTCTAAGAACTTAAAAAAATTTGACGAGAAAATTAAAAAAATGAATGACCTCCTTCCCACTGGGGGTGAAACGGGTGAACCGTCCAATCACTCAAATTAGACGACCAAAAATGCTGCAGTGCAGGAAGTATTGCTCTATAATAATTGTACGTATGTGTTCCGTTTTTTGTACTCAAGATTCTACCGAGATCCTAGAGGGCCTCTCTGCGGAGATGCCGAACGGGGATGGCCCACGGTAGCAGAGCAGCCCTTGAATGCCAAGATGGTGCGGACTGTGGACTCTAGATCGGATGGGGCCGAAAGTGATGGAGGCGGCAGCATGGGCCAGGGGGCTGATTGGGTGGAAGGACATCTCTCAGGAGAGAGAAGCAGGAGGGTGGGTAGGGGAGGAGGACGGCGAAGGGCAGCCACGGTGGTGGATGGCTGGTCATCCCACCAGTACTCGGGTTCGTAGTTGGAGAAGGGGAGCATAGAAGGGAGCGGAGGGCGGCGAGGGATGCGTGGGGGTGGTTGGAGGCGCGCAGTCATAAAGGAAGAATTCCTCCCTAAAAGTTAGGAGTCGTCTTAGCTAACACTTAAATAACTTGTTTTTTTTTCTAATTTTAAAATAAAAAAAACTGCTATAAAAGTGTATCCAAACATCTTATTATGTATTTTTTCAATTACAAACCATAATCGTGTATTCATTTGGAAAAGGTTTATCTTTTTTTATTTCATTGGTCATGCAAACCTTAATCTTGATTCTCGCGTGCGTTCTTCTTCTTCGATATGTTATCTGAAAGGCCTTTTACAAGCTGCACGGAAAATACTGTAGCATAAGACAAGCGTCTCATGCAGCCATACACTGGCTGGGACCTTGTGTGAAATTAAAGTCACATACGTAGTCTTTTAATGGGAGGCACAGATTTATTGTAGAAAATATAAATTGACATCCCCCTAGCACACCCACAATGGGATTGGCAATTCTCAATTGGCGAGGGATAATTGTGCATAAAAAATCTGCCAAGTGTCGAGAGATTCAACCCCGGACCCGAGCCAGTTTTTGGTCCTAGTGATCTACTTAATTTAGGTAAAACTCTTTGTAATTTATCCATTTAGTAAAGAATGATGTTAGCTGCACCGCATTTAGGTAAAACTCTCTGTAATTTATCCATTTAGTAAAAAATGATGCTAGTTGTACCGCATGCGGTATAGTAAATGTTAAAGAGGCCCGAACTCGAACTCAAAACTTAGGCTTTGAGTTGAGGGAATCCTCGACATATATAGAGGGAAGACGCCCATAGAGAATCCGATATAGAACTAAACTTCAACACCCCTCTTGACACCGAATTCGAATGGTTACGACATAATTGACGCTATGAACAGATCGGATGTAATAGAACAACTCATCAGGAAAGACTCGCTCTGATACCATGTTAAAGAAGCCCGAACTCGAACTCAAAACCTAAGCTTTGAGTTGAGGGAATCCTTGACATATATAGAGGGAAGGCGCCCATAGAGAATCCGATATAGAATTAAACTTCAATAGTAAAGATGATACATAATGCAACACTTCACCTCTTTCCACTACATGCGTCACGTTCTTTCCTATCTTCTGACCTTTTTGAATGAAAAGAAAGAGAACTTGCGACTTTTTCAACAATATTTATTACTATCCTTTCTTACTCACCTCTCTTTGAAATAGATATAAAACTCCATCTTCATACTTTAGTCTGATCATTTTTTAGTTTATCACGTTTAAATCACTTTTACTACTTTCAAACGGTAAATTATCACTTCCAAACACATTTATCACTCATTACTTCATACGTAGTAAAATTTTATCACTTCTTACGCAAATTATCACTTTCAAATACTTTTACCATTTCCTGTGCAAATTTATCACTTCATGTTCATTTTTATTATTTCTTTTTTCTTTTTGGTCACAGAAGGCAAGTTGCCTTTCATTTAAACCACATATAAGGATACACCAAAAAACATATAATCACAATACAAGGTAACACCACAGCATGGTGGAAGAGAACACACATTGACGAAGCTACATCAGACCCGATGGTCAGATGAACAAGATGATGCCCATAGGGGTAAGAAAACAGAGAATAAACGATGAGGAACAATATAGGACGACGGATGGGATGAAGCACCATCTAGAGACCATCGACCATCAAACAAATTGATCATCAAAATACCATTATGGACTAGGCTTCCATTGGACGAAGGGACCCCTCTACGGAGACGTCGGCTAACGCTTTGTCGAATGGACTGCACCATTTTTGTAGTTGAACAATTTAGAGTTTGGAGACATGCATGTAGCAAGACAGACGAAATGTGCACATAACTCAAACTCCAGCAATCATCTCCTAGATTCGCACTGGATCGGACAAGCCTTCCCAAGGGTCCACAGTGGTTCGTGAATGGGCCGAGGTTGAACCTGCAAAAGGAAAAAAAGAACACAAACAAGGCAACAACACAAGTAGATAGCCAAGAAGTCGGAACTAGCCTTGACCGAAAACCAAGTAAAAGCCCTCCCATAAGGGAGGTTGGAGACAAAACTGATTTGGGGTGTGTAGGACTGGATACAGAAGGTGTGGGTGGACGAACAGAGAAAGGAACAACTGGGTGGATGGCACCATGCAACAAGAGGGGCCAACTAGGTTGGGAAGAGAAAGGAAGGGAGTGGATGGGGTGGAAAGCGACGAACATCAAACAGGGGTAAAGGGAAGGAAAAGGAGAGGGGGGAGGGAAGACAGGGTTGGCGGTGGGCAAAGGGTAGGTAGGGCGAATACAGGGGGGAATGGCATGAGTAGCAAGAAAGGGTAGTAGGGTGGAAAAAGTGCCGAACAAACAAGAAATAGAGGCTCTGGTTAGATCCGGCCATATTAAGTGACGCTAGAAATGAGCAGGACTACACTGGATGGGGAGGATCACTGACAAACCAGTGGTGAAGATGGCAGAGAAAGAGGGAATAGGCAAATAGGGGAGGAAAGAAACGAAGGGGCATGAGGAATAGGCAAATAGGAGCCGCTGATGGGGACTCCCCCGCCCCAACCGAACCAACTGCGAAGCCACCGAGCGCCAATCGCCATTGACAGATCCGTCGGATACCACCACCGAGTGTTCCAGAAGAGGGTAGGAGAGAGGGTTATTACTTCCAAATATATTTGTTTTATTAGTAAGTGAGAAATATGCTTAGAGATAATAATTTTGTATTTGAAAGTGATAATTTTGTATTTCGAAATGTTAAAATTGATTTAAAAATGATAAATTAAAAAGTGACCAATTAAAACAAGAAGTATTTTATGTGCTTTTCAAAAGGAGGTGAGGGGGAAAAGCTACAAATTCTTTCTCTCCACACAAAAAAATGTCAAAAAATTGAG
The DNA here is from genome assembly GCA_030544215.1 of Zantedeschia hybrid cultivar. Classification (NCBI taxonomy): domain Eukaryota; kingdom Viridiplantae; phylum Streptophyta; class Magnoliopsida; order Alismatales; family Araceae; genus Zantedeschia; species Zantedeschia hybrid cultivar. Next base: position 16,719,478 of record JARZZO010000014.1, on the reverse strand, counting down.
AAAGAAAGTAGACAAGTGGTACAAAGAGGTGAAGTATTATATTTTATGCATCCTTATTACTACTTTTTTAAAATTCTATAATTTTACATATATTTAGAAAAAATCTCAAAAAAGTCAAAAAAAGAGTTTGAATACTTTGATAAAACCTCCTTGAAAGGTCGTTTCCCAATAAAAATGGGACTATAGGGAGCTTTTATTGAATAGAGAAATCATAGGAAGTTTTCTTAAATTAAACATATCGACCAACAACTTTTAAAAAACCCAAAAATGTAAAATTCCGTTAAAAAATACGCAATATAGGCTATGTGTATAATACAATGTTTACTTTATTTACACCTGATGAGGCAGAATCCGATTCGGCCCATTAAAACAAGTCCAAACCCAGTTCAGCCCAGCAGCAGCAGTACAAGGCCCTCAAAGAGCCTTCTGCCCATCAGCGGCCCAACAACCCTCGGCCCGTAAGCGGCACCGTTGCGCCCGGCCCAACAGGCTTCAGCCCGTTAGCGGCCTATCAGCCTACGGCCCGGGAACAGTCCGGCAGCCCCAGGCCCAGTAGGCTTCGGCCCATCAGCGGCCCAACCCCCTTCGGCCCGATAGCCGAGTCCGGCCCACTCCGGTGGAGGACTAGACACTATGGCGGTTTACTAGTAAGCCCGGACATAGTCCTATATCGGCTGTCACCGTTAACCATCCTCTATCCTCTGCTATAAATACACCGCTATTTATTGCCAAAGGTATGCAATTCTATGCCTCCGAGACCCTCAAAGACTACAGTCCAAAAAGTATTAAAGCTACTCTTTGCCTTCTGAATCGAATCTTCTTCAGAAGCTAACTTGACCGTCGGAGGGGATTCCCAAGGGCCGAACCCCGGGACTCCTGCTGACCGGTTTTCTTCTTCTTTCCCTCCTGCAGGGGCTCGGTTCGAATCGTCGCTGACCTCCCCGAGTCGGTATCGGCCGCCGACCTCGGACTTCTCCCACCGGTCTCGACGCTGTGCGCCGGCTGCATCCCCGACCGAAGGAGCCTCGGCCCCGCCTTCCGAAGACAAGCCAACATCTGACCGAGCTACCCTCGGCCTCGGACCTTCGGCTTCGTCTCTACCTCCATCGCCTTCCAGATCCCCGTCGGGCCTCTTGGACCGATCCAACCCAGCTCCAAATCCATAACTTTGGATTCCAGCCTCGGAATCCGGTCGTGATAGCTTCGGCTACATCAATACCTTAAGATTTTAAGTTGGCCAACTCATTAAGTCAACCAGGAAATTGAGTTCGCGTTGATGTTTTGGGGCGTGAACATGTATCGTTGTCCCTGTGTCATAGAGACTAGCGACAGTGTGTTGTGATTCAGGTGTTTGTTTGGAGAGTAATACTTTATGTAATGCTCTTTCCAATAGTAATGGAGATATTGCAGTGGTTTTTTTTTTTTTTTTAATGTCGGCCCTGAGGTCACCTATCCGGCCGTACAGTGCAATGTCCGAGCAGATGACTAAAAAGAAATAAAAAGAAATTAAAAACTATTATTAGACTAAAGGACATTTTCATTGTTCATTGGGTCGATTTTTGATTTTAAAGATTTTTTTTAGTCCCCTGATCAAATATTGCATTGTTCGACAAGATAGGAGACTTCAGGACCGACCTAAAAAAAAATTAATTTTTTTGTTTACCCACTGCAATACCTCCATTGCGATTGAAGGAGGCATTGCAATAAGTATTACTCTTGTTTGGGTGGCCTTGGGCCTGACATACGCAGACCCATAAAACCTGGCTTGCCCGTTCGTAAACTTTTAACGTCAGGAATTTTCATTTGGGAGCCAAACTATTTTTAATCAATGTTATATAATACAAATAAAATATATAATTTAATTAATAGGAGTCAGATAGAGTTTGCAAGGGAATTCACGAATGCATTCCAGACTACGTATACAAAAAGAATGCGTTAATAAATCAATTACATTGTCATGCTTAAGTGCCTTATACTGATGTTTAATAAATAAATAATTTATGAAAAATTAACAAAAATGTTATATGACACGGTTTTTTTTTCAGAAGACAAAATACTAACCCCACTGTTGCGATTTGCACGTCAATAAATTTTTAATTTCAATGCCAATGTTGAGATTTGCACGTGTAAATAAATTTTTATTTAAATATGAATTGTATCCGTATTTATAATATCTTTAATTGTCAATGCAGTCATCAAGGTGTTGTGAAACTATAATCAAATTGTGATGTTAAAAATATTCAAGATGAGTTTCCTCTTATGGAAAGAATAGACTGAACAGACACAAAGATGAAGAGAAATATGACGCGATTATGTGGAAAAGAGGGAGAGAATTCTGGAGTGTGTTGGAGGTGGAGAGAGAGGGTGATACATGAATTGCCTTGCCCTAGAAAACAAACAAGGAAGATGCCGAAAAGGGTAGGTCATTGTGGAATAGTTTTGTTAGTTTATTCTATTTATATTAGTAAGTCAAGAAAAATCATATTTATTAAATGACACATGACAAACCAAAAAGGAAAAACATGCAGTTGTGTGAGAGAGAGAGAGATAGAGAGGGAGAGATGTGTAAGTGGGATACGATTGAGAAAGAGAGATGTGCCTAATTGGTGGACTGTAGTTAGAATAGAGAGAGAAAAATGAGATACATGTGTGTTATGGATTTTTTTAAGTTGGCTAGAAGAGGGAGAGGAGTACTCCACATTGTGTAGTGGGTTTTTCTAGTGTAACATATGGTAAGTTTTGAACTCCCATCCTTAACAGCCACAGGAGGAAGTAGGATGAGATCTTATGTTTCGTTTTATTTACATGATTTACCATCTTATTGATCTATAAGTTATAAGATGAGAAAAGTGAAGACAATAGAGATTTTTATTCTTATTTTTTAGATATTTTTGACTAATTAAAAAGTGAAACATAGTGAAAAGGTAGAATAGTTGATCTTAATGTAAATAAAATTAAGAGATGCACAATATAAAATCGAAGAGATCAGTTAGCAAGAGATCTTGCGATATCTCTCTGACAGGGGTGAGGGGACCATATGAGATGACGTTACACTTGCATGAAAAATTTGCGCTATGCTTTAACCACGTGTGACATAATTTGAAGTTCTGCTTGCTATAGTATATGCAGTGATTGTATAATCTATCTTAAAAAAATTACAAAACAAGTTTAGAGATCAATTGAGCTTGACATCTAAGGCTGTTGATGACCATAACAAAATGAATTCTATTTGCTGCATCGCCATGTAGTGCTGCACTACACGGCGGCACTCATACACCACAAAAGGAAAATTTTAAAATCTTTTAAGGTTGAATTTTATATGTCTTACATATGGATAAGTCTAATTTCTAATCGGAGGACTTGAATTTTTTTTAAAAAATAAAAATCGAGTCATAGTGAACAGTAAACAAAATTTAATAGGTCAAGTTCAATAATAATTTTTAATTTTTTAGATCATTCAACTAGAGATCGTAGTGTAAAGACATGTGGGACAAGATCCGATTTTAAAAATTCTTTTAATTTTCTTTTTAGCAATGTACGAGCATCGCCGATGCAGTGCAACGTTGGCGGTGCACAGGTAAAAGCTCTAAAAAAATCAGTGGTCCTGATGTGATGATTCAGACCGTAAAAGAGTCCATAAAAGAGCGGACTCTTTTACGGTTAAAGTCCGGTAAGGGATGCGGGGCCCTTGACACCCCTTGCGACTTGCGAGGGACGAACTTTTTAGTCGACAAAATGTGGGGATGGGGCCCATGCTGTGCTACTACGCGTTGACAACTTGACATTGCGTCTGATAGCGTTTTATGGGGCAGAAAACTCCGGACACATGTAAATATTTATGAAATTTTACCTGTCACCTATAACCGGAAAACATTGGCTGTCGGATGGACGGTTTTAGGACCGAAGAAGTGGGACGAGAAATTTAATGGCGAAGGCAATAATAATTCCAATTCGATATCTCGTCCTAGATATGATGATCCGTAATTACTTTCTAGAGTCCATGTTTTCAAGTTAAAATGTGCTTTTATGATGGTAACTGTGCCGCAATGAATGAAAAAATTAACAATAATTTTGTTGGCAGTGTACAAGCGACAGCGCACAGTAGCCCATAACATTTCGACGTTTCAGATTTAAATGCATTTTCACAGGTATCAAAATATTTGCAATGGGATCAGAACTTTTTGCTCACAAGGGTGAAATAGCGGGCTTATCATCCCCAGAAGGCTAGGAGGAGCACCATCGCATGTAGTTGGACTGGAATATTATTTTTCAGAGAAAAATACTCTTTGTCCAACTACCGAACTATTTGACAAAAAAGTGTAATACTTGCCGCGGCGTCTTTAATGTTGCATCGCCAAATATTGTAGCAAATGTAAAAAAATAATAAATTTTTTAGGTCAGATTCTATGTACCTCATCTAACCATATAGTCTAATCTACCATGGAACAATTTAAAAAAATTTAAAAAATAAAAATCAAACCCCTAAAAAGTACCTTTAATGAGTCAAGTCTGATAACATTTTTTGATATCTTAGAATTTTTTTAGTCGTTTGATTAAAGATCAGAACATATGGACATGTGGGATATGTAGAATCCGATCTAAAATTTTACTTTCAAAGTTATATTTATTACTGTGCCTCTGGACTACACCCGGAGATCTTGCAACAAATATTACCGGAAGACAAAGTTTTGAGTACGTGCAACTATCTCACGTCCGTCCATTTCTCGTGAAGTATATGCAAGCTATGATTCAACACGCATGCGGCTTGCCCAAGTAAAATTATGGTTATATCTTCTTTGAAGTCTGATTCAGTGGACACGAACGTACTATGCGGTCGAATGTCACAGTAAGAGGTTTTTTTTATTTTATTTTTTTATTTTTTTAAAATAAAATAATAAAAAAAAATTTCTTGATTATAATGTCCGACCACATAATTCGATCAAATTCACTGAATCACTTTTCTTTTTTCTCATGCCTGACGTGACAGGCTCACCCCAAGTAAAAGTAGGGTCAAAATTTTCCTCACGCCCGACGGGCTCAGGCTAAAAAGGTGCTGTGTCTTGTCTTCATTTTGAATTTCTTATTACCATCTTGCGTTCTTGAAGTAAAAGGTGGTGGAGCATGTAAGGATGGTAGGAAACAGTAGAGCAATAACCATGGTCACTATTACCTTGGGCAAATATCGGAGCTAGAGAAGGGTCTGTTGTATGCAAGCTGAAGGTTGGGGTATTGCATTGAGGGATTTGATGGAGCCACTCCCGTCCTTTTCAAGGGAAACAACACATGTGGATTCATGTGGCATTCTTTGTTTCCTTCTGCAAAACCCTAGCCATCATTCTACTTCTAGGGTTCTATTCACACATGAACGTCGTCATCATTCATGTCCGGGTCAAGAAGGCAGGGTTGCGGATGCTGTAAAATATCATCAATCCTGCCTGAAGTCTAGGTGTGCAGCCTAATGCATTATAAAAGTTGAGCCACTTTACGTTTCGGTCCCTGTAATTTAGCTTAATTGTATATCTATTTTAATTATTTAAATGGATGACTTATTAGGAGTCTCCAATCATCGTGGAGGGAACAAAGAGGGTCAATTATCCATAGTCTTACCTTTTCAGAAAATTTTTGTAATCTACATACTCTCAAACAATCTCTTACAATTTTGTAATGACAACATATTAAAATATTAATTTAACTCTAGTTAATAAAGGTCAAAAATAAAAATAACATGATTAAAAAGTTACTTCTTAGCCCTCATTTCTTTAGCTTTGTAAAAATGAGATATGGGAGAACCCCTAGATAACACAGATCTATGCTCTCAATTCAATGGTTGAGGGAGGAAGGGAGAGAATATAGAAAGGTCGTAGAGGGTTGGCCTCCAGCATGTGGGACTGTGGGGCTTGGCCCCTACTGGGCGAAGGGATTCCAACGTGCTTGGCAGGGAGGGCTTCCGATCATCTGGGGTCCCTCGGCCACGGCCCTTGCTCATTCTGTGATTCTCTTAACATTAGCAAGGGATAGGGTTGGCAAGGAGTACTACAAGTCTACAACCATGATGCTAGGGAGACGCATATGTTTGTGCAGGGCTCTAACAACTTCTTTGTTGATCATGGTAGAAAGATCCCACATCGGAAAATGGACAAAATAAACAATACTTAATATACATGGTCTCTACTCTACTCAATGTCTTAAAATTTGAGTTAGATGGCTCAATAACTTTAATATAGTATCAGAGCCTATAGTTACGAATTGGTTCGTACGTCCCTGTCTTTGTGATCCACGTGACACAACTTAAAATTGACCTGCACGTGAGGAGACGTGTTAGAATAGTTCTACATCAAAAATAGACAAAAGAAACAATGCTTAGTATACATGGTGCCTACTCGCTCAATACTTTAAGGTTTTGAGTTAGATGGCCCAATAACTTCAATAGATCCATGTGGTCCTCAGCCATGATTAAGGAATTGCTTAGTTTGGCTGTTGGAGGCCTCACAATTTTAAGGTTTTACCTCACAGACCTCGCCGATGTTACGACATTTTCCTAGTACATGATTCTTTATGAAGTATTATATATTTTTGTTGTTGAAAGCCTTACGATTTTGTCCTTTTATAAAAACAGACCCTTCTTATGAAAGGAGGATAGATCCACTCAATAAAAATATGATCAGTGTTGAGGGGCGATTGGGATTCGGCCAAAGTAGGCCCATTTAGCCTAGAGACCTAAGAGCCTGTAGCCAATAGGAATCGGTGCGAGGATGCCACGTGGTCTCTCTCGGTATTTGATGGATTGAAGGTAGGAACCCGAAGAGTACGGACCCGGGTCACGAGAATACTAGGCGCACCAACTAATAGCTCCCAAGATACCATAGTGTCTCTGTCATATAAACTGAGAGCCGAGAGGAGCCTACCCTTTCGACTCCTAGAGATTCGCAACTCGACCAAGTGAAGACCGGGAGCCTAGACTCGATAAGGACACTTCCTCTTGACTTTCCGAGAGGACGAAGGTCCCCTAGGTGGGTCTTGCGCGCTAACGGCATAACCGCCCAATTAAGATAGGTTCGCACGATCTGCTCTCTCCAATCACGAGGAAATTCTTCCTTGTCCAGTATCTTATGATCCCCTCGATCAAAGGGAGTAGATCATAGGCTAATTAACTCTTCAGAGGTAACAACCCCTAGGGCGCCTTTAGAGCGAGAGACTATATAATCCTTAAACCTTCTCTGATCACAAGTATGCAATAGACAACATAATAACCTCTAGAACGAGTTCATCTTCTAGAACCTAATTAGGCATGGAAAGTTTTGCTGTCCAACAGACAGGCCCCCCCCTGACGCCTCTTCTTTCTCTTGCAGGTGTTATCCTGAACGTTTTAAGTTAATACAAATATTATCGAGTAGCTAGGAACATCGATCAGACAGTCGCCATTGTCCGACTAATTTTCGATCGTTACACGATTAGCGCTATCTGTGAGAATTGAACAAAAAGTTACCAACTTGTTCGAGCACCCTTAACTGACCTGACCTGTCGAGTGGTTCAAAGGGGTCCGCACACGCCTACTTTCACTAGGGGGCTGTGTAGGACATAAAAACGGTAAACCGCTTTAGTCCCACATTAGATATTGTAAAAATAGACGTGTGCTTATAAGCAGAGCACAACTTCTTTTTCTTAACAAGGATCCTTTTCCAATAAAAATGATAAAATTCCACCTTCGCTTTGGGGACAATACCTCGAGGGAGACACTTAAATTTTCACACATCCACAATCACTATTGGCACTAATTGATCTGAGACTAAACTTGCACCATAACACCTCGTATTTATGATTTTGAAGATGTTCCATCTTTTTCTATCTATTACCACACTCGATTAAGTATTCACTTGGAAATTTTCACAACGAAGGAGGAGGATAGACTTCAACTTTGGTAATAGGGACAAAGAAAAGAGGAGGGGGAAATAGAGGGCTGACATGGTTGTCCAAACGAGGGTAAGCTCTAGAGCATAGTTGCATCCAAAAGGATGGCAACACAAGGGAGAGAGGTTGCGCGCGATAGGTGTGTAGAGCTTGCTCGGAGCTCCTGTGCTCCAATTTCCCTCAGAGCTCCTGCACTCCAGTTATAGATGTTATTCTTCCATCCTACTTAGACTCTCCCCACTTCTCCTCCAACTATCCTTCAGCTGTGAGCTGTTGGTGTTTTATCACATTGGTCGCCTTGTGTCTCCCCTGTCCACCCACTTAGTTCTCTCGGTGCTGGGTAACGAACCCAGTTCTGTTGTTTTCCTCAGTGTTTTCCTATTCCAACCTCCCCATTCTTTGTCTTCTTCCTCTACAGTGCTCGCCCCTAATTTTAGTTAAGGGTTTTATATATCATTACTCCCACCCTGGTTTACCACCTTTCTGTTCCTCCTTCCTTCCTAGCTCCTGCTCCCCTGTTCTCTAGCCTCGTCCCCCGCAGAGCAAATATGGACAGGGTCCTTGTTCTTGAATCCTTGAATCATCTGGAAGCTAAAGTCTTGGAAAATTTCCATAAGCTGCTTACCAAGGACTCTGCTGGAGCGCTAATCGAGTTGAAGGCGGAGGATCTGGAGGAGCCTACAAGATGGAGATCCAGCATCATTGTGAAGGTTCATTCGGATATCAAGGTCAGACCCGCAGGCCTCCGTAAATGGATTTCTAAGATGTGGAATCCCAAAGGTCAGTGGCATCTCCTTGATTACTCCCTAAACACATTCCTGGTTAGACTGTCTAGCATAGAAGAAGTAGATCGCACTTTTGCCAGATCCCCCTGGTTCTTCAATGGGGATCTTCTTCTTTTGGAGAGATGCTAAGCTAACACCCCTCCTTCCAAGTACCATCCCACATGGGGTGATATATGGGTCATAATTTATGATTTGTCGGAAGAATGTCTCTCTGTTAAAGTGGTTACCAAACTCGCCAGTCAATTGGGAAGAGTTTACCCTCCTCTAGAGGGAGCCGCTATCTACTGGAGCACGTATGCCAGGATAAAAATATCTTTGGAGGTCAGTATCCCCCTTAAAACAAAGGTTGCAGCAAAGCTCCCTAGCGGCGAGATTAAGTTCTTTGAAGTTGCTTATGAAAGATTACCCAGGCCGTGTTTCTCTTGTGGAGTGGTGGGGCATGAAGTGGCTTCATGTAACTCTAAGTTACAGCTCAAGTCCCAAATTAAGGATTCTTATTCCCCTATCCTCAGAGATCAGATGATGAAGGCTATTAAATTTGAATTCGGAGATTAGTTGAGAGCATCCAATGTCTTGCCTAATCCTCACAAGGACAAGAAGAAGTCCCAGGGAATTAGACCCACTCCGGAGTTGGAGCTATCTCCGAACTCCCAACCCCAGTGCCAGGGTTCTCTCGGTATGGTAGACCCAGTTTTGAGCATAAAAAAACAGTTGACCTTTTCTTCTCTGCCTATTAATGTGGCTACCCCTTCTCCTAGCCCCGAGATGGATTGCCCATATCCCATACCCAATACTAGGGGGTGTGAAGCCCCTCACAACTGTCATCTCCCTGTGATTGTTAAACCCACCGACGCTCAGACTCAGTCTGGGCTTGGTATTACTGGTTCCCAGGTCAACTTTCCAAGCTCTAACCTTCAGGCAATTAAGGTGGAATCCTCTGGGCAATTACCTCAGTACAACTCTTGTATTGAATTAGGTTCATGGTCTTTCAGGGATCAGATATCTAAGTCAGTTGTGGAACTTACTGAAGGTTATGTTAAGAATCTGGAAGCTAGGGATATGAGGCCTGTCTCGTCCATTGCTCTCCTTCTTGCAGCAAACGACAATTCTGTCACTGACCCCTAGGCCATTTGCCTCCCCTCACTTTAATCTCCCTCGAAAAGAAAGATCTCAATGCAACAGAATTATCAGCAACTTTCGACGGACAGTAAGCGTGTGAAAGGTTGTCAGACTGTGCTTTCTGAGAATCCGGAGGACCTCCTCTCCATCACCAAAATAAATTATTCCCCGAGTATTGCTATATCTCCCCCGGACAAGAGCAGGACTAGGCATTTTAAAAGCAAGAAGGTAGGAAGCAGCATTCACATTGCAGATATCTCTGTGTCTAAACATCAGGTCGAGGCGGCTGACCCTAAAGTGCCACAAGCCCCCCAATGAGGTTAATTGCTTGGAACTATCGTGGGATTAGAGGGTCAGCGACAGTTCCCTTCATAAAGCAAATGACCCTGGCTGTTAAGCCCGATATTATGTTCCTCTCGGAGACTAAGGCAAACTCTCAATTTAGTCAATTTTTTTTCAATAAAAGTAATATCCAAAATTTTCATGTTGTCCAAGCGCAAGGTCTATCAGGTGGTTTGTGGTTGTGATGGAACTCTTCTATCAATCTTACTGTAACTCAGTCGGACCAGAACTTTATCATGTCAGAAATAGTTGAGCCTAATGGTTGTCAGTGGGTCTTATTGGCTATTTATTACCCTGCTAAATAGTTTGAAAGAAGAATTTTCTGGGAGAGTATTTGTTCCTACATTCGTAATATAACCAGCCCAATCTGCATTTTGGGTGATCTGAATGAGATCAAGAGACAGCAGGAGAAGAGTGGAGGGAATTATGTTACTTTCTTCCAAGTTAGACACTTTCAGTCTTTCATTTGTAGGGTAGGCCTCATCGATCTCTCTTATGAGGGGCCTGCTTATACCTGGACAAACAATAGAGCACACTCTTTTCATATAAAAGAAAGGCTGGACCGTGCCCTTGCTTATCCCAAGTGGATCCTAAATTTCCCTAAAGCCATAGTCTTATATTTGCCTAGGATTGCGAGTGATCATCGACCCATCCTTCTCAAAATTGATCCAAATAGTTGCAGGAAGCAGAGGCCTTTTAAATTTGAAAGTGTTGGTCACTTAGAGAGAATTTTCATAGTGCCCTCAGTAGTATGTGGTCTATGACTCCTCCTCTGAGTACTAGCTATCATTGCAAGATTTCCAGAATGCAGATGCTGTTGAGGAAGTGGAAGCAAGAAAACTTTTCCAATGCCAAGCATAGAATGGATGAACTGTCTAAACAATTAGATGTTATTGATATTGCCCCTATCAGTGATTCTAGCATTAAAATGGGCCAAGCAGTTAACAGGAAATATACACAGGCTATCATGGAGGAGAATGAATATTGGAAGCAGCGTGCGAAGACGCATTGGCAAATGGAAGGTGGGAAAAACACCCGGTTCTTTCATCTAGTTGTACTATGCATAAGAAATTTCAATCAGATTTCTGGAATTCAGTTACAATCCGAGGAATGGGTGAGTGATATGAATTATGTGAACATATCTTTTGTTGACTATTTCAAGAACCTTTATCAGTCGAGAGCTTCAGATAATTCCTTTAGTCTTTGGCATCCTCCAGAACTTACTCAAAGACAAGTAACTATTCTCGAAAATGACCTCATTTGCTGCATTCCCTGGAAACTGAAATCAAGGTTGCTCTTTTCACTATGGCCCCCTATCAAGCTCCTGGGCCTGATGGGTTTCCTCCTGTTTTCTTCCAGAAGAATCGGGACTTAGTTAAAGCGGAGGTCGTAAATATGATACAGGATATCTTCAGCTCTGCCACTATGTCGCATAATTTGAATCACACGAATATTGTCTTGATCCCCAAGACCAATTCACCGGCCTCACCCTCGGATTTCATACCCATTACTTTGACAAATGTCATCTATAAGATTTGTGCTAAGATCCTAGCCTCTAGGATCAAACCTTTGCTAGGTCGGCTGGTTTCCTACAACCAATCTGCCTTTGTCCCAGGGATATTACTTCTGGACAATATTCTCATCACACAGGAAATGGTCCACTCGATGAAGATCAAGAAAGGAAAAACTAGTATCTTTAGTATGAAAATTGACATTGCAAAGGCTTACGACACTCTTCAGTGGCAGTTTATTACTAATGTCTTGGAAAAATTTGGCTTTGCAGATTCAGTGATCAAGATCCTAATGATGTGTGTTTCTACTGCCTCATTCTCCATAAACATCAATGGACAAAACGTAGGACGTATTGTTCCATCGAGGGGTATTAGACAGGGGTGCCTCTTTCCCCCTACTTGGATATTTTATGCTTCGAGATGCTAACCCAGCTCATCAATTCTTGTGTTACTGAAGGTAGGCTCAGTGCCTTCAGACCGTGCAAAAATGCCCCATCCATTTCTCACCTACTATATGTAAGGACTGAGGTTTTCGAATCCGGTTTTCGGGGTCGGACCCTGTAGTTCAGGCCCTGATGGGGGCTGAGACTCTGTTCTGTTTCGCGTCGAACCCGCTCGACGCGGTTTAAACGGCGTCCAGCATTGCAGACGCGTTTTAGATTGTGCTACGTGGGTACCACGTAGGCTGGCTTTGGGCCGCGAGAGTACGGCCCTGTCGTGTCGTCTGAACGGCGTCTTGGATGGACGACGTGTTTCAGAGTTCTGTCAGAACGGCCCGTCATGTCGACTGACATGCATCCGTACAGCTCGACGCGTTTTACCCAGTCTCTGGTTACCCCGCGAACCCTCCTTCCTTTTTCCTCATTTCTTCCTTCCCTCTCTCTCTCCTCCCTTCCTCCGGCGATTCCGGCGACGCCTCCTTCCCCTCCCTCTTTTCCTCCCACCATTTCATCTCTCCCTCCACTCCATCGACCTCTTAACTCCCACCACTACCACCACCACCTCCTCCGCGGCGTTTTCTCTCCGGACGGCGGCCAACGTCCCGGTGGAGTAACGACGACTTCGGCGGTACCGGCGGCGACGTGGGGCGAGACGGGTGGGTGGCTTGGAGCTTGGAGGAATTCAAGTAACCGGTAGGGTGACTGTCCCCAGTGCATTTTCGTTTGAAATCAGGTTTTCCAGCATTTAAAGCATACTTTGGGGTGCTTTTCGGGGTGAAAACGCTAAGTGCATGTATGAAAAATTGGGTGTTCTAATGGGTAGATGGATTCTCCTCCTTCCCCCTCTATGTTTTGTGCCTTTTCTACGCGTTTTGGGGGAGAAATCCCACCTCGAGGATTGGGAGAATCAAGGAGAGAACCTGTCTGTCGGGGCTAAATGGCGTCGAGGTGAAGCGACGCCTTTTAGAAAAGCGGCGCCCACACACGACGCGATTTAACCCATTAACAGACCCTGTTCCCGGACTGATAAGCGTCCAGGGACAGTGACACATTTTCAATAGGCGACTGGCGTCGACGACGCGTTTTAGAGAAATCACTTCTTTTCCTGTCCCTGTTATCGGTCGCTGAAAGGCGACGAGGGACAACGACGTCTTTCAAAAGGCGGCCGCTCGTGGCGACGCGTTTTACGCCAGGTTATGTGGCCGAGTTTCTGTGAACCAGTTTAGGAGACTTGAATGGCATCGGCCTTGGGCGATGCGATTCAAGACAGAATCACACTAATTCATGCCATTAAAACATGTTACACGGTTGGACAATTGTTTAGTTAGTTAAATGCATGCTTTAAATTATACTCTATGGTGATGGATTCATTGTAACCGGATCGTACGCGTGGTGTTGCATGCGACCGTGGACTTCTTACTGTGCTGTGTTTTGAGCTACTGTGGACCTAGAGTGACAATTGTAGCGCTTTATCACCCTGTGCTGGTGTGGGTGGAGCACAGCGCCGGTGTGGGTGTGGCGGGGTGACGCCTAGTGAGAGAGGGTCACCTGGTGGACCTCGGGGTTAGCTAGTACCGGTGTGGGTGTGGTACCTTTGCAGTGTCACTCGTGCTGAGGGAAGGAGTAACCACCTGAGCCAGTTGGGCCGGAGTAGCTAGAGTGCTATCCGAGGGGTTACTGTTTGGTCTCAGCGGGTCGGTGTTTCTCACCTTTGTTCGTGTGGTTGGCGTGTTTTGCCGAGACGTTGGTTGTGGGCCTGGCAGACTGGTTTTAGAGATATGCATGTTATGTACTTCGAATGCATGTGATTCATATCGAGACTTAGGAGTAGTAATTACTACTGTACTTGTTACTTCACCTTCAGCTATACTTTGCACTTGTGGGTGTGTGAGTGGGCAGTGGGGATCGAAGGATCCCTACTGAGTCTTTTCGTTGAGACTCACCCCTACGGTTTTCAGGTGAGGACTCCAGGCAGACTTAGCGAGGGGGTGTGCTGTTGTGCGTCGCGTGCCGTCAGTTGTTGTTCCGGGGTATGCCCCGACGTAGTTGTTATCTTTGTTTTTGGCCTGTATGGTTAATTATTTCTTTTCTGTTGGAGTATGTAATTATTTGCTGTATCGAGTCGCATTGTAATAACTTTTAATTCATGCATTTTCCTTTCAATTCAATGCGATGTGAATGTTTAACTTAGTTTATTGTTTATTCCCCAGACTTACTTAGATCCTGGTTTGGTTCCAAATTAATGATTCGGTACCCATTTAGTAATCGGATCTCCGATTATAGGGTGGCGGGTCGTTACACTATATGTAAATGATGTGGTTCTTTTTGGCTGAGTCTGTGAAGAAGATATTCAAACCTTTCTTGAGTGTTTCAGCATCTATGGCGCTTGGTCAGGGCAATTGGTAAACATATTTAAATTGGGCCTGGCTATTAGTTCCAACACCCCCTCTGATATGTGCAGGAAACTTTCTGAGCGATTTCAGATTCCTATCATGTCAAAGGAACATAATTATCTGGGCGCCCCTTTCTGGCTTACGCAGGACGGAGTTGATCAATTCTCTTATCTACTGGGCAAGCTATCTTCAAAGCTTAAGGTGTGGAAGGCAAACACTCTGTCTATGGCACGTAAAGTCACTCTCATTAACTCAGTCCTAGCAGCCATCCCCTTACATGTCATGGCCATGGGTTTTCTCCCTAAGCAGACCTTATCTAAACTAAATTCCATTCAATGTTCCTTCCTATGGGGTGATAAAGTTGAACATAAGAAAATCCATCTTCAGAACTGGGGGGCTATTAAAAATCATCAATATCTTGGTGGGCTGGATATTAAAGATCTGGAGGCCATCAACAAAGCTTGTGTTATGAAGTTAGTATGGAAATTCATTAAAGAGCAAAATTCTGTTTGGGCCAAGTTAGTGAGAGCTAAATACCTGGCGTATCATTCCTTTTGGGAAGTATCAAATACCTCTGGTTCAGCTCCCTGGACAGCTATGTTAAAAGTCAGACAGATTATGGACAATTTGTGTTGCAAGAGGATTCAGGATGGTATGTCTATGAACATTTGGGGGATAATTGGATTCCCAATCATTTAGGCCCCCCTATTGTCATACATCGTTTCTCGGCATCCCCTCCCATGTGGGTGTTTCAATTAATTCGCGAAGGTCATTGGGATGTATCATTGATAAATCGCATTTTTGCTGATTCTTCAGCTAAAGCTATTCTGGATACAGTCCTGCCCCAATCTAATGAGTGTAAGGGGGACCAGTTCATTTGGCCACTCTCCGCAGATGGCAGAAATCAGCCTACAGATATCTTTCGGACATTGCTCCAGTTCCTACTACTTCAAACCCCAACCCTGTTTAGAAGTGTGTGTGGGATTCCCATCTGAAAAGAATTGTCCCACCTAAAGTACTCCACTTCATTTGGAAATGCCTTGTGGATGCCCTACCTGTGAATGGAATCATTGCTACTAGAATTCCCTTTGTAAATAATTTGTGTCAGATCTGTCTTAAGGAGGTGGAAACGGTGGATCATTTGCTATTTAAGTGTGATTTTGCGAGGCTTGTTTGGTTCGGATCCCCACTGAACTATCACCCTTCAGAGGACCTCAGACAACTGGATCAGAAAATCCTAGTGTGGAGTAAGGCTCCCTATACTCCAAGAGAAAAAGATAGATCCTTCATTGCGACTTGCTTCTCCATAGCCTGGCATCTTTGGAAAAGCATATGCAAAAGGGTCTTTGAAGGTGCCAAAAGCAATCCACTTACAGTCATCAGGAGAGCTTTGGCGGACATTGATTTCTGGTTGTCATCCTCGAATAGTCACTCCTTACCAATAGCAGGCCAGAGTTCTAAATTGACTTCGTGAGAAGTATCCAACATTGATTCCTACAAGATTAATTTCGATGGCGCCATCTCTTCATCTAGCGATGCGTATGGAGTTATCCTCAGAGATTGGCATGGATTTCCCATTGAATGTCTTTCCTTCATATCTACTTCCCAAGACCCCCTAACAGTTGAAGCTTTAGCGCTCTGGGAAGCATTGAAATATGCTCATAAGACAAAACTTTATTCTCTTGTTACCATTGAAGGAGATGTTGAAGTTATCATTCTAGCTTGCTTGAAGTTGAGAGCTCCTCCTTGGTGAGTCAAGACTATCATCGATAATTGCCATATGCTGTTAGATAGGAACTTCTTAAACCTTAGATTTGTTCCTCGTTCATGTAATTCTGCTGCTCACGCTATTGTTAGATTTGCTGTGTGTGCTCAGTCTAAGAGTACTTGGAGCCCCTCCAATCTACCCCCTTGTATTAAATCTGCTATCTTAGAAGATTTACCCCCTATGTCCTTAACTTTTTGAAATGAATGAATGCCTTCTTAGTGTCAAAAAAAAAAGAAGAGAGCTTGCGTGCGTGATCGTGAGAGAGAGAGCAATTCCATGATTTTCTTTGGCGATTCATTTTAAAATAAAATTTATTTCCTGAATATATCATATAATTTTCTACCGATGTGATGTGCAACTAGCTTTTTAATATGGTTGACCAGTATTCTGCTCCTCGGAAGAAGTATATTCAATCAGCTTTTCCATGCAAAAGGGATAATCTTACAACTTAGGCAAAGTTAAATAAAATGGCTTTTCATTCTTGTCCTTGAATGAGCTATTGAAAGTTTTTTTTTGTTTTTGAAAGGTGGCTAAGAGGCCACGAGTACAAGTATTTACAAGTGACCAGAGTCCAGATCGAACTGATTTTTCGGAGAAGTAATCCCACGGACCAAAAGATAAATATCCCAACAACACCTAAGGCTGCATGACTAGGGAGATGTTAAACTCTAACCATATTTGAACCTGCCACCTCTCAAATAAGAGACAGGTGGTGAACCAACTCTCTTAGGAGGACGGTTCGCTACTAAAAGATTATGGTTTACTAGTTCTATATCCGTGAGATGTACAATGAAATATTAAATTTGAATCAACAAGTTTTAATTTTGACGAGAAAGTAGAAATTTTGTTTTAATATTTTTTCACAAAAATAAATAAGGAGAAAGATATTCTCTTACTATTACGTGTCCTGATTTTAGTTTTAAAGGAAATCACAAATTTTGTTTTAATATTATAATATAGTTGTGATTTTGTTGTCTTTCTCAAGATCAAATTAGTTGACATTCAGAGCCAACTTACAGTCAACTCAAAATTCTCACCGATACAAACAAGATCAGTTAGTATCAACCTAGTCAAACTTGCATCAACCGAACATTAATCTCGTCATTCACTCATGAAACTCCAGCTTCAACTTATTTATTAAATGTCCATGGTAAATCCTATCCGACCTTCCCATGGCGATGATACACACCTTTCTATGTACACACACAGCTACTTCTGAAGTCAAATATCGAAGTAAGATTTCAAGCTGGACTTTGCCTTTGCCTTCCCGTACTTTCCCGGAAATCGGAGAGACCCGTAGGCCGTGGGCCTTGGCTCATGTTACGAGCCACTACCAAATTAGGACTGTAATGGATCCCGGAGATCCAAAAACTAACTCCGACTTATGAAGGAAAGTCGGATTCGGATCTTGGGGAGGCGTCTATGTGAGTCAGCAAGGCGTGACCTTGCCAAGCGGCACTTGGCAACACTAACAACGCATCGATCGCGGCGCCCGCGTGATCTGCCACGGAAAGCACATCGGACGGCGGAGACAGCAGGGGCAGGACGGGTTTTGGCGTATGTACAAGAGGGCCGTCTCCCTACCACAGCTTTCCCGCTCTCTTTCATGCACGGTGCGGTTTTCCGCGAGGTACGAATTTTGCGGAATATTTTGCGGAAAACCCAGGTGCTAACTGTAGTTAACCCCAAAAAACATGACCTTTAATAAATTATCGGTACAAATTTCGTGTCGACGTCGGTGAGAGCGTGGGGACCACCCCAGGTGAGAAATAAACGGCAATCAAGATATTTCCATTCGTATGTATCATAACTCTTTTTTAAAAGAAAAAGGAATTGCCTTAAATTTCAGATTTTTCCTTCTTTTACTTTCTCGGGCACACTGCTCCCTTCTCGTGATGTGCATTTCACTCCTGCTGCTACAACCCCCCCATTCCACTCCATCTCCACCGGCATCACCACCACCACCCGCGCCTACCCCATTATCGCAACCCTAGCCTCCTCCTCCTCTGCCTCCTCTGCCGCTTTCCCACCCCGGAGCTGCTCCGCTTGGCCGTTTGGCGCCGCCGACTTCGATCTCAAGCCCGGCAGATCGGAGCCCCTGTGTTGTTCTAGGTACTGTTGTTCTTTGGATTCTTGTTTTAAAGGTTTTTGAGGGTTGGGAAGTGTTGATGCACCCGGGGCAGCTGGTTGAGCTCGCCCGGGGTGTTGTTCTTCGTTTCCTCCCGCTTTCGCGGAATACGGGGAAGTTGGTGGTGCCACTGGCACCGGCGGGTTTGAAGTCGGAGTTCTTTTGGCGGCATTTGTCCGATTCTCCGACTTTTATTTTTGTGTTTTTTTGGATAAATTACAGGTTTTGACTTGTGTTGGGATGTGTTGTAGTGAGGTTTATCGTAATGTTCTATTATTTCAAACTGTGTGATGCGCAACTTTTCTGTTGATGTCATTTTTGTCCTATTTTCCTCCCGATTTTATGTCCGGCGCCGTTTTAGGGCTCTGCAGTAGACGAACATTCGGTTTATTGGTGCAATTCGTGGGTTATATTGTGTGTTTTTTGTATTTTTTGCGTGCTTGTTTGAGTTGATCGCTGCATATGGTAAGTTTCCTGGAGTATTTAAATGTGGGATCTTATTTAATCATAATACCCTTTGTGTCATCTTTCCAGAAGCGCGTTTTGGTCATTTTTAGATTTGACAACTACACTTGAATTGTCAAATGAATGCTTTTTTATTCGCCAGTTAGCTCATGGTATTTCCTGTTTAGATGTTCAAATCAATCCATATAGTATTTACCCAGTTGAGTCAGTTTGTTGGAAGGATAGAGCGTGGTACACTTGATTTGCCATTCTTTTTCCTTCTACAAACCATTTGGTCCCACTGAGAGCTTTAAGTTTCCAAAAAGTGGCTGCAAACCTTGTGTTTAAGTGTTTAACTTGTCTGACCTTTTATATTACTGTTGTTCTTGTCTTTCTTTGTACCCATTGGATGAAAAATCCTGATCCTGTTAGAAACTTGAGCAGTTGAGCAAATACTTGAAAGTCTGTTGGCTTTTATGAGGTGGACACTGGTGAAGTACATTAGAAGTCAAGAAATAAGGTATCCGTGGGTTTTGATTGGGGTAGGCTGCACTTTTGAAACCACACAGTGACACCTTATTCTTGCTCTGATTTGTGTCCCAGTGATTTGGTTGGCTGAAGAGAATTTATTCTTACTAAACTACTTGATTTGATTTGATTTAATTGATTCTTTGGTGGGTATACATTGTATCTGACTCTCTACAATGCCTAAATTGTTTCTTTTGCCTAGCTACTTTGAGATACTCCTACAACTACAAATTCCACAGCATCCCTGTTTCTTGAGACATTCCTACCTTTATTTTTTAAATCTTAATTTGCATTTTGTTAATCTTACAGGGTGCTGAGTAGTGTTTCATTCTCGGAAGAATCAGAAAGTAAGTTCCTATGCATATTGGAGTCAACATGCTTGAGGAAAACCTATATACAGATACTCTGTTCTCTGCGTACTCTGTACTCTTTTTCCATCTTGTTGCTTCCACAGAAATGGGTTAGTTGGAGGGCACTTCAATTCCTGGCATTCTGATTTTATCAAAGGTCGAGTTTGGTGCAATTGAGGAAGCTGAAGGAATGGGTTCATCTTTTGAAATTTGTGAAATCACTGAGTCAAAGGATGAACTAGATTTGGTTTATCATTCTAAAGGGCTTAATCCAATTAAGTGTAAACCCAAAATGGATGATAGGGATGTGAAACAAACTCATCATGATGAACATGAACTTAGCAGGCTTATTGAAGCAGTTAATCGGAGAATGCCCAGGATGAGGGTTCCTCAACACATGGACTTGTTACGGAAGCATGCCCTAAAAAAGCCAGTTCGAGTTGGTGCCTCTCAAACTTCAGGTATTGGAATCTCTGAATCTGTGACGCTAAAGCAGGCTCTAAGAAGGTTGTGCATTTCACAGGCATCAGAAACTGCCGCTATGAAACGTTTGTCAAAGCCCATAGGCTTATCTGGTGTCTCCGAGGCTGGAACTATCAAAAGGTTATATGCGTCTGTAGTAGTTCAGGCCGATGAATCACTAGATGAAGAGAAAGGGAAGCTGCTGGAGATTTCCCTTCTCCCAGAAAAGGCTGCACCAAGAGTTCCTGATTGGAGGTCTGGATCTTCAGAGTTGCCGATTGTTGATATATCCAGTAGCTCTGTTGCAACTTCTCCCCATATAGAAGCAGGTATCACAAGAACAATGGCAAAGCCAAAAGCCCAGGGTGTGATTTCCTCTGCCTCAACAGATGCTGGACATAAACTGACAGCTGGGGTGGCACAGATGATCGAGGGGAAATCAAGTTCTCATGTGTCTTTTTCTAGCTGTAAACCTGGTGGTGAATTGAGCAAGCCCTACGTAGGTCCACGGGTAATCAAACCTATATTTGTGAACAAGGCTATTTCCAAGAAGAAGCTAAGACATGGTTTAGCTCCTATTTCTGGTGGTTCCACTGTGCGCAAGGAGGTCAATAAAGTTGGCATGGATGCTACTAAAAGCAATGTAGGGTGCCAGAAGGAATGTGCTGTGACACTAGCAAATAATGTAAATCATAGTACTCCATTAACTTCAACAAAAAGTGGCCACGATGCCACCAAACCTGAATGTACTCCAAATAATGGGAATCGTGACCGGGCTTTTGGAGGGAAAATGAGTGAAGGTCTGAAAGCAAGAGAAAAGGGGGAATGCTCTCAGAGTTCAAAAAGTAGCATGGGTGATTACAGCAGTAGTACTAGCATTAGCGATGAAAGCAATCAAAGCACTTCAAGTGGCCATGGAAGTAGGCCTCACATGTCAAAAGATTTTAGATGGACTGCTATTCACCATGCTGAGATGCACCACGGAAATATAGGATTGAACAACTTTAAACTGCTCAAGAGGCTTGGCTGTGGAGACATTGGAACTGTGTATCTTGCCGAATTAATCGGTTCAAACTGTTTGTTTGCCTTGAAAGTAATGGATAATGACTTCCTGTTGAGCAGGAAAAAGATGCCAAGGGCACAAACAGAAAGAGAGATACTGCAAATTCTTGATCATCCATTTCTTCCAACATTATACACCTATTTTACAACAGATAACCTTTCGTGTGTGGTGATGGAATATTGTCCAGGTGGCGATTTGCATGTCCTCCGACAGAGACAGCCTGGCAGGTGCTTTTCTGAACCAGTGGCTAGGTATGTGAATTCGTAACAGTACAATTTGCTTTATGCTTTTCTGTGTTTCAGCTTTCCAATAAAAGTAGTGCCTTTTGCATGTACCGCTAGATAATCGTTGTGTACTTGTGCTGTTACCCGGCCCAGATATAGTCAACTCTTATTCAAACTACTCACTTAAGCAGCAGAATTTTTTACACAAGATGTAACATTGATGGGTGCTTTTAGCATATTAAAACATTGGAGAGTTTTTACAAATCTAGATAGTTCGTTATGCCTCGGTTTGGTAGTGGGATAAGACACACTGGAAGAAAGGTACAGATTGTGACCAGGAGGTTATGAGTTCAAAACTGCAAACAGCTTCTTTGTAGAATGCAAAGGTAAGGGTGCATACAATTGACCCTCCCTGTTACCCCATAGTGGTGGGATCCTTGTGGCACTGGGCTGGAACATGAGTTTGAGTTCTTATCCTAATTTTTATTTGGTTAGAAAGATTCTATTCTACATGGAATAGAGATTGTGTTTCTTCAAGGTAGACATTGTTAACTTTGGATGAAAAGTGGATAAGAGAGTAAAATGCTATACATAGCTAAAATACCTTCTTACTGCAACATGGGGGGAAATTTTGCACCCCTATTCGTGTGATTTGCAAAGGTATCAATTTGACCCCTGTATCCATTGGATTGGAGTCTGAATCCTATCTTATTCTGCATTGCAAAAGTAAACACAGAATCCATACCCTCTTCCACGTCTTTTTGGTTTTTACGCAAAAGCCCCTGAAATATTTCTTCCAGCATCATCTTTCCACTATGATCTTGCCCATAAAATTTCAGTGTCGATCATTCTCTCCATTTGAGATAGTCTAAGTTATAACTCTGATCATTGTATTCTATGACATGTCAAAAACACACAGCAGTCTTTTGCTCACTTCAATTTAATGTATACCATTTAGCCATTCGTGAGCATTGGACGAACTGGCATTGGATTTTAGCTATTATTTGGCATGTTATATTGTTTGGTGATTAATATGCTTGCTGTAGGCAGTTTAGTGATGACCTTGAAGGACTGTGAGATCCATATCTTTCTATGACAGGTAACTTTGATAATATGAAGCAGTGATCAGGCTAATTTTTTTAGTCAACTTACCAATGATTGTGATATTCAATCATATAGCCTTCAATGAGCGAATTTTTGTGTTTGGTTAACTGATAAGCTTTAGTCTGATAGTACATTGTTATACGTTTTAAGTTTTAGGGGTGGTAAGAAGGGGGAATGTACTGATATCTCATTAGACTCTATTAGAATTACATCTGGTGCTGGTATCACACTCATTCGGAAGGATGTAAAGCACCTGGAAAAGAACTTTCTCTTCCACCTCTTCGGGATTACATGAACAATATGTGAATTTAAGAAAATTGTGATGCATATTATGAGGCAATTTCTTAAAAATTCCTTTTTTATGTGGATGTGTGTGGATTCTGTGGAAGGTGTTTGATTAAGTGTGAGTAAACCCTATGAATGTGCCAAGCTTGCATCTACCACCAGGTTTGGAGTGCAGGTCAATGTGGAACAAACTCATAACTCAAGTCAAATGAGATATCCTATGGGTTCTTGTATCTTTTCTTAGCTTGAACATTGCAAAACCAGTCATGGTCCATAGTCTCACTTTCTCTGAAAGTGATCATTCAGAACAAATATGACTTCTTAGAGGTCAGTTCTTAGGGTGTTGTATTTTCAATTTGCGTTCCTTCAGGATGCGTAAGTTCTGGAGAATGCTGCCCCTATGTAGTCAACTGGTGGAAGCTCTTGAATTTGTCTAAACCTTGTGCAGACTGAAGAATTCACTATCTCCTCTTTCTAGAAAATACATCTTTTGATCTGCAATAGCAGAGGGATAAAACCAAGGCCTTTTACTGCGGATGGGCCCTTAAATGATGTAAAGGTAAGGCTGTAAATGGAGTGAGACCAGATGTGTCATTATTTGACTACACTCCGATTACATCAAATCAGATGTCCAAATCTGGTAACTGTTTGATCCATGTGAGATTTCAATGGAGTAAGTCCTATTGAAATCTGTCAGATAATGACCAGATGCAGAAGCCACTGGATATCTGACTGTAGCAATGTTATAAATCAGGTTTATGCCAAAAACCCACGGGGAAACAATCTTACCCTGAAGGTCAAGTTGGTCGGGGAAGTTGGGAACGAGGGGCTGTGAGAGCCATGTGTTGAGTGTGCCTCCTGCCACCAAGAGAGCTGAGGGTTGCAGGGTGCCAGGGTAACTAGCTGCATAACGAGGCTTCTGTGTGTAGGGAGGTAGGAGGGGGAGGGGGGAGGGAAGGGGTGGAGAGGAAGAGGGGAAGGGTTTCATAGGGTGGGTGGAAGACAGGGTATTGTTGTTTCTCTTTGAACAGCCCTACAAAACTAGTGTGGTGTATGCTAATGGATGGATATTAGTTCGGAGTGGATATGAGTATCCCTTGTTCACTCTTATTAATGAAGATATACTACGTGGGTATCTGTTTAATATCTGTCAGATGTCTTTCATATAATCATCTGATTATTCAGGTGTAGAACTGGATCCAAGCTAGATATTATCTATAGGCCCATACGAAACGTGAAGAAGAGTGCATCTCAAAAGATGAAATAGGGTGTCCAAATGCATGGACAATCTGTCAAAGTTAAACACCTTCTTATTATGGTTTGTCAGTCAGACCAGTCATTTTCACTTGCATGCTACTGGACATGTGTCAGGATCATTTGAGATGACAGGGTTGGAAGAGATTCAATAAGACTTGAACTGAACTCAAATCTGCTTAAAATGATCCATATCAACTGGGCTTGAATCTATAGAATGCCCTGCAAGTTGATTCAAGTCAATTGAGTCTTCACAACTCAAGTTATTTGTTTTGGATTGATGGGTGCCTCTGATGAGTTGGATTGATACACTTTGTTTCTTTTTCCAGTCACTGCATGGAACTTTCTGATATGCATCAGGATTATTTGAGACAACGGGTTGGAAGAGATCCAGTTAGACTTGGACCGAACTCAAATCAACTTAAAATTCTTCCTGCCAACTTCGCTCGAATATATAGAATGCCCTGCAAGTCAGCTCAAGTCTGTTGAATCTTCACCTCTTGAGTTATTGGCTTTGGATTGATGTGTGCGACTGATGAACTGAATCTATATGACTTTTTTTTTTTAACTCATTGAGTTGAACTTTCTGATTTGACCAACCTTACTTCTGATGAATATCAGCATGACAGTATGCGGCACATTTTAGCTTAAGTTGAAGCAAGTGAGCGTATTTTCTGGATTACATGTTAAGACCTGTAGGATTTGCATTTTAGCGTGGAAAACTTTCGATGTCCCCACATTGGCACAACGGAAGTAAGAAATGCAGGATGAGGAATTTAACTAAAATATAGGGAAAAAAATGAGGAATTTTAACCACGGCTGCGTTTGGAAAGGCTGTGGGGTGGAGGGAAAGTCGAATAATCCAAAAGCCACCCATTGCTCACTACCCCCTGCTTTTCAAAAAGCAAGTCATCATTACCTCTTTCTCTCTATCTCTCTATTCAGCCTCGTAATCCACTCCTGCACACAAGCCGAGGAGGGCTGGTTCGTTTGGAAAGACTCAACGTGGTGGGGTTAGATTGTATACGTAGGATGCTGGCTTGACTGCATTTCCAAACGCAGCCTAACATGCAGGAAGAGGAATGAGGAGTTAACTAAGGAACAAAAGATGGTCTGAGGATAGGGGCTATTTCTAAGCTTGAATGCCAAACTGGTTATTTTTTTGTTTTTACTTACTGATGACATTATAGGGTGTTGTTTATTGGCAATTGATAGGGTGAAGTTTCTCCAAGTTGATGCATGTATTAAAGATTGTGATCTTATCTAGGTAAACCAATTGAAACATGGAAACTAAAGGGCCTTCTTGCAGACTGATCATTATCTGTAGAATATTTTACTCAGAAAACATGCCCATTATAAAAGGCTCCTTGATTTTGACAAACATCTCAAAGAAGATCTACAAAGACATACAAAATATTGTGAAGACTTCCAATTTTAGGAATGCTGTTGCTGCTACTGCTTCACACTTCATCTGCCATTACATAAAGAGAGGTTTTAGTACAGGACATTAAGTATTCGGTTAATAGGAATGAGCGGTATTTTACTCAATGGGTTCCAAAAAAAGACTGCTCGAGTTGATTCTACCTCTTGAGATTGGGAAGTTGATCAAAATCTATGCAAAACCATGTTCTATTTCCACAATTTTTTACACCAACATAAAAGATTGCATCTTTTCAAGAACTTGGCTGCCACACTCTACATAAATGTTCATACATTTTCCTTTCTCACTGGTTTATTAGATTTTCCAGGTTAAAGCTACTGTCTTCTGACTCCATTCCTGCAGATTTTATGTTGCAGAAGTACTTCTTGCACTGGAGTATCTGCACATGCTTGGTGTGATCTACCGCGATCTCAAGCCCGAAAACATTCTAGTCCGAGAGGATGGTCACATTATGCTGTCAGACTTTGATCTGTCCTTGCGGTGCACTGTAAGCCCGACTCTTCTCAGTTCCTCATCGTTAGGTGTGGGGGAATCAGAAGAAACATTATCAGGACCGTGTCCTGAATCCAGCTGCATTAATCCTCTATGTCCTCAACCATCCAGCGTCAAAATCTCATGCTTCACACCCTGTCTCACGTCTTCCAATGCGGCAAGGACCAAGAATCATAAGTCGGATATGGCTTCTCAGGTCACTCCACTTCCACAACTGGTGGCAGAGCCGACTGAAGCACGGTCCAACTCATTTGTTGGGACGCACGAGTACCTGGCACCTGAGATCATAAAAGGAGAAGGCCATGGGAGCTCTGTTGACTGGTGGACGTTCGGGGTATTCCTGTATGAATTATTGTTCGGGAGGACACCCTTCAAGGGCTCAGGGAATGATGAAACTTTGGTCAATATAGTCTCTCAGAACCTCAAGTTCCCGGAGAGCCCACCCGTGAGCTTCCAAGTGAAGGACTTGATTAGAGGGCTGCTTGTGAAGGAGCCGGAAAATAGGTTCGGTTCTCTCCTGGGAGCTGCTGAGATCAAGCAGCACCCATTCTTTGAGAGGCTAAACTGGGCCCTCATCCGGTGTGCTGCTCCACCAGAGACACCATGTCTCGATGAGCCCGTGGCTATGGCAGCGGCACCTGCACCTGCACCTGCACTTGTGCTGGTGAACAAAAAGAAGACAGGCAAGTGTCTGGAGTTTGGGAACAACGGGGAGAAGGTGGAATTCGAGCTGTTCTAGCACGCACTCCTGCTCTGCTAATTGGAAGTGGGAGGGGTGTGTTCGGTTCCCTAACCACCACTTCGGCTACAACTGCTCTCTCTCTCTCTCTCTCATCTGTTGCGTTGTAAGTAGTGAATGAGTAAATGTAAATTTGAGTTGGTAAGTCTAAGCTTCCTACTTGTTAATAATTATTGGTAAACGATTTTGGAGGTAGAATGAAAACCACAGATTCTCAGCACTTGACGGTCTTGTTTTATAGGTTGCATTTAGGAAAGGAACCTCAAAAAATGCGTGGATAATCTTAGGATAAAGTGTATATAAGCCTTGACCAAAAAATTGGATACTAGTTTTTGTACAGAAATTGGAATTTTCTATCTTTGCTGTTTGTGACTTTTATAGTTTCCTAATTGTCACCACAGTGATGTGGCATGGGTAGAAATTAGTTAACTTTAACTTCTGTCACAATCCTTTTATTTTGGATAATTGGAGGATGGTAGATTCTACATAAGTTGATGGTAAATTCCTCATTCCTTGTTGATGGTGGTGGTAAATGAATTTGGATAGTCGGCGTTCTACACTGACGCCCTGAGTGCCAGTTGCCAAGTAAAGGGGAGTTGAAACTAAAATATGGGGGATGGGCAGGTGGAGATTTAAACGAGTCGAACCGAAAATTAGTCGAATATATAAAAAGGCAGAGTTTGAGTCATCGGCATAACCCTTGAACATACTTACTCAAATTTGATACAAATTCGAACCTACCGAAGCCCCATCTAGACAATGCTCGTTAAGAGTTAGTGTTTGGCGTTATGTGAAATGTCAATTTTTGATTTAAAAATCATTACTTTTAAAATTTTAAATTTAACTTACATTGTTTTTGAATGAAAAATTATCCTTAGAATAAAATGAGTGCTAATGCTATGACAGTTTTACAACATACTAAGCCAAATTTTACAATGTTATGCTATGACAGTTTTACAACATGCTAAGCCAAATGTTACAATGTTTTCAATCATTTTACTGCACAACAACGAGAAACATGGCGAGTTTCCAGCGGGCTAGGGGGAACGTTTCCATCATGTAGGGTCAATCATTAATAGGATTGGTAAAGATTATGTGAGTTTAATTCAATTCTATTTCAGTTTGAGTAACATTTGCTACACTGCTTGCAGTGGTGTGATCATTTCTTTTTTTTTTTTCTTTTTATGGTGGTCTCAATCCATATAATCTGATCTCTAATCAGACGTCTAAAAAAAAAAAGTGAAAAACAAAGAAAGAAGTCCAGTGAACAGTAAAAAATCACTGTTCATTAGACTTCATTTTTTTTTTTTCTTTGAGTTGTCCTATCAGAAATCAGTCCATACAAAAAGTATTGGGCGTGATAGAGCCAACCCCCCAAAAAACACTACTGCTGCAGCTGGCTGCCCATGCGCGCCCGGTGCAGCAAGTGTTACTCATTTCAGTTTTTATCAAATTTATGTGGCTTATATCTCAGCTCAGATCAAGACAGATAAAATTAATTAAGGTCATCTTTGACTAAGTTAAATTGGGTTCGAAGTAGGTTCAATGTAAAACATGCTCACTGATTAAGTTCTGACAATCAATTTTCCTAAAGAAATCTGTACATAAAATAAATTCTGCATTATATCAAACGGGATATTTAATTCGCTCTAAAAGCCGTCATCGACATAAGTAAAGTTGAGAGAAATCTTTTGTTTTTACGCATCCAATCATTTGGCTGGGTATGTGTATACACAGGCACAGTGCGCCAACGGCGCAGACGATGCGGGTCTCCTCCTATCCATCACACGAGCGCCGGGCCGACAGGATCGATTCCGACTAGTGCGGCGGGTGACACGAGAAGAAGCTTCTTCTTCGTCTCCACGTTCTCCGCCGCCGCCGCAGCAGCACCAGCACCAGCACCAGCACCAGCGCCAGCACAGCAGAAGCTTCTTCTTCCCTCCACCTTCTTCCTCCTACGCCTTCCACCGCTGCGTCTTCCCGATCTCATCTTCGGCGGCCGCCTCCCTCTTATTCTCCCCGGGCGCCGATCCCACTCGCGATTCACTCCGGATCGCCCTTCCGGCTTCTTCCCGCAGACGTTATCATGGCATCCTCCGCCGCCTCTGCAGTGCGCAAACCCTTCGGCGTTCTCTTCGTGTGCCTCGGTAATTTCCATCGCTATCACGAGGGAGTCGTTTGTGCGATGTGAGCTTTTAGCTGTGGATCACTAGTTGGCTGGGTGTTGCAGGGAACATATGCCGGAGTCCGGCGGCGGAAGGCGTGTTCAGGAGCATGGTGAGCAAGAGAGGGCTGGACGCCCACTTCAACATCGACTCCGCCGGCACCATCGGCTACCACGAGGTCTGCTGTCCCTCTCTCTCTCTCTCTCTCTCTCTCTCTCTCCAGTGTTTTGGAATTCCGATCCATCCTTTTTCTGATGCTGTCATGGTTACCATTTTTTATGGGATTTTTTCCCCTTATTTGTCTTGTTCTTCTGGTAATTTTGGGTATGAAAGGGCAACCTAGCTGACCCACGGATGAGAGCAGCATCCAAAAGGCGGGGCATTGAGATTACGTCCATATCCAGACCCATCCAGTCCTCTGATTTCAAGGATTTCGATCTGATATTGGCGATGGACCTGCAGAACAAAGGTGCTGATGGCTGATCATACTCCCAAAAGCAGCAACTTTTTCCATGGCCATACTGCCAAATGTTTGTTGATGAAATTGACATGCATTCTTTTCTTGTATGCACTTCTGCCTGACAACTGGAAAACGATTATTTCAGTTAATGTTGTTTATGGATGCAATAAGTTTATGTGATCGAAAAACATACGCCAAGGTTTTTATGGGAATGCTTAATTAGTTAAAGAAGTCTGAGTGGTAGTTGTCTTTGTAGGTTTTAAGGGCTAGTCCAATGAAGTCTTGTCTTTGATAACTTTGTAAAGAAATGGGAAGGTGGAATCTTGGCTGCGATTTTAATTTGTCTTTCGATTCATTTTTTCCTTCACCAGATGACTTATTGGCTGCATATAAGAGATGGAAAATCAAGGAACAGCTTCCAGAGGACGCCCATAGCAAGGTTAGTGAAGTCATTGTTGTGACATTCAAATTTCATCTTCTGAGGGTCCTCCCAATGTACAGAAGGGGAAAGGGGCAGCTTAGGTTGGTGAAGTCGCTTTTGGGATGTTCTTTTGCTACCGTCAGAACCCATGCTCTTGTTTCAGGGGTATATACATGGTTTACATGATCAGCAGGTGCCAGCTTACCCTATCAAACATGGGGAAATATAGTCGTGTTACAATCTTTATTTTCCTAGTCACATATATGTATCTGAGCCCATGGGTGCATGGACCATCAGGATTGTTTAGTGTCAGTCTTCAGGTCAAAGACAGCTTCAACTTTCCTCTGACATGGTTGTGTAGGGTTTTCATAGTCTTTGAAAATGTAAAGACTATATCCACATTGAAGTTTTAAACTACCCTCTTAAAACCCAGTCTTGTCTACTATTTAGTTGTTTCAGAAGGTTGTCTGCTATTTACTCTGGTGCTGTTCTTTACAGGTTAAGCTGATGTGCTCCTATTGTAAGAAACACAAGGAAACTGAAGTTCCGGATCCTTATTATGGGGGGCCAGAAGGGTTTGAAAAGGTAAGCCAAAGCAGAAGGTCATTCTGCAACTCATACTCGTCAATTCTGCAGAAGTGTTGCTTGATAGTTTCAGCATACATCATGATCTTTAGGTGGGTTAGTGAAGTATTCTGGTCTTGTAGACTATGACAGATCTGCAGTTCCATGAGGAGGTAAATTCACTCTCTGGTGATAAATATGTACTATTTCCTACTTGTTAGGAGAAATAGAGGTTGCTCCAGTAGTGTATGTAAAAGTTGCAGACTGTTATCTTGAAGTTTATAAAGCATGAGTTGGGCTGACAGATTTTCCGTTATGAATGGTTGATTCACATGTAATACTTATATGACTTTTGGTAATTCACTGCTCCTCTGAAAAGTTACACCATTTTCCCACTACCAGTCTAAAGGTATTGTTCTGAAAATTTGTCTCCTTTCAGAGACATTGACATTCAAGTAGTTTATGTACATAATGACAACATTGTAGTTTATGTACATAATGCCAACATTGACTTCTTATATTTGTTGAATAGTTGTATTATGTTCTATTAATCCAGATTTTCTTCTGACAGAAACACATTTGCTTGGGCATTTCAAGATAAATTTGTCTTAAACCTTGATTTCCATTGTAGCTTGATTTTTACAAGATTGCTGGTTTTGCCTTGAGTTTGGTTTATTGAATGATGCTACTAGTTGCAACAATTATTTTCAATTTAACATTTCAGGTCTTGGATTTGCTTGATGATGCTTGTTCTTCGTTACTAGACGACATTGTATCAGAGAACAGCCAACCGTCTAGCTCATAAATTATAGGAGGTAAGTTTTCTCTTAATTGATCCCCCCCCCCTCCCAACACATGTCCTTTAATGGAATTGCGGCACTTCTTTGAATTTTCCCAAATGGTGTTTAAAAAAAAAAAAACAGGTTTGCTCTCTCCGGCTAGTTAGGAGAATAGACACAATGTTGATAACATATTCATATTTTATTTAAGTAGGCTGGTATCAACTACTTTATGGTGTCATTCCTGATTTACACATCAATTCCAATCCATTTGGCAATCTCAACATTGCTTAGAAAGGAAGATCAGGATCAGATCCAAATACTTGCTTCAAATTGACAGCAATGTTACAATTGCTCTTGAAAACATATGGTTAATGCCTTCATGCCTGACACAGTGCTAATCATTTCTTTACTTTGAAAAAAAGAAGAGGCACAAAGTGAAGGATAACAACAGAATCTGTCAATCTACACAGAGCTCATACAGGATCCATCATTCAGTTTGCTGTTCCGTCCCCAGATTGTACTGTTGATATTCTCTATAAGTAGCCTTGTCCATGTTCTATCTCGCAATTGATGCTATTATGCTTTTGCATTGTTAGATCATGGTTCCATGGCTTCCTTTTAGTTTAGGGATTACTGGTTCTTCCACACTCTTTTGCCAATTGCTTTTAGTTTTCTCTTTTATATTATTTACATTTAAGTATGAGAGGATCTCCCTTTCACAGCTGGGATGTGTTTTGTTTTTCAGAAAGCACACTATACGCCTTGAACACTAAAGTGGATGGAAAGTTCAAGCGCCTTCAGCAATATTGGATATTGCTGCGAAGATTGGTGCCACAAAACGGACCATGCATTGATGTATGATGTTGCTTGGATTTTTTATCTAATTCATATTGTGTCATTGTGATTACATTTTGATTCAACTTGCTGATGGTAATCATGAACCGCAACCAGTTTGCCAGCCAGATATAAATTTGGGATAAGGTGGCAATTTGGAGATCATAGTTGTCAAGATAGTTGAAGAAAATTGTACAGTTCATTACCATGGAACATTTTTTTTGTGGTCCGAAGCTTTTCCGCATCCTTGCAGTTCTATTAAATCTGAAGTAAAAGTTGGCTATCTTAAAGAGCAGCTCTTTAATCTGAAGCAAAAAAAAAAAAAAAAAAACTTCTTTAAAATGCCAA
Source organism: Zantedeschia hybrid cultivar (assembly GCA_030544215.1). Classification (NCBI taxonomy): domain Eukaryota; kingdom Viridiplantae; phylum Streptophyta; class Magnoliopsida; order Alismatales; family Araceae; genus Zantedeschia; species Zantedeschia hybrid cultivar. The sequence goes on along the minus strand of JARZZO010000014.1, from coordinate 16,687,124 downwards.
GACTATTCACATTTCACAGGTTTGCAGTTCTTTCCCTTCCCCTCCCCCGCCACCCGCACGGTTGATGTGTACAGGAGAAAGCAATGAAATGTAGGGTTGCAAATGGGTTGAAGCAGATCTGAAGATACCATTATTCACGTGTAATTGTTGTGGATTGAGGAATAATTTTTTTTATCTAAATCTTTTTTTTGCAGAAGGGATCGAATTAATTTTTTTATCTACAGATGGTACAGATTGAATCGGAAGACATCACAATTCACAAGCAATCCATTTTTTTGCGGATTAGAGTGGATGCGGTTTAGAGCGAGTTGTACTGTAGGTCTTAGAGTATTAAAAATTAATATTTTGATAACTAAAATTTGTATACAGTAACATACATATATTATATCAACCTATCTGTACTTTCTCAAACAAAGAACTCAGTTACAGATACATATAAAAATCTTATGTGTTTAAGTAATCTACACTAAAATAATATGTATTAATTACAAAATCGCAACCAGTCTAAATTAATTTTAAATTTATGACCAGTTTGCATTCATTCTAAATGAGCTCTTTGGTGCATCATGAGAACATAGACTAGGTGATCTTTATGATATTAAAAAATAATATTAAGTAATTTAAATTTAATTTCTTTATAATATGCAGATTGGAGAGCCGTGAGTATCTATAAATTTATAATTTGAAGATCCAATCCAATCCATAAAGACTTGTGACCGGAGCAAATTGAGATGAATTAGTTTAATGTTGATCTATAACCTGGTCTATGGAAGATGCTGATGAAGATTTTTAACTCACACATTAATTCAATCTATAATTTGAAAATTAGATCAGATTTCATGAATCAAGATGGATTGAATTACGGATTAACTTGATCCACTTGCAGCCTTAACCGAATGGATACTTGCATAAGAATGGGATAATCACTGCAATAGCTCCGGACCAGAATCCCAGAGTTGTGATTGACAGTCTCACAATCGAAGATCCTTCAACGGCCATTAGGGCATATCTAAAGGAACCAAGATTTCAAAATGCAAAGCTCTCTCCCCTTGGCCACATTCAAGCGCAGTTCAAACTGATGGAAATGAAGATTTTAAATATAAAATCTACAACCAACTTCAGATCACTTGCATCTTGAATAAATATCTTCCAACCAATTACATAAATCGTTGATTACTTCTCTCCAGGACAATAGTTACATAAATCATATACATTCTACTGCATCACTTCTGGATGTCAACTTATAATCACCTGTCCGAGGACAAGGCTTGGAATCTGATAACAAAGACCAATCTTTAACTTAATTCTATAGAAATAAATAAATAAATAAAATGAGAGAACACAGCTTAACAACTAAAATAGTGAAGCTGCATGTGGAGCGTTGAATTCTACCAACTAATAGTTGCTTTGGGGGACAAGTTGTCGATTCATGGTCAGGATATATACATCTTCCCCAACCACCCAAATCCCACAGACAGAAGAAGTCTTTATATTATGTAGCTCTTCTTCAATCCTTTCGAACCTCGCTTTCTCCTTGGACTGGAACAAAACATGCTATTCAATGCATTAACAAGCTCAGCATCCTCCTCGATGATAAACATCTTGGCTGCATCTGGGTTGGCAAGGAGTTGCTTTGCCACAAGAAACCCTGCAATCGACCATGTTTGGTAGAACCGAGCTTGTTTCCCAATAAAACGTGCCTTTTTGGTGTCATAATACTCGGGCCATTTGTCCTTGGATATCCGCTTTTCTGCAATCTCCACAGCTCTTGCAGCTATCTCTGGTCTGTTCATTTTTATGCATGCAACAGTGAGCTGCAAATGTCAGAAACAGGATTTGTTAAAAAGAGATTTGACGCAATGCCAGGACAAAGTATGCATAATTTTTAACTAGTAACCCTCTAGTAGACTGTTTGCTGAACTACCCAATAGAATTACCCAAAAAAACCACAAGCGATGCAAGTTTGAGCCATGGTTTTTCAGCCCATATGCTGTTCAAGGCTTGGCCATGTTCAAGGAAGTTCTATCACACACACCTAGCCAAATTTCAGGAGGGTAACACATCTAAACTCCCAATGTTGCTAGAGCATGAGTAAATGAACATAATAAGATGTACAAATAATCATTTACCTGCCAAAGCAACGTAGGCCAAGAACCTCCATTGTGGTATGACCAAGGCCTGCATCAATGACATAGATAAGGGCCAAGGGACAAAATTTGAGCAAATAAATTGTAGGATATAAAAAATTATCCGGAAAATAAAATGGATACGAACGTATTCTTTGGATCACTGCCTGTGATAATTGCCCATTCCTGTCCCTCGAGGGCAGGATAGCATATCTTGACAGGCATATCTGCTACCAAGTCAGACCATTTAGCCTCAACAAGATCCAGTATAGCATGTGATTGCTTCATTGTTGCAAGATTGCATACTATGGACCATAAGTTTCCAAGAGAAAAGAAGCGGAAATCCATGTGAGCAGGCTGCAAATTTCCAATAAAGTAACCACCCTTGTCTGGCATCCACTCTACTAGCCATGGTGAAACCTGCTCAGGATATATGTTAAATTTGTTTATTGCATCATAAGAATACTCCTCTGTTTTGTAACGGTAGATCTCATTGAGTTTTCTCATATCAACCCAATAGTACTCCCTAATATGAAAGGATAATGCTACAAGCCGGTTATTTAATGCTCGAATTAGGTCTGCTGATCCATCTTCTGGTGCAAGCATCTCACGAGCACATAGTAGTGCTGAATAGAAGAGGGCCTGTAACATGATTGAAGCTATCACAGTTAAAAGTTTCCCTGTAAGTACAAGTAACGTCATGCATCATCCTATCAATAATAATTAGCTAAACAGCACTCCAATTGGTTTCTATAGACATTGAAAGATTTTGTTAAATTCGATTTCTATACAATTTTGAAGGACCAGAAAGAAAAAATGTCTCGGGTTTACTAAGAGTCTAGAAGAGACGAGTTGGCTAAAATTGTCATCCTCCATTGATGGGGAGATATTGTCTTGCTTCTTTGCTGTGAATTGTTTCTCTTTCAACATGAGCTTATCATGTAAAAATGGCCCCTAGAAGGGTCCTTTCAATTATAGTTTCTTGGATTCACAAGCCAACCTAAGAATAATGGGACAAAAGTAATTGCAAATTTCCCTATAGATGATGCATAAACAAGAATTTCTAAATTTATTGTTCCTTTAACCTGAATTTCCAGAGGGTGGCCATGAATTCCCATGCGGCGGTCTATCATGCATGACCCATCTGTTACCAGTAATGTTGGGAACATATCAAAGCCATCTGCAAGACACAGCTTCAAAATCATCTTGATTCCTGTTTGGACATCAATTCTCTCCTGAACTGAAAGATCTCCAGAACATTTTCCATATGCTCTTAGCAAAATGATCCACCATAATCCTGCAAAACAAAGTGTATAAATACAAAAAATATACAAGCAAAGAAAACTAATAGGAATAAATATTCAATAAAAAGCATTGACATCTGAGTTTCATCCTCATACCAGAATCAACAGGGGCTACACGACCAATTGCAGATTCTCCAAAATCAGGATCAAGGACTTCCTCAGTTGCAGAATCATCACCATCAAGAGGAACTGTGCGCACCTTAAAGCTGGCAGGCATTAATCCTTGACCTGGACTATGGCAATCCATTGTCTTCTCCCAGCTCTACCCACATTGGTAGCAACAACAATTGACAATGAAAGAGGAATCAATAATATCCAAAATTTACCTCATGATCAAGTAGTCAACAGTGGAAAATTCAAGGAACACATCATTCGCCATAAAATTGAGGACAAATAACTCTGCTTGCAGCATATAAACTTGACAGGCCAAACATATGATACTGAACATTTTAACTGTAAGAAATTCTTGCTACAATGTTGAACTTTAATGAGGGGAGACCAAAGCATAGAGCACAAGGAATGTCCAACCCCAAAATGTGCATGTTGAACTTGGGTTGCACATAAAAAAACATCAGCATCCTAAAGCCTTATGTCAACAACGTGTGATTGACATAGGACCCACATGACCCACCAAATTAACATAGGTTTTGAGAATATTTTCTGTATGGTTATCAACTGAAAGCTACAGCTCCATTTATTATGTGAAGGTGTCACGAGCAAGTATAGGCTTGCTTTGTCATAAAAGGTTCCCAAAATTCACAGGCAACACAGATTAGCTCATAGTGGTCCCACCGAGGTATAAAACATCACAGAACCTTAGTATCATCAGAATTCAAACTAGAATAAAATAGCAAACAAAGTAGCAAACTGCTATAGGGTTATGCTTGCAGTGTAGGTGAGACGAAAGAAATTGTAAACTAGAATGATGTATTGGAAGAAGACAGTACACATGTCATATGCACATCAGAAAGAAGGCAACTTGTAGACTGCTGAAAGAACTAAATATCCAAGGCAAATTAGAGAGCGGTCAAAGCAAAGAATACTCAGTTTTTGAATCACACTAAGATACTAACCTTATAAGTTTAGATCATGACATGAATCTTAGCACTTCAATATTTCTATTGAGATCAGATCTTCCAAGCTTGTGATTTCTCTCAGGCCCTTTCTCACTACCTTTAGTCCAAGCCTACCCTCTAGCATGAAGCCTTGTTCCCCATACCTCTTTACTCTTTAGTTCTACGCCATTGGTATTTTTTAATCCTTTTTCTATTTCATACTAGGAAGCTCGCACCATGACGAGGGGTGTCCCTCTTCTCCCTCTTTTGTGAGATCCTGTATCTTTCAAATGTCTCTCTTCTCTATCTAATATAAGAAATCACATCTTTTAGCGGTGTTTGTAATAACATTTTCCCGGAAAGTACAGATTCGTGGAAGTGTTTCCTTGGAAAGTAAAAGATCACAGGAAATAGAGCCACAGGAAATATTTCCCCATAGGCATGGATGAGAAAGTATTCAAGGAAAAAGAGGATATTCTAAGAATATGAGGATTGTTTCCCCAACTAATTTTTACTCGCGTTTGCAAAACTTGTGGAAGTTAGTTGACAAAGTAATTTTCCTGGGAAAATTTTCTCTCTCTCTCTCTCTCTCCACAGAGTCCATACCCACATAGTATCTCTCTCCCCCCTCTCTCTTGCCCCAGATCCCACTGGCCCACACTTCCTGCCTTCCATACAAACAGCAAGCTCCCAAAATCAACCTTACTCTGTCCTGCAATTGTTCTCCAACACATCATTGTCCTGGTTGTTGACGATGAAAGCAATAAGTAATATTTCGAAAGTGGATAGCAGCACAATTTTATTAAAACACAAAAGATTTTATTTTTATTTTATTTATTTATTTTTTTTTTTTTGGGGGGGGGGGTGTACAAGTAAAATTTTCAATATGCTCCAAAAAAATTCCTGCTGTACGGAAAGCCAAACCCTACACCAAAATGGTGAACGCTTCTCTAACTACCCAACCAAACTCTGGTTCTCCACCTAACGTAATATCCTTGCCTACTCCTTTACCACAAATAATGATGGAAACTCTACCTGCTGAATATGCTCTCAACAATCATGTTGTTTCTCTCCCCAGTGGCCATAGTGTTCCACATAGGATGAGTCACCAAACCTTACAAATGTAATCACTAAGCTCCATTCTCAAGGGTGAACCCATCTACACACTCAACACAAAAGAAACCAACTTGTCTCATATATCCATTTCCTTCAGCATGTCCTGAGGTCCACTGCCTTCATAAAAGAATAAAGAAGATAAACCAAGAAAATGTAAGACTGGCCAATGGTTACTCTGGCCAGTTCACAGGCCTTGCATTCTACGCAAACACTGGTTATTTGTCAGATCTGATTTACTCAGATCCAGATTTGCTCCATTCTTTTCACTTCCTTCCTCAACCAATATGGTCACTTGTGTCCTGTGTGCTGGAGAGACCTCTTGGGAACCATCAGTTCCATCCCAAGTCCATGTCTTCCACTGCCCTGACACATTTTTCTTTCATTATTGTTCATCTCATCCTTCCTTTTTTTCCTAGTTTCGTGGGGGAATTTCTTGATGCAGAAAACCCAATTAATAAATCTATTATCAAAACCTATATAGCAGCAGCCATGACCCAACATGCTGCCAATATCCTTGTTACAGAAGAAGATCCCCTACACATAATCCCAACATGCCAGCACCTTTTAGCTTAACATTTGAACATAAACCACATAAAGAGGGGGCTAATGTTGGTGAAAACCCGATAAGGCACTAGCATTAGTTAAAAAAAAAAAGAGAGAGAGAGATGAGCAACACATAGCAAAGAGTCCATCCCATTCAACTTGGCAAGTAAAGAGCCTGAGACAAGCCGTCGAGGTGATTCAAAGTTTTTTTGAGAAAAAGGGGAGAAGAAGAAGCTCCTAATCGGAGCAGCGTCTGAAATCTTACAATGTCAAACAGACAAAAGAAAAAGGAAACTAATCCTGGGGCAAGGTAGGGTCACGTCTCACTGGAGCCTGTAAAGAAGCATCCACCAACCAAGGAATTACAGGTCAGATCGGGTCCCCGGATTGGAACCCGCCGATCCCGATCCGATCCGGATCGGCTGATCTGTTGAAATCTGGCCCGTCTGGATCGGCCCATTTAAAAAAAATAATTAAAAAAATGAGGAAAAGAAATCAAGAAAAAATTAGAAAAAAATTGTATACATATTATTCAATGAATGTACAATAAAAATGAATGCAATTCATGCACATCTATAAAAAATAAATATTAAAGACAAATAACTCGTTAATAATTATTATTGTATACTAATTAAAAAAGACATTATGAAGTATTTCACATGAAATTAATAAGAAATATCTTAGAAGGATTGCATTTGTGATCCTTCATCACCCGGCTTATAAGTTTGAACAGACGGGCCATAATTTGCCGACATATGTGCTGGATATCCATAGTCAAACAAGGAGCTAGCGAGGTCTTCGAATCTCCTTTGAATACCTCGAAGTGTGTAAGCTTGTTAGCTTGAACTTTCTCCTGATTGTGCTGGAGGGACATAAATGCTATATTGGCTAGATGGAGATCCAGAACACCCCTCAGTAGTGCTGCCGATGTCTGAATACGACAGTATAAGGAGGTGAAAAATGGATAGATAAGAAGATGCATGTTCTCATAGGGGCCAATCATATCATACATGTCTCTATTGACCTTCAAATCCCCCATGTTGTCCTTATCTTTGGCTTTGAGTTCCTCCAAAATGACTCGGAGGTGCGGAGTAATCTTCGTATCCTATGTAACCGCTCCCAAGTCCAGAACCTCATAATAGTCCAGTAGCAGCAACAACACCATCACCATCTCCATCATCATCATCATCTTCAGTGGAGTCATCACTCCCCACTTAGCTTATTTTCCTCAGCCGCCGCCTTCTACGCTTGTAGGTTTGTCTCTCTGCCTCGTACATGCTGGCCAAATGAGGTGGTAAAGCTGGAGTGTCCTCAAGTGTCTCTTCAGTCTACTGAACTCTAGCTGTGTATCCCCCTTGTTCTTCTTCCGATTGGTCCACTCGTTGTTTAGACTTTCCTTTTGATTGTTTTTTTTTTTGTTGCTAGATGACTGCAATGGAAGTCTCGCTGGCTCTTTCTCCTTTCTTCCATGTGGATCCACCTGAGTAGCTAATCTCCTGACTGTTGGCTGAGAAGCAAAAATTCTAGCAGTGTCTGGTAGTGTGGCTGACTTTCGACATCTCTAAAGAACAAGTGCACCTCCTTCTTTTGTTGCATGAAATTCAGAATCTCGAACAACTACACCATCTAATTCACCACCTGCCCAACTCTAATCCTGACATCTCTAGTTGCTCTGCTCTCCACCTAAGAATGCAATGGGTGTTCTTCATTTAGCAGTTCATCAATATCAATCTGATGTACATGCTCATCAACTGGTTTGCCAATAAACTCTATGAATCTCTATCTTTTAAGTATCTGCATTTCCTAAATCTGCCTAATCTTTAGGCGCATGTTGTAGTGACAGTACACCAACTTCTTCAGCCTAGAAACACGCAATTTGTTACGAACCTTCGTGTGAATGAGACTGAATGTACTCCAATTTCTTTTACACTGACTGGAAGAAGTGGTTTGACTGAATACTCTCACTGCAACATACGCCAAAGGGTTTGTGGCAGCTTGTCTATAATTAATTTGGATCCATCATTCAACTATTACAAAAAAAAGAAGACAACAATATTAATAATAAATGAAATTGAGTGTTTGGCTATTTATTATGTAATTCACCTGAAATTGTCTTCATTACTGCAGTCATGACGTCCTCATCTCCATAAATGTTAATCTTTAATTTAAATCTCTTCACCTACAAAATAAATATAAATGACATAAGTTAATGATAGAAGACTGGATTTTCATAAACTCTTATTTTATATGTTACCTCTGCTAAGATATATATCCTTTCGTTCGTATTCCTTACTATTTTAGTAATCACATTAGTTGTGCTTCGAAGGACCTCTCCATCATTATGCACACTCTCAATATACTGATACTTTGAGTTGAAAAAATATCCTACGTTTAAATTAAAGTTTATCAAAATAAATGTCATTAATATTAATAAAATAAAATCAAATAAAAAAGATGAAGAATTAACCAGCAATATGGAGATCATGATAGAGAGTCGACTCACATCTATCATCGATGATCTTCCACTATTTTTAAAAGTTAGAGAATGGCTTTTCCTCAAGTGCTCATTTGCTCTATCCACGGCCTCATACAAATATCTCATATCATTTTTGTCATCTCCATCAACCAACCTCAGAATATGTACTAAAGGCTCAACCACTTTTAGATAGCGAGAAACTTTATTCCAAAAACTTCTCTCCCCAACTAGCAATTGCATTGCCAAGACGACATCCCTAGCATCGACCCTCAGCGTCCCTATATGTACCAGAAAATCGTCAAAGTGGACTAACTGAGCCAACGGATGCTTGTACTTCATCAGGTTCTCTAAAGAGATGAAGTTTGATGCAAATCTGGTAGGACCAGCCGTCCACCTGTATGCTCTCTTATCATATGTACTATAAATAAATCTCGTAATCATCTGAGCATGTTGTACCACCTCAACAACAAAAAGGTCTTTGCCTATGTCCTCCATCATCAAATCAATGGAATGTGCTGCACAAAGCACCCAGTACAAATGGTTCCTCTTCTGCATCATGCCATTAACAATCTACCAGTTGCTTTGTAGCTTGCTTCGTTGTCAGTGACTATCTGTACAATATTTTCTTCACCAATTTCCTGTACTACATCATCCATTAGTCTGTACAAATAATCAGCATTTTTTATTTTGTTTGAGGTATCCACGTACTTTAAAAAAATAGTGCCCTCGCTACAATACACAAAGAAATTAATCATGGATCTCCTTGTGGCCCATGTCTAACCATCACACATGATGGTACAACCACGCTCCTTCCACATATTTTTGAAGTTGTCGACCCAAACCTTCAACTCATTATACTCTTCTTAGAACCTAATATTATAAATGTAGCGAGGTGTAGGGGACTTTACACTAGACCCAACATCTGCAATTACATCCACCATCGTCTGAAAATATGGACTGGATGCTATATGTGCTGACGCACCTGCATGTAAAAACCACTACACAATTCCTTTCAAGGTATTTTTTGTCGAGACATTGACTCCTTTCAATACTTGTTTGATTCTAGACTATCTAGCAGACCGTGATCAGTATAAAAATTGGTCCATAGGATCGCGTGCCACATCTGACGTCCGTCCACAACCTAACACAGAACTACCAATCTTGCGAGCAGAAGAGCCTCTGGGAGCGAATCTCCCAAGCTGAGAACCAGTAAGCACTGATCAAGCACTGATCCAACTGATAATCTTATGTCTCTTCGCCGGTCTTCATCTTCTCTATTTGTCCGCATACTGGCATAAACAACTATGGTATACTTTGGATCAGGCTCATCTGGATCCTCCTCATCCTCCTCCTCATCGTCATCTAAATTGATCGGCCGCTAAACAGGCAGACTGTAATCCCTTCGTCTCTGGCGTCCTGATATCTCATCTTGCAGATCCATCTATTGTTGAGATGATAAATCTTTCTTGACTTTTTTACCCAACATATAAGCTCTCATTTCCTTCTTCAAATTCAGCAAAACTAACTCGCATCTGCTGACCTCTCCTGTTATGCCAGCAATATAATTTTTTAGGCAATACACGCCTCCGCCCATCTCCTTTCCACACTAGTTGCATTTGACCCTCCTCTACCTACTGTCCAGTAGTGTACAATGCTACCAACCAGGATCAGCACCCAGCTGCTCCACATCATGTTCATGATGTCCTTACTCTGCCATATTCTTACATAACATAAAAAGACAAATAAATTTAAGTAGCACTAATCACGCATAATGAAAACTAATCATACAAAAATCCCAATTTTTAACTCCTAATTAGGGTTAATTTTAAAAATTTAACACTAATGACATACAATTAGTGCAAAAATATATGCGATCAGGTTCTAATAATTTCAATTGAGTGTTTGGCACACTTAATTGAACCCTAATTATACTAATCATACAAAAGTCCCAATTTTTAACTCTTAATTAGGATTAATTTTTAAAAAATAACGCAATTAACATGCAATTAAAACACAAATCTATGCGATCAGATTTTAATAAGCTCAATTGAGTGTTTAGTACACTCAATTGACCCTCATTACATTAATCATACAAAAGCTCTAATTTTTAACCCTTAATTAGGGTTAATTTTAAAAACTTAGCACTAATGACATATAATTAATGCAAAAATATATGCAATCAGGTTCTGATAATTCAATTGAGTGTTTGGCACACTCAATTGAACCCTAATTACACTAATCATACAAAAATCCTAATTTTTAACTTCTAAT